>JABBOT010000009.1:12461639-13802142 GCA_016165875.1 Acanthopleura granulata | reverse complement strand
CCCCACCTAAAAAAAACAACAAAAAAAAAAACATGGTGTGCTGTTTAGAAATTTGTTGATTCCTCACAAGTACTCTTTACCTGAAATGAATGTGTTTACAGTAGGCCTGTTGGAAAAGAAAGAAAATATCCTAACAGTAAAAGATCTCTGTTAGTATTGATAGTGTTTTGGTCAGTTATAAATGATCGAATGCCAATTTCTGCATATTCTCTAGCTTATTAAAACCGCCGCAGGTCCGAGGTTAAATTGCCGACCTACAGAAGTTGGCAGAAGAACAGCATCACGAGCGCCTTATATAGGCCGCTACCACTTGTTGTCAGCATGATCCTTATTAAAACACTGTGTGCGGACATTTAGAGGATCCCTGTCCAGTCGTGAAATTAAACCCCGTGCCTTTGGCCCCAGACGTTGGCAGTGGTGCTCCATACAAAGGCGCCAGATCGTCCCCTGTCTAAATGAATGAAGGAAGGAAGGAACGAACGAACGAATGGGTTTTAACCCCACGTTGGCAATACCAGCCAATGAATGGGGTTTGGCGCAATGCCCTATCTGATGACAACTATGACAAATATATATATGTTCAGACAGTGTTGAATAGATGGTTCTCTGTCATGGAAATGAAAAAAGACACGTATGCCCAAAACGATTAAATTATTATATGGGTGAAATGTTGGTAGCCACTTATAACTGCCAGTCAATCAGTAATCCACCCCTTCTCTCCCGTTTTCCTTCACCACTTTCTAGCACCCACTTTCTCAAAAGTCAAATGAACTTTTCGACTTAACGTAAAACACCAGGGAAATAAAACTAAAGAAATGAAGGGAATCCTCCAAAAAGTCTTCCATTAAATCCGTTATTTAAAGCATGACGGACTGCGTTTCCGTCTCTCTAACACACCAATCCGTTCCCTGATCATGAATTATTTCCTTAACGCATTTAACAAAAGATTTTTTGAAGGAAGTGAAACCTGTGTTTCACAAAAGCCAAAGAAACACAACAGAAGAACTATGAGTACGCACGCAAAATTTTATTTCTCATACCGTATTGTGTACTTGATGTCATAAAATCTCTCGTTCTGATACCATTTGGTACGAATTTGAAATCATTCATTGCTCACCCACTATTATGCCACCTGTATTTTCAGATCTAAGACTCAAGCGGTTAATAAGTCCTTCATGGAGACGTTTTCAACCTGCCAATAGAAATTATGCGGTGATTGCCCTGATGTATGGTTCTTAGTAAGTTATTACTAATATGTTTTAAATTGTAAGTTTAAGCCCAGCTGATGTCCATAAAATACAGTGGCCTTCGTATGACTGAAATATTCTTGAGAACGGTGTGAAACATCAAATCAATAAATAAACTAATAAATAAATAAACAGATTAGAAGCGGCATTTTTCAACCACCGCGCCATTTCTTCGGTGTCTAGATCTGGATCAAAGAAACTCTATCTACAGTTTTGACGATTTTGTGGTAATTCATTTTTTGGAGTTCAGCTGAAGTCAGAATTGGCCGCAAAACGCATAAAAAAGTAAGGATACAAAGAGTAACACTGAAACAAGTTCTCCTTGAGCAAGAGATACGTGTGTAAATAGTTTCTACCACAGCTTTATCCTGACTTTGTTATGAATCAATTTATCTTAGTTATAGTAACAAAATTAAGTTTCAGCATAAGGACCACTGAAAACTTATTCAAAACTACCAGTAATTGATTTTTGCATATTTGTACTTTCGCTCAAAGTGTTATGCTGAAATAGTCCAAGATATTACGCTTGAAAATACTGGACGGAAGAGGACCAAAGCGGAAACTTGCTGACTGGCAAACTGCCAACTAAATCACACGGGTGGGTTTCATTTAAAAAGTAACAGCTTAAAGTAGGAGTTCTATCATTATTCAAGGTTAAACTTTCTGGACATATCACAAATTGTAAAGCAGACAAATGACTGAGAAGACTTGTTTGTTTTTCAGGGTTTTTTTCTGAAAATGGAATGGACGGAAAAAGAAATTATGAAATTTAAAATTGATGTAAATTATGAATGAAATTAACTACAACGGAAACGTACATTAAAATATAAGACCACACTAAAGAATTTTTCATTTCTACCCTGGCGACCAGTGTTTCTGGCGTAGGAAACATGGATCCCACCGGAAAGCCATCTACCTTTGGCAAGTTTATTCTGAGGAATTTCCCCGCCATCGACCTTTGGCAAGTTACTGAATTATTTCCCCACAAGTGACGCACAGATATGCACCCCAATATTCTACCGAGTGTAAGACAGCTTACACTGACCTGAGCGTCGCTCACAGCTAACACCAAGGCCCTACAAACGAACAAATTCCGTGCTCTGCTCAGGCTTGAATCCGCACCGCTTTTGTCATAGCGATAGAAAAACCAGCGTCTTAAGAACCCGTTCCCCAGTGGTTGGGTTAAGACACCCACAGTTCTGAGTCTCACCCCAGCCAACACAAATCGGTTCCAGGTTGCGTATAAACACGTTTCTATGCCCTGTTGCTATGTCCTTACGGCCTGGCTTTTTGCTTCACGAGAAAAGTTGTCTATACTGAAGCAGATTACACGTGTTAACGGAACGAACGATTGGACCTCCATTGCTTGGGCGAATTTGTTTGGGCGGGCACAACGTGGAGCAATATAATGAGTATCCCTACTCTCAAAAAGCAATTGTGCATCGTTTTGTACACATCTGTTTGCGTAGCTGAGCGAGATGTGTACCACAGGTACACACTTTGGAACACATTGAATGTAGAGTTACACAAGATGTGCCATGCAAAGTACACATTGATGTTCCTGTGCAAATTTGTTACAATTCATGTATTCCTGTGGTGGACATCTTCTGTGTATATGGTACACAATTGCTTTTAGACAGTATCTTGAACAATTTTTTTCCCTGTAAAGGAGAAGGTTCTTTTACCTGTACCAGTAAATATAGGTCAGAGAACCAGGGCCTGGGTGGATAAAATAAAGCTTTTATTGGTGTGTTTTTCCAGGACAATCAGTTTCCGCTAACGTACTTGCGAGCAGCCTCTACCAATGCATTCCTCAAGGAAAGCGGTCATACCTGAAATTAAATATGAGCATAGTCTTACAATACAGTATCTCTTAAATCCCTGTACAAAACTTCTCACGAAATTTCTCTGAACAATGTAAGAAAGAGTAATCGGGGAAATTTGCAAAAGGGTACAGTTCACGGGTATATCACCTGACTACGTCAACTCTGCACATACTGTGAGCATAAATGAATAATAAAAAAATTTATACATAGCAGTGTAGTGTTAAAGATTGTGAGACTAGCACACTTGTGTACCAGAATTATGAAACGGCAATTACATAGATTCTACTCTTCATTTGAACAGTATTTCCGGAATCTTTTTATTGCTTTTAGTGCCAATATTGAAAAGGGAGCTAACTCATGGCAAAGTGTAGCAGAAGCAGTAGTCCATCATGCATCTGCCGAAGAACAGTCCTGTGGGCTGACACCTCTCGTGACATTCTTCATTAGACACGCATGCGCCTTCCAGTTTATCTACACAACAGAAAGTAAATAATGGAGTAATTTATATATGAATTCATTTGGGGGCAGAAAGTTTTAGTCCTCTTTTCCTTAAAGTTCTACGACCTAATGTTAGTATTGGTGGCTTTGCACGTTCACAACAAAGATTGACCATTGCACTACTGCAGAAAAATCGTAAGATTTTTCATATTTTAAGTTCGTACAGTCATATTTTATTAGTTTCTGTACTCTAGAGTGGGTGAATAGGCCTACTTCAACTATGTACCATCATATCTCAATAACCTGTATACTCTAAAGTAGGCGAATAGGCCTACTGTGACTATGTTCAGTCATATCTCAATAGTTTGTGTAGTCTGTTGGATGGGCGAATAGGCCTACTGTGACTATGTTCAGTCATATCTCAATAGTTTGTGTACTCTGTTGGATGGGCGAATAGGCCTACTGTGACTATGTATAGTTATATCAAAATAGTTTGTGTATTATGGAGTAGGCGAATAGGCCCACTGGCAGATGAGAACTGGCAGTGAGAACTGTAACACGCAGGCTGTTGCTTAGTGTGTTCGGTGTTTTCAAAACTTACTCTGAAAAGCAAATCTTTTTCCAGGAAAAATCCTGCAGCTGCACTCATGCAAAAGACACGTTGTAATTCCAGGGCAATTTAAACCTGTGCAGTCTTCCCGGACATTACATCTCATTATTTGACCTGGAAAAGAGACATTATACCTTCATACGTCTATACTTTAAAAAGTTGGCTTCCAGATCTGCTAACTTACTGAAGAACAAGAACATCAACTACAAGCACCACTTGACGCTTTTCAGGAAGCTGTCAACAGTATAAGGTTTCGACCATTCTGACCTTAAGATCTACTCAAGTGGACGATTGATATGTGATTGCCTCTTTCGACACCTCGATCCATAAAAACACATGCATGTCTCACTATACAATGTATCACTTCAGTGAGCCATTACGGTCTAAACAGTGCACCTTTATTTAGATCCATTTCATTCCGTGTGAGTCTGAATATTCAAACATGGCGCCCTTTTGACCTTGACTTGATATCTCTGGACTCACTTCGGTTCATCTTTATTCGCCCCGGGATATCGCGGTAGACAAAGTGTGACAGGGTTTTAAAGAGGAAGACTCACCTGACTCAACGTAGGCTTTCTCCAGAAGTTGTCGAGTAACAATAGGAGACATCGGATCAAAGACAAAGGGCATAATTTTTCAAACTTTATTCGGCTATGGCAAGCCATGCAGACATTGCAATATTGAAACATTTCTATTTCAGTTAATATGAAAAAAGTATATCCCATACAGATGCCTTTACTGTTTAAAAATCTTTTCAATACACATAAAATGTATTCAGCAGTTAAATAAACACTGAAATTTTAGTTTCTTTGTCTTATACATCTCTATTTTAAAAACTTTAAACAATTTCTTCTTTCTTTTTTTGAAACTTGAGTAATGTTTTTCGGGTAAACTATGGAACGTTAGACACGTTTCTGTGCGAGTATTCAAAAGTCAAAACTGCTGTTTCAATCTCTTGACATCGGAGGAAAATGACCGTTACCAATCAGGCGCTTGTGGAGCACAAAAACAAAGATGTTGTCGAATGTCTCTAGAAATATTTACAACTTTTTCAGGGGTAGGGGAGCGGATTAGAAACACCTCAGTCCCATCTCTGATTCTTGTTCATCGCTGGTTATTTATGGTAATCCTTTAGCCGCGGCAAAAAGTGGCACCTTTCCATATTACGATGGGTTTCAGTGGCCTACACAATTCATTTGGAAATATGGCTCCGCCATTATACTCCACACGAACAGAACATACATGTACGTGAACGTGTTTGCCTACCTGAATAAGTTTCCAGCAGAATAAAATCGCTCTCATGAAATAAATGATGAACATATTTAACCTACCACTTTCATCGAAACAACATTGTCGTAGCAAGGACAGTTTCGCACAAAAAGTACTGTTCGTCCTTAAGGGTACAAAACTCTTTCAAATTTTGGCATCAAAACATTCTTGATTGAATCGGTCCGTGTCCTTCAAGTGTGCATCTAAGTTCTGGTATCATAAGCACCGACCACTAGTATATGTGAGAGCCAGTTAATGCCAGTCATACCATATATGGTTATATCGCTCGGCGGTGGAACGAAGGTAAGATATGATGCCAAGGCGTGACACCACGGTGATACGAAGCGATGGTACGATGATTCAAACGGGTAGGTGCAATAAAACATTAGTTATATTAGTTAAGTTCCTTCCTCAATGTAACTTTCTGTGTCAAAGGCTCATTTTATATACTTACCCTCACTCCAGTAGAGGCCTGTGGCCACAACGATCAAAGTCAAAATTTTGCCGAGCATTTTGTTGCAATGTTGTCAAATCTCTGACCAGACGTTAAATAATCTCCTCTGGAATGGTTAGTTTTGTGTGCAAAGTCACGTGTGTCTGAAGCCTGTCTGAGAGCATAGCATCTGGTACAGTCAATGACATGTGGCCTATTTATACACCTTACTGGAAATCTAGCTAGATAGTAGGGAACTCTTCCTGCCATATGTAAACCATAGACTTGTGGCAACATACTGATGGACTTTCCCACATGTGACGTACAAATAAATCTTATGCTCGCCATATTGGTGGATGACACGTGATGTTCAACGAAAGTTACATTGTACGTAACTAACCTGTGTAAATTGGGCTAATTTGGCGGGTGTAAGAGATAGTCAATTTCTTAAACTTTTAACGTGTAAGTATAATACACGTTGTCGTTTTTACAGTGTGCGCTTGTTTGCTGGGTGTGTCTGCTCGGTGGCTGTGTAAATGCTTAGAAGATGAATGTTTCATTGATTGGCACATGTACGCGTGCTTTGGAGGTGCATGTTTGGTTGACATGTGTGCAAGTGTTTGGGAGGATCATACCTGATTGGCAGGTGTACAGGTGTTTTGGAGGTGCATGTTTGGTTGATAGATGTATGCATCTTTTGGAGATGAAGAATCTTGTTTACAGGATGGTGGGTGGCTTAATAAGCTCGATTAACAGATTCTTGCTATATATAGGAGGTGGTAAGTTTCTTTGGGGGATGGAGACATGTTCGAGGCATAAATTGTATGATTAAAATATTTGGCGTTAGCCTGGGACTCTGCATGTTGATGTGGCGTCTTATCGCTTATAAGATGCACGTGTGCTTGCTTGCTTGCTTGCTTGGTAGAAGTATATGTTTGTTGTATGTTTCGGAGTATGTTTGTCTGTCAGGGGCGTGCTTAACTGACTACACCAACATGTTTGTCTGGCCTGCTTAACTGACAAGACTACACCACTATGTTTGTCTGGGAGGAGCCTGCTTAACTGACAAGACTACACCACTATGTTTGTCTGGGAGGAGCCTGCTTAACTGACAAGACTACACCACTAAGGACAGTGTGTATTTGTTAGGCAGATGTATGGCTTTCTTTATGAGGTGTGTGCATCGATGCTTGTTTGGTACGAACGTCTGTTGATTTGGAAGGTGCGTGTTTGTCCAAGTAGACGCACAAGAAAGGTTTCATCCATGCAAAGCAGGAGACTGGCTTTCTTCAGGCATATAGATGCAGCCGCAAATCTCTACCCAATCTTTGATCCACTAAAGTACATAATTTATTGTCCACATTGTTAAACTGAATTTCTGAATTAAATAAAGGCTTTGCTATATCAATAATATTTATTCGCTTTTATCCGTTGTTGTTTAACACGACACTGAAGAGTTATTCCTAAATGACGGTCGTTTAGTTGACTTCAAATCATTATCCATATTGATACATTTAATTTCAGTATTAAATAAAGGCTTTGTTGTGATATAGCATTTATTTGTTTTATTTGATTGTCGTACCACACGGAAGAACTTTTCAAGTAACCAGTGTCGGTCAGTTTTATAGGTGGTGGATATTTACTTTCCTGCCCAGAGGTAAACCTCCTGACCTTTGGCACGTTACTGACGAACTTTCCCACATATGACGTAAAAATATGCACACCATAGTGGTGGCAGAAAGGTAGCCTCTAAGGAAGGTTACACTGTGCGCACGGTCTCACATGGCCCCACGGACAAGGGAATACAAGGCCGATGTTTTCAACCCTTATGCCTGCGTTCTAGTCATTGAAGCTGTGTAGATAAGTTATAGGTTATGGAGAAATCCAGGGTGAAAAGTTTGGAGAACATATATAGGCGTTATATCATCTGGAGGCAAAAACGTTGTGCCTTGCTAAAGCCTGTTATTATGTTCAGGTTGCTGTCTCATACTATGTAGGCCTAATTCTATACACTGTAAATTTCGATGTTTTACTTACAAACACTTTTATGCATCATATATTAAACATTTGGAAAGCATTACAGTATAGGTCTATATATATGTTTAATACTTAAATATATATGTGCATATTTATTAAACACGCTTGCTTGAAGCTTAATCACCCATTAAACGCTTTGGGCGTTGGTCATTTTACAGTGTGCTGAAGAAGGAACGAGTGGGTCTACACCCCTTGTTCCGATTTGATTGGGCGAGTACACTGTTCCTCATGACATTGCGCACCACTTTCTTACAGAAAACCATTCCTTGTGAGCGAGAGGACTCTTTTAACTATATTGGTATATAAGACAACCAGGTAGTGCCGGATAAAGTCAAACTTTTATTGCAGTGTTTCGGGAACAATCAGTTTCCGCTACATACATGTTCTACCGGAACATTCCTTCAGTCAAGCGGCGCTGATATATATTATCTCTATATTCAATACTTCTTCTATACTACTTTTCAATACTTCTCACTAAAAGATGTATCACTGATGAATGTAAGAAATTTTAAGGAGTCGGCTACGGTACAACCGTATCAAATGAAAATGTCAACAATGTACATAGTTTTTTATATACACAAAGCAGTGTAGTGTTAAGGAATATGAAATTAGCGTATAATGTATAATGTAAATTTAAGTCAACAATCGTTGCCTAACATTTTTGACAAATGACATGATACAGTAAGGCTGTTTTTACCTTCAGCGACAAAAGAGTCTGAACTCGAAACTCCTCTATTGTTGAATACGACGTAAAGCGGAAACATACATATATACATACAATACTACAATGTCTAAACCTGTGCTGAGGTTCACAGGAGTTCACAGAGCTTATGGAGTTTGGCCCAGGTATAATACGATAGATTAGATGTTCTCTACGAGCGTAAGAGGTGATTTCGGACACGTGTCAGCTTTCAACGGAATATGAGAACTGTAGTGTGCAGGCTTTCGGTATGCATCATCTGAAAGGCAATTTCGCGCTGATTCCAGTTATAGTCTTCACTCTTATTTGGCTATTTTTCTTTTTTTTTTTTTGTGCAGTGATTAAAACGGAAATAAAGACTGAGGTGCTACGGTGGACTTTGGACCATACTGATGCAAAGTGACGTCACAGACCCTTTTTTGGCCGCTAAATACTGTAACTGTTCCACACAAATATAGATAAAGGTCTTGTACTACATATATATACACGTAGAACGTGAACGTATAGTAATCAGGGGATGTTTTGCAGCCTAAAGAATCTGTGACGGCATTGTGACAGAAAGCCAAAACATAATGAACACATTTGGAATTAGTACGAAATTGCCTTTCAATACGTACTTTCTAAAAATTGTGGTCTGCTCTTTTAACCCGTATTCTGAGATTCAGAATATTTTCCCGATTTCTATTCAATTCTTGTTGTCTCTGACCACTGAGAACATCAAATACGGGCACTACTTTGTCGCTTTTCGGGAAGCTGTCCACAAAATAAGGTTGCCATTATACTGACCAGGAGGTCCTCTGTGGTTGATGATTGGTATATCATTCCCTCTTTCTACGCCTTGATCCATAACATCATATCGGTCTGTAATATGTATCTCCTTATTTTAACCTTTGGTCTTTTCAATATATATAAAATGTATTCAGTAATTAAAAAAAAAAAAAAAAAACACCGCAAGCAAAGTCAAAAGTAGACTTGCAATCTTATGAATCTCATGCTCATGATGTCTTGGTTAAATGTTGCTCGTTCCATAAGATCCAGGAGAATTCCCCCTTTGGACAGTTTCCCCTATGGAAAGTTCCCTCCTGTGGAAATTTTCCCTTCAGACATTTTCCCCTAATATATATATAATCATGCAGGCGGGTTATCTGATCAAAGTGTCGTTAATAATACATTTATTATTGTTATACCTTAATGCAGTACATTCAACGGTTACATCACCACGTTGCTAGGCTTTGAAGCACGTTTTGCGTTATCAGCCCCTGGTGTTATGAATTTATGTCATACTCCTGGGCATTATGGATGACCCATCATTACTTCGCCTTATAAAAGTTGTAAAACTGCATAGGGTTAGTGACATGGAGAGTCTACTACTTTATGTACATCAGGCTTTTGGTTTTCAGGATAGCATATTCCTTATAACATATATATAACATTATAATATAATATAATAATAATAATATTATAATATATAATATTTATTATAATATGTTCACCATGTTACTCATATCGTCTGTAAGTTGTTTTGTCAAACTTCCAGTAATTTTAAGTCTATGTGCCTAAAATATCACTGGTCGAATTCGAAGTAGAACAGACAAATATATGCTCATTTCATGGTTGTATGTACTAAGGGCATTGTCTAACAGGGAAAATGTCTGTAGCGGGGAATAGTGTATAGTAGGGAATGTCCTATGGGCAATTCCCATGAGAGGGAAATGTCTGCGTTCCTATTCCAGGGACGTTGATAGCAATAAGCAGTCGACGACAGACAACGGTGTCTATACACTGTAAAAGAATGTAATTTTATAGCACAAAGTGTTGTAAACTGGAACAGTAAATTCAAGTGTAAAAATAATGCTGCAATTTTGGTGTTAGTTTACACTCTATTCCTGTAGGATTATAAGATATGGTGCAAACGTTCATCACACCTGTAAATTTATAAATCCAATAACCACTGTAATTCTTTCACGTAAAAACGGTAAAAATATGCGGTAAACGTGCAGTTAACTTTGTCTCTACAGCAACGTGTAAATATACCGCAAAAATGACTGGTTGCAGTGTAAGCCAGATAGCTTTTCGAGCAGTACATCAGTGCGCATGGTCCGGACGGGTAAGTGTATTGTTCGTTGTCAAGTGTATGCATATTATGTGGTAAGTGTATTGTTCGTTGTCAAGTGTATGCTTGTTTGCATGTGTGCATCTGTAAGTTTGATGTACACATGTTAAGGAGGTGCATGTTACATCGATTGACAAGTGTTTAGGAGGTACGTGTATCATTGATAGGTGTAAGCTTGATTCGGACGACGCGTTTGCTTGGTTGCATAATTGCGTAAGACTGTGCGTGTTTCTCTCACATGTGTACAATGTGAGTCACACTAGTGTGTTTCACTTGTGAACTGTTCCTTGGAACACATACGTGTGCGTTAGTTGATTTAATGACTGAAAGATCGCATGAATGAATTAACGAGGAAATAAGGGTGTAAATCATTTCAGATTAAATGAATGCGGTAAATGAGATTTTCGCTGGGTGCTTAGATTATTGCCTTCTAATCATAGTATCGAGATTCATTTATTTCCGCTGTGTGTACAACTACGGAATAGGTTCCTGATACAAGTTGACAGAATTAACAAACTATTCTCGGTTCAAGAGACCACTGCATGGAAATTCATTAGTTAAAGCTAAAATCGCAGAAGAACTATTAATTTCACCGCATTATAACTTTAAATATCATATCCTGTTTAGTACTTATTATCAATCAAAGTGAATGGCAAAACAATTTGCTATTTAAGCTTTCTTTTAGGTTAACAGTAAGTTTCCGAATACAATACATAAGTGTTTTGATTGGCTTGAAAGAGCAACGCGTCCCTGTGAAAAAGACATCTGGAAAATAGACCTAACATGACCCTGTAAAGTCTATATCCTGCAGTTCGTGAACCGGACCTATAATCGGTGCGAGATAATAGATCCTATCACGTATAGCTTGACCCACTTTCTCCCTCCCGGACATTAAACCCTAATCAATCAAAAAAGCAGACAAACATTATTTAATACTGCCACAGAACATCTCTGTTGGATTTTAAACATTACATACCCGTTTATTTGATTGTACATGATGTCATGATGCTTTAGCCTACATCATGTACATTGCCATATGAGCAGTCAGTATATAGATTAGACTTTTATAGGTGAGTTTCGAGTTCGAACTCTTTTATCGCTAAAGGTAAGAAAAGCCCAACTGTACCATGTGACCTGTCAAAAATGTTAGACAACTATTTATGATTACATTTACTAACATGGGCGTCTAAGAAATGTTTCAACAAATGTTATTAAGACTAGATGTACGATAGGGAGAATTAAGGAGCTGGAAGGTTTCTAATTTAAGATGCTCCTGATTGAAGGAGAACTCGTTTGTGCCTCCTTAACACGCCGCAACAGGTGATCGGCAAATTAAAATCAACAAAATTGCCTGATATTTTTGACAAGTCACATGACACAGTTGAACTCTTTTTATCTTCTGTGACAAAAGAGTTCGAACTCGAAACTCCCCTATTACAGTATTCTTTGCATTGAGTATTGCTTTTCCTGAAGGTATTCAGTTACAGGAGTAAATCACTGACTATAATGGCCATTTGTCACGTTTCTGCTGTGGGATGGTTGGTTGTCAAGTTTTGTTTAAAATAAAGGCCTGCTTAGATATGCCTTCTAGTACGTGTTATAAAAGAAGGAAGGACAAGTTCAAAGGTGTACCTAAATGCTAAATAAAGAATTGACGGGAACAGTTTTCAACACCATCACTTCAACTTGCTGTCGACTTGAAGCTTGGTATGCATCAAGCAAGGCTGTTAATTTAAAAAATGTTAAAGAAAAAAAATAACACGCACACGAGCCGGATATAGCATGATCTATTCTACCTTCATGGCTCGGTAAACATGTAAAGTTCGCCCACCACGTGTTTAAGAGCTTTCAAACGTTTGATTGACACATTTGAAAGTTAATATGTGCATAAAATTCTTTGCTAACGCGAGAAGACCAGTATCTGTTTGGATAACGATGGTGGCTTTTTAAGTGCGGTCGTGTTGCTTTCGCATTTCCATTTTATCAAGACGGAAAACGAGATGATAAACGAGCAGCGATACACTGTAAATTTTGATGTTTAAATTATAAACACTTTTACTCATCAGATATTAAACACTTGGAGATTATACAGCATAATAATATAGGCCTATATATTTGTTTTACACACTTAAGTTTAATACTAAAATATATGTCTATATATTTTATATATATCTAAACACGTTTATTTGAAGTTTAATCATCCAATTAACGCGCTGGGCCTTTGTCACAGAGTGTCTAATACAATGAAGGTGGTGCTGTGCAGATTGTGCTGTTGGCCAGGGCACTATAATGTCTCCAAGTTACGCCACTCATGTTCTTGATTTCTTTATAGCTTCCAATGTTACCATTGTGGCCTCCTGGTTCATACCTTAGGGATGTATTCCACCAGAACTTTCTCGATGAAAATAGATTTACAGTATATCACGATTGTCTCGTAATCAGAAGGAAAACAGCTGATTTAACACTATTTCTATATGGCAAAATGGTGAACTAATTACTGCTGTGTCACAACGGAAACAGATGTGTGCTCAGATGGCAGAAATATTTCGCTCTTCATTGGCTTCTTCTCCGGTCGTTAAAATTGAGATTTTCTCCACGTGAGAGTTTTTGCTTACTTTGAACTGCGATATCTCGGTTATTATACATCGCAAATTTTTTTTTAAAATGTGGCGTTTTCTGAACTATGAATAGGATTCTTTATCGATATATATATATTTTTCGTCTAGTGTTGTCTTTTTCTTTAAAGGAAAAAGCAGCAAATCAGTAATACGCGGTATTAAAAGAAAGCCCAACACTTTTGCTTATTAATGATATAAAATCCAAATTTTTCTGTCACGTATAGCAAGCACCATAGCCTTTTGTCTCAATGCGAACAAATGTTAATACGGTACAACAGTGGATTTGTAGTGATTTCTAACTAATGACAGGCAAATTAATGTTCACTTGTACTCATTTGACATTAAACTTGTTTCATTTGACTCATAACAAATTTTTAAATTTTTCGATTTTTGTCTGTCTTTGAAATAACATTGTATCACATTAGTAAACAGTTTAACCCAGGAAGCATATATAAGAGTCTCGCCCAAAAAATAACGAAGCATGCAAGTTTTTCTTGCAGGTAAATAACCTAGGCAACGTTCCATGTGACACTTAGACTCGTCCAAGTAAAGATTGAACAGATAGTCGTCAAACATATTCTGTGTCTCTATCAAATTGAAAACACAACATATCAAGATTAATACCAAAGTTCACACACACAAAAAAAGACAGTATTACGAGATCTCTTTGGGCGTAGCCTCGTGAATTAGACGTTGTATGATAACATCTAACAGAGGTCCATTTGAAAAACGAGGGGTATTTTCCTGTCCGTAATTAAACGCTGCCTATCCTTTAAAATCTGCACGGTCCTCAATCAGCAATGATCATCCGAGGGGGTTCGCATGTCGCAGTGGTTTTAAAGCGCTTGTGGTAGTGCCATATCGGCTGTTTTTAAACAAAACTTCCCGCAGTCCGCCATGTTCAGTCAACCGTCCACAGAATCCGGTAATCTTCGTTATGTGGAGTTTTTCGGTGCAGGAATCACCCTGTTATATAGGTAGCTCAATAGCCGAAAACTCCAACAGTGTGGAGAATTTACGATAGGCACCAATTTCTAGCGTTCAGCAAGTAGTTGATGATTGGGCCGCTGCCTAAAACAAGGGTTGTGAGCTTAACACAAGTGTTTTGAAACATGCGATCCTCTCGTCTGATCTTTGCTGAACATACACTTTAACAGAGTAGGCAAATAAATGCGGATAGGAAAATACCCCTCGCTTTTCAAATGGATCTCTGTTAAATGTTGTATCGGTAGCATACAATGTCTAATTCATTAAGCTACTTTGGACATATCCAGTGTACGAGGTTGAGGGAAAAGGAATAAAGTTTCATGTTTTCAGGTAGGACTCCACAAACTTTGACCTTGTGATTGCATGTGGCCCCTGTTGTGCTTACAATGATATGGCGCATCAGGAAAACGCTAGACTAGTAGGCCTACAACATGACAAAGTTAAGGGGGTTATAGTTCCATTATTTTACCCAAAAAGAGATAAAATATGTGTATATTAACGTTTTCCACTAAATTTGTGATGTGTTTGTAAGGAAAAAGTTTGATATTGTTGCGAAAATGCCATAGATATATGCAAGAAAAACAGCTGTGCCGACTTTTTGAGAACTCACCATGAGCCGTCCGGTTTTGGGTTGTTGTTTTTTGGGGGTTTTTTTTGTTTGTTTGTTTTTTGTGTTGTTTTTTTTAAGCATGTTCACAATGTAGCGCTATGAGGAGTTTGAAAGACGTAATGGTTCTCTGGGCACGTCATACTCTTTGACTGTAGCCCTGAATATGACTGCTTTTGTGAAACCACCTCGGCGCACAAATTATTTGATGTTTTCCACAAGCAGCAATCCTTTGGAAAACGAAAATAAGAGCAGCTTTTACGACTTGTAACAGTAATGCTCATTATTTACTGCCTGTTCCTTAAAGTTTCAAATGCGAATGACCAGTACCTCCGCCTGTTGGACAATGAACGCTGACTTCTAAAGGACTTTACATCATGCTTTTCTGGTGTTATGTTAAAAGCTGTGCCATTCTGAGTCTTAGCATAGAGATGTGTTCTCGAAAAAGGCACTCCCGGAAGCCACATCCTAAATAAACTGCTGTTATGTAACATTTCTTCACAAACAGCTACGAAACAAGTCCCAAATTTATTAAACGTTGTGGCAGGTAAATGTCAGAAATTGTTGAAAATAGACCTCAACACTCAATTTAATAGAACTATACGATACTGTGATGTCCCAAAGAATAGTCACATCCGAGCGCAGTCATGGGGCGTAATTCATACAGGTGAACTGGGGTTGTCTTTCCTTGATGAAACTCGCCACTAACTGCTCTTAGTTTGTTGACGCGCGAAACCATGGGGGAACAAATTCAAGTGCAGGTATCTTTGTTATTTCGGTATTTTTTCCAAGTTCAGCTTGAGGTGACAGTTTTAGCGACAAAGTTTGGCAGTAGTAAGCACGAGGGTGAAATCACGTGGTAGGGTGACGTCAATTCATTGAAAAATGTCCTTTTCTTAATGAACATCGGAAAAGTGGGTAAGCGACGAACAATAGCTCAACCTATTCTTTACAAATCCCCAAAGTTGTGATATCCCTTAAAAATACAGCGGTATTGGGACAAAGTATACCAGAAATACAATCCCTCCACACCACAGAGTGATGAGGTTTGGTTTACATAGTTATGTTCCACTTGTTGTAATGTAAATACCTGTAAGCCGAATCGGCATTGGAACCGTCTCGCGAGATTACCGCTGTTTGGGCGAGACATGGGTGGTCGCTCTCGCGAACTTACGCAAAATAACGCTAAATGCACGTGATTTTCGGTAGTCCCTATACCTTAGAATGTTGCTGTTGTTTGACTTAATGGGAACAATCCTATGCAGGGCATTTTGGTTTAACTTAAGACCAAAGAGTAATCACTCTCAGCCTAAGGTGGAAACTCTTTTCACCTTTGTTTTGTGTAAACAAAGTCCAGAAAAATAACGTAGAAAAATATGCCTGAAAAGAGGCGCTGGAATTGTGCTTGTCAGATGTGTATTCTGTAGCTACTACCGAAAATCACGCCTTTTTAGCATTACTTTGCGTCACTTTGAGAAAGCACCCACCCAAACAGTGTTAATCTCGCGAGATGGCTCCAATGCCGATTTGGTGTATACAGTTAAGTTAAGAGCACAATTACTAGCTAGACAACTAGAGATGTCACAGTTAGAGTTGAAGTAGCATTCACAAGCCATTTTTGAAAAGAGTAAAAACCATAACAAAATATATATATTTGGAAAGCTTAACACGTTTTTATTACAAAAATGCAACCTTTTAATTGCTGCAGTGATGTTGAACCAACTCATGGCCTCAGGTTTACGGGTAAAGATAAAAAATATCCTCACTGAGATTAGGTTAAAAAATGTGTAAAGTTTCTAAAATATGGGTCGAGATGCTGGATAATTTGTTGTATTGCATACGAAAACATTGCAGTAGTGAAGGACGAGGATAAGAAGTAAACATTTTAATGTTTATACTTTAAAATTAATTGTGAAACATTTGCAGAAATGCTGATTTGATCAGATATTTTGTTATGACTAAAATATTGTTTAGAAATACTTAAAAATAATAAAAAAGTAATAAAAAAGCAGATAAACAAACCCCATACCTGCGCTTACATTAATGTTAAGACACCACATTCATTTCCACTTCAGAATGAATATTCATGTCAGTAAGCTGTACCTGTCAATGCCTCCTGCATAGACAGCTACTATGCGCATGCGCCCTATCGCTTTTATGTGTGTAACAGATAGACCCCCATGTGTAACAGATAGACCCCCATGTGTAACAGATAGACCCCCATGCCTTTTCTCTCATAAATAATCACCTTGGTCCACATTGATAAGTTGTAAAAACGCTGCTAAGTTAATGAAAAATGCTTTAAGTTTGATAAGCTCTACATTTTAGTGGCGTATATTACTTCAAAATGGAAAAAAATCTTACCTGAATCAGACGACTTGCTTGCAATTTTTCCTTGGAATAAATCCTGCACTAAAATAACACATACCTTGTTCTAAAAACCGGGTCCTCTATAGTTTGTGTCACCAACGTATTTATATAGAAAACAGTAGTACAAGGAGGGCACTGCGTTTGGGGAAGTTGAGGTCAGCTTTCAGCCATAACAAAAACATCATTCGTAGTGCCACCTTGTGGGTTTTGGAATTGCTACTCGAAGTAAGAAAAATCAAAATCGAAGTGTGAAAATCTGAAGTGCTGCCATGTTATCAACTTAACGCAATCAAACGCAGGTTTTTTCTATTAAAGACATGTATAAAATTTGTCATTTCACAGTTCTGATGTGTTTTCTGTGTTTGTTTTCTAGGACCGGCAGAAGAAAGCCTGTGAGTTATATTACACCAATGTTTATGCTCAGAGTTTTTCACCCTGTGGCAAGTACCTGGCTGCTGGGAATAACTATGGGCAGATAGCTGTCTTCAGGTACAGTACCTCTTGCCAAACAACACCCCAGAATTAGCAAAGTTTGCAACTCTTAGCAAATCACAAATTAGTAACTTGGCCTACTTTCTCACTGACACCTGCATTTAAATCTCCTTTCTACAACTTGCAAATGCCTGTGCCTGAATTTGAGTTACTGTCACATGTATTTTTGCATTAAATAGCTAGATTGTGAGCATTTCCTGAATGACAGTTTTCTTTTCACTTGTATAATACATGTATTGATATTGGTGAATTTATAGCACATCAAAGTTACCAGATAGCAATAAGACCCTGTAGATATCTGTTGTATTGTGGGAAAATTAACCAATAAGACCTAGTTCCTTGTGTAATTAGTGATGACAAAGACCATACTATGAGCTGTCTATACACACACATTATGTACTTCTCTGGCATACCATTAGTTGTATTAAAAGTAGTGCAATAATATGCTCACAAGTATTCAAATGTTACAATATCAGCAACAAGTGATGATGTAAATTCCTGGTAAATGCTTGTGTGTTTTTTCCTGTTTTTTTCTATGTTCACTTTGTTCTAGGAATGTATTTCTGTATGTGTTCCTTTAGCTTAACATGACTCTAGTCATACACACATAGTAGTCTTTCCCTGTGTAGATGCCTGTATAAAATTGACTGCAGCAAAAAGAACTTTATTTTGTGAATGTATTGTTTTATCAGTGCCTGTAGCATAGCGTGATTCCAGTCACTCATGCGGAGTTGCCCGCCCCTGTATAGATGCACATAAACTGCAGCATATAAACAGAACTTTGTTCTATGAATGTGTAATGGTATAGAATGATTTTGTTTGACTGGTTTCAGTGTCGTTGCTGTTCTATGAATGTGTAATGGTACAGAATGATTTTGTTTGACTGGTTTCAGTTTCGTTGCTGTTCTATGAATGTGTAATGGTACAGAATGATTTTGTTTGACTGGTTTCAGTATCGTTGCTGTTCTATGAATGTGTAATGGTACAGAATGATTTTGTTTGGCTGGTTTCAGTGTCGTTGCTGTTCTATGAATGTGTAATGGTACAGAATGATTTTGTTTGACATGGTTTCAGTATCGTTGCTGCTCTCTCTCCAGAGGCCACTAAGGCAGCCTGGACCCCTGTTTTCTCCTTCAAAGGTAATACTGATACAAACATCACCTGCTATAAAATTTGTAGGGGGCCTCCGTGACTCAGTGGGTTATCACGCTAATGCAGCGCAATGATCGAAGCCTCCCACCAATGCGGTGAGTTCAAGACCAGCTCATGCTGGCTCCCTCTCTGGCCGTACGTGGGAAGGTCTGCCAGAAACCTGCGGATGGTCGTGGGTCTCCCCCTGGCTCTGCCCAGTTTCCTCCCACCATAATGCTGGCCGCCGTCGTGTAAGTGAAATATTCTTGAGTACGGCGTAAAACACCAATGAAATAAATAAATAAATATAAAATCTGTAAGAGGTAGTGTTTGTATGAGTGGCTGCCTTATGCTGCCACCTGTACATGTATGAGTGGTGGCGACAAGCCCACTGACAGGTGTTTAGATGTAAAGTATGGCGAATAATCAGCTTAGTTTCAGTATGACAAAGACTGAACAATATGAAAGGGCAGGTGTAAGCCTCCTCAGACTTGTGATGGTAAATGATATGATTTATTATGATATCTTTTAAAAAAGTTCACAAAAACATTCATGTTTGCCTTGAGGAAAGTGCTGTTTCAAGCCGCATGGAATTATCCAGCTTTAGTACTGTACACAAATTTTTACATTTACACTTATTATAGTCTGTGAAAGCTGTCAGTATTTGTCCATATTTGCATCATGACACAATTATGAAGCCTTTATTATAAAATCTGTAATAATCTAAGCTAATTGTGCAATGTGCATTCCATTCCTTGCCATTTTTGTCTGAGGATACCTCAACCCAAATGAATGAATCTTTGCTGCTCAGCATTACTGACAGGACAGATCAAGGCCTACTTATTTTTTAGATGTGGCGGGGGGGGGGGGGCACTGGTGAAAACGAACTTAAAAAGCCGAAACCATTGTAGCTGGAATAAATCAGTCTTTAGTCTGAAATTCTTACTAGGCCATGGGATGCACCCTACGAGAGCAACCAGAAATACAGTGTCGCATCTTTTCTACAGCACGCTCAAATTATTGAAATCACTCTCCCGCTGATTGTTTAAACATGACAACGTAATTTAACAACACTCTTTTGATTTTCTAACTTTACGTGATTATACACAATCTGAACTTCAATACATATTTTATGCAACATCACAAAAATCAAAGGCCTGCTTTTTAAACTTCATGAGGAATACCTTGTCAATATATATATACATGTTGAATACCTTGTCAATACATATATACATGTGGTTTTCTCATTTGTTGTTTCCAGCTCAGGAGGATTCCGTGTTCTGTATGGTCTCCACAGACACTCTGCTCCTCTGGTCAGTTTCTACATTTACTCCTGGCTTAAGGCAAAATGTAATCTTCTTTTCTTTCCCTGAACTGGTGGTATTTATCTTCATTAGCATATTACACCAGTCAGCCAGTAAATAAGTATTGAGTAAAAGAGAAGTGCTGCACATGTAGATCACATGCATAACAACTTCATTTATTGTATGGTACCCTAATTCTGATAATTTTTAGGACAGATATTAGTAGTGCTGAAAGTACAAAATTGCTTTTCTCTCCCAGTGCTGTTTTTTTTTTAAAGTAAATATATGCATACATTCTGCCTGATATGAACTGACCATGTGAGGAAGTAGAAACTGGGTCTTCCTCTAGTTAAAATGAGCCAGTCAGATGTCCCAAAAATTAGAAGAATTACGGTACGGTTCAGGTGATGTTTTGCTTCAGATACCGGCACCATTGTTGATCATTGTGCTTGACAACAGTGTTATTATCTGCACCAAAACAGCACCAGTATCGAATAAATGAAGTTGTTATCCACAGAATCTACAATTCGTCCCCAAATGCCATAGAAGCCAGCAGACTTTTTACTAGCTCCCCTGCTTTAATTGTTTTTGTGGCCTTAGGGCCAATCATTTGATGTTCTCTTGTGTGACCTAGCTTTATACCAGGATGAAATATATCAGTTTTCATTCGGGTTTACTCTCACTAGGATATCAGTGAAAATTCTTACATATGACATTAAACAACAATCAAATACTAACATACAAGTAAATCTAATCCATTTTTCAGTTTTTGTCCTCTTATTCCTTTTTATGCCTAAAAGTGTATCTATATTAATCGGTGTAGTTGTACATAGAATGAAATTATACCAAGGAATCTGTTGTTTGTGCTTCAGTGCCGGGTCTGCAGGTCAGATATTAGCATGGAAATGGACTGACATTCTCAACAAGGTTAGTATTTTTCTGATATTATTCCTTGATATTTTTTTATGTATTACAGCAGCTTAGAATCAAATGGTATTTGAACAGATAATTTAAGAGGCTTCTATACCTTCGATTACTTCATCATAGCAGTTTTGAGTGTTGCATAAAGCCCCAATCAAATGTAAAATAAACAAATGAAATTATATTGAAACTATTGTGACCCCTCCCACCAAATAACACAAAACATTCTGAAACGGGCAATCCAGCCTGCCCATCAGTAAATGAGATTCTCCATTCTCACTCAACAGGCACCCAAGATTGTGTGGAGCCTGTCGGTGCCAAGAGGGTAAGTGCTGTCTATCTAAGCATGTGGTGGACGCTAGGGTGACCGGTGGACGAGGTGTCCAGTGTGCTGTCCTAACCATGATGCTTCAGAGAGCCAGTGCTGTGAATGTTAAAGGTTTAGGACCATCATGATGTGGTAGAAGTAATAATATATAGCCTTATTGCATTTCAAGCAAATACCAGTTAACATTGAAGAAAATTTGTGAATTATTTACTTTTTACTCATTCATGTCGTATTTTCTTGGTTCTTCACCATGAAGCGATGGCATGCTTGATCCATGATCACGCAATTCAGCTGTTTCGGACTTTACATCAAGTATAATAGATGCAGAAAAATGTACGAAGTTGTGTGAAATGTAAGAAAAAGAAATGAGGAGGAAAAAGCTGGTGATAAAAGTGTCATAGTATAAAACTATCACTCAGAGAATGGACATGCCCATCAGGGTGAGAATCGAATTTGTTTCGTTGGGAAGAATAAGTGTTTTCTGATAATGTTTCTGACATTGAAGCCTTTCCCCAGCCTCCTTGATTTCTCATTTCAGGAACAGTTTTACAGAACCCGAAATCAACTCCCTAGTATTGTCAATCCAGGTGAGTGAGGCACAGGGGAAGCAATACAACACGCCTCTGCATGCACAGCGTGTTGTTATGAATTTTATTGTTATGTTGTTTCGCTTTTAGTTCAAGTCCAGCTCACGCTGGCTTCCTTTGCGGTCGTACGTGGGAAGGTCCGCTGGCAACCTGCTGATCGTTGTGGGTTTCCCCTGACTCTGCTCGGTTTCCTCCCACCATGATACATGCCCGTGAAAGTGAAATCTTCTTGAGTGCGGTGTAAAGCACCAATCAAATAAATCAATAAATAAATTCAACATCAAACATGGTGTAAAGATCAGAGTAGAATGCAGGCAGGTTTTTTGATACCCATAAAATGTGTGCTCAGATTCAGTCAAGAAATTGTGAATTGTCGTGTAAAAATGCTCTGTTCGTGTACCTGTATGTGTGTGTTGTTTCTGCTGTGTCCCAGGATGGTGTGACACGCTTGTATGCTGGCTGCGGGGACAACAATGTGTACATCTGGGACCTGGAGTCGGGAACTTTACTGGTGAGACTGGCATAAAAGTTTTGCTGAGGGTTAGGCTGACCAGTTACTGGGAGTTCAAATGTGGCTACAGTAAATTTTCTCTTCAACTTAATTGTGTGAAGTCCATGTGACAAAATATTTTTGGTGTTCCATTCACATATTGCTGTCCTACCAGGTTTTAGGCTGTGAATAATTTATGGTATGAAGTCTGTGTAGGCTTGATGTCAGAAAACTGGTACTGGTTGAGGTGTCTGGGGCTTGGCATGTTGAGCCAGCAATAAAATATGTCGACTTCTGCAAGGAGACCTGTGACCAAATTCATCGGTTCAAAGTGATGCTAAAGCAAACAGACAAAACCAACTAACAGTCTACATTTTCTTGTGAAGTTCTTCAAGGGTAAAGTGCTGGCTCACTATGACTATCTAGCTCTTTACCAGTGAGGTTGCACGTTCAAATCCATCTCTCGAACCTTGGCTACACTCTTAAGTTAGGAGTTTTGTCAGATATGTAGCCAAGCTAGGGCAGTGGCTTACTCCTGCCATTCTGATGTATTCCACCCATAGACAAGAATCGACACCATTCCATGTGTTTTTAAGCACCACTTTTGCTACTTACGGTATGTATTCATGATGACAAGTGAGTAAATGGAACATCTTGCAAAGTATGAACCGAAGGCTGTCTGCATTTGAGATTGTCTGGTTAAATTCGAGAGTGAACACTACACTGACTGCCATTACATAACACCAATCAAATAAATACATGTAAATAAATGAAACACGAGGTTATTTATTCCTGCTGTTAATGCCTGATGCCTTTGTTTTGTCAGAGCCAGCTGAAGGGCCATGAAGACTACGTCCACAGTGTGTGTGTGAAGGGGGAGGGGCAGGAGTCGCAGTGTGTGTCAGCCTCTGAGGATGGCACTGTCAGGCTCTGGGGTCAGTAGTGCCACACCCACAAATCACTCACAAAACACTCCCATTGATAAATCTAAACAGGGCATTGCAATTTTTTTTCTGATAATTGGTATACACCTGATACAGTCTTGATATACAGTATTACATTAGTGAGTGGCCTTTGATCACTGGGCCCCAGAGAATCCAATTTAAATATGAACGCTTACATTTTCAGACAGCCGAGCAGGAGGGGAGGCAACCCATGTGATAGAACCTTACAAAAATGAGGTAATGTGAGCTATACATGCACACGTAGATTGGGGGAGTGTAGATTTGTGAGTTTAGAGCTCTTTTCAGTCAGACTCTGTGTCAGTCTCAGTGTCACGTAAGTAATGTTTAATGGAAGAGACAACAAAAAATATAACCAAAGTTAATTCAGAAGAGGGGCCCATACAGACCTAAACGGGCATAGGCATGTTTTATGACGGGCTTGGTAACTCCTAACTTGTAAATCTTCATTTTATCTGGAATTCTCATGAGGTCATAGGATACGCCATTTTAGAGAAACCGGAAACATGATTTTGTGTCACCCGTACCTGTGCTCTTCAGTATTAGGGACAAGACACTCCTTTGTGTGAATAAAAATCCCCTTTATTCTTACAATCAAAGAAGGTGCACTGTGCCTCCCTTGTTGAGACCTTGGAGAACAACCCCAGACGTATTCCACTACCCCATTCTCGTTGAAAATGGCTTTAAAGTATATCACAGTTGCCTCGTAATCACAAGGAAACCGGCTGATTTAACACTACTTCTATATGGCAGAGTGCTGACCCAGGTACTGGTGATGTCACAGCAGAAACAGATGTCTTCTTGGGTGGTGGAAATATCTCGCCCTTGATTTTTTCCTCACGTGGGTGTTTTTGCGTACTTTGAACTGTGATATCGTGGTTATCATGCAACACAAAAATATAAGGTGACGTTTCTTTAACTATGAATAGGATTCTTTATGGATGCATATATACATTTAATCTGGTGTTGTCTTTTCCTTTTAAAGTTCAATAAGTATCAACTAATCCAACAAATAAAAATAAAGACTTAACCCACATGACACATTTAACTGTACACACAACATTTCCTGCCTCCACAGTTTTTGTGTCTTTGGTAGTAACAAGTGGTTGACGGCATTGTAATTTTGCCTTACATGAAGTTCAGATGGAGATTGCCTGTCTTTCACAAGGCTTGGTGGGTGACAATCAATACACGCATCATCCCATGTAGATATGTATCGATAAAGAATCCTATTCATAGTTCAAAAAACGTCACCTTATATTTTTTTGATGTATGACAACCAAGATATCACAGTTCAAAGTAAGCAAAAACACCCACATGAGGAAAATCAAGGGTGAGATATTTCTACCACCCGAGAAGACATCTGTTTCTTCTGTGATGTCACCAGCACCTGTTCATCAGTTACAAAGGTGGGTGGTTTACTATTGGCACTCCACTTTCCCAATGCCACCCATGGAGACTAAATGCTTTCATAGAAAATACCAGTCTGTCAGAACAAATCATTCTTTATGACCTTGACTTTGCCCATGTACATGTTTGTTTTTTTTTTTTTTTTTTTGGTGTCTCCGAATTTTATGGAAAGGCTCTTGCACTGTACAGACTGGTCAGATTTTGAGAGGGCTGTTCAAAAGAAAGACAAAGTCTACAGAAAGAGAGCCTTGTTTGTACTGTGTTTGTAAAACCTAGAGCCGTAAAACACTCAGTCATTAGTCTGTTCATAATGTTCATTCTTTCTATCTCTCCGTGCTAGGTTTGTGCTCGACCAGAGTTTGGACGTTGGCTTGGCTGTGTGGCTGTGGATCCCAGTGCTGATTGGCTGGTAAGATTGAGAACTGCTCATGGCATTCAGTAAACTGAAAATGAGCCCACAAAAATTAGGGTTTGTAGGACAAAAATCAAACGAAAGACTCCAGTTAGTCTCCATATTAGTTTTCAAACCATCATTGTATTTTTATATTTTATTTTCCTTGAATACAAACACTTTGTGAATCCCCTACAGGAGCTTATTGTTAACTACATTTTTTTTTTTTTGGATGGAAACATAAATTTTCAAGTTTTCTTCAATTTTTCAACATGTATTTAGGAAGTATTCATTAACAAACATAACGGCTCAAAGTTCAGTTTTGTAATTATCAAGGACTAATGTTACAAAGTTGCCGAAAACTCTCTTGCAAGCTACATAATTTTGGTTGTGAAAGCTGTTGCTGTACTAGTTAGAAGAACACCTGTTCATAATATTATGCTGTCCTGTTTAGACCATTAGAATCGATGTTTATGTACATCAAACGTTGACCATTTACGTGATGTTCCCAGATTTGTGGAGGAGGCCCTAAACTCTCTGCCTGGCACCTCCGCTCTCTGTCCTCCACCACAGTTTTCAACACCCCAGGAGCCTGCCAGCAACATGTGATGTTTTATGAGGACACGGTGAGTTTATTTACGCCTTACCTGTGTCTTTGAAGAATGCGCGCATGAATGAATGGGTGAATGGTGATGGTTTCATGCCACCTTGATGATGTGTCAAGACACATCGTGGTTACAAGTCTGAGCTGTATACAACTTCATGTACTAGTACGATGGAATTAGATGTTAAGAGCTCCAGGTACATGTACTCATAAGCTTTACAAAGGCAGACTCAGTGTTACCTTTTTCTCCAAGAAGTTTGCCAAAAAATTAGCTTGTGTACAATTATCAATATTTTAAGATGTGGTGGGCAGGAGGGGGTGTATGTGGCATTTTTTTTTGGCATACTCTGTTTCGAAAACAATGTTTGTAAATGATAGTTATCATATATATAAGAGCAACCTACGTGTAATGCATTTATAAGGGATCAGATCTAACTTTCAGATGTTCATCTGAGACTTTGTCAGGAGGTTTGTCAGATACCAGAGGATTTCGGATTGTTTTCACCTCGAGCCGCTTTCTTCTACCATCAGCCTGACAGCTGTCATATGCATGAATGATAAGCATGTCATACCTATAAGTTATCAGATATGTAAACATTAATTTCATGATTGAACATGTTTTAACATTTTCTTTCTTTTTCAAATTATGATTTCATTGTTTTTATGATATTCTCCTGCAGAATTTTTCGTTGTAATATATGGATATTTTCATGAACTTGATGATTTTGCCCACAGGTGATATCAGGTGGGAGTGAGCCAAAAATCAACCACTGGTTTGTCAACGGTGACATCAAAGCCCAGGTGCCTTGTGTACCAACCAGCGTCTTCAGCATAGCCATCAACACTCAGTCACAGAACCACAAGGTAAGCTGGTCAGTCACACAGTCACAGAACCACGAGGTAAGCTGGTCAGTCACATAGTCACAGAACCACAAGGTAAGCTGGTCAGTCACACAGTCACAGAACCGCAAGGTAAGCTGGTCAGTCACATAGTCACAGAACCGCAAGGTAAGCTGGTCAATCACACAGTCACAGAACCACAAGGTAAGCTGGTCAGTCACATAGTCAGAACCACAAGGTAAGCTGGTCAGTCACTCAGTCACAGAACCACAAGGTAAGCTGGTCAATCACACAGTCACAGAACCACAAGGTAAGCTGGTCAGTCACATAGTCACAGAACCACAAGGTAAGCTGGTCAGTCACACAGTCACAGAACCACAAGGTAAGCTGGTCAGTCACACAGTCACAGAACCACGAGGTAAGCTGGTCAGTCACACAGTCACAGAACCACAAGGTAAGCTGGTCAATCACACAGTCACAGAACCACAAGGTAAGCTGGTCAGTCACATAGTCACAGAACCGCAAGGTAAGCTGGTCAATCACACAGTCACAGAACCACAAGATAAGCTGGTCAGTCACATAGTCAGAACCACAAGGTAAGCTGGTCAGTCACATAGTCAGAACCACAAGGTAAGCTGGTCAGTCACTCAGTCACAGAACCACAAGGTAAGCTGGTCAATCACACAGTCACAGAACCACAAGGTAAGCTGGTCAGTCACATAGTCACAGAACCACAAGGTAAGCTGGCCAATCACAGTCACACGGCCACAAGTTAACTTGTGTTGCAAATGTACATGTGCATGTAATTAATGATTTGACTTTGTGGGCTATTTTTACCACATATTTGGAAATGATACACTGTCGTGCACTAGGTGAATATTTTCACCCACACTTGGCCATCAACTCTCATTCACTTTCCAGGTCCTCAGTGTGGCAGGCTGCAGTCCCAAGCTGGATGTGTGTACTAACTTTGGCTACACAGCATTTTCACTGACATTTGGTTCACCTTGAGGAGCCCATCTTGATTGTTTCATCCTCATTTCATGTACATAAAAATGTCATTAAACTTTTGTTCATGTAGCACGTACGAATTTTGTGGCTTATTTATGATTTTTTTTACAAGTATGAAAATGAGCAGGGATTTGACTTGGTTTTCCTGTGAGGCAGCCAAATTTCGTTTCCCGGATGTGATATGGTAACTTCGTGTCACAGTTTTCACTTCAGTGTCTAGGCTTCCTAACCAGGCAAAAAAGATAACAGTGATATAAATGTATACTTTTGTGAAATATTCATTAAATACCTACCTACCTCAAGCACATTAAAATGGATATGGAATGAATTGTGATAGGCTGCTGTGAGAGATAGGCAAGTCCAGGTTATGCCTAGACTAAGCTGAATTTTAGGTATGGCACATTTATTTAAGCGTGACCAAGGCTGCAGACGCCAGTCCAAGAACCTTCACTGTCTGCTAGTCATCATCAATTCTGTGTCTCTTTAAAGTAAGGCTTTCATTTAGCCACAGACACAGTGGATACATGTTTGTGACATAATGTTGTTCAAGCTGTGTCGTCATTTAGGGTAGAGCTCAAAAATCTTGGCTCCAGAACTGTTTGCTACTAAGGTAACCCATCCTCTGTCAGGGTTGTTCCTATGGCATGTACACCAATCCTTCGTCTTGAGTGTTCCTGTAGCGTGAACACCTGTAACCAATCCTCCATCACAGGTGTCCCTTCATCTGAAGTTGCACTTTTTTCAAACTTTTTTCAAGTGACATTTTTGTGTGGTTCTGATCAATTCATCCACCTTATAAGAAGTTTGATTAATTCCTTGTCACAGAAACATAAATGTTGGTATCAGCAGTATCCTTTTAAGGCCTTCATGCACCTCTGAAAGTGCATTTTTACAAGCCGGACTTTAGATGACATACATCATTATGTACCTGACACCATGACAGTGTAGCCAAGGCTGGATAGTAGCACGTGGCAATGTGACTGGTCAATGGTGTCATGTCACAAGTGCTGCTGATTTGGTCGCTAAGCTATAATGAGACCCGTTGTCTCTTACGCTGAGTTTCTTTTCCTGACCTGTAAGCTAAGGTTCTTACTGGAAGAGGGCCATTGATGTAGGCAACACCGATGCCTTATTTAGTTAGGAGTCAGGATTTCCTCCACCCAAGGGGCCTCCGTGGCTCAGCCGGGTAGCGCGCTATCGCAGCACTATAACCCGAAGCCTCCCACCAATGCGGTCGCTGTGAGTCCAAGACCAGTTCATGCTGGCTTCCTCCCCAGCCATATGTGGGAAGATCTGCCAGCAACCTGAGGATGGTCGTGGGTTTCCTCTGGGCTCTGCTCGGTTTCCTCCCACCATAATGCTGGCCGCCGTCGTGTAAGTGAAATATTCTTGAGTACGGCGTAAAACACCAATCAAATGAATAAATAAAATAAAATTCCTCCACCCATTACCAGGACTGCTGTCACATAAGTGAAATACATCTTGCACTTTGAGTACTTCACAAAGCCTCAATAAAAAAAACTACACGTACGAATTTTGTCATCAATGCCCCAAGAGCAAAGACCACGAAATGCAGAAATTCCGTGTCCTAAGCAGAGGCTGAACCACAGCCTCCTGTTACTTGTGAAATGCAGTTCCCTTGTTTAAAACCAAATCCTACACCACTCACCAGTGAGAGTTACAAGTAGTGGCATATAATCCATATTTGCCCATGTGCATACAGGGATTGATTTACACCATATTCCACAAGACATTAACCACTGTCTTTGTCAAGTAATTTCACTGATGTGACATGCTGATTTTACTTACAAGCCCAAACTCAACATATACCCTATATTTGTCAAACCAAAGTGATCTCCAAAACTTCAAGTAAAACTGTCTTAAGGGTGCTACAAGCGGCAACACCCACATATTGCTTCCACCTATACACCTTAAAGGGAATTTACTAACCCATTAATTTGTGGAGGTGAAATCACCCTGTCTGGGTGCACTTCACAGCTTACACAATAGACAACTTGGGTAATCAATCTACACAAAATTTAAAATCTGCAAAATGAGCTGACAAAAACATCGTAAACAATATATTTTTTCAGAACTACGGCAAGACTCCACTGAAACTATCTGAATGCCCTCATCTGTGAGTCCCCGTAGGTATATGTATGTCATGAAAACTGTATCATGGAGATGTATCATGGAAAACTTACAGTACGGTGCCAAGAAAAGAGTAACAACACATCACAAAGTACTTTGTTTCATTTATTTTGCTTTTTCAACCAATGCAAAAAAAGTACATATTTTCCACTCTTTGAGATTTGAAAAAACAAAACCGTAACACTTTTTTGTTGTTGTTGAAGTTGAGCATCAGAACTACATGGTAGCCTATACACCTTCTGATGTAAATCAACTGGGGTGTGACGATATAACAGACACTCTCAGGCTGAGGCAGAAGACAAAACCTGCATGTACCGGGAAGAAACATTTACAACATCTGCATTTTTATATTTCCCCCCTTCAAATTCCTGTTAATACGATTTCACCAGATTGCGTCCACATCAGCATAAATCTAAAGGGTATAAAAATAAAGACCAAATTTGCAATGATCTGACCAGAGAGGGTTCACCAATAATCATTGGATTGTTACCAGTAGTGGTTAAAAAATTAACCAATCAACTGGCCTGTAAGATATGATTCACCAATCAAAAGAGCCTGGGTTATATATAACAGCTTTTCAAAATCAACCAATGAGAACTTGCAGATCTCTTTTGAATTACTGGTACATGAACAATGCAAGAGAACCAGGTTAACATACATGTAAATACAGATTAAATGGTAAAAATGAGGTACACACATGTTTGTATGGGTCACTTATCTGGATTATCATCTATTACCTTGAAATACTCCAGAATCATTTTCAACATGCTTACAGTTTTATGCTACACATGTTAAAAACACTCGTTTAGTCACATGAGAACTGCCAGTGTTAACACTTTCACACATCAATAAGCCACCATGTTATACCAGACGATGCTACTCATTTTGTTACAATTTTTTCCTTAAAAACTCCTTTAGCAATAAAAAGAGTGCAAGCCATTTCAAATTTTACTTTATAGCTAATGTGTTTTGTATCGGATGGAAAACTTAAATGCAATGAAATTCATAAATATGGATTCAAAATTCCACACAAGTCTGTCATCTAGGTTATGTTAATACACTTTCTGCATCATCTTCCTCACAGAAAAATCCACCACATGGAAAATTATCCGTGGTTACATTTTAGGAAAGGCAACAACATATGGAATCTGAACAAACTCACTTCAATCATGTGTTAACAGTCAGGGTGACCTAACAAGTGTCACAAATGGTGATGGCCAACATTCACGCTCAGTTCAGATTTGTGAAATCGCCATTTCTTTTAATACATTTACAATGCCAAAAAGAAGCATGATTTACCACTGGTTTCAATGTATGGTTGATATCTACTGTAGTTACCCTTATAATTGGCCTAAATAAATGCATTTTAGAGGCAAACATAAAGAGTCATGAAGTATAACCTTTTGCTGCTGATATTTTTTCAGCCGCCCTTTACCTTCAAAACAAACAAAAAAAAGCCTTTCTAATATCCACATAACTTTAAGAATATAGTGCAGCAGCAAGTGTTATTCACGAGAGGAGCTGTGGAGTTTCAAGTAGCAGTACCCATAAATGTGAAGTTATTACACGTACTTTCGGCTTTCTTAACACTTTTTCGATGGTCCAGAGCATCTGCTCCACTGGCCTAGACCTTGTGAAACAGCTACCAACAGTCGCCCATATTTAATTCAGTACATGCTGAGTGAAATAAGTGCACATGTATGTGGTTCAACATACATTGCTTCAAGAGTTATCTTCTCCTTTCTAGTAGCTCTTCAGCAGAGACACATGTACATGACAATTTATTTTGAAATACTACAATATGAACATAAAAGAACAGTAAATAAATAACAGTTCCCCCACTCCCTCTCTCCTCCCAACTAAAATTAATCATAGCATTTTTTCCCTTAATTGCTTCAATTTTGTTCTAATTCCCAGAGGTCAGAAATTCTCGATACATTTTTCAGAGAACACAACCATTTGTTGACTATATTTTCACCCCAACATGGGACTGCCAGTGCAAAACATTGCAGTTTAACACAGTATGGTGACAACTGGATAGTGCTTTGAAAGCAAGCAGAGTGCATGTAAAAAGTAAGCAAAAACAAAAAAAATATATATATATTAAATTAGTAAAATAAGTTTTTACTTTAAACATCTAACATAAAACAATTTAACCATTTCAATTCACCCCCTTCCTCATTTATTTCCATTCTGCTTTTCATAGGATCTAAGAGAAGTTTTACTGCATTAGAGCAATTAAGAGGAAACGATAATTTCTGCGCAGATTCTTTATCCTATATGAAGTACAAATTTACACAGCCATCATTAGTTACCACTGTGACAAGAAAGAGGTTGGGGGAGGGGGAGGGGGGCAGGGGAAATTTTAACTTCAACTTAGGCTAGCCCTTCAAAATTTTATTTACACTTTCAGCACTGATAATGGCCTATGGCAGATGTGAAAAACTCTTTCCATGGTGCAACACACTTGTGTATGTGCACAATTTTCAAAATTGCTCAAACATAAAACAAGATTGATAAAAAAAATGTACTGCCCAGTATCTTTGAAAGCAATAAGCTGATTTAGTTCTGCCAAGTACACACTTCAAGGTCAGAGACATAAATTTGACCTAAATACAGCTGCTTAAAATTTTCTCTGTTTATTGGCATTAATATATGAACATACATAATTGACATTTCAAAATGTCTTCCATTTCTCTTTTTTTTTGAATGACTGTCGCTTAAAACACTTTTTTCAGAGCGTTTCACAGCCTGTTGCTTTTGTGGGTTTAGGATGGAGAAGGTATTCAAGTCAGGAGCTGGCCAAGTCAGCATGATCACTGCCATGTCAGTATACAAGTATTGCAAGTCCTAGACACTGGCAAGGCCCGTTGAAATTTTGTTTATTACGCAGATGTGTTATATACTGGACTTTAGATTCTCTCTTTTTATTACAAATTTATTTATTTATTTGATTGGTGTTTTATGCCGTACTCAAGAATATTTCACTTATACGACAGCAGCCAGCATTATGGTTTGAGAAAGTTTGATGGGAGGAAACCAGACAGAGCCTGGGAGAAACTCACGACCATCCACAGGTTGCTGGTAGATCTTCCCACATGCGGCTTTTTAGTGTAAAATAAAATAATTTATTTTGGGGAGGGTGGGGTGGGTGAGGGAAGGGCCGGGTGAGACAGATGTAGATGTACATGGTTCAGCGTCAGTGTATCAGCGTACAAGGTAGAAAACTATGCTAACAATATACAATCGCTTAGCTGTGGATTGATCTATACTAGTAGTAATCCCTTGTCACAGAAATGCATGCAGCTATGCCCAGTAGGTCTTGTCACGAAGCCAGTGTGATAAGGTTTACAAGAATTCCACCCTACAACACACCCTGTATATACAAAACTATTTTCTAAGTCCTTCTAAATTTTCCCATTATCGGTTTGACATCTGTAAGAACCTTAGAATTAAACAACTGAGCAATGAAGCTTTCTTTTATTTTGTTAATTTTTTTTTAACAGAATATTAATTAAGGCAGCCATGTTGAATGAAACCTAAAGCTTGAAAAGGAAAGTCACAAATTCACACAAAAAAAACATTGAGAGTGAAATGTTCAGAAGAGATTTAACTGACTGAGCATGCATGTGTAACTGAGGATTGTGTAAGAACGTGTGATGCAGTCGTACATAAAATTCTCCCATTTTCTGATCCTGCTACATGCATGCAGATGCCACAGCATGCCATACTGCTTCACGTTGTCTGTGTAATGAGTCAATAAGCCAGACTGCTGTTTTAAGTTTGCATGACCAAAATTTTTTTGCCACAAGAAAACAAACGCACTATGGCTATGTTAAAGCACTGTAACCCTCGGTTGTCGAACTACAGAACTCTTAATACTTCCCACCTGTAACAAGACAGTCCAGAGCTATGAACTCTATTGTTCTTTCCTTTATTACATCAATTATTGGTACATGTATATGTGTCCTCATAAAACATCTCTTAGCACATGTACACAAGCACTGCAACATCACATAAGATAATGAGAGTTGGACAGTGAAGCTTATCCTTGAGACAACAAAAATGTTGTATTTGAAGAAAACTTGGAAAAATACACTTCAAACAAATTGAAAATTGAGCTGAATCCCAAGTGGTCTCTGAAGACTACTATGTTGTAGCATAGGCTACAAATGACGATGTTTGCTTTTCTTTATCCCACATGTGACGTCTTCTGCTCCAAAACCTCTGTCTGACTTAGTCTACAGCTTAAATTCTTTTAGGGAAACATACATGCAGGGGACAGTGCAATCTTTTGAAAGCTGTGACACAGGAGGAATGGCCTCCACGTAAACACTTGGGCCGGCCTGGTTAATGAAAAACTGATTCTTTCAACATTACAACATTTCTTGACAAGAATGCTGATGCTCCAAGAATGTCCTAAGCACTGTTTGTAAACCTGTCTAAAGCAGGAGAGTTACATCTATGTGTGTCATATCTCCTCCCATTTAGTTGCATCATTTTTTCACCTTGCAAATATTTATTTCTTTGATTGGTGTTGTATGCCATAAACATTTTTGTACGCCATTTAATAAATGTATACTGTTAAATGTGCGCATGATAGGTAACATAGACTTTATCACCACTGAAACATGTATTCCAGTTATCTACATTTGCAATGCTACATGTACTCTACAGATTTACAAAAAGCCTTGAAGGCTTAAAATTTTGAACGTAAATTAAGATAACTGTTTGGGATTCGTTAATTTTTTGTTTAGCCAACAATAAGGCAATATTTATTCATTCTTGACATAAAAACTGACAGAAAATGCTTTTTTTTTTCTTCCTTTTTACACAAGTATGATCAAGTTAAACAAATGACAAGTATGATAATACAGACTGAACCAATCTACCAGAATACATTTCTTTTCCTTTCCCTCTTGAAAGTAGCCCAGAAATATTAATAATGTAAGAAATGCAGAAAATAAGTCAAGAAAGCGAGACAAGTAGAGCAAAATGATGTTAAGATAAATAACAGTTAATAAGACTGTTATGGTGGTGGGTAAAGGGTGATGACAAATTGTTAGATGACAGGTCACCTGTACAGAAAATCAGTGAGGTGACAGGTCACCTATACAGAAAATCAGTGAGGTAACAGGTCACTTGTACAGAAAATCAGTGAGGTGACAGTTCACCTATACAGAAAATCAGTGAGGTGACAGGTCACTTGTACAGAAAATCAGTGAGGTGACCTGTCACTTGTACGGAAAATCAGTGAGGTGACCGGTCACTTGTACAGAAAATCAGTGAGGTGACCGGTCACGTGTGCAGAAAATCAGTGAGGTGACAGGTCACCTGTACAGAAAATCAGTGAGGTGACACATCACTTGTACAGAAAATCAGTGAAATGACCGTTCACATGTACAGAAAATCAGTGAGGTGACACATCACTTGTACAGAAAATCAGTGAAATGACCGTTCACATGTACAGAAAATCAACAAGGTGACAAGTCCCCTGAACAGAAAATCAACGAGGTGGCAGGTCACCTATACAGAAAATCAATGAGGTGACAGGTCACATGTGCAGAAAATCAACGAGGTGACAGGTCACATGTACAGAAAATCACTGAGGTCACAGGCGATGCATACAGAAAATCACTGAGGTGACACGCTCACATTCACAGGTGTAATTTTCAACATGATGTAAACTACAAAGACCAAGATTTGGTGGAAAGAACCCAACACACGTGCAGAATTTACACCTGGGCATGTTCAACCTTTCTTCCTTACTTGAAAACCAAAAAAAACAACACTGTCAAAAGTACATGTACAGCACAGGTATGAATAAAGTAGCAGGGTTGTCAAACATTTTGATCAACTTTATCCAGACTACCAACTCAAAAGTAGCAGCATGTAAAACTGAAAATTCAGTAACTTCATAAAAATGAAAAAATGAAAATGCAGACTCCTGACAGTAATGTGTACATACATATACTCTTACATGAAAAGAACATAACCTTTGTTAACCTATGTAAAAGTACAAAGATTAATGAAAATTAATTTTTTTCCTATCATCATTCACTGGAATTTTCAGACCAATATTTTCTAGTACTGTACATGCGAATGTATTCCTTTGCCTTTGTTACATGTACACGTAATTGTAATACATTTTGTGCATTAGATCATGGACATATGGTGAATAAATGAAATGTCGTTGATAAAATTTTGTATGGGAAGCATTTCTTTTCAGCAAATACATTTATTCTAAACCTTGTGCAATACATGTACAGTAGCTATTTAAATGTGTACATATATTTGTGTGTACCAATGTACACGTTGATGAAAAGTGAAAGATTACTTATATTGTTCATCAAAATGTTGCAGGGGTGAAAATATGTAGGCAATGCGGTATGGCAAGATTGGACAGTCAAGACATATATATTAACCATATCCACAGCCCAAGTTTCCTCAATACATACAGAAGCCGATCGGTCAATTAAAACAGTTTTTAGTGGATGTTAAGTTCACATTAGCCAAGCAATTTTAACAGGCCTAGTGAAGAAGACAAGAATTTAACATTTATATGCAGACACATTAACTGAACATCAAAATCATATGAAATGTAATTAACCCCCTTTTAAGTTAGAATTATTATGTATTTAACTTCGACTATGAGAGCACAAACTTGTTCCTCCAACTCCGCTAAAAATATTCAACACAAGAATGAGGTCACCAAGTTTGCAGAAGACGGACAATTTTGGCCCAAAAAGAGTGGAGAAAAGGAATAATAAGTCTAGGCAAAAACAGCAAGAGCAAAAAAAACAGCAACAAAACAAGCACAGTATATGAAAACAAAGCAAGTTTGAACAGGCCTTGGTTGATTGTAGCACCCAGTAGAATGCAGAATAATGATGAAAATAATTTACAAATTGTCGAGTATCAAATATATCCACGTGCAGGCTCCACCCATTTTCGACACGCAGCAGTCATTATGTTGGTTACTTGGTCTGTCAGTCATTGATCAGACCAGTTATCACAGTGAAGTGGAACAGCTGGACATGCCTCCTTGACAAGAAATGCTGTCAAGTTTTGGAGGTCATGTCGAACTGTTGAGAATGTGATGAAATTCTACTGCATCCTACCACTGAAGACATACATACATGTATTAAAGGGTTTTGTCACACAAACATTTTAACTTTTTTTTTTATTTCCATTTTTCTTTTCTTCAGATTACGTACATAGATGCCATTTCAGTATTTTCTTTTTCCTACTGGATGTCACTTGAAGCAGGTTTCTAATTAATGTGTTCATACATATACATGTGTATATGCATATATATATATACATACACACATGTACATAATGAAACAGCTTACAATGATACAGATACATTCTTACAGCACACCAGACAACTGGCATGACTTAGTGCAACATTAAATAACATTTTCAAATTGTTATAAGCCCCTGAAGATGTTCACTTCAGTTGAAGAGGCACATTACACAGATGCACATGTATACGTGTACAGTACTATTTCAGTCCTGTCATAACTGAGTGATATGATAATAGTCTCACAGTCCACAGACCACTGCCCCGATGTGTACACCAGTCTTGTATTACCCATACAAGGGCAGCTTGCTGACGGATCATGCCTTAGGACTTATCAGCCACGACAAATAAGTCACTGATACCAACAAATGCTCTTTTTCAGGATGTTTATGTCTCTGAGTGAGCGAATGAGATACATGTAGCGGGACAGGTGAATGTCAGTGATGTGAGATGCAATGGAAGCCAAGTCTTTTGGCAAGGAGTCAACAGTAATCTTGACAGATCATTGGCACTAGGCTTGGACACTTCACGCCAATACAACATATGTACCTGCACCTACTGGCACATTACACCTTGTTTTAATTTCCATCCCATGGTACATGTAATTTATCAGGGGTCACACTAATCCAGGGTTTCTTTTCTTTCTTCAAGCACTCGTGCATTAAGCCTGCCCAATACAGACATCTACATGTACAGACACAAGCACCCATATAAGTATATAACAGCCACCTTCTTCACTGTTGGCATGAAGAGACCAACTACTTCAGACAAACGCCACAGAGCCGACATTCACGTTTTCCACACACGCACGCCATGCTTCACGCTTCACATGTACAGTTCCATTCTCTTCTCACAATTTCACAACCCCTCTGGGATTTATATGCTCTCACTTTCCTAGCCTGTTATTCACAGGTCTGACTTGTCCACGAACTTTAGGCTCAATCACAACACTGCTAATTTCACCAATGTTTAAACCACATTTGCAACAACTGATATCTGTTCGGTTTCATTTTCAACCAAAGTATGGCTTTTAGTTTTCACTGATCACATACATGTATAATCCCTTTACACAAACGGTCTTGCCTACTAAGGAACTATCACGGTGAACGGTTTTGTTCTCTCTCTTTATCCATGCTGTGTCTCGGCCACTTTCCACCTCCACCTAGGTGTGAAGACTGTGTTACATTTCTTCCACGGCTGGATGTAGACAGGTGTCATATCTGTGAGACACTTCTGATGAGTCATCAATGAACCCCCACTTAGCACACCTAATCTCTTGTCAACATTTTCCCTTGTGCCACCTGGGCTTATTCATCCAACAATCCTCTTCCATGGAAGATTTCTGTTCAACATTCACACCCATTTACAAATCATCCACGTCACTGCTGTATCAGAAACACGGCTTGCTGCTAAGTCAAAAGCGGAACAAGGGGAACTACTGGCCAACCACTTTGGTCTCCAACACAAGGGAGGCAACTCAACAAGCAGAGTTACAGGAGTACATCAGCACTGATTCTGGGCCTGAAAGTACACAAGATTCAAGCTTGTCATGTGCTTACAGCATCTTACACACACATTTATATCATGTTATATGTAATTAGCAGTTGGGTCTGACTTCACCAGCTTGGCCCATAAGCAGTGAGACTTACCAAAGTATGATTTTGTGCTCAAATGCAGAATCAGTTAGAAAAAAAAGACAAACATGTGCTCAACCTTCTTCAACATGTTCACATATGAAAGAGTAACTTTCAGAGCAATATATACACCTTTCTAATTTCATATAGGAGACAAAAGTACACTGGTTGGGTCGGCCATTTCAATTTTACCATTCTACACAGATGAAGCTTTCAGAATACATGTATGCTTGAAAAACCAGACTTTCAAAAGTCTGAAAAGGTTGAAGAATTACAGTAGCACTTACCAATTTATATGGCTGTACAGTATGGAATAGTGAAGCATAAAAAGATCCAACATTTCATTTTTTTATATAAAGAAATGAAACTATCTTAATAACTTGGAAATACAAAGATACAAAATAAATTCAAGAGTAACATTTTTTCCAAGAGTGAAAATTTTTTGGTTTCCAATACATATATTTCATGACCGTAATGTGTTTCTGCCCCAATGTCTCATCCAAGCTTCTTTCTACACATATATGTCTAAGAATTATATTTTGATCTAATATTTAATTTATTACAAAAACATGCAAATGTACATGCATGAAAAAAGGACATTCGAACTTCACATATTCCAGGTAAACTATTTTAAGGAAGTAGGCCTTGTCATCATTCATATGGTTTACTTTGAATTCTGCAAATTACTTGACAAACAAAAGTGAAACAATGAGGAAAACATTACTTACTTTTCTCTTTCTGTGTAAGAATTTTCTCCCATTCTGAAACATTAACAATTTCAAAGGTCATTCTTGCTGCCCACAATCTGCCCCGGCACCCACAGGTGAATCCCTTCATAAAGTTCCATCGAATCTTGCTCAGTTGTTTTAGTGACTCAATTTTTTTTACCCAATAATATACAGTGCATATATGTATCTGATCTCTGGCCTGACAAAGCAAAATGTGCCAGTCAAAAGCCAGTAAATTATTCTTTGACAATGTTTATTTTCAATAAGCTTTTCAATGAACAAGATTACCACATCTTACTAAGATGTACGTACATTTAAGTGATTGCTGAATTACGCCGTGCTCAATAATACATGTACAGTTCACAGTAGCAACTACATGTAGCATTGTGACGAGAGGAAACCGGCACAACCACGGTGAATCACATGACAATCCACAAGCTGGCAAGTCTTCCCACATACAGCCGGAGAGTAAGCCAGCTTGAACTTATGATGACTGCACTGGTGAGAGGCTCTTGGGTGACTGCGCTGTACAAGCATGCTATAAACTTCAGCCACAGATGCCTTACCTGTACATGCACACTAAAAGTTTGCTCAACACTAGTGGATGCCGTCCAAACATGTATGTATACCTTGACAGTAGGTGTGTACTATGCCCCAAGCACTTGTGTTTTCAACTGCAGTTGTGCAACTTAGATCTGCAAATCATGTCTTATTTTAATCATAACATATACACAGAAAAATTTATTATGCTGGCATGTAGTTTAGCATGTACAATGAGTATACATAAGTGATCATTAAAGCTATAAAAGTCTAAAAATAACCTCATTCACATAAACAAGTGGAGTTATTACACTGGCATGTCGTCCAGTACTTGAACGTACATGTACATAATTGTACTTAAGGACACAACTACAACACCAACCATGAACATGTGAATTTATGTAAGTATTACAAGCCGATGCTTCAGGAAATTCAGGGAGCTACAAATAATACTGCTTTACCAAACAATTACATATATTTATGCCCCATGATTTTGAGAAGTGCAACTGAATGGGGGAATAAGCCTACATGTACATATTTACCTGGGCCATAGAAATTTCGATATCTTTTATACTTGTGTACCCCACCAGAATCACAGGGGTGAAGGGAGTTAAAATAATTACTTGCTATGCCAGAAGTGACAAACTGAATTCAAGGGAAGAACCTGGCAACCCTAGCCTAGGTTTTTTATCTCTACTTATACATTTACTCATACTGCTGGATTTATTTCATAGGGGCCAAGCAATGACCTCAACATGAGCTCAAGTCTAAAAAACTTTCATTTAGAAACAGCTCCTTCACCTATTGCATGTACATGTATATGGAGAAAAGGTCGACAAAACCTTCACTACCAACTTGTACACGTAGTAAATCTCAACAGGCAACAAAAACTACGTGCAAATTTGATAAGAATTAACAATCTTTTGCCAGACCTAAATGAACTTCTTGACAACCTGCCAGTGTTGCCCCACAAGCTTTATGTACCAGTGAAGTGTACACTGAAAATTTAAACACAATGTATTTCAAATGTGTAAGCAAATTAACTGCACCAAATACACTGTAAAATAAATTTTATTGAACAACCTACCTTTTGTTAAGAATTTGGCAGCTTCTTCCCAGTTGAATTTACCCCTTGTTCCTGCTTCCATCTGAAACCTGATGACTTTCTGTGGTCCATTTTTCTCAGGTGGCATTTCCGTGGTCATGCTGACGCTGTCCTCGGCCCTAGCATAGGCAGGGGATGATGGGGGTTTGCTGGGTGCTGAGGTAGAGAGACACAGCATGGGAATACTTTTCCCATAGACCACTGTGAGGAGAGTTTCAGCGACAACGGACGTACTGCCGGACATCACCATGGAGGATGGGGAGGAGGAAGTGGAAGCACTGATGCTGCTGTTACTCTGATAACCAGATTTATCATGGGGATCAGCTGGGGGCCCAGGCACATTGCAGCTGGAGCTGAGCTCCAATTGGGGGTTTTCAGATGAGTACAGAATGGCCGAGTCTGTCAGCTTGTCAGCCAAGCCACTGTCTCGGTTGAGGACGGCATCAGGCGCCGCCTCCACTGTTGTTGTTACAGAAGCCGTGTTTTTGTCTCCTTGAACAAGAGACATGACTACTCCATTCAGTGTTGAGCCTGGGTACGCACCTTTGTTAGATGGCTTTGTTAGGTTTGGGGAGCAGGCAGCAGGCATCAGCCTGGCTGAGGGCACAGCACCGGGCCCTTTCAGGGCTGCGTCAGGGCTGGGGACTGGCTTGGGGCTGTGCTTCACGCTATCCTGAACACTGGCTACAGCTTTCAAGGCCACACTGCTGGGCTCGGTTTGTTTAGGGTGTGTGGGCTTTCTGCTCACGGCAGTATTGGGGGTTAGGGGGTCTGCTTTCGAGGCAGCAAGGTCATTCTTCCCCACGCTGCCCTCAGGTAACATGGGCACATCGTTTACCACGTCCTCCACTGCGTCAACAGATACCTCCATACCCCCAGGGTTTTGGCCTCTCTCCAAGTCGGGCTCAAATCCAAAGGTAATCCCTAAATCTTGTGGCGGCCCAGCAAGCCTCTTGTCTAAGAAAATCACAGACTGTTTAAATTTCTTGCCATTGTTTGGCGGCAGTTTAAGGACATCACCTGGAGAGTGGCTGCCCCTGTGGAGCTTTCCTGGTGCACCTGACAACCCTGCACTGTGACCAAATCTGTCAACAGAGCTGACATCACCTTTCACACTTTCTGTAGAGCACAGATGAAGGCTGTCCTGCCTGGAGGGCTGGCGAGGGGATGAACTAGTACTAATTACACTTTCAACATGGAAACTACACGTAGCAGGCACTGAAGGTTCGCATGAGCCAAGCTTTGGCGATTTGACAACAGTCTGGTTGACTGTGGTTAGCTGACCAGTCAACAAGTGGTCAGCCTTCATACTGGTATCAGCAGTTTGTACAGACACTGTATCGGGCTGGCTGAGCACACACTCCCTGTTTTTACACCTCACACCTGGGCTAACTGATTCTGAGCAGGCACATTCTGCAGCCAGGCAAGTCTGACTGCCACTCTTCTGGCGCAAAGCATCTGATAATTTGCCATCCTCTGCAGAGCAGTCAGGACTGGAGCCCAGGGAATGTCGGCGTTCTCGGACATTACCTTTCCACACAGTCTGCTGACGCGCTGGCGACGCGTCACTTTTGGATGGAGGAGACAAGGGCGAGGTTACATGAGGTTTTGGGGACGCTGCTACTTTTGCATAAGATATGACTGGGCGTGAGACACCAGGTGAAGTGTCACTGGTCTGTGAAGCTGCTGGCAAGGACTTCACAGATTCCATGTCACTGTCATCATGAATTCGGCTGACTGTCACTTCCATGGACACGTCACCTGTGGAGTTCCTCCGTCCCTCAGTCACTGTACCCTTCCCCTTGCTGGCCGCAGACCGGCGCAAGGCAGGGAAGGCAGATGGACTGAGATCCCGAAGCTTCTGATTTTCAATGGATTGTGAGGATGGCGGCGGGGTAACAGAGCGGGTAAACTTACGGCTGTCATTTCGTTGACTGAAATCACGATAATTGACATAGCTATCCGTCACTGCACCAGTGGTGCGTGGAGTGAACAGAGGCAGGGCACCACTTTTATGCACCGCCACCGGTGCCGCAGAGTCTTTGGCAGTGGTTCTCTTTTTCTTCTTGTGAACTACCGGACAGAACTCTGCATCGCGGTCCACTTTCTGGATTTCCACATCGGTGAAAATGTAAAAATCGCTGTACTTATCTGGAGGACCATTCTCACTGAGATCGTCTCTGGCCTCAATAGGATCCAGGATATCACATGTTTTCTGAATATCAATGAAGTCTTTTACAATCATTTTCTCTGGGCTTTTGGGTGGGTCATCTTCAACAGAGCTGGACACAGCCGAACACAAAATCTCTTTCCCATCTTCCTTGTCAGGATTTGTATTAATGCTTGACAACTCCACTTTCAGACTAACTTTTGTTGTATCACTACTCATGTCCACAGCAGGACTGTCCATTTCACACACATCAGTATCTACAGATTTACTAAACACGTCAAACGTATCAGCAGTTAATGTTGAGGGCTTCATATCTGCTGAAGGAATTATCTTAGCCATACAATCCTTTGGTAAACTGCTACTGTCAAGATTTGAACTCTCCACAATCACTTGCACCAAGTCTGAATTATCCAACTTTCCATTGTCTGTGCCCATTGTGGAGTTATTTGGAATCACAGTGGAGTTTTTAAGTCTGATGTAGCTGTACTTATTGTTCACTTCACACATCACTTGTTTTGTGACGCTTTCCTCACTGACAGAGGTTTCACTGTTCGAACACGCACTGTCAACAGGTACCACTTGTTTTTGTTTCTTGTCAGATTTATTGTTTTTCACATTTTTTGACTCAGCCTTTTCGACTTTGCTCACAGTTTGCAAAGTCATACCCTCTCTTTGCCCACTGGCTGCTTTCTTTGGCTTAGAACCTTTAGCATTTTCTTTCAAGGCCTTCAGGATAAAGTCAATGTCTTTGTCCCCAATATAACCCTCTTCTTTCTCAGGATGGACCTCCTTCTCGCGACATTTCTTTTTCTGATTGCCATGCCGTGTTCTCGTATTTCCATTGCCGTGTTCTTCAGCGTCGTTGTTAGAGGAAGTGTGATGTCCGTTGTCAATTGCGTTGGGTTTGGCGGTGTTGTCGGAATGACTGCTCGTCTTGGTCTTAAGCTCCCTCTTGTTCATGTAGTCCAGCGGTAAGGTTACTGGATTCCCATTCACATCGGTTTCTGATCGATCCTTCCGTGAGAATAGACCAATTTCATTGTCATCTGCAACGACAACACAGAATTCTTTAAAATAAACTGAAAAGGGTCCAAATCACACAATACCATGGTGTGAGTTATAGGCAGTATTCATACCGTTTACCTAACAGCATTGCATCAAAGAGCATATAACAAAAGCATAAAAACCAACAAGTCAACAACATATTACTAGATCTCTACCCATCATCCATTCTAATGAAAGAATGTTTGTTAACTTCTTGATTGTTTATACTGCATTCAAGGATATTTGATTAGTCCTAGGAAAGAAAACAGGGAACATAGGAAATCAATTCAAAGGCAAAGAAGACAGACCAGAACAAAGGAAACCAAAGAGAGGGTGAGGAAATCAGAAAGAGGATAAAATACATCTAACCAAGAAGAGAATGTTGAAATCAAGGAGAGGAAGAACAAAAACCACAGAACTGTTATGTATTCATGTACACCTATCAGGTCTCCTGCCATATCTTATATACACAAAATGGCATGATTCAAGTTTATCCTCAAGGATTTAAATATGATGACACAACACCAAGTACTTGACTGAATTAATACATGTAACTTAAAGCTGCCACAAACAAGCAGGAGGCCAACTGTAATAACTCAATATGCAATGACTACTCATCCTCACGAAAATCAATAAAAAACATTGCATATCATTTAATAGAAGAGCTAAGTTTGAATCTTTGCTTCAAACGGTGAAAAGAATTAAATTTTATTCCTTTATTGATTTACTTCATAGCTGTGAAGACAACGCAAGCGAGTGCCGTCAACGACTTCCCACAAAAAAAGCTGCAAAAATAACAGCAACAGGGACAACAATTCCTTGTCCATGGCTAGGATAGAACCCATGTCTTGCCTGGTCAGGGATGTATTCTGGTTCTGGATGTATGTAACACACAGACTATGTGTGTCCACGTGTACTTGCATGTCCTCCATGTTACCAGGAGGGTGAGGAGGTGTACATCTAAATGAACGCACCCAGATTATCACTGCCCTTTGTACAGTAGTCTGATCACTTCTCATAACATTATCACAGTGTAAAATTAAACCATCAGATAACATCCATTCACAGGTGCACATGGATTCACCTTGAGGCCAGTTGTAACAAGCCTTCAGAGGATGGGGTTGGGGACTTTGGGGGGTGGGGGTGGGAGTGGCACTGCTCAGGTAGTACATGCAATATAAACAAGATGAATCAACATTCAAAATCTGTTACTTACATGTATCAAGAACAAATTTGCTGTTTAAGCCAAAATAAATGTATCAAGCCCAAGTTGAAAATGTTTACAACTAAACTTGTACAGTTCATATAAGTTTCTAATATTTGCCAGAATAAACTATACTTGCACAAATCCACAAGTCTCAGAGAGACAGGAGGACAGACACCCAGCAATCACAATCCCGTCATGCTTGAATACCAAATGAAATGTATGTGAATAATTCAATAAGGTCAACTTCTTCCACTAACTCACTCACTGGTTGGGCTACAAATACAAGCATTAACAGTCATGTATACATGCACTTGTACATCTTGTACTCTGAATGAAGAACTTCAAATCCTTCGGGATCCTGCTATACTGTATGCAGTTTGCACTACAGCATAATTATTTAATAGTCAACAATATGTGGTAAAATCCTATACACACCTTTCTCTGAAATTTGATATGCTACATACATTTATTTATTGCTGTGGATTTCAATTTTAATATCCACACATATGTACATGTGTGACGTCTAAATCTTTACACCACACTGCTCTGAATGAATTTACTCTGGAAATATACAGGGTATATTGCACCCTGAAGGTTGAATGCAACAAAAATTACTGGAAAGGATTTTTGTGTTTCAAGGTTATTCATGTTTTCCGTTCACAAGAACAACATGTATGCTCATAGTATTCAACCTTTATTGTGTAATTTCTATCCTGAAAAAGTTGACCACTGTTGCGAGTCTATGTTATGTCATATATAATGAGATGTCATCAATGACATACATGGTAGGAAGTCTATGATCCATGTACACGTACTATGACATCATAAAGCTAAGCTCAAATCGGAACGTCATGAAACGAAATGTTACATCTTCATCTAAGCATGTGAAATAACAAAAAAAATATCAGAGATGGAAATCCTGATATATTACCCATAATTTTAAACGGCTTTGTACTGTACAACACATTACTGTTACACCTCCTAAACAAAAGGTACATCTGTCCAAAGCAGATACAAGTGCCCACAGGCACACTCAAGAGGCAGAAGTCTGCACAAAATGATAAGGCATCATTTAATGAGGTCACAAGGTCAGAGGTCATGGATAGCACTTTCTGTCTTACCCCTGGCAAATCTATTATTATTCTAAGTAATACTAAATTTACATGTACTTACATTCTCTGTAGGGAGAAGAATATGTACGTTGCCAAAATTTGACCAGGAACCCAACTGGCAATTCTACATAAAATAAGTTTAAAACAAACAATTCACTTCCGTTCCCCCTGAACAGTTTAGGAGACAAGGTTGCCCTAACCACATAAGCATACAGGTGCATGTATACATACCCGCTGCCAACATGGCGTAACAGCCATACTCACTCACTCACTCACTCATTCATTCCAGTTGCTGCCTGCATGTATTACACCTGGTCACAGAGCGGAGAAACATGATTAGAGCTCGATAATATGCCTTACCTGTAGACACCTGTCCTCTTAACGAGCCAGCTGGTGAGCTGAGCAGGCGGTAAGGTACTAGGTGCATGCCATTGAGGAACAAGCGTGGCGAGGTGACAGTCTGACGATCTGCCATCCTCAGCATTTTCATCAACACCTGCCGACCTCTGACCTCTGGGATTTCCTATGTCATGGTTAAAGTCCGCGTCATTAGTGGAGCCTGGAATAAGCTTGTACAATCTCTGAAAATGGACCGCACATCCCTTAGGCTAAACCTGCTTGAACTACCAGCCTGAACACAATTACACGCACATCACAGGTCACAAAAATGTCACACCTTACCAGAAGCAGAGAAATGCAAATTTTTTCCAGTCAAAATTCTGACCAATGCATGTACTTGTGTACATTTGGCAAAACCTGCAGACAGGAACCCATTTCTTTTCGCAACTTCCAGTAACCACCAGAAAAACACAGTGACTACACTGCTCAAGAAAACAAGGTCACCTTTTCCACTTGTTCATGTACACAACAGCAGCACTACACAAATCCTTGAATTCTAAAGAACTCTTGAGGTAAAACACATGAACAGAGGAGCCCTAAGGGCCCACCTCCACAAGAATTTGTCATTTGATTTTCATAACTTTTCTCATGAATCACATCACCTTATGACGCTACAACTTAAAAAATGCCCTTCGCGAAAAAAGTTACAAGAAATAGAACGTCTGAAGTTTGTGAAAGTGGCCCTAGTATTGTAGGTCCAAGTTAAAACACAAAGTCTATCCAGAGAAAACTCTCCACTCATGCCTACAATGTATAGATGAACACAGATCAATATACCCTCCCTCTCGAAGTCTTCTGTGTATACATGCACCTACAAAGACGTACAAGCACAGAAGTCTACGTGTACACATACATACGCAGCTGTACAAAACCAGGACTGAAATTATCACTGCACAAACTGAACTGTGTACACACACCACGATGTAAGCTTCTTGTAATCTGATTACAGCTTCACATGTCTGGGTAAAACGGGTTTCTGGCTCAGTGCTCTGTCACATTCACACGATCATGAACACTTGCACAGTCACAACTCCTAGGACTGGAGAACACACACCGCAATAACTTCACGTCAGTATACCAGCTCCTACGAGTACATCAGCCTGCTTTACATGTCCACACATACATGTACTTTAATGGCTTCAGGTTAAAACTAGGCTTCGGGGATTAATATACAGGATGAAGAAATACTACCTGCAGATATACAGGTCTCCAGTCTGCACAGCAAATTTACATCGAAATAAAGTCAGTCACATCACCTTATCGCATTCCTGTCACATGGTTGGAGGGGTGATTGGGGTAGGGTTTAACAAGGCCATCCAACAGGACCGTCCTTCATAAAATGTTACACTCTGCTCAGAGGCTGTGGCAGGGGCTATTTAAATGAGGCACTACCTGCGAGATCATTCGTCTATCCTACTGTGTGCATGACCAGGATTTATTTATTTGATTGATGTTTTATGCTGTACTTAAGGATATTTAACTTATACTATGCAAGCCAGTAATCTGGTGGAAGGAAACCGAGCAGAGCCCAGTGCGAAGTTTAGCCAAGAGCTGACTAATGTTTATACATGTACCTTATACATGAAAATATATGTACTGTTTCACCATCAAGGATTAAAGAATCCAAAAGACTGACAAGGCTTCAGTTGGTATGTGTACCTTCATGGCAAAGCTTCTGGAGGTTGCACCTGAGCGTACTCACAGAACTATACTAACCCTCACAGCACTGCCTCATGTGAAGCTACTGTAAACATGGGACTTTAATTAAAAAAAATCAAAAGTCTACAGGAGACACCATTTCACAATGGAGTAAATGCTGATTCATACAGAAATAAACTTCAACAATTAACACAGCCTTCGACTACATGTATGTGGCCACCGGGTTTGATTTTGCTTATTCCCTGCTATATATACAGGTAAACAGGCTTCAGCAGCCCAGTCCTGTGACTCCAGGGCCTTCTCTGTGTGTCATCAGGAACTACATTTCCACACTAACACCCACATAAGCTATGAAGCTATGAAGCCTGCGGCCTGCCTGTCCACCAGCTGGCATGCTCAGGCAGGACCTCCGCTACATCACACCACTCTCAACGTATGAACATTGTCGAGCCCATACAGGATGTGATTTCAGTGGACCTCAGCAGACATGCACATGTACATTCAGGAAATACTGGCAGCGACAATGTTCTGCTTGCAACAATCGCTAATTAACAGGCCTACTTGAATCTGAACGCTGGAGGACTTGAATGTAACTAGGGTCCAGGACTGCACAAAACACAGCAAAAGGTATTTTAATATAGCTGCCAATTCATGTACGTGTTTCAGGTCTGGCCACAATCTCAGGAGAGTTGCAGATCTGTTGAATGTTGGGCATGCTACAGAGCACAGCAACAAATTTCACAAATGTCATGTGTACATGATGTTTTTACTTTCATACTGACCCACGTCTGACCTCTTCCACTGTAATTAAATCATCATACAATTTGGAGGAAACAATCAAAACCCTTTATACAATGTATGTACTGTAGCGGTTAGAATTTTCTCTTTTCATTTCAATTCGTAGTTATGCAGTGATGGCATAACAGCTCTGAGCCAATCAATAGCACAGTCTTTGGTCATGTTACTAGCCTACTGGAAGTGAAAACAAAGTAACTTTAATCCAGGCAAGACTGGCCTTCAGTAAGATCTTTTCGTAAGAAATTTTTCAGGAAAAGCAATCAGAATTTGTCTAGCCTTCAAATATGGCACTTTCAGTGACCTGCATGTCATTAAACTTGACCAATTGGCTAAAATAAGCATTTCATCCATTTAGTACCATGTTATTTATCAGCTTCGAGCCCTTGTGAAGTACCCTGGATGCTCAAAACTACAAATTAAAACATCAAAGATAAAAAAGATTTGTTCTTGTTTTTTTTCCTTTCTTTCTATGCTACACTAAAAATTAAATTTTTCTTTTTTTTCAGAAATGTCCAATACCCATATTGTTCACTCTGCCCAGATCCTGTTTTAGATGAAACTGATTGTGTGATCTACTACTGGTCATCACGCTTGACTGATCACAGTGTCTTAGTATAAGGTTGATGTCACAAAGGGCATTGGGCTGTATACCTCAGAGCATTATTAAATACAGACAGGGTTTACCTAGGATTTATTACCAGAGATCAGACATTAATACACACCTGTTATTGGGCAATATATGACCTGGCAAAATACCTTTGGCAACATGTAACAGCTACCCCCACACAGTGACACTGACAGTAACCTGTCTACATGTATATGTAGTCAGCAGCCTGGACCATATCACACAACACCATAAAGTAGGTGGGCATGTACATGGCACTATAATAATATCTATGGACCACAGAACACAGCAACACTATCCAACTACGTAGCCTATTCCTAAGGAGACTCAGTCCACCTGGTCACCCTGTCCAGCCAGAACACAGTACATACTGTACATGTCATGGCAGCAGAGCTGATAATCAACTTATATAAAGTAGACCCCTCTAGACTGTCTCACAGCAGCATAATAACCCTTCATACACATTTACATGTGAGCCTGACTCTTGGCACAGACTCCACAGACTCGCTGTCCTGTAAAGATTGCACAAGCTTACTACCACTGGGGACTTTTCCTGAGCAGAGCCTGCCAGTCCTTGTGCTCCATATGTGCTGTCCATGTGCCTGGGGGCTGAGCTGAGACCAGCTAGTCAGCCACCAGGAGGCGCAGGCAGTGTGTGGGGGTGGACCAGGCTGTGCCAGCCAGCAGTGGACTCACTGCTCAACCTCCCCACTCAGCAGAAGTAGATCAGCTTGACCTGGGCGGTGACCCAGCCTGCCTGGTGGAGGGACAGACTGCCACTTAGTGGGACAGCTAATCAATCCAGTCACTGTGGACAAGCAGGCAGATGTCATAGCACCTCTGATTGGATTACTGAAGTTTGAAGTAGGTGCAAATGAGTTATGGCTGATGACAGGGATCAACTTAATTTCTAACATTTCACCTTACTAAAGTACACAAATTCACATGGGTAAGATCAAAAGTGCGTCAATGGCCAGTAAAACCTGGAACTTAGAATTAAAACTTACTTGGTACAGTAATTCATCACTGGGTAAATTTTATGTACAAGATCTATACTGAAAAAGCTTTAATGGGGTGATCATGCATAAGCAAAGTATATTCCAATATGAAGGTATCGACATGCAAGGACAGCATTCAAAGCTAGACAGGCCTTTCTTACAATGTGGTATCCCACCAACCTCATGTAAGACCACACAAGAGGGGCTGTCCACAGCTTCTTACCACAAGAACCCACAAAAATAATGGATCAGAGGAATTGAATGTTAAAATCCTGTGTCCTCAAATGTGACTCAACCCACTCTCAGGTGATCTAGCTAGTGACTGAACAGTACATGTACATCACAGCATGTAGCCACAAAAGACTCCCTCTATGGTGTGTAAATGGGGTTCTAAACCAACAAACACGGCGCTTGTCAACAGATTAAAGGAATGTTCAACAAAAGTCTGTATTATTTGCAGCTACATTGTTACTTGGGTGATCGGTTAGGTAAATATTTAGTGTCAGGAGCCCTCACATTGGGCCAGGCATCAATGTCCTGTTACTGACTAACTGTATGAAAAATTAATCATGCAGAAAAACCATCAAATAAGCGTACAAGGCCCATGTACCAGAAAGCTGAAAACCCACATCACTGTTTTCACTACCAAACAAAGGGAGATAACATAGTCAATGGATATATAGGATATAGGATACAGGAATATTCACTTCCCCCAAAAGGCTGTTGCTGCCTAACGAAAGCTGAATTGTGTAGGGGGGAGAGGGGTTATTTGTAGTCTTCACTGCTTATGAGGTACACTGCTATGACACTGCTTGTGGATGTATCCTGTACACATTAAAAGCCTGAATGATCACTTGACATGTTTACACACACATGCAGCTGCAGAAAGTTTCCACAGCCCACAGTTCAACTGGGACTGACATAGTCCAGTTCACATTCCAGACAATCCACAACTCACTTCCAACAATCTGAGTACATGCTTGCAATCGATATGGCTTCACATCCCTCCTGCACTATTGCAGCCAAACTGTGGTGACATGCCTTCATGGGAGTTTTGATGTTACAACCTGATAACTTCTCCTGGCACCCTGATGCAGTTGTATTATGGCACAGTGGCACTTGTCAGTGTTTGTTAATGTTGGTGGATATATATACAATAATGAAAATTATCCATGTAAAATGCCTTTAATTTGCTGAATAGGAACATTTAAAGGATTCGCAAAGGAAATCTGGTCATAAATATCATCTTTTGGGGAAATTTTCATTCTTGTGCTTGTATATATTTGATTCATGTTTAACACTGTACTCAAGAATATTTCACACATATGACGACCTTCAACATCACTTTGGTTGGAAACTATGCAGGAAACCAACGATCAGCCACAGGCTGCTGGCATTTCACCACATGAGTGAGAGGCTCCTGGGTCATTATGCTACACTAACATGCTAAGTCCCTCGGACACAAAAGCCCCTGTACATGTATAAACCCACCCACGTTAAAATGCACTGACTTGCCCCTAAGTCTAACGAATGTGATTGTTTAAATTGTCTCACTTTCCACACATCCATGCCATTTGCTGAAACTATTCCTTCTTCACAACCTATACAATTTACATGTATACTTTCATGTAAGCTAGGGTCTTCAATCAACTGCTCACTTTAAAAATCTGCAGCCACGTTGTGGATACTATGCACTTGCATCCCTTTCTCATCTGTTCAGCAGTTTAATACTTCGACAAGGGCATCCTGATACATGCCCCTGATCCTCACCTTAAGAATTTTCACCTATAAGATGGGGGTCAGTTTTTGGGGCAGAGGAAAAACAAGTGTCCACTGTAAACCCTCAACCTCGGGCAAGTAATTGATGAACTTCCGTAGACACAATGTCTCCAACAAACATGACTGCATAATTAGCCACATGTCCACTCTTTACATTCACCAAGGACCCAACACACAGTGAGAGCCACACAGGCAATCTACAAATTCCAAACCCCAGGATTGAACCTGTTTCTTAGGAGGACATGGAGAGCCTGTTACTTACCAAGCTACATGTACATCCTGCTCCCAGTCTAGACTGATACATACAGTACATGTTGTCACTTCTGCAGTGTAGCGTACAAGTATACTTGCACAAGGGTATGTGAGCTAACCCCATCAGCTGTGGACACACGTATATACACACGTCTCCTAGACTTGTATGCACTGCACCATGAGTGCAGGAGGAAGGACTGGTTCACTCCTTACCCACGTCAATAACTGGCACCTAACCTTTTTTTTTTTATCATTAGAAACGCACATGCCACCCTCTGCACCGCCCACCCCTCTCCCCTGCCTCACCTCCAACCTCTGGCAAGCAGGTTACTCATTAGGGCACTGCATAGTCCACATAATACAGAGCAAAATGTGCACATACTGCACACGCAGCTATTAATATATCTAAGTGTGTAAGCAGGTTTAAGAAACTTTGCAGGCTCACACTGTCATCTCGTCACTCCAACCTACACAAAAAAAATACATGTACATGAAGCCCTAGAACATAATTTATGACCACTCAGTAGAAATGTATAAAATACCATGCAATGCACTTTAAACCTCTCCACCTTAATAACACACGTACAATGTAACAAACAGATATAATTCCACAAGATATTATGTATGAACCCAGCCATTCATAAAATTTAGCCAAATGACTTCAATGACCTTGAAAAGGGTTCTTAATCATGCCAGAGTGTAGGTGTGGTATAAGTTTGGTGAGCTTTGGACAAACTGTTCAAGAAATAGAGCATTCACAAGCCTTTAATAAAATTTAACCTGAATGAACACAATGATGTTGAGGGAAAAGGTCAAGGTCAATGAAACTCAATATGGTCCTTACTCATACCAAAGTGTAAGTGTGGTGTAGGTTTGGTGAACTTGGGCTAAACTGTTCTAGAAATAGAACGTTTACAAACATTTAACTTAAATGACCCTAATGACCTTGAAGTACAAGGTCAAGGTCACCTGAAATTAATAAGGTTCTTCCTCATCCCATGGTGTAAGTTTGGTGAACTTGGGCTAAACCGTTCCAGAGATATCATGTTTAAAGCCTTTCATAAAATTTAACTTAAATGACCCCAATCACCTTGAAGAAAAGGTCAAGGAGGTCGCTGAAAATCAATAGGGTTCTTCCTCATGCCAATGTGAAAGTTTGATGAACTTCGGCTAAACCATTCTAAAGATAGAGAGTTTACAAGGATATGAAGCGAATGAGGGGTGGACGCCACTCGCTACAATAACACCAATTGGCCTATACTGGCCGAGGGGTAACAAAAGAAAAAACATGTACAGTAAAACTGAACAGACCATGAGGTTCCATCTTGTACAGCGTAATTCTTTCTTCAATATACATGTTATACACTCAATTTAACATTCCATAACTAACTAATGTGATTTACACAGTTTTAGACATCATTTCACATATATGTATCAGCAAAGCATTGATGACATACATGTATTTACTTCCTGTGTTATATTAGACAAATCTGTGGAGGGCCAAGGGAAAATCAATCAGACATTTCTGTACAAATATGTACATATACAACAATGCACGTGTACATGTATGTATTCACGCATTAAGTTTCAGAGGGGCCATACCATGATACAGCCGATGCCACAAGTTCTTGTATCTATTTATTTGTCATTATTTATGATTTGTGCCATACTTATACCGCAAATGCCACAGAAGCCAGAATTATTGTAGGAGGAAACTGGACAGAGCCTCGAGAAACTCTCAAACATCCGCAGGTTGCTGGTCGGCATTCACAGCTTGAGTTGGACTTGAATTCACAGCAAACTGCATTGGTGAGATGCTCCTCCGAGTTGCATTGGGCTAGCACACTCACCACCAAGGCCCCATGTAGTTGTACCACATTGATCAGTGACACATGTATGTATTCACAAGTACGGCAGTGACATTCAGGGAATTCCTAACACTGACCAGAACCTTTACAATACATCACACGTATGTGTGCAGTGAGTCCACATGAACATGTAACAGTTTCTCCACACCCAGGGAATATACATGTTGTACACAGACACATCCAATGTGTTACTCAGCAAAATTGTTTGGCCTCACCCTGTTGTCTCTACAATCCCCACCCTGGCCTTTGCCCCAGCCACTCCATCAGAGCTAAGGCCAACTCCCAACCCCAGAGACTGACCTGTGAAATGTCTCTCTATTCCTCTCAGCCATGAGCATGATGTCAGTGTATACATACAGGAACAATTCCCTCACCTGACTCAGACCAGGAAAAGGCCTAGCTGTGAACAATGACTGTGCAAAGTGAGTCTGGACTGAATGTATGTATCACACCGGTACATACAACTGTGTGTTACTTATCCAGGTATGGTGCCAGAACAAGAAAGCATCGCACAGCCTCTAGAGTGAGTGTGGATGAAAAGTACACTGTACACATACACCCACACACATCCTCAAACCACTAAGTACACAAGTCTGACCAGGCCTCACACAGCCCACAATTCTCACCTCGCTCCCCCAAACCATTACCATGAGATACAGCGCAGATATAACCTTCATGAACACTAAACTATTTAACAGTGATACCACTTATCATACCTACCTGCACACATACATACATTAATGACATAATGTCTCATAATAACACATACATGTACATATCTTATTATGCTCATGTTCAGCCAAGGTTTCTACATTCTATCACTACAATGCTAAGAATTTTGTTTTGTTTTCCTTAGTTTACAATTACATGTACATGTGTGTAATACCAGTACATGGACATCCTGTATGGGTTGTGGCCTGTTCAAAGGTAAGTGTATCATTCTCTCTAGGCTTGAAAAACTACATGTACAGATACATCTGCGATGTCCTTAACATGGCCAATGGAGTGCAACACGTAAAACACACGAGCCTTTATCTTCAGATACATGGATGTATTTGCAATTCGCAAAACAATGTACATGAAGATCTACTTCTTACTTTACATGTCGAGGATGTCAAAAACTTTTACGAGCTATCTTACCTCTGTTCCAAATACACTGACTGGTGCATGAACATCAGCACACTGTGCCAGCTCTGGCAGCAACTGACACCAGAGCCGAGAATTTGCATACATGTGTTTGCATTTAAGTTGTGTGTGTGTTTTCAGCCCATCCTCCATGACAGCAGTAAACAACACATGGAATGAAATACACCACAGCATTTGCATGCCTTCATGTACGGGCAACTTCCCACTTATTCAGCAACACTGCAGGCACTACATGTACATGTACATTGGCGTTACAGGTACTTCATGTCCTGCTCTAAACAGAACCGACAACATAAAGGCAGCATAACAATGGCAAACTGTGAATCATTGGCAATGAAGAACAAACAAGAGTTACTTACAATCAAATATTGTGAGTATCCATGCCACTGTCTCCAGCCCAGTTTCTGATTAAATCATTGCAGTAAACTATTTATTTATTTGATTGATGTTTCATGCTGTACTCAATATTTCACTTATACAATGGGGGCCAGCTTTATGGTGAGAGGAAACCAGGCAGAGTCTGGGGGAAACCCACGATCATCCAGAGGTTGCTGGTGGTCCTTTGCACCAGGAGGGGAACTCAGTGACCGCATTGGTTTGAAACTCTTGGGTCATTGCGCTGCGATAGCACACTAAACGACTGAGCCACAAAGGCCCCTGTGCAGCAAACTACATACATTGATTGTTTAGGCCAATACCACAGTCTAAGGGTTGCTTATATATACTGACACGCAGGAACTGCTGGCCACCCTTAGCCAGAGGGCTATGTGAACCAAATTTAGGTATAAAGCTTGTAAAGAGCTACTTCCTCATTCAACTCTGCTGCATGCATGTTAGATTCTTCCTGAATACACATAAAGCACGGAATTCAGAAAGCTGAAATATTTACGCACATTTGGCCACCATAGTTACTTGCCTTTACATCACCATTCTCCTGTAAATTTTAGCCATAGTCGATAATTGGGTCATATTTAGCAAGTCGCCATTTGCCGCCATGTTTTCACAATCTGTGTCAGCTAGGCGTGCATGCTCACCAGCTGTTGACATTTTGGTGACATCATATCTTGAAATTTACACCCATACTAATCAAATTTACAATTTCAATCTATTTCCATAAAGGTCAACCACGTATATGCATGCACGGAAAGCAACAACACGGTTTATTAGGTCAAGCTGTCGACAACGCATATGAGCACAAGTCACTAATGTGAATTATCTTATTATTTTATTATATTATTTATTTACTTATTATTTACTGGTCGTAAAGGCTACAGAATATGCAAAAAATGGCAGAAGAACAGGGAATGTCTTGGTGAACACAGTTTATCTCGGATCATGCATGTATTTGTTCAGTTTTGCGCGGATTTTCGCAGAGTTTCTCCGTGCTTAGCTATTTTTTCACACCAATATTTTCATCTGCATATCTCTGTAATACATGCCTAACCCCATATTAAAGATCACAGCTGAGATCCTGGGCTAATTGTATGTTCAGGCACACACTCAATGTAATCTAGGAGATTCTCTAATAAATACATGTAGTTTTCACGATAAAGCATGTCAGTAAATAGTTATACAGACCCACAGAAAATGTGATCCATCCACCCACAGAAAAAGCAATTGCGACATGTACACATACATGTCACTCTCTTTTCAAGAGAAGGAATAGCACATGCATGTACCTGTAACAATTCTTATCCTGCATCACACCAAAATCATCTGCTTTTAATTGGACAGTAATGGCCACATGATAGACAGGTATAATTCTACACCTTGCAGCAGATGCTATGTATGCGTCTGATGACACAGCAGTAGGGAGAATGCCATGACATAACAGTTACAATGTGACATAACAATGACACCAGAAGCACGTCACAAAGGAATGCTGAGCAAACATTGTCAATGATGTCATGACGTCATAATTCCCAGATCACTGCTTGGTAATTCAAAGCTCCTCGACATGACAGAAAATTACAGTTGAAGCTTCTTTTGTTTTTCAAGAAACAAATTTCAGTGGAGTTTTTAGATTCTTACCCAGGATAAATTCTTTACATGGTTACTGAGTGAAAGGATACGAAACTATACGGAGTCCATTAGCCTCATATTGGGCTCAGCTAATGCCTTGCCCAATATGAGAATTACAGACTTTTGTACCCTTTCACGCGGGAACTATGTAACTAATAATATATGTAAAGGTTTAGCAAAACTTCACACATGGTCACAAAGTAAAATGGTTTTACACTCAGTACTGATGGCGAAACTAATAGTACATGAACTCTACAGTAGTCGACAAATGCAACAGTAACCAATGCTAAAAAAAAAAAAAAAAAATAAAAAAACATTTTCTCAAATGGATTAGTCCATTTTTGTGAATACTCTCCCACTTGTTGGTTAGATTTAGCCTTTCCCTTCCATATGGCAGAGTGAAGTTCTCCTTCCAACAAGTACAAGCATTCATTGTGCTACGTGTAGTATTCATTCTGCACAGCTCTGACATGTTGAAACTCAGTCCATCCAACGCTTGTGTGCAATGTATATCCCATCTGTTTGTTTTGCGTATACACAGGTAGATGTAATAAAAGTAGATGGATTTTGTTGCATCAGCGGCTGACCAGGAAATAGCCAGCAACACAGGATAATGTGTGTGTGTGCCCCCCCCCCCCCACCACCACCACCAACACACACAAATGAACAGACACAGATCCATCCCCAGATGCTAATAATGCTTGTACCAAATGCACACATTACCAGATTACAAGTGAACATTGTACAGAGCAAACACAAGGAGCACTTACACTATCCCACGTAATAACTTGAAGCAGCATTACTGATGGTCTGCTTATCAAACACGTCGAAAACCCTTACCAACATGTTTCTTCACCAAATATTAATCACCCTGGTTACAACATTTGTGGACAGGCCCTATGCATGTGCAAAGATGGAAATATGGTCTGTACACTTAAGTACTACTGTAGTAGGTCATGTTGTGCAGTGAAAATATGGATTGACAGACAACACAGCCATTCTATCCAGCATTAAAATACATACGATCTAACCTCGATGTACAGGAACCTGTCAACTGTGTTTATTGGTCCTATTGTGCACAATCAGCACTTGCTAATTTGAACTGTGAAAACGGACACTGCTCTGTGCACGTTGTTTGTGCGTCAGCACAAACAGGTGTCCACCGTCTCTTCCTCCTGTAACTAATCCAGCCAACAAAGTCTAACACTAATCCGAAGCAAATGACTTAAACCTGCTGAACTATAATATTCCTGCTGATAAGGCTTTAGTTAACCTTTTGGTGATAATAATGACACTGATATCAAACAATTTTATTGCCACAAAGGCTGACCGCTACCTGTCAGGTATCCATCCTACTGTGATGCTGACAGAAACAAAAATGATCATAGAACACATTGCTAGGTCCCTTCAAGGAGTGTTTGGTCAAATCCTAGACGTATAAACCACTGTTCGCACTGAAAAGAGCATTCAATCACGTTCCATCTATACTTACGTTTGAAAACATTTGCCATATTGTTATTCGTTAATGTTGTATTGGCTGTATAGTTGCTTTCAATCTTTTACTATTAGTATAAAGATTTTATAATATGCGGCAACGATAAACTGGCCATCTGTCAAAGCCAAAATTTTTTATTAATCCTGAGCATGGTCAGTTTTTACAGGTTTCACTGTACATTAATTCAACATACATGTATGTAAAACCAGATATAGGTTGGGTGACTAAAAAATACATGCAATCAGATTAAATTTCTTGATCTTATTTATTTATTTGATTGGTACTCAAGAATATTTCACTCATACGATGGCAGCCAGCATTGTGATGGGAGGAAACCGGGCAGAGCCCAGGGGAAACCCACAACCATCCGCAGGTTGCTGGCAGACCTTCCCACACACGGCTGGAAAGGAAGCCAGCATGAGCTGGGCTTGAACTCACAACGACCTCATTGGTGGGAGGCTTCGGGTCATTGTGTTGCAATAGCGCACTAACCCACTGAGCCACAGAGGCCCCCTAGATTTCTGGAATTTCTCCTCTCATTTTGCCCTCACCTTCCTAATATAAGTTTTCAGTCCCTAATTTTCCTTCTTTGTAATTGTCACCTTCATGTTTATGTATGTTTTCCTGAAAGTCTTACATATAAATATGAAAGACTGTCAGAAAAATATTTACATGTAGTCTCGTCATCGAAAACCATGGCAGGAGTTTGAAGTAATATATTTGAAAACGAAAGTCCTTATTTGTTGTTTTTTCTTCTTTAACGTTCATTGTGCAAGATACATATATTAAGCATTCCACACTATGGCTATTTTATAGGCATGATAATCAAGTCATTATATTTACACTTTAAGAAGAACACTAAAGTAATCAATGTCTGCAGATCTGTCTGTGCAGCTTACATGTATAGTATGCAGAGTGATCCTTGATGTACACAAACATACATGTATGAAGTTCATCTTCAAACAGAGCACCCAGCTGGCTGATGCATATGTAATTGACTGGATTGACACTCATGTACAGTTATACAATAATGTGAACATGAATACAGGTTTCCTTGCGCTTTCTTATGGTTGGATTAACCATCACTTTCAAGTTTCCCCACTATTTCAAAACTTCAAAGCCAGCAAGGTTAGAGAGCAATGGAATCAAAAAGGCTGGAGGCAGCAGTATCATGTATTCATCTACATGTATGTACACACATCTACTTTAATATGTACACGTATGACACCTTTGTGACCCACATTTTACACATGTATACTGTAAGTATCAAAATGTGAACCACCCATGTGAACATGACATGAAAAACGATGAACGCTGACCCTACAATGCATGTATCAATCGGAAAGCGACAACGCCTGTTGAGTATAGTCCTATAACTTTGAATGGAATAATTATATCCATCTGATTTGTCTCCCTTGATCTGCCCCACAGACTACCAGGTCTACATCAGATTTACCAGCTTGTGATGACTTTCTGCACCAGTGACTGAGCGCAAATGAAAGTTGAGTCAGAGCTCAATAATCTGGTACAGTGATAATAACATCAGGTGCAATTAATTCAACCACACATAACGATACTTTAATGTGAGTATCATAACATGCCCATTCACCAGCAATTCAGTGATGCACAAGTTGATTAGGCAGTTCACACTTAATTCCTTGATTCACGTCACTGCCAGCACATCATTTCACCACTGTACTGAAACTCGTTATTTCATTTTCTGCCAGAAACTGTTTCAAAAGGTGAAATTATCATAAACCACAGGAAAATAATAATGAAAACTATTGTGGCCACCAGCTCCAGTTTTCAAAAATATCCTGAAAGGAAGTAAGAATCAAGCCTAACTGGCTGCATCTGTGCCTAAACCATAACATACTGACCCCACCAGGCATTTACACAAGGGAGACAAATTGAAGACGTAAATGTAGATAAATACGTATATCTTTTGATTTATCATTCCGCCCCACTATCAATTGTGAGCCATGTGCAAATATACATAGAGATGACCTTGCAAACAACATACCAGCTGGTACATTAGTTACCTCCCCAAAAAATATTCTGTCATGCTGTTTGTTTCTGCAAGTAAGGATTTCAACTTGTGTATTGTATTTTTAAGCCAGATTTGCTTTTATCATTTATATAATTTACACAGAGGTGAAATATAAAGATTTTCTTCGGGAATGAAAGTGTTATTACTCATAATTTATACATATTACTTTTGTGATTACATTTTTACTGCTTCGAACTTAAACACCATGACATCAGAGAAAGAAACTAGTTTCATGACCTTCCAAACGAAGAGATAGGCAGCGTAAAATGTGACTTGTTTTTGTTTTTTTTTTCATTTTCTTTAACTTCAGGAGTAGAATAGGCTTTAACACCCTCGTGTTGGTGTTTGTGGCAGCATTCTTGGGATCTGACGGAGTACGAATCAATGTTCAGCCTTATTGGGTTACACTACAAATGCTGCTTAGGCGATGTTAATCTCTTAAAAAACCAAAGAATACATTTGTCTCTGTATGATGTTGTTGCCTTTGATGATGATACTGTTTAGCTTACAACTAATGGTGAGCAGCATTGGATTTTTGTAACATCTATGTTTGTACATATGTTCGAGAACCCTGCTGGATAACAGAACAGTCTTATTCATGAAAATCCAAGAGATCCACATGTTTAGCCTCGGAGGTGTCTCTGTGCCTAACGGCATCCTATTCTGACAAAATTAACATGGGTGAGACAGGAGAAAATTCGGAAATGAGACACTCCAAATTCAAATTCTGTAAGGTACATGTACCGCTCCAAAAGCAGTTCAGCCAATCCCAGAAGTCTAAGTGAGACACTATGTGATTCACTAAGGGACTAGACATACGTATCTCAGACTACACAGAGTTCTCCAGATTCTCAGAAGTTTTTTGCCCCAATGAAGTTATCCTGCGGAATTTTCACCTACACTTTCAAAAGCTTTAAACAGAAACCCACTACTGTACTGCCAAACAAACTCCTGTATTTCATAAACCTCATCAAATGCCTTACCAATGTGCCATCTGTAAAGTTAATTTTGAACACATTACCAAGATTAAAACTTAAAAGTGTGCATGGGTGCTAATATCCACACTCCTTTTTTCAGCTTGCTGATATGCGCAGCTAGTCATACCTGTAAATCTGGTTGTGCTGTGTGAACCCACAACATTTTTTCTCATTCTATCCCTGAGATCTCATGTATTCCTGAAACCAAATTTCAGAACGGTTGTGAGAGTATAAAACACAATCTCACCTTTGGAACCTTTCTTCTTCTTCTTTTTCTTTTTGTCATCGTCATCATCATTTAACAAAAACGGTGACAAAGGGCTCGAGCTATCTAGCGAACGGCTGTTTCGGGACGAACGAGAACTAAGATAAGACAAGCCTTTGTCTGAGTCTGATTGGCCTCCCACCTTATGAAACATGGAAATTCTGAAGGCATCATCAACCGACACTTTCTTCACAGGGTATATGTTAGCCGAACTGCTGCGTTGTCCATACTTTGTCTTGCTGTCATCACACACAGCGTCTGGAAGCTCAGAGACATCAAATTCATCACAGTCTGTGTGGGACTCCTTCTTTAAGAAAGGAAAGGTCGTATGATCGTAGTCTGACCTCCTGCTGCCATACAAATGTTTGTGGATACATGTGGAGTCCGCATCGAGAGACCCGTAACTGCGCGTGTTGTCGATGCGAAAGGTTTCCATCTCAACCTCTTCACAGGCGTTGAGGCGGCCATCGGCCCCACTGGACAGAGACGTGTCACTGCGCGGAGACTCCAGGTCCAGCTGTGACCCGCTGTCCGAATCTGCAGGGTACGCCTCATCCCAATGCTGATCCTTCACCGCAGCCCCTGGGTTAGCATTGCTGGACGAATTCAGTCTGCAATAGGGAATTTCTGTGTCACTGTCATCCTGCTTCTCCGAGCCACTACCCAAACTGGCTGTCCCTGTGGCCTTGCTGATGTTGAACACTCCGGAGTCGCTGCCCACTGGTTCGAGATCTTCATCCAGATCTGGAGGCTTCAGCAGGCCGATGAGCTGGGGGATGGGGCGGTCACTTTTGGGTGGGCTACGAGAATCATCTGTGCTGACGTCGTCATCATGGATGTCTTCTTCGTCGTCAATGTAGCGCAGATCGTTGTCGTCCTCCGCGCTGAAGGAGGCTTCCTTGCTGGAGGCAGAGGAGGTCATCTTCAGCTGCCTGTCCTGAGCCAGAGAATAGTCTCGGGCGTTCAGGACCAACTCATGGAACTCCTTCTCAGGGAGGCCGGCTATCTCACGAGCCCGCTCCTTGATGCTCTCAACCTGCAACATTCAACCAAACACAATGAGTCACAAGCTGTCTAGATGAAATGTTTGGCCACATAAAGTCAGTCTAAATTTGATACATGACCAGTGAGTTTGCAGGTTTAAATCCAGTTCTCGTAGGGTATGGCAGTAAACTGAAGGCTGGAGATATGTCAGATTATGTGGTGATAGGCAGTAATTTACTTGGAGCACAACTGTTACATAAAGCTACTCTCTTTTCTCATTTTCAAGAGTTACTGGAACAAAATATGATGAAAGTAAAAGTGATTGGTGGTAACAGAAATACAGACCGAGTTCTCTTAAAACACTCTGAAATGATCTGAGAGCAGTCATTAATTGAACAAATTACGAAAGTCTTTTACAAGAGGTGGTTAGTCACTTACTCTAGGCTTCAACCCACACGACTCATCATTAGCAAAATATTCCAATTTTAATTAGGACATAAGCACCACTCAAATAACATAAATAAAACAATCCTAGTTGGCCACTTCCACTTTTTTCTTAATTGCATTTACATGACTGTCAACAAATGCATCCTATACTACATGCACTGCAAACATAAACTACAGCTCAGAAAGTTCCTGTTTTCGGACAAATCTCTTGGCTTACAGCTGCAGTCTAGCCAGATAAAGACAGATAAAACACCTAATCCATTGATTGTGCCACAGCAAATGCAACTCCTGAAGTTGGCCATGACTCTTCATCCCATTGAACATGCTTCACTTGGGATTAAGGTTGGAATAGATCTATCTTAATTTCAGGCCTCACAAGTGTGCTTAAAGTCTTGAACAACCTTACTCTGGCCAATAAATGACTTTTTCAGGCTACATGTATATTACATGTTTCAGGCCATAGGAATGGGATCCTAAAATATACTACATACGTAGGGAACTATCTGATATGTTGAGCACATCAGAAACATGTACACTTCCTACTAGCTTCAAGTACAGAAGAGTATGTAAACAGCACAATTTCCAGGATACCCAGAATCCAGATCAGTGGCATCAAGAGAGAAGTGACAGATTAAGTCAGAAATCACACTGTGCCAAATTTAGTAACATTTTAGCGTATACATATCTATGTAGACATACATGTATTACGGAGTATATGAATGACAAAATACTGGGACAAATGCCATTAATGCATGCACAAACAAACAAAATATTGTACATGTGTTGACACACCAAACTGAAAAATGGAGTGTTGTAACAACCACTGAGGTGTTGTATATACAGAAGCGTTGAATTGATGACATGACAACCAATAACAAGCTGCTTCCAAAGACAGCGTCAGTCTAGTCTTCAATATAAAAATTAACATTTTTTTTTTAATTTTGGAGCCTGTCATTAAAATAACATCTTAAAGAGGCGGAAGGTTTGGGCCAATAATTACATTGTTTTCTGTTCCCGTTTTTAGAACACCAAAGGCTAGCTGTCCACTTCTTTTTTTTTTCACAAGTGTAGGTTAATGACTTAGGTTAAACCTTTTAGCCAGTCAGTTTTGTAGCTCAAAATTTGAATTATGCACTAACAGCATGCAGTTCATCTTAACATGAAACACTTCATACTCCCAGGTGGTACAAAGGCAATTCATTTACTCATACATGTGAATATTAACAGAACAGTACATGCAAATGATCAGATTCAAGATTCAAAACCATTTCACACATAAGTGGACACAAAAACATGCATGATAGCGTTGCACAAGAGGGTGGAAAACACGTAACTTTACTCTCCAGCATTAGATGTGCATTCACATTCGCAACACATGTGGGCTGAGCAGAGAGTGTTTTGCGTTGTTACATATACATAGTTAGTGCTAGCACGAACATGAACACTGGGCCATAACGGCCATACAAACCACAGGTGGATGTGAAACATGGTGTCAATACGTGCCTGTTGTACACCTCACTGAATCAGCCCCTCAGCCAGCTTAGGGAAAACAGCAGTGGTTGAGGTGTCAGAGGCGTCAGGTCTACCATCATGTGGGCTTTACCTAGCACTCTGTACAGGAGGGTGTTCTCTAAATGGGTCACAACGACCTAGATTGCTCATGGGACAATGTTATGCGCAGGTCTACAACAACATGCACACTCTACATGCGCGCGCACACACACAAGTACATTTCTCTGTGTCCCTGCGGTGTTCGCCTGATGTCTGCAGGTTAAGGCTCCATCACAGTGCTGGAGGGCTGATTAAAGGCTGAGCAGTTCCCCTGCCAGTTCCTGATCTAAATACATGTGTACTACAGCGGCCAGGTAAATCAGCAGAGCACAATGCAAATGAGCCTGCTTGGTTCCCTATGTGGCCCGCAGCCTGCTGTCTACTTACACACACGCACACACACACACATGTATGTACAGGGCCTCACTCCAGTTTTGCCCAGACCTGTCTGCTCTCCTCCCAGACTCACTTCAGATAGCCCTACCACTGACCTAATTTCATCCCCATGACAACCATTGGGGCTCCACAATGGGTCACTCAGCCCTTGAGGCTCCAGTGGATTACAGTATTAACCATTAACGTAATTGTGTTCTTCTACAATAACGTTAATTATGGTACCTACAAAGTGAAACAAAGGGCAAATCAAATCAAAACAACCCAGTTCAAGAAATGTGCAAGGGCAGGCAAAGGCTGAAGGTGTAGTGAATGTTGTGAACATACAGATGCATGTAGCTCTCTTGTAAATCAATGCAAATAAATTAGACTTTTCAACCATTACATCCCAAAGTTAGTACACACTGCAGTATTGTGTATCACTTACAAGTTCTTATGAACTAGAATACAGTGCCTTTGTAACCAAGCTAAGGCCAGTAGCACAGACGTAGTTGGCAGGGTGACCAAAAAGCAAAATGGCTCACAGGTGACGCAGATCTAACTTTCATCAATTGAGGAAGTCAACAGTTGGACAGGTTCATACTAATTAGATTTCTGGCCTTGTGAAGTATTACAATAAAAGTTGGTTATAAAAGACCATGGTCAGTATCCAAATACTTGGGAAAACTACATATTGGTAACTGGATTGGTTTCAGAGCGGAACATTGTTGAATTCTCCAAAACAAATATCTGAACTCCCTAATACTGAAATTACATGAACAAATAAATATATGGGGTTCATAATGTAAAGAAAGGTGAAAACTTTCACAATTCTTGCACAATTCGATGAAGGTAGTGTAACTGCTATCTTATTTCCTTTTACTGGGGGACATGACAACAAAAAAAATAAAACTGAAAATCCAGTTTTTGGTTCAATCTCGAGGTTTTCATGAGTTTCCTCTTTCTCATGGCTATTCTAATCACGTAAACACAAGTATGTCTTCCATAGGAAAAACTGCTCAAGCAGCTCACTTTTCCCTCAAATTAGATGAATTTTAAGTTTTCTTTTATTGGTGTAGCCTACATAGCAGGTTGTTTACATGTAGTCCATGTACTGTATATATCATGCCAGCTCTGTTTGGGGCCTTTGTGAATTATTATGCATCTATGCCATTCTTTGGTGGGTTTAATGGTGACGACAGACAATCAGGACACGATAAAGTGTAAAATAATGAAATTCACAAAACATCTTGAATATAACGATGTTAACCAATGTTACATACTTGAATGAAAAAATTACTGGTTCACCAGTCCAAGGTCAGTGGAATTTTGGTTGGGCCAGTTGAGATAACAAGCCCTGGTCAGAATGGCCTGTTATGGTCAGTTCTGTTGACAGGACACACCCACCTCTATTTATAAACAAAATAATCAGCCAAAAATATGACATCTTTCAGATGCTATAGATTTAAATGAAAATAAATCATAAACAGTTCCTGCTTTCCCTTGTTAAACTTGGGAAACAGCCAATATCTAGGAAAACCGTGAGATTTCGAATGACAATCATCCAACTGACTGGTGACATTTAATTCTGAAAGATTTTGACAGTTAATTCCAATCCCTGAACATGTAAGTTTATCATCACAATATCAATCTTTACAAAATACTTTCAACCAGGCCAATGTGTATGGTTATTTTTCAACTGGCTTCAACAGTACAGGAACCACAAATACTGACATAGGATAGTCATTGAAATTATACAGGTCATACTGCCCTTGAAACATATTAATGTTAAGTTAAACTAAACACTTTGTACATGTATGTCTATGTACCTATTACTGAAATATAGTAATTCAACATATTTGACCAACTTTTAAGTTATTGTCCCCTAGCTCTGCAGCTTGATAGCAATATGTCTGTTTTAATTAAATATTGCAAGGATGTCATTTGGTAAAGCCAGGTCTAAGTCTGAAGGGGTACAGGTATGTGGACTGACACTAAAACTATTCATTTTACACTTTTGAAAGTCAAATCTTCCACAAGAAAGATAAAAGGACTGAAATCTCACATTATTCTACAAGATGTCCACTTTTCACAGTCCTGCCATGGTCAAGGCTTGTCTCATGAGATGCCACCACGTCTTTAAGCATTGCAGTATACAACATGCCTAGCATGCCTTGAATAGTAGTTTAGTTCATAATTATCCACACTATGATGAATCATGGATTTTATCGTTTGCAAAAGGCAGCAGATAATAATCTAGAGATGGATCATGCATCTATATATACTGAAAATCCATCACTGAACAAAAAGAAAAGAACACGACTTTCGATTCCATACAACTATAATCAGATCACCATTTCTTTCTTTTTTTTTTTTTCATGAACATATAATTTATTTCAGCAACCTAACCAGCACTGGCATTAAAGCCTAGGGCTTATTTTCTAAACCACAAAAAATCACCTAAACCAAGACAAGTGTGCCTCAGTAACAAGTCAGAAACATTATCTGAATATTCCCATACAATCAATCAAACTTAAAAACCTCAAGACGGACTCAAACTGTACTTGATAAACCAGTATCTAATAGGTATTTCCTGACGTACACAGCTGTTATCAGGGTTTAGATGAAACAGCATGGGTTCCAGGCAAACCAATCAGTGTACTGAGTATATTAGGAGGCAGACAATACAGGGTAACTCAAACAGAAACTGGTTCAAGAACATTCAATCTCATAACTGATGAAGATCAGTTCACTTAAACTACTGAAGGCTGTTTTCCAGTACATAAAAACCAGATAGAATACTTCATTTACTTATTGCATTGTTATTTTCTGCTTCAGAAAATATTAAATGTACATTTACATGTACACATACATTTTGACTCTTGGGGCCACCTTTCACAATGGGTCTGAACACAAAATAATAGGCTGTAATCATTATCCCTATCCCAGAAGATCAATCTGAGCTGCAGATTACTGCCAGGGGTGGGCTGCTAGTGACAGCAGATGTGGAGTCTCTATCCACAGCCACTGACAAGTACACATGTCAACTATTGTCAGACTGATCAGATATTGGTGCTTAATGCAGCCACCAGACATGACCCTTCACCAATGACTACCACGGCAGGACTTCCATAGCCTGGCTAATTTTTAAATATAATTCATGAATTATATATTGGGAATCAATGTCACACTACACTTAACAGAGATAGATCAATGTGTTGGGCATCAGATCAGAATTTGGCTATAAAGTTATTAGCCTTTAATACTGCAAGTGACTCAATACAACAGCTCCTGTCAACCAACACAGCATGGTTGCTCTCTCACAAGCAGTGCAATAACAATTTTACAGTATTATTTCACGAAGCCTTTCATTTTCAAAAGATGTCACTTGAAGCCTCCTGCTATCAACAAAGAGCAGACAACTTTTATTGTGAAAATACACTATTTATCTTCTACAGTAACAAAAAAATTTTGAAATTTGTCATAATTAAACATGAAGTGTCAGCAGTTCACCTTTAATGCTACATGTATACTGTATATTTATCCAATCTTAACGAGAGAATCTTGATATTACCCCTTGTGACTGTTTATTATGACAGGAACTGGGCAGGCATTCAACAACTGACAGAAAAATATCAATTTTATATTTATAAATATGTAACAACCTTGCATGCCTTGTATGCCAGTAGCACAAAGACCATTCAAAAGTTGGAATGTTTTATTTATCTGCCAGAAAGAGAGTAGTAATAAAACTTAACAGGGTTTCTCATTTATGACAGTTTTATAGTGTAATGGCATTTGCACATAAACTGAAGGTATAATGGAGAACAGCATAGTGGTCTACAAATGGCAAATGTCAGAAGCTAGAATGTGATGTTTTCACTCAACCTTGCACTCTGTGAACATCATTAAGGTCCCAGTTAAAGGCATCTGTTCAACAAATGCAGTTTTTCACACAAGAATGTTTTCAAGACAATGATGCTCGAAACTGTAATTCTGTGATCGACACATAAATATCAGAATTTACTGCTTCTATACATATATCCATTGGTGTTCCTTTTGAGAAACCCTAAATAGAGAACGTTTGTTTGTTCTTCTCTTTTATTTTTTTCTTTCTATCTCTGATCCTTACAACATTAGAAGAAAAAATATTCTGTCCCTGCGACAGATACTGATGCAGAAAATCTGTTATTTACACTTACCTTCACTCAAGATGACATAAATGTGCAAGAATATTGAACCTGCTAACCTTATCAAATTAACTCAGCTACGATGGCCATTTCTGTAATTAAAGAATCAATAAGTTCAACCCTCTCTACTGTCATTTTGGATGGATATATCAGCATTATTGTGGAACAATAAATGGTAAAATGGTACTTGAAATCTTCTGATAGACACAGATCTACATCTACATGTGCATGTCCATGCAAGAGCATAAGGTTAGACACCTACATATCCATCCATCCATCCATGTGGTTAGGGTTGAAAACAGGGAAAAAAGCTCTATTTGGAGTCGCACTTTTCAGCATTTTTAGACTAACATGGGAAAGGAAAACTGAAATCTGGACACCATGACCCTGTCATAATAAAACAAAGTGGTAACAAAAAGGCCAATTTAGACACCATTTTCCACATTTATGGTAAACTCCCTATGTAAGACAAATGGAGAGCCACCAATGTCAAAATACAAACTGCCTTTTTTCTCTTGACAATAGGTTAACCCAATGTAAATGCTGAGAGCCTGCGATGATAAGGTGAATTACGCTTTACTTCTTTCCATGGAACACATACATCATTTTAACCCCTAAATTGGAAGTTATTACTTGTGTGCCAGGAATTATCACTAAATGAGACTCTCATAGAATCCTGGCAAAATGATGAAAATGAAAGATGCGAATTGTTTCGCCACCTGCACAAATTTATCTAAAATACTGTGACAGAAAACAAGATATCTAGTCAATGGCCTCATCATATGTATATGCAGTTTCATTGTTCATGAGACATTCAACTGTTGGCACTCGCTTATATACCATAAGATGGGGGAAACAACATAGCAATTCTCAGCCTAGGCCTACATCTGAGTTGGGCAAATCCAGTTTGGTTTAAGTCAATAATATCAACATACTTAAAATAACTACCTTCCCTTATGTCAGTTCGTAGTTTTGCAGCACTTGATGTCAAAGCAGCTCTGAGCAGTCAACAGCAATGTCATTGGCCATGTGACTAGACTACAAGAGGTAAAAAACAAAGAAAATTTTACCCACTCTAGATAGGCCTTAATTGAGATTTTGCCATAAAAAATTAAAAAATAAAGGTTTTAGACAAGAAATTTTGGGGGTAAAGTAATCAGAAATTGTGTAGCCTTCAACCATGACAGCTTCAGTGACTTGATATCCAGTAATCTTTGAAAATCAGCAAAAATCAGCATTTGGCCCATTTAGCCCAATGTTATTTATCACCTTCAATTCCTTACGAAGCACCCAGGTGCTTGAAACTACTAACAGTTTATGGTGGTCTTATGAGCACCAACGCACTAAACTCTATTGAATGAGAAACCCATTTAAGTTCCACTACTTCTCCCTGTCTGGCATACAAACAGAACATGCTGACTTGTGAATGCTCCTCTGTGCTACCACCAACGAAGGCCTATGAGGTGAAAATGCATCCAATTTAAATATTTATTGTTTTCTTCTGTCAGATGTTTAATGCCTGTTCGTGTTCTGTGCGTCATTGCAAGTCCCAGGTGCTCATAAACTGTACAATGCCACTAACATAGCACCTCCAGCCCTATCCACATAAAATGTCATTGTCTTAAATTTAAGACATACACATATTCTTTGGGCACTATCCTTCAAGAAACAACTCAGTCGCACTGCTTCAATGCCACTCTCGTGTCAGTTTCAGAACTGAATAGCTGAGGTCTGGGCCAACAGACGCTTGATCAACAGACGCCAGTGTAACATCTAGTACAGCGTCAAATCGATTACACAAAGTGTCCCTAAACAGCTAAAATGCTTATGCTGTGGCGTAAAAGATGTGTTTGGTGTGAATCGCTTTAAAAGAGACACTATGACAGCGAAAAACACCTCAACTCAAAATATTATTCTGAAATTTTTGAAATAAGTCACAGAAAACAGTCTGGTATTAAAAACACAACCCACCAACGTTTCTGGCAATGTTTTTGGAATGATTGAGTCGTAAACTGTTAGGAACTGCTCTGGATCTTCGTTTCTTATAGCCGAGCCAAGGAAGAAGGCATATTTATCAGGTTCTTCTACAGTTTCATCTTCACAATCCATTTTCTCCGACAGCCATGTTGAATATTCGAAGAGCCTGTCGCCAAGGCAGTCTCGCACAAGACGAGAGGTAACGAGAAAACACTCCTTGGCTCTCCACTACCCGGTGGTCTCCGGTTGTTATCTGAATATCTGTTATTGTTTCGACACAAACCGAATGTCTGCGAATTTCAATGTTTTGATTATTTATGCAACGTGCGATGGTGATCTGGTCGACGAGGGTTGAGTTCATCGGTAAATTTACATTCGTTCAGTGATAAAAAATTACCACGTTGGAGTAAACCACGCCCGTCCATCCTACTTAAACAGCTAAAACTTCTGTAATCATGGAGGAAAATGTTTACCTTTTTGTTCCAAATGTTATAGGTAAGTTGCAGGATGGAAGGTAACCGCCCGATGAAACAAGTGATGCGTCGTTGTGACTGATATTGACATCCCACGTTCAGAAACAGTTGCGGAAGTTCCGTAGCCAGCCGATGACTCCTCGGCTAAATATTCTAGATATTACTCTCTCTGTACCACCCAGTTTCTTACGCATTAATTATTACCAGTCGTGATATCTACAGACAACAGTAGGCTATGGTAATGGGGATGATTTGACGGAAAATAAAAAGAGTTGCCGCAAGAGAGCAACATGCAAAGCAGTGGCCACAGCTTAACAGGGAAGAAGAGGGGAAGGGAAGTGTGCGTGGGGGGAGGGGTTGGTGTAGGTGGGGTGGTTGTGGAGGGATGCAATATCTGTGACAAAAAGTCAGTGTCATGTTGCATACCTGGACCCTTGAGGTCATGTAAAGTAACAAATCTCTGTCTTGATTGCAGAAGTACCGGTAACAAATCTTTGTCTGTCGTTATTTAGGTGTAGGAGGCAAAAAAATCTCAGCCACTGGACCGATGAGGTTGTGTGCTCAAATCCACCAATCACTGCTTCAGCTGCCTCTTTAAGTGTGCAGGAATTTGTCACGTTGCTAGCAAATTAAGGGTGGTAGTTTACTTTCCTCCACCCATAAACCATACTCCTGCCATGTACATGTCATTTAAAATTGCCTGAAAACATATTTGAACACTACACTAACAAAAAGGTGCTGCGCTCCAGAAAAAACATAGGAAACAGTCCATATCAGGCAGGTTACACTCAATGAACATGTTTTCAGTGATGGCCCCACTCAATCACAGCAAAGTAAAGATTGCAAGTGAACTCAGAACCTGCAGTTAACAGGTTGTCACTTATGTTACTTACATGTATGTATGTAATAATTGTTATACAAGTGATTATGTTAAATTATTCCTCTTGGATATATTGTGACTTTGGTAACTACATGCAGGCCTGTGGCCAACTTTAAAATACTGTTTGTTGAGCATAACCCAACCCTATCAGCAAAAATAGGGTCATTCGTTAGGGAATTCTCTTTATTTGTTCTGGCTGTTGAAAAAGTTAAAGATGTTAAAGAAATTTACATGGAAAAAAAAATTTTTAAAAAAAACTTCTATCAAAATAGCAATAAACAGTTAGAGTAGGGCCCTTTTTGAAGGGTCGGTCAGGGAATGCTCTAACAACATATTTTTAAGGATGGCCTGTTGGCATATTGTAGCTTTCCAGTAATGATTAATCAGCATGTTTATTTTCTTATGTTCGCAGGCTATGCACGAGTGGTCTTAGCCCTGGCCTCGTTTTACTTCATGCCATCTAATCATGTATTAGCAGCCACTTTGTACCTCTTGAGTGGGTTTCTGGATGCTCTGGATGGTCATGCTGCGAGATATCTTAACCAGTGTAAGAAAATGGCTCAAGGAAATTCATTTCTTCATGTGTCCATAGTACATGTCTCTCTCCCCTACTTGTACACCCTTCAGGTCTGGTTCTCAGCTTTTTTTCCTCTCGAGACCCCTGAGATATCAGTCTTAGTTTGGTTTCTCCTGTTAGGCCAATGTCTCAGCAATGGTTCCCATGTCTGGCCTGGTTTCAACTGTGGGTCTCCAGGCTGGTTTCCTGTAAAAGTTCATCTCAGCCTTGGTTTCCTCTAGATCCCCAGAGTGTTGGTTTTGGTTTCCCTGCTAGGTTCAGGTCTGGCCTGGTTTGCCCTCTAGGTCCAGGATCCAAGTCCTCATTTCTCCTCTAGGTCCAGGTCCAAGTCCTCATTTCCCCTCTAGGTCAAAGTCTGAACCAGGATGCCCCTTCTAGGTCCAGGTTTCAGCCCTGGTTTCTCCTCTAGGTCCAGGTCCAAGCCCTGGTTTCCCCTCTAGGTCAAGGTCTGAGCTCTGATGTCCCTTCTAGGTCCAGGTCCCAGTACTTGTTGTTCCCTCTAGGGACATGGGCCACTTGCACGAAACCTTCTCAACGTTAAGAGCAAGTAGCTACGAAATTTACAATGCTGGTTGCCATGGTAGTTACGTGCTCTTAACAGCTAAGAGGGCTTTGTGCAAATGGGCCCAGGTCCTAGACCTGATGTACCCTCTAGGTCCTGGTCTCTCTTCGGGCTTGACTGGGTTCCTTACAGTTTTGTCACATGGCCATATCACCGGTAGAATATAGAATATTATTATGCTGACATAATTCTCCTTTTCACTGTGTTGCGTGATAACAGGCAGCCGTTTGGGAGCATTACTGGACATGGTGACTGATCGGTTCACAACAATGGGTCTGCTGGCAACACTGTGTTATCTCTACCCATCATACATGTTCCTCTTCCATCTGAGTATGGTCATAGATATTGTAAGCCACTGGATTCACACTCAGAGGTATGCTGGCAAGCAATTAGTTTATTATCAATACTCTTTAAATCGGTCTTCTAATTGCCACAGCTCTACATTTTGAAAGCAACACCAAATATGTTGTGTCTGATTAAGTTAACCAAGCATGTGAGAGCTGTGTTTATTGGTTTGTTTTGTTTTTGTTGTTTTGGTTGTTTTTTTTTTGAGCGATAATTCGTGTTGATATTTTAAGTTTTTTGGCTAAATGTAATGCAGGTACTCTTTTTAAATTTCTTTTGTCAGCAATAGGACTTGAAATATGTTAGATTTAAAATTTTACAGTTTGTGCTGAAATTTACATGTCCATTTTCAGTCGGATATCTTCCTTTATCCATGATAAACCTCTAAACACTTTTCAAGGATCAGTAGACCTCTCAGAATCTGATGAAATGTTCAGCTTAGTTATTTGAAATCATTTCCATGTTCTACAAATTGACTGCATTTGGGCCTTATTTTGAAAAATGTTACATATATATTGACTTGAAATCGATGATTTACACATTAGTCTTTTTTCTTTTTTTTTGCAGTGCATTAATCAAAGGTGCTAGCAGCCACAAGGTCATTGACCTTTCAGCCAATCCAATTTTGCAGCACTACTACCACAACAGGGTATGTTGAAACCTTTTGCTTGCTGTTTATTTGCTTTCAAATAGTTCATTTCTGTTGGATAATGTGGCTGTGTAAGTCAGGAGGTCTGGTAGGTAATTATTTAGGTGACGTGAATTTTGTGGTCATACATCAGGAGGTCTGGCAGGTAATTATTTAGGTGACGTGAATTTTGTGGTCATACATGAGGAGGTGTGGCAGGTGACTGTTGAGGTGATGTGAATTTTGTGGTCATACATGAGGAGGTGTGGCAGGTAACTGTTGAGGTGATGTGAGTTTTGTGGTCATACATGAGGAGGTGTGGCAGGTAACTGTTGAGGTGATGTGAGTTTTGTGGTCATACATCAGGAGGTCTGGTAGGTAATTATTTAGGTGACGTGAATTTTGTGGTCATACATCAGGAGGTCTGGCAGGTAATTATTTAAGTGACGTGAATTTTGTGGTCATACATGAGGAGGTGTGGCAGGTAACTGTTGAGGTAATGTGAATTTTGTGGTCATACATCAGGAGGTCTGGTAGGTAACTGTTGAGGTGATGTGACATCAGGAGGTCTGGTAGGTAACTGTTGGCAGGTAACTGATGGTGATGTGTTTTGTGGTCATACATGAGGAGGTGTGGCAGGTAACTGTAACTGTGGTGATGTGAATTTTGTGGTCATACATGAGGAGGTCTGGCAGGTAACTGTTGTGGTGATGTGAATTTTGTGGTCATACATCGGGAGACTTGGCAGGTAACTGTTGTGGTGATGTGAATTTTGTGGTCATACATCGGGAGACTTGGCAGGTAACTGTTGTGGTGATGTGAATTTTGTGGTCATACATCGGGAGACTTGGCAGGTAACTGTTGTGGTGATGTGAATTTTGTGGTCATACATGGTGGCAGGTAACATGTGAATTTTGTGGTCATACATCAGGGTTTGGACAGGTAACTCAGGAGATTGGCAGGTAACTGTTGTGGTGATGTGAATTTTGTGGTCATACAGGTAACTGTTGTGGTGATGTGAATTTTGTGGTCATACATGTGGCAGGTAACTGTTGTGGTGATGTGAATTTTGTGGTCATACATGAGGAGGTGTGGCAGGTAACTGTTGTGGTGATGTGAATTTTGTGGTCATACATCAGGAGACTTGGCTGGCTGTTGAGGTGATGTGGTGGTCATACTGTTGAGGTGATGTGAATTTTGTGGTCATACATAACTGTTGTGGTGAGGATTTTGTGGCCATACATCAGGAGGTTTGGCAGGTAACTGTTGTGGTGATGTGAATTTTGTGGTCATACATCAGGAGACTTGGCAGGTAACAGGTAGTTGTTGAGGTGATGTGAATTTTGTGGTCATACATGAGGAGGTGTGGCAGGTAACTGTTGTGGTGATGTGAATTTGTGGTCATACATGAGGAGGTCTGGCAGGTAACTGTTGAGGTGATGTGAGTTTTGTGGTCATACATGAGGAGGTCTGGCAGGTAACTGTTGTGGTGATGTGAATTTGTGGTCATACATGAGGAGGTCTGGCAGGTAACTGTTGAGGTGATGTGAATTTGTGGTCATACATGAGGAGGTTTGGCAGGTAACTGTTGTGGTGATGTGAATTTTGTGGTCATACATCAGGAGACTTGGCTGGAGACTGTTGAGGTGATGTGAATTTTGTGGCCATACATCAGGAGACTTGGCAGGTAACTGTTGAGGTGATGTGAATTTTGTGGCCATACATCAGGAGGTTTGGCAGGTAACTGTTGTGGTGATGTGAATTTTGTGGCCATACATCAGGAGGTTTGGCAGGTAACTGTTGTGGTGATGTGAATTTTGTGGTCATACATCAGGAGGTTTGGCTGGTGACTGTTGTGGTGATGTGAATTTTGTGGTCATACATCAGGAGGTTTGGCAGGTAACTGTTGTGGTGATGTGAATTTTGTGGTCATACATGAGGAGGTTTGGCAGGTAGCTGTTGAGGTGATGTGAATTTTGTGGTCATACATGAGGAGGTGTGGCAGGTAACTGTTGTGGTGATGTGAATTTGTGGTCATACATGAGGAGGTCTGGCAGGTAACTGTTGAGGTGATGTGAATTTTGTGGTCATACATGAGGAGGTCTGGCAGGTAACTGTTGTGGTGATGTGAATTTTGTGGTCATACATGAGGAGGTCTGGCAGGTAACTGTTGTGGTGATGTGAATTTGTGGTCATACATGAGGAGGTCTGGCAGGTAACTGTTGTGGTGATGTGAGTTTTGTGGTCATACATGAGGAGGTCTGGCAGGTAACTGTTGTGGTGATGTGGATTTTGTGGTCATACATGAGGAGGTGTGGCAGGTAACTGTTGTGGTGATGTGAATTTTGTGGTCATACATGAGGAGGTGTGGCAGGTAACTGTTGTGGTGATGTGAATTTTGTGGTCATACATGAGGAGGTGTGGAAGGTAACTGTTGTGGTGATGTGAATTTTGTGGTCATACATCAGGAGACTTGGCTGGTGACTGTTGAGGTGATGTGAATTTTGTGGTCATACATCAGGAGACTTGGCAGGTAACTGTTGTGGTGATGTGAATTTTGTGGTCATACATCAGGAGACTTGGCAGGTAACTGTTGTGGTGATGTGAATTTTGTGGCCATACATCAGGAGGTTTGGCAGGTAACTGTTGTGGTGATGTGAATTTTGTGGTCATACATCAGGAGACTTGGCAGGTAACTGTTGTGGTGATGTGAATTTTGTGGTCATACATCAGGAGGTTTGGCAGGTAGTTGTTGAGGTGATGTGAATTTTGTGGTCATACATGAGGAGGTGTGGCAGGTAACTGTTGTGGTGATGTGAATTTGTGGTCATACATGAGGAGGTCTGGCAGGTAACTGTTGAGGTGATGTGAGTTTTGTGGTCATACATGAGGAGGTCTGGCAGGTAACTGTTGTGGTGATGTGAATTTGTGGTCATACATGAGGAGGTCTGGCAGGTAACTGTTGAGGTGATGTGAATTTGTGGTCATACATGAGGAGGTTTGGCAGGTAACTGTTGTGGTGATGTGAATTTTGTGGTCATACATCAGGAGACTTGGCTGGAGACTGTTGAGGTGATGTGAATTTTGTGGCCATACATCAGGAGACTTGGCAGGTAACTGTTGAGGTGATGTGAATTTTGTGGCCATACATCAGGAGGTTTGGCAGGTAACTGTTGTGGTGATGTGAATTTTGTGGCCATACATCAGGAGGTTTGGCAGGTAACTGTTGTGGTGATGTGAATTTTGTGGTCATACATCAGGAGGTTTGGCTGGTGACTGTTGTGGTGATGTGAATTTTGTGGTCATACATCAGGAGGTTTGGCAGGTAACTGTTGTGGTGATGTGAATTTTGTGGTCATACATGAGGAGGTTTGGCAGGTAGCTGTTGAGGTGATGTGAATTTTGTGGTCATACATGAGGAGGTGTGGCAGGTAACTGTTGTGGTGATGTGAATTTGTGGTCATACATGAGGAGGTCTGGCAGGTAACTGTTGAGGTGATGTGAATTTTGTGGTCATACATGAGGAGGTCTGGCAGGTAACTGTTGTGGTGATGTGAATTTTGTGGTCATACATGAGGAGGTCTGGCAGGTAACTGTTGTGGTGATGTGAATTTGTGGTCATACATGAGGAGGTCTGGCAGGTAACTGTTGTGGTGATGTGAGTTTTGTGGTCATACATGAGGAGGTCTGGCAGGTAACTGTTGTGGTGATGTGAATTTTGTGGTCATACATGAGGAGGTGTGGCAGGTAACTGTTGTGGTGATGTGAGTTTTGTGGTCATACATGAGGAGGTCTGGCAGGTAACTGTTGTGGTGATGTGAGTTTTGTGGTCATACATGAGGAGGTCTGGCAGGTAACTGTTGTGGTGATGTGAGTTTTGTGGTCATACATGAGGAGGTCTGGCAGGTAACTGTTGTGGTGATGTGAGTTTTGTGGTCATACATGAGGAGGTCTGGCAGGTAACTGTTGTGGTGATGTGAGTTTTGTGGTCATACATGAGGAGGTCTGGCAGGTAACTGTTGTGGTGATGTGAATTTTGTGGTCATACATGAGGAGGTGTGGAAGGTAACTGTTGTGGTGATGTGGATTTTGTGGTCATACATGAGGAGGTGTGGCAGGTAACTGTTGTGGTGATGTGAATTTTGTGGTCATACATGAGGAGGTGTGGCAGGTAACTGTTGTGGTGATGTGAATTTTGTGGTCATACATGAGGAGGTGTGGAAGGTAACTGTTGTGGTGATGTGAGTTTTGTGGTCATACATGAGGAGGTCTGGCAGGTAACTGTTGTGGTGATGTGAATTTTGTGGTCATACATCAGGAGGTGTGGCAGGTAACTGTTGTGGTGATGTGAGTTTTGTGGTCATACATCAGGAGGTTTGGCAGGTAACTGTTGTGGTGATGTGAATTTTGTGGTCATACATCAGGAGGTCTGGTAGGTAACTGTTGTGGTGATGTGAGTTTTGTGGTCATACATCAGGAGGTTTGGCAGGTAACTGTTGTGGTGATGTGAGTTTTGTGGTCATACATGAGGAGGTGTGGCAGGTAACTGTTGTGGTGATGTGAATTTTGTGGTCATACATGAGGAGGTGTGGCAGGTAACTGTTGTGGTGATGTGAATTTTGTGGTCATACATGAGGAGGTGTGGCAGGTAACTGTTGAGGTGATGTGAATTTTGTGGTCATACATCAGGAGGTCTGGCACGTAACTGTTGTGGTGATGTGAATTTTGTGGTCATACATCGAGAGACTTGGCAGGTAACTGTTGTGGTGATGTGGAGTTTGTGGTCATACATCGGGAGGTTTGGTAGGTAACTGTTGAGGTGATGTGAATTTTGTGGTCATACATCAGGAGGTTTGGTAGGTAACTGTTGAGGTGATGTGAATTTTGTGGTCATACATCAGGAGGTTTGGTAGGTAACTGTTGAGGTGATGTGAATTTTGTGGTCATACATCAGGAGGTTTGGTAGGTAACTGTTGTGGTGATGTGAATTTTGTGGTCATACATCGGGAGACTTGGCAGGTAACTGTTGTGGTGATGTGGATTTTGTGGTCATACATCAGGAGGTTTGGTAGGTAACTGTTGAGGTGATGTGAATTTTGTGGTCATACATCAGGAGACTTGGCAGGTAACTGTTGTGGTGATGTGGATTTTGTGGTCATACATGAGGAGGTGTGGCAGGTAACTGTTGTGCTGATGTGAATTTTGTGGTCATACATCAGGAGGTCTGGCAGGTAACTGTTGTGGTGATGTGAATTTTGTGGTCATACATCGGGAGACTTGGCAGGTAACTGTTGTGGTGATGTGGAGTTTGTGCCCATATGTCCAAATTTGATAACTGTAATGTCTTGTAATTTTCTTCTGTCCAGTATTTTGGTATCGTCAAAGCTTACACTGAATTTTCAAGAATGAGAATTATCTGTGCACATTCCAAAGGAAAGCCAAATGACCACTTTACCCTAAGGCATCAAGGTGGAAAGAATACATGTGCTGTAATGTTACAAGATTACCTCCCTTTGTGTCTCTAAGTTGTTCCACTTGTAACTCAGTGTTGGGGGAGCATGTGAAGTGTCAGTGTGGCACTTTGTCAGCATAATACAACTGGGTGAGCTGTGCCGTCTATTGCCTCCATCATGAGGCTCAAGTTGCTCTGACCTGCACAAGGTGTCCAGCACAGGCAGGGATTCCTCATTGCCCCCATCGTCTGTGTGGTGCATCTTGGTGGAAAGTTGAATTATAACCACTTGGCAATAAGCAGGGATGAGAATTTTCAGCTGATTTTAAGGGAAATGAGGATTCTCAGAATATCTAATCGTTCTTCAAAATGACCAAACTTAATCATTTTACCAATGGGGAATCAGCTGGTAGAAGAAATTTCAGGTGATTATGATGGAAAAGATTCTCTTCCCAGAAGATTAGCGATGGGCTGTGCTTGTTTGGCCTTTCAGCTGGTATTATCATGTACACGTACTTGCTGTTTATTGGAAATCAAAGTTTTCAACCAAACCAGTATAGCATACATCGACATGCCTCTTGTTGGAATGTTGGTTGGTTACATGCCAAAAGCCACTCCTTTACACATGGCATTCCAATTTCTGCTTCTCCAAAAATTGACAACCATTACACAGGTGAAAACTGAGTTTGGCATTAATCCTCAGTCAAATGAATAAGTGAAGATATCCTTGATTAAGAGATTTATCTCTCTCTCACATGATCTTATTATCAGGTGTGCTGCTATTAGATCACACGTAGTAGTATATATAAGTGGAGTTCTGGACCACTTTTCCCTCAGGCACCTAAAAGCTTTACAGGTAGAAACAAACCCTTCTTCTATACCTTCATTTTACCAATACCATACCAAGGAAGTCAGCCACAGAAGTTTGAGGTAGAAATTGACAAGGCTTTTTGGAATCTCGACTGAACAGAAGTGATCTGGGCAAGGCTCTCACCACCTCCTATAGGAGGGCCTCAGTGTGAATTGCCCCTTGTCTAGGTTTCTGTGGGGTTTAGAATCCATTAAACAAGTGACTAATAGTATATCTGTCATAACAAAATAGGGACTGGTAAGAATTATTGCAAGTGGCTTTCCATAAGTTCTACAGATGCGTGTGGTAAGAGAATATTTTGGCACTCATTTAGCTCTTACGCGCAAAGGTGTTGAAATAAAACTGTGCAAACTCTGTAAGAGAGGTGTATCAAACTCATTAAGATTATGCACCCCATGTGGGTGTGGGATTTTTTTCCAGAAAGGGGCCATAGGTTGGAGTATCTACATCGGTACATTCGTCGGTGGGAAGTAGGAATAGGTTGGTTCGATGCACGCCCCAAAAGGTGGTAGAGGAATATCTCAAGCAAGTGTATTCTCTCCGTGGTAGATCGATTGCTTTTGTAGAATCCGCCCTTTGGGGGATAGCACTACTACCCTGGTTTGGTCTGTATGGGTGTTTCTATACCCCAATATGGCCCACCTAAAGGATGGTACTCTGCAACCCTCTTCGTTTCTTGCCGAAGACACCCTTCTACTTGTCCATACACATCCTCCGATCTTTCTGTATATCCCCTATTGGTGGCTGGTATTTGGGATAGCCTATGCAACTCCAAGGGTTTCCACCAAAGAAAAAAATTTTGAGTCCATTTGAGCGAGGACACGTGCTCGAGGGGAGGAGGGTGTGAGCGCGAGGTATCCCCTCTTTCATGGTAGGTCAATTTTTGGAAAAAGTCACTAAATAATGAGATAGGAGAGGACCTGAAATCGGCCTTTCATCCATTTTCTCCTACTTCTGCTCACAAAGCCAGGCATATTGTGAATTTACTGAAATCACCCCAGAAAAATTGACGTCTATTTGAGAATTTGATGTCATCATGGCAAACAGTTTGCTGAACAAGTTTTAGGCCTTTTGTAATTGTTTTACAGCTCAAAAAAGTTTTGTATCAAAACAAGTTTAAGATTACTGGTCTGGGTAAACGAAATGAGACCGTTAGTCCATGGCCTTGTGTTTGCCTTTGCGCTTCGGGTGAAACCATTGCAGTGCACAGGCTGGAAATCATCAACGTAAGAATTCTCATTATTGTTAATAGATTGATTGGTTGACTTAGCAATATTTCACCTATATACATGCCGGGGAAGATATGAATGTAGAAAATATACGTTGGCAGGTCACAAAAGTTGGCGTTAACAAAATGTGTAATTGTGTAGAGCAATCAATCGGTTATGACGATCTGTCCCCCAGAACGGTGCTCAACATAGTGACCATTTCAGGCCGTGCCGTCCCGCGAAAAACCTCGCTGACCTACACTTAAAGAACTACTTTGGTGTCAAAACATGTGTGTCTTAAAAGCAAGGTGAATTGATAAAGACTGGGATAGTCTCAATTGCTTTCTTAAATTGTGAAAGTATTAGGTCTTATTAGGCAAGCTGTAGATCAACTCTAAACTGAGTAAAAATTGAAATTGAATTCTCCACGCTCCAAGGCCCTTCTAGGGGGTGGTGAGGGCCTCTCCCACCTATCATTTCACTTCGAAGAGGTGCTTCTGTTTGGTGAAGATTCGAAAAAGCCTGGTCAATTTTTGCCTCAAACTTCTGTGGCTGCCTTCCTGGGTATGGTATAGGTAAAATGAAGGTATAAAAGAAGGGTTAATTTCAACCTGCGAAGCTTCTAGGTGCCTGAGGGAAAAGTGGTCCAAAACCTCCCTTATATGTACCACTCAGGTATTTCTCTCTTTCAGATAATTCATTTCATTATGTGCACAGTAACTTCTAACAGATACGCATATTTCTCTCTTTCTCAGGTAATCTTATTCATTATGTGCGCAGCTAACGAGCTGTTCTACTGCCTGCTTTACCTGTGTCACTTCACCTGTGGTCCAGTCTGTGAGTATTCTGTGACATTTTAACCAATATGTAACTCTACTTTTAAGTAGACACATGACTGCTGGAAATGACCTAAAATTTTGTCCAGAAAAGTGCATTTTTAGAGGTAAGTATATGTCATGAAATTTTGTATTTGGTGCTGATACTTACATTTTCCCAATAGGATACCATCCTTCCTTCCAAACAAACATTAAAACTCCTTCCTGCAATCAACAGAACTCCAAAAATCAGGAAAAATGAGAAACTTTGTCATGGACGAAATTTTAGGTCATTTAAGGATTTCTCAAAAGCATGCTGAATGACAATTTATTCTCTGATGTCAAACTATTGATTTTTCTCAGAGACACATTCATTCAGGAACTGGTTCTTATATCAGACTATTTACAACAAAATACATTTAGTTGGCTGGGCTCAAAATTAAATTTTCCATATGGCTGTCCCAAACACTGACTTCATCTACCTGTCAGATGTTCGCAAAATAAAACCATTGGTCTCAGTGTTACAAATATAGAATTGAACTTCACTAAAGTACCTGTCCAGGGCAGCCATTATACTGCACCTCAAACTGTTCCAGGCTAATTGTGCTTGTCAGGGACAGGTGTACTGGTGTTAGGCCATCCTTAAGGAACTGTTTGTTGGGTGTAGCGCGACACCATAAAAAAAAAAATAGGGTCAGTCAGTAGAGAATTTTTTTCTATTCTGTCTCTTGTAAAGACAGGTATTTTAAAAAATCAACATGGAGAGAAAAATATACAAAAAGTTCTTTTTAAAATACTGATTAAAACTATCAAGTAGGGCCCTTTTTGGAGGGTCAGTCGGGTTTCGCCCAACGAACATATTTTTAAAGGGTAACCTTACTTTTGATCCCTGATTGAGATACTATTTTTTCAATGCGCACTCTTTATAAAGAGTGCTATTTGTCAAGATGTTCTCTTTTCTGTAAGCCATGACTGACCACAACCACACATTGATTTAGGTGGTGTAATCTCTACCTGAGTTCTGTTTGTCTCAGAAACACTTTCCACGAGGTACCCATTACATGTTTCTTTATGACATACTGTCAGAAGCACAAGTCTTTGTTGTTATACTTTTTTTTCCAGAACATACACTTTTCTTTTGAATGTACACTTTCTTGTTTAGGCACACATTCATAAGACAACTAACTACCTGTAACTTGAGCTATCAATCTACCCAATTCCTCAACCTTTTCGCATACGAAAGAGCAACTTTCAGTGCAATTCATGCACATTTGCAATTTAATTTCATAAACGAAACAACATTCTTTGGATGGGTCAGTTTAATGGCTTCGCAAAACGTCTAATTTTATCAGTAAATACAGAATAATGCCTTCAGAATATGCCTGAGTAAAGTCCTTGCAAACATGCGAAAAGGGGAGTGAATTGCAGTAAAGTTCACCATTGACCTTAAGACTCAACTCAGTTCTCCTGAACATTGCGTCGGGTGCTAGGTCTGGCTGTTTATTGCGCCTTAACAGCGTGACTCAGCTGGAGTTGTACTCCAAAAGTCATGTGTATGCTGACTGAGAATCAATCCATGGTCTCATGTCACTCATTACTCAGTGTTGTGTCTTCAGTTTTTGTGTATGCCAAGCTTAAGAGGCACACATTTTTCTGCTTTTGGAAACAATTCCTTATTTGGGCAGATTCACATTGTGAGAACAAACTGTATATCATATATAAAAATCTATGCAGTACTAATAATAACAGTAATGCTGATGAAACAAAGTCATTAATAATTCCTTGCAAACTTTTCTCGCTGCAGTGCCATTGTTCAATGTGGGATTATGGACTGTCCTGGCTGTATTGACTTGTCCATTAGCCATTTTGAAAACCGTGATCAACTTGGTTCAGTTGTGGGCAGCCTGTGAGAATGTGGTGGCTATTGATGTGACAGAGAGACAGCAGGCCAGGAGGAACAAAGCAAATTGAGCAGATGGATCCATTGATCAGGCATCAGCATAAATATATATGTACAAAATGTGTGGTAGTTTTCGAGCAGGAAAACTCCACGTGCAGGTTTAAGGGCCATTACATAGAACTTGTGTTAGAATTTCAACAGTAGCTGTGGAACATGGGGGTGGGAAGAGCCGTAACTTATTTAAGCGATGCCACGGAGCAATAGGGTTACAATTTGTAAAGGATGCCATTTTGACAGATTATGATTGATGTACCAGTAGGTGTATTTAATAAACTGAATCGACATTGGAGCTGTCTCGCGAGATTAACCCTGTTTGGGCGAGACATGAGTGGGTGCTCTTGCAAAAACACGAAATAATGCTAAAAAGGTATGATTTCAGATTTTAGATACATGGTGGTTTTGTGAAATTTGCCCTTGGAGGTAAGCTTTACATAATATTTTGTGACTTCTCTTAATGAACTAGTAAGTTATTGTACTAGGAGGCCTAGTTTAATTAGGCTTAGTCTAATTAGATAAACTTGTTTTTATACCATTACTGATTGTTATTATTTTAGAAAAAGGCAGCAGTGTTCAGCGCTTAAGGTTGCTTGTTTCTTTCATTTTTTTTTTTTTTTTTTTTTTTTTTTTTTTTTTTACAGAACTTGCTCAGAGAAAACTTTAATTTGTTACATGCAATATTGATGAGTTATTACCCGATGAAATTGTATCAGTAAGGAATATTGTCCGTGTTAAAAAATATTCCCAATGTTATAACATGTTCCAGATAGGTGCTGGCCTTATGTGGAAGAATTAATTGAATTAATAAGACATTGAATGTAGCTTTAATACTCATAGATTGGGTGAAATTTTCATTCAGGAAGTAATTTATTGTGTAATACAGGAAACAGTCACAAGTTTGAAGCTTAAATTATCTGTAATGAAGAGTTATTCGAAGATGTACATGGATATAAGTATACGCAATCACAAGGTCATTTCATTTTCAAATGATATGGTTTAAATTATAAGAAATGTAGATTTTTTTTTTAACACGTATAATGCAGTCCAATATGCATTTTTGGTACGCTACAGTGTGGAGAGATGCATAGATTTGTACAGGACATTTCCATTGATTTAAATCCAGGTAAAAACACAATGAAACATATTTTTTCTCTGTTATCACTTGTTTTAGAATCTTCTGCAGAGTCCTGCGCATTATTATGGAGATCATATTTTACCTGTGGTCAACACCTTGGCAATGTACAATGCTGGCTATTCATGGGTTACTGTACTTCACCTAAAGTTTGGCCTCTAAAAGTGAAGTTTTGAAAGCATATTAAGGCCTTAAAATGATACTTTTTGGGAAACACGTGGGTTTTTCTGTGAAGGAATTAATGAAACATTAAAAAAAAAACTCGGAAGTGGAGCTATGAAATGCATGAATCCCTCAGAATCAAGCAAAATGCATTACTGGTAAAAAACTATTAAGTGCAATACAGAAGCTGTCTTCTTTCCCATTTTTTTGGCTCCATTTTAATTTTGTAGAAAATACGTTACATATATGGCTGTATACTACTATGATTGGTTGTACAAAATGGTACATTTCGATATAATCATTGCTACTGGCAGTAAACATGTGAACATGTAACCTCATGTAAGCACGTAACCTCAGTTTAATTGAATAACAATGCATCACATCATCTTTGACCAAGTTGAAATATTATGTTGTATTTAGCCCTAGTCACTCATTCAAGGTCACACAACATTAAGACAAGCTGTATCAGACTAAATCTAAAATCAGTATTCTGGAGATAAAGTAAACAATGTAAGCTATGTTAATGTACACAAACATGACACCAAACAATGTGAGCTGAGGTATAAATGTACACCAGAGAAAACAAACAATGTAAGCTAAGCTATAAGTGTACACAAACAAGACACCAAACAATGTAAACTGAGCTATAAATGTATACAAACTATACACCAAACAAAGTAAGCTGAGCTATAAATGTACACAAATAAGACACCAAACGATGTGAACTGAAGTATAAATGTACACAAATAAAACACCAAACAATGTAAGCAGATTTATAAATGTATACAAACAACACAGCAAACAAAGCCATAAATGAACACAAGTAAAACCCCAATGTACACAGAGCTATAAATGTACACAAACAAGACACCAAACAGTGTAAACTGAGCTATAAATGTATACAAACTATACACCAAACAAAGCAAGCTGAGCTATAAATGTATACAAACAAGACACCAAACAGTGTGAGCTGAGCTGTAAATGTACACAAACAAGACATCAAACAATGGCATAAGTTGACACAAACTGAGCTACATGTACATAATAGCAGCTTGTATTGTCCTCTGATGGAATTATTGCATTTTGATGTATTGTTTTTTTATTACTTATCCTGTATTTTTATTATTATTATTTTACCTTATCCTCTAAGGATGATAAAAGGTTCCATTTATGTAACCTGTGCTAACCTTTATGTAGCTTATTGAATTAAAGTGTTGTATCAGATTAATTACCTGGTAACTCCTATTATTTTCTCTTTTACCCATTATACATTTTTATGTGTTTTTTTTTTTTTTGGTGCTAATTTTGATGCAGACGTTTTGAGTGGACATGTAATTTGTTAACAGTGTTTCTTTTTATCCTTTTCTGAAGTAATACTTATTGTGACTTATTGTGTCCATGGTCAGTTGTTTACGTGACGGCCCTGTAACTGCCTTAATCTTATGGATTTATTTTACTTGATGGTTACAATCTCCTGGTAAATACATGTACACATACTGTTGCTTATCCTCCTTTTGCAGTTATGTGTAAAACTCCATCAAGAATTTTCGTTTTGAACAATCTGTCTTACTCTGATTGAGACGTCTTCTTACATCACGTGATGTTGATGCGGTGATACATGTTTTAACTTCATATCTCAGGATAATTTATTTAGGCGTAATATTCAGGTGTATATATTTTACGTGTTAATTTAAACTGAGTTGTAGATTACCTCGTTCTGACTGAGCATGGGGCTTTGATGACAGTAAGTGGTCGACGATGCTCTTGTGGTCATGGTATAATGTTTGTTGACTACCTGTCTTTCCGCCAATATGTGGTGAATTGTTGTACCTGCCATGTGGAAAAATTTGTCAGTAAAAGGACAGGTGGTGAAAATGAGGCACTCGTCATGATTCTTCTGCTCATAAAGCTGAAAATAAATTTACCCCGGCAGTGATAGTGCAATGTAAGTGTTATCTCTCCTGGGCAGTGATAGTGCAATGTAAGTGTTATCTCTCCTGGGCAGTGATAGTGCAATGTAAGTGTTATCTCTCCTGCAGTGGTAGGAAATTCATTCCAGAGATACGTGTTCAAAGCTGTAGAATAATGCAACATACGGTGCAAAGAACTATAGAAAAGATATTTGTTTATCATAAGGAACAACAACAACCATACAGACAATCTTGAAGAGAGTGGATATCATATCATTTAATTTGACAGTTTAGGATTCGAAAGGTTTAGGCCATTCAGTGATTACTGCATTTCACATAACATTTGGCCTGTAAAATTCCATTTCTGAAACAAGCAAATAACTTTATATGGCATTTTTAATGGTACCACTCAAGTTTTTTTTGATAGGAAATGAATCAGACTTCACCAGAAAACTCTGTAGGGGCTCTGTCAGAATCAAGCGAAATGTGTCACTCCCCCAAAAAAATTCAAACTCGAGATGAAACGCAGTAGTTGAGAAAAGTTATTTGCTGCTTATCCTGTGTCTCAGAAAACCATGAAACTTTAACCAAGTATTAGCTTCATGTGATTAGTTACAATTTATATGAGAAAACCAAGCACACCAGAGGTGCAACTATCAGAAAATATATTGGGTTTCTTGGGTCATGCGGATAAAAGGCTTTTTGCTTTGCTTTGCTTGTTTCTTTGTATCGTGTATGACGTAATAACTTAGACGTTGCATGATACCGATACAACATCTAACAGAGGTCCATTTGAAGAGACGAGGGGTGTTTTCCTGTAAGTATTTAGACGCTGCCTATCCGTTAAAGTCTGTATGTTCCTCAGTCAACCGAGGGGATCGCATGTCGCAGCGGTTTTAAAACGCTTGTGTTTGGCCATATCGGCTTAGACCATTGCTTTGATCAAAAATTCCCGCCGTCCGACATGTTTAGACAAGCGTCAAGCCAATCCGGTAATTTCCGTGATGTGGATTTTTTTTTTTTTTTATTTTTTTTGTGCAGGATTCACGCTGTTACATAGGTAGCTCAAAAGCCGAAAACTCCCACAGTGTGGAGAATTTACGATAAACAAAAATGCTTAGCGATCGGCAAGTAGTTAATCTTTGGGCCGCTGCCTGAAACTAGCGATGTGAGCTTAACACAGGCGATTTAAAACCGCTGCGACATGCGATCCCCTGGACTCATCAGTGCTGATTGAGGAACATACAGATTTTAAACGGTAGGCAGCGTCTAAATACGGATATGAAAATACCCCTCGTTTTTTGAATCGCTGTTAGACGTATCGGTGACATACAACGTCTAATTCATTAGGCTATATCATGTAGTGCATATGGTGTAAGTCAGGTTAGTATAGTTTTAGATTCCCGTCTTTTTACCAGCCGTATAGAACGTCATAATGCCTCATAGTTTTGTGAATCAGTAAGCACTTGAAGCACAAGGTGGTGGCAATATTTTTACAGCTTTTCCATGTATCGCTGCTCTGTTATCTAGGGTAAGGTATTGCTCCGATAAATCTTGCATTGAATCTCTTATACACCAATCACAAGGTATGTAACATAATGATGGGGTAGTAAACACAACTATGACCAATACATTATTCAAAATGTGTTCACCTTTGTTTCTTTAAAAGCTACCCTATAAGGGAATACCACACAAAAATGAAGTTATGGTAATTGACCATTAAAGACTCCCTGAAAGTATCTTCGCTGAATTTTTATAGATTCTTTCCAGTCAATTAAATGCAGGCAAATGTTTTGATTATATGGTGGGTTTATGGACCACATTGACAATGTGGTTCAACAGTGACGTCACACCTACTTTGCCTGGCCCTCAAGCAGAAATTTAACGTCATACATGTACTACCTTTTTAGCACACAGGCAAACATTACAGGAGTACACTTCTCAAGAACTTTATTCAGAGGTTAACATGAAAGGTGTACAAAGTTTTGCGACGTCACTTATGAATCACGTCGCCAATATGGTTCGTAAAACACACCATGCAATCAAAACATCTGACTGCGTTTAATTTGGTAAAAAAAAAAAATGTAAAGAATTCAGTGAAGGTATTTTCAGATACAGTTTTTAGCTCCATTGGTCAAAGAAGGAGAGGAGGTTATGTATCAGCAAATTGTCCGGAAGACCATCTGTCTCTCCGGCGTCTGTTAACTTTTCCTTCAAAACGCCACTCCTGCAGTTTTTCCGATTTCACCGAAACTTGGGTCAAGTGTAGACTACAGCGATATACATAATTTGTAGTATCGATTTTCCATTTCGATGATTGGTTGTTTGTCTGTCTGTCTGTTTGTCCAGTATATGTAATACATGTATTTTTCAAAATGCTACTACTCCTACAGTTTTTGTCCGATTTCAACGAAATCACCATGGATTACATCAAGATATATAATGCAGATATCGATTTTCCATTCTGATGATCGGTTGTCCGTTTGTCTGCGTATCAAGTATATGTTAACATACATGTATCTTTCAAAACGCTATCCCTCCTACGGTTTTTGACCGATTTCAGTGAAACTTTGCTTAAGTGTAGACCACATCAAAATACATAAATTGTATCCATTCCAATGATCGGTTGTCTGTCGGTCTGTTCATCCATGTATACATGTATGTTAACATTTCTTTCAAAATGCTTCTAGTTACTCTTACCGTTTTTGTCCAATCTCAACAAAACTTGGTAAAAGTGAAAACAAAATACGTATTTCGTAGTGTTGATTTTCAATTTTGATTATCCATTGCCGGTTATACATACACAGTGTTGTAATCGACTCCGTGATAATTTTGCCCGAAACAGTAGAGCTATTGTCTCATCAGAGACTCTGGTTTAATTGTCTTTTCACTCACCGTAACTTCACTTTTTAGCTCTATTGGTCGAAGACCAGAATAGGTTTTGTATTAGCAAGTTGCCTGGCGTCCATCCGTCTGTCTGTCTGTCTGTCGGGCGTCTGACAACTTTTTCTTCAAAACACTACTCCGCCAACAGTTTTTGTCCGATTTCAACGAGACTGGGTCAAGTGTTGACGACATGAAGATACATAATTCGTATTCATGTTTTTTGTCCAGTTTCAACAAGACTTAGTACAAGTGAATCATGATACATATTTCGTAGTATTGATTTTCGATGTTGGATGTCCATTGTCCGTTACACATATATAAATTTGTAATCGGCTTCGTGATAATTTTCTCCCAACCAGTAGAGCTACTGTCTCATCACCGACTCTGGTCGGTAGACAATTTGAACCAACTCAAACCTGCCGTGGGAGGCTCCCTTTTTATGCTAAACATGCTGTAACTTATATTTCAACATTAAATACAAATACGAGTGTTGTACTACATATGTATTCAGGTAAAACGTGGACATATAACAATCAGAGGATGTTTAGCAGCTGAAAACAATCTGTGACGTCACAGTGCTTCAGTCTGTTCAATACGATCCAAAAAGTTCACCGTAGCACAGTTTTTATTTCCATATTTTAATCACTGGAAAAAAGTCCCAAAAAATAATGAAGACTGTGTTTGGAAGCACTACCCCTAGACCCTTTAGATATTGCTTCCTTTGTTTAAATGTGATCTCTTCTTTTAAGTTAAAATCTGTTAGGAACAATCTATCACAGTGTGCATGAATGTCGCGCTGCGTCGAGGTTAAAGTTTTGACATTTCAAAAATCGCTTTGCTGAATCGGACCAGTTGCATGGTCTCAACTGGGCACAACATAAAATATGGGTCCGATAAATCTCATTATTAAATGTCATAACTTATAGTCGTTGCTGTCGTTGTTGAAACTGGGTTCAAACGATATGATTTCCGAGGAAAGTTATGAAAAAGGAAAAAAAACAATTACTGAAGTTTCATGAAAATGGCTCAGGACCTTTATTCTGCTGCTATGGAATATAGGACAAGCGCAAAAAATAAAACATGGTTAATTTGTCCTCTATGAATGGTTTGACCGCATGGTTTCTGGTATGCCGATACACCTCTAAGTAATGATCGTGTAACGCATATCCTGTCAAAGGGACTGAAATGGCCGACTGGTCAAGCACGATAGTGCAACACACTGACCAGTGCAGTCCATGCAGGGTTCCTCTCCGGCTGTAATTAATGTGTGTATGTTAGTGTATGGATGAAGTGTCGAGCACTTTCTGAGACTCCTCGTCATAACTGTACCTAATGCCTTTTAACCCGGGGATATGTGGCCATATTTTCATTGTGTTGAGAAAGATGGCCGCGTTGGATATATACACAAAGAACTTAATTAAGCACCACCACCCCTCCCACCCCCCGTTTCCACTGTGGTGATTTTGTAAATATGCGATGTTCTTCTGTATCAAAAGAGTGTAAAATGTGATTGGTTGTGAACCGTGCGACTCACTGGCTAATGAAAAGCGACAAAATGATTGGAATCCATGTGTTTTAATGATAACACACATGCATTTCCGTCATCACTCGTTTTGATGTGAAACAATGGCTTTACAAGTAAGGTATTGGAATGAGCAGTGTTGAAACAGAGGTTGAAATTACTCAATGAAAACGTAATGTGTTATCTCATAAAGCGTTTTACATCAATATCGAGTGTATCCGCCGTGTGTCTGGATGACAGCCTGAACCTTTCTCATATCCCCTGTCATACCAATCAGCTGGGTGTTTAATTGAGTTCGCGTATATGAACAGTTGAAATTAAAGCGCATGCACATGAGATACATATGTGATTAACCAGAACATATAAACTGGCATCGTACACGACTTAGATACGGCTTTTATTTATCCACCTAGAACATTCGTCTTTATTCCTTCGTGGTTGAAGACTGCTGACTGCTTTTCTTTGCATGAATTCGCCCTATAGTTTCATACTTTATAGACTTTCTTAGTTCGTTGTTAAACTTTGTTTAACTGGTCTTGCGGTTTTTCAACCGGGACACCCAGTTTCGTTGACTGCTGGTATACGAATGTCTGATTCGGCTTCTGGATTCTTATGTGTTATACGTTTCGTGTAGTGTTGTTGTTTTTTTTTAGGTTTCCCCTTTCGTCCTTAAAACAAGTCTTATCCCTCTGAGCGATACACAGAACGCATGCAAATCCACTTATGATGATTGATTTAATTATTTGTAAGTACTTAGGATTCGGAAGTTAATCTGCGAGCAGCCTGTGGATGTTCAAGAACTTCCCCCGGGCTCTGCTTGGTTCCCCCAGCCATATTGTTGTCCGCCGTCGTATAAGTGAAATATTATTGGGTATGGCGTAAAACTTTGAAATAAATAAAGAAAGAAAGAAATAAAAGGATGCATCTTAAAATGAAATGTATGCCGTTGATAACAAGGCATTTTTTTTAGTTCCTTCAGCTCGAACCGTGTTGATAAGAACGTGTTCAGTGTTTCCTTAACCCATAGAATTTTATTTATTTGATTTATTTATTTGATTGGTGGTTTACGCCGTACTCAAGAATATTTCACTTATACGACGGCGCCCAGCATTTTGGTGGGAGGAAGCCTGGCAGAGCCTGCGGGGAACCCGCGACCATCCGCAGGTTGCTGGCAGACCTTCCCACTTACGGTCGGAGAGGAAGCCAACAAGAGCTGGACTTGAACTCACAGCGACCGTATTGGTGGGAGGATTCGGGTCACTGTGCTCGATAGCGCGCTAACAGAGTGAGCCGCGGAGGCCCCAGCTATAGAATTGACTGGCATCGTATGAATAAAAAATGTTGGGTATGATGTTGAACGAAATAAATATATTTTGCAGTTTGGGCGTATCCATTAAAAGAGGAAGAACCCAATCTCACAATGTTGCAATAGAGACCTGATTATATAATAATTATAAGTAATTATATTGTCCAATGTTTATTCCTCAGACACAAAAGTTACTTGATAATCAAAACAGCTTGATATGTCGATCTCTGTCTTGTTTGATTTGTTTGATTGTCGTACTCATGAATATTTTACTTATATACGACGGCGGCCAGCATTATGGTGGGAGGAAACCGGGCAGAGCCCGACGGAAACCCAAGACCATCCGCAAGTTGCTGACAGACTTTCCCAAGTACGGCCGGAGAGGAAGCCAGCTGGAATCACAGCGACCGCATTGGTGAGAGACACTTGAGTCATTCCGCCGCTCTGGCGCGCTAACCCCCTCGTCCACGGAGGCCCCCACGATCTCTGCCGTTGCCACTTTTGTTCGACTCGCCACAATGTGGCTGAAATATTGTCGATGTGGCGGTAAGCCCCCATCATTCGTTCACTCTCGAACATCAATATATGTACTTATGAATCGATACTGTAGTAGTGCCATTACTGTAGCAAGGGAGTCTTACTGTATCACTCTTTGGCAGATAATCTTTCAACGACCGATGATGTAGTATTATTATTGATAACTTGATAACTTCTATTCTAACCGAAGGTGTAGTATTTTAATCGGTAATATACTAAAAAGACTTTAACATTAAATCGGCTCCAAAATACACTATCGTTTGGGTACTACGGTAATGGTACTCACTACAATATCGGTCGTACCATTGTTTCAATTCTAGAAGGTTGTTAAGGCTAACAAAACACTAAATGCTGAAGAGCGAAAGAGTCTTAACATTTTGAAGTCGATCACATTGCCACATTGGTATCACGTTTCCGTACATGGTACAGGGGCATGCAGGCTGGAATGATCATATGAAAACATAACTTAAACTACATAGGAAGCAAATAGAATGACATAGGATAACATTATCATGTCATTCGTGACATCGCATATAGTCAAACCAGGAAAAGGTTTTTGCGTTCAAGAGGTATGCAAAAAAAAAACAGGAACTCCAAAACGAAGATTACAGTTCTATATAATAGAAAAGAAGAAAGTTGTGCCCAAGAAGGGAAAACTTCATATTTGAGACATATTTTATATCTCTTACTTATCCTTATTTCACGAACAGTTTCCCTCCATGATGGGAGATTTATGGAAATAACGTCATAGATGAGCTTACCAAGAAAAGGAGGCCGGTGCATCGCCTTCGGTGGGACCATAGACCCCGTAAAGAGTTGCTATGACGGTTGTCAGCCTTGACCTCACGACTGCAGGCTACTCAACTCTGGGATATTAGGAAAATTGCCTTAAAACCATTTTACGTCTTGTGAAGAAATATGACAAGTTCTTGTATATTATGGCGCTGTTAGGAAACACCCTGAACTTAAGAAATAAAAAGCACACGTTTCATGTATCATGTAGCGAGAATAATTTCTTGCGCACGTCAGAACAGTTGGGCCTATATACACGATTATAAATAGGAATATGATTGATTAACAAAGGCGAACGCCTGATATTATAACTGAAGTGGTTAGATGCAACAGCGCGCGGCTCGGCCGCTGGAGTGGTTGCCCTGCTCTGCTGAGACCAAAGTGGTCTCCGATTGACCCGTTGATTTGCACCTTTGCTTCAGGCTGCACTGAATCTGAGTTGGGTGTAGAAGGAGATTGCCCACCATTAGCGCGATCGTCATACTCAGAATCACGACTCCGTTCAAAATACAAAGCGATCCAAGTAATATACCTACAGTCGTTTCGGGCACAACGTCTCCAAATCCAACGGTAGTCATGGAAACGAGCCCCCACCACAAACCAATCGGTATATTCGTAAAACCTGTTGTTGCGCGTTGTTCAGCGAAATAAACTAAGGAACCAATGGTCACCGCGCTTACAACAAGGTATAACAACACAAGAAGTAGTTCGTCCACACTCAGTATTAACATCCACAAAAGAACGCGAAATTCCTTCCGTCGACTGAAAATTCGAAAAATTCGAAACAATCGAAAAGTTCTTAAAACGAACAGGACGTGTAAGGAATTGTTTAATCGACTCTGATCTGTGAAAAATGTCATTATGATTAATTGCAAATAATCCGGCAGCAAGGCACAGCAATCCAGAATGTTGACGTAAGATAATAAAAGCTCCATTTTTGTTGGTGAGCAAAGAATTCTTACAAAGAATTCAATGTTGAAGAAGACCAGAAATACAAAATCCGTGAAAACCAGTGCGGGGTGGGGTTGGAGAGTTTTTGATCTGACTGAAGAACCAATTTCTACTCCGGTGTTACACAGAGTCGCTGGACCAATGGCATACGACGTTACTTCCTCGGTTGAATTTGGGTTTCCGCGGGAACTGACCATGGTCTCTTTGCAGACTTGAAAAGCAGGACATGTTTCCATGCAGAAGGTGGTGATTGAGCCTACTGCCAGACTGAGGGAAATCCAGGCAAATATCTGCAAATGAAGGAAATATAGAAATACAGCTGCGCCTGAAGTGAATATTCAACACTTTACAGAGAAAGGAGTACAGCGCCATGGCAACGCACTGTTTTTGAGGTACAACTTCATGACTTTACTTTGTGCAGTTCCGTCATCCCTTTACAGTAGAGGACATTCTCTGATTTCGAAAGTTTCACACAGAGATGATCCAGTAATTTTTCTAAATGGGTGTGGATCTTATTAGGAAAAACGTAAAGACAATTTGTAAGGTTAACAGACAACCGTCTTGCGACTACTGACAATATCTTCAGATTCTCCAAAATTGTCCAAGATCCAGACGATTAATCGTACGATCAGTCGAAATTTATGGCAATTACCTGCCATTGTTCGGGCACAAGTTGTCTAATCTAGTGGAAATCATAACACGAGGTACGGTGAATCCATATATTAATCTCTTGGTAACTAAACTATATGGTAACCAACCTAAAAGATCGGTATTCATTCTTCTCTTGTCTATAACAGTTGCTAATGCGGAAAAGCAGCTCAGTCACTCTGCTTTGTGTATTTCTGCATCACAATAAAAGCAAGATGTATTCTCAGCTTGAAACAAAACTGAACAACGTTTCTCATTACAGTAGCAACAAGCCACGAACAAAATTAACCGAGAAGCCCGGGACGATATGTATACCTACTTGTGCGGGAATGGAACTAAAGGGATCTTCCAAAAACAGCCAAATGGTTTTTCGGAGGCGTTGCCAAGGTGACATGACAATGGACGACCATTCTTCCGCCGTTCTTGTTGCCGTCAGCCATTTTCCCATCTTGTCGAAAGCGGATTTCTGGGTATTCCAGCATCTATAACGGGACCAACAGCATCCTTCTACATCGTCTATGTCGGCACCCCAGAATAGCAATTCATTTTGTAAAGTCGAACCGCACCAGTTCATAGGGACATGAAGTTGACCGGTCCTCAACAAATTCAGCACACATCTAAACACATCCGGGTCCCTGTCAAAAAAGAAGTCACCGTGGGCAGACCGGAAGTGACGTCGAAGAAACAATTCATTCGTCAGCTTACACTTGCATGCCAGACGATTCAGAGTTGAAATGTAGGTTTCAAACACCTGGCCTCCAACGTTGATGAGAATGGTCTCGTCGTTAACCGAAAAGCCGTCACTACAGGACATGCCATCAGAGAGACTAACACCTGGCAAGCTGGAAACGTCGTCGCCTTCTGATCTTCGAAAATTGAGACCAAGCGACGAGCGTGACGTAGAATTTCGATTTCCCCTAGTTCTTCTTCCCGCTTTTGCCATGCTTCTGCGATAACAATGGAGTTACACCATGTCACTGCACTTTTATGTAAATTAAAACGTTGTTAAACGCAAAACTTGTGGGATGTTTCAGAAAGCGAAGAATTGTATTTTAGAGTTCACCTCTCGATGATTTCATTACTCTCATGCTCAAGTGTAAAATCTTATGAACGCAACACTCCTGGTGGCCAAAGCAAAGCAGAGTCCGGCTAAAATTGGAATCTGACGAACCCATTTCTGTACAAGTGTGATAGCTAACAGATTTTATGCTGATATAGAGGCAAAATTCCTCAGAAGTCCAAATCAGGTCGTCATTCATATATGACTCATGTAATAGCATCCACACGGAATCTAGTCCAAGATGGTTAAAAAAAAAACCCGAAGCAATTAAGCTCTTTGAAAACTATATAGATATTGGCTTTTGCACCAGTTAACTTTCGTTATCTGGTCAAAGACCACCATGCATGGATATGGCTTAGTTGCCAACAGAACCGGATATCACAATCTGTTCTCCGTAAAATCCGAACAACTGCAAACAGTAGCATCTTTTTTGTGACACTATTTTCTCAGCAGTCGAGGGTTAGACGTAGCATTAAATCCAGTTGAAAACTCCTGCTTGAAACAATACAAGAGAGTTGACAATATACAAGGCCTTGGATAAAGCGGTAAGTCAAGTTGGCTTGATTGCCACCACTTGGTAAAACTGAAAAGCTAAACCTCCACAGTAATCAGTAACTGTACGAAGGAAGGATTCATAGATCACACTTCTGATTGCGCTATAGCTCTTTCTGGAGGAATAACCATGAGGAATATTTGGAGCATTTCCACATCACCTTAATGTAGGAAGCTTTCATAGAGTTCTGGTATTTCTGCTTTTGCTTGATAACTCTCCAAGGTATTTTCATCAACAATTCAGCCAGTCATCCATCCAGTGATTTGGGGAATACATATACCTGTATGTCAATTTACCCACCTTGAACATAAATTGGTGAAAGACAGATTCGATCAAACCACGTGCTGATCTATTTTTCGTTCAAAGTTGCATATAGTTGACATCGATGAACCCAGGACTTTTCTTCCCAGAAGCACAAATTGAAAGGAATGTGTCGCTCCAGACACCGTAAGAAAAACGTTTATCTAAAGACACAGTAGTGAAATATAAGCCTTCCACGAAAGACAGTCTGTCTGTTTCAAGCAGGCATTGCTGTGTAAGGAAGTTGAATGGGTGTTACCCTTCGGTGGATTCACGCTATACATTCAACTAACCTGTATGGATTCCTCATTTTTTCCAAATGTTGCAGGCACGTGACATAATTCCCTTCCTCTTCAGTTAGCCTACCTGTTGACGAAGTCTATTACGCAAGTCTTGCAGACAAACGCTTGTTTTTCGCACATAGGCTGTAAAACTCAATGTTTCATAACGATCGACCGATTGGAATATCCACATCCATCAAACGTGTTTGCCCTCTTCGTTCGTACAACATTGTCTATCATACCTCATAGAGCACGAAGCAGGAGCATCCTCCATACCTTCACCTAAAATGTACTATCCGTTTTCGCGTACAAGAAACCAGACAGAATACCCCTGACCTTGGATGTAACCACTTTTTTAGGGGGTTATATCAGAGTTTCGTTGTCTTCCGTTCTAGACTTGTACATACTCCCGATATACAGAGGGCTGCGAGAAACTTTTCAGGTTTGAAGAGTGAAAACCGCAGCAATAACCGAAATTTTCCACCGCGTCTTTGATCATTAGGCCACGGAAGAGTGGTTGAAACCCAATACAGCCTTAACATCTATGGATGCTATCTCCCTTAACTGCCCCGAGTGTGTTTTTTGGCAGCCATCATCACAGATGGAATTTCCACGCCTGCAGAATGTCTGGTAAACGTACACGCGTACTAAAACGAACATGTAGGTATGTTGTCTATATGCTGAAGGGTTTTATCAGCGAATATTACTAGAATATAATGTTGGAGGCTACGCTAGATGTGGAAATATGGCAATCTGAAAAAACAGATCAAAAATTACTAGTTGGAGTTTTTTGCTAAACGCTAGAGTACGTGTAACGCTAGACTCAAAACCAGCTTACTATAAGAGTATACCTATAAGAACGACTTGTTGCGGTGGTCCATATACTAAAAGTCACTGACACACCTTTGCTTTGTTTGCGGATATGTTTTAACTGCTTCGTGGTTTGGTCGCACCAGTGACTTGAATCTGGTAAACTGAAAACGTTTCTCGTCTTTCCCATGAATTTGTGGGTGAAGAAAATGCGTCGTGAAATTTCTGCCCAGATAGCTGGTTAGTGAACTAAAGTCAAGGGATATCTTTTAGAAGTCTACCGTTGTGTGGAATAACGCTCAGAGTAGAATGCATATGGACCCTAAAACAAATTGTAGACACGGACCAAAGAATTAAATTTTCAAAGTAAAATACAATAGAATGATGTCCGGTACCCAAGAAGTATACAAGTGGATAAGTATGTACCCATATCATACTTTTAGAGTCTCACTATACCAAAGTTTCTCATCCAAATAAATCGTTATGGCAGGCTAACCGATTCCATTTTCTTTTTCAAGAACAGACCTGACTTCCTTACTTAATGTCTGAAGTCAGTAAGCATTTAATATGTCTTATTCGGGTGATCGTTCTTTTAATGTTGCATAATTTATACATGTGAAACGTCTTGTTAATAACACTTTTGTGAAAATTATGCATCTTTCTAAGCACGGCACTGGTACCCTATGGGCGCTGTCGATCACTGGGAGAAAAGGTTATGTCAACAGATTCAAAAATCTTGAGTTTACCAATACAGCAAATTCAACTCGTATGTCACTGAGTCACTGAAGATTACTCTTATTACTGTACTGACTCATAAATGGTCAGAAAGAGTCCTTTGATTTCTTTGTAAGTTACCCAAACAATCAGATGCGTCTTAAATGACATGGTCGATCTGGTCATATGACCCAATTTTCTGAGTTGAATTACTAGAATACTCAGGCTTTTTAACCTTTTGATCCATACTCTTGCCTCATTGATCGCTTTTGCTCACTAGATCTCAGAGGCGGGTGAGACCAACATTCTCCGTCCGAACCTGCGATTGACCAATACCTCATGTGTCCGATCATTCAAAGGCGTGTTTATTTTTATCTCATTATTATTTAACGTCATACTCTAGAATTTTTTGCTTACAAGACATGGGTGTAAGTTTCATGAGTGGAGGAAAGCGGAGTGACCGAGGAGTACACCACCGGCCACGCGATAAACACAATTTACTGGGGCGGGAGGGGGGGATTACTTACTGTGCAAATTCTCCAGAATTCCTTATTGACGATTCAAAGATCGGCACCTCATCCGTGCCGTCATGCAACACACAACCCCATGCAGTTTAACGTATTTTTTGTTGGCAAAATGGTGAGATTAGGTGGTATACCTGCAATGTGAACTACCCACTAATTCTACATCGTCGTCATTATTAGCTTATCAAGCGAGACAGCTTTTTGGCGTTAAAAAGTAATATTAAACAAAGCAATGCAGTTCAAGGGATTTAAGTTGTCTATCCTATGTTAATTTGTAGGATTAAATTTTATTATTTCTCTTTTTCATATAAATTGCATTATTTTCTAGCTTTTTCAATCCCTACATGCTTGATATACCCAGTCACATAAAGTATTTTAGTCTAACAAACATTGTTTGTGTTAGCTGGAAAATCGACTACAGGTCGGAATGTCTATCAAATTTGTCTCTTCCTGCCTTGGGGCATGGTTCCGACAAGAACGATATCAGGCTAAACCCACACAAGACCAACGAGTGCTTGCCCTATCCCTACTTCTGCTGAGACAAACCATAGCCGTTTCAAGGTTGGTGATTGGTGAAAATTTTGACACAAAAGAACTACGTACAGCATGCAAAACCAGAGCAACGTAGACAGAGTGATGGTTTTGCAAATGATCCCACGTAACCGGTGAAACCCGCCTGTTGACAAAGTACCACATACCCATGTCGTAATAATGCATTTCCTTGGTCTTGGTTTTAAATCTGTGACAACAAAATTTTCAACAAATTATTGAGGGAGCCGATCGGGTCCCAGTGGTTAACATGCTTACCTTTCAATCGCTAGGCCTCACGGGGCAAAGGTTCAATGCCTTTATCGCAAAGGGAATTTTCTAACAGTCTCTTGCTTCCACAGTTCTCGGGGCCTTGTTTGCAAGGAACAGTTGACGGTGGTTTCGACCTTGTGTTATTTAAGTTGTCTGGAGACCACTTCCACCAATATCACACCTCAAAAAGTTCTTCAGTATAACATAGTTTACTGCGGGAATTCGATTTCGTCCATCGATAATATGTACTAGTCGCCATTGTAAAACCAGAATAATTCTTCACCATGGCGTTAAACAGCAATTCAAAAAACACATTTGCTTTCAACTTTATATGTAGTAAACGCTTAACTTGGTTTGGCTTCGTCTGTCTTCTCTGTATGGAGTACTGAGCGCATCGTCACATGGTCTATAGCTAACAAGCAATGGTACTTCTTCAGTATATATCGCACGAAATTAAACTCAGCTGATCTATTCATAACACTGTTTCTTTATTATATAGAGAAAAGTCTGATCACAGCTCAAGTTTTCACTCAATGATTAATACAAATTACTATCTCCTACTCATGACCATTGCTTACTCAGAAGAAGACTGCATTGAGTACATGCCTTATATACGGAATGAACTTTTAATACTCTTACTGACGTTTCTTGCATCATCCAGATACAACCCTTTTGCACCCTTACATAGTCATTGGACTGAGTTACTGCTGAACCATGTCATATTTGACAGAAGTGAGCAAACTGTTAAACCGCAGCCATTCATGGCTCTCTAAAAATTACTGTGTACGAGTGGTACACATTATTGTGGTAAAAATGCACATCAACATAACTTTTGTGTACCAGCAGTACTCAATTTGTTAGCCAAGGATCTCGACTGCGATCTTTCAATTTGGGGTTAGGAGTAGATCACAGCCGAGGAACTAAAGAAAAATAGCTTAGCGCGGAGAAACTCCGCGCCACAAAAATCCGTGCAAAATTCCGTGCACCAAGACATGCATGAACCGGGTAAAACTGAGATAAAATATGTTCACCAAGGCATTCCCTGTTCTTCTGCCAATGTTTTTGTTCACATTCTGTAGCCTTTACGACCAGTTAATCCAAGATAATTCATATTAGTGACTTATGCTCACGTGCGTTGTCGACAACTTGACCTAAAAAACAATGTTGTTGCTCCCCGCGCATGCGTATCTGTGATTGACCACAGGTTGCAAATTGATTAAGGCGTAGATTTGTTACGTGTGAATGAAAATTTCAAGATATGATGTCACGGAAAGGTCATCCCGCGATGAGCACGCTCGCTTCGTTGACACGGATGTAAAAAGCATGGCAGCATGTGCCAGCTGAGCATATTTTCTACTTGGACGAATATTGAGCGAATGGTGAGGTAATGCTTAGTAGGGATTGTGGCAAAATGCGCGCAAATATTTCAACTTTCGGAATTAAGATATTTTATGTATATTCGGGAAGAATCTAAAACACATGCAGAAGAATTGAACAAAGAGGTAGCTGTTTAGGCCTACAAGCTTTATACCTAAATCGGGTCCACATAGCCCTCGGGCTAAGGGTGACCTGCGGTCCGCCGTATCAGTATATACAAGCCACTCTTAGACCTTGTTATCACTGTAACAGTTTGTGTAATATATCCACAGTGACGTGTGTATCAGTGATAGACAATTTGTGTACCACTGATATGCATGCATCGTGGATGTACCAATTTGTACACAGTTTTTTTCCGGAATGACATTCGAGAGAACCCAAATTTGATTCCTCGCATCAGACAGCACCCTTATATGACTAGCATTAGCATAACTACAATGTCGACACGTATACACGTATGTCCTTTGAATACCACTTCCTATCGATGGCTTCAGAGGCACCATCAACTACAGGAGGGACCCGCGATTGCCTGAACATATTCAACGTAACGTTTCCTCCGATTTGTTTTGAATTTTGTTTCTTTTGCTGATGATATACTGGATGTGGGTATAGTAGAGGACAAAGTTTCCCACGATGATCGGCAAGATGAAGGCCAGCATCAGCAGCCCAACCAGCGTGCAGAAAGAACCGACCAGATAACCAAGACCGGTTTTCGGAATCATGTCGCCATAGCCCACGGTCGTCATGGTGACGATGCTCCACCAGAAGCCAATCGGGATGTTCTTGAAGTCCGTGTCAGGAGTTCGCTCCGCGTAGTAAATCAGAGCGGCGAACACTACCATGCCGATCACTAGGAACACCGACATGAGGAGTAGTTCGTTAAAACTCGCCCTGACTGTGAAAAGCAGAATCCACAGACCTGGTACGTGTCTTATGAGTCGAAGAATTCTGAAAATTCGAATTATTCGCAAAATAAAAATAAAGTCAACAAAGCTACTGGTGTTTCTTTCTTCCGGATTAATGCTTATGATGATTAGTTCCACATAGTCCGGCAGAATGGCGATGAAGTCGATGATGTTCAGCGGAGAAATCATAAAACTCAGTTTGGCTGGTGAAGACAACACCCTGAGAAAGAATTCTACCGTAAAGAAAAACAGACACACGAAGTCTATAATGGTAAGAGATGGATGTGGAACCATCTGTGGCCGCGCTTGCGCACTGTTCGCGTCGGAGTTGTTGTTTCCGGTGCCGAGTTTGCTCCTGCTAACCCGCCTGTCGGTAACGATCGGGTACTTGGGCAGAATGTCATCTTCACGAGACACCTGAAAGGCTGGATGAGTCTCGGCGCAGAAGGTGGAAATAGAGATGATAACGACCAGAATGGAAATCCAGGTGTAGGCCTGTGAATAAAAACAACACAATGTTCAGACGAAAGCTCATCTGTTTCATGGCACTGACAGTAAAACATTGTGCTGGTTATTTGCTTAAAGGTTATCCGCAGAATTAACATCTACACCTTCTCAACATGCGCTTCATGATTACACGCGTAAATGAACGATATTCTCTACAAGAAAAACTGAATAGTGCGAGAGAGATTATATGAGTGAGGTATGAAATTTAACTCCCTTATGGTGGACCATAAATACGTTGTATGGCACCACTGAGTGGTTTTCTGTTTAATAAATTATAAAAAGATACGACGATTACCCTCATAAGAAATACTGCTGTGTAAAAGGTTCTTTAGCGGATTTTGCCTGGATGTCTTGACAATATGTTGTTTACAGTTGCAGTCATACAGATTAGAATTTGGTTGCTAATTTGACGGCGTTAGAAATGTAGATCTATATTTTTTATTTCATTGTTGCTTAAGGTCAACAAACTGTACAACCCATTCAGTTAAAGGTTCAGGTTGAGATGCATGTTGGCCTGTAGAACTGTCATTCAGTTAGAAGGCTCAGATTCTGTATTCGTCTGTATAACTGCAATCCATTCAGTTGACAGCCTCGGGTTGTTATGACTGTATATTCGTCTGTATAACTGCCATTTGGTTGAAAGACTCAGATTTGTAGGACAGTGTTTTCGTCTTAATAGCTCAGTCAATGAACATTTAGCTGGCATTCAGATTACACGTTCAGCTTGGTATGATTGTATATTCGTCTATGTTACTGAAATAGCCATGTTCGGACGTACATGGCCAAGAGGATTAACGTGCTAGCCTCTCACTAATGCGTCTTTTGAGTTCAAGTCCAGCTCATGCTGGCTTCCTCTGCGGCCATATGGTCTGCTAGCAACCTGCGGATGGTCGTGGGTTTCCACCGGGCTCTGCCTGGTTTCCTCCCACCATAATGCTGGCCGCCGTCGTATTTAAGTGAAATATTCTTCTGAGTACGGCGTCAAAAACCCATTGAAATAAATAAATAAGGCCAGGCTTTCATTCACATGAGTGTGTACTGTCCACAAAGGGACAGTACACACTCATTCAGAAGTCCGAACCTCCATTATTATACATTCTTATTGATTATATATTCTTTACGATAAAAACAATTTATTGTTCGTTGAAATCTTTAAAAATCTCAAATTTACTGCTGACATGCTGTAGCTATTATAAAAATTGTTCTTGCAGATGGCAGAAAATGCACAATTTGTACTATGTGCAGTGCAGAAATTAGACCGATTTGTACATGTGGAAAAAAAATATGCCATTTATGAGTAAATATACCTAAGATAGTGTTTATGCACGCGTGTCTCTTTCACTGATGGAGGTCCGCTACTGTCCGAGACTTTTGGCCACCTGCTCTTCAACTATGAGGTCGACTACCTGGTCTATGCTTATCGAGTGGCGCTAATCTTCAGGCGACATCAGGTGAAGGGTGCGCTGGTAGGAATAAATATGCCCAGAGTAGGGTAAGGGAGCGATTTCGGGGTAAGTAAATACTTCAATAAACATTTAACATATACATAATTTTTTAGAATGTGCTTGGTGTAGGCTACACGAGTATACAACACAGCAGGTTCCTAGTGCAACGATAGGATACAGTTCGCAGTCTGCATGTTTCGACAAAGCCTTGTGTAGTATAGTTAGTGTGCACGGACATGCCATCGCCTCGGTGTTAGTCACTCTCCAGAGAGCTTGTCAAAACAATATGTTACACAGCCGCCCAAAATACCAACTTAAAGGTGTACAAGCCAAGCAATATTCTAGTAGGCCTTAATTTTATACTTAGCCCGCTGGACCAGTGACTGGGTTAGCTGTAGTTAGAGCTGAGAATGCCTACACATCCAGTCATGGCAGCATTTGCTGCTTGCTATTCTCGCTGAACTTATCCTACATATGCTATAAATCAGATGTCAGCACTGGGTCTTTTCCGTATATATGTATGTGTTCACTTATCTCGTCAAGTGTTAAGCGCCACGTGTAGGACTGTATTTTCTCCTGGAAGTGCATTAATTACTTTCAGACTTCACCGCGTTTAGCACATCGCAAGTGAAAGTCGCATAATGTCGACCCATATTTTAATAAATAACCGGAAGATAGCATTGATCAGTTTATTTATCTCTCCTTACCTTGACACTCCACCAAATAACTCTCCCAGATTACGGCTGGGTTACGATTTTGTCTCAGTAAATTGTTGTAATATAACTCAGGAGTGAGCGTTTTACTTTCACTGCTTTATATACACGGCCAAATCGTATTCCCCAAAATAGGAAATGCAACTATAACCGGATCAAGCAAACCAACGTTAAGCTAACAAAGTAATAGCCCATTCCCCGTCACGAGGCAATCTTGTGGCAACGTAGCCAACGATCTCGTGGCATCGTAACCAACGAAAGCGAGCATTATTTTAGCCCAGTTATCTCCCCTCATCCTCCTTGTCTTGTATGCAAACTGATTTATTAGCGGCTTAGGTATATAGGAGGCTGTGGATAATGCCTTGAACGCTGAATTTGCTGCGGTACACTTTTTGCGGTATATAATAAAACTTATTTGATCTTAACGTCGCTTTTAATATTATTTTGGTCATACCACGTCGATACCTCTTTAAACAGAAGGCCGGTCAAGTGTCTCAAATTTATATGTACATAGTGCTACATCACTGGAGTGCCAAGCGCAGAACACCAAACATGGTGACCCACCCTGCCCCAGTAGACAGACGGCAGACATGGCATTTTGTTCTGTCACAATAGGCAGACACGAGACATGGCGCACCACCCTGTCACAGTAGACAGACACTAGACATGGCGCCCCGCCTTGTCATAGTTGACAGACACCAGACATGGCGCCCCACTCTGTCACAGCAGACACACACCAGACAAGGCGCCTTGTTCTGTCACAGTAGACAGACACCAGACATGGCGCCCCACCCTGTTACGGTAAATTGACCCCAGACATGACGCCCCACCCTGTCACAGTAGATTGACCCCTGACATGACCCTGTCACAGTAGACTGACCCCAGACATGGTGCCCCACTTTGTCACAGTAAATTGACCCCAGACATGACGCCCCACCATGCCACAGTAAATTGACCCCTGACATGACGCCCAACCATGTCACAGTAAATTGACCCCAGACATGACGCCCCACCCTGTCACAGTAAATTGACCCCAGACATGACGCCCCACCCTGTCACAGTAGACTGACCCCAGACATGGCGCCCCACCCTGTCACAGTAGATTGATCCCAGACATGGCACCCCACCCTGTCACAGTAGATTGACTCCAGACATGACGCCCCACCCAGTCACAGTAGACTGACCACAGATACAGCGCCTCATCCTGTCATAGAAGATTGACCTCAGACATGACACCCCACCCTGTCGCAGTAGATTGGCCCCAGACGCAGCGCCTCACCCCGTCAAAGCAAATTGGCCCCAGACATGGCGCCCCACCCTGTCTCAGTAGATTGACCGCACGCATAGCGCCTCATCCTGTTACAGTAGACAGACACGAGATATGGTGCCCCACAAGATCACAGTAGACAGACATAAAACGCGGCACCCGACCCGGTCATGATAAACTACCACACACGACGCCCCACCTAGTCACAGTTGACAAACAGTGGACATTACGCCTCATCGCAGCAGACAGACACCAGGCATAACGCCCCATCGCCTCACAATAGACTGGGTGACACCTGACATAGCGACCCACCTCTCAGGGTAGACTAACACCCAACATGACGTACTATCGAGTCACAGTGAACTGACACCACACAAGGTGCCCCAACTCTCACGGTAGATTGTCACCTGGGTTATACTAAGTAATGTTTAAATTTACTTACCAAGAAACGAATATGAATATGAATAAATAAGATTCACATGAAACCAATGCCTCACATGATCGGCGACCACACCGGTCGACGTCCTATACGACACCAGTATATGTCACACACGAAACCAATGCCTCACATGATCGACGATCACACCGATCGACGTCCTATACGACACTAGTATATGTCACACACGAAACCAATGACTCACATGATCGACCAACACACCGATCGACGTCCTATACGACAACAGTATAAATCACACACGAAACCAATGCCTCGCATGATCGACGACCATAACGATCGACGTCCTATACGACACCAGTATAGGTCACACACGAAGCCTCACATGATCGACGAACAAACTGACCGACGTCCTATGCGACACCAGCGGGTCACACACGAAACCAATCTTACACACGACACTAATGTCTCACACGGCGTCAATGTCTCTCACGGCGTCAGTGTCACATGCGAAACCAGTGTCATGCACGATGTCTCACACGAAGCCAAAGTTTCATATGTAGGACGTGTTATATAGGCAACTATGTCACCAAAACGCATCCTTTAATTCGTGCCATTTAAAAATGAAACCGGTTAGCTATCATGATCCTAAGCGCAAACCAACCAGCTATCTGCAAAGGTCCAAATAAAGATATTGAAAACGGAAATTTCACGGTGACTCATAGACCGTGACGTCACACCTCTCTACATACCTTGGCAGCTCGAGACGAGGCCGGGTTATCCAAGAAGTTCCACACTTTTGCCTTTATCTGTTGCCATCGCGACGCAGTAGCCTCGTTTACGCTGTGAACAATGGCCGTCGAGTAAATGTCTTTCTCGAGTTGCCCCAAAGCTTTGCTCTGGTTGTTCCACGAATTGTAATAGCCCCAACAGCACCTTTCTATTTCTGAATCGTCCACACCCCAGTATTTTAGCTCTGTTTGGATAGCGGGACAACAGATGTGCGTGGGAACATGGAGTTGCCCCGTTCGTAGAAGATTGAGCACACACTTGAAGGTGTCGGGGTCCCTGTCGAAAAAGAAGTCGCCATGCGCCGCGCGAAAATGTCCTCTTAGAAATACCTCGTCTGCGAGCTTGCACCTGCACGACAAACGGTTCAGTGTAGAGATGTACGTCTCAAAAATCTGCCCTCCGACATTGATGAGTATTGTTTCTTCGTCCGCGGACGGTGCCTCTGGTGGAGGGTCGACTTCAGGCTCACTGTCTGCCACGAAAATGCTTTCTTTAGACATGGCGTCTTCGTTCATTCCGCTCATTGCTAAGTCATGGTTAACTTTTTGAGTCGCTCTGTCTCCAGCTTCCCCAACTGGCGTTCTCAACTGGGGTCCATTTGGCCCACTTCCCCTGGCCCAAACACCTTCGCTATTCACCGTCACCGCATGTTCCGGCATACCGCCATTCATTCTTTAGGCTGTGCTATAGTACATCGCACACCTTAGCGGCGTGTACCCTATCCTGTAAACACATAGTAGGTCAGCGGCCGACTGGAGGATGCTATTTAAGGGGGTTGGAGCAGCACACAGCTGGGCGGATGCAGGGGTATCACCCACAACACACATGTGTATAGACTGCCTCCTGTTAATGTTTACAGATACACATCCGAAATATTTGCATACCATGGTGTTTGTAGCAGCACTGACGTGGTCGAGCTAAATAAACACTGAGGCCTGATTCAGTAGCATAAACCCATTTAGCGCGTCCAAAAATTAACCGTAACAATGGCATAGAACAGCTATTGAAAAATTTAAGCTTTTGTACTTAATAATATACAAGACTACGTACAATTTAGTAAGGCAAGTAACTTAGTACGTACAGAGAGTAACACCAGAGCAGCGACGACAGTGTGATAGTTGGCAAACGGGTGAAACGCGGAATCTCGTCAGTGTATCTCAGTTAGTGTTTTATTCTGATTGTTCGTGTAAATGCATAAAAGTCAGCAACTAATACGCCGCCTAGCACCCTGGTTTCAACAAAATGTTATGTAAAAATATGCATTGATGTTAACTGCAATATATAAGACGTCACTTGTCTGGAATTATTTAAGATGCTGTGTTGTCGTCACATTTGATAAACAATAACCTGGAAGTAATGTAAATTCACCAGGCAGACACTTCGTTCCTATTACCTTATTTAATTATATTACTATTAATCATTGTACAATTTACTGATAATATGGAGTGACCATGTTAACGAGGAAAAGACGTCGAGCAATTTGTTATTGCGTACACATTTCATATATACTCTTGAAAAGCATAAATGTACGAGTTACGGGAGTGCATGAGGTTGTCTGAGCAACGATCTCCAGGTACAATTATAGTAGTGCGTGTAGTCTACAGTGCACGACCTATGTGTAAAAGTCACCAATTCTGAATTTTGTGTCTGACATCGAGATCGTCTTAAGCACTAAAACCCGTTGACCCTTTCCTCTTTACGTACTTGTAATTCCTATGTTTTGTCCCCGATGACTGGTTCCCTTGCATTATTTTCATGTCATTATTTCTTAAATGTGATGGCAACCTACAGCACTTCGAGTTATTCTTGACAAGTGACGTCTAATAAAGTGTAATTAACATAAGTACCCTTATCCGACATCCCATTCTGCTTCAATCGTGTTTCTTTTGGGAGCGACTAAGTTAATTGCCTCTAGTAGGACATTTAACATTAACTGAGGTAAACTACTGGCAAGAAGCCAGATTTCATCGGCTGCGTGGGACCATTTGCCAACAATCACCCTGCCGTCTCTACTCTGGCATTACCATCGATATTGCAGTCTTATATTCTCAAAGATCACTTTTCTTCCACTAAGATGACGTGCAAACTTATACGTCACACGTGGTCCGGGAAATGGATCGCATACAGCCAAAGGTAAAGACTTTCGAAGTCGTGCGAAGTGCTTAATTGGTGATTCCATAACAGGAGTGTCCACTGAGTGTCTAAAGTATGGATTCGATGACCTACTGCAACCTTTATCAAGACCATTGATATACTGCATATTGCCTGTATATGTGTGTGAAACTGACCAGACACTATGTAGCCGAATATAGTGTATACTACAAACATGAACTTCTTAATGATGAAATTTTGGATTATACATACTGGATTTGACGCATGAGTTACTGTACATGCAATTCTCTCCGACATCATTGGAAACTACTGATTACATTTACTTCCAACTACCTTTCGTCAAAATTAAAGATATTTCAAGAAATTGTGATGTTAAGTTTATTGAAGAAACTGGACTTTGGAAATTGACTTTGGATATTGTGTCACTAGTTGACGGCCTGGTCCGTGATTTGCATGTCCTTCGATTACTATGTACGTTTATTTATCTATTCATTATTTATTTGATTGGTGTTTTACGCGTTACTCAAGGATATTTCATTTATTCGACGGCGGCTAGCATTTTGTCTTGAGGAAACCGGACAGAGCCCGGGGAAAACCCAACACAATCCACAGGGTGCTGGTCTGTATACGTTTACATCAATGATAAGATAGGAAGAAATTTATTAAGGCGACATTGCATTGTACTGCTATATAGATTATGACAGTTAATCAAGAGGAACAGTTAATGTTGCGTAAAATCACTTCGGGAATTGAAAAGAGCTGGAAAAAGCACGCAAGTCACCATGTAAGTTTTATGCTTGAACCTGCTCAGCATTCACTCTCTGCAAAAAAAAGGGGGGGGGGTAGAACTTTACAAATACTTGAACAGTACCCAGATGCATCTGAGATACAAACGATATTGCCTCTGTCATAAGAAGGTGGTTACTATTGTACATGTCAACAGGGACAGTCTAAACTTCTGCTTGTGGACAGTGCATGTCTATACTAAGTTACACATGGTCCACAAGGCCACGTTTTCTGTGAGTTGGCTGGAAAAAGGGATGACACTTCCATGAGGTTGAGTGAAACTTACCTTCTTTGACAGGAGATCATTGCTGGAATCTCCGAACGGCTGTGAAACAGGCTGGGATGCGGGTGGGATTTCCAAAAGATTCTTTGCGTTTTGCAAATCTCTAGCCACTATGCCCTGAGGTGGATATAGACTGAGGGCAGAAACAAATCTGAAGGATGAGCCTCACCTTGGACATAGAAGAGCAATTGGGCGATGGACACCACAAACATGACAATGCGAAAGTATACGTGAATGACTAGTTGTCCTCCAGTACGGATGGACAGGGAAGCCACGTATCAACACTCAGACCAGTCAGCCAGCGAGCATTTTATTCTCACACTGTGATAATAACCCAGAATTATTGCTGAGATGGGGAAAAGCCATAAACTTTCAGCCATTTCCCTTTTCTGTAATTCTGATTTTCAGAATGGTTGACCAGTGTATCGGCCACTTTGTTTTAAAATTTTTTTTTACCATAAATAAGGCAGTATTTGAAAGAGACTGTGAGAAAAATATTCGGCGAATCAGTTTCTTGTACCATCACTTTTTTTATTGTCAACGATGAATGTGAATATATATACTTGTTTACATCGATAGGCAAAGCTTGACACAGTAAAGTCTACACACAACAAGCCCCACAACGCATATAGATAAATCATTTGACAGTGAATATAGAGAGAAAACCTGTAACATATGTTCCGCTGAACGGATAAAACAACAAGTGAACTGTAAATATGTAAATAATGTCCTGTGAGGCAAGTACAGAAACCTGTTTCCATGACCGATTTTTGTGGTTCATGCATATTGACGTCAATCATCAATTGAATCATTCTGATGTGCTGTCTAAAGGGTAAAGCTGGAGCGCGTATTTGTCGTAAAGGCCCTCCGTGTGGTACAATTTGTTTATACATGATATTTATTTGTCAGGTTTGGTAAACATGCATATAGCAAACATCCGTAATGGTTATTACACTAAGCAATCATCGTTCATCCAATTAGCGGGCGACTGTTAATTGACGAATATATCCAAGCCGCGTCAGAGAGTTGCACAGCCTTCAGAGGCTTGGACAATTCGGTGCAGAATGGCTGTTCAATTCGGTAAGGTCTCCGTGAGGCGCCAGAGCAGCGTTGGCAGTTTTAATCTCATGCACATGGGGAAGATTGATGACAAGATGACGTTAGACGCCATTAGGGCTCGCCACACTTCGGACACGTCTGAAGACAACGTCAACGCCGACGTCAGTTGGCACAACGACGACAACCACAGCGCCAAATGCATCGATGAAGAGACAGTCTTCCTGAACGTCGGCGGACAGATTTTCGAGACTTTCGCGTCCACCTTGAAACGCTCGGCCAAAATGTGCAAACTGTCTAACGAAGCGTTCCTGCGCTCCCACTACCGCGTCTCCCACGGGGATTATTTCTTCGACAGAGATCCGGATTCTTTCCGGAGCGTCCTGGCCTTTCTCCGGACGGGTCAGCTTCACGTGCCTACTCACATCTGCGGCCCATTGATGAAGAGGGAGTTGCTGTTCTGGGGCGTGGACGAGGATAGGATTGAGCGCTGCTGCTGGGGATATTACAATACATGGAACAGCCAGAACCATTCTCTGGACGAAATGGAAAAGGACATTAACTCGTCCGGATTAGCATACAACATCAACGAGGCCACCGCTAGCCGCTGGCAGATGATCAAGGCACGGGTATGGAGCTTCTTGGAAGATCCTTCTTCCTCAAAATCAGCAAGGGTACGTACATTATTTAAAGATTTTGATATTCTAATATTTACCGCCATAGAATGCCTTTTCTGTGTTTCTGAGGAGATATTTTTTCTTTGATGTCATCCAGGGGTGCATGTTTATTGTTTAACATCCAACATTAACAATAATCCTATCAGGTCCAAGTAGTTAAAGGTGGTGGGTGGAAACGAAACGAATAGGCCCTTGTATCCCGGATCAATTGTATGGCTTAACAACTCAACTCTCTACATGAATAGCACAGTAGTGGACATCGGCTAAAAAAAAAAGATGAAAACTTTGCAAAATATGAAAAGTGCTGAAATCTGAGAAAGGCTTGTCTGTTAATGAGAATGTACACGTAACTATATTTTAATTTAACGGGGTTGTGGTAGCTATCTATTTGTGATATGATTTACCCCGTCTAAAGGGAGATTCCAATTCGTTCTGCAGGTCTACACGTGGATTTCCATAGTCGTTGTCCTCATTTCCATTTTCACCTTCTGCGCAGAAACTCACCCTGCCTTCCAAGTGAGTCCAGATGAGGACATTCTGGCGGAATATTTCATCACGGATAACGTAGTTAGGGAGGATAACGTGGTGGTGAGCAGCGGTCAGCAAAGTCGTCCGAGCAACAAGTCCAACCTACCGGAACCGGAATCCACGATTAACTCCACTGACAGTGAGAAACATGAACATTTGGTGCCGCACGCGGCTCTCATTGTTGCCGACTTCCTATGCTTGATCTATTTCACCATTGAGTTTTTCATTCGCCTGTTTTTCGCTCCACTGAAGATCAAATTTCTCTCCTCTCCCCTCAATATCATCGACATAGTGGCCATTCTGCCGGACTACGTGGAACTGATTGTTATCAGCTTGGATCCCGAAGAACGGACAGTCTCGTCGTTTGTGGATTTTATTTTCATTCTGCGAATCATTCGCGTCCTAAGGGTGTTCCGTTTGATCCGCCATGTTCCTGGTTTGTGGATTTTACTGTTTACGCTGCGCGCCAGCGTCAACGAACTGATCCTTATGATGGTATTTCTCATGATAGGCATGTTAGTGTTCGCCGCCCTCATGTACTTCGCCGAAAGCCATGTCAAGACTGACTTCACCAATATCCCTGTGGGCTTTTGGTGGAGTCTTGTTACTATGACGACTGTCGGCTATGGTGACGTGTATCCCAAAACCGGCTTGGGATATGTTGTAGGTTCCTTGTGTGCTTTGGTTGGGCTTCTCATGCTCGCGCTGACTGTTCCAATCATTGTGGGCAACTTTGTTCTCTATTACACACACATTCAGTATATTTTGAATAGGAAAAGCAAAGATGATCTTAACAATTCCCAAGAAAATCTTCTTCTCGAGGAAGAAGTCTCATCAGATTTGGAATCAAAGTGCAGCAATTGTTGTCCTTGTGTTTAAAAGTACGAACCGTTTGGGTAACTGTATGTCCAAATGGGACACAGTTGCATGATTGGTGACTGAAAACATCTTTTAATCTTCCATGAGAAAGATAAAAAATGAGAAACTTCACATTGTTCAACAAAATTTCCACTTTCCAACATCCCAGAGGACGGTATATGGAGAATTCCCCACATGAATATGTGCCGTGACGTCACCGTAGTCAAGTATTATGATTTACAACGTGGCTGTTGTGCAATCTGAATAGCGTTTCCAGTGCAAAGCTATCATCATAATCGTGGGATTAATAGTTTGCAAAAATAACCAGTAACAAGCTAGAGTCGGTCAAAAGCCTTTTGTTCCTCCGTCACCATTCAGTGGGTTAAACGTCAATGCATCATTTTTTCCATATCTGACGGGTGCATGGACTCCATAATCAAAAAATTATGGAGAGAAGGTATTTATAGTTTATCGAATTACCGTCATCCTAACAGTGACTTGTTCCTTTTCCAGCGATGCGTACATTTCTCTCCACTGAACATAGTCACAGGAAGGCAATAGGACGTCACAAACTGTAGATATCGTGAATTTTGACTTTGGTATTGATCGTGTCAACAAACTCCATCAAGTATAGCTTTGCCATTCGAGCTTTGTCAAATGTGCCCTTTTTATATCTTGAATAATGATATGAAAAGAAGTGATTTTCCAATATATATCTATATATATATCATGCTTTATTGCTGCCGCCTGTAGCAGTATGTATGTATGTCTGTGTGTGCGTGTTTTTTAAGCCATTTGCGTAAAGCCCCTTAAAGAGACACAGAACCACATTTTTCATACTCTCCTTGAAATCCTACAACCTATCCCAATGTGTGGTAAGGTACAGTACAGGAAGTTTACTTGTGCAAAACGTGCGCTTCACAATTATTGCTAAAATTGAAAAAAATACAAAATCCATGTTGAGTATTCCACTTTCTCTGAGACGTTGTCCAGGGCCTTTTTTGGTATCTATATAGGCATCTGACAGACTTTATAAACATAATAGGCCGTAAAAAAGATCCTAATAATTGCAATCTGGGTCAATTTGACTTCTTTGTGATTTAAAGTATTAAGCTATACTTTTTTGCAGGAATTGTAGCAAAGAATTTCAAAGACGCATAAAACATATCGCATTTTCCCACATGTATGAACATATAAAAGTATTGTCCAGTATACATGTTTATGGACTTTGAAGAAAACCAGGAAACATTCTCATGGTGCCCGTGTGCATATTAGCAACGTAAAACGTACGTACATGTCATTTTGTGGATAATATTGACAATACCGGGCGATTTATAAAAGATGTTGCCCTCAAGATTAAATATTTAAACTACTGGAATCTCAACTGAATTTGAAAGTATTTGTTATTTTAATGCGAAAACTTCTTGATTGTATGCTATATATATATATATCGACAGATACGTCTGCTCTCAACGCCTGACTAATTGAAGTCAGACGTTGAAAAACGATCTGGGAAACTTGCTGTATTCAAATTTGCTGAATCATACAAGGATTTATCCATGTTGTTTTGTGCATACAGTTGACAGGAATAAATTGCCTTTTAAAGGTACGTGCACATATTATATCAAGTACTCGAACCATTGTTATGTGATCAAATCTTTAAAAAAAGACTACATTTAAACAAAGTAAGCATCATCTAAAAGGCCATTTCGAGCTGACTCCAAATATGGTCTTCATTATTTTTTGGCATTTTTTTTTTTTTTGCAGTGATTGAAACGAAATAAGGTTGAGATGCTGTTTTGGATTATATTCAACGGTGACCTCACAGGGTTCTTTTTAGCTGATATTCAACATGGTCCAAGAAATAATGAAGACTATATTTGGAATCGGCACGAAATGATCTTTTGGATGACACATACCTGTCTAAATGTGGTGTGTTCATTTAAGGCATATGTTGACGGTTCGTGTTATACCATATGGCGTGTGTACCGTGTAATTACAAGCGGTGAGTGGGCGCACACATATGCACCATGCATAGCGACATCACATTCCGTAACATCGGCCTCCGGCTCTGGCCTTTCTGCTCACGATGTCCTAGTTGACATAATGAATTACTAATTACCTGTAATCATCACGTCCTGTACAATTTATGTAAGTTGTCACGCATAATGAGTAGAGAGAAAGATAGATGTAGGAAAGTTGCTCAGTTACACAGGAGGCGTTTTGATCCACTCAGCGCGTGTACTAGTCCAAGAGTGCAGCCAGCTTCCAGTGTGGGGATTGTCATCTTTAAGTTTGTGATTTAATAGTTATTTACATCGTCAACAAAACCATAGGGTTAAAGAAATAAAAATTGTTAGATGACAACACTTCAGATAACAAGCTGTTTTGGGATAAGCAGAGACGATATAACTGCCATAGACCGTGCCGAGTGTTTGGAATGAGAAATATGTACAGTCTGCTCAAATAACACTTTCGTACACATCATCGGTTAATATGTACTTATATAAAGTGGACAGTTGGGGGTCGGAAAATATATATATTTGATCATAAGTGTGTAGCATAATTGACTGAATAGAAATCTTTATGAGCGGGAATTTCCAGTGGCTGGCAAATTGGAACCTTTCAATGAACAGTTATCTGCACCGTGAGTAAAAACTACGCGCGCACGACATGAACTGAGTGGGAGACACTGCACTGTCCACCTAAAACACGTTGGTCCTATAGCTCTATACTCTATAATACGTAAACTGTACCGCATAGCTATATCCGTAAGGCCAATAGATAGTTCACAGGCAGTGCACAATAATGGAAGAAAATTATGTGTGATTTTGCACAGCTTAGACCGAGCATATTTGTATAGGCGGGAAACGCTGCGGGACAGCGGCCGTTCCTGTTGGTTTTGTACAGCTCTGAAAGCTGAATGCTTTGGATTTTCAGGACATTCATGTTTCATGGGTCACATAAAGAACTCATCCTTGTAATCATAGCCTTCAGTTATTATTCCAGTATGCAATTGTGCCATAGAGCGTCCATTGCCCTATTCCATAAAGTAGTCTCTCGAGTCATGATCATGGGAAAAGTTGTTGTTTGTGTGTCAGGACTAACCAGCTGGGGATTTTAACCAGCGATCTCTGGGTTTCGAGATCACTCTTCTGCCACTAGACTAAAAGGAAATTCCTTCCAGCCTGGGAGTAGATAGCGCTTATATGTCACCCTGTTACATTCACCCCTCGTTCTCTAAGTCACGTCCTCGTGACTTACCAGGAAGGAGAGTAGAACGTACATAGAATCTACAAAAGCATCGCGGCCTGTTATGTAAGCCATCCCAGCAACCCTTCACAGAGCACCAAGAGTGACCGGGGAAACCAGCTGTACATTTGAACCAGTGATCCCTGGGTTTCTACCTCGAGACTCAAGAGAAATTCCCTCCAGCCTGGAAGTAGATAGCGTTCATGCTTTTTGCCTTTTATAATTCTGTGACACTCTGATGGGCTACACAAAAGGGTTCAGGGTGATGCTGCAGTGCTTGTGTACTACCTAAGTGTGTTGTGAGCGCACGTGCATATACACCTAAAAGTGTGAGGTACTACCGGTAAAGAAGAAAGGAGCACATAGCTTTGGACCTTTTTGTTGAAGGCTGGAAGGGGTTTTACGCGTTCCCCATTCGAATCTACACCCTGTAGCATTACCTTGACGATGGCTTCATACATGAGCTCTACATATATGAAGGCTTATACCTGCAACAAATCTCACAGCGGAAGTATTTAATCGGTAAAACGAAGAATGTCACTTGAATGTCGCTTGGAATACGTACTTGATGTGTGTTGTGGAATAAGTACTGATTTGATCTACCGATTATATATTACACAAATATGTCTCTCCGACATCAATGGAAACGGCTGACTACATACTCCTTCTTCCAGTTAATTATCTTCCTTTCAAATTATATACATTTTAAGAAACTGTGATGCTAATTTCATTAATGAAACTTTGGGAATTTGAATTCAGATATTTATTTATTTATTTTATTTTATTTTTTTAATTTATTTATTTATTTGATTGATGTTTTATGTCGGTGGCCAGCGTTATGGTTTGAGGAGACCGTGCAGAGCCCGGAGGAAACCAAAGACCATCCGCATGTTGACTTCGAATGTATATATAGTTGACGGCCTGAACTGTGATTTGAATACTTGACTTCCAGTTTACCGGTAACGAGTCATATCGTCTAACTGGCAACTCGTCTAAGTCAAATCGTCTAATATCTTAGGTCGAATCGTTGAATACCTGAGGTAGAATCGTCTACAGTCACAGGCATTATCAATATGGTCGGTAATCCCCATGTGCTCAGAATTCAGACACTCACCAAATGCCACCCCCCTCTCAAGAGTAAGCAAAGTTAGCTTTGGGAATAGTTTCCAATCCACTTTCCATTACCTCATCATTCTTTATACTCTCAAATCAATATACATTTGATAATTACTAAGCATGTTTCCACCTGCCATGGCTATCTCAAACTTTTGAAAAATAAAACGCCCGCAGTAAAAAACAAATTAAAATTATTCAAATGCCGTAGAAAAACGCAAATACTCTATATGCATGCGATCTAAACCATTTCGAGGCGAGGAAACTGCATAGCAAACGTCTGACAAAAAATTCAGAAGTACAAGTATGGCAGCTGTCGTTAGTTTATCACTAACGTTGGAAATTGTTCCACAGAGGTTTGTTATTTCGAAAGATAACAGCCTCGCATGAAATTCACCAAAACACCAGTCTCTCACTGTATAACCAATATGTATCTGTGTATCTGATGGCAATGATGTGGGCTATAACCAATTCCTGGTTCGACATTTCCCCTTGTCAAATTTTGCACTCACTTTTAGTTAATGTTTTAGTGCCCTTTTCCTGTGTCGTCACTGATGGGATTCACTAACAGCAAATACACCAGTTGGGGATATAACCCTTTTCAGGTGGGCCTTCGTCAGATTCCGTGAGCCATTACACCAATAAAGCCAAACTCGAGGCAAAACGTTTCGCAAGGTTTGCTTGCTCCTGGGAAAAGCCAGATCACGCCATATTGCAGGCACTTGCTGACTTCGACACCATCATCATCATCACTGTCATCGTCATCATCATTTCCACGATCCTGACCAGTTATACGGTTTTGCCAATCAGTCAGGTGCCGCAGTGAGACATCAGTGTTTGAGACCAGTCAGTCAGTGACAGAAACCAGCCAGTGGATCGGAGAGCTATCCCAGGCTGTCATTCAATTAAACTTGTCAGTTAGACAGTTAGTACTGTTACACCAGTTAAGAGATTCAGCCATACGACCAAAGGTCCATATCCACTGCGGGCGACAACGACAACTACAACTGCAACCGCAACTACAACGTCGAGAAAATAAAACGTTCTTTAATCTGTCGTCCCCACTGCCGACGTCATGTCTCGACATCAGGACGACATCCATGTCGTTGCAGTTGTAGTTGCAGCTGTGGTTGTCGCCAGCAGTGGGGATGAGCCAGCAAAATGGGCAATGAGTCAGTTTGTCACTCAAATTATAGCCAGCTCGTCACTCAAATTGTATCAGTCATGTATTCGTCGATTCCTCTACCGCCCAAGCCACATCGCCTAATGTCGCCAAAGCGTTGTACTCTAATTCTGCAAGAATTTGTTTTAAAAGTGTTTATTTAAGAACATCCTACGTGTTGTGTGTATTTCCCGGCGCGGCACGCTGTGGAAATTGGCCGTCAAGCCCCCGGCAGCAGGACCTTCACGTCATCTCACTGACATCAATTGTTCTTTTCCCAACTCATCACATCGACGTCACATTCAAGACAGCGCGACGTTATGATGAAAACCGATAAAACGTAACACTGTAAACGTTGCACTACAATCCATTTTTAACATAACAATGGCTCAAGATCCTGCTTCACACTAGCGCCACTTCTCGGGATGTTCTGAATGCACTGAACAGTTGACACTACCGTTATTTTGAAGTTGCCTGGACACTCACAAAAAAATTAATATTGGCTATTGTTGCCATCTTTTTGCCATACAACATAAGGTACTGCGTGTGTGTCAGAGTTTATGTCGAAAAGATCTATATAGGCCTAGGTCCTATATGTGATGTGGGCCTATATACCTATATACCTCCACAACTGTCAGTCAAGAGCACACATATCAGACCAGTTATCATCAATACTGTTGCTAATATGTTCACCGGATGTCCAAAACAATGGCTAAAGCTATTCAACTTTCTGTGACATGACAATTGTAATCATCCACATTGCAATGGAAAGTAATGCTGTCATGAGAAGGGGTGCTTGTTGATCCATCCATCCACTGCAGATCCGGGAACATAATTTGTGACAGTGACGTTATATATGATGTGACCTCATCGTATATTGTGATGCCGCGTGCGAACGACTGCAAAACGTCATAATGCTAGCAGCGTTTTCGCGTTGCACTTGTGCGCAGCACTATTATGACGTCAGCATGTTTCCCTAGTGTTTGGCTAACAATCAAGCGGAACGGACGTTTGAATGATGGGCGCCATTTTTTGTCAGGAATTTCTGCTATAGTCGCTCGTAACAGAATCGGAAGGCCAAAACAGAACCGGATCCACGGATGATGCGTGCCAGATAAGTAATCATTCGAATAGCATTGTGACCTGCAACTGACGAGATCGAAGCTAACGCCGGCATGGATTGGTCCAATCTTCCGACAGTACCATTGGTGCGGATATTTTCCTTCCTTTCTGATTACGACAGGTCTAACATGTCACTAGCTTGCAAGGCCTGGCATCGGGCCTACAAGGACCCGCTGTTATGGAAGAGACGGAAGTGGGTTCTGTCTGGATACGAGGTGCCGTGTGTCGGAAGACGGGCTTGTCATTTTGCCCGATATCTTGGTCACCATCTGCGCTACCTAACGATAAAGTGTGACCGATGCTCGTTCAATGTTTACCAGAGCTACCACGAGGCCATTCAGTCCTTACTTAAAGAGCTACACCACAAAGCCAGACTGAAGGAATTTCGTCTCACTGGGCTTAGGGCGGAGAGCTACTGCTACTCCTACAAGGATCTTCTCGACACCTTCGTGGACACCATCGTCAAGTTTCTGAGAAGTCAGAAAAGCTTGGAAGTTGTCGACGTGTCGCAGGCACAGTTCTTCTATCCTGAAGGCTGTAGGGTCTTGGAAGCCATAGGACACGCTTGCGGAAAGACGCTGCGTTTCTTGCAAATGGACTCCGTGTTTCACCCGAATTCTGCCACGCCGTCGTTAGCTTTGAACCGTTACAGGAGAGCCATGGGCAGCTTCAAGAACTTACGTTATCTGGCTTTCAACTACAGAGGCCTATCCGACGATCTCCTACAAACGCTTACCACCAATCTTGAAGACAAACTGAAGTGCCTCAAAGTTATAATAGACAAAAGTCCTGTTCTGACTGGTGCCGTAGTGTCTCCAAACTCGTGGCAGGCATTACGCAGAGCATGCCCAAGGCTTCGAGTCAAAATATTTATCCGCGGGTTTGGGCACACCAGCGAAATAGTTCCCATTCTCGCTCCGGAAATCCCGCTTCATGAACTATTTATATACACAGGTCTTCGCTTTCAGGCCGAGTGGAGACTCCAGACTACGTTACAACACATCGCAAATTCTTATCCACAGTCTCTGGGTAAGGGTGTGCAATTCCGACTTCCGTTATACCACAACTACGGCATGGAGATATGTTTTCATGGTTATTAAGATGATCTTAGGCTAAATGTATTCCTGAAGTCTTTACAAAGGAAATCTTCACACTGCTTATAGCTATTGTTCCTAGTCTGTTTAGATCACCTTCCACTATACACAAGAACCGTTGTATTCAAGTGATGTTTGCATCTGAAATAAAAACCAATATGGCGTACAATCTTTTTCAATCATCAAACGTATGAAAACGTTTTAAATAGTGTTTTAAGGTCAAAACATTAATTTGTGGAATCGATCATGTGTACAAAACACTAATATGTGAAATCAATCTGGCGTACAAAACATTGACTTGTGGAATCAATGGCGTGTAAGTAAATCGGTAAGGTTCAGCCCATGACAAGAATTCTTCGCGAAGGAGTCACGGCCACTGTAAAAAGTTTTCATCTCTCGTCTTGCAGAAATATGCCACTTCAAGCTGGATAACAGCGGGGAACTGGTTGACGAAGACCTTATAGGAATGGTGACGCAGTGTAAGAAGTTGAAGGAGCTAACAGTAAACGCCGTCTTCGAATTGACCTTCGTGGAAACGGTGTGTACCTTGCAGGAGCGTAACGAAATCAGTAAGTGTCACAGCGCTGAAAATTAAGATGTTTAACTAGAGAATTATTTCAACGAAGTATCTTTTTCAAGGCATTTGCATTTTATTTAATCAGGAAACTGGGATGAGTGATCAATGCATTCATCAGTGGTTCCTAATACATTGTAAATAACACCAAGGCGTTTATTTAAACCAAGGCCCCAGTGGCTCAGTTGGCTAACGCGCTAGCGCATCGCAATGATACAGAAGCCTCTACCAGTGCGGTCGCTGTAAGTTCAAATCCAACCTGTGGTTTGTCGTGGGGTTCCCCCATACTCTGCCCGGTTTCCTTCCACCATAATGCTGGCTGCCGTCGTATAAGTGAAATACTCTTGAGTACTGTTTAAAACACTAATGAAATCAATAAATGAATAAATTTATTTAAACCGAATTCTGTTTAATCCCTGGTGTAAGGTGTGAAAGTCGGAGTTTTGCTTCTATTTAAGAGTTTACATGAACAGTTAAAGTAAAAATTCTAACCGAGGAAAACTGAGAAGAGACTGGATAAGTGGCTTATGTTTCTGTATACGCCTCGAGGTCGGGAGATGCGGGATCAATCCCGGGTCAGGTTATACCAAAAACTTTAAAAATGATACTTGTTGCTGCCTCGCTTGGCGCTTAACCTTGAGAGGTTATAGCAAGGAAGCAGAGCTGGTGGGCCCAGTATCAGTATCATGTGACTGTTTGAGGTGTCATGTCTGATGTCTTCGGCATGATGCTCCAGAGGCGGCAGCACTTTGGCGGCATGGACTCGCCTTGCCATAAGAAGACACGGTATATATACATTCAAAAAGAACTCCTCGTCGTCAAACAACATAAAATCCAAGCATGCCACATACATGCATACATACATACATACATACATACATACACACACACATACATACATACATACATTAATGCATTTCTGTAAATTTGTTCACGCAGTTTGTTGGGGAATTCTTTCTTGCAACATATAACAATTTTTTTCTTTTCCAACAGAACTGAGAAAGTTTCACGTGGCCAACCAGCACTTGACTACTGTAAATAAGCAAAGTTTGAAGGACATCTTCAGGCAAAAGTTTCGCAGGATGATTTTTACAAGGGATCTAGATTTTGAGGTGGACAGCGCGCTGGCATTGTGGGACCCACCCACACTAATGATACCTCTAAATCCTGTGGGCATTCTCAACATCCATCCCAATGGCGCCAATGGTCACGTGGTGTGAAGTTACTTAACTTTGTTATGCGGTTTTTTCGTGGTTGAAATCCAGGCTGTGATATTTGAATAGCTGGAATTTGATTGGGTTATCACCAGACGTATTATGTTACAAGGACGATTCAGAGTGTTCTCAATTAAAAGCGAACACCAATTATTTTTGAAAAGATCAAGTTGCTTAGTTTATTTTCTTTCTGTTAATTCTATCTATCTAAATCTAAGATCGAAATTAAAATTATAACCATTGGCAGAAGTCACGCCTTGGAAGGACCGCTGACAAATACCAGCCATGTATATATAGTGTATAAGTAATCTCTAATTATGATTAACATCTGACAAATTACGAAGTTAATGTTTAGTGCGTCTTGATTGTATACATGTATAACATAAATAATGGTGTCGCTAAAGATGATGTCTCTTGGTTTTTGCTTTTATCTCTTAGAGTTTCTAGAAACTTGTTATCTGTTTGGTTGTCTCTCCCTTACCATTTGAGTACAATTAGTCAAACATTCGTACATGGGGAAATTACTTTATCGTGGTGAACTGATTGACTGATACATTGATTGATTGCATGGTGTTTCATTCCGTGCTCAATAACTGGTCACGTATATAACGACGATCGAGTGAATCATTCATGGGTGAAGAGAACCTTAGTGCCACCGGCCCTCTGCTAGGTACCTGACATTTTCTTGAGTTTAACAGCCGAAGCCGAATCAAACAACGAGAGCTGGATTCGAACACGCGACCTGATGGTCAGAGCAAGCCTGCGCTTTAAGCATCGAACCATCGAGGACCCCTTTTCTTGAACGGAGTGGTACTTGATTCTTAGACTGATTAATTAATTTTAATGGGAAACTCTGGCGGGCTACACAAAGGGGTCCAAATCGCAGTAAACACGCATTGTTTCCTATAGTGCTTGAGCACTACCTAAGTTCTTTGTGAGCACGCATGAACCTAAACGTGTGACGTTCTACCTTTTAAAAACCAAGGAGTACACATCTTTTGTTAAAGGCGGGAAGGAGTTTTACGAGTTGACCATTGATTCATACAAAGGACCCCCTGCAACTAGATGCGAAACCGTCTCCCTGAAGCCCAGGTCGATCGTCATCGTGGCCGAGTGAGTTAGCGCCAGCGCGGCGTTATGACCTCGTACCTCTCACCAATGCGTTCGCTGATTTCCTCCAGCCGTACATGCGAAGGTTGGCCAGCAAACTGCGGATGGTCATGGGTTTCCCCCGGACTCTGCCCGGTTTCCTCCCGCCATAATTTTGGCCGCCGTTGTATAAGTGAAATATTCTTGAGTAGGTCGTAAAACACCAATTAACTAAAAATAAATATCTGTGTCACCTACACCTTTACAAATGAACAGATCACATTTTAATAAAGTATATGCATAAATCTAAAAGGATATTTCGTTCTGATTCCAAACATGGTCATTATTACGTTTCATTCTTATTTATTTATTCGTTTATTTATTTTCACAAAGCATGGATTGAAGCACAGTGACGCCGCCTTTTTGCTACTGAATTTGCTGTAACTTTTAAGACTACTTGCATATTCAGGTAAAACGTATAGCTATAGGCATATAGCAACAAGTTCAAAAAGTCCATCTTACAGGCCTAACCTTCAATTCCATTTTAATCACTGTGAAAAAAAAATTGAAAATTTGGAATTAGCACGAAATAGACATTCACATGATGAGCAAGGCCCTATATATATCGGTCAAAAGTTATACGGAACTTCCTACACATGTAGTGCAGGAATCGGCCATGCCTACAATTCTGTCAGCGCTGGGCACAGTTGTCCTGCACATTTTCGAATTCAGTTTTAGTTTTCATAGAAAGAGGGCATCTCAATCAAGTATATGTTATTATCTCATTTTCTACAATTACTTTCAATTATACGACGGTGACCAGTTAAATGGTATTAGGGAACCGGGGGAAACCCACAACGGACCACATGTTGCTGGTCCAAACCTTCTCATGTACGACCTGAAGCCAGCCAGAGAGGGACTTGAATCCACGGTGATTGCATTGGTAAGAGGCTCCTGGTGCATTGTGCTGCGCTAGTACGGCTTAGATCTACTTTGACAGCATTCCAGTCTCCATTTTTGGTTTTGTTTTCAAATTACAGAAACTTAAGACAAGAGACTTTTGCTGTCAATTCTGTGGTGAGAAGCTGTCTACAAGACAGGCTGCATTTAAACATAATAGCAGGAGGCATATGGAACAACTACAGCCAAGCCAACTTACTGTCAGGTGTAAGCAGTGTGCCACATTCAGGTAAAGTCACAGTATATCATTACACACCTGTCAGATGTATGCAGTATGCCACATTCAGGTAAAGTCACAGTCCATCAGTTCACACCTGCCAGGTGTATGCAGTGTGTCACATTCACAGACCACCAGTAAACACGTCAGGTGTATGCAGTGTGCCACACTTAGGAAAAGTCACAGACCATCAGTACACACCTGTCGGGTGTATGCAGTGTGCCACATTCAGGTAAAGTTGCAGATCATCAGTACACACCTGTCGGGTGTATGCAGTGTGTCACATTCAGGTAAAGTCACAGTTCATCAGCACACACCTGTCAGGTATATGCAATGTACCACGTTCAGGTAAAGTCACAGTTCATCAGCACACACCTGTCAGGTGTATGCAGTGTAAAAGTTCAGGTAAAGTTCCAGATCATCAGTACATTCCTTTCAGGTGTACACAGTGTGCCACATTCAGGTAAAGTCACAGAGGATCAGTACATACCTGTCAGGTGTACACAGTGTGCCACATTCATGTAAAGTTACAGTTCATCAATAAACACCCGTCACTCTTTCTAATGTTAGTCTGAAAGAAGGCATGAATAAATGCTGTTTTCTCCTGTAAATGTGCCACACAGAAAGAACTGAAAACTCCCACCACTGTATACAGTTCTTTTCTGTCCAGTTTTCAACCTTTGAAGACATCCGCGTGTGGAAATCTGAACAGTAAGAATTTTTAATGACAAGATTTACCAAGAGGTCGGGCTCCCAAATCACCAAGGAGAACTTGCAGACAGCCAACGTTCTGCTTACATGGTTGTCTTTGTCAACAGAACTTCTAAACAAGTTTCAGTGGAGTGTTGCATCGATCAGACGTGCATGGTGCACCCCACTTGGCAAAACCATCCCAAGATGCCACAGAAATTGAAGTTACTTATTGATTATGATTTAAACCATGGAGTATTACCGGACGTCCTGGATGAACTCCAGAGGCATTTCGGTCTAACGACAAAAGACACCAGTACTTTGGACTTCAGAAGAAGATATCGGCACTTTGGACCTCAGAAAAGATACCGGTACTTTGGACGTCAGAAAAGATACCGGTGCTTTGGACGTCAGAAAAAATACCGGTACTTTGGATCTCAGAAAAAAATATCTTGTGCAAAAATGAAGAAAGCCTGAGAACTTGTATGGACGAAAAATTCCCTTTTCGGTCATCTTGTACATGAATTACGAAAGCAATTCATACAACCCTGTGGTTTATTTCAAATCAGTTGGTCATTTCAACAGCGAACATGAACAGGCTGATTTTATGTTGGGTTTGCAGACGGGAACTCAGAAGGATCTTATGTTTGGACAAGGCAGTCATGTGATTTGCATGAATATCTGTGGAATTCACAGCGCCAATCAGCCGACCTGTACATCACCTCAATTGTGGTTCTTGATGCTTTTGGCGAAGTTCAACCAGTGGCATTTCTGTTATGGAACAAGAAAGACGTGAATGCTTTGATTCCATTTCTCCAGTCTGTACGGCCTAGGACTGAAAGTTTTACTGCAGGCTATTTCTTGGAAAAGAAGCATACAATGCCTGGGTGTCGGTGTTCCCCAAACCAAGCAGTGGCTGTAGGTGGATCAGTTCATGGCACAGGGCAAAGTGTGGAGGGAAAATTTGACGGAGCTTGTAGCTGACTTCAGGCCGAGTGTCACACATACCGGAAAATGTTACAGAACCAAAACAGCGAAAACCTCTGCAGAAATCAGCTGAGAAATCTTGGCTTGGGCATTCGCACATTGTAATACATTCCACGACTATTTCAAGGCTAACTTCGTGATCAGTTGCCAAGTGCAATCATGCTCTCTATGTTTCAGGCAAGGTATGGGTACCTTGATGCCTTTCCACATAGTAATGACACATTATGTATGTACATTTTGTAGATGGAGGACATGAAAAAGTTAGGATTAATCATGTGCTTGTAGTTTTGTTCAGAATAGCCAGAGAAAAGGCAATGGGCCTGCTGATAAAATCAGGAGAGGGAATTTCCTCACAGCAGATTGCCGACACGGAGGACCAGCATTAAGAGAGTTTGTTGTCTTGGGCTGTCATGGCGGTTGTGATGGTGTGTGGATGGTCAAATCTTCAGATGAGAGGAATGTTTGTCTCATCGTTAGCCTTCTCAACCCAGAGTGTCGTTGCGGGATTGTGTGCTATGCTTGTAAAGCATGCGTTCGTCTACAGCTGCGATTGTGTGGACAGCTCACTGCACGGTTGCATGTGCCAACATTGTCACGCAGTGCACAGATTGCATGGGCAGTCCCCTCCATATCACTCTGCCTGCTGGACAATTATAGGAGCAGTTTGTCCAACGTTACAGTCTCTAATGAAGACAAAACTCTGAACACAGACAAAAGCTACAAGCTTGAAAACCTGAGACAACAGGTATTGAACCGTATTGCGGACCTATTGTCCAGAGAACATCTGTCAATATGCTTCAAACCATTGCACATCACAGTGGTAGCAATACAGCCGCTAATGTTTCTGTTGACCAAACTGACCATGCGTATTAAGAAGTTCTTAATAAACGATGGATCAAAGGAGAATCGTATCCTCAAGTTATAACTTCCTTGCTGATCTTGTGTTGCCACTAGCATGTGAGATTACCTTAATTCTTGAAATTTTAGGGACATCTGGTCAGCTCTTTATAGCATGTAACTGTAATAGGAATAGAAGAGTTTCTCTTCTCTCACAAGGTCAGGCCATCTGATGAACAACATATCCATATAATTATTTTGCTTTCAGTACTACCAATTCAGTCCTAAAAATTAGAAGAAATCAGGTACATACACTTTCACATTTGTCTGTAATAGGGTAAATTGTTTTCCTAGACATTCAGTTTTATTTATGTCAGCCTATTATTTCTCCCAACAATCAGTCAATCAATGGCCATGTGAGAAATTTACGAAAGATGTCAACAAGCTTAGAGCTACTTTGGCGTCAAAACCTTTGTGTCTGATAAGCAAGGTGAAAGATTGAGATAGCCTGAATACTTTTCTGAAATTGTCCCAAACTTGCAGTGTATTAACATGGATCCTATATGTTTCTATCGAGAAAACGGAAACAAAGTTTCTACCTTTTCCACTTTGCCTGCTGTGACATCACCAGTTGCCGTCGTGTGTCCACAAATGACACTGTCCTTTCAAATGTTCTCGACATTCTAATATAAATGTGCTACTTGACCTCATATCTGCCTGATTCAGCGTCATATAGTGAATATTATCTTGTCGTGCCAGAAAAAGTTCACGCACATGGCAGAAGATTTTGTTTTTCAGAAATCTTCAATTATAGGGGTTAAGTAGTGTTATTCATAGAAAATCCTTTTGAACCCATGATGTTAGGTTTGTTCCATAGGATTTCTTTCATATAATTTTAATATTTCTATCCAGTTTGTATTCTGACCAGAGTAGCACTTTAAGTGAAGAATTGTTCAAAAAATCAGGATTACCATCAAAATGGATGGTGCTTTATCCAAAAAGCTGACAGAAACAGAAATAAATGAGGGTAAATTTCTCCTAAGAATGATTTCAGATATTGATATTTTATTTGACTGGTATTTTACAATGAAATGAATATGCAAAGAGGCCGTGGAGAAAAGCTGATCTTGCTTTAGGAATAAAGAAACATATTTCTGCTAGGAACTTCCATATCTATCAAAGGAAAATGAACATGTAGTATTGCACAGATTATAAAAACATTAAAATATCTGGTGTTATTTTTCAATAAATTTCTTATCAAAAATGTCTGGTCCGTAATAATGCAATATGATAGCCTTCCTATTTACAATCAAAAATATTTGTACGTATCCAGGATAATGTAAAATGAAACCCTTCCAAGTGGTTTTACAATCAGACAATTATTATATACTTCAGATATACAGTCACAGGATAGCTGTGTGGAAGTTCAAACACTGTTGGTCACTCAAACTAAAAGAAGAAGAATGAACAAATCCAGTGCCGGTAGAAAAAAAACACAGGAAGTACATGTATATAGTTGATAATCTCACCCACCCAACCTCACAGAAAGCGCTACTCTCCATAACATTCTTGGTGAAAGTCGTCATGATGTAACCGAAACACTGAATATTTGTTGCCAATGTGTGAGGCATCTGGCTGACCTTTTTGCAAGAGTTTCTGGTTGGTACAAATGTCTGTTCTAGCAAACTTTTGTATCTAACAGAACTGACAATATTCTGAATGAGGTGATTGTACATTATCACACGTCCCATACAATATATTTCAAAAGCATGATTTCAATGATACATACAAAATGATTCATTTATTATTTATTTGATTGGTGTTTTATGCCATACTGAAGGAATTTTGACTGATATGACAGCAGTCAGCCTCATGGGTGGAGGAAATCGGAGTGCCTGGTGTAAAACCACTGACAGCTGCCAGGTGTACAAAATTCACTGAGAGTTTCCTTACTTTTGCCCAATGTGATATAGAAATAGTCTGGCATGCGTTAACCAAATCAAGCATATTGGACATCCGCTCAAACTGGCTCTCAAGACAAGACCTATTATACAACAAAGAAAATGAACATGACATGACAAGGTGACATAAGATGTAAATGTAACCATACACCTACAACTTCACACTAACCAGAGTTTATATGAAGCGATCCTTGGTTTCAATGAAGCAGTAACCGTGAGCAAATCAACATAATGTGGATTGTTCTTGAAATCCATAACTGAAGTGTATGTTTCTGTGAACAGTAATAGAGAACCATTTCAAAAGATTGCAGTTAGACCCCGAGTATCGTTGGCCCTGGGTCTCATTTGTGCAATAGCTTCGTTCATCACTTTTCAGTTACCTAATGTTTTCACTGACTCAATAACAATAGTTTCTTTATGTATAACTGGCCAAACTTTATGACCACCTCTACCTGTGACAATCTGTTTTTTCAGAATTACTGGGAAAAGCCTGAAATAGTATAACAGGTCAGAAGTGAATCCCATTTCCCTCTGAGACTCTCTGAGCCAATCCCATTTCATCCTCAGACTCTCTCTTGGCCAATCCCATTTTATTCTCAGACTCTTTGAGCCAATCCCATTTCACTCTCAGACTCTCTGAGCCAATCCCATTTTATCTTCAGACTCTCTTGGCCAATCCCATTTTATTCTCTGTGCTCTCTTAGCCAGTCTCACTTTCATGGCCGAATGTTTTGCACAATTTGTCTACATCACTAGCACTGTATACTGCGCCACAAAGAGGAACTACGCCTGTACCACTCCAGCTGCACATTGCTGACATGGGAATCTGCCATCACAATGGGTCACATCCAGGGTGAAGTCACTGTCCACAAATCCCTGGAAATCTCATCCTTTTATCATGTTGACATTCCCCTTCTTGGTCATAGTTATTAACTTTAAGGATTTTAAAACCTGAAACAAACATGAAAATAATTGTGCATGAAGTTGGCATTTTTTCCCTTGAACTACTTATACAATCGTTATAACATCATCAAAACATGCTCTAGTTCACTACAATAACCTCACCATGACAGGGCATTCAAACCTTGTGCTTCCAGCTGTGGAAAAACGTGGTTTTTCACTGCAAGTGCAAAGGGACATAATTAGTTTTTGCTGATGAGCCAAAACCCTTGACAAATGAGTACAAATTTCCATGGGTCAAAGTGAAGATGTGTCTTCATTAACAGTCATCAACTTGCGCCTAAGCCAAGTGTCAATTGCCTGAATATAAAATTGAAGAAATTTATACAAAGCCATACTGAGAAATTGAGGTATTCTAAACAGATAATATGTTACCTGAAGCAGCTTTACAACAATAACATCTGTTATGGCAACCACACTACATGGCAACCACACTGCACGGCAACCACACTGCAATCTTTTCTCTGGAGAAGTTTGTATTCTGGCAATAAGCCATCTCTATGTCAGTTTATCAGGATCTGAGGGTATTCTCAGCAGAGGCAGAAGTAATCTCTATGTCAGTTTATCAGGATCTGAGGGTATTTTCAGCAGAGACAGAAGTAATCTCTATGTCAGTTTATCAGGATCTGAGGGTATTTTCAGCAGAGACTGAATTAATCTCTATGTCAGTTTATCAGGATTTGAGGGTATTTTCAGCAGAGACTGAATTAATCTCTATGTCAGTTTATCAGGATCTGAGGGTATTTTCAGCAGAGACAGAAGTAAACCAAAGGCTCCAATGGTCATGGAAAGTGCCCATAAGAAGACATGATTTTGAGACCTCTGTTGTGGGCACCATAATCTACATCAAGATCGTTTACCTCAACTGTAAGAGATGTCCCACGTTATAATACAATGATTTTCCTTAACTACAGGACCTATGCCGTGTTATAAAGTAGATCATTGTCCTCAGCTGTCAGAGGAGGTTTCTCACGTGCCAAATCTTTTCCCTCAGCTATAACAGGAATGACTATGAACTATGAAAGCTATATAACTATGAAGACAAAACTTCAGGAAGTTCCCAATGTTATGACATATGTCACTTCCCTCAGCTGTAAGAGGTGCCCCATGTTATAACCTAGATCGTTTCCCTTAGTTATAAGAGCTGCTCCATGTTATGACATGGGTCAGTTCCCTCAACCATAAGAGGAGGTGTCCATGCTATAACATATGTCCTTTTCCTAAGCTATATAACAAGTTTCTGAATAATGTACAGCGAATACGCTCACCTTTAACTTTGCCTCTCCCGTTGCACCTGTAACCTTCAATCCCATTTTATGCATATCCTGTGTGCTAAGGTCATCACTGAAATTCAATGCATTAAAACTATGAAGACAAAACTTCTTCCTAATTCACCCTTGCACATCTGACTGTCATATTCGTGCGAAACTATCCAACTGCTTTGCAGAAATTCACGAGGGATATTCATGAACTTTCATATATATTTTTCGGGTTTACTCTAGTTAAATACTGTTCAATAAAAAAATCAGTTGGAATTTGCAGTTAAATTTTATGTCAGAAAAATGCTACACGTATGACCACATTCAACGCTTGATTGATTTATTCATTTGATTGGCGTTTTACTCCATACTCAAGAATATCTGACTATTTCGCCAACAGCGGCCAGCATTACGGTGAGAGGAAACTGGCCAGAGCAACGGGGATCCCACGACCATCCGCAGGTTGCTGGCAGACCTTCCCATGTGCCACAGGAGAGGTTGCTGGCAGACCTTCCCATGTGCCACAGGAGAGGAAGCCAGGATGAGCTGGACTTCACCCTAGTGACCGCATTGGTGAGACGCACTTAGGTCATTATCCTGTGCTGGAGCACTAACCCCCTCGGCCATGGAGGCCCCACAAAGACTTGATGATGGCTTGGAAAATAAAATGCACATTATACCACAAATTACTGCGACCTAGCAGCATTTCATACCTGTTCTCTTCATCCACGAAATGCTGCCACAATCTCTGATATGTCTACAAACAAGAAAGAGTAATTTCTCTGAAAGCATCTGGATCAACCTGACAAAGGAAAACAATCTAAAGGCAATGTGTACTGACTCGCAGGTATCGCTTCACAAAGTTCACCTGGTCTCGACATGTTTTCTTGCTCATCACATCTCCCTGTGACTGACACTCAAAGTTGGTTGCTATTCAATCCATATTTTATATACCTACAGGGATTTCATAGCCACAGAGGCAAGCAATGTTAGAGCTTACAGGCTTTCACGCCAACTCAGATAAGTCCTTTCTGCATGACATTTACAGTCCGAAACAGGTGTCAGCTGTAGCTCTTACCTCTCTGCTGCACACACAACATCCCACGTATATTCCACTTGGTAATGGCATGCTAGCCCAAAGTTCGAGAAACTGTCATTGCCTGAAAGGCTGCCATTTTGCATTAACCACAATTATGGGTGCTGAAGAGTCCTCGTTCCTGTGACGGTGCATGTGCCTTAAACACATCATGGCCGGTTAGCTGCAAAAGACTTGGCCCTATCATGAGTTTGGGGCTGGCGTGCCGTCACCAAGTGGAAATATGTGGAACGTTGCGTGTAAGGCCAAGCTGAGAGGTAAGAGCTTGACACCTGTTTTGGGCTGCAAATGTCATTCAGAAAGGACTTATCTCAGTTGGCATGAATACATGTAGGCTCTACCATTGTTTGCATCTGTGGCTATGTAATCCTGTCAGTTCAGTATATAAAATAGTGATTGAATAGCAGCCTGGGAATAGCCTGTAGCCTACGCACACAAAAAACAGAGACAAAGAATGAGTTAGTGCCTACTGCCTGTAGCCTATGCATAAAAACAAAGACGAAGAATGAGTCAGTGCCTGTAGCCTATGCATAAAAACCAAGACAAAGAATGAGTCAGTGCCTGTAGCCTATGTATAAAAACCAAGACAAAGAATGAGTCAGTGCCTGTAGCCTATGCATAAAAACCAAGACAAAGAATGAGTCAGTGCCTGTAGCCTATGTATAAAAACCAAGACAAAGAATGAGTCACTGCCTGTTGCCTATGCATAAACACAAAGACAAAGAATGAGTCAGTGTCTGTTGCTTATGCATAGAAACAGAGACAAAGAATGAGTTGCCTATGCATATAAACAAAGACAAAGAATGAGTTAGTGCCTGTTGCTTAAGCATAAAAAAAAACACAAAGGAAGAGTTAGTGCCTGGAACCTGACATGATCACTCACATGATTCACGTCCATCAGTTTGACTCTGCCTCGAACCAGACTAGACACAGACTCAAACTCCTCCTGGGTCACGTCGATACACTCCCTGCTGTTCTTGCGTCGCTCTGACGGAGACAGCTCAAACACGGATGCCACAGCTGAGGCTCCTGAATAAAGACAATGGTCACGCTGTATTTATTTACTATTAGACATTTTAATTGTGAAAAGAGAATTTTATTCATTCATTACCTTGACTGGTGTTTAAATGGGGAAACTTTCCTGCCCAAAGTGACTCGGGCATCAGAGCTATGTAGTCCACTGTTTATTCCTGCATTTATGATAACGTTTTGTGGGCAAATTGATAAAGTATTACTTGTACAATAGTCAAGTCAGACTGGGACGGATTCACCACTGATTGCACAGGAAAAGTTATCCCATTATTAGCTACATGCAAGTTGCCCGACGTTTCTGTTAGTCAGTCAAATTTCTGACATAACATCTTTCAATATGGGTCCTCTATTTTTAGTACAGACAATTCCCATAACTAGAAGCCTGGGTGCAAAAACCACACGAAGTCTTTTATCAGAGATGTTGCAGCTATGGCGGATTTGCACTCATTTATTAATTTCTTTGACTGCAGTATAACGTTGCATTTAAGAATATTTCATTCATTTTTTTTTTATTTCATGTTGATCGGATTTTGTTTGTTCACCAAAAGAATACAGAACGACCTTACAGATAATGACAACACTTGCCGATAAACTTGTGAATATATACATGAAAAAGTTAACAAATTGGCACGATTAAAACTCCAAAGAGCCTGTTCTATCTCTATTAACTGTGTGCAGAAAATAAAGTCACATGATGACAGATTTTACAAAGAAGAACATTTCATTAGGATGGCAGAAATTTACTAACGCCCGATACACCTCCTGCCACAAGTTAAGCTCACAGATACACTATACATGTAGCTGGAGGGCCTAATTAGTTTTGATGTGAGCAACGCTTCAGGCGGATGACCCCGAGGTCATTGTAATGATGTGTTAATACGAAACCCTGTAAATAACTCAGCAAACATGAACCTCACCATTCCCACATGTAACGGTTGCTTGTGAGGTCCCTGGTGGCTGCTCAGTGCTGTGGGCTTGATGATAGTCAACAGTGGTGTTCATTGTTGTACAGTTGTCTCCCCCTGGCACAGATGAAGATGGAACGGGCAATTTTACCCCTAAAAGTTTTTCCAATGCACCAAAGTCTGGTGGTTCTCCATCCCCCTTTAAATAAGGAACACAAAAATAAAACAAATTCCATTAAGTTCACACCCCATAGCTTTGCTGAATAATTCAAACAAAAGATACTGTTGTTGAAAAATAAATATAAATTTACCATTTAACAGATTTAGTTCACGTAATGGACACAAGAGTTCCTAGAGTAAACCAGCAGCATTTGGCAAGTCACTGACAAACTTTCCCACCTGATGCAAGTGATACACACAATCACCCTAAGCTTGTGTGATATTATTTCCAACAATAGGCTCTAATCTGATACCACTACAGTTACCTTTTGTGTTGTGTTTTTTTCCCCCCACAAGTGAAACAGATGTTCAGAGGGAACTAAAAACACATGCCATATTCGTGGGAAGCAAGTTCATCTAAAATGAACTTCTATTTTGGACAACTACCTCAATGGCTTCACCACTGCAGCTGATCTTATTGCCACCAAAGCCCCTCTAACAGTGGAGACCAGGGAATCTTGGTGGTTCTCTGTTCTGCAGAAAGTGAACCAATGCTTTACATGTCCTTGCAACAGAATGACAAACCTTTTAACCACTTCACTACAACCCGCCCATTATTACTGGATTCTTGGATAAGCAGGAAACTGGACTCCCCGCAGTGAAAACTTCACCTACCAATCCAAGGCAGTGAACGCTTCATTAGCTAATTCAAGGCTGCAAAACTTTATTTGCCAATCCAAGGCAGTGAAAACATTATTTGCCAGTTTAAGGAAATGAAAGCTTTATTAGCCAATCCAAGGCAGTGAAAACTTTATTTGCCAATCCAAGGCACTGAAAGCTTTATTCGCCAATCGAGGGCAACAAAATTTTATTTGTCAATCCAAGGCTGTGAAAGCTTTATTTGCCAATCCAAGGCATTAAAAGCTGTACCTGCCAATCCAAGGCAATGAAAGCTTTATTTGCAGATCCAAGGCGCTGAAAACTTTATTTGCCAATCCGAGGCACTGAAAGCTATATTTGCCAATCCAAGGCAGTGAAATTTTATTTGTCAATCCAAGGCTGTGAAAGATTAATTTGCCAATAGAAGGCACTGAAAGCTCTATCTGCCAATCTGCAATGAAAACTTTATTTGCAAATCCAAGGCAATGAAAGCTTTATTTTGCCAGTCCAAAGCTGTGACAGAGTTATCTGCCAATCCAAGGCAGTAAAAGGTGGATCAGCTTATCTGGATTGCACCACACTTCAGTAATAGTTTGAGACAGAGAATTCAAAATCTAGCCAAGATGACATATGTCCATATTTCAAATCTAAAAGTGAAGTCTTCAGGCTTTGAACATACCTGACTGTCAGTCTGACTCTGAAGTTTATTCAGCATATCACAAGCCGTGCTCAGCTGACTTCGGAAATACTCCATGGCTTCCTGTAAACAAAATTACAATGTAAGTTCAAGCAGACAGGTGTACACAGGCGCCAAAATGTTAACGACCCTATCAGAAATATTGATTTTTTTCAAGGTCATATTGAGTATTTTTCAGATCTAACTACCCCGTAGTAGTGCCATATTAGGTTTTTAAATATTTATCCTATATAGAAATAATAAGAGGCAAAAAATTTGTTTAAAATGAACCAATACATGCAAGCCCCAAACCTCTGATAAATTAACTCCATGCCTCGACATAAGGATGTACCAAGGGATCGAATAATTGTTCCTATGGATTTTCAGCTAAGACATCGAATACAGGGTCATGAGGATCGATTGATCCCTACAGCTCCTCTGTATTCTGAGGGACATCACCCTCTCGAAATGCGTGTGGGAACCTCAAACCCATATATTATCTTTACCATCAGATTTCAGAGAAGTATACGATCTCAAGTTTTACTTTCTGTTACACATATCCACAATCTGTGTAAAGGCAGAGGGCCCCAACATTTTACTAACTACAGTGAAGCCTGTTTATTTGCAAACCTTAAATCTAAGAGCTTTGTTTGCGTTTAACAAGGTTTGCTGTTTATCCAGATTTCTAGTCTAACATAGTGAATTACCTCCCTTGGTACATGCATGTGACCTACTTCTGTATATATACACAACGACCCTTAAAGCCGAGATTTCACTTTCATAAATAACACGTTTTATTTCTAAATGATCAAATTAAACACAAGTATACTTTAAAAGTAGAAAAATAACATAAATCTCACACGACAAGTAATTTGCCGGATTCAATGAACTCCAGAACATTGGGCAAAGATATGTCTTCACGACATGTAGGCTACGATGCAACATGTGCTTTACACTTGAGGTTAGTTATGGAGAAGGATGTGGCATATCTGTTGTACCTTTCATTATTACACATTTTCAAAATTTTAAACTATACAGCCATAGCCAATTCAAGCCAATGTGATGGCTCTTCAGGGTTTTCTTGTTCAACACTATAGCCCCAACGCTGCCATTCCCACGAAAAGGGAAATCATGTTTGGTGGTGCGTCTTTTTCGCAAGGGTCAGTAGGCAGTTGTTTACGAAACATAATCCTTGCTTGGTTTATCAAATCCTCAGAAACTTTAAGTTTAGCGGCTGTTGGACCAGGTACATAACATTATATGAAGGCAAGTTGATTAGTCTAAGCCAGTCCCAGCAGTTCATTCATTCATTCATAATTCTTGGCAGATTGATGCCCATGATGACCAGGTCATTCAAAATGTCACTTTACGTGATTAACCAGGTATTATCAAAAACTACAAAGATAAAAGCCTTCCCATTAACAGGGCTTTTCATATTGTCGATTTGCAAATATGCGAAATAAAAACAATGAGACTGAATACAATGTCGTTTTGTGCTACAGAATTATTTGCATTTTGGAGGAGTTTTCATTTATCAGGTGTGCAATTATGTGGGTTCCACTGTATATGTTTTCTTCTTTGTAAAAGTATCCCGTTTGAAGGAAAAATAATCGTACAGAGAATTATCTTACATATTTAAAGTTTTTAATAATATTGTTTGATTGATTTTAAACTTTGAATTAGTGTTAACTAAAATATTAATCATTAAATTATATTTGATATTCTGTGTATTTCTGTATTACATCACTCACTGAGTTGACTGCATCACATTATGTGCAACACATTTCAACAACCGATTTCAATCCGCAAATGGCAGACAGATGCATTGCATATATTTTGCATTGCAGTTTAGTTCTGTAACTGCCACTTTCAGTGCTCAGAATGATAAACTTATCCTTCAATGGCCATATGTAAAAGATTTTACCACATGTTTTCCACCTGTATCTAGGTTACTTTCACAAATAACGGACGAATTAAGGCCATCCTGTACCATGTTCAGAAGCAGGCATCTATCACCAAGCCAGAAACCCTTACTAGGCAGTTTTATACCTTCCTATCCCATATTAATTCTCTTGGCAATGTATGAGGTAAGTCTAGCGTGGGACTTCCAGAGGCGAGGGACGCCTGCTGCTTTGGGCTGTACTGTACCTTTCAACCAGTGCGCCGCTGAATGGAGAATAGTCATTCTCGGATAAATTTAAGAAATAGTAAAATGTGGAAATATTTGATACTTTTAGAAAAGAATAAACAGGTTTATAATCACGTGTACACCTACCAGAATTGAGTTTTACTGAAATATATTCAGTTTTTCTTACCTTATAGTTTACTTCTAATTCTATTCAACTCCATATTCAGTATTTAAATCTCTTAATTACCGTTTAACAGTAGTTATGGTCGATGTCTATGAACCCCTGGCAGATACTTTGGGCTTACTATTAACTGACAGTTTTCTTACAGGACTTTTACAGGTGTCTTGTAAATCCATATATATTAATAGGCATTAATACAAACAAAGGTTGGAAGAGATTTTTTTTTTCTGACACTAAAGTGCCGCCCTGAAATAAGGTAACAAAAGGCAAAACAAGTAAGCGCCATCCGAAATTCATCGAAATTTATCTTGTTCTGGCCATTATATATATTACTGACGTGTGTGAAGAAAATAAAATGAAAAACATAGACGCCGTATGTTTGGACAGCTGTCCCTGGTGAGGTGCCTCCTAAACCAACAACTTAACTCCACTCACCTGCTGGGCCTGCTGTATTCCCTGCACATCCTTCACAATAGCTGCGTGGTCTTTTTTCACCTGATCCACTTTCTGCATCAGCTGCTGAGGGTTTACCTGTTAATGCAAAATGCGCCCACACATCCTAATTATTGACAGTCTATCAAGAAGCACAGTCTATCAAGAAGCACAATCTGTCCAGCATGTTACAAGTGGTACATCACGTGTGAAGCGGGGTACATGTGACCATACAGAAACACAGACATCAAGCAAGAGTGATCTAATGGAGGTGAAGCATTGCTGCTGGAAAACCCTTAACATCAATTCTACCAATGATGTGCGGCCGGTGGGATGTCAAAACCGGCACATGCAACACCACAGTAGCCCACATAGAAGTTATACCTGTTTATAAAGCACACATACCCTTCCTTCTCCAGCCTCTTGCTGCCCATATTCAAAATCTAACTTTCTGGAAAGGTAACTCAGGTCTGAATCTGCTTTCTGAAACTAAAATACAAGCCAAATTTAGCCAAAGGTTCCAATAATGCATTGAAGGAATATACTGGTGAGTGAACTATTGGAATCTAGGGCTTGACCAAACGAGATGTACATGTACATTCAACAAAGAAAGCAGTCTGGATATTCTAGCTTATGATCGCAAATGTCATATAGTTCAGTCACCTAAATTTTTCATTATTTCCTTTAAGAAATCCTAGACCAATTTTGGTATCATCAATTAGAATTGTCAGTTTCAGGTAGGTACTGTACTGTAAAAAGGAAATGGTGAAAATAACTCCATCGGGGTGACATGTTTGGTTGTTGTTGTATTATCGACCAACCAACCATCAGAAAAATGTATTCTTTTCACAGCTGACGTATATGTAATTGCAGAAGAAAAACTAAGAACTAAATTGATGTCCAGAGCAATCGTAAGGAACACAGACTCTAGAAACCAACGACAAATAATGCCTTCTGCACTAAATTTAAATACCATTGCTTCTAATTTGTTTACGGTTTCCTCCATCTTGATTCTCAGCTGTCTATCTGTTACGTGCATTTGGATTCGTGGACCATTTCGTTAACTTGAGTTTGATTGGTTGACCTACATATGTCGGCGGGTTGATTTGATTTTAAGAAAACAAGGGTGGAGCTCGTCCGCAAGAAGATGGTGAAAAACACAACGGTGCATTTTTTAAATCGGCATACCGTTCTGTTGTGGTAGAGAGAAAAGTATGAAAATTAACGCTGCGTAGGTAGATTAGAATGACACAGTTACTTCGACATTCGTAAACGCATGAGGAACATTGGTAACGAAAACTGGAACATCAAAATATTGTTGAATGCTGAACTTGTTCAAGAACTATTGGACAACTGGAGGTCAGCTGAGGACAGCGAACGGGATTTGGTCAAACTGCGCGGACAGAGCTGCATGTCAGGTTTGGTTAATTCAAGTAAATGTATGTTGTCAACTTCCGAGATATTTTATCTTTATCTTTTTTATCTTCTTTTTTCGTGATTAAGTGTAGCCAGTGCAAAGATTGGAGATATTGCATGGTAGTCCATATCTCATGTCGTATGGTACCGTTTATGAAGAAGTTTACAAATTGAAGAAGAGCATCGCCCCAGGTCCATGGCTAGCTCATACAGTCACTTACATGTAAGTGATTTGCACAAAACATGACAAGCACAAAATGCAAACCACATTTGTTTGTTACATTTTTGCCAGTGTTTGCTTGACTGTCTCTTTTCTTGTCTGCCAGTGATTAACTTTCTTGAAAAAGTTGTGGACGGATTTTGATAACATTTTACATGTAGTTTGTCTTCGGGGTAAGGACAAGTCCATTAAATTGTGATAGTCATCTGGATTTAGGAATGTTTTTAAACGATGCTTGACTTTGGACACATAGATATATATTTTATATGTAGAACTGCAGGCTCTGCCTGGTTTCCTCCCAAAATAATGCAGGTCGCCATCACATTAATAAAATATTCTTGAGTATGGCGTAAAACACCAATCAAATAAATAAATAGATAGAACAGAAGTGCAGAGTATTTTCCCTTTGTCTGTGCTGTCGGAATTGATGCACTCAGATGATGCAGAGGTTTGCTCTTTTGAAGTGTTTAAGGTCGTGGTACATTTTAATTATGTACTCAAATATCATTGCAGTTAATCCAGTCACATATAGCTGCACAATAGACCATAATTCTTGTGCCAGCAATTACGAGTGGCGCTACCAAAAAAGTTACAATGTGAAATAATGTGCAGTATCTCAGGGCCAGGGCAGCAAGGATATTTAGCTAGTGATTTCTTCAGATAAAGCTATGCCTTCATCCACAACTGTCAGTGGTGGATATGCATTGTATTTACTTATTGGTAATAAAAAAAAACCCAGTGAAAAGCTTTCAGTGGTAAGTAGTAGTGCTCTTCTACAATGTATAACTCTGTATTGCTTTTATTTGAAGATATAGCGTGTAAAATATCTCTCTTCCTGAACTAGGAGATGTTGCATCTCGTTTTGCCTTGTAAATGCTGTGGCTGCGATGCCAGAATCAGTTATCCTGGGACATATTCGATGTATAGCGGTAGCTGGCCAAGTAGTCCAGACAGCCACAGCTCTGATCTAGTCACAATACCACACTTTCTGTCCTTTCCCTGATGCTCTACGTTAGAGTCATCTGACAGAATTGACCCATTGAAAGCTAACACTGTCATTGTTATCTGTTACAGATTGTGATTGTGGTGTGCTGGTCAAAGCATGGCTCATGGGAGTATAGTCCACACAGGTGCTGGCAGTCTCCTGATGCCAGATGCATGGTCACAGGTTACATTTCTGGAGATAAACAATGGCACTGTTCACAGAGCTTTTGCCTGGTGCAAGAGATGTATATCCAGGGTAGGGCATTTATTTGTTTATTTACCTGTATTTCTTTTCTTTTGAGTGATAATGGGAATGTATGATATGAATGTATGAGTAAGGCGCATCAGGTGTGGTTTTGGAACAGGTATTTTGGGTAAAGGGAGGGGTGTGGGAGGTTTGAGGGGGGGGGGGGATTTTTCAACTTTCCTTTGGAGTAGGTGGTATTACCCATATTGTCCATGATATGCCATAGTCGACCGTGGACCAAGGTAACCATGGCTTCACATTGAAGATTATTATACCTCACAAGGTAATTCTTGGTTTCCATTTGAGCATAGCCGATGATCTCATGCATTTATTCCTAATGGTTACCCCACTTTGCCCGTTGTCTGATGATCCTTTCCTTTATGAAGTAAACAGACTGTGGCTTTCTCAGCTAGAGACAGCATAGAAGTCCAGCAGTTTAAGGCTGCAGAAGAAAAGGTCATGTTTTTTCTTTTGTCTTCCATTTTCTTTTAGTATAATAAAACATCTAATGTATGCCGTGGGATAATACATCAACTCATACTCCAGACTCGTTAATCATCATTTCTCTCAAGCTCACTTCTCTCAAGTTCACAAGTCCTGATATATCGACATACACTATATTATATTTCATTTTCTGTACGGCATGGGTGTCAGAATATCATATTTCACCAAGTAGGCCTAACGAACAGAGCTGTCATACAGCCAAAGTAAACTTCAGTATATATGTATCTATATCTCATTTGTTCCCTATTGTACCTAACAGGGATTGGAGAGTGCCAAAGACATGCTCATACCTGGGAGATGGTACAAAAAAGAATTAGAAGAAACACAGTTCAAACTGAAGGAATTGGAAGCACAAATGGAAAAGCTGAAAGCAGAGATGGTAAGGTCATCTGCTCTGAAGATACATGTGTTTTATGTTTTTTTATCCAAATTCTTATTATTTGTGTTATTGTGCTTGTATGCATACGGTAAGTAAAACAATGCATGCCTTCTTTATATTGAAGAAAAATTCCCCACACATTCAGTCTATATTGGTTAATAAAGTGAAATACTAGTGAGTAAACTATCAGCTTCCCACCTTTTTTGGGCAAATCAGTGTTTCATATTTTTGGTACCTTTTACTCCAAAAGTACTGCATGAGTAATGAATTTGCGTGTGGGCAGTTTTATGAAAATAGTCAGTGGTAAATAATATTGCCCTGTTTTGTTGTTTTGGTGTAAGGTAGATTCTGGGTCACACAGTGTTTCTGTATTCAGTAATGTCCGTTATCTCAAAAGAGCTGCTTTGGTGTCAGAACATATGTGTATTGAAAGAAAACTGAAGTGATAAAGATTGAGAAAGTCTGAATTGCTTGGAGAATTGTAAAAATATTGTAGTGTATTAAAACAGATATTGTACGTTCCGTTAGAGAACAAGGAAACAAAATTTTTCTGTCCCTTCCACTTTGCCTGATCTGGCAACACAACATCACGAATCACTGACATCTATCTACAAATGATGCTGCCCTTTGACATGCTGTTGATGTCATCCCAGGATAAATGCCTTACTTGTCACCACATCTGCCTGATTCAGCCTCATGTAATATAAGTTATACCAGCATGTTGTATGGGTATATTGCCTGATATTTCATGGAGAAGATTAATGTTTTCATGATCCAGAAGGACGAGTGGAAATATTGATCTTTGACTTTGCCACTGATTGAGTGACCAAGACTGATGTCACGGCTTACACGATGAGCACAGCACAGACTAAGACCGGGACACTGGATGCACAGAACAAAAAACACTTGCTTTAAGTCAACTACTGCATAGTAATTTTCGTTTTGATTTGCAACGGTTTGCAATTTAACTATCTCAAAAAGATGCTGTGAGAAACTTTTCTACATGTTTTTGTTAACTGCTGAATCATTAGAACTCTTTGAAAAATAGAGGCCAGAATGTACATTGCTGACAAGCATTGCTATGCGCTGGCGCAAGAATCCTTGATTCCGTACAGATACAGAAAGAATATAAAAGGCGTGAGACTGTATTACTTACCTGTTTTGCGAATATGGTAGCCTATTCAAGGCAGACAGACCAGAATTTTCTCTGAATTGTGATAAAGAATATCTTCATGTCTCATTAGGAAAATTGTCCGAACATAGCTAAAGACTTTGTTTTTTGAAGGAATCTTCATTTATATGGGTAAAATTGTGTTATTCATCGAAAATACGTTTGAACCATGGTGATACATGTACATTTGTTCTATAGGATATCTCTTATATAATTTCAACACAGTTTCTACAAAGTTCTATTGTGACCTGAGTTTCCTTTCAAGCCTGTTTGAAAACAAACATAACTTGTTTACTATCAAAATGCAGAAATATTCATGTTGGAATCATCTTGTGTTTCAGAAGATGGACAGCTGCTGTAATGGGAGCAGTGTTGACTTCCTGCCAAAGGTTGTATCCACGCCTTATGACATGTCGTGTACTCGTGGTCTGCATGGAAATGGATCAGTCGACTCATTGACCACCCCTAGCGGCCCTGGCGGCCCTTCAACCTGCACCCAGTGTGGGTTAGTAAGTGGGGCCTCTCTCAACACGCCTGGTCTGGCACCCCCAGCACCTCCAGCGCCGCCTCCACCTCCACCTCCACCGCCACCTCCACCTCCACCAGTACCAGCATCGATAACCAAAGGAAACTATCTGCAGAAAACCAAACAGAAGAAAGCAGATTGTGGTAAACAGGTAATGTGCTTGATGTCTTTGATAGCAAATAACAGATATAGGTGTAGTATGCCCACAGTCAAGGCCAAGTACTTGCTATTTTTTTACTTTTTTCCAAAATTTCATAGAGGAATTTGAAGTATGTGTAGCCTGTTGGACCAGAATAGTTAGTCAGGATGCTGGAGGACAAGAGGTGCCTATGACAGTCACCTAGTATTTTCTCTCTAAAACTGTGAACATTTATCATTATGTCTGTAGTAAGGACTTGTCATGTTGTGCTTGTCTATAATCTGGCACAAAAGAGAATGTATAGAGCCAGACAAAGCGTGGTGCACAGAGCTGTAATAGCAGAACAAACAAAATCAGCAGTAACATCTCCTTCTGTCATGTATTTGAACTGTCACAAATTCGTTATAATTCTTGTTGTTGTTTTTTACAGGTCTCTTCTCAACTGTCAGTAACCCTGGATGACATAAAAAAAGTTAAATTGCGCAAACCAGAGGAACGATCAAATAGCTTAAATTCAGGTTCAAAGGTAAATTTTTGTGTAGTGTTGATAGACATATTGTTGAATGTTTTCATGAACTTACTGAATTTATTTCATATTTTCTTACTTGATATATTCTCAGTGTTTGGCTTACATGGTTATGGGTTATTTAAAGTAGAAGACAGCTCATGACAGAAGCACTGCTCATTGAAAAGATTATTAAATTCTCTTTTGAATGCAAAAGCCTGTTTGAATTTGTATGAATTTGTTGCTGAAAGGCCTTCCTTTGAAGTGTGGAGTATTTTGCCGTTGACTGGGGATCTGAAGGCACCCATGCTTTTAAACTCATAACAGACTGACCAGTCAGAGAACCAGGAGATATCAGCTGTTTATAAGCTGTGATGTAAATGTTCTGATTAAGTGTCAGTACAACATGTAATAACATAGGTACAGGACACTGTTTTAATGTTACACGTTTTTAATTATAACATGTGCACGTGTGAACAATTCTGCTAAGTATTTCCAGGTCACGGTGTTGTGGCGGGAGTAAGTTTCTAGATCATTTCATGTCATAAATTTACATAAATATTTAAGTTTCAACCACAACCCTAACAACATACTACAGTGTCAGATTACAGGAGCGTTCCACTCTGAGAACAATTATGCCACAGCCCAGACAGGCAGGCTGTGTTTCCTGCTATCCAACAAAGGATGGTGAAATGTCAGTTTCCACTGTCCTAATGGCTGGTAGAAAAAAATACTGTACCAAAATAAACATAATATTGTCCAACCTTTTTGGCAAACTTAACTTAGATCTTGAGCTGCCTTTTTATTGAACAGTCATGAGCTGTCGTTTTTAAAGCAAAATCTGGATTTGAGCTTACGACTTTATAATTATCGATCCTCTGTGGTGAGAGAATTTGACAAGGCCCACAGAAAATCACCACACCTTAGGCCATGCTTAAAAATATATTCAGTGGGCAAAACTCGACTGGCACTTAGGGGCCCCACTGTAATTGTCTTTATTGATATTTTGATAAAATTGGGGGGTTTTTGTTGTTGTTTTTTTCACTCTCTTAGAACCGCTATCTTTTTTTCATCAGCCAGAATAACAGAAAAAAAGAAACTGGCTATGCTCAGGCTATGCCCACAAGCAAACCAGCTGTGTATGATAGTTGTAAGCTATATATGGTCAGTGGTCAGTACCTTAGTATGCTACTGTCTTTGCTGTAACTGATACTGCGGGTTTGTCTCCCTTTGGTTCTCTCCAATTTCCCCTTGTGTAAACCCAGTGGACCGCTCTCTTGGAAATTTCAGATCCTGTATTTTGTCTTAGGTGTTTTTCAGCTGACACAGTTTACTTGATTCTGATTGATTCATCAACCTTGCACAGCCACTTGAGAGGTTTTGGTGAGATTAATCTCTTATCACACAGACTTGGTGTTGACATCAAAAGTGTCATTTTACTAAGGCTTTCATGCGCTTTGAAAGTCATATTCATGTTATCACCTGTAGTAATTTTTTCTGCCCTGATCCACCAAACTCATTAGCTGACGAATATTAATATAAATACAGTATTCAGTCAAATAGTGGTTTCCTCAGTGATGGACAGTAAAGACGAAATAGCAACAATATGCATATGTTGGCAGGCAGTGGCAGGTAAACCTTCTGATGCAAGCACTTACCACACTATGTATGGACTGGGACAAAACTGGTAAAATCAGTTAGATGATGGCTTACTGTCATATTAAAACATGTTGGCAAAATACTTCTTAGATTGTTTTATTCACAAAGGTATGATAGAAGGAGGCAACTTTTTGCTGTTATCCATTCTGAATGCCGCCTCCTGTGGCCATGCAGCCTTTCCTGTGCTACATGTATGTATGATAGAGCGTGTACATGAGCTGGACTTAGTGTGATCTGTTCTGCATCCAAGGTGTTAACGTCTCTCCGCCAGGTGTTTTCAACTATTCAAAACTGTTGATAGATACACATGCATAAATCCCTGGCCAACTCGAGCAGGCAAGTGGTAGACTTGATAAGGCTAACGACCTCTTAAGGTGCAGTGTAGGGAAACTTTCAGATAAGAGGTAGACCAAGGCAGAAAAAGAGTGATATAAAATCATAGCTGTAAATGTAGTGTCTGACTTTATGAAAATGCTGAATGTGCATTTTTTTTCATAAGCCAGACTTTAGGTGAAATACTGTAATTAAAACAAAAAAATGAATACGAAAAACAAAACAGTAATGGGAGACTCTGAGGGGCTACACAAAAGGGTCCAAATCGCAGACAAAGACAATGTTTTCTGCTGTGACACTGCAGTGTCTGGGTACTGCCTAAGTGCTTTCTGAACACACAGGCACCTAGAACTATGACGTGATCTGAGAAAGACCAAAGGAGCACACAGCTTTGGACCCATTTGTTAAAGGCGGGAAGGAGTTGTACGAGTTTCCCATTGAGATGATTGATGAATTTCTGTGTCCTTGCAGCCACTAGGAGAGGCCAAAGGTAGCGGCCCCCTGGTGACCCTTCAGCAGCTGAGGAAGGTGACCTTACGCAGCTCCTCCTCTAACCTGAGACAGGAAACCCACGGGAGTGAAGACAAGGAAAACTTGGTTAATCAAGAAATGTAAGTGGATTACGGGGCTGTTAGTATCAAGCTGACATTGTTGACATTTAAAAGCTGGGCCCATATGGCTGTATATTCTTAAGTCCTGTGTGTGCTCTCAGTTTATTTATATATTGGATTGGCATTTTACACTGTACTAAAGAAAATTTCACAATGACGGCCAGCATTATGGTTGGATGGAATGAAGCAGAGCCCAGGGGAAACCCACAACCATCCGTTGGGTACTGGCAGAGCTTTCCACGTAGGGCTGGAGAGGAAGCCGGCGTGGACTCGACTTCACAGTGACTGCATTGGTGAGAGGCACCTGGGTCATCACCTGGGTCAACGCTGGCTAGCTAAATAAATTGAAGCGGAGACAGTTGCACTCTATGGGAAATTTTAGGTTGTATTAAGTTTGTTTGAAAAAGGTTAATGAACAGTGTACTTCAAAATCTCACCAAAAAGACACCAAATATAATGATTCAAACTACTTATTTTTTTCCAGACTGGCTAGACAAGCTTCAGCAAAAAGACCACATTTAAAGAAAACACAAGTGAAGAGGTAATGGAAGTTTATCTACATCTATCTTTATGTCAGTGTGAAACTACATGTATTTGTTATATAAACTGCCCTAATTATAATTTTAATTTGTCATTCTTGTCAAATTTGCCATTAAATTCTTGAAAATTGCAGTTTTTGAAAACTCAACAGAAAACAGTGGTGAAGAAACATTAGAAAAAAGTTGAAGAAGGGGCGAGTTAAAAAATAAGGAAAGACAAAAAAAGTAAACATAAAATGGTGGGAAATAACACAGTAATTAAATTCATCTTGGGTTAATCAATATTTTACCCAGGAGTCCTGGAGGAACACCAATCACAGGTAAGAAGAGGAAGAGAGAGAGTGGACAGGGCTTGACCAACATCATGTCCAAAGCTCTGAGGAGAAAATTTGAGGTATTTTCTCACAGAATGTGTTCTTTACATCTTGAACATGTTAGCACTGTACCCAGTTATCTATCAGTTTACAAAACGTAAGTTGTTTGCGGCAAAGCCAGAAATGTGGAAAGACAAACCCTTCTTTGTCTGTGTGACGTGTAATATCATTTTAAGAGTATTACATATTCATTACCATATTTTACCTAAAGTTAACATTTTCCAGGTGACACATTTTGCTTGATCATGATTGATTCTTCAACCTTATAGGGCCACTAAAGTTATTTTTTCGTGAAGTTTGATTATTTTTTTTATCAGAAAACATTAAGTGTTGGCATCAAAAGTATCATTTTAAGGCCTTTGTGTGCTTTTGAACCTGCATTTTCACATACTAAACTTTAGGCAAAATATAGTACTTATAACATCATCATTGTGCTATTTCCAGCTGACAAGGACTCCTTCTGTGGAAGAGAAAACAACTAGAGGTTCTGACAGTGCAGCCTCTCCACATTTCCCTGACAACTCTCCACAGATGGGCAACAGCTCATCACAGGATCCCAGCAAGTCTCCACAGTTACCTAGCAATGCTCCACCGTTGCCTAGGAGCACTGATGTGGAAACAACAACAGCACATACATGTAAGGACATCACTGAGACCAGCTTACCCAAGGATGAATGTAACGAGAATGTAAATGAAGAAACTGAAGAGGTGGATGATAATTACAATGACAATGAAGGAAGATCCAAAATGAGTAAAGTAGAAGATACGATGGAGTGCTCAGGAATGTCAGACAATACTGTTCCTGAGGATGTGAAAGAGATCCAGACTCATTTGCTTGTCGGGAAGGATTGTCATGCCAAGGGGGAGACAGACGACTTCAAGAACAACGACAAAAAGAGTTCCGAAGATACGACAGAAGGAGAAAAGGATGATATGAGCACTCACTCCTCACTGGGTGAGGGAGACTCTGGCATTGTGGAATGAGGGATGGGACAGTAGTAACCGTGAGACACTGGACTGCTTCATCTCATGACTCACATGACATGCCAGGGACATATCTAGAGCCATTTTAGTTCCGGAAAAGGTTTGGGCCCCCATACAATTCAAGCTGTGTTAAAAATAACAAGTAAATTGAACACAGATATGATGGCATACAAATAAAAGCTTAAGTTATTATACAAATATCTGCCATTCACGTACTTGAATGCCCTTAAAGAGCAACATTGAGAGTTGCATTTTATAAAATTTATTAATGCGCAGTCATGGTGTATTTTTGAAGTTTGGGAAAAGAAGCTACAATTTTTTTCTAGATAGAGCACAGCATGCTTGACTGGTTTATCTCTCGGTATGCTTGACGGGTATCTCTTGAGACACTTGACTGGGGTATCTCGAGACACTTGACTGGGTATCTCTCGAGACACTTGGCTGGGGTATCTCGAGACACTTGACTGGGTATCTCTTGAGACACTTGGCTGGGGTATCTCGAGACACTTGACAAGGGTATCTCGAGACACTTGGCTGGGGTATCTCGAGACACTTGACTATGGTATCTCGAGACACTTGACTGGGTATCGCTTGAGCCACTTGACTGGGGTATCTCGAGACACTTGGCATGCTTGACTAGTTTATCTCCTGAGACACTTGACCTGTATGTGTGCACACATTTGGCAGAGAGACCACATAGCTTCAAAAACTGTGTGAATCATTTCTTCCATATTAAAATGAAGGATGCCTTATACATGTCAGAGAAGTCCGGAGTATATTGTTTATTGTAATGACAGTAATATTGTTTTTAACCTGTAGCTCCCAGGCCTTGCCTAAACTTCCCTGATCTAACCTATGCTTCCCTAACCTAGCCTGTTCTTCTCTGACCTAGCCTATACTCGTCTGACATGGCCTATAATGACCTCACCCAAACTACCTGTCCTTGGCCTAGCCTATATTCCCAGGACCTAACCTACACTCGACTTCCTGAACCAGCCTGTACTCAGACCAAACCCACACTTCCCTGGCCTAACCTACACTTCCTTCACCCAGCCTATACTGACCTGATCTATCTACACTTCCCTGGCCTAGCCTATTCTGACCTGACCTAAACTACTCTTCCTTGGCCTAGCTGATAAGATAAATTATTCCCCCTAGCCTAGCCTCTACTTTACTGACCTATCCTATACTTCCCTGACCTATCCTATACTTCTGTGACTGAAGCTTATACTTCCCTGGCCTAGCCTATCCTTCCATGGCCTTAAATATACCTGTTCCAGTGCATACTTCCCTGACGTAAACTGACCTGTCCCAGTGCATACTTCCCTGACCTAAACCTGTACTCTAAGAGGAGTATAATAATAATAATATATAATATAATAATAATAATATATAATATAATATAATAATATTTTTCCTGACCTAACCTATACTCCCCTAGCCTAGTCTATACTTCCCTGGCCTAGCCTATGCTCCCCTGGCGTAGTTAATAATACCCTGGCCTAGCTTATCCTCCCCTGGCCTAGTCTACACTTCTCTGACCCAGTCTACACTTCTCTGACCCAGTCTACACTTCTCTACACTTCTCTGACCTAGTCTACACTTCTCTGACCTGCACACCATCCAGTCACCAATTGTTTACTTTGAAATTTGAGCTTGAGAAGTCTTACCCAAATGTACTGAACACTTTGTTATGGGAATAAGTGACGCTTGCGAATAAGATTTCACACTTTCCCTTGCTGTGGTTTTATTACAAATCATGTGCATAACAGAATGCAGTTCAAAGTTGGTTTGAATGCATGCGCTGTATATACTATATTCCTTTTTCTTAGCAAAACTTATGTGATAATAGCACAGATAATCAAGAGATACTATTCAACAGTAGCTGCAATCTATGCTTGTGATATTTATAGTAGATGATGAAAGAAGGCCGATGGTAATTGCTTTATGATAGGATATATGAACATGTTTAACTGATAGATGCTATTTGTACGCTACACTGGAGGCTTAGAAAGGCTGTATTTCCAAATGCTAGTCTGGTCATAGTTGACAGATTTCTGCACAATTAACATGCATATTAACTATTAAAAAGTATGTGTGTCACGTGGACTAGAGAACAACAGTACCTACCAACAGCTGCCAAATCACAAGTTTACAACCTCATTTTATTTGTAACCTGACAATTTTTATCCGTTTTGTCAGGTTATGGTTACAGGATCTCTCCTTTATTTTTTTCGAACTGCCATAGCCTTCGTTGTAGAATTCTTATGGTATGATGTCCCCTTAGCAGCCATTGCAGGTTTTGATTCTGAATTACATGTACTATTCAATGATGATTTCCACTGCTAATTTGCGTAATATCTCACCTCGTAGAGTCCTTGTTATTTTCTGCAAGTTTCATTTCATATGAAATGCTTTAAGGCAGAGTAACAAATAGATTTTATCGGGTATAAATTAAGCCATATTACGAGAACGATTTATAGCAAAAATCAGAGGTGGTGATCTACTTTTCCATGGCTAGTTTTATCTCACAGCATCTCATAAACCAGCACCTCATGATTATTTGTCACCCCTGTAAACAATTAAATGGCCATGCATACTTCGAGATTTTCACATTTATACTTACCGGTAATGTATATATTTTCTGTAACAATTTGTAGCATGTATGTATTCAAGTCAGTTGATATTTAGACAGATACTATCAAACCCATGTACCCAACAAATATGTTTTGCTTTGTACACACCCATAACTTTCCATAGTGCAGGAATATTAATAAATTATGGGCTTTAGACAGATTTGTTACACTTCGTTTAGAGTGAAATCATTTTAAGTCTTTAATGTTTTACTCTTTTTTTCGATTTTTATTTCCATCTTGGCATGTATTTCAGTAGGTGTGGGAAACCTTTATTTATCAGGTGTTTATTTTAAATTTCATATTTTTCTGAAAAAATAATATCAGCAACATACAGAGATGTTATAATCTGTTGTGTATGGCATGAAGGTTCTCAGGTAGCCTTACATTACTGGCTGTAGCCAAACCAATTATTCTTCACTTTTTGAAGGATATTTCAAGTTCTGTTTGTCAGTATTTTTATTAAAATTTTGTTTCTACGATGGATTATTTTGCCGGGTGCTACTCTGGTGTACTGTAGGCCTGCATCCGTGACTATTTAAGCTGTAGTCATCATTGAACGCCACAGATTTGGGTTTACCTTCAAATTTTACATCTGAAATTTTTCTAGCAATGATCAAAATAGACTACATTTGTACCAGAAATATCATGTATGATCAGAAACTACAATATAAAGGCTGAATACCAGATGTATCTCTTTGCAGGTCCTTTCAACCCTGGAGACATGTTTCAAGTTCAAATTTTGTCAAATTTACATTTCCATATACATATAGTGGTGGTTTCTATAACAGCATCCCCTCTAACAGGTTGTAGTGAGCATCTGAAATCATGTGTACCTTAATTTGTGGGTTTGTTTGCTACCTGTGCTGTAATCAGCTAGTTGGTGTATGTACATTATTGCATTCAGAGGGAACAGGTGTACCATCTCTGTAGACATTTTGTTTTTCATTTTCGTATATGTACAGGACACAAGCTATATATATATATATATATATATATCCATGCAGCAAACCTTTTCTTCTTGCCCTACCTGTGTGTGTGTTTTGCCTCTTTACATATTCTGGTGGGCAGTTAACTCCAATAGTGGTAACCAGTAGAAGCTCTTACTGGTGCATAATTCTTATAATGATACTCAACTTACAGACATGTCGAATTACTTGTATCAAGGCATACCAGTAGATTCAGGTCACAATAAACTGATGAACACTGATAAATGACAGCTTTGTACTTTTTGATCACATACATGTATGACCATGCATACTTGTTAGGAGGAGAAATCACTTTCAGTTCAATAGATTTGCAGTTAAGTAACCTTAACTTTTGTCTAAAATCATGCATTTTTAAGAGGCAAAGTAAGAGAATAAATTATTGTAACATCAATAAAACACTCAATATCGGGCTAAATGCCCAACTTGGACATTCTCGGTCATTTACCGTATCTTGTACGTCCACTTCCTACAGGCAACATCTATATTCACCCTTCATTCTGGTGAGACATAGCTAAGAACTGGGTATTCTTCCCTTCTTTGGAATACATGTATTTCACGTGCCATTTACCAGGGTATGTAGATGAATGAAAACAGCTAAGTTCTGAACACAATGCTTCAGTTCAACATTTGGGAACTGGATTTTACACGCAGGCACGACAGGACTGTGAGGACCTAATCCTAGCAGGTTATTTTTCTCTTCAAGAAAATGAATAACTCAGAGACCAACATATCTGGACTATTTACGATGCCCACCCATTGCAAGGGATCAGCAAGAAACTTAAGATTTATTAATTATGAAGTCTTTGCTGGTACAAATGTTAACACTTGACTGTCAACATCCAACATGTACTGTATTTAACCTTCAAAGTTATTTTAAACAATGAGTGTAACTGAAAGTTGAAAAAAAAACAGTAAATTGCAGGAATACTGAGCAGTCATAGGGCAATTCCACACCTTCTCTGATCCTTTACAGCTGAAGCCCTTTGAAGCACAGAATCTGATGTACATGTATTAGAACAGATTTAGTAATTTGCCAGCACATCCAATGGCATTTTATTTACAAGGTAAAGTATGTCCACAGGCAATGTATGCGCATAGATAAATACCACCTAACACATTATTGCAATCTATTATGAGTTGCTGTTGACAACATGCTGTGTTACCAACAGAAAAATAAATGATAGTCTTGGTGTTTGTGTGAGTCAAACAGAGGCACCAGTATGACATATACTTGCTATAACAAACCCACAGCACTGCCTAAATATTTTACTCCGCAAATGTTTTCTCAGCTGAAACATAGGATGTGTATGCAGTCAAAACCTCAACTTGAGTTGACAGAAATCAAAAATCAGGCAAAAACAAATAAATTCTAAATAACAAACCTTAATGATCTCTGTGACGGACTTACACTGATGTTCAGTTTTGAAATTTCTCATTCTAACAAAATGAATGAATGATTATGGCTTAACCCCACATCGGCAATATCTCAGCCATATCGTGGCGAGTTCATTCTAACAAGTACAAAAGTTAACAAAGCCAATACTACAATGTACATCCTACACATGCTTGTCAACTACACACTTTGTTGAACATTACCTATTAAGTACTAGTACTGAAAAACTAAGTTAAACGAGTCCAGTAACTCTAGGGTATACTTGTGAGTTCAGTCAGGGTTGTCTGTGTGTTTGAGAGACCATATTCTGATAAATGTAACAGGAGGGAAACATAGCGAGTTTAAACTCTGGCTAAATTTATATTTGGGAGAGGGATCGGGGTATACAAATAATGAAGATAATTATATATATAGTATTTATAGTTAAGACAAATGAATAAAAACTTTGTGATTCCCATGTGTTCTGGTGACCAGGGCAAGTTCTCTATCAAATTATCAGATAACAGAAGCCACATCCAGACAGAGAGTAACATTCCATTTTTGCACAAAAGAAGTTAGTACGCAGGTAGGTTTGGGGGTAATGAAGCCGTAATGGCTATACTCACAAGCACTGTTCACATACAGGGGTAGGTAGTGCACAATTTCATATTCGGGTATTCAATTATCACAGTTAATTTATATTCCAGAATCTATCTGGAACACAATAGTATTGCCCTCAAGAGTCAGATTCCAGTACAAAAGTGCATATAACTCCATGCTGAGACAAAGATTAAGAACGTCTTTCACAAGTCCACATAACGTTTATGATCACTTTTCTTAACGGACCTCTTAACCTGCTAAAGCCACTTAAGGATGAGAAGTCAATGTAGCAATTGTGAACAGAAAGAATGTAAACATCCCTGTCTGCTAACTATTTTCCCCCTCAATTTTGACCTTATGCTCTCATCCGTTTACAGCTGGTTACACCAGTCACACGTACTTTAACTTAAATAAGATTTGATTTCACATCAAAATTTCAATAGGAGTCCCTCAGTCCAGTATAGACATGCTTCCTTGTCAAGTCTTCTGGGACAAATTAAGAGCAGATCACTCTTCCTATCCTCAATGCTAATCAGGTGTCCGTATGTCCGCATTCTCTGAACACCTCTTGCAAGTACATGGCAAAGTCCACTGAGAATACATGAAAATTCCACAATGTGCCTTCCACACCCAATTCCAAGAACAAGGAGAGGGAAGGTGAAGAGTGGGTGGGGTGAATGAGTCTCTGACCCTGGGGCCAGGAAGTGAAGAATACATAAACCTCAGTGTCATGTATCTGGAAGTCCCTGGGATTGGAAACCTAGCCCAATTCCTCGGTGCGTGTGCGTCGTCATTCGTGCGAACTCATACTCGCGGTCAAGTCGCTGAAACAGTTCCTGTTGTTTACGATTGATATCTTCGGACTTGTGGGCAGCCCCGCCCTCTCCCTCATGGTCCTCCTCCCCTTCCTTCATCCCCATCAGCTTACGGAACTTGGCCGCAACTTTGCCGTCCTGGTCAGAGTTAAAGCTTGTTGCCTCCCACACTCCCTGCGTTTCCTGAAATGGGCAGATACATGGAGGTAAGTTTGTTATGCACAGTCAAAATAAGACAAACTGTGCAAGTGTGGATAAGCCAACTTCAGGTGTAATCTATTTTCTATATATATTGTACATTTGCTCATCTCTGCAACTCCCTGGATGAAAACCTCCGACCACAATGGACGCCTCAAAGTACTTTCACTCCATCCCATGGGAGGGTTGGAGAAATTGGTTATTAACTCACACAAATTAGCAAATGCAAGATAAAAAACTTCATAATAATTTTCCTTTCTTACACGCACGCTTCTCACTTTGAATTTTATTTACAATCACTGGTGTGGTTAAAATGACAACCACAGACTAAATTACTATTAATTTTGTATAATTTCATGCCAGTTCCTATAGTATTACTGGGATTGCAAATCCCCTTTCTGACATCTTTTACCATTCTGGTGCTGTCACCCGAAGTAGCCCCATGTTTGATGTTTAACAAGGAATTATAGGCTAATCTTGTCCCTTAGATAACCCAATATCCGGGACAAGTGACAGACGTGACAATTCAGCGGATCTCTTTACCTCTTTCTTCTCCTTAGACTTCGCCCACAGCAGTTTTCTCTTCTGTACCTGTTCTGCATACTTCAGGGGGTTCACAGCAGCAGGGTTGTAATACTTGGGTACAGCAATCCCTGTCATTTCCTGCGCCTGAAAAGGGAACGGTATTCAACCAATTAAAACTGACCACTATTCACCAATGATGAAGATTACAGGGGAAGATACCAAGAGTGTAAACAGAAAACCTACATATTATTCACTACTTCTGCCTTCAATACTGCTACCAAAACTACCCCAATGCTGTTTCATTTGCAATACCACAACATTACTTTGTGTTGTGTACATAATATCTATGTTTAATAGACCAACTTATTTAGATCCATTTCCCAAACATTTTCTCATCATTTCTCACATTAATTTTTTGACAGCTAATGTATAAACAGGGATATAGATCAAGCTTAAAAAGGCTGTTTAACCTACATATGTCGTAGGGGGGTTTGGGGCATTTCCTTCAATTTTAAGGTAGCAATTTCTACCAAAACTTGCTGTTCGATATCCCCCTATACATGACTCCTGACCCCAGGATCACATAGTTGTCAGACTTTGTCTTAACCTGAAAACAGCATACTGTACTGAAATGGAGAATTACCCCAGGAATTTTTATTTTCATACTTAGGGTAATATTAGATATATGTAATGAGATTGGAAATTTGCATTTAAGTTCAAATGTAAGATCAGAGAGAGTACCAAAAGCTGAAACTAAGTTTGACCTGGGGCCTAACCTAACCTTCTTTAAGTTCTTATATAGGATAGTTACCAGTAAGCCCATACTATTATCCAGTATCTTGATGTATAGGACTATTGTGCCATCCAAAAGCTGTGAAGTGAGAGACTTTCATGTTGCTGTCACATGTTTCTTTGCAGTTCAGCACATGGTTTGTTCTATACACAAGATATATTAGTGTATATTGTGTATATTTGTGTGTAATTGTAAACTAGTCAAAGCTCCTTAGTAAATGTACAGGCTGTGTTGTGCACACAGAAACAGAATAATGGGAGAACTTCGAAACTGTTGGTCTTAATAAATGTTTGTAAATATTTAAGGAGTATTGACAAGACAATTCTAGTCAAACATATTTTCAAGTGTGCTGTATGATTCTTGTAAACTAACTTGTTAATGTTATATCATAATCCCATTAAAGCTAGTCCTGGTGCAATTTTCATGACCAGGATATGAACACGTCAGCTGATGAATAGATTGACAGAACAATTCAACAAGGTTTAAGGGCACTTTCAATAGAATATAAACAGCACATGTACTATGAACAATGTAAACAGGTCACAAAGATGTTAAATGGTGCACATACCTTCTGGTGCATGACGGCCATGGTTTGAAGCAGCGCCATCTGGGGAGTGACGTTGGACGAGTTTGTAGCATTCTGGAAAGCATTAGTTACGTTCAATGGCAGAGCGCTTGGCTTCTCTTTGGGTGATTCTGAAAAGTAGATGGCAGATCTGAGTAGGCTCCTGGTGTAAATTCTTGGGACCAACATAAAATCAATTGAATTCAGAAAAAAAAAGACAGGTTACATCAATACTGTAAGGTTTAGAAACATTTAAGTTTCAAAGAAATGAATCCATAAGAAACCAAAAGTTTTGATACCCTATCTCTTGCACTTAACAAGAAGCCATGCTAGGAGTATAATGAATAGATCTGATTCGTATTTCACTTTCCAATCCCAATGAACCTCACTTTGTGTGTTCTAGTGGCTAACGCAAGCATTCAACATGAAACCATGGAAACAAATCATATTGGGCTCTTAAGTTATACTGTTTTAATCAGAGAAACTCAATAACACAGAAACTTGCTAGTTGCCACATTCCCCATGATTCAGCGCCTATCTCAAACCAATGATATCAAAATGTATCCCTTCATTGAGGCCGAATTCATGAATTTCTGTGTCTGGATCTGTTCTATGTGTCGCTGGAATACTGGACTGGCTCACCAAGTGGTTTTTCTCCCTCAGCAGGCAGCTGACCAGCTTGAGCCTGTTGTGTCAACATCTTACTGGCCTTCAGAAGCTGCTGCCTCATCTTCTCCTTAAAGGTGGGCTTGGCTGCCTCAGAGCTTCTAAAGCCTGCCCCTGCAAACTTCTGATCTCTGTATCGCCCAGTCTCACGGTGAGGCGAGCGATGTGTGGAACCTCTACTTCTCGATCGAGACCGGCTTCTACTTCGGTGATGCTTTCCCCGTCTCCTGTGCTTCCTGTCCCGACTTCGTGATCGATTTCGGCTCCGATTCCTGGAACGAGAGCGGTCACGGGACTTCCTCCGTCTTGACCGCCGATGACGATCTCTGGAGCGACTTCGTCGATGGCGTTTAGACCGTGATCCTCGATGACGTCCCTTCTGTAATCAATGGGTTAATCAGATCTTCCAAGATTAAACAGACTGATGAATGAAGTCATGATATTATTTACAACTTTGATTAACACCTGCTTGCAGTCAATCTGAAATTCTTATAACATATTTGCACAAAATGTCCGTTTGGTGGAGTTTTAAAAACATGTTTCATAATAATTAGTGGTAAAAAATGCTCAGACGCTTTTCCTCACCGCAGGAATCTCAAACTGCATGCAATACTGGTGGAAGCCATGTCACCACTAATGAACTTCATGCAGGATCACCCAAGCAGTGCCAACTGCATGCTCCCAACATGGCTCAGAGAGCAGTGGTGTTGTAGGATTCCTTGTTGAAGACCAGGCCCCTGTTCCACAAAGCAGTCATAAACTAAGTTGAATGTAACTACCATGACAACCCATGTTAAACAGATAGATAGCTAAAGTAGTTACAATCAACTTAGCCTACGATTGCTTTGTGGAACATGGTCCAGGGCTGAACACACAGTGAACACCTCATTATCTTCAAGCAATAGATCTGAAACTGCTTGCCTTTCACTTAATGTATCAGACAACACCGCCTAAAGGCATTTTTTTTATTGAAAACAAATGTTTTGACCATTTTGGTGAAATATGAGCAATCAAGTCACAATGTGGTAGTCAACGATCTCAATTTCCTGTCTGCCCTTCCGAGCTTCCGTACCTCCCTATTCCTGGAACTTGACCTAGATCGTCTCCGTCTCCGAGATGAGTGGCCATGGCGATCACGCGACCTGGATCTAGATTTCCTACGCGACGTGTCCGAGGACTTCTTTCTCTCCACTGATCGGGACCTGGACCGTGGGGCTTCAATGGGGGTTGGAGAGCGTTGCCTCTGAGCAATTTCAGGAGACCTTGTAGACACAGAATCCTGTGGTGGGGAGAAATGGGGGTCTTTGTAGAAACCAAGCAAGAGAAAAACATTAGTAAAGATAAAATGGGGTTGACAGTTTCTACAGTATCACCATGTCAAGGAAGTGCAGATATACATTGACTGGTTGGTGCATCAGTTTTGTGTGGTTGAGATAACAGGCATACCTCTGACAAATACAGTCTTTCACTGAAATGTCATGCCCCCACCACAAAGTTACATCGAGTAAGCTGAAACTGGGCTGATCAGCTCTTTGCCTATCCCCTATGTCAAGAGACAGTCTTAAAGACACGATACCTTTTTAGCATCCCTTTCAATGGAAAAAATACCGAGACAACTTCTTTGAAGTGAGCAAATCTGGAGTATCAAGCTCATGGCACATTCAAGAGTGCAGCCTCTCAACAACACACCTCACTTTTATAACAAACTGATGTGATAATATCATGTCCCCCAAATGTTAATATTCCAATATGAAAATGCTTTGGACACTTAAATTAAAACTAATTACAAATAATGTTTTGGGCATTAAAGAGTAGGATGCCAATCACAGATGCATTTACACAGCCATGAATTAGAGATAATCATAATGTATGACAGCATATAAATCTTGATATATGTGATACACAACACGAGTGGTGCTCATAAACTCTGGGCTGTGTGGCCTGGTGGACATTCTACACACTATACAAACCCATACCTTATCTTTGTTTGATTCATGTCCTCCATCTTTCAGCTTGTCAGAACTTGCCTTCTTGTCTTCCTACAACACACATCAATACCACACTACAATACATCCTTTTTTCCCTTCTTTAAATGTCTTTTTTCTATCATTTCAGTGATTACTTTTCTTGAAAAAAAAAATACAAAAACAATGATCTTAAAGAAATTTGCATGTGAGCCTTTTCACACTCACCTCATCTGAGGAGCTTGAAGAATCGGATTTCTTTTCTGAAAACAAAACACCATACTATTACATGCAAGCACTGTGCTGACAATATAAACATAAGATTCAAACTTACATTTCAAAAACAAGTGACCAAAAAGATGAGAACATGGGACAAGACCATTGCACCTTTTATCAATGTTTTGTCATAATATTACCTGTCAAAATGTATCTCAAAACGCCACTTTAAGGATTATGAGCCACAAGAAAGTGTTCACTGAATGGTTAGATCCATCTACAACAAAGGTGCTCACACAAACAGATGACGTTTAAAAGGTTTTTTTAAACGTTAAGAAAACTAAAGATTCTGCCTATTCACATTCTTACATTTGCCATGTTCAAATCTGTAAGTCTCTCAACATTTAAACAGTATTTGATCCACTGGCATTTGAGCGCTGTACTCACTAATATTCCATTAACATAACAGCAGTCGCTATTAAGGGTCGAAGAAACTATCGACTTTCACCAAGCACCTCACAAACTTGCAAGTTTTAGGCTGTGAACGAAACAGCAACCGCTGGATTCGAACAGGCAGACTCATTTACAGTCAAAGCAAGGCAGCACTTTCGATTTTCCAATCCACTCTAATTCATTCAGTTGTGAGAAACAGTAATTTTGTACTCTTGCTGCAAACAGGGGAGTGTCTCAATTTCATGCATGTATACATTTGTACTGCAATGCTTGTTATGATGTATTCAGAGCTGTGATCTTACAAACTAAATACACAAAAAACTTACTCATCTACTCATTAACATATGACTATCAAATTTGCCGTATGCACCGTTTTTTTTGCTTCACCTTTCTTTTCCTTTACTGAATCGGCCGATGATGACCTTGAAGAACTGGAGGAACGGGAACTGTTTGACCTTGACCTTGACTTAGAACGTGACCTGGAGTGCGTCCTTGAACGGGATACCTTTTCATCTGGGATGGTAGCGATACTGGGCTTGTTATCTTCAGTGGAAGTCTCGGATCCGGCCAGTAGTTTTTCAAAATTAGCCCATTCTGATTCCAGGTCATTTGTTGGTTTAGCCACACCAGTAGGAACTCTTTCAACACCTGCAGGCTAAAAAGCATTTAATAGAACAAAGAATAATGAGAGTATGAAAGCCAGGCAACATGCAAGCACAATCATAAATGCAATCATACTGAACAGAAGGCTTCCAATCTATGACAGTTAGGTTTCAATGAAGCAGCATAAAAATAATAATAATAAATTGAAGACCAGAAAAGTTAGAACACACGATCTTAATGTCCTAAAAATAACCTGATCAAAGAACAATGTAAGGCTTCAGCCCAAATGACTTGGTGGAATGACTAAGAAAAGTTTGAATAGAAGGCCGTTGCTATAGTTTGGGAAATTCTCATACATACAATACTGAAGAGCTTGTCAGAGTAATGTTTATGGGTTTACCCGTGATGGAAGAAAAGTGTCAGAGACTGGCCAGTGGCTGGTCCGACTTGTACTTACGCCCCACATGCAGCCGTTGGCATCTTAACTACGCCGTCTCGGTGCCTTATTGGCTCTTGATCACAAGTCGTGAACGACTTCACGTTACAAAGAATGTGAAAGCAAAAAATCTCGTTACACCTTTTTCCATCACAACCTACTTTTCAGCATGTTTATCTGCTATACTAATTATCAATTCAACCAAATCTGCATGCACAAGGAGGGCAGCATTTAACAGCTAGCAAAAAAAATCTTAAGCATATTATCTTCAGATCCGGAACATGACTTTAGGGGTAACTATGAACTATGGAACAATATGAAATCATTTTAATCAAACAAAACTAAGGTTCAGTGTCACCGTATACAATCATAAGAGCCTGTATCTAGATTATGACAGCTGAGAAGTATATCATACTATTCAGCCATATAATACTCCACATTTTTAAAAACAGGGAAGGAAGCAATATATATATATATATATATATGACTGCATGGTATGTTACACTTCTTGTTAACCTCGATACAAGGACCTGAGTATATACAACCATCACTTCATAGGATTATACCTATTGTTCGGATTCACATAGCTTCCAACAAAAACAATTACTTCATATGTCTACTTACCGAATTCTTATTTCTATCATTTGCATTTAAACACAGACATAAACAACTCAAAACACTTCTTAAAGATTAACTAATAAAATGGAGTTGTTTCACAAGACATTGCTCTAAGTCAAGGTTGCATTTTGGGAGTCTCTCAAGTTCACACAAGCAGAAGTCAGAGGTACTGTCTCGCAGACTAAGTGGCAGTAGACAGGATCTTAAGGAAGCTGCCTCGTCTTACCTTTTGGCATAAAATCACTTAATCAGCACTGTTATCCACGTCACTTCGACAGATTATACCCCTTGTTTCACCTCAACCAGCGTAAACTTGCAAGACTCCTGAAATGCTGACTCGTTTTTGTTTGTTTATTCAAGGACCAGTCATACAACTCTTGCCATTGCTATCCAGAATGAAGGTGTTCTCACGGATATATCCGTCATTTCTTAACCCAGTCACCCAAGCCTTGAAACTTGCTGGTCATCAAGATTAATATATGGGGATATCCTCACCTCCAACAGCTGTAAGAATGTACTTGATACATTCCACAAAACTTCCTCTACACAATGTTACTAATATTTACACTCAGCAAACACATCTAACCTCTCGAAGTAACAAAGAGTTTAACACCTACTCTCAATGGCAGCCATATCATTCTCCAGAGTCATCAAAACAACAAATACGTGGTAGAAAGTAGCCCATTTTAAATTCCCGCTCTTGTACCCAAAATGGCTTGTTTACAAAAGAGTATTCCTTGATATTGAGCGGAAAAACACTGGTTTATAAGCCAATCAATGGTCATTAGCTGAAGGATACACTCAGTGTACAAGTTAGACTTCGATGAACATAATGCACCATATGAACAAAATGGCACGTGCTTGGAAATACTGTTCAGTCCAGCTGTTTGGATTTTTATTTTTTCACCGAGTTAGAGATATTGCTATATTGGTAGCATTGTATAGAGAGTGGTCTGAGGAATGTTTGTAGTTCATTTACATTGTTGCTGGAGCTAAGGCCTCTGAAAGAACTGTTTGGCATCAAAAGGTAAGTTGAACATGTGACAAATGTGTTTGTATGTTGCCAATACTTTTGATTAGTACTGCAAAATATTCTCCAAAGTCTGTTGCCTATGTACTCCAGATTTCAATGTCCTATGTGCCCTGATTCCAAAATGACAGCAAAATCTGTGAGAAGGCCTGTCTAATGGCAAAAGTTTGCAAAACTTGTATGATTCCCCCTGAAGGCCATAGTAAAGTGCTCAAATTTTGCAGCTCGCCCATTCTAAGAGGAGTCTGAAACAGAGAAATAAAAGAATCCAGCCCCCATTTAACAACACTGTTAGTTGTCCCACCCACTATAAACACGATATGCATGAACTTTGATAGGAAAAGGTATCATGTGAACCTAAATACCTGCCATGAAAATGTAAAATCGCCAGCCAATCCACAATGCACAGATTATGCAAGAAATTTTTGAAGTGACTTTTTGATCATGAACTGTTGAGAGAGTGGCCGTGGGTCGGCTGGCGATTTTACATCTACATGGTAGGTAATTGCATTCAAATGATACTTTTTCACACCGAAGTTCATATATATCATGTTAATAGTGCATAAGGAAAATTAGCGGTTTGGTTAAATGGGGGTTGGATTCGTTTATTTTTCTGTTTCAGGACACCTCTGAACATGGGAGAGCTGAAAAATCTGAGCAACTTACTATGGCCTTAAGACTCGTGAGACGCACGGCATTTTTATCAGCGATAACTGGTGGTGGTCAGCTGGCCAGCAAAGGCTATAGCTTAACCATCTTCGTCAAACGCCCTGTTTACAGAGAATGAGAAATACAGTCTCCATACTATAGGCTCTAGCAGTTAAATAAAATCAAGATGTTCACGCATATGATTGGTGGCGGCCATCTTGATTTTTTTGCACCGTGAAAATACCGATTAGGACCTTGCACTTCTGTTCACTCTGTTAGTAAAATTTTACTGTAAAAATCGGTTCTTCTGAGACATCAAACACTTACAACGCCAACAGGGTCGACAGACTGTCTGTTATCTGACATTTGACTACTCTCCCCATCATCGTCGTAGCTGTGCAGCAGGTCCATTTCAGCGTCGTTACTATGAGTGCCCGGATGTTAAAAATGAGCCTGCTTACAGTGTACATTCCTCCCAAAATGCCAGCAGAGAGTTACTGCCCTTAAACAACACACATTTTCCTGAACGTTTCAACTCTAAAAATTATGAACTATTATATAAGATATCTACTGTTTGCTGTGGCCGATTATTACCATTCGAAATTTTGTAGCATTGTCTGCTGATTTGCCATGATTAATAGTTTTTTTGCTGGTGAAACGTACTTATCCTTAAGGACCAAAAATTTGAAGTGTACTCAAAAGGGAAGCACAAAAACACTTTAGACAAACTTTCAAAAGCTGAGAAAAAAGTTCCACCGCGGCGAAGATCTTTGCACTATAAAGTTATCTCCTCAAGACATGTAAACATTGTCTCCATTGTGAAAGCTTTTCACCATGTGGGGTACACTTTTTCTCTTTGGCGGAAAGGTTTACACCGCAGAGAAAATCTTTCCGCATGTAAGCATTTAATTTGCACCATTTAGAATTAAATTTATCAGTTTTGTTTAAAGTGTTTTTTTTTGGGGGGGGCGTATTCGCTTAAATTCTTTGTATAATAACTTTTCACTACAAAACAAAAAACATGAATCATGAAAACTGAACAGAAAATGTTCAAAATAAAAATTTTACGCACATCCCCTGAAATGTCCCTTTTCCTCATTTATAATTAGCGGCAAGGAGGCATAAAAGCCCACCATTTTTAGATACACTTCCGTTACCAAAAACTATTGGTTGGTGATCTCCTTGAGATAAGGCATTAAATGAGAATTCTGTACAAATCAATACTTCTTCAGGTACATGAACATGTATATTTTTCCATCAGCTGAAAATTTGCAAAAATGTAGTCTACGAGCCCAAATCACAAATGACAATTCCTCCTCCTCGATATTTGGTCACAATATTTCCCATATAAATTAAAGCCATAAGTATTCATACAATACTTGTCTGCTTTGTGTATCTTATTTAATTTCAATAATAAAACATTTGAGGACTTTTGTAGGAATTTTTACATATTAAAATTGTCGAGCTGTGTATATTACCTGAGGTCCCTACATAGGACAGAAATCAGCAGATGGCATGTCCTTTTTTTGTATAGGTGGCGCTGCTAAGATGTCAATTTCACCACGTGGTCACGAATGTTGTTAAGCTATCCTACGCTTAAGCCAAATGACGATTTGAGAGCTAACTAATTTATACTATGGCGAAAACAAAGAAACAGAAGTCTGCACCAGGAGACGATGTTACTCAAGGAAGTAATGGAATGAATGAAAATGTTGAAAAAATGTTACACAATATACCAAGAGGCAGACCGAAATCTGGTCGGGTTTGGAAAACACTTCGAACGGAAAGGTGGGCGACGTATATACACTGTACGTGAATGTAAGATTCAAGATTCCACATGCGAAATCCAAAAGCATTCAATTCCGTCCCATATTCAGTGGTTCAGTTTAGATGTGTATGACACCTGTTCCCGCAGGCCGTTATCCTAGACTTTATAAAATTAATTAACATCGATTTGGTCACAGATTGATCTGACATTAGGGTTAGCCAAATTTGTTCCGCCATATACATTGCTTCAGTTCCAACCCAGCTTCACAGCGTTTTGTATTTTTTTTTTCTTTTTTTTCTTTTTTTTTTTGTCTGTTTTTTGAAATCCGATGCAGTTGCAATAGTAATTTGTTAAGCCAGTTTTGAGATTTTGCTGTTGATTTACTTCAAATACAAACAAAACACTTCATACACATCATTGATTTGTTATTTTCAAGGCTGTGTGGGCTCAAGCTTCATGGTTAATGCTGAAAGTGACAGGCAGCATTAAGTCCACATTAAGTTAGTCTTTCGCTCAGTGTACATTATGTTATTCCTTCTCTTAATCTACTTGGCGTTATTCCTTCCTTCTGCATTGAAAACATAACACAGTGTCCAAGGCAAGGACGTTAAATCCTACCCACCTTTGTACAGGTGTATGTGATTCTTCAAACACTGACGATCTCTTCAAAAAGCCATCACCATAGTTAGACAAATGTTGGTGTCATCAGGTGGATGGTCACATTGAACAAGACTCGTCTGATTTCCTTCACATCATTGCTGGGTATCAAAGTCATAGGAATTTCAGAATTAATGCTAATGCTTTGTTTATCAATATTTATTTTTGTTTTATTTTTATATCTAACAGAAATAGGTATAGTACATTGTTAACTGAGCTATGTGTGAACAGTGATAGAATAACCTAGTCTGTCTCATCTGAAAACTGTTAAACTGTATTCGAAAAGCTTTTCTTTTCTATACAGATACTCTGAAATCAGGAAAATTAAATCACTAAAGTCAACATGGGCCCAGAAAATGCAGAAAAAGGCAGAACTTAAGTCCATCAAAGATTTTGAAAAACAACTCAAAGCTAGCAAGGACCAAGAAAGAGAGGTTTGTATGTTGTGAAAGAAGTCTAACATATTCTGCAGATTGTTAAAAGAAAAGACAACACAAGATCAAATGTTTATATGTATCTATAAAGATTCCCAATCTTAGTTCAAAAACATCACTTTTAATTTTTGTGATGTACCATAACCAAGATATCGCAGTTCAAAGTGAGCAAAAATGCCCAGGTAGGGAAAACAGAACAGGTCACCATGCTCTCAATTTTAACCAGTCAATGGTGAGACATTTCTACCACCTGTGAAGGCATCTGTTTCCGCTGTGACGTCACCCATTCCTGGTTGACCATTTTGCCATGTAGAAGTAGTATTAAATCATCAGTTTTCCCTCTGATTACATGACAATTTCCAAAGCATCATTTCCCAAGATCTGAACCATGAGGCCACAAGGCATAGCCTTTGATTTTAAATATAAACAGGACCGTACTTCGGGCCCAAATGGGTGTCTCACCTCTGTTACTGACGAGGATAGGGTATGGATGATGCGATATCATGTTTCCAGTTTCTCTAAAAAGGAGTATCCCATGGCCTCACAAGAATTCCAGAATAAAAGGCGATTTATAGAGTTACTAAGCACGTCATAAAATAATGCCTCTTCTGGAATAAGTTTGGTTTTACTTTTTGTTATCTTTTTTTTTAAGGTACATTATGTTGATAAAATGTTAATCAGGTTGAGGAAACAGCCAGTAAAAAGGCATTATATACAGGTTTTCAGTTGTTCACCTAAATTAAACATTAATTGTGGCAAGAATTAACCATCTTATAGTTGATACCCACTGATGTTTAACTTGAAGCTACATGTACTTTCAAACACAGTTGGAGTTTTTCACTGTGCGTGCAGTGGAACAATTTCACAAGCTGCTAAATAAATTCAATGAATAATTTAATGTGAAAAACACTCACACTTGCCATGTTTGAAAATTCTTAACATGTTTGTCACCCTTTTTGCTAACATTGGTAAGCACCCTCTGTTTAATTTTACAGCCAAATCTGTCCCAAGTAATCAATTTGCTGTTATTCTTTGGTAGAATATGAAGCAGCGAAGAGAATTGAACAAGAAAAGACGACTGGAAAATGAAAGGAAAGCTGAAATTGTACAGCCTGTAAGTTTTGTACCCTGTAATGCTGCTTTACGCAATTGTACACATTGTAGTGGTTTTCCTTCAGTTACACCTCTTATCTACTAGTATCCTTGCATCAGTCTTGTTACACATATGTAGAAGTAGTATGTCAAAATAAATAGATACACTTTAGATAGGATCAGCCCGTTGTCTCAGTCATGGCCTTGACGCTGAAATGAAGATTCCATCCAGAAAAGAAGAGTACAGGTTTTTAGTTGAACAACATCGGTTATCAGCCAATCAAATTTTATCTCTGTGACCCAGATAGCTTGATGTAACAGCAAAACAGTTGAGGGTTTTTATGCATAGACCCTCCCAAATCTCTCAGTCTTTCATGTGCATTGTTGATCTTGTGTCTTTATATCCAGGCATTCATATTTGTTAGTGTGATGAACACACCCTTACAAAGATCAGTGATGAAGGCCTGGTTATCGTGATCAAAATGGATCACACTGTCACGCAGTAATTCAATATTAAGAATTACGACGAAGAAAGAGGGGCCTCCATGACCAAGAACTTAGGACACAAGTGCAGCGTAATGACCCAGGAGCCTCTCACGAATGCGATTACTGAGTTCAAGCCCAGCTAACTCTGGCTTCTTCTTTGTTCATACGTGTGAAGGTCGTCCATCAGTGTGGATGGTCGTTGATTCCCCTGGGCTCTATCCAGTTTCCTCCTTCCATAATGCTGGCCACCTTTGCATAACTGAAATATTCTTGAGTATGGCGTTAAACATAATCAAATAAATAAATTTGATGAAGAAACGAATATGATGAAGAAACAGACTGATTTTCATACTACGTGTTAGGCAGACTTCAAGTGGTGTGATGTAAACTAATGAGTCGATCTTCACATGGACTGTTGAATTTCACTTTGTGATGGAAACTGACCAATCTCTGTTCACTAAGACTGTTCAGTTTCACATTGTGATATAAACTGACCAGTCTCTGTTCACGAGGAATGTTGAATTTCTTTATTGTGATATAAACTGACCAGTCTCTGTTCACAAGGAATGTTGAATTTCACATTGTGATGTAAACCTGGGACTAGAACATCTGTTCTATTAGTCCCAGTGTAAACTGACCAGTCTCTGTTCACAAGGACTGTTGAATTTCACCTTGTGATGTAAACCTGGGACTAGAACATCTGTTATATTAGTCCCAGTGTAAAGTGACCAATCTCTGTTCACAGGGACGGTTGAATTTCACATTGTGATGTAAACCTGGGACTAGAACATCTGTTATGTTAGTCCCAGTGTAAACTGACCAGTCTCTGTGTTCACAAGGAATTTTGAATTCCACATAGTGATTTAAACTGACCAGCCTGTGTTCACGAGGAATGTTGAATTTCACATTGTGATATAAACCTGGGACTAGGTCATCTGTTATATTAGTCCCAGTGTAAACTAACCAGTCTCTTGTGTTCACAAGGACTGTTGAATTTCACATAGTGATTTAAACTGACCAGTCTGTGTTCACGAGGAATGTTGAATTTCACATAGTGATTTAAACTGACCAGTCTGTGTTCACGAGGAATGTTGAATTTCACATTGTGATGTAAACCTGGGACTAGAACATCTGTTGTATTAGTCCCAGTGTAAACTGACCAGCCTCTGTTCACAAGGACAGTTGAATTTCACATTATGATGTAAACCTGGGGCTAGAACATCTGTTATGTTAGTCCCAGTGTAAACTGACCAGTCTCTGTGTTCACAAGGAATGTTGAATTTCACACAGTGATTTAAACTGACCAGTCTGTGTGCACGAGGAATGTTGAATTTCACATTGTGATATAAACCTGGGACTAGAACATCTGTTATATTAGTCTCAGTGTAAACTGACCAGTCTCTTGTGTTCACAAGGACTGTTGAATTTCACATAGTGATTTAAACTGACCAGTCTGTGTTCACGAGGACTGTTGAATTTCACATAGTGATTTAAACTGACCAGTCTGTGTTCACGAGGACTGTTGAATTTCACATTATGATGTAAACCTGGGGCTGGAACATCTGTTCTGTTGATCCCAGTGTAAACTGACCAGTCATGTCAGGCAGCTGAATTTCTTAGTTTAGGGTAAAATATCTGGCTACTGGTCCCACTCATAGGGCTAAATCCCAAGTCTGAGCATTTTTTTTCCTATTCCTCCAACAAGCCTGCAAATATGTAACTGACATTTTTCAAAACACCCCTTAGGTGAAAGTGGTTTGACCCATGAAACCTTTGTCTAGTAATATATAACTTGGCCAACATGGTCATTCTACTTCATACAATGGGGTGTTTTCAGAGATATCAGGCACCTGTTTGCAGGCTTGCTCTAAGCAATGCGGAATACATGATAAAAAATGATTATGCTTGTTTCTTGTTACAGATAAAAAACACAGCCAAAATCAAGAGAATGAAGAAGAAACAACTTCGCAAACTGGAAAAGAGATGAGAGATATATGTTTTTTTTATAAAGTTACAAAAAATAAATCTCCAAGAGTTCTGTTTTAATTTCAAAATATTTTTCTGTGAGTGACTTGTTTGTGAGGCCCTGGCACATGTAAGCCATAGACAACATTCGTTGGTCTGTTAAAGTGTTCCACATATTTACTTACTTCATTGTTGTTAAATGCTATTTTCAAGAGGGTTTTCAATTAAACAATTGCAGTCAGATTTAATGGTGGCAGAAACCAAAATGCAAGTTACTGGCGAACTTTGTCATGTGTGACATGCACACCATATTGGTGGAAGACAAGTGGTCTATAACGAACATTCGACTTCGTTAACTCAGTCACATGAACACCATCTACCACGTATTGTCACCAATGCCACACAAGAAGTGAGAGCCAGGAATCTGCAAATTTCCTCTGCAACCCATGCCTCCATAGTTTTCTCCCCAATAAATCATGCAAATGGCAATGGTTTACCCCAGGCACTTCAGATTCCTAATTCTAGCTGTGACATTGTAGGGAGAGAATCTTCGATCTGGAGGTAAACAACAAATAAATAAGATTGTGTCCAAAAGGAATCTGTCGTAATTTAATTGTTTAACTCTGGGTCCTCCTGAAATTGAAGCTATGTGTAGATTTTCTATGGTGTTAGAATTCTGACAATACATGTACACTGAACTATCGTTATTTCTGTGTCAAGACATCTAGAATGATTTAAACAAGTTTGATCTATATGACATAAACAGAAAAGGCATGCTTGCTTTAAACAACTCATTGTTCCTTTCAGGAGGTTAAATAGGGATTAACTACCCTGGCACCTAAAGGCGGTAATCTTGACACTACGACATATTAAAGAGGAACGGGCCAAATACAGGTTGTCCTGGTGTCCGTGTAATGTGAACTAAACTCTTAATACATGAAAGTAACTTAGAAGACAATACTGGTGAATCCTCTGTGTGTCTGTGAATAAAGACCATGGTTTTGTCTTCACAGCTCTGCTGAAAGTATCTCCTATCATCTATACATCTGTTTATCAAAATTTCACGTATTGTTATTTACACATGCCATATGAGACCAGTTGTTTAAGATTTATTTATTTATTTATTTGATTGGTGTTATACGCTGTACTCTAGAATATTTCACTTATACGACGGTGGCCAACATTGTGGTGGGAGGAAACCGGGCAGAGCCCGGTGGAAACTCACAACCATTTGCAGGTTGCTGGCAGACTGTCCCACGTATGGCCGGAGAGAGTTGTTTAAGAAACACAAACTTGAAGTGTAATAATGTAACAAAGCCCTTCAGTCAACTAACACCAACCAATGTAACAAAGCCCTTCAGTCAACTAACACCAACCAATGTAACAAAGCCCTTCAGTCAACTAACACCAACCAGTATAACAAAGCTCTTCAGTCAACTAACACCAACCAATGTAACAAAGCCCTTCAGTCAACTAACACCAACCAATGCAACCATATACAACTTTCTGAAGATTTAAAACAATTTATTTTCATATATAAAATGAGTGATGCATTACAGAACACGGTTCATACGTGACATGTGCAAGACATCCAATGATTTGTAATAGTTATTCTGTACTGCAGGAAAACAAAATGAATGATTTTTCAAAAGAGCTATTTTCAGCCTATTATTACTCAACATCACTAAAGTATTTCATGGACCCTGTTTTTTCCACATATACTGAATAAATATAGTGCTAAAATAACTGTTCATCTAAGCTGTCTTCATTTTTCTGGAATCGTACATGTAACAATTTACTACGACATCCTTCATGAGACAAACTGACCAATGCAGAGGGATGCATTCGTTCCTCCAAAACCAAAAGAGTTAGTGAGGGCTATTCTTCTGGTAGTGTCTGGCCAGTTTTGTGATTGGTTGGGGACAAAGTTAAGGTTGCCACATTCTGGGTCCTGACTGGTCAAGTTTATGGTAGGGGGAATAACTCCTGTGTGACAAGCCAGAAGGGTGAAAATGGCCTCTACACTGCCTGCCCCGCCCAGAAGATGCCCAACTGCACCTTTAGAGGAAGATACAGCAAGATTTCGAGCGTGTTCTTGGAAAATTGATTGAATTGCGTGACTTTCTGCAATGTCACCGAGTGGAGTCGATGTTGCATGTGCATTGATGTAGCCAACTTTATCTGCCTCAATCCCAGCATCCTTCAGTGCTCCTATCATGCACTGCTGCGCCCCGATTCCATCTGCCCTGGGTGCTGTAAGATGATGAGCATCGCCAGAGAGCCCATATCCCATAATTTCTCCATACACACTGGCTCCTCTCTTCCCAGCATGCTCCAGGGCCTCCAGCACCACCATCCCTGAGCCCTCCGACATGACGAAACCGTCCCGCCCTTTGTCAAACGGCCGTGATGCTTGTTCAGGAGTGTCATTGTAGAGAGTGCTCAACGCCTTCAAGCGACAGAAGCCAGCCATGGACAACGGTCCAATCACAGCTTCTGTACTTCCCGCTACCATCACGTCTGCGTCACCCCGCTGGATCATTTTAAAGGCATCACCAATGGAATGGACACCAGTTGTGCAGGCTGTGGATACTGAATGGTTTGGTCCCTGAAAGGACAAAGAGGGGATGGCATCAGTCTTTCAATCTTCATATGACCATAGCAGCAGAACCATTCCAAAGTGGGGTGGAAATGAGATGGTTGGAGGGTGCGATACATTTCAAGGGCCAAGGGCCTCTGTAAAGAGAATGATCAAAACACTGCAATGGCAACACGGACAATAACATCCTAATAAGCACCTTGTGAAGACATAACCAGCATGGTGACAATGTGACAATGCCAGAGTGACATCACAACCTGACAGTGCCAGACTGATTGACATCACAACCTCACAGTGCCACAGTGACGACTTCACATACTGACAGTATCACAGTGAAGACTTCACATCACAACAGTGCTGCAGTGAAGACTTCACATCCTTACAGTGCTGCAGTGACGACTTTACACACTGACAGTGTCACAGTGAAGACTTCACATCACAACAGTGCTGCAGTGAAGATTTCACATCGTGACAGTGCTATAATGATGACATCACCACCACATGGGCCCCATTATGATGAGCCCCTCAGAATATGTGAAAATGACACCACCAGAATATGTGACAATGACACCACCAGAACATGTGACAATGGCAACACCAGAATATGTGACAATGACACCACCAGAATATGAGAAAATGACACCCGCAGAATATGTGACCATGGCAACACCAGAATATGTGACAATGGCACCACCAGAACATGTGACAATGGCACCACCAGAACATGTGACAATGACACCACCAGAATATGTGACCATGGCAACACCAGAATATGTGACAATGACACCACCAGAATATGTGACAATGACACCACCAGAACATGTGACTATGGCAACACCAGAATATGTGACAATGACACCACCAGAATATGAGAAAATGACACCACCAGAATATGTGACCATGGCAACACCAGAATACGTGACAATGGCACCACCAGAACATGTGACAATGGCACCACCAGAACATGTGACAATGGCACCACCAGAATATGTGACAATGACACCACCAGAATATGTGACAATGACACCACCAGAACATGTGACAATGGCAACACCAGAATATGTGACAATGACACCACCAGAATATGAGAAAATGACACCACCAGAATATGTGACCATGGCAACACCAGAATACGTGACAATGGCACCACCAGAACATGTGACAATGGCACCACCAGAACATGTGACAATGGCACCACCAGAATATGTGACAATGACACCACCAGAATATGTGACCATGGCAACACCAGAATATGTGACAATGGCACCACCAGAACATGTGACAATGGCAACACCAGAATATGTGACAATGGCACCACCAGAACATGTGACAATGGCACCACCAGAATATGTGACAATGGCACCACCAGAACATGCAGCAATGGCACCACCAGAACATGTGACAATGGCATCACCAGAATATGTGACAATGACTTTACCACCAGAACATGTGACAATGGCAACACCAGAACACGTGACAATGGCACCAAAAATTGCCATCACAACAGCATCCATATTCATCACTGTTATATCCAGGTAACTTTACCTGTAGCCCATGCTTGACGCTGACCCAGCCTGCAGCCATGTTGGTCAGTATGGTGGGGATAAAATACGGGCTGATTTTGTTGTAGCCTTTCACCCTTAGAGCAATCCCAGCATCAATGATGACATCTAAATCACACATACCCAGTCCAATGGCCACACCTGCAAATAACGACACGTGAAGGTGAAGAGATAGAACATGTGGTTAAATATGTGTTTTTGTATTTCACCTACCAGTATATTTTTCCTAAAAACACCCTAAGCTTGAAAGTCTAGAGGTGTTCGTGATTTATTTTCACTTTCATTGCACTTTCATAATGGTGTATCCATGTTGCAGGCATGTTTCATAGTGGCTAATATATTATTTTGCTATGGTGTAGAAACCAAATGCTGCCTCACTGGAATGCCATGCTCAAGACACCATATATAACATCTACCATATATAACATCTCCCAGTCTGTCTGTCCACAGTACTCTGGCACCATGGCAGTAAGTAAGTACTTGGCCTATCTCTTTATGATGAGCACATAGCATGACGAGGCCTATAGGGTCAAATACATATTTGGAGATTAGGTATGTTTTATGGATATTTTATATATATATACAGAAGAATCAAAATCACTCTTTTACAGGGAAACAGAAATTATGCTAATTGCTTGGCTGATGTGTGGGATAGAAAAGCCTTGCGCAAGCTGAATCTGAAGTATTGTGAACTTAATCCCTCTTGACTCAAGTGTAACTGAGACACATGCAGACGTTTCAGCCGATGATCTCCAATCTCTACTGTCATCCAATCAGCGCTGATTCTGTAACCTTTTACGGACAAAAGTCTGCCACGACTCAGGACTAATGAGGTTAATGCTCTAACAAATTGGTAACTGCAAAGTTTGCATTGACATCTGCGTCCGGAAATATAAATGTGCATGAAAACCGCAACAATAACATCCTTGGCACAAACTGACCAGGAAAAGATATGGAAATGACTTTAACCTGATCGCTGTTGATCTTCATCAGAAATGGGTTTCCAGTTGGCCTGTTTCAATGCTTCACTGGCGGCTGCTAAAGCATAGGCTGATGCCAGCGACATGTGCCTCTGGTCAGAAGGGGGGACAACTTGATCCAGGTTCAGCTGACCAGGATTGTGGCCCCTTGGCACATATCCACACACCTTGCTTGGAATTTTATCAAATCCTGTAAACCCAAAGGGGAAAATGATATGAAATCAGAACTCTCCACATCAGTCAAATACTGATGGTGTCTTGTGTGAGCATAAAACTCTATCCAACAGAACAGACAACGGGCTCGCAAAATAACACTTTACCAGCACCATACCTAACAGTGAGGAATCAATAAAAAGCAGAGGAATCCATAACAAGCAAACATTTATAACATTGATTTATTCAGAGATGCCACCTAAATTCCCCTTATACTCAGCAAATAATAACTATCTTGGCTACTATTCTGGCCCTTCTACTTATACTTATACTCCAGGTAAAACAGAGGAATAATATAGCCAGAAATAAGGAATAATAATGATAGTGTCCTCAACCACTGCAACTCTTGCGTGTGCCAGTGTTTGCATCCATGCCAACTCTTAATTAATGACCCATTTCATGTCAAAAATGTACCACCAACTTCTATAAAATGCTGGCTGAAACACGATGAACAGGTTGTGTTTAATACAGGTAAGGAGCAGTTCATAAAAAACTTATGCTCAAATTCCCAACTTTTTGACAACCCCTCCCCCTTGTACGCATCTTGTACAAAATGTCTTGACCTCCTCCCTCTCTCTACGAAGTACATTGAACCACCATGTAGGTTCAAAAAATGTACAGAGCTACGTTAACGGAGGAATGCAGCCAATACTACATAAAGGCTGGAACATAAGGGTGATTGACAGCTTTCATTTCTACCATTTACCAATGACATAACAACAGGACATTTCAATGCTTAAAACAATAAATGGAAGGTTTGACTGGTTTGCTACAGATTTATCATTGCTTTAATATTTAAGGCATCTCATGAGTTTAACATACTAAAGTCACATATGATATGACCATGTGTGACCCCCCACCCCCAAACCCGCTCCGAACGTCCCTTGTATGTAATCCACTGATACCCCTCACCCTTTGAACGTACCTACCCTAGGAAAGACTATAATGCAAGATATGAGCGTAAGACAACATCTAAATGTAGTTCACCTCTAGTATATGGGGAGTAAGTTTAATTTTTTAATAATTTATATTTTTTTTACCCTCATCGTTCGGATACAAGGTAGCAATGAATGAATTTCAAAATTCCTGAATTTAATCAGCCTTAACGCTTCATAAAAGCTGAAAATTTATTTGTAATCAGATGCTATGATGTGGCTTTAGCACACTCCTTATAATCGTATAAAAGTGCAGTGCTTGGTGATGGCGTAAAAAGCACACCTTCCAAATTACAGCCCGTTATTCCACATTCGCCATCTGTCAACCGTTTCCACACATGTTCCGTTCCCACTCCCAAACAGGTCACAAGTCCCATTCCAGTCACAACAACTCGTCGAGTTTTCTGACTAGTTAAAGTACAAAAGCGATTTGCTGCGATTGAAGACATCACGAAAATATCAGCTCTGATATGCCGAAAGAAGGAAGTTAAAATGACATTAGGGATTCAAGTACAACGTTTCTCAACTTTTCATGAAAGCCGCAATTTTTCCTTATGTAGACGCGAGTAGCTGTCAAAATGGGTTACATACAAATTCATGACTGTGGCCGAACACATCAGAAGTGATGAAATACGGAATTCCGTGCTATGGTTTTGTAAATCAAAATATCACTGATCAAAGTGAAATGAATATGGTCGCCAAATATAGGACTGTGTACTGTTCAAAGTTCAGTGGTATAAATCAATATATGCCTAAATATGAGTTCTGGCTACGTATCATTGTTTATTACCTTTTTTTTTCAATTTCCACGACATTTTGTATTAGAAAGCAGTTTTCAAAAGTATTTCATTTATGACAAAAAACAAGGGATCAAGACTCAAGTTTCAATGATCTCTCTTTCAATTTTTCTCGTGCAGTTGGCTCCATTGCAGTCCCTCATCAGAACAGCTCACTTTCATTGCGTTAATTTACCATAACTTTTAATGAACTGCCTTTCTAGTCTTACATTGTTCGTGCCGTAGATCTAAGGCAAAGGAAAAACTTAATTTGATGCCAGGTTCATTCTTTTCATTAGCATATAGACGATGTCTAATAATAGCCAATCGGAGTGCTTGAAAATGTACTGCCCGGAGCGCAGAATGCGTCTGTAGTTTACGTGAAGGCAAGGCAACCAGCTTTATCGGACTGCAAAATTCGGACATTTTCCTTAATAAGTGCCTTTCAGTTTTTGACCATCCCGACCGTAAATATGTTTGTGTTATCTCCAAGATCATCTGTTAGTCTGTCTTCCTCCAGGACGATGAGCGACATGGATGAGTTTGATTCCGTTATGAAAGCCAACGCTGGACCTAGTCTGGAGGGGAACCTGCGATTACTGGACACCATGTAAGGACTGCGGGTTAAATATTTGACTGTTAATTACTTCTTCTCTCACAATGGTTTCTAGTAATTTCGCATCCAAGATATTTGTAGTGTATTTGATGCCCTATTGTTTCATGAATAAACCTACATAACAGTTTGAATTTAACACCTCACAGAGAGAATTTTCCTTATTAAAATACTGAGTGAGTAGCTGAATTGGGCTTGTGATTTTATTTCAGCACGAATTCCTTGCCATTTTGATGTTGTTTCCTTGTACTTAAAATATCTCCAGATGAATTTGTTGCTCAGTTTTCGAAGGATGTTGTGGAGAAAGGAGTTATGTGCAATCTATACTGTCAACTCAGATAAATTTAGCCGTTCGGACTTTCAAGCAAAACTTGTGCAGTAATGAGCTCTGAAACCTAAGGAGCCATACATTGGCCATTTAGCCAAAGTTCATGGATGCAACTCAGATTACTGTAGATGGGATAAATTTGTGCTTCCAGTGAAGTTAGATTAAAATAAAATGTGAAATTAATGCATAGGCCTAATTAAGACAGAGCTGAGAATGTGCAGATTGAAATCACTGATTGGAATCAGCAAAATTGATTTGCAATGATTGAATGCTCTTGGAGTAATATTTTCTTAACTGAATGACCTAAAATTTTATCTGAGAATTTTTAGAGGCAAGTGAAAGTTGCAAACAATTACTTTTGGTGCTGAAGCTTACATTTTAGTTCAAAAGGATAATTTTACATGTCATCTAAATTAAAGAAACATCTAAAATGATATGGTGGTTTTTTAATTTTAACTGACATTTATTTGTGTTACCAGTCTTTAAACATGTTCGTCCATTTGATTAGTTTTGCCTGATCTTATTATCCTTTCGAAAGCCTTTTTACTGTTTCCTGGTTTTGATGATAAAACCATCACCATAATCAATCATTCATTCATTCATTCAACAGGATAACATCCTTCCTTGCAAACAAACCTCAAACACCTTTCTAAGATCAGTGGAACTCTCAAAATTGAACAAATAAGGCAAAAATAATAATGACTAAATTTTAGAATTTTTACCATACATGTGTGGATAGATTTGGGCATTTTGTCTCAAGGAACAAAAGTGTAAATCAGAGGTCAGTGTAACTAGCTTTTAATATTGATTGATTTGATTCTTTGCTTGATGCCAGCCAGCCATGTAATAAATAAGAAAGTGTTAGTTGTGAAAAGTGATGAATGCACACTTGAGTGAACAGCAGGAAATTTGTAGCACAAAAGACCACAAAGACAGCATGAATTGTTCAGACAATAAAGTGAACTTATGGCCATTGCTGTTGTTACAAATGTCATGCTTCAGTCCAATTTGAGAATGACAACTGAAAGGTCACTACCTTCTCTACAGTCTAGCTAATGCTTATATGGCACTTTCCACATCAAAACAAAATGCAGATAACCTAAACCACCTGTGGATAGAGTGAACTTACAGTCATTGCTGTTGTTACAAATGTCATGCTTCAGTCCAATTTGAGAATGACAACTGACAGGTCACTACCGTCTCTACAGTCTAGCTAATGCTTATATGGCATTTTCCACATCAAAACAAAATGCAGATAACTTAAACCACCTGTGGATATCTGTAAAATAAATTACTGTTCTTCAATATTTATTTGTCCATCAAACGCTTGAGTGCAAGCCAAAGGTTAGTGTAATAATTCTATGCAGAAAGTTGCACCTGTGCTGGAACTTAACACTTGCCCGCTTGCTCTGGGTAAGTGGAAATACATGTGGACAAGCAAAATTTGTTGGTTGTCCTGATGTTTTTAAACAACTCACAGTGAAATTGTTTTGCTTTATTTCACTGTCTATTTATCACTGTGACTTAAATATCAAAGTAATTGTGATAAAATATCGAGATTCACCAATCACTCCAACACAATAATGCCAAAACTCCCCTGGCCACTGGGTATTAGTTCACCACCTAACAACATCTACAGTGGATGATTGTTGATGTATTGTTGCATAGATGATACATGCATTTTTGGCCAGATGGGGAATACAGTATCATTTGAATGGGCAAGCTTTTTTTAGAAATTCCTTTTTTGGCAAGTCAACTCTTATAAAGTCAACCAGTTTTTGAAAATCACTTACCCTCAGGGCAACTGTCTCAAAAAGTTAAGTTCCAGCACTGCACACTACAGTGTATATGTAAAATATATACCAGTGACTTTAAATTCAGTGTCTACTGTTTTGAAGACATCTTTTTATACAAGAGTCGGAAGTAATAATATAACATACAGTGTAACAACAATACCGCTAAACAGAATACAAATTACAATTGTATATTTATGGCATAGAAAGAAATTTGTCTACAACTTACTCAAGTGTACACAAACATTGTCTTCTGTTACTATACTCATTGATATAATGCCGTCTGCCAGACCATGTTTTGGACACAATGCATTAAAACCATTAGTTTTCTGCCATGGTATGTGACCTGTACATGTAAGTTACATGTAGGAAGCCTTCAGCTTGAATCAGGTCACAGGGTTATGACACTTGATTTGAATGTGAACTACTTTACACCAACCTACATGTATATCAAAATATGACTGAGCCAGGACCACTAGAATGTCATGATGACCTAAAATCAAGTGGAGACAAGCCCTGGTGTTTTGAAACAAAATGTAGACTTCTTATAATTTTGTGGTGATCTTCTGGTCGCACATCATGTATGAATTTCATATAACTTGTGCTAAATGTAAAGAATAATCTCACACAGTAAATTTCAGTAATACATGTAACCATAACTATATTGCACAGGGATACATGTAGTAACAAGAGAATGCTCTTCTTCATTAAACTCAGTCTGTCGTGTTTATCATTATACAAACAAATTCCATATTGTGATACAATGTACTTGTTGATTTGCTGAACGATGTTGATTACTGAAATCTGAGAATTTGCATGATATGAATTTGACATATTAATTTGCTTGGAGCTAGGCTCCACTTCTGTTGATAAGGGTAATAAAACCAACAGAGCATGAGCATGATAAGGAAGGAGTCTATAGCAGAGAAGGGCAATTTGTCACTTCCATAATTTGTGTTGATCCTTGTACATGTACTTCCACTGCATTTCAATACTGTAACTTTGCTGCATGTCTTCACTTCTGAAAGGTTTCAACTTTACATTTGACCAAAAGAGCATGTTTTATTTTACAATTTTTTATTTCAAGTAGATATTGTGGAGCTTTTGTTTTAGGTTGAGATAGAGACACTGAAAATCTGTGACTTGTTCCACAGGTTAATTATGTGTTCTGTCGTAAAATTCTGCACCAACCAAAGTCCTTAACTCTTTATTATACATATACATATGTAACTCTTCCACAATTTTTTGACAACAGCCAAACCATGGTATTTTTCCTCCTGTCCAGTCGACATGTCTTCCACATCACCCCAACTTGAAAGAAAAATTTTGATGAGCTATAAGTAATAATTTTACAGATGGTCAGTATCATGTTTGATCATGAGTCCGCTGACCAATAATATGAATTGTAATTAAATCACCAGAATACATATAGAAGCACTCTAGTATACCAGCATCCCATATGGTCATTTGTTTTATCAGCGATAACAAAGCTTCAACAACTTTTCCAAAGAAATGTATACATGCAAAAACCATTGAAGCACTGTGTACATAATTTAGGAATATGGATGTAGTCCAGTGGTTAACATGCATATCTCTCGGCTGCCTTGGGCCTGGTAGTTGTAGATTTCTGAGCTTCCACTTGAGGGGCCATTTACAAAGCCTAACATTTGTTGTGTGGGGCTTGTCCTTTGGCGATATGTCATACACGTCTGCATTTCGCAATTGAGGAAGCTTGTGAGTAACCTGGCAAAGACAGGGAGTTTACCCATAGCACTCTAGATTCCTACACCCTCCTAAATCTGACTGCCACCATATGAGTGAAAAAATTCTTTAGTGTGGCGTGAAAGTGCAATAAAATAAATATGTGTATGTAAATACACATAAGTATAATTTAACACCATTGTCGTCAAGCTAAAATTTTCACATGAACCCCCCCCCCCCCAAACCCGCCAAGTCGTCCTGATCTGTTATTTAAGTGACTGATGAGTTGTTGATCTCTTCTGACTGGTATTTGTACTGATTATTTTGTAGAGACTGTCCAGCTGTGGTGATGTGCTGTAGGTTCTCTGTAGATGGCAAACGACTGGCTGTTGGCCTAGCAGATGGCTCCATTAAGGTATTGTAAAGTGCTTGTGTACAAGCAGATACATGTAGTGTATGTTTGAGTCATTCAGTGAGAAACTGGAATCTGATATAAATATGCATGCTTCTAGATGAGATTTAGATACACTTGTATTGTAGTGTACATGTAACTTTGGCATATATTAGCCCATTGACTCATTGGGGTTGATTTTACACACTTAAATCTTAAAAAGTCACTTTTCTTTACGTGTTTTTGTTGGGGGAGAGGGCTTTTCTTTGGTTTCAATGACACAGAGTGAGTGAGTGCTTGAGGTTTAATGTCATGCTTAACAATTTTTCAGTCATGTGACTATGAAAGTCCTTCTGGTGTGTCCATACAGAGTGTGTCTTCTTGTGGCAGGGCAGGTCCATGCCATCAAAGTGCTGCCACCACTGGAACATCATGCCAAAGACACCAGACATGACACCCCACCCTGTCACATTATGCTGACACCTGGCTGACCAGCCCTGTTTCCTTGCTCTAAACTCTCCATGTTGAGCGCCAAGCGAAGAAGCAACAAGTACCATTTTCGAAGTCTGTAGTATGACCCTACCCAGGCTTGAACCTGGATCTCCCAACCTCAAGGCGGACGCTCTAACCACTATATCACCAAGGCGGTCCACAGTGTTAGAATGTTACTTTTTTTTTTGCACACAGGTTTATGGGACATCATCATCTGAGAGTGGTCAGCTGTTGTACAGTCTAGTGGATGATGACACGCTCAGGTGGAGACTTCCTGTCACACAGATACGCTTCAAACACTTCACTGACACTGATAAAGTGGAGCACACACATGTACTCATGGCAACTTGTGAGTATGCTAGAGTTTCAGCATACACACACATCCTCGTGGCAGCGCGTGACTTTGTCAGTATGAGCACACACATATCCTTGTGGCAACTTGTGAGTATGTCAGAATTAGGCATACATATGTCCTCGTGGCAACTTTTGAGCACACACAAAAGGCAACTTGTGAGTATGTCAAAGTATGAGCACACACACATCCTGATGGCAACTTCAGTGAGTATTTCAGAGTATGAACACACACATTTCATGATGATAACTTGTGAGTATGTCAGAGCAAGGGCACGCACACACATCCTCATGGGAACTTGTATGTCAGAGTATGAGCACACACATGTCACTGTGGCAACTTGTGAGTATGTGAGAGTATGAACACACACACATCCTTATGATAACTTATGATTATGTCAGAGGAATGGCACACACACACCCTGAGGTAATCCAGATCATAGGGTTATGGCACATGGCAACTTGTCAGTATGTCAAAGCCAGGGCACACACCTACACATCCTCATGGCAACTTGTATGCTAGAGTATGAGCACACACATATCACTATGGCAACCTGTGAGTATGTCAGAGCAAGGGCACAAACATATCTTCATGGCAACTTGTGAGTTTGTCAGGGTATAAGCATTCACACATCCTCATGGCAACTTGTGAGTATTTAAGAGTATGAGCACTCACACTTATCCTCTTGGCAACATGAATATGTCATTGTATTAGCACACACGCATCCTCATGATAACTTGTATGTCAGAGTATGAGCACACACACACAAACTCATGGCAACTGATGAGTATGTCAGATTATGAGCACATACATCCTCATGGCAACTTGTGAGTATGTCAGAGGATGAACAAACACATATCCTCATGGCAATGGGTGAGTACATCAGACTTATGCATATACACATACTCATGGCAACTTCAGAGTGTTTCAGAGTTGGCATATCCTCTGGGCATCTAGTACAGCATGTCACAATATGAGCACATGCACTTCTTGACAACTTATCACTTAGATAATGGTACTACATGAGTATTAGGTATGGTTTCCTTTTATACTGATGTAATGCTTACCTGTGCTTTGTATTTTCGTACATGTACTTTTACCTCAAGCTGAATTGCTAACAGATGAACGGTTTCTGTTGGCAGATGCGTCCGGTCACGTGAAGTTCTGGCACTACACATCTGGCAAGTGTATCCACACCATACAGGAAGTGAGGCAGGTGCTAACGACCTGCTCCAACCCACAGGGCAACCTGTTCCTCACTGCAGGGGCAGACCCAGAAATTCACATCTATGACGAGGACACAAAGAAGAAGATCAGGACATGTAAACCAAGGTATATTCACTGGAGGTGGACAACTTCTTTTTTATTTATCAATTTCTTAGCTCATTTGTAATTTATGTTCATGTATAGAATATAATGTGTTCAGATGCAACAAAGACATGTAAAATACATAGACATTGTTGAGTTTTGTATACTTTTTCCCTTTAAACACTTGAACTATGCAAAGTACACCATGTTCAGTTTTACAAAACTCCTTGAATACATGTTTTTATAAAAATGCTTATAAATACTTGTAAATCAGCCAGCAGTATATAAACTGAAATCAGCCCAGGCTAAACCATTTGCCAAAAGTGTAGATCAGAATAACGGTATAAGTTATTTTAGGTTTCTCTACAACTTTTTGATTGGACACAATCAAATTTACCATTACAGTAAGGATGTCAATTCATTGATTGTGATTACCTTACTGACATTTTATAAATTTCTGGGAATTTCAGTACATGTGCGAATGTAATCATGTCTCCGGACATTGTGACTGCTGATTGGATGATACACATGTTTGGATGATTTCAGTGATTCGCGTGACGTGATGGATGGCCACAGGTTTCGTGTGTTTGCTGCCCAGTGGCACCCAAACATTGACCATGTGTTTATATCAGGGGGATGGGATGACACAGTACAGGTATGATACAACTACTGTACACACATAGGAGATTGCTCCTAGACATTTACATAGAACACAATCAGGGAAATGACCATGATACAGTAATTCCAAGTACATCAACACTTGTTAGTGTGGCCCTCTGTAATCCAACAAATGTCACAGAATTTTGCGAGTAGGGTGTAAGGGACAAGCAGAAAGGCCAGTCCAGATTTTCCGTGTTTTACATGGCACAGCAAATGCTGTCACAAAATAAATCAAGATAGTTTTGGGAAGAGATTTAGCTGGCACTTCTAATGGCGCAGACTTTTTCTAATTGTTTTTATTCACTAAAAAAAAAAACAAACCACTATACATGCATCATATTTCATCTCAGCACAAGTTAAAAAAAGTCTTTGTTTCATCTTTCAGTACTGGGATGACAGACAGCAGAAGGCATTGAAGTAAGTGTGTGATTTATATACATGCATTATTCTTGACAGTCAAATGTAACATCTGACTTTCAGGACCTTACTGATACATTTATATCCCCTATCTTCTTAACTAAAACCTGAGTAGTTAGTATATTGTCATGTCATCAAATATTTGAATTATAATGATGAACAAGCCGCAGGTGTTTGTCCCATAGTGTGGTTGTTGCTGTGATCAACCGTAGTCCATACTGTATATAAAGATGGAGGTGGTATGCACTTTGTAATACTGTCACGTTTGTCTGCAAACTTAGCGGCCATTGCTGGTGACCGAGTCGCTGACTGTGATGTAAGGACATTTTAGCAATGTACAGCTATTATATTTTGATCCCAACGTCCAAGGTTTCTTCAAACAAAAAACCTATATGACTGGCTCTGATAAAGTGCTGTTACTGTTTTACCAGGAAGTTCACTGGGCCTCACATCTGCGGTGATGCTCTGGACATAGACCCCATCCACAATCACGTGGTCACGGGATCCTGGAGGAAGACTTCAGTCCTACAGGTAATCTGATCGGTCAACACAGGGATGTGCATCTCGTAACATCCATCTTTGAAAACTGAAATTATTTATTTAATTATTTGATTGTTGTTTAAAAGCATAGTAAAGAAATTTTAACTTGTAAACTGGCAGTCAATTTTAAAGGCAGAGGAAACCAGAGTACTTGGGTGGGGGGAAACCACTTATCTTTGACGAGTTTCTGGTAAACTTTCCCACATTTAACGTACGTACAAATATGTACAGTGTACTGATGGAAAGATGGTCTTCAGGTCTTCAGACTATCCAAGCACCCACCTAAGCATCGCTGACTGCTTGTTGTCAGTAAGGCCCCAGGGAGTATACAGAGCATACATGTTGCACGTCTATGCATCTTTCAAACTGGTCATGGGGTCCTGGAGGAAGACCTCAGTCCTACAGGTGATCTGATTGGTCAGCACTGGGATTTACATCTCGTAACGTCCATCTTTGAACACTCTAATTATTTATTTAGTTATTTGATTGGTGTTTTACGCCGTACTCAAGAATATTTCACTTATATCATCGGCCTGCATTATGGTGGGAGGAAACCAGGCAAAGCCCAGGGGAAACCCATGACCATCCAGTGGTTGCTGGCAGACCTTCCCATGTACGGCCAGAGAGGAAACCATTTGACATACAAACATGCACACTGTACTGCTGGATGACGGGTGGTCTTCAGTGAACGTTACACTGTCAAAACAGCCACTCAAGCTTCTTTGACAGTTTATTGTCAATAAGGCCCCAGGGACAAGGTGCATGCAGAGCATACATGTTACACTTCTATGCATCTATCAAACAAATTATTAAATTTTTCTTATCCTGCATTCTATTTTCCAATATCATTCATTTCATTTCACAATTTTTACAATTCATTTTACAATTCATACAGATCTGGGATTTCCCCACAGGGAAGAAAATCAAAGATGTTCCCCAAGATCAAATGAACCAGAGTTTGGTAAGCATCTACTACCTGCTGTATAGTGCATAGTGTTGCCCTCAGCATTTTCTTTTATAGAGGCAAGTAATGTTACTGTTGGTGATGACACCTACATTGTTCCAGTAAGGAATCATCTTACCTTCCAAACAAACCTCTAAGAACAAATTTAACCATTGAAGCTTAATTTAATGTGTAGTTGGAAATAATTCATGATTACAAAATTTATAGGAGTGTTTTATTCAGGTAGGGGTACGTGTGAACTTCAAAGAAATTATAACACAATTCGTTCACATTAGATTGAATTTCTCTAAATTCCTAACGAGACAAGGTGGTGGACATCGCATGTGGTAGACCTGTCCATTGTCAGCTGTTGTCTTCAGCATGGTAACACAGTGAAGTAACACTGTGAATATATTAAGACTGACTTAAGCCTGCTATAAGCTGACAAGGAGGCGTTATCAGTAATATGAACAAAGAAACGTGCAAAAGCAGTGTATAACCATGATGAAAAAACAGACAAGTTGACAAGTCATCCAGAGTGCAATTAACTAATCACTTTTAAGGTTTAATGCTGACTACCTGTTTATATATCAGCTCTACTGTGCCCATTGGCTGGGAAAGGACAGCATAATTTGTGGTGGGTGTGACCACAACATGGCCAGAGTGATTGACAGGGGCACCTTGAACGTAAGTTTTATGCTCCAGATTTTTTTACTTGATCATGCTGATAGTAAATGTAGATTAGAATATTGTTAGATTATTATTCTTTCCAGCTGTGCTCTAGAATTTTCTGTTTACAAGACAGCAGTCAGAATTAATTTATGGGTGGATGAAACAACAGTAAACCACCTACCTTCATCAGGTACATGATAAAACTGACCTGACTTATAGCCGCAGCCGACACAGAGTAGGATTTGAGCACATGAACTCATTGGTCAGACAGCACTTCAAACATCTGAGCCAACAAGGCCCTCTATAGGATAGTAATTTGGAATGCACAGTGTAATGTGGAATGCACAGTGTAATGATGTGTGACTGAAGCACCCAGTGTAAATAGAGGATGGCTACATTATGTTTCATTAGCTTGAAGCGAAATATTAAAACAGATCATATACCCAATTACTCCATCCATGTTGAAAAAAATGGAATGCTCCATCACCTGCGGTCTTTACACAGCAAGCCTCCTAAGGAAAAGGGCCAAGTTTCACCCCCAAGTCAGGTCATAACTTAAGACCTTAAGAATGGCAAGCTTAATATTTCCTCACTTAGTCCTCAGCATAGATTGATATGCCATATTTCTGTTAAGTTTTGAGTTGGAATACACCAGTCAAGTAAAATTTATTTTTTATTTATTTGATTGGTACGCCCATACTTGGGAATATTTCACTGATGCGACGGCAGGAAACCCACAACTTCAGGTAGGTTGCCGACAGACCTTCCCACATGCGGCCAAAGAGGACGCCAGCTTGATACTTTGAAATACACGTAGTCTTTTACAGATGCCCTCATGCCCTTGACTTTTGATACATATATATATATGTATATATATATATATATATATATATATATATATATATACATATATATATGTTTTGCAGGAATGCTGGACTTTGAGTGGGGAGATGGTTGTGTATCAGTCCTGCAGCACTTGGGTACAAAATCAGAACAAGGCCCATTTGACATGTGAGGCCTATCTCACTAAAGGCATTTAGTGTTACATTACATGGTAACATCCATGGTGACCAGCACTGGAGGTGCTATGTGGCCATGTTAGTTACCTGTGAAACAGACACCCCTGAACATTGTATTTCTTCCACATGAGCATCAAGGACTGAAATGCTAAAATGGTTTGTTGTGATGTTTTCAGACCACTGGTCAGCTGGTGGACCTCCCCCAGGGTGTGTACTGTATGGACAATGACCGCCTGGGCGCCAACCCTAAGATAGCCATAGGGGCACATCAGTACGTCTTCATCGTTACAGGTGACAAGAATGCATGAGTTAAGAAAGGCAGACAAAAAGACTATACCAGACCGTACGCAGTGTTCTTCTTACTTTTCCAAATTTTCCATGCAAATTGCAATGTATAATTAATAGAATCTCACTGTAGTTTATGTGGTAAGGGTGATGCGTTCAAGTGTATTTTTTCTAGGAAATCGATGTGTATTTTTTGTATTGTTTGTAATAGGTACTCTTGCCTTAAGAATTACCTCAAGATATGTCATAAAACAAAATATATCCAAAGTTAGACTTTCCCTTTTAACATGTTTAATATGTTGTCGAGATCTCAGATTTTTATCTCAGATTGAGGACAGTGAGTGATTTGTTTTAGTTATCAGTTTGAGAAGGAACAATGGAGTGATAGAAAATGTATTAAGTACATTATGTACTAATGTGCAGAGTATATATGTTTTACTTATTCTTTACGTACTGTTTAGAAGCTTGCATTGAAAATGTCAAGTCCAGGAGTCTGTGATATTGCAAATATATTTCACCAACCTTAACTTCATTGCAATATTGTTTTGATTGTGGTCATGATAATGAAATAAGAGAGCTGTGTGCTTGGACTAAAGTCAGGAAGGCAGAGTGCTCAGCTGTCCATAGGCTTCAGCTGCAAGTTTGCCAGCTCTCAGCTGCATGTCTGCTAGCAGTCAGTTGCATGTCTGCCAGCAGTCAACTGCAAGTCTGCCAGCAGTCAGCTGCAAGTCAGCCAGTAGTCAGCTAAGTTTGCCAGCAATCAGCTGCATGTTTGCCACCAGTCAGCTACATGTTTGCCACCAGTCAGCTGCAAGTCTGCCACCAGTCAGCTACATGTTTGCCACCAGTCAGCTGCAAGTCAGCAAGCAGTCATCTGAAAGGCTGTCAGCAGTCAACTAGCTGCAAGTCATCCAGCACTCAGCTGCTAGTCTTCCAGCAGTCAGCTTCATGTCTGCCTCAGTCAGCTGCAAGTCAGCAAGCAGTCATCTGAAAGCCTGTCAGCAGTCAACTAGCTGCAAGTCATCCAGCACTCAGCTACATCTTTGCGGGCAGTCAGTTGCACGTCTACCAGCAGTCAACTGCAGATCTGCCAGCACTCAGCTGCTAGTCTTCCAGCAGTCAGCTTCATGTCTGCCTCAGTCAGTCAGTTGGTTTCTTAAATTAAGACAATTATATTGTATTAAAACTGCTATTTTAAGTTTTGGGGGAGAGTAAGGAAAGAAAATTTTCTGTCCTTTCTTCTTTGCCTGGTGGAACATCTTGCACAAAGACATAGGCAGACCTATCACTGATATATATTCACAATTGACGCTGTACTTCCAAGCACTTTTACGTCAAGACAGCATAATTGACTTATTGGACAACACTGATTCAACGTTACATCAGGAATAGTGTCACTTCACACCAGAAAAATGTTATAGACACTTCCAAAGATTTCGGAGCATCGTCAGTTATAGAGGCTAAGTAGTGTTATTCATTGTAAATCCTTTTGAACCATGGTGTTAGCTTTGTTCCATTTGATTTCCTTAATATTATTTTAATGTTTCAGCCCAAATCCTTTTGGTACTAGAGAAGCACTGTAAGATATGCGCGATCATTAACAATGAGCATCATCTTTGCATTTGTGTTCAAAGTGACCCATTGTGTTTAGTGTTTCAGAATGAATTAGTTTTTTTTTGTATCCTGTATCTATTTAAAATGTTTAGAATTGTTTGCTATTCTGACCAAAATATTTGTTATTGTTATTCATCTGTTACCTTTCAAATATGTACTGTAATAAGCTCATTTAAAATTGTGAAAACGTACAGTGTTAACGAGGCAGTTGTACAGTGTATTTATAGTTACAATGTGAGAATGATTTTATCTATTTGAATGTATTTGCATTTTTCATGGCTATGTAAATGTGATGGTAGACTGCTGACAATATTTCAGATTGCCTCATTGCATGTGCCTTCGTGCAAACAGTGTAAGAGTGGTACCTGACTGGCTGATGAAATAATGCCAGTTTTTTTTTATCAAGTTCCTGGAAATATCTGTGCTACTTTACGCAAGAATATATATTCTGCTTTATTGTCAAACTTAATTGCATCAGATTGGGCCGTTGAGGTCACATATAAAATATTTTTAGTGTATAATATAATACTGTATTTGGCCTAAAATTTCACCAATGACCAGCTCGATTGCTTTGACCAATTCTGAGAGCTCTGTTTAGGGTTTTCAGCTTTGTTTGGATGATAGCACGATATGTACTACTTGAGAAAAAAGAACTCCAGCTCCCAAAGAGATATTTTTGTACAGTTACCTTTACATGCTTCTAAAAGTGCGCTTTTGGGGACAAATGTTTGAGGCCAACTCGAGCAAGTAGATTTTTCCTGCTTCAGGGTGCTAAGCCATTTAATATATACTATTCCGTACATATACTTTGTGGTGCCTTAATCACAGCTTCCTGAATGATCTGTAACAGTTGACATGGGTACAGAATGTACTCTACACCAAAGCCCACTGGTGTATGTTGTTTGTTTATTTATTTTTTTGAAACTTTGAAATCCATTATTAAATTTGATGAAGTGTTAAAATAATAATTCATGTGACATATACATTGTATGACAAAAATTCAGTCTACTCATAGAATGTTTTCCACATTGATATGGGTATAAAACTGCATTTACTATAATTGTTCTACAAGGATAAGTAATTTGTTTTGGGAATATTAATAAAAGCTTGCTGATAGTAGTGCATACATTCTAATACATGTTTATAAACTTGGTCTTTTGATTTATATGCAGGTAGTCAAGTCATCACAGCGATTTTTTCTTGCTAGTTGTTATTGTGTACAGTTCCACCTATGAAACACACCTCTGACAGCTGTTGAAAATGGTTACCTGTGGTCTCGTGACTGCGACTATCAGGCTTGACTAAGCGACTAACATGGCCATTTCTTCAATATTAGACTGTACTATGTAGAATACAGGCTTACGGTTCCTGTTGTTGAGAAATGTATTTAAAATTTTGTCAGATGTAATGCATAATGCCTGTACAATCTTGCAAAATATATCAATTGATATATGAGCTAACGTTATATTTGTAGTGTCCAGCTGCATCTCTGATTCACTTTCGAAAAACTAGGCACAATCTGAACACCATCTTTCTACCATTCTCTCTATACCAGAAGTTGATCATCCCATCATACTGTTAGTGAGTGAAAAACAACCCTTGATAATTCGTAAAGGAACATATCTTTCTGCTTTGCTTCCATGATACATGTAGCTTGCACGACCCTGAGCCCATTTTCACACAAGTTCACAAATCATTTTTGAGCTGAACTTTCTTGTAATGTTTATGTTGGTTTTATATGGTATTATAGCCAGAACTTCGTCAGATATGACAACAGTACTGTATGAGAAATCTAACTTCAAATGATCTACTGCTGTGCCACAGAGTATATGCAGGTACGTGTAATAACATGTATCTTATGTTTTGATTCAAAGGGGAGCAACTCTCTTGTACAATCAATTAATGTTGCCACTCTCAACTAGCCTTTTTGGGATCCCCATTTCTGAAATACACATTACATAGAGCAATATGGAATGAAGTTAACAGCGATATGCAACCATAATGTAAACAAAGGCATTTCTTGATCATTTGTATCACTGCAGTGGGATAGTTGTATAACTGTTTAACGAATTTAATGCTAGTTTACATATGTCTTATGACTCATGTCTTAAAATTATAAATGTATCTTGAGAGAGACGATAACTAATTGTATGCTTACATATGTATATATTTTATTACCTTAAGATTAAAGAAATTAAAATATGTTTATCACAAGCATATGGCATTTTGTTTTATGTCTTTCACTCCACTCTTTGATTACTTGCCTATATGAAGTGACATGCAGGGCACGAAAATTCATATATTATGAAGTGCATATACTGCTTTAGACTCACAGTTGTACAAAGGCTCATTTATAGTAATGAAGAACTCAAAGCATCACCACACAAGCTTCACAAGCTTTCAGTCTTCTTAACAAAGACTTCAGCAGAAAGATTGTAACATTCTGAAACCTTGAAATTTTCATGATGATGCTTTGAGTTCTTAATGACTATAATTAGGAAACGTTTTATTTTCTGTTGATCACAGTGTTCATGTTACAGTGGTGGAGAAAAAAAATGGTCAGCCGACAACCTTCAGATGGTTGTGGATTTGCTTCGGGCCCTGCCCATTTTCCTCCAACCATAATGCTGGCCACTCTCTTTTTCGGGAAATATTCTTACAGGATAAAATTCTATTATGGTGTCAAACACCACTGAATCTAATAAATAAATTTAATTGCTTTCTGGTGCTATTATGCAATTATCTATAAGGCCAATAGCTGTTTCATCTTCTATGTTGAATTTTCTTCGTGTATATATTTCCACCGTTCATTGTTTAACCTTCAGGTGCATACTAAGCTGAATCGGCATTGGCACCATCTCGCGAGATTAACACTGTTTGGGTGAGACATGAGTGGGTGCTCTCACAACATAACGCTAAAAAGATGTGATTTCCGGTAGCCACTACACCTTAGAATGTTGGTGTTGTAGCGACTATTTTGCATTAATTTGCGAGAGCACCCACTCATGTCTCGCTCAAACAGCGTTAACCTACAATGCTGATGCGGCTTATACACTGTGAGCCTAGAGTTACCATATAAGCAGAAATGAAGAAAATAACTCCAACAGGCCTGGCTGTCCTTTCACTAAAGTTTTCTACCATGCAGAATAATAACTTAAAATAGAGAATATATGGTGAATAAATGAAATGCAACAAATCCATGGTGGTAGCACCCTATATGCCAAGTGTTGGCCGCTGTCGGCCTGTTGACTCCCCTGTTCTACATTTACAGTCTACATCCATAGAGCCTCAAGCTTTGACAACCACAATCTTGAGTTGTCTTTTGAATACCGGTTTGACATAATGGCCACTGTACGCTGAACCTAACGTCGATAAATCGACCGAGTTGTAGTCCGAAGAAATCGCTGCTCAGCCAGGTTTCTAATTATTGCTAGCTTGGGTTTAAGGTACTTGTTTCGTTGCGCACATGGCAACGTTAGTTTACATGCCGTGACTTATGTTGACAGTGTCACGTGATGAAATTGTCCTCGCACCTCGATCCCATATCCCCACATACACGTACACTGACGGATGCGAAGCGGGACGTAGGAATGTGCAAATCTCATGGGATTCAGGTGACTGCTGATCGAAGTGAAAATGGCAGGTTTGGCGTGGCCGCTGTGAAAGACTGGGGAGTTTCGTTCTAGTTTTTAGGGCTAAATGTCGACACAAAGCAATAGCTCTAGATCAGCTATGGCTGACAAATCGGAAGAAATAATTTTCGGTGAAGCAGTGGAAATGCGTTATGGCATATTCGGTATTATTTTGTCCATATTGTTTTTCCAACTGCTGAACCGAGCGGCTATGGCCATGGGCAGACCGAAAGTACTGGCTCAGCACGACGAATGGAAGTGGAGGAATCTGGTGATTTCCTGGTTTCATGCTCTCGTATGCGCCACGTGGGATCTCAGTTGGTAAGATGGTTTTGTTTTCATTTTTGTCTTACTGAACATGAGTTCATTGGTGATGGCAAAAATGATCGGCATTATCATATTAATACATTACTTACTAGGCGTCCTAGCAGGACGATGAATCAGCCGGACATTGAGGGTGTTGAAAGTTTTTACCGTACAATGATCAACAAGCCTAAACAAAAGTTTGGCCTCTGATCACTAGTAGAAATATATATCTCCACACAATTCGTAATGATATATATGAAGGCAGCCTGTGCACCACAATACTTAATGGTCAAGCTGTTGAGCTGTACGTGACCGGAATTTGGGTGGGGCAGTTTAAGCTGACCACTGACATGCCTAACGTAGGGTTCAGTTTGGGCCCTGTGTTATAGTTGTAGTGTCCTACTGCTAATCTGAGTCAACAAGGGCATGTAACTGACCAGACTTTTTGATACATTGGGTTTTCATCCATCAGCAGTCTAGGATGGCTCAGACAACGAAATTTGCATGTAAATGTTATATAGACTCTCCATCGATGCTCAAATTCCTTATCTAAGACCAGTGTCTCATGCTTAACAGTGTGGCAGTGTGGTCTGACTGTTGAAAAGAAACTAGATTAACGCAGGCCAATAATTTTAATGAAACTGCTCATTCCTGAAAACATTGGTGACATCATATATTACTCCACTCTCCGATGCTCACCTTGTAAGTAAGGCAAATACAAAACACTCCTGTTTTGCCCCACCCCGTCCAGTAAGTGGAGTAATCAAGGGGGAGGTAATATACACCTAAACATTGCCCATGTCAGTGAAATAACAACAGTGATGTCAAGTTTGATATGTCATGTGTTATAAAAATGAACCATGGTTTTGATTGGTCACCTAAACTTTCATTGGTCAGCCTGTCCACTGAAAAGGCACATCTGCCTGCCGCACTACTTTGATGGCTATTGCCTGTCGTGAAAAAAAGAAAAGGAAAAAAAAGAGTAGTGATCACTAACGGCTCCATGACTGTGGTTTCTTAGTACACATATGTGTAAAGAAAAATAGAATGCGATTGACACTTCGAAGCAAGCAAATGTATTCGCATTCAATGGATTCAAAAACACGAGCTCCACGTCAACATTGATATCAGATTTTCATCTCAGGAAATTAACCACCACCAAACTTCCCTCATATCTCTGTAGAGGCCCAAGAATGTGCACTTGATATACTTCAGGATTATTTTTACATCTAGTGCATTTTATTTTTCACCGCAAACACGATAATTGGTGTCTCGAAACAACGTTCTCATCTGCCGGCTCTAGGAAAATTCCAAGAAGGAACCAAAATGGAGCTTTAGAAACATCGTTTTGTTGGATCCTCCAAATTCCATGATAATGGACAAGATATTTTTGAAAAAATATTAAAACTAATCTTATTATGACATAGTAAAGGACAGTGTTGTGTTTTCTGTTCACGGAAATCACAAATTCCTGCAGTATTTTCTGGAACTACATTGTGTATTAGGTGGAGTGTGTGGTTCTGTCCCTACCATTTCACAGATAACGATATCAGTCCGCATCTGATGTATATACCTGTCAAAACAAGCACACGCCTAAAACCGTTCAAAATACATGTAAATTATAGGATAAATGGGATATTCAATTCATGGCACGTTATACATGTATCAGATTTCTTAAACTCTTCATCTGTTCCTTGCTGCGAAGAACAAATGAAAATTATATCACAAGTTGAATAAATTTGATATAATGTGTGACTCATTGTATATCATCTATATATAGAAACATATGTGTCCAGGTGTTTTTCTAGTCATTTTCTTTTTAGAAACTTGATTTTAACATGTACTTGTAAGAAAACTCAAAATTTTTTTGTACAAAATTTGTCTAAAACTCAGCTTTCTGATATTTGGTGGTTAGAAAAAACCCTAGTGTTCATTACATATAAGTGTATACATCCAGGGCTTTAGTGTGCATGTCACAGCTGCCCATGTGTGATTACATGTATCTGCAGGCTTACAAGTGAACCCTGTTGGAGCATGACTTTAATCCAGTCCTGTCTGCTGACGCTGCACTATTCTGAAAAAAGATGTGCACCAATATTAAATCGATACTGTCTGACCAGTGAGACTTAATAACCTTTCCAAGGACAGTACGTAACCTTCACTTCCAACACTATAGCAATATGGTACAGCCCACATGGTATGACTGCTCATATATTGTCCTGCGAATACACAAAAAAAGCATGTGTACTGACATTCATAATGTCTCAATTATACAGTGCTTTTGTACTTACCTCCTCTGTACAACGTAAGGTACAGTCCACAATTTTTTAGACCAAGTGTATGGGTTGGGTATGACACCCATTGACAGCCATTCCAACTGCATGTTTTTATCAGGAAATCTGCTGCAATATACTACAACACCACTGCAGTGATTTTAATCCACCCGTATTGAACTTGTCTGATGTCCTGTACAAACTGGAATATTTTCTAGGATACCTTTAATCTTCAATCTGTGGTTGCAGTGGGCTTAAGTCCAGCTCAGGCTGGCTTCATCTTTGTGGAAAGGTCTGCCAGCAACCTGAGGATGGTTGTAGGTTCCCCCCAGGCTCTAGTTTCCTCCATACAACTACATAAAACACAAATCAAAATAATGAAAATTAAATGAATTAAATGACATCAAAATAATCCTGAATCAAGTAAAGGGGCCTTTCTGGCTCTGTACAACTACCAGGCCTTTGACCAATGGCAGCTCATGTTGAAATGCAGCTCTTGCTGCATCTTTTAAGTGAGTAGGTTTGTGAGGTATATAGCGAAGGTCAGTGGTTGTGGTCTTGCCAGGAACACATTTTATTCTACTCATAAACCTGACAGAAAAGTCCATGAGTGCAGTGTTAAATACTTACGTAATAAATTAATAAATACATGTATTCCTTAAAGGGAAAGATCTCGTAAAAACGAACTTAGAATGGGAACAACTTTTTCATACACTGCGGGTAGTGGTCATATGAGGATTTGTAAACAGTGAGATTTTTTTGGTATATAATAATTTCATGTGTGGTCTTTAGCATTTCAAACGTTTCAGCTGATGATCTATTGTTTCGTTAGTCTAGGATAAGTTTTGCAGCAGTTTTTTGAAGTTTATATACTGGATCAAGAAGGCCTTTGGAATAGCTACCCCAAATAGGGACAGCGTACATTAAATGAGGAAGGATATAAGTGTTATTAAATAATACTCTTGTTTTAAAGGGAAGAAAATGCTTCCGCCTCCTCAGTATTGACAATAACTTAGACACAGCACTGCACACTGAGTCAGCGTGACTCTGCCATGAAAGTGTACGGTCAATATGGAGGCCAAGGAGCTTCAGATTCTGTACAGTTTCAATTGTCTGGTCATTGACCGTGACATTGAGTGAATGCTGACGACAATTTTCTAATTTCTGTGCAGTTCCAATAAGGATGGACTTTGTTTTGGACACATTAAGAAGCATTTTATTTTCAAAGCACCATTGATTAATAACTTCCATGATTGTTTCATTTGTCCATGATAGTTCTGATTGAATTTCGGATAAAGATTTGAAAGTGTTGTACATTGTGATGTCATCAGCAGAAAACTCTACATCACAGCCAGAAACAGTTAAACAACAGTCATTTAAGAAGTTTGTTATGAATAGTTAAGGGCCAATGGTACCCCTGGGGTACTCCTGCTTTGACATTTAGAGATGAAGACAACTTGTTATTGATACTAACTTTTTGTGATCGATATTCAAGGTAAGAAGTTATCCATTTCATTGTTAAGTCGGTGAATCCATATATATTTAATTTTTTAAGAAGAATCTGATGGTCAATAAGGTCAAAAGCCTTTCTAAAGTTGAACATAATAGAACCTACAATTTTGTCGTCGTCCATTGCTTTATGCCATTTTTCGGACATTTTGAGAAGAACAGTGAAACAGGAATGCTGCGGGAGGAAGCCAGACTGGTTGTCGTTTAGGAGATTGTTGTTGGAGATGAACTCACAGAGATAATTATATGCTTGGTGTTCTCGAATTTTTGAGAGTACTGGTAAAATGGAGATAGATCTGTAGCTCTCAGTCTTGTTTGAAGGATCGGATTTGTTTAATGATAAAACTTTTGATTCCTTCCAGGTTTACGGGAATATACCTGTGGAGATACTGAGGTTGAGGATTTTTGTAATAGCAGGAGCAATTATGGTAGCTGTTATCGGGATCTTTAAGTCATCTCAAGGTTTGCAAGGTAGTTAACATCAGGGAATAAAAGAGGCAAACACCAGTGTGTAGAGACCATTTCTTGTTGAAGATAATCTACTTACATCAGGGTGACATCATCTCAGTGGTTTATTAGGGTCTGCCCTAGTGGCTTACAGACCTTAGTGAGAGCATTGTTTTGATAAGCTACTAGCTCACAGCTGTACAAGCCTAGTTGTTTTACTTTAACATGTTTCAAGTTGATTTATAAAACAATGTGTAACTTCAACATGGTAAATATACATATCACAATATTCAGAAAAAGACAAGCTATTAGAACTGATAAAAATAAACAATACATAATCAAAGGTTAAAAAGTTAAAACCAACTAAAGGCACAAATGACCAGCCTTCCTAGTAGTTTTTCACCTCTTTCAGCTGCTACTATATTCTACATAGTTTCTAACTTTCACTTAATTTACATCATTTGAAAGCTTGTTTCAAAACAAACAAATTGGTAGATAGATCATCACTGAGAGGCACAAACTTTACAAGTTATGAAGACCTTTATGTTAAAATAAAAACACAAACACATATACTAGAATGGCTTCACTGTCAGGCATGTCTAATACACATGTCTAGGCCAGTGGCTAGGTATCAGGTAAAGGTGGGGTGGGGCAGTGAGGTACATGTGCTTGGATAAGTATTACCAGTCAGTAAGCTCAGTGAACCATAACAAAGGGCCTGTGTTACATAGCACTTGAATTCAGGAACGAGGTCTATTCCCATCTAAGCCTGCACTTTTTGTTGTATCAAGGTTTAGGAGTTCTCTGGAATAGGAGGGATTGAAAACGTGTTACCTGCTGGTTTTCTTTTGGAGAGAAAGTCAGATAGTTCTTTAAGTAAGGAGGTTAGATGTTTGGTTGTCAAGAAAGAGATTGGTAGCAGCTTCAACAAAGAATTTATTCAGTTGGTTAGCTATTACTTCAGGATCCTGAGGTTTTTTACTTTTGACATTAGACTGCATGTGACTGGGGACAGATGGATTTGAACTGGGAGAGAGCTTTTAAATGATTTTCCAGGGGTTTCTTTGCTTGTCATTTTGTATTGCTTCAGAAACAAAATCATGCTTTGCTTAGTGAATTAGACCGTTAACATTGTTTCGTAGCTTTTGCAATTCTGCTGGATCAAGGTTTCATGTTGTAGATTTTTTACATTTATTCCATTAAGTACTTCTTCATTTAACCACTCTGGTTGCTTGTCTCGTTTTACTTGTTTTGCCTTAATTGGGGCATGGTTATTGATGACATTTATGAATGACTGAGTTCATTGACTAATGGCAGAATTGGGGTCTGTGCAGGTGTTAATAAACGACCAGTCTTCTGCAAGGAGCTCACTACAGAATGAGTTTGGATCAAAGTTTTTCATTGCTCTGTATGCGATGGTTTTGTGAGAATTTGATTTACGTTTGAAGTTACATTTACGTGCCATAAATATGGCAAGATGGTCACTTAAATGAAGGTCTAGAGTGTTGTAAAAGTGTATTGTGGGTCTGTTGAATATATGTGGTCAGTTAAGGTCGTAGTTTGTTGTGTAATTCAAGTTGGGTGGGATATCAGTTGGGTAAGGGTGAAGGATTCTGAACAAGCTAAGGCCAGAGAAAGGTCGGCGTGATGTCACTGGTGAACAACATCATCAGTATCATCCATAAATCTCACCATACATTCAAAACTTTTGACTGTGTTTATTTTGGTGGAAAAAAAATCTAAAAAATCCGGAGGTACAGTTTTTAATGACCTTTTCACTCACCCTAAATTCGTTTTTTACGAGGTCTTTCCCTTTAATAATTGGCAAGGATAAGTTACTAGTACCCTAAATGATGCCTGAATTTCGTCCATGATGAAGTTAAACATTTTTCCTGAGTCTGATAGTTCTACTGATTTTAGAAAGGCATTTTTGAGGTTTGTTTGCAAGGTGGGGTGATATCATACTGGAAAAAAATGCAAGTTTCAGCACCAAAAACAATATTTCATGACCTCTTTTTGCCTCTAAAAATGCCCTTGTATGGACGGAATTTTAGGTCGTGTACAGTAGATACATGTAGGCATAGCCACAGGGTCAGCTTTTACTTCCGAAGCACATGTAGCCCTGTGGAGGCTGGTAGCATCAGGTAAGGCATAAATCATGTTGTATGTAGACCAAATGGGTACTTAAGGGCATACACTGTACTAGCGCACAGTCCTGGGCATGAAAGGTTTCCATATGGTAATCTCTGCGTGCTTTCACATTTATAGTTGTCACAGATCCAGTGGTAATAAACTGGCCATGTCCCCTAGTGTCATGCTCTTATACCCCAGCTATGCAATGTTAACTTTCATACAACATTTATTTCAGCAAGTCTACTCTGTAAGTGTGCTCATCAGTTTCTGGGCAGTATTAAAGCAAAATTGTTCTGCATGTAAATAAGATCAACTGTAGATCTTCATATACAGGTACATGCAGAGCTCCAGTTACATGTATATCCATGTGTACATGTTATCCTGTTACTGCATACCTGTTGATGAAGCTATTGGCCCAGAGAATCACCTTCATGACATGTACAAGTAACTGTTTGAACGAAAGATTGACTTCAGATTTCAAGTTGTGTACACATGCAGTTTCCACTTCATGCCATGACCCAAACAAAACAATAGCTTGTCAATTCAATACATACAGTGGTACTTGTACATGAATTAGCCAGAATGAAATCCCAGGATGTCTCATCTAGAAGGTCATGAGTCTAGTATTGCCTACCCAAATCCCTCAACCTTTTCACATATGAAAGAGCAACTTTCCTTGCAATTTATGCCCATTTTTAGTTTGACTTTTAGAGACAAAACTACATTTGTTGGATTCGCCAAATTCAAGGGTGCACAAAAGGTATGATGTTATCAGTTAACACAGAAAAATGCCTTCAGAATATGCTTGAATAAACACATTGCAAACATGCGAAATGGTTGAAGAACCACCAACCTCCGACCAATACTGTCACTGTGAGTTCAAGTCCAGCTCTTGCTGGCTTCCTCTCTGGCTGTACATGGAAAGGTCTTCCAGCAACTTGTGGATGGTTGTGGGTTTCCCCCATGGGCTCTGCCTGGTGTCCTCCCGCCATATTGCTGGCTGCAGTCAAATAAGTGAAATATTCTTGAGTACGGCATAAAACACCAATCAAATAAATAAATAAATCAGTTGCAGAGAGAATCAGTGCTGATTGGCTGCGAGAGGAGATAGGAACTTGGTCAATAGCATAAAATCTCCAGTGCCTAAAATTTGCATTATCCCATACTTGCCTGTATGATCATACAGCTGCCTATAGATGATTGTTGCCTTTGACCATTTACATGATTTATACATTATTAGCTGGTCTTATGAAATTTCTCTTAACGGTTGTTTGGTCAGGGATCAATTTATTTTATTGTTTTCATTGGGGTTTAACACTCTACTGAAGAATATGTTACCAGTGTGATAGTTGTGACCTGAACTCCTCTCCAGCCATAAGTGGGAAGGTCTGCTAGCAACCTGCGGATGGTCACGGGTTTCCCCTACCCCCAGGCTCTGTCTGCTTCCACTTGCCATAGTACTAACTGCTGTCGTATAATTGAAATATTATAGAGCATTCAAATTTTGGTATATTAGTGTTAATATATATTCATATTTTGTCATTTTTGGTATGGATCTGAAGTTACATCTATATTCAGGTGAGACGTTTCAGTCCCACATGTAGTTTAGTATTGGTTACTACACTTGTTCACCAGCTGCAGGCCTTGCAACAAGTATTTACTCGGGAGAAGCATCATATCACTTGTTTGTAACGGCTTGGGAGCTGTCGATCTCCTGCATAATACATTACTCTCCTGAAATGTTTTGGGGGAGCTATCACTCGCATGGGGCCAAGCACGTCATTTAAATACAGCTAATGGAGAAATCGTGAAGATCAATGTTCAGGACCCTGCTTCATATTGCTTATGCTGCGCAGGGATCCCAGCTGTATATACATGTGTGCTGTTAACTCAGTTTTGATCACCTCTGTTTTTAAAGCATCCAGCATGGAGAGAAAACACTTTCAATTCACGATTTCGGTGTCAGTGATATATTAACTCTTTCGCTGAGGAATATTTATTTCTCTGCCATTGGGGAGTCTTCAGCAGCGAGGTATCTCTAGAATACAAGTTTGCCTAATCAGTACCAACTTAAATGTAACAACAACCAATTAGAAGGTATTGAACAATGGTAACTTAACGAGCCGTTGAGAGCGGCTTGCCAGCTAACCATGGCGGTGGGCCTAGAACTTGCGCCACCGTGGGCGTCAAGCCGTAGCAAAAGAGTCAATAGGTCGCCTAGAATTCTTTGTTTAGGTGTGAGTTAGAGCAATTCCCTGCCAGCCTGCCTGTCCTTCACATTGCAAATCTTATGCTGGGTCAAGTAAGTACATTTCCAAGTAGGTCTAGGACATCAACAAATATGTGATGTATTTCATCAGACAGAACTGGGACTTTTATGGCTTTTTACCATGAATTTATGGTAATACAACAATGTACAAAAATTTTTGTCCCTTTATGAATTTTTTTTCAATACATGTCACCATACATGCATAGATCTGATTTTAAACCTATGAAACAGTTAACAACGGGGGTGGGGGCTCCTTTCCTTGGTTGGTTAGCGCGCTAGCGCAGTGTTATGACCCAGAGGCCTCCCACCAATGAAGTTGCTTTGAGTTCATGTTCATTAATGCTGGCTTCCTCTCCGGCCGTACGTGGGAAAGTCAGCCAGCAACCTATGGATGGTCGTGGGATTCCTGCCTGGATTCCTCCCACCATAATGCTGGCCGCCATCGTATAAGTGAAACATTCTTGAGTACGGCGTGAAACACCAATCAAATAAATCAGTCAATCAATCAATCAGTGATTAAAATGATGAAATTATTATGTAAATTAACGAATGACAATTATTGATAAATTTTCATCCCTCTTATGAAAAGAAGGGGGCAATTTGGGATTGATGGGCCTCAGTTTGTCTGTTCGTCTGTGCACTCCACACTGAATATCGTTTTGGGTGTGGTAATCTACTATTCCTATGGTACAAGCAGGGAAAGTGAATGAAAATTACAGGTTTTGTTTTAGACACTTTCAAGACGTGCAGTGTCTTCAGTTTGCCACTAATTATAGACCTTTCTTTATAGAGCGAAGGCAAAACAAGGAAGTAACGGTTTGATGTAATATGTTTTTTACTGCTGGCAAACGAAAACATGAAAATCTGACAGAGGAGAAAGTAGGTCATACTGTCAAGGTGATAATTGCTCTGACAGAGCATGTTAATATGTACATAAGCATGTATCCACAGGAAAACAATGAGTCACACAGACCAAGTGGCTTGGCTTCATGCCTGTATAAAAACAGGCCGTATACAAGGAAGCACATGATGTCAGATGAAGTTACCTGTGATAAGCCCACTTTAGTACATTGAGGTGTGGTATTAGTCCTTGAGGGAACTGTGTGCATAGTGATCAGTGACTTTGCCATGCACCTTTGTCTCTGTTCTCATCACCATACAGGTGTGATCGAATGATTTTACTCTCGTCACGTCCCGGCTAGTTGTGATTCAGACAAGAAATATGACTGGTCAAGCCACAGATGATACTCATCAGACCTTTGAATTACATGTAGCTGCGTCACAGTGTGTTGTGTTTTATACCGATGGTTTTTAAACTGGTATGATACACTGGCCACCGGCTCTTGATGTAGAATAATGAAGTCACCATAGATGTGTATATATATATATATATATATATGTCTGTAGAGAGAGTATAAGCTTGTTTTAAGTGATGTACATGTAGCTTAGATTGTTGTTCTTTCGTGAACAAAAACACATGGGAACAAGATACATGTAGTTCATAAAAAAAACACTGAAAAGTGTGGCTCCATGCTACTGGTACATAAAGAAGACTGTGGCCCCCCCAAAAATGAAACACATGATTTATAGAAAATACATTGTCAAATTCTTTGGTGAACAAGGTAGGCCTAGTCCGTCACTGTATTTGTGTAGAGTGTAGTTTTAAGTGGACACACATCCAAACTGCCTGTACTCCCCATTTTAAAAATGTACAGGTCCACTGGCAGCAGGTCCCTGAGTATAGTTTCTAGTTTGTGGGAGAGGTCACCAGTGTTACGGGTGTCATGAATAGTCATGATGTTCATATCCTGAAGGGTGTTCTGTCTTGCGTGCAGTACCGTAGCAGATATAAAGACAATGCTTCAAACTGTTAATTTATGTTGACCTGGCTGAGCGAGATGTTTTGTCATCGTGTGTCTGGAGGTCAGACGAATAGTATGTGTGTGATTGCATTATGGGTCAGTCAGCAGATGAGCTTTTTTTCATGGCCAGTGACTTGTTGGTATTGAAAAGAGAACACAGCGTGATTCTTAATGTCCTTGACTACACATACATATACAGGCAACGGTTGAGTGTACATGTAGATATTAAGACTTAACACCGACATGGTTACTATCTGCAATGGCATTGGACGTGTTGATAAAGCATCAGCGTTGATCCATGGTCCAAACACAAACCAAGTCGTATGTCAAATTTTAACTTCATTAATCTTAAGATAAGTTCACTAGGTGCCTAGTGTAAGGCGAATAAACTATAAACTATTGGTCAGTCTGACGTGAGTCATTATGCTTGGTGGCCTTGGCTTGGCTTTCTAGTGAGGAAGCACTTTAAATATGTTGGAATAGGGTCTGTCCTGGTAAAAGGAGACATCATAGTCATATGACAGAAACAATGTTACAATACACCTTAAACCACAAACAAACAAACAAAATGTACACAGCAGCAGTTAACCATAACACTGAATTTCTGTCAACACACTTACCATATATCCTCGTAAAATTTGGTTAGGGGCATATTTGAACTTCAAAGAAATTGTAGCACAGCCTCTCCAGATCCGATGATATTCCTTTTATATGCCAAAACATTGCTCCTTGTCTGGTAGAATGTGTTAGGGAATTAGTTATATCCTTCAGTTTGACACTGGACAGAAATATCTTGATTTGATCATCATTCCCAGTCTCTCAATCTGGTATTCAATAAATCTGCCTAAAGGCAAATTTAACCAAAAACTTATCAGGCATGCCACTGAAGACTTCAAAGCATAAATTTTTTATAAATATTTGTTTGAACAGAATTTCTCTGCATTTAAATATTTGAAATCAAGGATGAAGTTTATGGCCCCTACAGATAAATTTCATTGAAAGGTTGTGCTGACATCATAGGGGCTTTTTTTACCCTTTCCTTTAACTTGATGGTATATTGTGAAGTGCGGTGTGTAGAGTGAACTACATGTACTTATGATGGCCAGTAGTGATCATCGAAGTGTTATGTACAGAGTGAACTACATGTACTTATGATGGCCAGTAGTGATCATCGAAGTGTTATGTACAGAGTGAACTACATGTACTTATGATGGCCAATAGTGATCATCGAAGTGTCATGTACAGAGTGAACTACATGTACTTATGATGGCCAGTAGTGATCATCGAAGTGTCATGTACAGAGTGAACTACATGTACTTATGATGGTCAATAGTGATCATTGAAGTGTTATGTACACAGTGAACTACATGTACTTATGATGGCCAGTAGTGATCATCGAAGTGTCATGTACAGAGTGAACTACATGTACTTATGATGGCCAGTAGTGATCATCGAAGTGTCATGTACAGAGTGAACTACATGTACTTATGATGGCCAATAGTGATCATCGAAGTGTCATGTACAGAGTGAACTACATGTACTTATGATGGCCAATAGTGATCATCGAAGTGTCATGTACAGGGTTCAGAGACAAAATTGAAACATTGGCATATCATCTGTGACCGATGCTATCCACACAACTCCCCCACCTGGGAATTCACATATGTTAGTGCAACATTTTGTCTTCAAGAAAAACATTTACAGGGGTGTACCTAATGCTGCCCTTTCCTGTAAATTAGTACAATCTTCAAGCCAGTGAAATGGAATGCTTGTGAAGTGTTTCCAAGTGAAATAACTCTACCAATGCAAATATATCTACATACACCTACAAATGTCCAGGCACACTACACTGTACATTTTTAGGGCATGGTGCCTGCAAACTTTTTGTCACACACCTCATTCTGTTTTGAAACCACAGTCGTGGAGCATTATCTGCTCTCCACGGAGAGGATATTCTGCTGTGTGAACTGATTTTATAGCCTACATGTGTGTATAGTGGCCTTCTGTAATGGCTAGTGGTCAGAGAACCGGACATGCACAATGAAGCTTTGTTCCTGCTCCAAAGGTCTAGGCTTACAGTTATAATCTGCTTATTGTGTACTGCTTATTTTAATCAGTAAATGCCTTATTCAGTAAACACAGCGTGTTGTCCCCCAGATTGACAGGCTGCAGTAGTTGGGAGGGTAAACAGTATAAACAGTATGCAAGATAAGCAGGATAATCTGTGCAGAGGTTGGTAAGATAAGTAGAGGGTAGAGATTGCAGGATGTACTGTGTGCAGAAATTAGCAGGGTAAACGCTGTGCTGAGATCAGCACGATAAATACTGTGCAGAGATCGATAGGGTAGGAACAGTGTGCAGAGATTGGTAGGGTAAATAGTATGTGGAGAAACGTGGGATGAGGAGTGTATAGAGAGAAGTTGGCTGAATAAACAGTGTGCAGAGAACAGCAGGTTAAACAGTGAGCAGAGAACAGCAGGGTAAACAGTGAGCAGAGAACAGCAGGGTAAACAGTGAGCAGAGATTGGTAGAATAAGTAGTGTGCACAAATTATTGAGATAAGCAGAGTGCATAGATTGGGAGGGTGAACAGTGTGCATACATTAGCAGGATCAATAGTGTTCAGAGAACGGCAGAATAAATAGTGTGCAGAGATGGGTGGGGTAAATAGAGTGCTGTGATTGACAGGGTAAATAGTGTGCTGAGATCAGCAGAATAAAGCGTGCAGCACTGTATCCTGATGCAGATCACCACCAAAACATAATGGATTGTTCTGAACAGCACAAAATTTCAATTATCCTTAAATCTGTGCAACTTCCTTAAATTTGCTGACAGGCACATAAATAAATGTTGGCAAAGAGATAACCTTCCTGGTGGGATTAGTGATCAAAATTATTTTCTGTGTTATAATAAAATCCACATAATACTTATGGCCTGGTGCATGTAGACTTTGCACCGAAGTTGTATAACTACAGGGAAATGCCCTAGATCCAGCCCCATATGGTAGTGAGAACTACATGTGGATAGATCATCTTTTGTAAGACCTTATATATTAAAGAAACCTTGCAAAAGAAAAATTGCAGCTTTGAAAGCCATACCTGATTACATCACGGATGCGTGTCTTCCTACGTATAAATGTACACGATTTATGGACCAATGAATGATTTGGATGATTTACTGCCCAACCGCCTTGCAACAACACCAACACACTGGTTTCAGAGCCGGTTACAGCAAGATGCCACTGTATTCGAAACTGAAGTGACCGTGGATAGGTTGTAGTTTGACATGCCTTGTTATCCCTTGTTTTATTCAGTACACGCTGTTCAGAGTACCACCACCATCATCCCAATGAAAGAATGACATAAAATGTGTGCAACATGTAAGCTATGATCAATCAAGTTATTTGTGGATTTTTTTATATCATTAATCCTTTGTGTTGTTGTGCAGCTATCTGTTGAATTCATTGCAAGTGGTAACCAATGTGTGTAATGTGTTATGTTATCCCTCACATCACCACACAATCAATCCCTTCCCAGGTCAATGACTTAAGATACCAAATGGTACTTATTGCTGGCTTGCTTGGCGCTCAGCACTGAGAGGTTACAGCAAGGAAACAGGACTGGTCGGCCCGGTGTCAGTATAATGTTGTGTCTGGTAAATCATTGAAGGCTGCCAAGGCAAATTTGGATACATGCGTGCAACGATATAATGATGCAGTGAACTGTGAACATTATGAAAGTTCATGGATAATCTTGTGCATGCTGTCTCTTAATAGTTGACATCATTGAATATGTACAGTTTTTGAAAATTGATATTGATGACAGGGGGAGTTTCGAGTTCGAACTCTTTTACCGCTGAGGGTATAAAAAGCCGTACTGTAGAATGTAGGGCACCTGTTTTTGGTTGTAAGTCACAGTAGGCAAGGCAGAACTTTACTCATTGGCAGTAAAAGACTACACTCTGGATATTTTTTTCTGCACTTTTTCTTGTTTACAAAGTAAGAAAGTAGACCAAATATATTAACGTGCGAGATATTTACATTTGATTTCAATGCACAAGTTGGCTTTATGTTTGATGTTTCATGTAGTTTTTTTCTTTGTTTCAGTTTTGTTTTTTTCCCCGAAATGTTTCAAGATTTGGTAACATATGCAAATTATTACATATACAGTATGGTGGCATTTTCTTCAGGTAGGTTGATGTTGCAGTGCTTTGACAAGTTTTTTTTAAACGATGTTAAATTTATTAGAATTTATCATCTGTAGGTTTGTTAATTTTTGTGTTAGTTTTACTTGGCACATTGATTAATATTTGTTGCAGTTTTTTATGGCCCCCTGAGTTACATGGAATGCAATGGGGGCATCTTGATTTGGGTGTCAGATCATTTGTTTGAGGCATAACCTTGTGAACGAGATACCTGTAAAACTAATTGAGTAAAACTGTTCAAATTTGGCTCACCCTTCCTTATCACTAGTGAAAAATTCATCATCATCTTCTTACAGACTACCATGATTGATAGTGTTTATAAGTTTACCATTTATGACATATTAAAAGCAGCAAAGGGCATCCTTCAAAATATGTTTGTTAGGCATAACCTGACTGACCCTTCAAAACCGAGCCCTATTCAAAAGCTTTTATTGGTATTTTGAAAAAAAAGTCTTTTTAAGTTTTTTTCTTTAAGGAATTTATGTTAATTTCTTTAGATTACCTATATTTTTGAAGAGCCAGAATAAAAAGAAAAGAATTCCCTATTGACCGACCCAGTTTTTTCTCATTTGGTTGGATTATGACTAACAGTTTTTTAAGGATGGCCTAATCTGTGTTCATTCCCAGTGTATTTGGATTTGGTGAGGTTAGTAGCAACAGTATTCACTAAGCTGGTGTGTTACCTGGAGAAAAATGCGTGGTTACCTGTTTCTCCCACACATCCTCTCTTCTGATAGTATAAGGAACAATCATGTACTGCACATCACATGGAAATGTCAAAGATTTGGCCTCACATTGTCCTACAAATTAGGAAATAAAATACTACAGTAGTTTATATGTCTGACAGCGTCTGTGTGTATGAAATTATAGTTATTGGGGATGACACTTTCTAGATATAGCCCGAATTCTGGTGCTTCAAATTGGCTGAGACCACTCTGGGGTTTGAACCAGCATTTTACTCCACTTTCTTTTGTTTCAGGGTATTTTGTCTATGATTTTATCGACATGTGGATTAACAACAAACTCTTCAAATTGTGGGAGGTCACACTTCATCATATAGCGGTGAGTTCATCGACGTGTGTGACCTTCAGGGATGACAGAAGCCGGGAGGGTATCAGTCAGGGGCCAGCCCCTCAATTACTAAGAGGGGAGGGAGTACCCCAATAATTAGCTTCAAACAATGGGACTCTTGGAATTACCTCCCTTGTCACATGACAGCGGCTATGATGCAACAGGAGATTAGTTTTTGAGGCATGAAACAAAGAGAAGTGGGACCTTACCTGTTGAAGTAGGCAGATGCAGAGTCATTGAGAGTCACAGAAATGTCCATCTTTTCAGTTTAGTTAGAACATATGTTCTATTTGATCGAGTTTGCCCAAGCTGCCTGTTTAACGTATTTCATTAGGGTATTTTTAAAATGATTTAAACATTATGTAACTTCTCTCCTGGGCTTTTCAACTCAGTTTGGAAAATTAAAATCTGCCTAGAAGGTAGGCCTTGAACTAGCTTATGCTGCTTTGACTCACCACAATCATTTTCAGGTCCCACCTAACCACAGCCTACTCCTAAAAGCGTGCCATTTTAATGGGAGAGCGATTTTTTGGGAGGCTATTCAGTATAGCCCTATTATAAAGAGACAGGCTGTTTAATAAATGACATTTTTTATGTATAATTTTGAACTTTTGCTGCCCCATTTGTGCTATTGGCTATGTTCTTTGAAATTCCCCTGTGTACATGTGTAGTGTAGAATGTAAATTCAGGGCCTGGAAATGCATTGGTATGTACATAGTAAACTCTTCAGTATTGAGATACATGTATGAAGGCAGATCACACATGTAAACATGAAATTTTACGATGACATTTTACTGATATTATGAATACTGAATATTATTTTATTTTTCCTTGGTTTTTGCGTGGTTGCAGGTTGCAGGCATGTTCATCTACAACATCTTGGTGCGTACTTCCATTGCCTACACCTGCGTGGCGCTTCTGGCTGAAGTCAACAGTTTCTTCCTCCATTCTCGCAAGCTACTGCAGATGTTGCAGGTAGATTTTAATCACTGGTTCTACAAGATGACGGCCTACACCAACTTGGTGACATTCGTGGTGTTCCGGGGACTCTCCGTGTTCGGCATCCTGTACGGCATGTACTTGTACCGCACCCGAGTCTCCTTGTTTTACTACGTGCCCCTGGGGTGTAGCATGTTTGTCATGAGTGTCATGAACCCAATTCTGTTCTATCGCCTCTTGAAAAATGACGTTCTGCGAACTGCGGTCTGTAAAGACAGCTTGAAACTGAATCATGTCAACAATGTCAACAATAACATCAAGCACGAGAAAGCACTTTAACAGTAGCAGTTATCGGGGAAGGAGTGTCCGATTCATAAATTTCAAATGTGCACTTATCTGCCAGCCTCCATCTGATGTTTTAGTATAGGTACATGTTGATAAAGATGAAGGATTGGGTGGGTGGTTGGGTGGGTGGGACGTGGGGGTTGTACTTCTCATTTCCAGATTGTGGTGTTTTGCAGTTTGCGTGAAAGTGTCCGTAAAATGATTTTCTGTTCAGCGAAACATTACACTGGTTTATGAAACTGGCAGTAGGAGACCAGGTATTCTCCATGTTTGCTCTATGTTATTGTTTAACAGATAGTTGAAGTAGTGGGCTGGCCTTCACCCATCAGCAAGTGTTGACCGGTGAATTTAGGTAGGCAGCTTGATGGTGTAGTTTAACCATTATTTTCATCTTCTAGGAAAAAAACAGAGCTTACAATTGACGACTGCTGATAGTAGGGTTTTGTTTGCACTATGATATGATAGACTAGTTTTTGCATTTGAAGGGGGGTAGTGGGGTGTGTACACTGTAAACAGGTAGCCGGGAGATGGTGGAAAGTGGATGGGTGAGGGATGTCAAGTTAAGCCTTAAATCATCTACCTTATCTATCTTACTGTATAGTCCAAGGAGTTGATAAAAATGTGTACAGATAAACAGCTTGTTGGATATAATATAACAAGCAAAAACAAAACATGCTGTTTTAAACAACAAAAAATGTTTGTGTGCCCTTGGCTAGATGGATTAAGAAAACTGTATTTTAACATCTTTAGGTGCCATGTATGGGGTCGAGGTTTGGGCGTCATATTTTATGAACATACTCATTTATTGAAGTAAGTTATGAAAACCGTGTTTTATGTATTTTATGTTAATAATGTATACACTGTATGCTGGATGTATGGCCTGTCAACTTGTTTATCTGTCAAGTAGTGATGATCAGTTTCTTGTAAAATATTTGTGTGGTTACAAAGTTTTGAGAGGTGTTTGTGAATTATGACAGATAAACAGTGTTATTGGTTAAAGGATGAAGTTTCACACTGAAAAAGTCCACAGTAGAACATTTTTGTTTTTTTTTGGGGTTTTTTTTTTCGCTAATATACAGTTACGGTATACAATGATTTTGATACTAGCACAAAATTTTATGCTGAAATAAAAGTCAAACAGTTTCAGCTGTGTAGGGAACGGTGTATACTTTTATGATAGAAACCAAACAGTTTGAACAGGAAAATATAGTACAGTGTACATTGTATCTTAATACAGAGTTATACAATTATGAAAGAAATCGATAATCCAGGCATACAAATACAGGTTTCGTTTTTAAAGTGGAGAGTCAAGGAAGGAGTGGAGAGTCACTGGTTAATACAGTTCTTGTCCCTCCAAGTCCAGTTCATGTTTAATTAAATAAACACTTGTGTGTGCAAGTAGTGTAAATGTAATGGGAACCTTTCCTGCCAAAGATAATTCAGGTCAAAGCTGTGTGGTCTGTTGTTCATTCCTGCATTTATGAGGACATTTTGTGGGCAATCTGATTATTACTTTTGCAGTGCAAGAGAACAATAGTCAAGTCAGGTCGGACTGGGTTGCCATTGCGTGGGACAAGGTATCCCACTGGCAGCTAGTAGTGATGATTTCTTTGTTGCTGCTGACCATGATTGAATAACTTAACCAACACCACAAGTGAGATGTGTTTCAGGTGCGCAGGACCAGGACTTCTTTGCTACAGTATATGGAAACGAGAATGGGGAACACTCATTTGTGACTGGATCTGAAAATATGTACCTCTTATAAAACCTTATGCTGTCTTACGTAGATTAGAATTTCCCCCGGGCTTTGCTTGGTTTCCTCCCACCTTTATGCTGGCCACATACATATAAGTGAAATGTTCTTGAGTGTGGCATATAACACCAATCAAATAAATAAATTTTGAAGAGGAAATGTGTTTTCAGGGAAGTGCATGTAAATAAAGATCAGAATAGTACACACTGCAGTGGAGTAGCAAAAAAAGTTTTCCTACAGCTGGCTTGTGGGAAATACTCATTGATGTACACAGTACAGATTCTGCTTGCACAGGCAGTAGAAAAACTAGAGGGAAAATACACATCTGCATGTAATTGTTCTTTGTTGTGAAGAAAAGAGTACTTCCAGTCTAATTCACTCTGTAAAGGTGTCCTGTAATAAAGGAATACCAGTGTGTAACATATATGTCGTGATTGGGGAAATCACCATGCAACCGTCAAACACGCTTCCACATCAAGTTATGTTTTTAAGCTTGAAATGTCGAAAGAATTTAAAAGCTGATCCAGTTATTCATTATTTTAATGAATTATTATCATCTTTTCTGTAAACTTTAGGTCAGTTTTCTTGTAACTGATAAAACTCAAGATCATTCAGCATGTTGCATAATAACACTCTTCCATTCGATAGTTAGCTCTGGTCCATGTTATCTGTAAACACAGCTTTTCTTACTTTGTTTATAGTGGTTTTAGACTTGTGTTGTATATTTTAAATCCTGTTTATAGAAAAGTATATTGAGCTGTGTCATGCCTGAAATTTTAAGATGTGTTCTTCATGTGTTTTTGTTTTGCTGTATTGTTTTTTTTTTTTTTTTTGCTATGCTCCTATATGCTTTATACTTTCTTGCATAGATTTGCTTTATATATGTACTTGAAGTGAAGTAAATCTTTGACTTTATGGAGCGAGGCCTTGATTTGAAAGTAACAGTCTGATGTAGAGCAAACCTAAGCCCAAAAACTGTGACACAAATTTGGCTATGTAACCTTGACACAAATTTATCAGTTTGACCTTGACGTAAGATTGGCCTTGGCACAAGGTTGACATGGACACAAATATAACACTTTTGACCTTGACATGAATTAAAATAGCTCCTTACAACAGAAGTGACAATAACCTTAAGTTTATCCCAGATATGTAGTTACATTTAATAATATAACATAATGTGCCCTATCAGAGGCTGGGTTAAAATTTGCTGAGTTTTACAAAGAATTGTTTTATCTTTGAAGCTAGACAGCATGTCTGTCATATCCGTAACAGAATCCGTTGTACAGTATTAACTTCCTGTTGAAAACACTTTGATCTTGTCCTAATCCTACTGGGTCTGGCCGTCCATTGATACCAGTTGTTCCTCTACGCCAAAACATGCGTTGTTACCAAGGTTTCCACATAGCCACGGTGCCTTCTTTGCTTGCGTGGTAATATCCGTGCCTGTATTCATCCTCTCTGATTCACCCAGAAGATGCTTTGTGCGGTGTTTTATGCAGTGTTATGTGTTGAATTGTTACAGGCCTTATCTACTTTGTACAATGTGTCGAAGTAGGGATGCCTGTGATTTGTTTAATCTCTCTGTTGTCCAGGACGTTGTCAAAAGAAATCTCCCACCCATTCATTTCTACCGATCATATGTGTATTACTGGTTTAATCACAAGATGTTGTCAAGGTTTCTTATATGTGTGTGTGTGTGTGTGTGAGTGCGAGTATGTGTGTGTGTTTTTGTTTGTTTTTTTTTTTGTTTTATTTTGTAGTCCTGGATTTGGCTCAAGGATGCCCAAAAAGACCAGGCTTTCAAATGTTGACTTCTTTTTTTATTTTTTTCGTTCGTCAAGACTCATAGTTTAGTGTACAGGAAGAGTTTTCAAAGAGCATGATTACTTGAGAACTGTGGTAATATTTTCTACGCTTGTGAACAACTTGCCCCAGAAACAACATAGCATTTAACAGCCTCCATGCTTCTCATGGCCTACAGGGTTGCTTGACTGCGTCAGTGCACAGTTAACATTTGTGGCTCAAAAAATGTATCTTTTATTTTGACTTACTGATATTTTGATTACTTTGACTTTTGACTTTGACTGATATTTTGATTACTTTGACTTTTGACTTTGACTGATATTTTGACTTCAGGTTATGGCCAATGAGAAAATTACTAAGAATATCTTGTTGCCAACACACTGTGAAAGTTTTGAGAACCATCAGACAGCAACATTACTGTAGCAGTTGTAATTTTATGCTACGTAAAAGATATGCTTTGTGTGTGAAAGCAAATGAATAATGGTCAGAACTGAAATTGTAATTTTGTTTCTGTCTTCAAGTGTTTTACCCAAAGGAATGTTATATCTTGTGAACAGTTGACACTGATGTTAAAGCAGGAAATAATGCCCAGGACATGTCAACAAACCTTGGTAAATACTACTGTGACATGGTATATATTTGTCCATATCTCTTGTGAAATTATTAATTTTCTTTTGGTTTTTTTTTTGTTACATGATTACGTAAATTAGTTAAGTGTAGAAATATCAAAGAGAGTGGAAGACTGTAGCGGATGGCAGTTTGATTGTGTATGTTTAATAACAAAGATGTCTATTCCCCATGTAGTTTATTTTATTACTGAGGCATAAACTTCTGGTTATAGTTCAACACTGCTTGAATCAAACTGCTGTTTCATTGCAGATGAAGATGTTTTTCCATATATTGTAATACTAACTTTTGTATACGTATATTATGAAGCACTAGGGGTAGTCAGGGCTGAAACCGCATAAATTGCTGCACAGGCTTAGGCATTTGTGATGATAGTCAGCAATTGCGATGATAGTTAGCAGTTGCGATGATAGCAATTGCGATTACATTTAACAATTGCAATTATAGTTAGCAGTGAATTCTTTGAAAGGGAATGATATACTGCATGTTGCTTGGGTAATATTTGCTCCCCATGTGTAGGATGTTTCTCTTTTAAGGTCATATATACGCAGATAAGCTGATCTTTAAACATTTGCCCAGGTTTATAGCCAAAAATCATTTGGTCCCTGCTCACTTATTTTCATATACTCTCCTTGGTATTGTACAGCTTCTGTGAAATCAAAGAATTTTTAAATACGTCCTTTTAATTTTTTAATCAAAATGATATTTTTCTAAAAAAAAGTATTATGATTATTATTTTTTGGTGGCGTCTTGGATCAGTGAAAAAAGAAAGTCCTTCAAAGTTCATTATGCTGTATCCTCTGAAACATTTGACCCTGAAAATATTTTATATTTGGTGCAAGAGTAGATTTCAGGAAGGTTGGAATGTGTTCCTTTATGTATGACAACAGGAAAATGAAAGAAACTGTTGAACATTGATCTGTGCTGGAAGTTCCGAGTGTCTTTTTTATATCCTATACATTTTGTACCCAACAAGCTCTATTCTATTGATCTGTTTTCATTATTTTTGCTGGAATTTATATCGCATGATTGAAAAGATATTTTTGAAAAGCAAAATAATAACAATTTCCAGACAAAAATGCTGCCACACACAAGAAATTTTTTTAGTTACTAAGGATTTTGTAAACTTTTTGGGACAGAAACCCTTTTGTGAGGGTTTCTGTTTGTCTTTGAAAATCACACTGTAAAGAACTGCGGTTCCAGGTTCAGAAATGTACGAGGCTTCATTGTTTTTAAAAGCTTACAAATGATTGGTCAGTATTGCAGTTCATGTGATCTGCTTAACTCTGCTAGGAATAGGTATTTGGACGGTACTTCAAATATATGAATAAAATAAATATGCATCAAAATGTGAAATGTCGCAAGGGTGTCTCATACATGTAGATGCAATCATTCAAATTATTCTGTAAAGAAAATCTCAAGGTCATGTTGGTGTGAACTGGTGGACAAGGTACTGAATGAAACCAAAACAACAAAAAAAAAAAAAAGACCTCTCTATCTGATGTTGTCCGGCAGTCTTCCTGTGACCTTGACTTTGTTGTGTGAACTGTATAATGGTTGATTTTGCAGTGTGCTAACTATGTGTATGTCACAGTTTTGATCTGTTTGTAATGTGTGGACTAACAAAAGTACTGCTTATATTTTATTAAACTTTATTTACTTTATATTATGTCTTCCCTTGTGTTGAATTTATTTTCTTAGATGTGCCCTCACTGGCTTTAAGTAGACTTTTCCTAGCTGCTTCGAGAATTCCAATACACCAACTGCAATCCACTGACTAAAGAGCTCCTGCTGGTTTTGAATTCAGCTCCTGTCGGTTTAAATGCAGCTCCTGCTGGTTCGAATGCAGCTCATGCCAGGTCAAATGCAGCTTCTGTCGGTTTGAATGTATCACCTGCTGATTTAAATGTAGCTCCTGTAGATTTCAAGGCAGCTCCTGCTGGTTTCAATGCAGCTCCTGCAGATTTAAATGCAGCCCATCAGTTTTAATGCCAGTTTGAAAGCAGCTTCTGTTGGTTTTAGTGCTGCTCCACTAGGTTTGAATGCAGCCCTTGCTGGTATGCATGCAGCTCCTGATGGTAAGAATGCAGCTCCTGCTGGTCAGAATGCCGCTCCTGCTAGTTTAAATGCAGCCCCTGCTGGTTTGTCTCTAGCTCCCGCTGGTTTGAATGTGGCTCCTGCTGGTTCAGTGGCTGTCAGTCGGGAGTAACAAATGCACCTCAGTGTGAAGGCTTCCTCTAGGATCTGCAGAATTTCACCATACCACAAACGTTCACTGCAGCTGTCATATATAAACTGAACATTCTTGAGTATGAGTTTCAGCATGCGACCGCCAACCAAAAAGTAAACAAATTTTCCTACAACACTGTTGGAAGCGTGCATAGCAAAAGCTGATGGCGCACTTGATTGGTCTTCCTTGTTGGATTACCTCAACGACATTTACCATTTTACAAGCCGTATGTATGGAAATGATTGTCCAGTGTTTCTTGCCATCTCTGATTATGGACAGCACAAGTGTTCAATGAAGTGCGTTCAAGTTTTCTTTCGTTCTCACACCCAACGGTGCTGAGTCAACCATTCACTCATGTGGCATGTGAATTTGCCCCATGACCCATCTAGTGCCTTAATTCAGTGTTATTACCTGTACCAGCATTGCACTGCTCCTCACATGGCTAGATACATCACACAACTCATTCCCCAGACCCCACGATCCTGAAGCTGTCTTCCACATAAGTCAAACTTAGTCTTAACTTGTGGTATTAATCATAAATGGTCTTAGATCTGAACTTAAATAATAACTTTCATTTTTATGTGCCTGCCATTAATGTCGGGTTTATAACGGTGAAATTATTTTGCCCGTCTACGCTTGTGTCCAGGTTATATCTCAAATTGTTTTTCATATACGGTTTTAATTTTTGGTGACACTTAGATACAGGTGTGTTGTGACTTGCATTTGTCCATTTCCACGGTTGCCTTGGTAACCAGATCACTATTTCCCCTATACTGTATAAATACATATGACTTCATGTCTGGGCTATATCTCAAATTGTTTCCCACATGGGGTTTTATTTTTGATAGACACATAGATACAGATGTGATGATTCATCCATTTTCAAGGTTGCCTTGGTGAATACACCATTTTCCCTATGTATTCTGTATAAATACAGTGATCAGGCCATAACTCCAATTGTTTTCCATATTCAATTTTCATTCTTGGTGGATACTTGGATATAGAGGAGGGGATGTGTCACAACTCCCATTTGTGCATTTCACAGTTGCCATGGTCACCAGATTACCATTATCATGGTTTATTCTGGGTATTTGAATTCTTTTCCACCGAAATAAACCGGTTGCCATTATACACGAATGCAATGCATAAAAATAATAAAATTCTGGCCACCTCAGTGTTCTGGCTTCCCACAGCATCATGCACAGAAGGAGTGCCTTGGACCCCTCTGCATTCAGTACTCAGACCCATCCCCTCATATCTGGGACACCTCATTACTCTTGGTATCCTGGGCATTGCAGTGTCTTGGACACCTTAGCATTTTGCACACCCCTAATACTCCTGAACACCTCAATATTCTGGACTACTTAGTATCTTCTATACGACAACATCCTGACACAGGGAGAACCACAATGACCACCTTGATTCTGGTCATATTTATTTATGGTCAATGTCAGAATGTATATATACGTAAACAGTACCATTTGCACCATATATGGTAAACCGTCTTCCACAACTGCAGAAATTGGAGCAACTAATTCACTCTAACAGCTCAATATTACTGGATTTGAACATTGCCCATTTCAATTGACTGATCCATATGGATAAACTTTGTACGGGATCCAAGCAAAGCACTTTTAAAGATCATCTCTGGCATCTTAATACCCTTGAGGCGCCTGTTTTAGCCACTGGAACCTAGTATAGTACCCAGTTATTACTTCTCTACAATAAGGGTCAAGGTCATACGACAAGCATTTTTATGACACATACTGACAGTATCTATAAATTACCAATCTCACCATGTACTCTTCTCAGCAAGATGGTGATCGTGATATTATCCCTGGAAAGATTTACATACAATATGCATCGGATTCATTACACTACACGCTGTCGTCATTTTATCAACACTTGCTTCCTCTCGCCCACCTCGCTCACACACTTTGCACTTTCGCCTCATTTTTGTATCATCCTTGAACATGACAGTCTTAGAGTGACCCAGTGTAAATTATCAACAGAGAGTTTCCATCCTGTCATATACTCACCAACCAGAAAGCAAACATACCTCTCTGAGGAGTAAAAACTTGAAAGATCAGGCCACATTTAACCAAAGTACACGTCATGTAAATGGCCACTTCATGCTGATTCGAAATATGAGCTTTATTATATTTTTGGCAATTTTTTTCTAGTCATTAAAATGCAAATAATGATGGAGATGTTACTGTGGACTTTTTTGATCATTATTTTTTTTTACCTTTCTTTTGAACACGCTGAAGCACAGTGACGTCACAGATTCTTTTTGGCTGCTAAACATCCTCTTGATTGCAATATGCCTACATAACATTCTATGTGAATATATATGTAGTACAACACCTGTATCTATTTAATCTGGAAAAATAAGTTACACCATGTTAAGCAGCAAAAAAGTATGTGTGACATTACTGTGCCTCAGCCTGTTCAACATGGTCAAATATTGCCAAATGTTCATGGCAACACCTCAATCTTTAATTTCATTTTAATCACTATAAAAAAAAAAAACACTCCAAAAGATCAGATTTGGAATCAGCACAAAATGACACTTGCTGTGCTCTTTTAAATACTTTAACTGTTGCCACTCTTCTCACCTCTCTTCAATCGTTTTATCTGACATCAGGAGAGTTATTGAACTGAATTGATACACTTGGGAGCTGATTCTGTCAGTCTTCAATAAACTTCTGAATTTTTCTCAGATTTTTAAAGCGTTCTTTCCCCACTTTATGGACGCTCCTCCTGAAGCGTTCCTCAGCTTTTCACCTGCCACAATAAGCACCTTGACTTGATTAATTTCTCCAGGTGTGCATTTAGAATGGATTCAACTTCCTCGGCTCCAGCTTCTCCATACAAGACTCTATCCAGTTTGTACCGTTGATAATTTTGGTTGTAGCCACAATATAGTCTGTGCCACCTACAAATCAAACAAATTGTAACAGGTAAAAATAGGTGTAACCGCTGTTAGAATATCACAGGTTGAAGTAAACGTATTTCATAGGAGCCAAATTAATGTTCTGAAATCTCTGTGTTGGCTCCTAGAAAATGTGATGAATCCCACTTCATTGCAAAAATTAGGATCACCTGGATCGTAGGCACCTGAATTAATACTTCAACCTCTACTGAATCATTTTGTCACATCACAGGTACATGTATGCATACGAAATTTCATACCTGTCTGCAGCCTACAATACATTTATTGGTGTTTTATGCTGTACTCAAGAATATTTCAAATACATGACGGCAACCAGTATTATGGTGGAAGGAAACTGAGTCGAGCCCAGGGAAAATTTATAACCATCCGCCGGTTGCTGGCAGACCTTTCCACGTACAGCTGGAGAGGAAGCCAGCATGAGCTGGATGACACTAATATGTGTTGCCAATTATAAATCTAGACATTCACAATCAAAGTATATCACGAAATCAAAGCAACAATTTTTATTTCTTACATTCAAAGAGCTACAATATAATAGAACCAACACTTGGAGAAGTACAGCATGTCAACTCTACTGCCTAATGCAGATATCACACTTTTATGAAATGTGGTATATCCACAAAGGACTTCAGATCATTTCTCAGATTAACGATTTCTTCCCACATGTAATGGATCTAGACTGGGCCATATTTAAAAATACGATTGTTGCGGGTAACTCGAACAACCCTCCAACCAAAACGGTCCTACTTTAGTATTTTTTATTGAACTTACGATGGAATTTCTTTTTCATTTTTCTCTCCATGCTAATTTCTTTAAAACCCTTATCTATTTCATTAGCAAGAATAAAACAATGTATATATTTCCCGATCAACCGATCCTAAGTTGTGTTACTTGAAACAACAACTTTTTTCAAGGACAGCAGTGCAGAACAGAAGTATCACAAGACTAGATGTGCATTACCTTCATCTTGCAAACTCAGAAATCTGAAGGCAGCGATCTCTGCATAAGTGACACCACCCAGAAAGTAGACTAGGGTGATCTTCTGCTCAGAGGTGCTGGAATGTGAAGATGTGATGGAGCTTCCTGCAAGGAAAGCAAACAAGAAAGGTTTAGGGGAAACCTGGGGTAGCAGATAAGCTCCAGTTACAGTCACTCCAGTAGCACAGAAAATGATAATGAGTGCTAAACCAAAAGTATTAATAAAATGAGTCAAAAAATGTTACCCAAGCTTCAAGATATAGGTCTGAGCCGAATTTCACAAAACTTCCTGAATCAATTTCTCCTCACTTTTCTCATAAAAAACGATGCTTTAAGATCCTACAACATACACAATGTGTTGTGCAAGTACAGTATGAGAAGTATGATTTATGAAGCTTTGTGAAAGTTAACCCTGACGTTATAAACACAACAGTTTTCCTCGTATTTTGGGAGGACAAACTTCCCTACACTAGGAGCTTCCCTGCTAACATGAATATTTGATAATGAATGCTGCAGAATGTGTTTGTGTGTCACTGATGACTGACTATTTAATAAAATAAAATCTGGTTTTCATACAGATTTCTTTCCTTCACAGACTCTCAGACAGCATGATTATAACTTGCTTTCGTACAACCCCACCTTTCAAGCTTGGGATTGGAACCCTCAATTTCTCGTTTTAGATATGGCCTCTCTGAATGTAAATGGCAACTAATCCTGTGTACTTATAGTGGGAAGCCAGCATATTTTTTAATCTCGTGAGGTGGTGTTAGTGTGAAGCAGGACCTTGAGCCATTGTTACATCGAAAATGGATTGTAATGCGACATGTACAATGTATCATATTACACTGTAACACTGATGTCCTTAATTTCATCAGGATGACCTGAAATACATCAAGGTCCACCTGCCCTCGTTTGACGGGTACCCGATGAGAAAGTAAAGGAAACCATATAATAACCTGAGCAGACTGACCACAGCGTGACTTACGTCGCTTTCTGAGAGCCACGGGAATCTGCTGAGCCTCTTCAATGGTGGGACCGGGGAGTAAATTCAGCACTTCTGTGATGCTCCTCCAGCCTGGCCGTGCCAAGAACTGAGCCATTCGCACGCTCAGGGGAGCAAACCCACTGAACACGTACGAGATGTCATTTGGGTTCTGCAAGAAGAGATTCACTACCTTTTTAAACCTTCATTCAGTGTTTTTCACTTCGTTAAAAAGACTATACCGGAGAATTTCTATATTTGGACTTTCGTATGCCTTGAATTGATAAAGTCACTTAGCACGTTGTAGGCTTAAATATAAGTAAAATAAGGCAAATCAGGTCGGAAAATCACATTTTTATGAGCTTTTTGTGATATGCATAAACTCATGAATATTCAACTTTAGGGCGGCCCATTTTCCGAACTGTCACTCAAGAAGAACATGAAATTGACGTCAGTATTGTTCCAAAACATCAACGGGATGATGCAACATTCGTTACATGTACTCAATCTTTCTGTGACGTCATGACGTCACAAGTGCTTCGCCAAAAATGGAATAGAATGTAAGCATCCATACTGCACGAAGTACAAAAATACCAAATTAAAAAGGTTCAACTTGAAATGATGAAATACAGTCTCTTTAAGCAAATGTTTATTACTGTGTGTCTGTGGAAGGCCTCAGGGAAGGTCAGGAATATGTTAACTGAGTTGCATAACCCTCAGAAAATAAAGACTATGTTATACTATTATTATTACAATTTACAGATCATATTAGATCTGAGATCTGCTTCATTCTTCCCAGCTTAGCTTTCAGAAATTCAAATAGGCACTCTTCCATTCACTACATTCCATCCTCAACATGTCAAAACCGTATAGTGCCCAAGAATGCTTCTTTCAATCCTCCAGTATTTCTAACTCCGTAGTTATTCATGAATAATTAAGACCACAATCATGGAACAATTAACACAAATGTATCTTCTGCGCTGACAGAAAGCAAGACTTTTCTAATCACCATTTTCAACTTGAGTCAGCTGCACTCAGCATAGTTAGGAAAAAGATAGCCGTAAACTGTCAACTTATAGATGCTTAAACTATCACGTCATTGTTGTAGTCAGCATGTAGGGTAAGCCCACCTTCATGTACACTACCACAAGCCCAAACCACCAACCTCTGGCAAGTTACTGACAAACCTTCTCATGTGAGATGTACAGCTATGCATGCCACATTAGATTAAGCCTGTTGAACTTCAATGAATCTTACACTGCACAAATGGCCAAATGCTAACATCTTATTGTCACAATGTGCCTTGAACGAAGAGAGCGGGGCAATTAACCCTGTCCAAGGCCAGGGTTCAACCCTAACCCACTTGGCCACAACCCACTATCAGTGAAACCACCCTGGCCTTATGTGTAAATTCTCGTTGTAGTTAACCCACCATTTCATTGACATCCTCCACGATGAGCTTGAGGGATTTTCGTATCAAGGGATAACTCCGGTTGCCATGCGGACGAATCAGCCCTACCTTCTCCAAGTTCATAATTGTGATTAAATGCTCAAAACCATAAGTCTGAAAACAAAAGATATAAAAAACAAAAAAACACAGTAATATTGGTGAAGTAATGAATAGATGATTATGGCTACGCCCCACATCATCAGTATCTGAGCCATTTAGTGGCCACTCTGTTACTTGAGTCTTCCTTACATGTATTCTCACTTCACAATGTCAGGTGAACACAAATGATATACAAAGCAGCCATTCACTCAAGTGAATAAGAAAAATTTTTAGAATCAAACAAATATTTGGGGTGAATCTTACATTTTTCCAGAAGGATATAAATCTACCTTCCAAACAAACTCAAAAACACCTTTCTAAGATCAACAGAATAAAGAAAAGGCCCCTACTAATATTGGCAGAAAGTATCTTCCTGTCAAATGAACCGATGACAAACATTCAAAGCCTCTCCTAAGATGCCAGAAGATAACATTATCTTACCTGTAATATTTCACGTTTGTAATATTCCAGTATTTTCGGTTTGAGCCCATTGTTGCAGTATGACTGTATACATACTAACCTCAGCACCTGTCAGCAGAAATGAAAATATTCATCACATATCCAAAAATATGACACAAATGAGCCAGATGAGAGTCTAGAATGTTTGTGATATTCCACCAGTGGTTCTGTATTACCAAAGCCGAAAAAAAAATGTTTTTATGGTATTATGATTGTACCACAGCCCTCAGTTGACACTGGCAAGCTAGTGGCTGTCGTAGAAGCAAGACAAAGGAGATAACACATGAAAGAACCATTTTCGCTTCCTGAGCTAAAATCTATATGATCAATGCAAAATGACATCACCAGTAAAGTTGTTTCCAGAGGTCTAATTGAGGATTAACACTGACCTTGACTAATGGCTCTTCTTTGGCTATACAATCTTCAACATATGAATGGGGTTTGTCTGTTTCTATACCATTGATGAATTCTGCAAAACAGTTGATAATAAAAAAATTTTTTCTGCAAGCACAGTGAATTACTGCTATATTCGTACCCTTTAATTTTCAATCACGTCAAGCTCATGCTGGCTTCCTCTCCTGTCGTTTGTGGGAGGGTCTGCCAGCAACCTGCAAATGCTCATGGGTTTCCTGCCTCCATGATGCTGGCTGCTGTCATAAAGTGAAATATTCTTTAGTACAGTTTAAAACACCAACCATGTATATAAATAAAGTTTTCAAACTTGCAAGCTTTTTCTGGGCCAAAGCTCACATTTTCCAGGGTGCTTGGAATAAACGAAATTAAGCTCAAAACAGTTTGAAGTCACCTATTTGATGAAATTTCACATGTACACAACAGTGCATTAATCAATTTGAAATATGCAAATTTATCCCAGAGAATCTCAGCTATGATACAGTAGCACAGGTTGATATTTTTTTGGAAAACTGCTGGTATATAACTAACTCCCACAGTGCTCATTTTCCAGGCAGAGTAATAAGCCTCATCAGCCTTTTACAGCCAGACCTTTCTTACAAGTAATGCATGTATGCTTATGTAAACTGCCGGACGCGGTGACCCTATATAACAATGGAGGTTACTTCTGCTGTTACGTCATAACCGCTCCTCTCCGCTGTTTATCTTTTGACTGATAATGCGTAAATCTTTTTATCCCATATCACACAAAATCTTCTACTTTTGATTGGACAGTAATGGTCATGTGGAAGACGTGTACATCTCCATACCCAGCAGCAGATGCTATTCGAGACCATCTAGGCATTACCAGTTTTACTCACGCCAACATGCTTTGCTCGCAAAGCGTGTTGGCGTGAGTCATTGTCAAAATAACATGGAAGTTAACAGGTTTTGTTAACGTTCATAATTTATATATGCTATGCAGATTATTCTGTAGTAAACAATACTGTAAATATCAGCCGTAGTTCTCAGAATATTGCCCAAAGTTGCCAATTTTCCTATCCCTTCCTGTGTTATCTTTCACCGGGTCGTCTGCTGGCCACTGCCTCAAGCTGGTGAAGTGCCCAAATGTTTCAAATACGCATCTGATCACTCAACAATAGGGAGAGCGGAGCGCCATGAAGTAAATGTTACTATGATGCAACAAAACACGTCAGAAAGGAATGTTGACACAACACTGTCAATAACGTTATGATTCCCAGATCACTGCTTGATAATTTAAAGCTTCGCAATGCAACAGGAAATTGCTGTTGAAGCTTCTTTTGTTTTCAAGAAACAAATTTCAGTGTAGTTTTTAGGGTCTTCTGCAGGAAAAATTTGTTACATGGTTACTGAATGAAAGAATACGAAACTGTATGGGGTCAGTAAGTCTCGTATTGGGCGAGGCTGATGTATCCTTTTAGTCAGTAACCATGTAACTAATATCACCAAGTTTAAAGAGGCCTAAAAAATGTCAATCAGTACCAGTCACAACACCAGCAATGTATCAGTGCAGCAGAAACACGCAAATGGCAGGGCCAATGGAATAACCTGTACAACTGAATAGCTGACATTGCTTCTGTCATTCTTCTTACAGTCATTCACCAGTGATACCTCGCTGACTTATTCACTTATCTAACTGTTGTTTTATGCTGTGCACAATTCACAGCATAAACCCGGTTCAGACTGAGGGTCAAGAAGTGTGCCAGAGGCCATTACACAGGTCAACCAAACCAGAAACACCAACCTTGCTGACATCTCAGAGTGTCCATAAACTGGTCTGTATTAGTCACTTCTTTTATCAGCTCTGCTATGGATGTTTCTGAAAAACAGCCATGTGCATACAAACAAATTATTATTATAAACATGTTTTTTAAAACCACCAAAGTAAATGTTTACAAAATGAAATCAACACAACTGAAAACCTCAAACTTGGCCTGATAAAATTAATCAAAGATCAAGTGGGCAAACGACATTTTAATATGTTCTGGGATGCCCAACAATGAATCCATGTTTGAATTTGGCTGCAGAATTTTTGAGACATGAGGTACGTATACCAACTTAAATATAAATTCTGACGACCAAGGGCCAATACTAAATACTGTCTGGCATCGCTAATTTTTCCATAGGCTTCCAAAACAAGTTCATCAATGATATATAAAACAGCAAGTTCTTTTGCAAGCTATTTCGACATCAAATGGACCCACATACAAAATGCAACCTAAACCAAAGAGATACAAAAAGAAACAGATCAATAAAAACATATGGTAGATGTGTAAATGCTGTTCAGTTTATTTATTTATTTATTTGATTTGCGTTTTACACCATACTCAAGAATAATAGGTTGCTGGCACAACTTTCCAGGTATAGGCGGAGAAGAAGCCACCACTGGTGAGAACCTGCTAGGTCATAATGCTGCACTAGCACGCTAACTAACTCAGCAACTCAGGCCCCATGCTGTTCAAGAGTTGCAATGGCATAATGTATCATAATACATACGTGTTGCCAGCGACTGCCGGGCTCCCTGCAGATGTGGTAACTTGGATACAAAAGTCTTCATTTCACTAACAGTCTTGGCTGTGTGTCGTTCCTAAAGCACAGGAAAGAATAAATGCCAGTGAGACCAAAAAAAACCCACACGAAGAAAGTAACTATCCCACAAGGTTTTTAATAGTAGGAGACAGTCACATTATTCTACAGGAAACAAGAAAATCATTTTAAAATAAAACAGAATGAAAACACTCACATCAAACTGAGCTGTGATGGCTTTGGCTTTCTTGCTGACCACCGCTCCAACTGCATTAAAGTTTTTATCTCTTAAATCAGCATACAGTTCATCTGAGGAATTCAATATAAATTTCTTGGGATCGGTTGATACTTCTGGGGTTACACCTGTTTCTTTCTGATTACTGCGGTTGAATTTTTCTGGTGGTAATTTCACACTGGCTGTTGAACAGACAAAAAAAATGTATCCAGATAAAACAACTCAATTTATGCAGAGAGAATATGTTGAGGAAGCTATGCGCAGTCTACCTGAGAAAACCCATACAGATGTTTTCTAGTCCTTATTTCTAGTGAATGCTCTTCATCTATTTATCTGTTTGTTTATTTATTTACTTATTTATCTATCTATCTTATGTGACCAGCATTATGATGGGAGAAAATCAAAGCGAAGGGAAACCCACAAACATCCACACGTTGCTGATATTCACTCCCTTATTGTCAGGAGATAAATAAGCCCTCAGATGTGCAGACAAACTGTTAGAACATGCAGCTTTCAAGATGTGATGTACATCATAGTGATGCCCCTTTGTGACATAATGTCATTGCATTATGGAACGGTAGGGTTATAAACTTCACAATTTAACATGGGCTGCTAGCTTCACAATGTTAAAAATTTATGAAACACAATTAAATTAACTTCTGAAATATGTTCTCCAGTGAAGCTGGTTATCATTTTGTGTATAAGTAAAGAAATTCTGACTGTAGATTCTTCTGAACACATAAGCTGCCATGTCGAACGATAGGGAATTGACCCTACCATGTCATAAAAGGGTGACGTCATTTCGAAAAGGGACATTGCTCAATTGTCATAACAACATAACTCACAACCTGCATATTCAGGCTCTAGATTTACTCACTATTGCTAATCCCAAAGATTTCATCAATCAAGCCCTCATAGGTGAGCTGTGAGAGCAGAGGGGTCAAAAGGTCAACATTTCTGTCCAGTATTAGCAGGTTGTCTATCTGTGGAGGAATCTGAGGCTCACTGCCTGCCATCTCACGCCGCATTCGTAACATCATGTCAACTACTTGCTGCAAACAACAACGACACAAAACTTAAAAAGTAGCCATATTAAAATTGTAGACCATGTTAAACCCCAATCAAATAAATACAAATACAAATATATGAAAGATTGTAATTCACATAGTGTGTGTCAATAATGTACTGTATGGATCAGCATTTAGTTCACAATGTCGTCACACAGCTGAAATAATGCTGACGTAGCATAAAACCATAATCACTCCATTCATGTAACACTTGGTCAGGTATTAGAAATGACACCAGATTAAGAGAGGAGTTTGTCTGAGCAATGATAACCTTTCCAAATTCAGTCTGTTGACACTAAACATCATAAGGTGCTCAATGTTGGCACTGAATCTCCGCACTTTAAAATGTCATGCTGTCCCAATACATGGCCTACATTCACACAACTGTCCAATTAGCTACTTAATACTTCAGAGAATCAGGGTCAAAAACTACCATCAGACTTGGACATTTACTTTGCACATTCTAGGAGATAAAATTGTGTTTAGTAAGACGATCAGAGATATTCCAGTTTCAACTCCTGGGATCACAGACTCAAGGAATCAGCCCCACACTTTGGCTGTTTTATGCCTTACCCTAGCACAATCTCCCTTCCCGTGGATGTTTGGGATGGTCCCATACAAAGCCTGTAGCGTCATTAATGAACGTGCTGCATAGAACATTGTTGTGTGATCATTCTCCAAATAGCACTCCTGAAATGCAAGATTTATATCAGAAAAAACAATCCGCATCACCAATGGGGATATTTCACCCTTCCTGTACACAGTCAACACACAGTGTCCAAAAGACATGTATTTAGAAAAACTTATTGCTACACAATGTCACTGCAGGAAAATAATCAATTTTATTGCTTTATACCTGCACTAACACTGAAAATCACTGTCACATCCAATACTGTAATCCCAATGCTATGAACCAAATGATTTCAGAGCCATCTAGGGCAGATTTTTTTATTTCATTATGTTCTGAAGCTGTATTTAAAAGTATTAAGGGTCAAGTTAACAGATGGAGAAAAGTGGGCACAAAGCTCCTGACTTTCATCCATAAATATCAATATTTCAGTAGAATGGCTAAAACCTTCTGTAATGCACAATTACAAAATGTACAACCTCTACAACTGACACATATCACTGTCTACTCTGATGATATTCATAGTTTTGCCATTTTAGAACGATGTACATGTATAAACTTCTACGTACCCTGAAAGACTCCATCATTTCCATTGACAGAAGATCATTATCAAAGGGAATCAACTCCAGGTTGAACTCTTCAACATTGGCAAATGTTCCATAAACACCGGCTTCCTGAAACATTGGTGTGATTTCTCTACTTTACACAAGAGTGTTAACACTCAAAGATGCATGACAAACACTATCGGATTTATTCCTGTAGGCTGGGAAATGTGATGGACCACCTGAGGTGTGTCACTGAGGTGCGTCAAGGGACGTAACTCTAGTAACCGTTATCAAATCACCGTGGATTTCTTGCAGAACATGAACATTTTTATGGCAAAACATTCTGTCACGTTATATCCAATTCTGACACAATGTGTGTTCCAAAAAGTTTGCAGTATGAATTTTTATGAATGGGTACACAAATTCCCCGATTTGAAGCAATGAATTTAAATTTAAGTTGCACCTGTAAAAATACACTTTTAGAAGTATACTAAGGTATTTAAAATGATACTTTTATGCCACCACCAATGAGTTTTTCTGATTAGCAAATTAATAAAACATCACAAAAAATTTTAAGTGGCCCTACAAAGTTGATGAATCAATCAGAATCAATCAAAATGCATCTCTGAACTACAGGTCCTACATTCTCAGCATGGTGATGCTTTGTTTCCTTACTTTAAGACGTTTTTCACAGAGCAAGCTCTTTCTTGGTACGAATATTATATGAAAATCCTTCCTAAAGCCGCCTTTCTGCTCCTCTCTAAACAAAAACAAAGATGGAAAACAATATTAAATTAGATCCACACAATTATATGTATATGCTTGAAAATTATGTTTTTTTTCTTCTCATTAACACATGTTTTTATACATAAAGACTATAAGACTTCTTTAATTTTTCACTGAAATACAAAATTGACAATTTCATGGAAACAAGATTTGAATGCAACACTGTGACGTTACAGAATGATCTAAGATCTTCTAATCGTACTGTTAGAAAGGTTATCGTTCTACCCATTTGGTGGATCAAGGGTTTCCTCCTGGCTCTGTTGCCACTGTACAAGTGAAATATTCTTGAGTGAGACGTAAACACTGATAAATAAACAAATAAAGTAATGCACTAAGTTATGATGAAATGTTTTTCTGGCATGACTGAAGATGAATACAGGGTATAATCACAAAAGAATATAGCCACCATGAGAAACTTAACAGCACTGTTATTCAGGAACAATGATGTCAATAAATAATGGTTGTCTTACTGCAGAACACTCTGAGCGACTTGGTCCATCAGGGCTAACCGGGGTCGGCTGACAAAGATGATGTTATGGACGTTGCTGGGTGGAAGGGCGGTCCCTTGCAAAGGGAACATCTTCTCCACTTCATGTTCCTACAATGTAATCGTGATGTCAAGAGGGGTGCAGATCATGTCAATAAAAAGTAAAAAACGGAGACTGACACGAATAACCCAAATAACCTTTGTAAGAGAATTCAATCAATGGAAATATTTTTGGGCACTTTTAAACTACATAAAATAAACTTACTTTCCCCCTTCACAATTTCACACATTATAATAAAATTTTATTCAATACACACCAGATTAGCTGTTGTCTTGTGTTGTGAAGCTTATGTGTACAATTCATGACAATGATGAGGGAACAAGAAAAATGTTTTGACATCAGGAAAATTCAACATAGATAAAAAATAAGAAAAAAATTTACCTTTAGAAGTGAGTATTCTGCTATTAAACCGAAAGGTCCGGTCAACTGATCATCCCAAACTAAGGCCTGGAAAGATAATAACAATACATGTAGTTGGTAGTTACATCAGAAAACTGTTTACTGATACCATAATGATGTAGCATCACAATGATAATAAGATTTCATTCCCAGATTGAAAAGTGAAATTGACACTCAATAGATGGACATCGTGTTATACTAGTCTGTAGTGCTATCACTGCCCCAGGATGAAGCTAGACTTAGTTTTTCAAACATGGTATCATGCAAGAACAGAACAGTGACTAACACCACAGTTCAAAAGATTTTACACATTTTACACATGGTTGTAAGTGAAACTTCCACTTCAGTGCATCTGTACAAGTTGTCTGATGTGATTTATTTACTTATTTGAAACTTGTTTAATGTCATGTGTATCATGTTACATGTATGTGAGCATATTCCCTTTGATTTATTCATTTATTTATTTCATTGGTGTTTTACACCATATTCAAGAACATTTCACCAGCATTACAATGGGCAGAAACCAGGCAAAGCCTGAGGAAAACCCATGACCATTTGCAGGCTGCTGGTGGACCTTCCCACTTCATGCAGCTAGTTCTGCACTTGAACTAGCAGCAATCCCACTGGTGAGAGGCTCCTGGGTCTTAACACTACACTATCTTCTTCAGCCACAGAGCCCCCATATTCTACTGTTGTGATAAATGTGTTAATGAGGCAGATATCATGGTGACGTCCACTAACTAAGGCATTTTTGCTAGAATGATGTCAAACGAGTTTCAGAGTACAGATGATGTTTATGGATATATCCTGAATGAGATCATCTTGATTGGTATAATTTACCCTTTTTTCTAAAATGCAAATGCTTCGAAACAGCACTACATGTTAAGATAATACACACAGAGCATTAACACCTTGTAAACTACAATGTTGAAGCAGCAGCAGCCTATTTTAATGTTCTGGCCTCAATAATTTGCTTGTGCTCATTTAGATCAGCCACTCTTGTGGAAGTAAATGACGGAAGCTATGTTTGTACTAAACTAGCTAACACAGGTAAAACTAAAAGATGTTTAAGCTGATCCTTAATTATCATAGAGATGTTTTTGATGGGTGCTTTCTGTCTCAAATTCCTTTACGAACGGCTAAGAGGCAACTGCATGAGGTTTTTAAACGGATCGCACTCCGACAATGACTTCTTCTTCATATCGATGCGTGGACAGACCAAATAAATGTTAGTCCAGTGCACTATTTCAAAAATTCTGACATTCTTCGCAAGACTGAGTCCATATGGTCACCCAAACTTCTTGAATACAGGTAAATTTGCGAGAGACAAGCACAGACCAAGTTTGGAAATCTGTGGCGATTTTTTTGAGCTAGAGTGATGGACTCAGTGTTGCAATGAATGTCAGAATGTCCACATGAACTAGGTAAACGTCAGAATCAAAAAATAAGGAGAGAAGTTGAAGATATTCACGAAGTCCAACTGGCTCTCTTCATTCCCATATGAATTATAAAATAGAATACTGAGTGCACCTAGATGGATATGGTGACCATTTAACTTGATCAATTACAGCTATGCCTGATCAAAATTTTGCCAATCCTAACGTAAGCGTAAACTTCAAACTACCACTGAAAGAGTGAATCTGAAAGGACTAGATTATCTCCCTTGTGCAGATCGTTGCTGTTGTTGTTGCAGTACAGACACACCTCCTCGCCGGGTAACTGTCCTTGTGTCAGCCCGGTAAACAATGAATCCTTTAAACAGCAAGAGTAACAACTGCTTTGTATACCTTTGTTCCCATGCACTTATCCAGACAATCGAGGAATTCCTTTCTATAGAAATCCCGCAACAATCCCAGATTCACTTTCCCACTTGTCAAGTGGGCTGCCATTTTGACAAGTGAGCGGAAGTAGAATTTGAGTACCTGTTGCTCATATTTCGTACTGTAGGGACATCAAACATCTTTTGCGTCCATGCCAGTAAAAAATCGGTAAAATCTCTGATTAAAATACGAAACAAAAACATTGGTTTGCTTGAAGCAAAGATTTATTGTTAAGTTTTGTCTGATTCTCCTGTCGTGGCTTGTCGTCACGATGAAAATGACTGCTCCCCACACCGGCATATTTATTTACATTTTTACATTAATAATATATGTTCCTCTCCAATTCGGCGTGTGTCATCGAACATTCAAGCAAGGACAAGTTGTTCGAAAGGACGCTGAAGCATTGTACCACTACACCACGTACGCGAAATAGCTCTGAGATCGAATGTACCACTGATTTCATTTGGTTCTTAATAGGATGCCATGCATAATGTTACTAAATCAATACGCCACAGGGGACTACATTTACTCGATTTCTGATTGACTTTCAATGGCGTTTGCCATATGGTAGTCGAATCTATTATATTTGCATGCTTACTTCAGGTGAGCTGTGTGGGGCAAAGTATGTACAACTTGTGACAAGGAAACGCGCCGAAGTATTTGGAACTATGTTTTGAGTCGAATTAATTACGATAGGAGTTAGAAGGCCCCATGAAGGCTAGTACTGCTGTCAAAATGACGGAGGAAACAGCTACGATGACGGCGGGTAAGCTGAATGTTATTTCTATTTTGTTACTCGGTTCAGTTTGACCCATCTTCAAAGTATTAGAAGTTTCATGTGCAATAAACTTATGGATATTGTTTCTTTCAGGATCGGACGCCCGACAGAAGCTTCTGAAAGCTGTCAAAAAGGAGGTATGTTAATGCATCCATCGTTGGTTCGATGCATCCATCATGTAGCTGTCAGTTGTCGCTACTTCCATGTAGTGTTAAATGTCAGTAGAAGTTTCATTCCGAGACACTGGATTCTTTTTGTTTAAGCAGTCTGATATATGTATTGTACTGAAGAATTCTCATCAAAACAATTTGGTTTCCTTTTTAATTTGTTTTCCTTTTTGATTTGACATACCGGTACACCTGTAATTACATTAGATTACATGTATATAAAAAGCTGATTCGGCATTGGGGCCGTCTCGCGAGATTAACGCTGTTTTTCCGCGTGACATGAGTGGGTGCTCTCGCAAACTAAGGCAAAATATCGCTAAAAAGACATGATCTCCGGTAGTCACTATACCGTAGAATGTTGTTGTTGTAGCTACTACCAGAAATCACTTCTTTTTAGCATTATTTTGCGTTAGGTTGCGAGAACACCCGCTTGTCTCGCCCACATAGCATTAATCTTGCGAGACGGCTCCAATGCCTATGCAGCATGTACAGGGCCTATACACATAGGTAATAAAACTTAACATGATGCACATCAAATTGTTACATGTGGTTATTTGAAAGGAGGAAATAAGGCTCTGAATGAATTATTTTAGCCTTCTTTTTTTCAAAAAGAATTTGGAGTCTTTATATGTGCAATGTGCATTTAATTAAATTAAATGCCGAGAGTTTATTTTCAACAATTTCTGATAAATTCGAAAACAGACCTCAATATTTGATTTAATTAAACTGATGTAGTACATACCATATACTTGTATGAACAGCTTGAGTTTGCATTTAAATTTCTCCCTTTATTCTAAGATTTCTAAGGTGAAAAAAACTGCAGTAGTACATGTATAGTCACTAGTATGTGCTGGCCCTTTCAATTAATCCGACATGGTGAAGATATTTAGTAGGCGTATATGTTTTTTGCATACCAATGTTGTCAAGAACACTTTACATCATCTGGATGCTTGTCTCTGGCATGATTCATCTTGCTAGAAAGTCGTGAGGTAAATGAGTCTGTTTTTTCTAATCTTACAGATTGCTTAGTTACCCATGTTGACAAGAGTTTGCTATAATTGATAAACATTTGATATATACTTTTATCAGTAAGGTTGTTTTGATAATGGTGGAAGTACATACTTGCAAAATATTTGAAAGGTTTGTGTGTTAATTTTTCAAATATATGAGATTGAGATATGAGATTGAAATAAAAAATCACAATTGATTTCAAATTGTTTGGTTTTTATGGTCTGTCAATTTAAACAATGTGCGTGCCACACATACATACATACATTGTAACTCTTAAAACATATTATGAGTGAATAAGGTGAGGGAAAAGGTTTGCAAGTCAAATGTTTTGTTTGCTCAACCTGCTCAGTAACTTATGGCTTATGGCTTTATGTTCAGGTAAAGCAGATTATGGAAGAAGCTGTGACGAGAAAATTTGTTCACGAGGAAAGTAGCAGCATTACCTCCCTTTGTGGTAAGTGTCCGTTCGTAGATATTTTATGTTAATGTATCAGGAGGTGTGAAGGTATTAAGTTTTAATTTCAGACATCTACATGTACGTGATCTGTGATTGAGCTGTTTAAAAGTTCAGTCAACATGGTCAGTCATGTGTTAGCACATGGTGCGTATGACCTGACACTTCACAACTGACCACATCCACACCATCAAAGATTTGTTGGTTGGCTGGCATAGATAACTGGAGTGGAACATGAGTGAAAAGTAAACAGGAACTTCACAGCCATTTTAAAGTACCTATTTGGAGCCATTTACACCTGTTTTATAAATAATCATGAAGACAGATTAATGGTAAACGATCCCATGCTAATACAGCATGTGTGTGGAAACAAGCTGTTCTTTAGCAGATCGAACTATGAAAAAGTTAGACTGCTCGCTGTTCTCCCCAAATATTTTATTCTTATTGATGAAATCTGTATTTTCCTTTGTAGTCTATCAGTAGCAGTGTAATAAAAAAAGAATATATTTAAACACAGAAATGTCAGACAAAATAAGTCTCATGTGAAGTTCTCACTTCAGTGACTGAGTAAAGCATATGTTTTTAATGTTAAGCAGAAAGTAAATTTTATGTGAAGGACTCATTCCAGGTGCTAATTAAGCAGACTGTTACGTAAACAGAAATCTGGTATCAAATTAAATTTGAAAAGCTTGGAAAATCAGTTTTCACAAATATTCATTTTTTTCTCACTTGCAAAAAGCTTGCACTTACATACATGACATAAATATAGGTAAAATATAGGTACAGTTTTCTATGACCTGGTGATTCTTAAGTTTTGAGCTGTTTCCTCAGTTAATAATGCAGTAAAATTTGTACCTGTATGTTATCCCTCGGCCAAGTTTGGCCAAGGGGTATTGCCATACAGGGCGGCATCCGTCCATCTGTCCACATTCCTCATAAATGGTTTATCTGATGTTCACCAAACTTACACCACATTGGCGTGAGGATGAACCCTATTGATTTTCATTGACCTTCACCTTTTCCTTTAAGGTCAGTGGGGTCATTTAAGTTAAATTTTATGAAAGGCATGGTTAAATTTTATAAACAAGGTATCACTAGAACTTTTTAGCCCAAGTTCACCAAACTTACACCATATTTGCACTTTGGCATGAGGAAGAACCCTATTGATTTTCAGTGACCTTGACTTTTTCCTTCAAGGCCATTGGGGTCATTTAAGTTAAATTGTATGCAAATCTTGTAAACACGCTTTTTCTTGAACAGTTTGTCTGAAGTTCACCAAACTATACCACAATTATGCCTCACCTACACAATTTTATGAATGGCTGGTATTATACATAATATCTCTTGGAATATGTATCTATTAGTCACTTTATGTATGCACTGAAGATCGACGAGTTTTAAGTGCATCACACAGTACTGTTTTTACACTGAAATTAAAGAAATAGCTGTGAATAAATCCAACAAAATTAGGGCAGCTATAATGCAAGTGTAATTCATTTCATAAGAGAAAGTGGCTGGCCCTTAAATTTAGATGGGAGTTTGTTGCTTTTGTTAAGTGTTCTAGTGAAAGGATTTATATTTTGCACACAGATGGTTAAAGCATCTGTCATATAGATATTTTTATTGTTCATGTCTTAATGGCGTTGCAACCAGCAAAAAGGACGTACTTGTTCTTTGTGATGGATTTAGCCATTGTGGAGCATTGTACTTTTTTCAGGTAGTGATTACCTACACGTAGGATACTTATGTAATTATGTATTGTGTGTACACCTGTTGAGTTAGCGGTGATCAGCTAACTTAATTTACTGATATTTTGTGGATCCAATGTTGAACCCCATTGTTAGTTTAAAGCAGGTGGTATTACCCACATTGTCCAAAGCTTGGCATACAGGAGAGCTTAACTCATCCATTGCTTCAGGTTCCTAGCGCTTGTGTGTGTACAATAGTGACATGACTCAGTTCTAGCTGTACCCCTCGATACATCTATGCCGATGAATTTTAAAGTCATATGTCAGTTATAGGCTGGTACTAACCCTGTACGACCAGTTGAGTCGATCTCATCTTTATCTTTTGTGTATGCTGAGCCATATCATTCCTGCATTATGCTGTAGATTAGATCTTAGATCTATTTCAGTCTTCCTTGCTGGGATTCAGAAATACAGATCTGTGCTCTTTCGTTTACTAACCTGGAAAGCAGTCTTTTGGAATACGCTGTCCTCAACTTGTCCCACCAGTAAGTGATAAAAATGTGTAATCTGACTTCATATCACCTAGCTGTCAGCAAATAATAAAGGCCCTATTGTTACAATTAGCAAAAATGTACCTGGTGCATCCACGGCAAGCTAAACTTACACACACATTGGAAATACTTGAACGCTTGCCACTATGAAGCTATACTCCCACAAAGAATCTGGATATTGAACTCAGTTGGTTACCACTGGCTCTAAAACATAAATTGAATCGTCTCGTTTTGGTTTATAAAGGCATTCATGAACTTTCCCTTCCATACATTTCTATTACATGTAACCAACAAACTTCTACTGGGACCTTAGGATAACTACTAAACTCTTTTTGCACATTCCGAAGAGCCGTACTGAAATGTATAGGAGACCATTGTCAGAGTTTAACTCCTTACCACAAAATGTGAAACAATCCAAACCTGTTGCCTCCTTAAATATTTGGCTTGAAGCTATGAAGATGTCACAGTTAAAAGGGCAGTTGACAATTCGTTCCGTGGTCTTAACTCTGTTTTTTGTTATCATAATGAACAGAAAGAATTTGATGTATATATGCCACTATCGCAAAATTTAGATGCTGTGCAAGTGGATGCAGCGGATACTTTTCTGTTCATTGTGATGTTGTGGTCTGTATTATTTCCGTGTTATGAAGTGATATGAAGACGGCACACCTGTTTTCGTCATGCACAGCTTTAACACTTACAGGACAGCACATGGAGACGGGGCCCTGATGCCGGTTTGTGAATGTAGTAATTCAGAGTGGTTAATGTGGAAGCTAAGATGAGAACATGCTCAACCCATCTCAAATCTAACTGTACGTGCAGATATACATGTACGAATTTCAGGCGTCTAACTATATGTACATGTAGCAGTTCCAAAATCTAACCATCCTCATGTACAGTTAATTGCATTACAACCACATGTTTGGTTATGTATTTATTTATTTGATTGGTGTTTTACGCCATACTGAGTCAAGAGTATTTCACTTGTACGATGGTGACCAGCGTTATGGTGGGAGGACACCGGGCATAGTCCACATGTTTGTACATGTACATTGTTACCTGTAGTTATAGCATGTGTACCTGATATAGGTTCGGTAGTTCTCAGCTTTTGTCTATGACCTCCGATACACTGCTCTGATGAACTTCCTGAGGGTGTCATATTAGAGGTGTTACATGCAGTGGAGTTAAGCATACTTGGGTATGTTACCTGGTTACACCTGCACAGGTATTGAGGAGACAGTGATAGGCCATTATGCTGTAACCTGAGCAGGTGCTCATACAGTCCATTCCTAATGATACATCCTACATGAATCACCAGCTCATCCTTACGTCCATCTTACTGTAAGTTAGGTGCAGATCCACCACAAGTACAGGGGTTTTTCTTGCCAATTTTTTTTTTTTTAGGAACTCAATTCGAACAAAGCAGTAAATTCAATATTTTTTCCTCCCCAATGTATTAAAAACTCAATTTGTTTCATGAAATCTCAGTACAAAATTTGTCTAAACTCAATTTACAGCTATTTCTCATTCTGGTTACCACAGCGAGAAAGTGGTTAGAAAACCCCTTAGGAGTCACACAGACATGTTGGTCGGCCTGGTTTTATGATTATTTTTCAGCACCTCAGCTCTCTCTTTCATACTAGCTCTAAACCTGATGCGGTAAACATGTTCATGTATTGCCAGTTACAAATACCTAGCCAGTCAGGTACATGTAGTCCCAGGGCACATTTTGCGAAGAGAATGTAACTATACTGTTGATGTAACTACCATGGCAATATATTTCTACAGTATTGACAAATACGTTTGACATGATTTCCGCCCTATTTGTAAAACAGGTGCATGGGGAAGAGTAACTTATTACTGAATGATTTGTTATTACTCTATGTATCTGTCAATTTCACTTGGTTCATGCAGCCCTGGAAAAATCCTTGAAAGTGGTGGAATGTGAGATTAAAATTTCCAGGCCTTGAAAATCATGGAATTTTGTGCAGGTCGTTGAATTTCTTTAAAATTCTGAAACTGATTAAAGAGGAAAGAAATACTGTCGAAACTCTTGATAGACTGCCTGTTTTAGGTATGAAATTTAACATTTGAACAGAGCAAGATTTTAATTTGTTGTTATGTTGTTTATGCATTGCGTGACTGCAAAATATCTGAAAATGGCTAAATTATCAAATATCTGTCAAAAATGTGGAACCCCTAAGCAGTGGTGAGGGTGAGCAAACTGGTTATGAAAGCCCTGGAATTTTATCTGAAAAAGTCTTGGAAAGTCGTGGAAATTATTAAGTATTGCATTGTATGAACTCTGGATCAGGCAAGGAGAAAAGTGATCTTGGTCAATGCATGGCGTTGGATTTTTGCCCACCCATGTCATGACGAAATTTATGGTGTCACTGATACAACTGAAAATTTCACATACAATGTGCAGCGAAATGCGATAACCACAAAACATGTTTCTGAAAATAATAGAACTCTCAGAATCAGCAAAAATGAGCAACTTATTCATGGACAAAATTTTTGGTCCTTGTAGGGTTCTCTTGCTAGCTTTGTGTTATCATCGTACATAGGGCTGAGGTGTGGTGGAGGAGCAGTGTGTTCTATACCAAGACAGATGGTACATAACCATAAATTCATGTACTCATCATATTATGAGACATAAGGACATTTTTCAGGCCTTTAGTTTTTCCTGAAGGAAATAAATCTCAGATTTGCCATATGTTAACACCTGGTGTTGTGTAAATTTGTGCATTTTTATTTTGAAAATATTTCACTGACTGCCTGCATGTGTAGTTTTGCTGTCCTGTGTGTCAGTAATGTTTGTTTGCGGGAGGAGTTCTGGCTCCATAAAATCTGAATTGTTTGAAACATTAGGCAAGGTTATTTTTACAGGTGTCGCTGTTAATTTAGTCCGTTTATAATTAATGAACTGGAATGCGAGCATATTGTCTGTGGCTGACCACTTAATTTTTAGCTGGCTGTGATTTACAATATATCAGTGTGGACGGCTGAGGTAGCTACATCAGTGTTGGGGTTAGGAACATTTAGGTTATAGTCCACTCTAGTCCAACCTCAAATTCACATACAGAAGTATTGATTTATTTCCTGATGTCACTGGTACAAAATTCTGGTCCATGCCTATCTCTGAGCTTTTCTTCATGCCACACGTTTTTCTTCATATTGATTACTGTACACCGTGCGGTAAACACCCCACCCCCAGGCTTGCGGATTGTTCTAGCCATCCCCACATAGTTTACATGTATATGTTCATGTACTGGCATTTCTGTGACAGGAATTCATTAAGCCTCTGTCCCTGAGCCATTAGCACTCACTGTTTCATCGGCCATTAGCAGATGGTAAATACCCTGGACCAGAAGCAAACATGGGGTCAGATTATCTTGTTGCCCAATCAGAGATCAGACAACAGGGTGAGACAGTGTTATCTACCCTGCCTTTAATCACCCTGCCTCATTTATGACCTCTGTGCCAAAGCTTCCCCTGCAGAATCAAGACTGTTGAGTACTAAACCAGCCCTGTACTGCTGGGATGTAGGACATCTCCCCTCCTGGACTCTTCTTCCCTGGACAAGTTCCATTCCTGTCAGAATCGCCATTGGACAGTCCAATGGGCTGAATACAACCTTAAGAGTAGTCATGAGGTATAATAAATACTCAGTACTTTATATATCACTTAACACTTGTTGTATTTCATCAGCTCTTAGGTTAAAGTTGTACAAGTCTTAACTAAAATGAATGAATGAATAAATATGAGTAAATGTACATGTATATTTACCCTTTAATGAAAGCTAACTTATCCTTCAATCCCTTCTCCAAAATGGGAATTTTATATTGTTTCAGATGTTTATACATGTTATGCGTATTATTGTATATACTCCGTTGGGGGTGTCATGGCAGAGTGTTCATGAAGACTCTTGTCTTCAGTTGCTAAAGCACACATGGTAGAGGGTGAATCCTAGCCGTGGATAGAGGCCTAAGTCCTCTGCTGCAGTTACACCTGGTCAGCTATTTGGGTAAATAAGCTTCTAAAAATCCAATCACAGTATTTCATGTCGTGAGTATAAGATAACCACTCAACCAAAAGAGAAACCAAGTTAATATCACCTGAACTTCAGGACCTCTGAATTCTCCCATGAGTTACATTGTAAAATTGTCGTGTTACCATCCTCAGAGTCGTTGAAGTCCATATGGTTGCCATGTTAAGAGTGGCAGTTTTATGGCCATCACAACAGTGGTTATTAATGTTGCCATTTCAAAGACAGCAGTAGTGTTGCAAAGATGGCAGCAGTGTTGCCATCTCAAGCAAAGCTGTAGTGTTGCCATTCTAAAGGATAAGGGTAGTGTTGCTGTTGTGAGAATGGCTGTAGTGTTGCCATGTCAAGCATAGCAGTAGTGTTGCCATACTAAAGGATGGGGGTAGTGTTGGTAGAATCTCTGTAGTGTTGTCATCTCAAACATGACAATAATGTTGCCATCTGCAGAATGAGGGAAATGTTGATATGTTAAGGATAGTATATAGCCATCTAAAGCATGGCAGAAATGTTGACCATTAATGACCTAGGAGCCTCTCGCCAATGTAAGTAGCTGTGATTTCAAGTCTTGGACTCCGGCTGGCTTGAGGCCTGCCAGCAGCCATGGGCTTCCCCCAGACTCAGTGCTCAGTTCCCTCCCACCATAACGCTGGCTGCTGTCATATAAGTGACATATTCTTGAAACACCAATAAACAAATACATATGAATGATCAGATTCACTAAGGCACTTTCACTCACAAGGTGAAATTATGGGTGATACACGAATATACTGCTGAAAACCTTGATCCATGGACTCATTCTGGGTTGTGGATAATTTCAGCATATTTGTATCCCTTAGTTTATATTCATCAGTACATACTTTGTCTTATTTACTTAATTGTACCTTATCATAACCATAGGTACATGTACATTTTGGTCAACATGTGGATTGTACAGAAATTCCATGTTTTGTTGCCGCCAAGCTTGAAGGAATGTATAATTGTTGTTGATGGGATGGTGTGAGAGAGATAGGCTTAGGTAAGCCTAGGCCAAGCTGAATTCTAGGTACATACACGTATATATAGTACATTTATTCAAGCATGACAACCTATGAAATCTCCAGTGACGGCCAGTAATTTGCTCAATCAGCATCGATTACAGCAACCCTGTAACAGAATGTTTATGTAAATGTGCCTATACAGACACAAAATCTATAATGGCCTTAAGGCTGATATTGACAATCTTACATAGAGTTGGCTAAATATGCTTAAGGGGAAGATCATGGTGTTAAGTTAAAATGATTTTTGTTGGGAGAATATTGCTTTAAGGTTCTGTAACGATCACTCTTGTTCCATTGACTTGTTCAAGCCAGTCACCCATTGTTTTATGATGGTTTTGAATGTTTATGAGTAAGCCTTGTTAACATGGAGCAACATCACTCGGACTTTCAGGTTTCATTTAAATTTTATCTTTAAGACAATATGAGTACTACAGTCAGAGGAAAATTAATATGTAACATGTGAATTTTCAAAATAATTTACACTTGTTCAAAGTAGGATAACCAATTTAATATGGTTTCGTTTGCCTCCGACTACTAAGTTTTGCAATGAGAAAGTCAAAATGTTAGTTGCCACGATATGGCTGAAACATTCCTGATGTGACGTTTAACCATAATCATTCATTCATTTAGAATGTTTGTGATCGGAAATGCTCAAGAGAAGCTGACTTAGTGATCATACCAGACCACAGGTGCATGTTCATGCACAGCTTGAGCCAATCAATCAGTATAACAGGCCTCATTACAACTCAAGCTTTAGTACAACCCCGTCACAGGTGTGCCCCCAAATTTAACACATCTGTACACGGTTTCAAAAGTTAGATATCGTCAAAAGCATATCTTCACATTTTGTTGATTATTTGCACTCAGAAACTTGGCTGCCAGGTAATTGTTAAAGAAAAGCCATTATATTATGCTGATTTACATAACAGTTCACATCCAGCATCATACGATATCTGTTCCCGTGTAATATAAGTCTTAGGCTATCAGTGGCTGACACTCTTCATTTAACGCACATAATGTATGTGGGTGCATGCGTGCGTGCCTGCATTTAGTGTTTACTCTACAATTTTTCAGTTATACGTGTATGACAGTGTCTTCTTTTGGCATGGCAAGTCTGTGCCACCGATGTGCTACAGTCACTGGAATATCAGCCCGAAGACACCAGACATGACGCCACCTAGTTACATTATACTGACACCAGGCCGACCAGTCCTGTTTCCTTGCTCTAATCTCTCATTGAGGAGCACCAAGTGAGGCAGCAAAAAGTACCATTTTTGAAGTCGTTGGTATATTGGTATAACCTGTTCCATGTTTCATCCCAGATCTTCTGACCTTGAGGCGGGCACTCTAATCACCATGCCACCGAGGAGGTTATTGATATGAATGTACACTGACTGCAATGTACTTGTATACATGACATGTACATTTGTTGAACTGTTTAACTGTTTTCTCCAAACAGGTGCAGTAGAAGCCTGCCTCTTGCACAGTCTGAAGAAGAGGGCTCTAGGACTGTTCAAGTACAGCACCACCACGGCCTTGTTACAGAAGGTTTCCAAGAGCTGCGAGTCCGCTGCCGAGGTGGCACGTCTGGTGACAGAGATAGAGGCCAACAATGATCCGAACAAGTAAGCCAGCCACTTTACTGTCATGTCCAACAACAACTAACACTGAGACGTATTGAATCTGATCTCTGTAGATGTAGCTGTTCCCCAGAGCAGTTATGACTAGTGAAAAGCCTGCAAAGTCAGGAAAATTTGATCCACTGTTTTCAAGAATGTTGATATGGAATCTCGAACTTATTTTTTTGGATATTAAGTAAAATGTATCTTGAACCACTGGACTGTCAGTCCTCTGACTTTAAAATGAAACTGTATGCACATGTATGCATATAACATTTGGATCACAAGCAGGTATTCAACTTCAGGAGGTTTTTTTTGGCAAGGTTTTCTGGCAAAATGGGTCAGCCACGTAGTGGCTGGTCAGGCCTAGTGAATGGATGCAGATGGTTTTGCAATCTAAAAATGTAAATTGCCAAACCATCTCTTGACATGAGGATGAACCTGGTATTAAAAACCGAGAAATCATTCTCCGAATGTGGTGCCAGGAGATTGTGTGGGGAAAAGATTTGTGGGAACTGATTGATTACCTAATTTCTTATGTAAACAAATGCTGGGAAGATTCAGAGTGATTTATGCAGTATGCACTCCAGAGTTTAAATTATGGCTTCATAAACATGTTCAGTCAATTCTTTCACAGACACATGTGTGCCCACTGAAGTTATGTTCGGGGCCACACCTGCTGTGACCATTTTACCTATTTTGACCCTCTTGTCGTAGAATTCTTAGCTGCAACAAGTACATGTAGTTCTTTGATCACTGTGGCTGACTGTCAGTTGGTCGATTGGTAAATCTCCTGATTTTTGACTTAATGAGGAAGTTTTTGTGGATCATTCCATGTCATCTCAGCTGCCTGTTGTAATGACCATCTTAAAGTGAAAGACAGCACATGATCAGAGTTAAGTTTGCCAAAAAGGTTGGACAATATTGTGTTTATTTCGGTGGAGTTCTTTTTCTAACAGCTACCATGACAGTGCAAATTCACTTTTGACCGTGCTCCGTCGGCTAACAAGAAATGCAGCCGTTCTTTGTGGGCTGTAATGTAATTGTTCGAATTGCGGAACACCCATGTAATCTGAAACTGTAGTAAACTGTTAGGGTTGTCGTTGAAGCTTAAGTATATATGTAAATTTATAACATGAAACGATCAAGAAACTCACTCCTGCCACAACATAATGGTCTGCAAAAACTTTGCAGTGTTCTTCACACATGCACCTGTAATTAAAATATATAACATTAAAACAGTGTCCTGTCCCTATGTTATTTCATGTTATACTGACAGTCAAATCAGAACATTTACGTCACAGCTTATAGATAGCTGATATCGCCTAGCTCACTGATTGATCAGTCTCTCATCTTAAAAGTTTGGGTGCCTCCATATCTCGAGTCAGAAGCAACATACTCCACACCTCAAAGATAATTCAACAACAAATTCGTGCAAATTCAAAAAGGTTTTTGCATTCAAGATAGAATTTTGTGATCTTTTAGTGAATAGTGCCTCGGTCTTTAGCTGTCTTTTACGTAAATTTCTCCTAAACAGAGTTCTTAAAATTACGCAAAAGTATAAGAGAAATGTTTGCCAAGTAAGGTCATTTACAATGCAGTGTTCAATGTACATGCAGTACTTTACTGTACCTTGGTGGGAGCCCAAACAATGACTCAGTACAACATGTGATGAACATTTCTGATAAACTGTTGTCAAGTACATGTGGAACGGGAAGGAATGGTATAGTTAATTGTGAAGGAATAACACAACTTTAGTGTAAATGATGCATGTGCACTAATGAGATATATGTAAACCAACAGTCAGGTAATCTATGTGTGCAACAGTCTCCTTCACCTTTGGCATGAGAAAATGTACTGTGATATTCTAAGTGTCACTTAAAAAATAATTGGGGAGAAGGGGGAAGCTGATCATTTTTCAAAGAGTGACCGTTGTGAATTGGCGTAACTACTTGGAATTAGTGCTTGTTGCTCTTGTTGACGTTTTTATATTTTCTGGTTCTTCTACCATATGTCTTGTATGTGGAAAAGTACCTCAGTGATGTGGCCCAGTATCAGTGTATTACCCCAAGGTCTCCAGTTGTCTTCACCCATAAAGATGACTGCCATTAAAGAAGTGAAAAATTCTTGAGCATGGATTTAACTATCAGTTAAATACATAAATTATGGAAGTGTCATTTAAGATATAATCTGTCTTTAGTGCTACTCGGTTGTTTTTTGCGAAGTAATTAGCTAGGTCTTTATACTCTTTTTATACCCCATAATTAGGATTATAGCATGATTAATCATTGGTGAAGCATCGTATAATTTAGGGGTGGCTGAAGCATAAACACTATCCCAGTGTAACAAATCTCAGTCCCTTCGGTTAGCTGGAGACATGTGTTTGGAGATTTCTTGTGACAGCAAGAATATTTTTTTCTTTTATCATGGAAGGAAATACTGAGATTTCACTGATGTATGAATAATAAAACTGTATATTAACATTATGTGCACATATATAACATGGCATTCGGTATCATGTAACATTATAAATAGGGTTTGTTAACCAGGGACTAAGTCCCTGGATGACTGCGTGTACACGTACTACATATGTAGGTGGAAATGTCCATCTTCTTTGTACCATATCAATAGAATGGATAAAAACATTACAAGATAGTTTCAGTCACTGAAGTTGTATGTTACTCAATCTGTCTAAGCAGAAGTTGTAATATGACCTAGCTTGATCAGGTAGTGCACAGAAATAAAAACATTTCTTTCAGAAGAAGACAGAAATACAGGTATATCTCTTGTACGGGGCTACTGAATCAAGGTGGCTTTATACATGTAACAAGGTCAGATGAATCAGTGGTGCATTGATCTAGTGTTAGCGCCATCTGCGTCTTTAACCTTACCCTGGTGGAGAAATCTCGATTATACTAGCCCAAGAGGCAAAAAATAATTTTATTTTTCATTACATGGAGAGTCAAGTTCTGGGTTTCCATAGGAATTAGGTATTACCCTGTGAAGCTTTTTAGGATGCAGAAATGATTGGAGTGGTCACACAGAGGCCTGGCACCAGTCGTTTGCTACAAAAGTCCTATCAGGGTAAGAAACCCTAGTTTTCTGTTTGCTGATAGGTCCCCTGAAGCCTGTCACTTGAGGGTATTTACGATGCCTAGGCACCTTGTAGGGGGCTACCGCAGGGGATATTTACTCAGATCAATAACATAGTCCCTGAAAATCCTTCAATATGGAACTGATTTTCCTTATATTCCACAGCCCGTTTTGATGGTATTCACATAAGCACCAGGCCCTGGGGCTGTACTTTACTCAATCGCATTACCAGAACACGAAACATTCAAGAAAAATGGCAAAGGATCACTGTGTAACGTTGCTACAGTTTTGCCGACATGTGAGCAGCATTTATCTGTTTTCCCCGTAAGCGCCTCCCTGTGGCCGATCAATGGTGTCTGACTAGAAGCACTTAAAACCACCCACATCTTCTGCTCCTGACCAGGGAATTAGCGACCTGTCAATCAGGGTGGTTGCCTTGGCAACTGTATCCCACACATGTTCTGGGACAAGCCGCTCCATCACCTGCCCTCCCCTCTTGTCAGAAGCAGATTAGAACCAACAGTGGGTCAAGGGTGACCGGCCACATAGCAGCACTGTACCTCAGCCACAAAATGAAACAACGGCTTTCCCAAACTGATGGCATTATTCACGCGCTCATCAGGCATCATGAAAATAAATTGACCACTGGATGCAGTTTAGGAGAAAGACATCCATTCTGACTGGATTTGGCTGACTGAAGCTTGTAATCTAAAATGGATTTAATCAAAACCTTTTTGCAGAGATAATGTAGATGATATTCTCTGCTTGTACACTGTCTCTTTTTAATGGATCAGACCAGGAATTACATGGCCGTGGTCTAACCCTGGCCGTAATGGGTACTAAAAAAGAAACCCCCAACACACTGAACATGAAGGTAAACAGAGAAAAATAGGCTGTAATCCTGAACAAAATCAACACTGTCTCTGACCATTCAGCTTTTTAATCAACAACTGCTGAGATCGTTGTTGTAGCGAAGATTATTCGAGGTGGCAAAATAAATGGTCACCAAAGTTGTTAATGGGCTTATGCAAATAATTTCATTAATGGATCATTTCAAAAAATCAACCCTGTCCTGAAATCAGGATGAATAAGTGGATGGATTATTAGGAATGAAATCAGGATGACATGCATTCAGAAATCGTCCCTTGTCATGGAAAAACATGGACTCTATCTTTTAATGATGATGAACATGCCAAAATAAAGAACTGGGGTAGGTTACATCTTGTAGAAACTAATATTTATCTGTAATTTAGACAAACCTGCCACAAGAAAGAGAGGGAAGAAAGCTTCTAATGGTGCAAATAATGGATTCTGTGTTATCACGATAATGATGAACATGCAGTAAGAAAGTAGATAGAAATCTTGGATTCTCTTGAAAAAAAAAGTGTTGTTGACTAATAGGCTTATGAAAACTCAGTAAGAAATGGAGGAAAAATATTATCATAATGATTATCATGATTTAAGATAGGCAGGAAAAATATCTGCACGGAGATGCATGTATCGCATGTCTTCTGTCTTCAGGATTGTTGTCAGTATATAAACAGAGAATACATTCAAGATGCATTTGTCAGTGTGAAAAACATATTTCAAATGCTTTCATCCCAACTTATCCCACAAAGATGTTACAGACTAAGTTGATTGTATCATACCATGGCAACATATTTGAAATGTCCATGGTTTAGCACAGAAACGACTGTTCCATGATGCCAGAGAATCAAAACTCCATCAGAATAACACATTGTCATATCATTGGATTTCAGACAAGGTGGATAGATTGGACCATGTGTGCTTGTATATGTAGATTGTTTATATGAATATGTCAAGGCTCACTTCAGGCTCATATATTCCCATGGCGAGTCATCATGGAGCGTAAATGCCAACCTTAGTCCGCATTCTTCAAAAATTAGATTTGGAGGTCATGTGACTTTGTCCCATGGCTCAGTTTCCAGTTGTCTGACTCTAGGGTAATCACATCTGGCAAAATTGTATTGCAGGGCAAGTAATGCTCTGTTCAAATGGCGTAGCTTTCTCTTTACCATCATTCACATGACTTCTAGGGAATATTCAGCTGAAGGAAAACAACTCAGTTTTGCTCTCACAGACAGGAAGTTCTGAGTCGGTTTCAAATGAGAGCAGTAAATTGTCAGTTCACATCATTGAAAATATTACCAGGCTATGTATGAAAAACATGTTTTTATCGATCCAGCTGAAAAGAGGATTGTGGCTGTTATTGGGGAAAAACCAAGAAAAGCTTTGTCTGTGTAACAACCAAAAAAAAGAACATTCTTCTCATTAATAATGAGTTAAACAAGAAATGATAATAAAAATTGTAATAGCAGAAAAATATTGCAAATAAAAAAGAAATTACAGTAGACGGAGATGTAAGAAAAAAGTCTTGGTCTCGCCACCAGTGTAAAGAGAATGCAACGAGAGAAAAAGTAACGCATCAGAATGAATATGCTTTCATATTATGTCAGATGAGAACTTGGAAGAACATTGAATTTGATTTAAGAGTTCATTGAGTTTTTTTCCTTCGATTGTGGGGCATTGGTACATGTAGGTAATCAACTCTTTATTTTTATTAGCTCGGCCGTAATACACAGCTTTTGAGATGCGACGTTATAAAAACAGAGTGATATCCCTTTGTGATGTGGTACATACAATATTGGAGATTTATCCAAACCCTGAAATAAAACTTCCGAAATATGTTCCCGATTGATGCTGCATGGGTATCACGTTGGGCTACAGAAATGAAATTCTGGCTATCATCATAGTGGTTAGTGACTAGTGACTGACCATCTGTCCATCATTCCAAACATCCACCTGTCTGTATTTTTGTAAACGCTCTTAACTAGACGTACCAAATTTATACCAGGGCCCGGTTTCATGAAGCATACTTAGTGCTAAGTAGCTCTTGGCTAAGTGCATTTCCTTTCTCTACAACATACGTTGTCATGGCAGTTAAGGGAATACTTAGCTAAGTGCACTTCATGAAACTGGGGCCACATGTGCTCTTTCATTTACTCCTAGGCTTTGTAAAGAATCCTATTCATTTCTGTGACTTCAGTCAGTTTTTCCAAGGTCATTATGGTCATTCAAGTCGTATCTTCTCTCAAGCCTGTAAAAATAATTATCAACTATTTGTTCCACATGCGTGACATGTGTTCCTATGGTCATTTATGTAGGAGAACCCATGACCTGTCTTTTCAAGGTCACTTTGTCCATGTGTGCTTCTGTTACCTTATCAACACACTGTCTGCTGCAGTTGTCCTTATGAGTTGCACAGTGCCAAAAGGGAAAGGCCAGGTTTCAGGAAATGTACTTAGTGTTAAATAAACCTTAGCCACGAGCACTTCCTATCTCTAAAACATACGTTGTCGTGGCAGGGAATACTTAGCTAAGTACACTTCATGAAGCCAGGGCTAGGTTGGCAACCCCTAAACCAAACAATAATGTTGGTGTTTCCTCATGAACCAGGAGTGTTAACATTCTACTAAATCAACTGTCACCCAGTATCCTGCTTTTGTCCCTGTAATACACTGCTGTCCACAGTGGAGAAGTGTCATTTATAAACCCTGCGTTTTTGCGTGACGTTAGGCAACAAGGGATCGGCATGGAGCAGAAATGAGTTCGAACTGTTAGGGCATTGTGATCTTGTTGTGGGCTTGAATGTCTTGTCCACTGCTTGATTAATGTGACACCCAAGTCGCAGTAAATCACACAAGCAATCAGAGCCGAGTCTTGGCCACGATAACGTCTTCTCTGATTAAAAGTGTATTGTTGGCAGTGTAATCACACTCTCGCCAAAGTAAATGGTCGATTGCACGGTGCAAAGCAGATCAATTCCTTGTACCATAAAACCTCTACACTTAAGAACAGTGCAAAAGAAAAAGATCTAGGTAACAGTGAAGCTTCTACAAATTGTAACCCTACAAGGTGAAAAGATCCAGCAAAACCTCTAGGCAAAATGACAAACATGTACCACAAAACTACCATTTTCAAAAGTCATGCAAATTAAGAAACAAGCCCAGTTCCAGACAGTTTACATGTATCTTTTCAGTTAACCCAGACAATGGCACACCGAACCCATACGGTAGTATGTGGTTCGATCTCCACAATGACAAACCTCCAGTAGCACCACCACTGTGATGGCTGACCAATTCCATGCATCATGAAACTCACACATGAACAGCCGTTGCCACACAGTGACTAAGACCTTGAAACTTCTGTACTGATGTCACCTCATTGTGATAGGCTGATTTGATATATATGTATTGTAGAACCTGTTGTAGTCTAGTGCTTAACATGCTGGGTGCTGTACAAAGACCAAGGAGCTTCTCACCAATGTCATCGCTGTGAGTTCAAGCCCAGCACATACTGGCTTCCTCTATGGTCATACGTGGGAATATCCACCAGCAACTGGGCTCTGCCCAGTTTCCTCCAACCGTAATGCTGGCCGTCATGGTATAAGTGAAATATTATTGAATATGGCCTGGAGCACCAATCAAATAAATAAATAGAACTTGTTTAGTGGACCATTTCCCACATTGTCTGATGTGACAAAAGTGTAGGATTTCTTTTACTCTGATTTGATGTTGTACTCAGAGGCTTGTAGAATTCCTTCCGGCACATCATGTACATGTTTGAATCTATTATACTGATATCGCTATAATTTTTATCATCTTTACCTCACTGATTTACCATCAGCATGACAATTGATAACATGTTGTCTTGAATAAGATATTTCAAATGAGGCTTTGATGTGTGTCTGTCGAACTGATCTGCTGGAACTGATAGAATTAGCTTTTATATTGGCTTCCAGTGAGATGAAAGTGTTTGCAGAGATGGGCAGCTGGTCCCTGGCAGGATAGAAGGATTTATCTATTTGGGTAGGATTTGGGAAGACCAGGTTGATGTGGTTAAGATCAAATCTGAACTGTTCTTGTACATGTGGGCTGAATATTGATTATAGATGGCGTAAGGCCTGTCTGTAATTATACAGCTGACGCAGGCTGGAATCAAAAACTAGCTCGATCAAACTCAATCAGGTCTTGATTGTCTTTGATGAATTTCAGAAAGAAAACAATTGTGTTGAACATTGTCAGGTTTCACAGGGAATTGGAAAGCCTTCAGACTTCATTGTTCTGCTGACATGTACCTTTACATTGTCATGATTGTTGGCAGTAGAGAGCTTCAGTGTACTGGAAACAGAGAGGCAGAAGCATAATTAGCACTTTTCTTGCAGAATGTGGAACTTTTTTTAGACCAAAGTCACAACTCCAAGAATGATGTAAATATGTTGTTTGTTGCTTCTGTATTTTCTTAAGGATTAAAGAAATAGCCCGATACATTTGTAAAATAAACAGTGGGAGAAATGTACTGCATAATGAAGTACAAATGACTCCTATACCTCACTCAGACTTGTTAATGTGATGGTCCCTTTATTCATGAAAATAGTTCGGCAAGCACAAATACATAAACGGCCATAGTTTTTGTTTTTGAGCAGGAGTTTGATTATCAAATCCCTTGCAGAATACTGGGAGTGTGATTTGCACAGCTAGATTCACACTTCCCGTATTCTTCATTATTTCAGGCGTGTGTTATCTGCACATCACGTATTTGTTTCAGGAGTTTGCTACTTGTGGGAGTGTGATAGCAAACCTCAAATACAAAGGCCTGCAACAGGATGCAGCATTAGTCGATTTTTGGAAATGGGAAGTTAGTCTGCCATGTGAAGTTGGTTTGCTTTGTCATGTATGTGAAGTTGGTCTGGTGTGTTAAACTATTCAGTGGGAATTACAGTTTGTAAAGACTTGATTTAGGTTAATTCTTTAACAAAGAGGCCGAAGCATTTTTAGGTTATCTTCTGTGCGTTGCACAAAATCTTCGTCTTGATCTGCAACATTTTCTTGATTACGAAGTCTTTATGTTTAGGTACAGTTTAATGCCACAGTGTACATGTATTTAATCTTAATACCTGGTACCGGAGGTGAAGCAACACTACAAATAGAAGTGAAGGATAATTAATTGGTGGTCAGAATTCTTTTAGGCTGAAATATTCTAGATTGGCAAGAGTTTATTCTAGATTGACAAGAACTCTTTAAAAGCACTTCTCTACTTAACCAATTGTATATCGAGTCAGAAACAGGTTGTCGGCATTTAAAAGATTCTGTATCTTCAAAAGAGATCTGGTTTGAAGCTTGAGCTCTGGTAATTTATTGTCGCACATTTGTGTAAGTCGCCCATGACTTTTATTGACCCACGTGTGGAGGGGCAGCTGGAGCTGGTGCAACTTTAGTTGGAATGGCTGTTTCATTTCCTGCTCTGTAATTGGTTCCTGGTTGGTGCCGAGACCACTCAGCATCCAGCTGTGTTCTTCTCTCCAGATGGAAAACGATTGACATTCGTGTTATGGTTACATGTAATTACACACTGAGCATTCCAGTGATCACTGACAAGTAGAAAATAATGTCCAGACATACAAGCCACCTTTGATCTGTAGGTCGAGAGCCCTGTCATTTGGTTTTCTGCAGTGACTTGAATCAGTGTTCTGATTCCCTAAAGCACAACAGCACTTTCTCACTGAGAATTTGCTGTAGGGATTCAGATGTTATAAAGAAAATTATAAGGCACAAGTTAGAACCATAAATTTGTGTGATCTCTGCCTGCTGCGAAAAGCAAATGTTAATTATTCCCCATCCTCTTCAGAAGAGGAGGGTACATAGCAATTGCTTTTTAGATGGGTCCCATTTACTTATATCTTGACAACTTCCTGTTGATTTCTGTGCAATAACTGTGCTAAATAACGTGCAGTTAATTGGTCTTTGATTCTGATTGTTGTTGGTTTATGGGAAATAACTACGATAATATTGTACAATTTTTGGTTGATAAAATTTGTGCGGGTTCAATTTGTTGATCCTTGGGTCAAGTTAAAAACCAGCTTGATCTACAAGTTCTGTTTATTTAGCATAGAATATAAAGTATCCTAAATTAGCCAGCTATGAGGAGGGTCATGTTTTTTATAGTTACAGATATGTATGTTAGACAGTTGCTGATTTGTGCATATGTTTTGGTCTGTTGAACCTTTAAAATGATGTGTATATTACCTGCATCACTTGAGTATTCTTATAAGATGTGTTGTATGATTGACAAAAGCAGGTGGGGAGGGGGGTGACAGGGTATAAATACTCAACAGTGAATCTTTGTGAATTAACTTGATTAAGAGATAAAGTTGCAGAAAAGTTGAGGAAGGATTAAACCCAACAGAAGGGTGGGCGCATGTGTATGTGTGTATGGGTTGAATGAAGGACCACGTTAGGAACTCCGTTATATTAACATTTATGCAAGGTTTGAGATAATTTCTACCCAGAATTTAGCCTGTGTCTGTACTAGTACTGATGTTCTTTGTCATCATAGTTATAAAAAATGTTTGGTGCAGAAAGGTCAAAGGAGAAAAAAACATTAAAACGGCACCAGAATCGAATGATCATCAAAATTTATTTGTTGATACAGTCTGTAATATTTACTTTGATTTCATCTTTCAGGAGAAAAGAAATAGTGGGTATTTAAAACCACCTCTTGGTATATATTGTCATTATTATGGGCATAATAATGTAATAATTTTTATTTTTTCATCTCCTTTAAGAAGATAGAATGGCAGATTTGAGTGTGTTTTGAGAGTTTGATATGTTGACAAAATTGCATATACATTTTCAAATTGACGACAAAGGCTAATGGCAACCTTCACATACAGGATAGATCACACCTAACACTTGCACCTGGTCGTAGAAGTATAAACAAAGCTGTCCAGGCAGGCGAACATCTGCCCAATAATTTTTTGTCCTCCCCCCTCCCTGCCCTCCGTGGGGCAGACATTCTTGTTTGTGATGTACTCAAGCTACAGGTAAATCAATACTTGTTAAGGAATGTCTGTGTTCTAACTAAAGTTCATCTGTTGCTACATGTATGTAAATAGATGAGGTATTAATAAAACATGCCTGCGGTGGAGGTGTGAAAACAAAATTGATATTTGAGCTCTTTTTTTTTTTTTTACCCCTTTTTTTTTGGAGCCTTTTTTTTTCATTTCCCGTGCTAATCAGATTTCATGAAATAAATACAGGGTTAGCCATTTTGTACGTTCATTTCTTTTGAGTTTGTTATTAAATGTCAGCGAGTTAGGCTTTTATAATGAAGAGAACCGTTCAGAATCATCATGGCTGGGTAATATGACAATATTACATGTGTATTAATAATGTCAATAGCCAGCTTACAGCTGTCTGTATATTGCAGAGAAACAAAACCACGGATACGTGTACACTGTACAAACAAAGGCTGATGCCTTTTATGAAGTATCATACACAGAAAAATCAGTTATTTATCAGAATATTTCCAGTGTACAGTTTTATGCATGCAACTACATTTACATGTAGATAGATGTACATCAAGCCTTATTCATATTGTATTTTTGTTGAATTCCACAAGATGTACATGTATACAACTGGGGCAAATGTGAAATTTTCATATTTCACCCCTTGTATGCAACAAGTTGTTTAACACCGAGGTCGCAGCCGAAGGCTTGTTTGACGTCGGGACCTAATATTCCCTAATTTAACAACCTAAGTCAAAGTAAATATTGAACTTATGTTTGTCTTCTATCATCCTCAGCACACAACATATTATCTCTGGGGATTCAGTTAGCACATGAGGAACCTTACCATTGTTTGCCAGTGACCAGGCTTTTCACAGCCAGTTACATGTGTCCAGTGTTTACAGGTTTTTGTAGTGTTAATTTACTAGTGATTAATGTGTAAGGCAGTACCACATTTTCTGACTTCTGAGTTCCATTATGACTCTGTTAACCTGTGTTGACTGTGTTTACACATGTAGTTTCCTTGTCGGATATAGGATTGAGGCTTTGAATGAAGCAAAAACCCCAAAAGAGGTTTGCTAAGATTGATGTGTCATTAAATGTCAGATGATCTTCGTCATAACGTCTCTGTGTAAGGTAACGAGCCAATCCTGTTGCTCAGACTTTGGTTTTTCAAATGTCATGAGCTCTGTTGAGATTGTTCCCGTGAAAGAAGGAAGAAGGGGATTTTGTTTATTTTTAGAGAGTGTGCGGCATTAATTTGGAATCCTGCTAGCGAGAGGATGTCACTGGTACTGATAATGAGCTCAGGTTTTATATGAAACGTAAGACTTTCTAATCTGCACATCATGAAATAAAAGAGGTTTTCAAAACGAGAACTGTGGCTTGGATTACAAGTTGTGAAATCCAGATATCTAGTATATGATATTAAACACGTATTTGCACAAAAGGTGTATATTTCAACCAATTCTAGAGCAAGGAATATGTGAGTGGCAAGATTTCATACCATCACTTAGTTCAGAAAGATTCTGTCACTAACCATTTGGCCATAGTGAAGAGATTAAGGGCACAAAGATGACTGCCAAGGTTTTACAAAGATGACTACTTGGGTCGATGCTGGTTCTTGTTATCCATCTTCTTTTGTTTATAGCAGTTCTTGTTGATTAGGACACAAAAATCTTTGGTTGGATTGGTTTAGTTCAGAGATCCACATGTAGTGTTAATGTTAGTTTCTTGTCAAGTGGCTGAGTGTGCATTTTTTCCAAAATAGAAATGCTTATGTCCATCTCCATGGTAGAATATCTGTGTCTAGAAATGCTATGATCTGTGGAGAATGGCAGTTCTTCATCCTCTTGTTGATGATATGTTAAGATAACCTTCTAAACTTTCATGAGACACCTTTTTGATGTTTCAAAGTGTGTTCATTTTATTATTAAAGTGAACACCATGGGAATGGATCTTTTTTAATGGGTATTAATTACAAAATGCATGTCTATATCTTGATTGGTACATGTATATAATGAAACCTGTTATATACATCTAGTGCTCTCTATATTACAAACTTGTATGTGTAGGTGTGTACTGCTGTATACTGGCATGTACAGAGTTTAATTATATCACTAAGTGTAAATAATTGATGTCTGGCTAATGAGGAATGTTATCAGAAATAACATGTGGTGGCGGCCAGAGACTGTGTGGCCTAACTGGGGGACATGTATGTACATCTATGCTACCACAGTGCTTGTAGCGTCATCATATGGCTAAAAAATTGTTAAGTATGATGTAAAACCCAAAACATACAAACATACAGTGCTTGTACTTCCACTTAACACGTAACATGAGCGGTACTGGTACTGCAAACTACATGTTCATTGCATATATGTACTTGATACGGTACATATATTCATTTGGTACACAAATTGATATTTGTTTGCTTTGCAGGCTGGTGTCTATTCTAAAGTATGGCATTAGACACCGATAAATCTTATATTTTTGAATATGATGTTTAATGGTAATAAAGAAAAAAAAACGAGAATAAATTAAAAATAAATAAACAATTAAATGTATGGAGTGGCATAGATGTGTTTCCCCTGTCCCAGAATGGTCGGGTCGAATTTTTTCCTAGTCCCAACATTCATACATTAGTCATATAAATAAAAGTAAATGCTATTCCATGTGTACTTGCAGAGTACTTCGCATTGTCTCTTTTAATAAATTCTGCCATGAAACCTGACGATGTGGCATTTGATGTACGAGTACATATAAATTTTAATTAAATGAATGGATTGATAAGTATATGTATGTGACAGAAGTTGAACAGTGTCATTGCGCAAATAGTATATAAAGAATGCTAAGGAACATGGACGCTGTATTTATCAGTTTCACTCAAGTACTGTTTTAGTTGTAAAAAATTTGCAAAACTAAAAGTGCCAAAAGCCGTCATATTATCTATATTTAAATATATGTACATACAGGTTTAAATTCAGGCGTGTAAATCATTTATTACAGAAAATCAGTGGACAGCAACAAGAACCAAACGAAGAAACCTGTTCCAGCATACAACCCCAAATATCTGTGGATCAGACTAGCGATATTTGAGAAACACCTGGCTAAAATTCTGGATTACCTGGTGCAGAATCACAGGTGAGAAATCATTGTTTGAGGTTCTAAAGTTCGGTATTATATTGTTCAGAATCACTGTTCACTGAAGTAAATGTTTATGACCTGACTAAAATTTGGGATCCGAATCAGAAGATTTCAGAATCAAAGCGGAATAATTATTGTTTGATGAATTAGATGTTTATCACGGGGACAAAATTCCGGATTATCTGGTTCAGATTTGCATGTAAAATGAACAGATAAGACAGCCATGAGCTGAAGTTGTGAATTTCTCAAGGAGTCCTTGTTTTCTTCAAGTATTTTCCAGATTTCCTTTTGTTTGTCATTTGACATGTATTCATGTCAGCTTTGCTGTTTGATTTTCAGTAAATACTATGAGTCAGATGCTCTCATCGCTGATCCAGTTGACGGACCAATATTTGCCTCCCTGCTGGGTAAGAAATATTTAAAAACCCACCTGAATTGACTGATAAAAAGTGAGGGGTTACAGTGTGGATCAAGGGTCATGCTTTAATGCAACAACAAAAAGGCATGATGCCAAATAGTCTGGGCCCGATTCCACAAAGCAAATTTTGACTTAACTCAAAACCTTCGAAGTCAGTTTTACAGCTTATTTGATAAAAAAACTAATTTTGAAATTTGTATCACTGGTGCTTTGCCATGATATACATATACCATCCATGCATTTAATTTAATATTTCAAGAATGTTTGATTTTATTTAAGGTTTTATTTTAAAGGAAAGACCACACAAAAATTAAGTTATGGTAACCAAAAAGACCATTAAAAGCAGTATCTGAAAATACCTTCGCTGAATTTTTTAGATATTCTTTTTCACCAAATTGAACGCAGTCAAATGTTTTGATTGTATGGAGGGGTTTATGGACCATGTTGATGATGTGGTTCACCAGTGACATCACGCCAACTCTTTATGGCCCTAAAGCAGAAATATATTGTTATATTAACGTTTTCATACACAGGCAGATATAAAACAGGAGCCCTCTTCACAAGAACTTTATTCAGAGGTGAACATAAAGGTTTTGTGACATCACCGATGAACCACATTAACAATATATTCCATAGAACCCACCATACAATCAAAATATTTGACTGCATTTAGTTTAGTTAAAAAATCTGAAAAATCAAGTGAAGGAATTTCCAGATTCAGTTTTTCAGTGTCTTTTCACTCACCATAACTTCAGTTTTGTGTGGTCTTTCCGTTGAAGTACAAAATTGTTGTGTGGAATCTGTGCCAGATGCTGAAACAGATATTTGATTTAAAAAAAACATACTGCTACAGTTACATGTACAGGTAACATTTACAAAAGGAACTGGGAAACAGACCAAATCGTATTCCAGTATCATTGTCACTATCACTCTCACTGAAGAAGAACATTTAAAAATTACATCAGCTGATGCAAAAGGCTTTAGAGCAAAGAAAACTCTCAAATGATATTGACTCTACTTCCAAATGTTAGCTACAAGATGACACTACCAGCATAACAATTGTGTCAATGATGTATTTATAATGGTGATTTCCCCGAATTTTGCCTTCTCATTGGCTAACAGATCACTGATCCAATTTATAGATTCATAATATGGCTACACCGAGAGAGGTATGGCCTGCCACTGAAGCCTTGTAGTTTCTTAAAGGAGGAACAGGGGAGCATAATGTATAATGTAGTGAAAAGAGTAAGGTTTGAAAATTTAAAAAACACCATCTGATAACTGTTTAGACATTCTTTAGATGGTCTCTAGGAAACATACGTTTCATCACCGTAAAGTCATACAGCTGTCAGAAGACGCAGACATGTTACTGACCCGATGCTGGCTGATTGATGTGAATGGGTTCCATTCACTCTCAAGTGGTGCAATGTCAAACCGTGCTTCTTTCCATCTGTATTCGACGTGCTGTTTGTGCCACCAAAATCTGTACGCTCTGGCATCCTGCCAGCTCTTCATTGTTGTCTGTGCACTGATAAAACAAAGGACAGCAGCCAACCTTCTGTAATGGAGTTGAATTTGCACCCATATATGAGTAGCTTTCTGTACATTCAAAAGACAGAATGTTAACGATTTATGAAGGGCCCGATTCATGTCATATCCGCTGATTGGGCTTTGCATACTCCTGTGTCCTGATTGATCAAAATTATTTGCACAGTTATGTCCTCTTTTACATGGAGGTATTTATTTTTCACTGTTTAGTGTGGGTTATGACTTACTTTAAAATCTGTTTGCCTCGTAAGTAAAAAAAATCTTTAAAAAAGTTTGATGGTCGATTTTAAGTCTTCAACCCATACTGTTTTACTACAAATCTCAAAAAAAAGAAGGAATAATTATTGACTATAGGCCCTCTTTTTCCAGTACATAAACTGATCTGAGAATTGTTTTCCTGTGATGTCTCTCCTTCAGTTGGCCCATGTGCCCTGGACTATACAAAGATGAAAACAGCTGACCATTTCTGGACAGACCCTCCAGCAGACGAGCTGGTACAGAGACACCGGATACACAGCGGTCATACTGGCAATCTGACCGGTCCAGGCTCACCCAAACGACCAGGGCTACAAGTCTGGGTGAGCTGACCTTCTGAAAAGGGACTGTTTCATCAACCACTTCTCTATACATGGCAAAGATTTTGAAGTTAAATTGTTGTAAATATTTTTGGCTATGCCATAGGTACTGTTTATTGTAAATGACCTAAAATTTTGCCCCAAAAGTGCATTATTATAGGAAAATAAATGAAATGAAATCTTTACTTTTGGTGCTGAAACATACATGTTTTTTTCCAGTAAGATATCATCCTACCTTCCAGACAAACCTCAAACACCTTTCTACAATCAACAGAACCCTCAGAATCAGGAAAAATGAGCAACCTGGTCATGGATGAAATTTTTGGTCATTTAGGGCATTTACATACATATTTAGCAACAAGATTGCAATTTGAAAAAGTTCTATTTTCACGAGAAAAAACTTTAGTGGTTTGAAACCAACACCAGAGTTGTGGGAGTGGGATGGCTGTATTACAAGGGCTGTACAGTCCCAACATATCTTGTGTAATTGCTAATATGTGAGGAGATGTTTCTTTTCTCACCACAGTCACATGATCAAAAGGCAACTTTTAAATGGCAAAGGATGTAATTTTAGTTATGAGAAAATTGTAGAAAGTCTGTTTCCTCTGCCCTGGTCCCACCAAGCAGTCATAGACTAAGTTGATTTTAATTACCTAGACAACCCATATTAAAGACATAGCTAACCATGGTAGTTACAATCAACCCAGCCTGCGATTGCTTTGTGGAACAGGGTTCAGGGGGTTGCTAGAATTTAACAATGTTTATGTAGATGCACAGGCAGTAGTGCTGTTTGAAGGACATTGTTTAACCTTGGGACCACAGCTTCCTATAACCCAGCCTTTTACCCCAAGACACCATGGATCTGTAGCATGTTTCTGCCAGTTAGCTCATGAAGGGTTTAACCTATGAGGAGATCCTACCGTACACTGTTCCACCACTAGAGGTTGTGTGTGAATTGTGAACTGTGTTTGTCTGTTGCAGATGCGTCACCACACAAGCACAAGCAGTGAAGAGAGCACAAAAGGACAACACCTCTCGGCCAAAGAGTATGTCGAATCACTTCACCAAAACTCCAAAACAACGCTGTTGTATGGGAAAAACAATGTTCAAGTTCAGCCAGTAAGTGTAATTTCCTAATTCAACCCAGTAAGTGTAATCGGCTAGTTCAGCTATTAACTGTTACAGTCTAGATGGGCCAGTATGTGGAATGTGGAAAAGTTTGGCTATTAAGAGGAGTTTTCAGGTTTGGCCAGTTGTTGCAGTGTCAGGTTTGGCCAGCAAGTGGAATGTCAAGTTTGGCCAGCAAGTGGAATGTTCAAGTTTGGCGAGTTAGTGGAATGTTCAAGTTTGGTTGGTAAGTGGAATGTTCAAGTTTGGCCAGGAAGTGGAGAATCTTCACATTTGGCTAATATTCAGTTGTTTTTTAAGACCCCAGAAATTTAGCAGTTTATGGTATATTTTGCCAAATTCAGAATTGAATCTTCTACAGTTGAGCAGTGTATAAAGATTGTGTGGATACCTAGTCCTGAAACTGTGCCTCAGATATGGATGCCTGACTTTGCAGAAAGAGGATGTGGAATCGCTGGCAGGCTACTTATCGCTGCACCAATCAGCAGACGGCTTAACCATTAAGTGGACCCCCAATCAGCTGATGAATGGCTGTGTGGAAGACAAGGACGAGGAAGTTGACAGGAGGTAACGCCCACCTCTCACTCTCCATTCACCCCACGGTGTCACATGGCTGTATATTATGTGCCGGCTTTGACTGCTTTCATTCCGTACACTACAACAACAACAATAACAAGTGTGATGTGTTCTCGTGTTTCTTTAAAGCCATAGTAAAGTGAAAAAAGTTTGCAGCACACCCATTTTGAGAGATGTCTGAAATAAAAGGAACTTCTCCTTGTTTACCTACACCACTGTTGCCTTAACGACTATTAACAGGATATATATTCAGTTTGGTGTGAAAAGATTTGAATGCAATTATCTACCATGTCGACTGAGATGTAAAGTCACCAACAACCCTACACCCATTCTCTCAAGAGTTGACGATTAAGCAGTATTGTCACAAGTTTCTTTGGGTCATTATCTGTGCAATAGGCAAGCTACTTCTAGGCCTCTTGAATTGAAGAATTGGAATTAGTTTTTGTAAAGACTGTGCTCGTCAGGATGCCATTTTGGTTGGATATGGTTGAACTAGTCTTATTTTTTTATCCATAAATGTGTGAACCAAAATATATATATATATGTATCACAGTTGTCATGTTGTTGTTGTATCCCTTTTTGCTTGTTAATAATGTATCAAAATAAAATGTCAGAAATACTCATTTCAGTAACTTTATTTAAACAAAAAAATTGACCTACCCTTTGGATAATACTCAAAAGTAAAAAGTGAAATTTTTTTTTTGTCAGGTACCAGAATATGTTTAAACCCTTCTGACATTTTATTTTAGATATATGTGTGAGTGTTTCCCTCTGATTTATGAAATTAAATGGAAATTCTTTACTGTTCTTTTATTTTCCTTTTTTTTTTTAAAAAAAAACGTATGTTTCGTAGATTTTGTAATTGCCACATATTGTGTCCATCAGAGCAAATGTAGACTTTTGTAATTTGCTTTTTAGAAACTTTTCCTTTTTTGAAGTCATTATTCCCCAAGCTAGCTTAGTGCTCATATAGATTCAAGTTTCTTGTCTGATCAATTTCTGTGTTTTATGATTGTTTGTATGCAGAGCCTCTTTATCATGTAGCACAGTAGACTCACTTTGGCTTCTCAATTCTGATAGGCCAGATCACGGACAGGTAAATGAAATCCATGCATCGTGGAACCTTGGAATACTCTAACATTTTGTGCTCTGTATAGTGGCTACAATATGTATAGTAACACCCAACTAACCGTGAATGTGGTACGAATATGTGCAATTAGCTTTACATATGTATCTAATCTGAGCTTATGACACAGACTGATGCAGGGCTTGAAAGCTATAACCCCCAAGGTCAGAACCTGGAGACATTTAGGAGATTATATGACTCGAAAATTGAAATGTTTTCGATTTCAAAACATTGTGTTTATTTTGTGGGTGTTTCATATGTGCCACTCGGGCTGTTCGATCAAGTTACAAAAGGTTTCGCAAGAAAAAAGGCATGTAAGTACGAGTGAGTGAGGTAGAACCACCGCTAGCACCGTGCCTCCCCTCAGCGCGCTGACTTTGTCCCCCACAGCCTTGCCACATGTTCCGCAGATAACAGCAGTTGTCTCCCCCTGTTTGCTTGGTGGAAGCTTCTTGTATGACACATCTTGGTGACTCGGGATCAAAGATTACTGAAGCCTGTCTCTCCTAACCCTGGATATGGACACATGACACAAATTGTAATCAGACATTCAGGTATTTTTTAACCAGTTTTATCAGAAGTCTTGAAACAAGATTTACAGATGCATCTGTGTGCAATTGGTGATGTTTTTTTTCCTACTTCTTCTTTTAGGCTAGTAGGAGCAATGACAGTATTCTTCTTGCGACTTGCAAATATTGTGTGGGCAAAAAGAGAAATATTGGCATTGGCTTTATGGTACATTTAGTATTAGCCAAGCAGAAACTCATTGGATAAAACGAAATATACTCTGTAGGCAGAGATGATTTGGGTTCAACAATAGTTTTGTTTTAAACCAGTGTATACTTAGCTTTCAGATTTTAGGGTAGGTAATCCTGGAAATCAGGGAAAGGAAAATTATTTATCGGAAACTCAACTCATCATGTGTACAGATGCAATTTTGAATTGTTTTTCTTCAGGGCCGGTGACAGTTACAATGATACTGGAATTAAGATTTGTTCATGTTATTTTATTTTATTTTTTTTTTAAATGTAGCAGCATGGTTTTTGAGCACGTATCTGGTTCAGCAGCTGCAATTTTATTTGACACTAAGTGTTTTGGTTGTTGCACTAACCTGACTTAAGCATGACCCTTCCTACAACCCTGTTGCTGCCTGCAATAAATGTTGTGACTTGTTGTCTGTGAAAGGTTATACTTCATAAATGTCTATTTCTATATGGGTTAAAATTCCATGATTTACAGAGAACAGCAGAAACCTGGTCCAAGGGTCCAAAACTGTCTTAGATCTAAGTCCAACTTAGTCTTAACTTGTGGTTTTATTTCCAAAGTAAGATTTGAACTTGAATGCCAATTTTCAGTTATGGTGTGAAGGCTTATTACACTAGTATCTTTAAGTATTAAAGTAAAAATTTCTATGGTGACTCACAATTTCAGCACGGTGTAAACTTTTGAAGTTAAGATGAACTCTGACTTAAGTCTGAGACACATTCATGATAGATGGGGACAAAAGTTTATGTACGATGTTTTGTGAAAGTTTGTGTATGATTAAATATGGGACATATTCTGTTGTACTTCAGCCTCTTGTGTGTAGATTTTTGTGCTTGTGTATATTAAGAAACACTGTTGGAGTACTTCCCATTTTAGATTGATAATTTAGAATCATAGTGATAAGCCTTCTAAATGGGTAACTCACTCAGTGTCATTTTATCTCCAGAAACTAACTTATATGTACATGTAATTCAGTCATGCCAATCTTACACTAAAACTTGCCTTTGCACTGTCAGAGAATTTTGAGAATCTTATTCAGTAAGGTACAAGGACAAAGAACTTTCAGAGTTTGTTTCCCTCGCAAGAACTATCATTCAAATTTGTCACCTGTTTTGCATCCATTTGCTGGTGTATGAAAACTTATTTAACAATTTTTCTCATTAATTACACTCATATTTCATATCATATGTACATGTACATTGCAGCATTGCATTCATACTTGAGCAGTTTAATCCTGCTATGCACGACTGCAATGTTGATTCTTCCTTGGACTTGTACATTGTGGTTTGTATCTAAGTGTATCTTGTTCTCCATCATGTCACTGTGCACATAAGGCACACATATGGCCTGAATATGTCTCCACTAAAACCTGAAAAAGTGTTATACAAATTAGCTGTGAATTATGCGCAGTTGGTTCAGACTGATGTAAACCTTTCAAACTGTTCATTTTAACATGAAAACATGTGGAAATTCAGTTGATAGAGTATTGCCAGCAGATGTGTATCTTCTTCGAAAAAAAAAAAGAAGAAAACCTTTGTATGATTTTTATAATGGCGATGAGTAACTCACTTTTTGATCTGTGCTGGAAATTGATTCAGGACACATAACTTATTTACATGGTGCATAAGACAGCAAATACGATAAGTGATGAAACAAGGTATTCCTGGTAGTTGTCTGAACTTGTGATCTTCCATATCGGGATGTTAGTAAAGAAATGTATCATCAGCAGTTTTTAATTGTACCTCAACAGGTCCAGTTTTATGTATGTTATGTTAGCGTGTTTGGGTCTTGATGGACATCTGTTTGTCTTGTGTTATAGCTTATATTGGGACTATGCATTGACGGCCTGCCTGGACGAGATAGTCTATATCCACTGTCACCAGCAACGTGAGTAGCTTACCTCACTAAGTCTTGGCAGTTGTTTGTTGACATGTTGTTTGGAATTTTGGTGCTGAAGACTTCATTTGTGAAGTTAGCAACTGGGAGATTTAATTTTGGAGATGAAAAAGACAGGATTTTGGATCTTTGTTCTGAAATGTATGCTGAAGTGTGACAGACTTCTTGGCTGAAGTGTTGTCACCTGTTTGGACTGCCATGCAAAAGTATAGATGTGGAGCTTCTGTGCTGAAGTGTTCCAGCATTGTGGACTAACGCGCCAAAGTGTGCAATTGGGAATACTGTGCTGAAATCTGCATTTGGGACTTTGCATTGTCTGTAGTGTGCTATATCTGAAACTCCTGAGTCGAAGTGTGCATTTGGGACTTCTGTACTGAAGTATAAATTTGAGATTTCTTTGCAGAGCTTTATTTGTGTGATATGTTACCAGAGTCTAAATGGATTATCTTTGCGCCGGAATCTTGCCCAAATTTACTATCACGACAGCTTGATCCAAGTAAAGAGTTGGAAAGCATTTAAGAGAACAGACTTCAGGCATTCCATGTTCATAACTGTAATGATCTGAAACAGTGCATTTTTTTATTATAATAAAACGAGAAATTCGAATTTGACTCTTTTTACAGGAATCCAAATAGATTCCTGCAAATTTTGTTTACAAAAACCATGACGAGAATCTGATTCCCGGAAACCTGCCAAAGTAAAGTCCTGCTTTGTGGGAATGTGCACTTGACACTAATGTGCTATAGGACTATTCTGTTGAAATTTGCATTTGAAACTTCTGTTCAGAACTCTCAACCTGTGTAGGTGACTTTTGTGTTGAGGTCAGCCTTAGAAAACTCAGTAGTGAAGTAAAGGGAACTTCTTTGCTGAAGTGTACAGGTATATGTGAGCAATGACATTTCTTTAGAAGCGCTCATGTGAGAATGTTGTAAGGAAGAGTACAATTACTGTGTCGCAAGAATTGAAGATAGTGGTGAAGGTACCAAGAAAAAAACACAACACATGAATATAATACATGTAATTTAAGTAGATAGTTAGTGTGTGTTTTTAAACAGTTGGTGCAGCTTCTAGATTAATAGTTTGAGAACTTCATTTTACTGTTTGTATTCCATGTATTACTCTTCAATAGTTAATAAAATTAATCATCGCATTCTCTCTGACAGCGGACTGTGGCGGGACAATCGTGCTGGTTGGTCAGGACGGTGTACAGCGCCCTCCAATCCACTTCCCCAAGGGAGGTCACCTGCTGGCCTTTCTGTCCTGTCTGGAAAATGGGCTTCTCCCCCATGGTCAGTTAGATCCGCCCCTCTGGTCTCAGCGAGGTAAAGGTAGAGATCGTTTGCTTAATGGTCTGTAATTTTCTCCTCTGCTTACTTTCTTCAGTGTCACTGTCTAAACTTTAGGACATCAACTTGTCAAGTCATAGTTGTCAATATTGCTCTGGCAATCATACATGTAAAAAATCTATTGTTTAACTTTTCCTTACTCTGGTGTCTACCTTTCCAATGTGTTCAAAGGGGAGGTAACCCTGTATCCCTTGCCAGAGTTCACTAACCACACATGTCAAAATCAATGGTGTATTTTTGGTCGCCTGATGGAAGTTATGAAAAGAAAATTTCACTTGACCATGTCAAAATAATGCAACTGATGTCTTTGTAAAAGATATAAACAGCATAGAAGCCATTTGGTGAGAGTTATAGATACCTGCATTGGTATACAGCTATATCTTGCGGAAGTAAATTCCCTTGTGTATGTACAGTGTTGGTGTGATATTCTGATCCTTTATTCTCATACACATATGCCGATGGAGAGTCCCAAAGATGAGATTATGTGTCTCCCTCACTCCCTGTTTACCATGTATAATCACACTGTCCACTTGTCAGTCTGTGTGTATATAAATACTTGATATACTAATCTATCTGGACTATGGCACATTACACATTTTCAAGCTTTATATATTAATATTGTTTTACATTCACAGTTCTGATGTTTTGTTCTTACAGCCATATACATATACAGAGGTTCTTCGTGTTGTTCAAGAAACTAAATTGATACATGTAGAAGTACTGATGTTTGTTGTTTTTTTTTTTCTTTTGCCATTTTTATTCATTGAAGGCTTTATCAGATTGAGATATTAAAGATATTTTAAATTCTTCATCCTGTTTTTTTTTTTTCTTTGTTTTTTTTTTTTTGAATCATTAAACTTCCCCTTTCTGTCTCTTCAGCTCAGTCTCCACATTCAAGCATGTACACTCTCAGATTTACTTCAAATTGTTTCAGGAGCATGTCATAGTTGTAAGGCGTTTGTCTTTCAAAATGCTGGCTCAGCCCTTCGCCTTGACAGGAAATTTTTGACTTCCCCTGCTCTCATTGCTTGTGTGACTTTGGTAATAATAAGTAGTTGATGATACTTTTGGAGACATTGGTGCAGTGTAATGTTTGTAGAGGGGTGCATAGGTGTAGCCATGGACATGTCACCCAGGAGAAATTTCAACAGTGACTTGCCTATGATTGCCAATGTTTACTCTTGGCACTCCAGTTTCCGCCAAACATAAAACAGTATTCTGCGAGGGGAAAATTTGTGTGCATGGGTTTTAAACAACAGTCAAATAAACAAATTAAAATTCTTTGGTTATACATGTAAGCAGGGATGTGAGTTATCCATGGTTGTCTCCCTTGGTGCAGGTAAAGTGTTTCCCAAGCTGAAACGTAAAGCCAGCAGTAAGCAGATGCTGAGCGAGAGTGAGGACGAGGCCACAGACTATGTCTTCAGGGTCGTCCAGACCTTCAAACCAGAAAAAATGCGTAAGTGCTACTTTACCATTATTCCCTCTCATTCCTGGTTATCCCTCTGAGGTTTGCTTAGACCAGCTGCACAAAAATGATATATTCTGTGTTTATCTCAAAATCAGCATTTGTGCCGTTGTTAGCACCTGTAAATTAGATTGCCAGAGTAGTGCCTTGGAGAAGAGAAATGTATACATGTAGCTGAGTTGACATTGTAAAGTTTTAATGTTCAGCCTGATTTACTTGGGCATTAACCCGCATTGAGAGCTTGTCAAACTGTTCAACAGTCATAGGTAATTCATAATTCATAATTCTTCAGCCTTTCTCACATTTATGCAAGGTGTTTATTCAAGCATATTTTATTAGTATGCAGCAGACCACACCCAAAGCCTACATATTTACAGTGCTGGCTCACTGAAACGCCATTTCAAAGACACCAGGATGCTCGATCAAGCCACATTATATACTTTAATTCTTCAGCGTTTTTGAATTTTGGCAAAGCGTTTATTGGCTTGTATTGGAATTGGAATATAGCTTTTTCTCCAAAATCAGATTTAAAAGATGCATACATTGCACTTCTGTGGAATGGTTGTGGAATTAGGTCAAGTGGACTTTGTGAGTATACCTGGGAAATACAGTCTGTACTTTAAATTTTCTGTTTCCAGCTCCTGAAATGATGGATCCCAAAGCAAAAGTAAAATCTGAATTTTCGTGGCCAGTCCGCGAAGTTCGCACTCGCAGCCCTCTCACTCATTCCACTGTGCAGTCTTATGCCAAGGACCAGCAGGAAATGAACAACACTTGTCTGTCAAAGTCTAGTAATCACAGGTTAGTACCTCTCCATACTACATATACAAATGACCAGTGGGACAACTGCAAATTTATTCATCTTACAGAGCATATTGCAAAGGACTTGCATAGATATGCTGTCTTCATCTAGATCACACCTGGACTTAGGGGAGATTAGTTAGGTTAGTGGGTCATGTGTTTTGCCAGGTCAGTTCTTTTATTTTACATATCTCCATATCTTTGCAGGCACAGAAATTCTCCATTTATAAATGATAGAAGATGCTTTAATTGAAACTGTGATAAATGCAACCTCTGTCAAGTTTTGTCAGAAATATTGTTGGTCATTGTACATGTACATTTTTTTCCAGGGTTGAGAACTCTAATTCAGGTTTGTTCAAAGTGTACGTTGCTTGGTGTTCTCTACATCATGTATGACATGTTCTGGCAAAGCTGACTTCGACTACACAGTTTACACACATTTCAGGTGTGTGGGTATCATTACCACCCTGTTCACAGAAGACCTGACAGTGAAAGAAGTCCTGTCCACTTGACACATTTTAACCCAATCTGAAAGTGGCCTGCCTCTAGCCTGCCAGAGGTTTGCTTGTGGTGAGTCTGTGGAGTAATGATGGCTGGTCAACTTAAACACACACCCTGACATCAGGTGAAGGTTGTACAAAGGATTGTGGGCCTGGAGCAGCCCTATGCAACTGTGCTCACTGATGGGCTTGCATTGAAGGCTTTAACCTTGCTGCTTTTACTAAACATAAGTTGACACAGTTTTGTCTTTGATTACGCATGTCAAAGTACCCTTTGTTTCAGAAGCACGATCAAACAGTTATGTGAGACAATGAAGACCCAGATCATCTCCAGAGCCTTTTATGGATGTGAGTCAAAGGTTTTCATTCTTATAGTGCAGTGTTTAGGACCTCTTCTTTATGGACAGATATTTCTTATTAGATGGTTTTTGGCGTTATTGTTGCTCAGGCTTTTTTAAGCCTTGGATCATAAATGTTACGTTTTCTTTAACTTCATGTCAGGTGGTGAGGCTGTAGCTTTATGTCAGGAGAATCATGAGGTAACTATTATGGAGCTGTGTTGGTTTCCATGGCTTCACCACTGACGGGTCTTATAGCCATATGTGAAATATTTTAAAGATTTTGAATTTAAAAAATTGTCATTTTGGTCGCTTGTTATCAGAGCATTTGTTTGCTTAAACATTTATGGGATAGTTTTTGCTGAATTTTCTAGAGAATTCAAGAAGGTCAACTTTGCATGCACGAGCACAAATAAAAATGTTTGTTAGCAATACGAATTATGCTAATACTTCATTGTAGGTGAAAGTGTATGTTAACAATGTTGTTGTGACTGGTGTAGTCAGTTCTTTGTGCCATTACCAGGAATGTGTAGAGACACTGTGTCTTGGTTATTGGACTATGTTGTTAACATTCTTGTTGTTTGATCATTTGTCAGGGCTTGCCCACTGTCGCCACCTGAAGACTGTCAGGACACACCTCTCAGGATTGGTCCATCACAACATCGTGCCAGCCAATGACCCGCTTGATGCCAGTGGAGGACTCACCAAAGTCAAGTGGGAGGAGCTTAGCAAGGATGGCGTGGTAAGTCAGTCTTTACTGGAAAGAAACAACAGATAACTGTGAACATGTCTTAAGACAAAAATACATGTAGGTGATTGTATAATTTGTTTTATGTAAACATGTGTTAAATAGATCCAACATTATGATAATAGTCATCGCAAAGGTGAACAAAAATTTCAAAATTTTATATTTAAGAATGGAAGTTGCGTTTTTCTTTCATGTTGTCTTTGCTCCTTGGGCATCTTTGTAGGTACTTTGAAAATGCAGATTTCCACCCCAGTGAAAAGTATAAATTCCCCATCTTCACACAAAGTGACAATACGCTGTACTTTTATATAAAGTTGCTGACAGACAGACAGACAGACGAATGAACATGAAAACATAAGCTCCCTGCTCGTGGTGATTGGTTGGATTTGAATGAATGGGTGGTTTTCATCAGTTCGGCAATGTTTCAACCATATTGTGGTGAAGAGCAAGTTGAAGCCTTTCAGATCACATATGAACTGCTGGTGCTGGAAGGTGAAGGGGTAGATTGGACTTCTGAACTGTTGTTTTGTTTGCCCTGATTACAGGTGAATCAAGAAGAAGAGATCCATCGGCTTGTGTATTATGGGGGCGTGGATCCAGAGATTAGAAAAGCCGTGAGTACATTCACAGTGCAAAGAGTCTGTTGTACAAATTGATGTAAACACTAGACATACCATTCACTAACTTTTACAATTCACTAAGTTTTAACAATTACATTGCGAATTGTGAACATGTGAATAGACGTGGGTGTTCACTATGCCGTGTGCAAGAACAAAAGTTGTGTATCAGAAGACTGTGACGCGTAATATGGATGTTAATGGTGGTGCCTGTTTTTTAGCATGTGGAAGCGTGTCGTTCCCAAGTGATTAAAGGTGCTTGTCCTGCAGTCACAAAGACACACTAGGTACAGGTTCAAGTTTGGCTTTGGAAGGGGAATTTGCATGTTCCCTGCTCTCACTGTTCATGGTGCTTGGGTGGTAATAACTCTTGTAGGAAACTTCACATAATCTTAACGTTCGTTGAAACCCAGTCGCCGTCCTCCAATATGGTATGCATATAAGTGTGGCACGCATCAGAATGTTCGTCATTAGTTTGCCAAAGGTTGGTGGTTTATGCTGGGCACTCTAGTTTCCTCTGCCCATAAAACTGATAACCATCATATAATTGAAAAATTCTTGAGTATGGTGTAATCAGCAATCAAGTATATAAATAATTCTGTGTCATGTATGTCATAAGACTGTCACCTGTAGTGTATATGTTAATGGTAGTACCTGTGTTTTGGTGTGTGTTGACAGGTGTGGCCTTACCTGCTGGGTCACTATCAATTTGGCAGCAGTGAGGAGGATCGCTCTGCAGTGGATGCGGCTCTCCAGACTGCCTATGAACAGACCATGTCCGAGTGGCTGGCCGTGGAGGCCATTGTCAGGCAGAGAGACAAGGAAATCATGGCCGCTAATCTGGCCAAACTCTCCTCAGAGAGTCAGGATGGCCAGATTCCGTTAATGAGGAAAGACTCTAGTCTGAGTAATGACGTGTTTATATCACAGAGTTTCGACTCTGACGATTTCTCCCACCCAGAGACACTTCCCGAGGAAAGCAGTACTACCATGACAACCCCGACCCCAGAGCACCGACTCTCTTTAGAGACATGTATCAATGTGACGACCCCAGATCTCTTGCAGACGGACACGGATGACATGTCACCACGGGAAACGAAGCTGTCCTCAGGCGACAGCCCTGACGATGGACTAGGCGACTCTATAGCCAGACAGAGTTCTCTAGCTACGCGGTCCAAGCTGGGATCGGCGGCTGATTCGGAGGCGACGGATGCAGGCCGATCAGAAATGGGTAGCCTTACAGATCGCAGCATTATAGTGACCAAGTCATCTGTGGACAGTGCTGGAGTGGACGATTACTTCAGTGGAGCAGAATGTATGGACGACATTGCAGTTGGGGAGAGTGCAGTGCACGGTGATCAGGAGAGTGAGACAGAGCTGTCTGCACCTGAGAATCGGGGTGTGGAAGGTGCAGGGAGAGGAACTGAGGTGGAGTCAGATCTCGCTGGTTAGTATCAGTCAGGCTGTTATCCTGAGGCAGAGTCAGATCTAGCTGGTTAGTATCAAAACATCACAGGTTATCATACCGGGCTAGAGTAAGATGTGTTTGGTTAGTATCAAACATCACAGGTTATCATATCAAGTTAGAGTCAGATGTGTCTGGTTAGTATCAAACATCACAGGCTGTCATACTGGGTCAGAGTAAGAGGTGTCAGGCTATTATCAAACATCACAGGCTGTCAAACTGAGTTAGAGTCAGATGTTTCTTGTTAGTATCAAACATCACAGGTTATCATATGGAGTTAGAGTCGAATCTCACTGGTTAGTATCAAGCATCTCAGGTTATCACACTTAAAATCATGTGTGTCTTGGTAGTATCAAACATCACAGGATGTCATACCTGGTTAGAGTCAGATGTGTCTGGTTAGTATCAAACATAGCAGGCTGTCATACTGGGTCAGAATAAGAGGTGTCTGGCTAGTATCAAACATAATAGACTGTCATGCCAAGTTAAATTCAGATGTGTCTGGTTAGTATCAAACATCACACACTTTCGTGTCAGTTTAAGACTCGGCACACGTGCATGCAGACATTGGGAAGAACCATCATGACCTTGTTTAATTCTATAACAGGGATCATTTAGGTTATATATTTTGGGACAGCCTTTGCAAACATGCCTTGAATTCACTCTCATAAATCTGGGACCATAGTTTCACTCAGTGATGTTGGAGAACCTTTTTCTCTTTCCTTGACTTTGATCTATTTTTTGCTTTACCTTGTAAACACATACTCTTTTGCAGTTTTCATTATGGTATTTTATAGTAAATTGTAAGATATTATTTTATCCTTTGCTCTATGAAATTAAGTTGTGTTAACTTGGTTTTGTCTGTCCCTATCAGTGCATTTGTCACGGTTTGGTTTCCGTTCAAAAAGTACCATGATATTACTAAATAATGTGAGCTTGCTATAAATTTGTGTTGGTAGCTTCATGTTGTGTTGTGCAGATTATGCTGGTTTAAATAACCTGCCCAATCCATGCACACGTTTTGCATATTTAAGCTGACATGCACCTGTATATGTTCATCCAGGAGTTAGGTGATTAGTCTTTATAGATATCTGGCCAGGGCTCTAAAAGTTCCCATATAAGAAAATTATGTTACAAGGTAATAATTTGTAAATTTAGTTCATTTAAATGCAGACCTATGGTCTGTACATTGGAGTAACATAGATATCACATGTTGTTAGCTTCCATGCCGTGACTGCTGTAAATATTTTTCTAAAGCTCTGTGCGTACGTCCATTTTGTGTCACTTTAGATCTTGTCTCAAGTCATCCAGATCTGTGCACGAATTTTATGTGTTCTATGATTTTTCCATGAGTAGGTTTTATTTTTCTTTGTATATATGTAACTGTTTCAAATATTGTTTGATTGTTTGAAACTTTTATCTGCAGATTCATTGGTGATCCTACAGGGGATTTTCATGAAAATGCACAAAATGTGCATGAGTTATGTGGGTTTCTTTTTGTGTGAATTTTGCATCTTTCAAGTTACCTCCGATCGAATATAAACTTTGGACTTTTAAGTTAAAGTCAGACCTTGTCAGTGCAACTCCTTCTAAAGCTCTTCCTAGAGAATGACCAGCCCCCTCCCCCCCCACTTCTGACATAAAAGTACTTGATTTATCAGTGTGTGGTTGGGGATTCACCATTATATGATGGCTCTTGTTACGATATTTTCTCGCCACAATATGGCTGAACTACTGCCCATAAGGAAGTGAACCACAATCATTCATTCATTCTACTTATTCCATGTTCACCATCAGCCATCAACGCACTGAACTGTCTCCTTTCTGCCTCAGGTACTCGTCACCTGTCAGCCAGCAGAGAAAGTCTCATTTCACCATCATCTCCAGCATCTAACGGTGGAATATACTCGGTAAGTATCACGTATCAGATCAGATTTCTCATGTATTTAATCCAGTGTGCTGAGGATTTTCCATGGCGTACATGATTTTCAAAACAAATTTGATTTTGATCTTTAATGACAAGATTTGTTCAGCGCACATAAACCAAGATGGACGTATTTTCCCGATTTACTATCAAATCTTCCAGTTTGTCACAATTTATTAATCAAGCCTACAGATACTGTGTTTGACCTATGTTTTCTTCCACGGCTGTTACCAATTTTGCTAGAGCTGTTTTAATCTTAGAAAGGTATTTTTTAGGATTGTTTGTTTGGTATTATTCTATAATGAAAGTATAATGACTGCAAATATATTGTAATATTTTAAGACTGTTTTTATGTGCAAGTAAAAATGCTCTTTTGAAGTGGAGGGATGGCAGTTGCAGTAGCAAATTTAGGTCAAGTAAAGAAATCACATTGAATATTGTTCAAAATTTTAAATTTATATAACAATAAACATGCCTTTGCAAGGATTACATATTTTCAAGTGGCAGTGGTACATGTTTGTATGTGACAGTGGTAATGCAACTATTAGTACTGTGGAAGTCCTGACTTTGATCCCCTGTTTTCAGACTGAAATGTTAGAGAATGTGGCCCTGAATCTGCATCGCATTGACAAAGACGTCCAGCGGTGTGACAGAAACTACGTCTATTTCACCCCAGAGAATCTGGACAAGCTGAGAAATATCATGTGCACGTGAGTTGTGGGAGCTGAGGTTACCTTTGGGCTTGTCTCATTGCAGGTGGATTCGTTTAGTGAATGCATAAGAAAATGTTAAACCCTTTAAGAGTTATATACTGCTTTTGACTTAACCTTGTAAATGGGTTCTCAAATAATAATGAAAAACACAAGGCGTCATTATGCATTGTGATGTTGTCCTGGACTGTACATGCTTATGTATACATTTTTTTTTATACGGCCGCTTTAAAAGATAGATTTCAAAGGGGGACCTCCGTGGCTCAGTCGCTTAGTGCTTAGCTCTCTGTCGCAGCACAATAACCCAAAGCCTCCCACCAATGCGGGCGCAGTGAGTCCATCTCATGCTGGTTTCCTGTCTGGCCATACGTGGGAAGGTCTGCCAGCAACCTGCAGATGGTCGTGGGTTTCCCCCGTGCTCTGCCCGGTTTCTTCCCACCATAATGCTAGCCGCCGTCGTATAAGTGAAATATTCTTGAGTACGGCATAAAACACCAATCAAATAAATAAATAAATAAGTAAATCAAAGATAAGCAGACATTTTATGTTATGACATTGTCTGTCTGTCCATCCGTCTGTCCATACTGCCTTGTCTGGGCCATGACTTTATAACAGCAACTTTATAGCAACTTATACTTCATAAATGTTCCTTAGGCCAGTTGGGTGTGTCATGACCTTGAGCCCAGGACATGAGCTAAAGGTCAAGGTCACATTAACACTTTATGCTAAAAAAGCTCAAAAACAGTAACTTTACAGGAGCTTATGTTTTGCACTAATGTTCCTTAGGTTGGTGGGGGGGGGTGTCATGACCTTGACCCAAGGTCATTATCTCAAGGTCAAGGTCGCCATAACAGATAATCCGAAAATTTTGGTCTAGGTCATAACTTTCAAACGATAACTTACAGAAACTCATGCTTTGCAAAGATGTTCTTTAGGTCTAAAGGATATGTCATGACCTTCACCCAAGGTCATTATCTCAAGGTCAAGGTCACCATAGCACATAATCCTCACCGCCTTGTCCGAGTCATAACTTTTTAATGTCAGTTTTTTAGGAGCTTATATTTTACATAAATGTTCCTTACACCAGGAGGCTGTGTCATGATCTTGAGCCTAGGTCATTACATCAAGGTCACCATAGCACTCCATGCTAAAATTTTGGTCTGAGCCATTACATAAAAACGATAACTTTACAGAAGCTTATGCTTTGCACAAATGTTCTTTAGGTCTCGAGGGTGTGTCATGAGGTTATTTATGTCTGCAGGTTATGTCATGACCTCCACCCGAAAGTCTGTCCCATTTCTCTGCCTGTTTCCTTGTCCGCATCATGTTCTCCAGGCCATATCTCCTCAGGAACTTTCCACAAACATGACAAATGTTCCTTATGCCAAGGGCCTGTGTCATAACCTTTATCTTTTCACTTTCTGCTCCATTAGAGGTACCAAACCAACAACTTGCTGCGGACATACGTAGCGCCCGTTTTCCGGTGCCCTTTTTTTCTGTAAGTCTTGATGACATAATTGTAATGTGACATCTCAACTTGGTTACAGGTAAGCAGCATATAACTGATAGGCTCCAAATTTTACAAACGTTCAACAACATACTACTTATCTTATTCCAAATAAATGTGGTTATTCCCTTGAGACAGGCCTCGACAAGAAGGTGGAAAACCGGTGGGTCTGTGAAACATGACGTTGTGATATCTTATTCTTTTAAGAGATATCTCAGTGCCTGTAATGGTTTGTCCAGAAGTCCTCGTGAATAGCTGATAAGAAGACGTGTCTGTTTTCAGGTACGTTTGGGAACACCTGGATGTGGGCTACGTACAGGGCATGTGTGATCTGGTGGCTCCTCTACTTGTCATATTCGATGACGGTTTGTCACATTTTCCACATATCTTTTCAATGTACTATTATATTTGATAGATTTAATTTCACTTATTCTGGCACTCTTCTAGGACGTAATCTGTCCACATGAGACTGATTTTCAGCCTCAGACATTTTATTTGAGGTACACCTGTTCTAACTATACAATATTGTCAGGGTCATCAGCCGTAGCTCTGTACAACAGCTGATACTGTCAGTGACAAGTTGTGGTTCTAGTAGGACATTTATAGGGCTAAAATTACCTGTACTGACCTTCTGTTGCCTTAATGGGGTGCTTTGACACCATTTTGTTTCCATTGTTTTCTCAGAGGCCAAGACATACAGTTGCTTCTGTGAGTTGATGAAGAGGATGTCAACCAACTTTCCTCACGGAGGTGCCATGGACACGCACTTTGCCAACATGAGGTCATTAATACAGGTACTCATTATCTAATTCTTACATTTACCTGTTGAGTTGTGTTCATTCAGCCAGTAATGCTTTGTGAGAGAAGAAAGCAAAATGCGGTTCAGATGGGTGATGGCGCTGTACGCTGCCAGGGAGCTTTTCAATACTCTCACTACAGTTACCTAGCACACTTAGCTGATGAAGGGTTGGTGGACTTATTGCACTTGTCATGTAACCACTGTACAAAGGCTTGTGAAATAACAGAATCTGTATGATGTACATTCCACTGGCTGTCTGAGAAATTCCACTGAGAAATTAAAGATTGGAATTTGAATTTCCTTGCTGTTGGTTTCAGATTCTGGACTCTGAGTTGTTTGAGCACATGCACCAGAATGGAGACTACACACACTTCTACTTCTGTTATCGCTGGTTCCTTCTGGACTTCAAAAGAGGTGAGAGTTTTTGTCGATTTCAAAGGCATGGCCGAAATCTCTATTTTCTGTTGTATGCTAACATACTTTTACAAAAACACTCACTTATTATTAATATTTTTATTCCTATTGTCATTTGATGTACACAAATGTCATTGGCCTTGTGTTCATCTACTGCTGTTGTTTCTTTGTGTTTTCAAACCAGCTTCTATATAAGTATAAGCTTCTACAAAGTTGAAACAGAACTATCTTTCTTCATAACAAGTAAAACAGCCAGGTTGTTTGGTTTCAAAATAAACAGATAACAAGTTAAAATGTGCTTTCCTAGATTATGGTGGCGATAAGGTGTATTTAGTTATTTATTTTAAACCCTATTCAAGAATATTTCACCAATATGATGGTGGCCAGCATTATGGTGGAAGGAAAGTGGGGCAGAACTCCCACGACCATCTGCAGGTTGCTTGCAAACCGGAAATAAGGTGTATGTGAAACTGTTACACAGCCTGAAGGAATTGAGGCAGTGTGTCCATGGTTCTGCAGCATGTGTGAGATGCAAATGTTCACAAAGTGTAACCTGTGTGTTGAGTGTGTAGTATTAATATATTGTGATATACTGTGTGCTATCTGTAGCACACTGCTTCATGTACTGTTAAAGGGTGATGTGTCTCCACAAATGATAGTGCCCTTTCCAACATTCTTGATGTTATCCCAGCATAAATGCCTTACTCAACATCATACCTGCCTGTTTTAACGACATACCAGGAATATTATCACCTCACATCCTCAAAATCTTACAGACACAGCCTGAGAGTTTTGTTAAAGAAATGGGTTAAATCATAGAAAATCCATTTGAACAAATAATTTAGCTTTGCTCGGTAGAATTTCTTTCATATAATTTTAATATTTCTATGCAGTTTCTGTTATGACACTTCAAGTGTGTTCGGATATACCATGCTGTATTTCCACAACATACAAAATGTGCTGTGCTGCATTGGATGAACTGTGCTGCATTTAAGAACGCTTCTGTTTAACAAGTGTATTGGATGCACTGTGTAGTATTTTCTGAGCACTTCTATTAAGTATATTAAGATGTACTCTGTTGTATTTTCAGAGCTGTTGTATGAGGATGTGTTCTCTGTGTGGGAGACGATCTGGTCAGCCAAACACATCAGCTCTGCTCACTTTGTGCTCTTTATCGCCCTCGCCCTGGTGGAGTACTACCGTGACATCATCCTGGATAACAACATGGACTTTACAGACATCATCAAGTTCTTCAACGGTAAGCAAAGGTTCTGAACAACAGCACATAGTTTCAGTCTTAGGCCACGTCACGTCAGTACCTGAATTCCTCAACCTTTTTGGGGAAAACACTGAAAAATTACAGCTTGTACTATGACTGGATGAGTATCCTTTCCATCCTGGTATCTTTGAAATGGTGTTTCATTGAAGCAGCACTTTAAATATATAGGCTTTGGGCATGGCCTGCTGCATAGTAATGAAACATTCTGCATGATACCAAGGTTATTACCCCTGCTTTTTGGGTTTATTTTCGTAATTAACCCAAATAGTATACTTAGTATACAAAGTAATCAGTAGTTTTTTGTGACAAGTAGAATTTGTCTTACCATTGGGAACCAGTGACTGGTGAGACCCAACAGTGCACACAAACCATTGAACAATTGGTAATCCATGGCTCTATGCATGTATTAAGAAGTCTTCTTACTTCTTTTTCAGAAATGGCTGAGAGACATAATGCCAAGCAAGTGTTGAACATTTCTCGTGAGCTGGTTTTAAGGCTGCAGACTCTCATTGACAATAAATAACCGAGGATGCAGTTCTTAAAGATGATCCATTCCGGTGACGTGGGGGTGATGGCTGCTGAATAGAGGGCAGTAGCTTCCCTATGTGGAAAATATCTCATAGATTGTTAATTTTTGATGTCGTAACCTTGGGGCATTCATACTTCTGTTATGTAAATGTTACATTTGGTGCATTTAAGTTTCTGAAGGTGCAGTTCAGATGCTAGTTTTAGCCTCTGCTTAAGGGCAGTTTCGTAAAGCAGTGAAGCAGAAAATGTACTTGTGAGATTTAGACATGATTGTGGGTCTAGTATGAGCACCACAGGAACAATGGAAGGAACATTCACTGGATGACACTGACCAGAGTGTAAACTCAGTGTGAAGTTCCCCTCATATTTGTTTCTTTTGTTTCATGACACGTTTCATTGGGGTAACTAAATATTCCATGACAGTATGCAGCATTTTTTCTTGGTTTGTTGAGTGTGTTACGTACATTTTCAGTTCTCCACTGGTGCTCTCACAGTTCAACATTTATGTGTATATATGTTTTTTTTTTCTCTCTGTTTTTGTTTTTAAAAAGGCTATAAGCCCAAAAGCCAAACAAATATAATATATAAATTATGAAAATGTATTTAATTTATTTCTGATAACAACACAATCTTCCTTGATAACCAGTATCATAGCCAAGTTGTTTGACACAACAAAACAAATGACTTTAGGCCTGTTTATGTCAACCAAGATTCATACACAGTTTGAGAAGCTGATATATAACACAAGTTTTAATATCTTAATCCAGGGGTTTAATACCTGTATTTAAAATCTGAATGTACTCTAGTTCAGTATTTTAGCTTCTGGCCAGCTGGTGAAGAATTTGGAGACTCTGTAGCATTTTAGATTGTGATATGTTGGAAGTTTTAGCTTTTTTCACACTTACATCACAAGGTTTAAGATTATTAAATTTGAACGTAATAGTTTTAACAGCTGATTTAACTGCTCAGAGTTGTATTTATTCTCTGTTTTATTTCACAAAATGATTTTGTATAACTCTTGGTAGAAGTGTCCTCTATGACATGTTTTATAGCATAGAGAGGAATAATTTTGATCTGTATAATTTGGCCACATTGATTTAAAGAAAAATATGTAATGGTTTTCGTTAAATAAGAAGGCCAACTTTTGCATTCGTGAAGTCCATTGTATGGCTGAAAGCTACTTGTATTTTTAATGTGTAAATATGTTATGATTTCCAAGAAAGCCTCTCTGATGATGGCATCTAATTTTGTGTGTTTAGAGAAAAAAGTTGTGATTATTTGTTTGTATAGTGCTGTTTTTACTTTTATTATGTGCATTCACCATTTCCACCTAGTCTACCTGAATGCTGGTGTACATAGATTTTTCTCTGTATGAAATGAAAACATTTACACCCCCTAAGCCCTTAGTTTCTGTTGGAAAATGTAAAGCATGTCTTTGGGAGCAGTCTGAAAGCCAACCTTTTTGTTGACTTAAACTGAGATTTGACCGATGGAAATTTCAATGGTAACACTGGGCAAAGAACCTTTTGGGAGAAATGCTGACATTTCAGTGAAGATTCCAAACAAAATGTTAGAGAATGTATTTCGAGTTCTAATCCTCCAAAGGGCTCTGTTGTTTCGAAGCAGGTGGTAGGGAAATGTACTCTTCATTTTACACAAAGTAGGAAGTTTGTTTTTGTGTGTTTTTGTTTTATTATAGTGGAGTGTTTAGCATATAGTTTACCAAAAACTTTTTTCAGTTTTCAGTAAACATAATTGCTCATTTCTACTTTGACCCTTCAAATTGTGAATATTCCTTTATAATGTATGAGCCTTCATTGGAACAACAGACAACATACTTTTGCAAAACATTCCTAAATCTGAAAAAAAGAAATTGTGGACAGAGGACTGTATATTGATCGAATTCATTTGATTAACTTGTTTGGTGAAATTTTTTTTTGTGTTTATATTAGTCATATTTCAACTAAAACTGTCTCATTTTTCGTTCATTTTTTTGTGTGTATGTGAATTGTCAGCAGTGAGTTGACAGAACAGTCAGTCGAACATATCAGTTTTACATAATTTTACATTAATAGCTCCTCTCAGATATGTCTTCGTTTTACAAAAATACTCCTCTGTGGATTTTTCACCAGTAGTTTTCTTCTAGCAGTTTTTGCATTTTTTTTCTATACTTAAATAATATATGTGTAAAAAGAAAACTCCCTCAATTTAACAGTTTACAGTCATAATTTATTCCTTAGCTTTTACATTTGATGAACTTTTACTAGTTTCCTATGGCAGCAGTGTGTGGTACCACCGAGGGTTTTACCAATCTTTTCTGTTTGTTCCCTTTGTTTAACAAAGAACAATTTATTTATCCATATTTAATCTGTTTACTTTGTTGACGTACCTGTGTTTTGTTTTAATTTTACTTCATCCAATCAGTGAATAAAACAAAAATTTGATAATTGAGCAGGTGATAGAAGTATTTTAATTGGCTGGCAAAGTTTTTAACCTTTTTTTTTTCTTTATTGTTTCCATGATTTTTTGATTTGTCTAAGGATATCACATTTATCTGCAGACATTAAATTGGACCGTAGTAAATTACTCAGTTTGATTGGATAGTATGATTTTCAATGTACATGGGGTGAACATCACTCTGGCTGTATACAAGAGATCAAATTGAATTCTACCTGCCAGACAATCTTCTCATATGGAGACATTCTCATGCTTGTACTTGAACCAGCGAAGTCCAATTCTACCTGTAGTTCGGAAGTGGTGTTAAGTGTATGTGGTTGTATGAAAACTGTTAAGTTTCTTAGTCAGAGGCCTGCCATGTGCAGCATACCTCCACAGGTATCACTAATACACATCATAGCTAATAAGTGAAGGTGTTTGCAATAAGACTTGTGTACTCGAATATAGTGTATTAATAATGAACAGGCATGTTAGAAAAATGGAGCTGATGACAGATATGGAGGCAAGGCAAAACTGTTATAATTTGGATGCCATTTTCAGCACAAATCATGACAGGTTGAGTCTGAAGGTTTTGTCATCTTGGAAAACATGCAGGTATATACATATATATAATTGTATTCAAAATTTTAGACATTATCATAATGGATCAAAAAGTAATCTAGTTTGAATTTGCAATTCATGTGTCTGGAACAAAATTATTACTGAAATTAAAGATAAAAAATATAGGTGTTCAGATTCTGTTATCAGGTAAGCTCTAATTAATCTTCAAGAGATTCTTTTAATGAAAGTGTTAACTTTCACAGCAGTCACTTTTGACAGACATTAATTATTCTTATGGCTTAATCATTGAACGGGTAGTTTGCACAGGTACTATCATAGCATGTCAAACAGTCATTCTGTCTTTCAATTAGTCAAGAAGAAAATAGTCAATGAAAGCATGTATCATAGAGCACAACAAACCAGTCATCCAATCGAACAAAGGTTTACTCTCTAGATTTGTATTTGTAAAACAGTTTCTTTCTCTTCCCTCCCCCACCTTACAGCTCTCACTGATTGGTGGTCTAAACATGTGGTTTGATGACCAAGATGATAGCAGTGTAGATGACTGTAAACTGTTGTGTATAGTTTATGCAAAATAAATACAGAGTTTATTACTTGCTTACTTAAAAACAAAAATGAAAGAAACATGTACAGTATATATGAAAACATACATATATATATATATAAATATATACATATATATATATATAGAAATATTTGTGAATTCTTGCTGTGTATACAGTACTTACAGATATATTTTTGTGACGTGGTGTAAATAGTCATAATGTTTTACGTTTTGTAGATATATGAATTGTACGCTGAGATGTGGACAGAAAGCTGTCGAGAGATACTTTGCCGTAAATAAATGCCCTTCGTCTTTGAGATCTGCTGGGGGGAAAAAAGGTCTAGTTGTGCACAACCTGCACATGCATGTCGTAAAAAATTTATATATTTGATAGGCATTTAATCCTGATATTCCTTTTTAAACTCAGCTTTATTTCATGCTGACTGGCACTGTGCGGCTCTCTTCATTTTCCTAAACCTTAGCATTCTCTCTGGTTTGAAAGTCTCCAGTTCATAACTAGTGTAAAATGTTGTGACTTAAATAAATCAAGGGGCAGAGTGTTTAGAACAGAAATTCAGAAGTTGACAAGAAGATTGTTGGTTTGCACCTGAATCATCAGTGGGTTTTAAGTGTGTGGTGGTTAGGGTTAGGTATATTGTTTTCTGAATAGATAGGTCAGCCATGTCATTTTCACATAGATTGGGAGTAAAGGGAAGGGGTCTGTTGGTGTCTGTATGGAGAGAAAACAGTTGGTGTCTGCAAAGACAGGCAATAGTTGGTGTGTGTATGGAGAGGGACAGTTTGTCTGTATGGAGTAGGTTAGGTGAGGTCTATGTGGAGAGGGTCAGTTGGTGTCTGTTTTGAGAGGGACAGTTTGTCTGTATGGAGTGGGTTAGGTGGGGTCTATGTGGAGAGGGTCAGTTGGTGTCTGTTTTGAGAGGGACAGTTTGTCTGTGTGGAGTGGGTTAGGTGGGGTCTGTTTTGAGAGGGACAGTTTGTCTGTATGGAGTGGGTTAGGTGGGGTCTATGTGGAGAGGGTCAGTTGGTGTCTGTTTTGAGAGGGACAGTTTGTCTGTATGGAGTGGGTTAGGTGGGGTCTATGTGTAGAGGGTCAGTTGGTGTCTGTTTTGAGAGGGGCAGTTAGTGTCCTGTGGAGGAAAGGCAGCTGGTATCAGTGTGAAAAGAAGGCAGTTGGTGTCTGTATGGAGAGGGGGCAAGAGGTGTCTGTGTGGAGAGGGGCTGTTGGTGTCTGTATGAAGAGAAGGCAGTTGGTGTCTGTGGAAAGAACAGTTGGTGTCCTTGTGGAGAGAAGACAGGTGGTGTCTGCTTGGAGAGAAGGCAGGTGGTGTCTGCTTGGAGAGAAGGCAAGTGGTGTCTGTATGGGGTTGGCTTCTGTACAGAGAGAGATGAGTTATGTATTTGGAAGGGGAGGAGTTTGGAGAAGAGACATTGTTTGTGTGTATGGAGGGGTATGTGGTATGTATGGAGAGGGGGCTGCTTGTGCCTCTGCAGTGGAGGTGGTTGGTGTCTGTACGGTGAGGACGCATTTGGTGTCTGTACGGAGAGGGATAGTTGGGGTCTATGGAGAGAGGGCAATTGATGTCTGTGGAGAGGGAGCATGTGGTGTCGGTATGGAGAGAGGAAGCTGGTGTCTGTATGGTGAGGAGACAGTTTGTGTCTGCATGGAGAGGGGGCATATTGTGTCTACATGCAGAAGGGGAGCTGGTGTCGATGGAGTGGGGGCAGCTGGTGTCTGTACGGAGAGGGTGGCAGCTGTTGTCTGTATGAAGAGAGGGGATTTGGCATCCATATGGAGAGGGGTCTAGGCTTCTGTACTGAAAAGTGGGGTGGGGTGTCTGTTGGTCTGGCTAACAACAGAGCATTGTGACAGCAGATAGTTGATGGCAGGGCCTTACAGTTATCCCCATGACTAATCGTGGAATTTTGGATATTTAAGTTTGCAATAGTCTGATACTGTGATTGTCTGGAGAATTGGCAGAGCTGTGCAAGCGGTGTCATAATCTCCAGTAAAAATGACAAGACTTTGATGGCTCTGTTGCTATATTTTGGTCTTGAAAACTCCCTCAGTTTGCTCTTCAAAATTGGGGACCAAAAAGTATGCACTTGTTGCTTTGGTGGGGAAGTTTTTCCGATAAATTTAGCAGAGGGTACTTCCTAAATTTCCTCAGGAAACTGAGGAGCACCAACTGTTCAGGAGCAGAGAGGTTCTGTAGGGAAAACTGAACTACCATGAGAAAGTTGTGATTTGATGGAGTAGTGGTTGTGATATCATTGTGCTCAAAACTAAAGATACCCTCACCAGATTTTTTCCCATCACATCCTATTGAACACTTCACCCCAGACAGAACAGATTAGTATAACAGTTTCTCATACACACTTGCATTTATCTGCTTGTCTGCTGTCTTTGAGTTTTTTAGGTTCCAATTCTCCAAGGATTCCATGGTGTTACAAAAAAATATCTTTATATCTGGTTTTAGATGTGATAAAGATTTTATTAAGGATGAGAGAAAATGCCTAATTAGGTGAATAGCTGTGCCTGGATTCATTGTAACTGACCGCTCTGAAGTTCATGGTCCATTTATGACGGAAACCTCATTCACTTCATATGATTTGTGCCACGACTATTTATATGTCACTAGTTAAGCGTATGGGACATGGTCTTTTACAATTGATTCGTGGCATTTGACTTACATTATGGAATGCTTGTCCACACTCCAGGAACTAAATGTAGGTTATATTCAAATAATTTTTACAACAACATGAACAGAGCTTTAAGCAACAATGCCAAACCTCACGAGATGTGCAATGAATATTTTATTTTTCAGACATGTGCATTTACTTTCAAGCAAGCAAGCATCATATGGATGCACATACCAACTGGGTACTTAATATGGGAAGCAGAACGTGTTTTATGTCTACTATAAGTATACATGAATTTGTAAGCTTACTTGAGACATGTATATATGATTAGTATTGGTAATAAACATCTGCAGTTGTACCTGTATATTATCCCGTATAGTTTAGAGTATTGTATATATGATGGACGTCACAAAAATTGCCTGTTGTTACACCACACCTGTGATCAGTCATCACTGTTCGTCATCTGTTGTCTTATTGTTAATAAACAAAACAGTGGTTAGACAGATTCATTCCTCGGGTTGTCTTCAGAACTTTGTTGGCTAAGGAGGTGGTTAGCATGCCAGCGCAGTGCAGTGACCTGGGTGTCTCTCGCCAATATGGTCAACTACAGTTCATACTGGCGTCCACTCATCCCACCATAATGCTGGAGGCCATCATATAAGTGAAATATTCTTCAGCAACAATGAAATAAATAGATAAAATTTGTTGGCTAAGGATATGTGTTAAAAGGTGAAGAAAAAAGTTATGTAAACTTCACATGATAGTTTTGAAAACCTATTTGTAAACTTTGTCTTCGATATTATTTTCAGTTTCATTCAGGGGGGAAAAAAGACATAATTTATGGTGAGGATTTTGGACCACCTCTTTGCATATAGCCTTTGCATAATAATGTTCTAAATGAAGATGTAAGGCACATCTAATAAATATTTGCAGACTCTGCCTCAGGAGTTCACCCCTTATGGTTTCAGGGCTGCAGCCAAACCAGCACTGAGGTATGCTGCATAGCTGAGGCTGATCACTTCCCACTTCATTTCCGAAAACTCAAATCGGCCATTCCGCTGGGCTCTGCCAAAGTTTCATCCCACCATAATGCTGGTTGCTGTCATATAAGTGAAATATTCTTGAATACAGCATAAATCACCAATCAAATAAATGCAAGAAAATAAATTAACTCTGCCAAACTCTGTGGTTAAAAAAAATGAGTAATGCATCTTTGAATTACCATATACACCAACACTGCACATGTCCCATGCTCAAGAATACTTCATTTATATGATGGCAGTCAGTTTGCATAAAAAACCAACCTTTGGCAAGTAACTAACAAACTTTTTTTCGTGCATTAGAAAACTATGTTGACTTTCAAGATGCGAATTCAATGTTCTGTGGCAGTTACTGGTGGAATCTTACAAAACACATGTGATACTCTTTGTCAACCCTTTTATTAAATTCATAAATATTTACATGTGCTGTAACAAGATACATATAAAACCGGACATTTATCTCCCCCTCGAAGCTTTTAACTTATAATACAACTAATTTTCTTCCTGGAACACACATACACACACAACAGGCACAATACAAAGCAAATCCATGCACACACATAAAAAAAAATACTCCCAGTTTTTCACCAGTAAGTTATTCTGCTTAATTTAAACCATCTTGAATTCTAACCTGAGCTACATTCTTTTCCTTGTATTATTTTTCTAACAGACAGGCTTCTAGGGAATTTCAACTTTTTTCATGACTTTTCTATCTGATTGTCTTCAAGTAAACACATTTGGCTAAATTTAGCATTATGCACTTTTCCTGGATATTCTATAATCAACTTTGGCATAAGACCATTCAACTCAATCCAAACCAAAAATCTTGTGCACAATGAAAAAGCCCTAAACTTAAAGCACTTCTGGAATCAGATTACAGAATCCTTGAGTTACAAGCACTTGAAAACCTAGGAAATGTGCTGTCATGCTTTTTTTTTTTTTAAAGCATCTGTCAAGAAGCCTATGAAAGGAAAGGTACATGAGCCGCGAATATGAATAATTAAGAAATCATCATAGCTTAATTTACACGTACATGATGTACTTCCAATAAACATTCAGTTATTTATCTGATTGAGTGCATGATCTCTTTATCATGTCCTCGAGATTAACTGCTACTTTACATGTTTACAAACTGAGCAAGCAGTGGCATTTACATGATCCTCAACTGGTCAACCACCCATACAGAGCTGAGCATGTAACCATAAACAAATTGGAAAACAAGGAAATGTAATAACACAAACATCCAACAACAGCATAGATATAACATACTTACATGTACATAAACAGCAGAACAGTGACACAGGCTGGCTTGGGCAAAAGTTCACTCCATGTTGTCAAGATTGTGCAGCTCAACTACAATTTCACGACACTACATTTGTTAATGTCATAAAACCAGTGAAAAGCGTTGCCATCCAACTTTGGTGTATCATGTCTTAAAAATCACAGAGAATACAAACAAATTCAACTTGCACAGCACATACGACGTGCAATTTCACCTGATCCCTGAAGTCACAGTTTGCTTGTGCCAAAATAAAACGGTACAATCATGAAATTTCATACTAATGCAAAGGATGAAAATCTTACATTAAATTTAAAACTACTCATCAATACTCGAACACACAGACAAACAACTTGTAATGACTGGTAACTTGGTTACCTACTAATAAGGAATGTGGAATGTACATATACAGTATTGATAGAAAACAATGTTTCAAGGGAATATTTAAATTTGCACTTTCTGTGTGGTTACAACAAAAGAGGCTTAAAACTACACAACTATTTTCTGAAAAATCCTTTCACATAAAAATGCAGTTTTTAAATGTAATGATAGCGGCATGAACCATGTCAACATGTGCGCAGTACTCCAATACTAGTATCAGCAGAAAAACAAATGAAAGTTATTGATAAGCTTACAGTAGCATGTCTTGTGATTTTCAGCATTTTTTTCCCCAATAGCAAATGATGAAAAATGCACTTATGAAATGCACTTACTTCCTCAAGTTAACTTTTTTCTTCCATAACAATGCTGTAGGCCAACACATGAACTCACACATTTGTGTTTTACAAGTGAACACTGAATCATTACTAATGCCACATGTAGCTTGATAGTTTCAGGCAAAGCGAACAGATAATTTACAGCATTTTGGACAGATAACCATGTGCAGCAACACAAGTTAAACTGAAATTCAACTGGTCAGTATGAAAGTACAGCTTGCAGCAAGAGTGACAACGACAACAGGTGCTCAGAGAAGCACAAGAACGGCACATGGTGTCACCACTACACACCTCTACCTGTACGAACAGCTAGGGATAGTTCTGCGTCGATCAAATCTGAATGTATGTAGCTATCACACATGAATGATTTTATCAGTCATCAGGACTCAACTGACATTAACACCACCTCACCACATGTGTAATCAAGCAACACTCAGTCTCTCATCTTAGGTGTAATATAAAATGGAACGCTAGACTTACAATTATTCTAAAGTTTCTGAACTAACTGCATGGCTCACTGAAGCCAATTTAAACTTTGGAAATCTTGAATGAAGCAATGAGCGAATAACTGGAGTCTACATTTTGTACAAACTATGCCCATGAACTTCACACATCTTCAAAGAGGTCAGTGAAACACTGCGATATCCAAATATTCACAGGCTAAAAAAGCTTGTACAAGTAAACTCCCGATGTACTGACTTATCTACATTTTCAGCACAAAAAAAACAAAAAAAAAACAAACATACCTACTGTATTTCATTCAAGTCTTGTGAAGAGATTAAAACTCACATCCTGTGACACTCCTGATTCAGTTCCCTATGACACAGACGAACTAAAGTTTGCTGGGACACATGTTGGTTATGTGGGACACATGGTTACGATTTCATGACAAGCAATTCAGTGTTATCTAGGACACACATAATTCAATTATTTGGGTCAGATGATTCACTGGGGCACAAGGGATTCACTTATCTGGAGCAGAACTGATTCAATTATCTGGGGCATAACAAATTTATATGACGAAGGATTTAACTGTAACCTGCACCATGAGCAATTCTAATTTACCCTTTAAGAACCAGAAAGATGTGTTCCCGAAAACCAGTTGTGCCCAAAATTTTTTTACGGTGAAGAGAGCATACATACACACTTATTGATGAAGATACGCTTGAATCTTGACATTATCCAATTCAAACTGTTCAGCTTTAATTTCATTCTAGTCTGCTGTATATTTTACACACTGACACATGTAAGCTAGACATACGTTGGGAATATTTTCTGTGCTATGGTGGTTTTCACATCAGTCACTGGCAAAAAGATTAAGGTTACATTAAGGTATTTTTTTTTGCATTTTGATTTTTTCCTGAACATATAAATACCATTTCTGTGAAAGTGAAAGAAAATGTTGAACAAAAATGCACTCAAACACCACTGTTCTATAATGACAAGGTCTCTAGTGGTTTGAGTTTCTCCAATATGAAACAAAACGAACAATGTACAAATCAATTGTTTCCCATATATACATAAAAACACATGTCAAAAGAAAATCACGTTAAATATTTCTATTCATTCATTTCTTGCACCGGTTACCTCCCTTTGTCCAGAATCCTCTGCCGGAGCCAGATGAACTAATGAAGCAGTGAAAACATCTCCCTCAACTGTTAAGTCTGCAAGATTGATTTTTCACTACGAATATGAGCACAAACCAACTTTGAGATCATCCATTTTCTGTGAAAAACTCCATCAACAACGATTCAGGTTCCAGATGGGATCACTTTCAAGGAAAATTATCTACATCCATTTTTCGCCTCTTCCTCCCAAGCAAAAAAGAAATCTTCCACAACCCATCCAGACCGGGTTTTTTTTTCGCACCTGCATTTTTAGAATCCTACACGATCCACTTCCTTACGTATGAATCGGGACCTGAAATGAAACCAGATGATGTCACATTCTGAAGTTTTGACATTCACAACAAAAAGTAAAACTTAACAATTTGAACAAGACACCAGCTCAAGGTCACACAATGGTACCTAAAAACCATCTTGCAAGCTACAGTCCACACTGCAAATATCAGATGATGCCACCGTGTCATTTCTACCTACAGTTCCTGTAATACTGTGAGGTTTCACCTCATCAGGCTTTTGCAACGAGTGTAGAATCTATAACAGAATAGTGATCTACATGAATTACATTCCATGGAGTTGTATGAATAAACACAACCTGTACAATCATTTACCTGATCCACACTTGATCCTTTCGACTTTAGCAAGAATTTTGTTTTTCTTACCTTGACGAGCAAGAATCTGACATCATATTTAATTTATTTTATTTATTTGTTTATTTATATTTATTTACATATATAATATAAATACCATACTTAAGACTCACATTTTTCAAAATCCAAAGTCAGCATTGTATGTCATATTCTAATGACCTATACTAATGCTATAACTCCAATTATTCCACTTTCAACTTTCAGCATGATTTAGGCATCTTTTTAATTCACTTCTGGAGAGAAACACTACTTCTTTGCGTTGGTCGATTTCAGGGCTTCACCAAGACTATAATTGTATCACTCTACAGAGAATAACACCCTCAGAATGACCTTGGAAGAATTATAGTAAGCCAAATGAAAAGATACACTTTACCTGTACAATTTTGAAGTGTTCCGTGGCAAATATCATTTTTGTATCAGGTATGCCACAATTAAATGGAAAGTATCAGGGTTTTGGGCATTTACAAATACTTACCACAAAAATTGAAAATAACAAAGTTGAAGTTTTGAAAATGTTTCAAAATTTAGATTTCAGTCATCTATGTGATATTAAATGTCAAAATCAACAGCTGAGAACACTGAAGCACTTTGACTAAAATATAAACAGTACATTGATAGAATTTGAGTTTGAGACTGAACCCAAGCACATACAAAAATGATATCACATTATAAACCATAGCCAGACTGACGACACCGTCTTACAAGGACAAGAAGAAGCACAGTTTGAAGGTAAGTGTCCAGGAAAAGATGAGGGAAACAGGTGAATGATTTAGTCGTAAGTATCATGATACACATTCAGCAAAGATTCTACCTATACTATTAATGCTGCCTCCGAATTATCAAACACACCTGTTTAGTTATGAGTCCCTGGTCCTCGAGTATATGTGAGAGATCTAGTTATAGCACTGCACAAAACCCATCTGCTATGTGTGTCTAACCTGGAAAACTGCCTGGCCCAAACTTAGTGTTTGTGTTTATTAAACATATACAAATTACCCACCAAAACACTCCTCTTGGGGGGGCGAAAATAGCTTTTAACGAAACTAAGGTAGAGTGATCTCTCAAATGGAAAAACTGTACAGTATATGCACATGTACATAATGATGATACCTGTAAACAGGCTCCAGTTAAATGATAAGACATAACATGTACAGCCGAACCTACAGTACAGAAATCTGAAGATGTGACTATAGGAAGGGCAATAGTCATGACGTATTTAATATATATATATATATAGTAACAATCATAAAGGTAATGAAGGGAATGAACACGAGCCAGATTTTGATACTTGCTGGGAGAGTTGCTATGGGATGTAGAGAAATAATTCTCCCAGTTTTTGTCAAGTGAACATCTGTGATTGATACAAACAAATCATTTTTACCTTCATTTTGAAAATAATTGTCATCATAAATTTCCCTTTGTAAAGAGCTTTAATGGTTGAAAAGGTTGAAGATTTACAGTGCATGTACATGCATAAAGGAAGCACAAATGCCTGTACAGTAGACCCCAAAAAATGACCACTCTACCACTCCCAGTACTACCCCAGTTGGAAAGCATGGTCACAATGCTCACTTTTTTGTTGTAAAGTACATGTATCTCTCTATATATAGCTATCCACCCTTGATATTCTCTTCAACTGTTCATCAGATCGACTTCACACTTGACAGGTGTTATTTCTTGGCACCCAAGAAAGTGCAATGAAGAACTGCTTATTATGTATGCAAATCAGTCAATGATGATACCACTAGCACATACAGTCTTGCTTCATACAAAATCAGAGCTGTCGTAATTAGAATAGAATACAGGTTAGTACATGTGGGTTAATAGGGTTACGATGTAAGTACACTGTATGTATTTGGGGGACGATTCTGCACAGGCAATTTTTCAATTATGCCAAAATTCCAGATGTCACAACTGTTACTTTTGGTTTATGTAAGTAAAATCTGTCTATTGATAAGGACCCCCAATATCTTTTTAACATGAATAAATAAATAAATAATTAAATAAATAAATGCCACATCGGCAATATTTATGCCATATCGTGGCAGGAACATGTTTAAACCAGGAACCAGCATGGTTTTCAAAACAATTATGAAGAACTTAAGCAAGAATCGTCCCCTCTGTGCCTGTAACGAGTATAAGCAAAGAGCCGGGAGCTGAGAACTGTTAGCAGAGAGCAGGGACAGGTGTCAAGAGGGCTGTCTTGGATACCTTCATATTCCCATGCACAGGTGATAACGATCACAACTTTACACCTCTCCCTTTGACCTAGAATATTGAATGCAATGCAAAGACATCCACTGTAGATACTGCCACATATTATATGTGATCGAATACACATATTATACGGACTTCTGTTGATGCATTTTTGCAAAATTTCAATCAAGTGTCACAAGCACAAGTGTGGTATTTTAATGCTAGAGTATAACAAACATGTGATTCCACTCTATTCACTTTTTTCTGCATGCCAGTTTCTTGTACCAAATCTTACTAACTGATACCTAGCCTGGTGCAGTTGTACATTAATTCACAATGAAAATAACGCAGTAACATCACAAGCCTTCGGCAAGATATTGACAAATCATTCCCCCATGTCAGGCACAGGTTGAGCAAGCTCAACTGAGTATACCTTGTGGCCTTGTTGGTGTATGGAAGACAAGTGACCAGTTATAAACATCATGAGACCATCTAAACCTGCCCTGCAGATTGATTTTTTGTCACAAAATGTCCATACAACAGAGGAGGAAGTGGAACATTCCTCAAGCTGGGCTGAACTAACAATTATGATATCCTGCTGATGAGAAGATCGTGCAATTGATTAACTGACTTAGCCTAAGTTGTTAACTTTTTTGCAAGTGAAAGAGCACCATTCAGTGTGATTTATGCACACTTTTCAATTTGATTTTGGAGATAAAATTACATTAGCTGGGTTTGCCAATTTCAGGCTTCAAACGAAGTACAATTTTATCAGTGTACACAACATAATGTCCTTAGAATATGTCTGCATAAACATCTTGCAAACATCTTACAAACATGCGAGAAGGTTGAAGACTTACGATAAGTGTTCCCTCAACCTAAAATCCATCATAAAAACAGTTGACAAAAACTCAAAACAAACTTGTAACGCATGCCCTCAAGACTAAACCTGTCCAAATTGTGAGAAAAGTACATTCTTCTCCACTGAGTACCATTTAGACCAGTGGGCCTGTTCCAACATATACATATACAATACTGAAAGAGTGACTGACCTTGTCGGTGTACTGGACGGTCCGGCCAGGCCGCCCCTTTATCAGTGCATAGCAGAAGAGTGTGATGACCATGACGAATAGAAAGTAGCTCGTGTGCATCAGATGAAGGTTGATCACAGAACGATCATGCTGGAACAGAAACCACGCACCTTGCATTCACAGCATGGCAAATTTATGGATCGACTCAAAAGGCTGATTTATTGATGTTTAACACCCTCATCAAGAGTATTTCACAAGCACAACATTGGTCAGTGTTACAGTGGCTGAAAATAAAGTTAGGGGCTTCAGCAAGTCACTGACCAACTCTGACACATAAAGGCATGCAGAGAGAGATCAATGTCAGTGACATTTTGATAAAATACAAGCGATAACTTTCAGAATATCCAAGGACCTATTTGGGTCTAAATGAAGACTGAGGAATAAGCAGTATTAAATCATTATTATACACTTTCAACATCAAATTAAATCAAACTGGACACTTCTGAAGATCTTTTCCGATCTCAACCTAATTTGGGCTTTTTTGGACAATTAGCATAATTTGGCCACGAATTATGGGCATGAAAAAACTGCCTGCCTATTACTCACCATAGATAGCATGACAGAAAGAGTGTGGTCGAGCTGGTGTTGTAGACGCACCAGAGGGCGCTGTGCACAATAAGCATGATTTGCATCATCCTGAGATTTGCGGCCAACCATCTGAGCCCAATACTCCACTGGCACCCCTGTATCCAGCGTGGTGTTACACACAGGCCGTCTGATGAAAGAAAAAAATAAAAAGGATTTATTTGCTGAACCATTCTACAGGAAGAATCCCAGACAACAAGGGTTGGAAGAGCAGGGACTATAGGCTGGGGAGGGGTTGGGGAGACCAGGGGGTGGGGGGTGGAGTGCATCAATGAAAAATCAATAAATGACGATTAAGATTCAAATGTTGTACAATTTCAACATCCTTAACGAATATTATTGCTTCATTGTACCCAGACAGTTATATTTAGTTATCACCACCAGCAGACCTGATAATTATGCAATGGCTGATTCTCACTGATTCAAATATCAAACTGGGCAGAGCCTGGTAGAAACCCACGATCATCCACAGGCCACTTTCAGACTTTCCCATGTATGAATAGGGAGAAGCCAGCCAGGGCTGGACTTGAACTCAGAGCGACTGCATCGATGAGAGGATCTGGGCCACTGGGCTGCAGTGGCATGTTAACCTTCTGGCCAAGGACGCCCACTTTATCGTTTAATAATAACCTTCTGGTAAACACCCAGTTTCCCCCCATGGACATACCTGAATCTACATGGTGATATAGGTCAGGATGCTAACACTACAACGCAGCAGCCCCCTTGGAAATACCTTGTTTACTTATTTACCCTGATTTATGCCGTACTCAAGAATATTTCACTTCTACGATGGCCACCAGTATTATGACAACAGGAAACCAGGCAGAGCCCAGGGGAAACCCCACAGCCATCCGCAGGTTGACATACCTTGTGACAGGGAATATACCAGCCTGTGCCTGCATGGTGACACAGGTCAGGATGGTAACAGTACGACACAGTGTCCCTCGTGGGCACAACGCCTTGTTCCACTCGAAAGGTAGCTCCATGGTCACGTTAAGCTCTGCCTCAGCCAAATCACCTGACAAATGAAACACAATTAATTAAAATCTAGTTCTGGAACATCTTCAACAGAGCTGGGGTTGAACCAAAGCCTCACAAGTTTTCATGAGCAGATCACAGATAGAAACTTTGAAGAATACATAAACATATATTATTATCCAAAGCACATTTACAAATCTGACAACTGGCACAAATTGGATATTTCAGATCTGTAATCAAAGACCACTATCTATAAAACAAATGATTGTCTGGAATCAAGCACAGTACCTGGGAATAATTCTCCTTTATGATGACATCTAGATTCATTGGTAAAGCTCCGCAAGTAAAACAACCACCCTCTGACAAGCAACAGACAAGATTTTCCACATCCAATAATACACAAAGAAGAAAAAAGGCCGTACTGCAAAATTTTTCACTGATGCTATGGTGGCCAGTTTAAACCCGCATAAACCTCCAACAATTGCCGAGTTACCGGCGAACTCTCCCATTTCACACACACTACATTCCACATGTAATTGTTTTTGCAACAAATCACACTACAATCAGAGTGACAGTATTTTAAAGACAATGTTGCACTTACCACCAAATCCTAGCTGGGAGCCTAGGACAGTTGCAGAGAGGTGTGTGACATTGTGAGGGATACGCAGGAAGTCAAAAGTAGGCTGGAGCTCCACCGCCATCTGCACTGACACCGATACGTTCCTACAACCAAACACACCCTATCATTTATATTTCTTATTTATTTGATGAGTGTTTTATGCCGTACTCAAGAATATTTCACTTATATGACGGCAGCAAGCATTGTGGTTGGAGGAAACCTGGTAGAGTCTGGGGGGAAACCCACGACTGTCTGGCAAACCTTCCCACATACAGCACAAACGATGAGGAAAAGGGGAAGAATATAATAACTGCAAACACACTTGTATCAAAGACTTCCATGTATAATTCTGCAACTGTATAGCTTGTTTGCAGGCATATTCTGAGCGCATTATTCTGCTAAAATTATACTTTTTGCGAAGCCCTGGAATGGGTCAACCTTATCAAAATCAAATTGAAAAAGTGTATTGATAACACTGAAAGTCGCTTATTTGTTTATTTGATACTTTGGGGTTTTACGCCATACTCAATAATATTTCACTCATACGATAGGTGCCATCGTTATCGTGGAAGGAAATCGGGCGGAGCCTGTGGGAAACCCATGATCACCTACACATTACTGGCAGACCTTCCAACGTACATCTAGAGAGGAAGCCAACATGAGCTGGACTTGAACTTACTGCAACTGCACTGCTGAGAGGCTCCTTGGTCATTACCCTGCATTAATCACACTGGCCACGGAGGCCCCAGTTGCTTTATGTGCCAAATGGTTGAAGAATTAGGGCATGATGATTTTCACAATCTCAAACAAATAAATACATGAAAGGAAAGTAAGCTATACAAGTTTTCCGTGTAAGATCACATGAAACTAATTTTAACACTGGCTTCAAAAGAAAGTTAATGTCCAAATATTCTTGTCAAATATAACCAATCTGATCACAGAAATTTTTCTCTCAAAAAGTTTACACATACATACATGTTGAGTTTTGGAACTTTCACCAAAATTGACACTACAAGAGTTACTTACCCTTTCCAATCAGAGGTCACTGGGGCCGGAGAGGTCACATTACTGGCTTTGGCCCTTTGGCTCGTTGTCCTCTGTGACCTTGACCCTCCATCAGTTGCTGAGGGAGAGATCATGGCCAAGTATTCTGTGCTATTCCCTGCGATACAGAACTCCATTTCTCCTAAACTCTTGAGAAATGTATTCCAGTCCTAATAAATAAAAAAGATACATGTTAACAAAAGAGAAAGTTCTTCATAAACTTACCACAGACAGCGCATACTGACATTCAATCACAGGCTTTGCAACTACTTTACACTGATCCTTTGACCACACAAAAACCTTTGGTTTAAGACATCTGGTATCTTGATTTTCTAATATTTTAAGTTCATTTCTGAGTATTTTTTTATTAAATAACTTTATGCCTTTACATGTGTCTGTAATATCAGTTGTGACGATTCAACATAAACATTTTCTAAAATGACTTTTCAAGCTAATGTTTAGATCTCCTACACCATCCTCAAAGGTATTCCAGGCCATAATTTGCGTACTTAATCACTCACTCTTTTCAAAAGATTTGCAATTTTGCTCACCTCTGTAATATCTGGGTTTGTAAGCTCCTTGACCTTCACATAGTAAGCCATGGTGACCAGAACAATAGCAAATCCTCCCAGGCACAGCATGAAGATGACCAGAGGGGGGCGACTGTGGGCAAAGCCCTTCAAATTGTCCACCGCACCAATAGCCATTGTGCTGAAATAGAGATGTGGAAGACTATGAGACTACACTGCAAAGATCTGCAGACATAAAACCACAATGTCTTGTCAGCAGAATTCAATTTTGTCAGGTCCACATACATGTAGTGCTCTTTTGTCACAGAAGATGCTGTGATCCAAGAAAGGATCATCACAGACAGGCAAACCTGTTTAAGCTCAGAATGAAACTGTTGAAATTTTCATGTTTGATTTATTTATTTATCTGACTGCAGGGGTTATTTTCGACATTTTCTCATCTGGGTAACCCAGATGAGAAACGAGTGCAAATTGAATTTTGAGCATATTTTGAAATGGAGATTTTTTTTTTTTTTTAAACTGAGTTTTTGGCTTATTTGGTGCTCTGGTGTGTTCGGAAAATTTAGTTTTTTTAGTTATCTAACATGAAATAACCTCTGCAACCACCGCCAAGTTCTTCCAATGTCTAGAACTGCAACATTTATGTAAAATCAGCAGCAGGCAGGTGTTGCCATTATACTAGCGTCATGAATTAGATGTATGCCACTGACACAACGTCTTGAGATCCATTTGAGGATTTTCCTGTCTGTACCTAGATGCTGCGTAGCCTTTAAAATCTGTACGTTCCTCTATCAACAATGTTTAGCTGAGGGGATCGTACAGTGCAGGAGTATTAAACCCTTCTGTTAAGATCACTTCGCTTGTTTTAGCCAGCACCTCCATTATTAACTACTAGCTGATCACTAAAAATTTTTGATTATCGTAACTTCTCCGCACTATGGGAGTTTTCAGCTTTTGAGCTACCCTGTGAAACGGTGTGAATCCTGCATCGAAAAACTCCACAAATTGGAAATTACTGGATTCCCTTAACGGCTGACTAAACATGGTGGACTGCATGGATTTTTTACCAAAGTAATGGCCTAAAACAGCCGATATGGGCCTAACATATGCGTTTTATAACCACTGTGACATTCGATCCCTCGGCTGATCACTGCTGAGTGAGGAACATTCAGATTTTAAAGGGTAGGCAGCGTCTAAATACGGACAGGAAAATACACCTCCTTTCATAAATGGACCTCTGTTAGACGTATCCACAGCATATACGTCGTCTAATTCATTAGGATAACAATACACATGGTCCAATTTCCAATACCTCGCCATACCTTCCCCACATACCTTTATTGGGTTCTAACAATGAACCGGACCACAGTTTAGTACACAGTAATCATGTATAGGCTTCCATTATTGTCCTTGGAAGTATATAGTGCTTCACTTATTCATTTAAAAACAAACCTGAGGTTCAACTGAAGTTGATCTGTCTCACTATGACATCCTCAATGGCACTGCATGTACCTATATTTGAAGGCTATGCGCGGTAAGATTGATTTACAAGTAAGAGTAATATTTTGAAGGTGTCAATTTCAGATCAGCAGGATCATAAGAAATTTTATTCAGGATAGAGTGTACTACAGTTTATTTGGCAGGGCACCTAATGCAAGATATCTGTTTAAGTGAAGATTTTCTTAAAAAACATAATATACAGCTTTTTTGACAAGCATATACACTTATAACATAGGCCTTCTGGTAGCCTGTATAATAATTGTAGCTTAATTGTTGCAAATATATTTATATACTAATATATTAATGACCTAACAAAGAAGACTAAACTAAAATTTCTGATGCAAATTAGAGTAGAATAATAAAACTTATAAGAAACCTAGGACTAAAGAAAAGTATTTTAAAGAAAACATGCAAGATAGAAGTATATGGTAACCCTCAATACCGGTGTTTAGAAAACTTAAATCTTTCCTTCAATCTGGCCATGGGAAACATCTGGACTTTTATTCACATTTCTCTGTAAGAAAGCTGTTAAAATTTTGAGGAAATGGTTTCAGCAAACTGGGCCAACTGTTTAGGCCTACACTTAGGTTACAGGAACTTGGACAAGAGGTTTTTGATTTCAACTAAGGGAATCATCCTCAGTTTAACATCCTGAGTAACAAGTTTTAATATTACTTCTTATAAGGCTATAGCGAAATACGCAATACTGTACAGTGTTATACCACTAGATATGATTAGGCCTAAACATTATGCATTGAACTTGGAAGAAAGTTTTATGGCATGCTCAAGAACATTTCACTTAATGACAGCGAGCATTACGACTTGGGAAACCGGACAGACCTTTGGGGTAAACAATAAGGACTCACCACTGGTTGTCAATGACAGACCTTCCCATCTATGAGCGGAGCGCAAGCCAGGCAGTGCTAAACTCACAGCAGCCATATTGGTGAGAGGCACCTGGGTCACTGTACTGTGTTAGCATGCTAACTACCTTTCAGAAGTTCATTGTGAAAACGTGGTTCCTCAATAGACTAATGTCACTCCTCCACGTGGTATCAGCCTCAGCTTAAAGGCTTTTGGATTACTGAACTACTCAAGTTACAACTTACAACGTGTACTCCCGCCTGCGCCGGGCAGGTATGTTGAGAAATGTTTGTATGCCAGATTAATAGCAAGTAAATGTAAATCTTAAGGGAGGAAACTGATGCACTTGGCCAGTAGTTTCAGGCTGATTTCGGGCCTAAGAGTCAACACCTATAGCGGCCCAGTGGATCATAAAAGTTGCTATGCATGTACATTATCTAGTGTCACGTCATCTGAAAATACAAGTTTTGCTCCATGGCCTCAATCAGTGAATTCTGAAATATATGTCGACTCCAATTGTCAAATAAACTTAATGCCGGCAGCGATTGCTTCCAGCCGGAGATTACCTGGTAAATACCAACAGGTTCATCAGATCATATACATATCGTCTTTTACGAACGACACCTTCTCATTTCACAACCATAGCACCGTTAGTGTCAACATGGTTGACATTTTGGATTTTTTTTTTTTTTTTTTTGTATACCCACGCATTTAAATCATATCGTCATACTTACAAAAGATAAAAGTCTTTGGATGAGTTTATCTATAGATTAAAATGACAACGCGCCAAAACAACTCAACCGCCCTTGTCAGATGAAAACAGGCCTTGTTTTTATCTCGTTCACCATGCGCCTGTTTTCCTGGACACTCGCCATCTTGTAATAACCTTCCACGTGAAGTCTCGTGAAGAACGTGAAGATTCGCTGAATGACGCGCACGTTACGCCACGCCCTTTCTTCGACCTTTTGCGCGATGACAAGTGACAATCGCGTTTTTTTTTTTATTTACGTGTGGAAGGTGTCAGTGGTGGTGATTTCTGTGTCGATTCGTCTGCACAGCCACATCGACTAGGTTGATGAGACTGGAAACAGAGAGATAAAAGTGACAAAATCAACAGTGTGGAGGAAAGAGGAAAACTTGGATCCAAAACAAAGCATGTGATTTTTCAGCGTGGTGTGTGTGTGACGTCAGAATACTTCAATTTGATTGGTTGGGATATGACAGGTGTCAGTCATTTACCACGTGTTCATGTAGCTTTCGCCTAGCGCCTGTGTGTTTTGATCGGGGCGCCCGCCATCTTATGTCGGGTGTGTACATCTGATTAGTTTTCTGCCAAGTTACAGCAGTATTTGGACATTTTCTCTAAGGCAACTGTGAAAAGCTTAATCAGCCAACTGTGGTGATTCCCGTAGCAATCGGTTGTCGCGATGAGTTTGGAAACGTTACTGGAAGCGGCGCACTATTTGGAGCAACGTGGAGACGGCAAGCCAAAAACACGTGGTAAGTGTAGCACATGGTAGGCGCATTTTATTTGTATCTCGTCGGCAGATTATCCGACCTTTAGTAGGCACGATTTCTGGTAGTTCAATTTCTGAGGTCTTGCGTGACGTACCTTTTGCAAATTTTTGTCATTTAGCATCGTACTTGTGTGTCCTCATTTTTGCTTTCCCTCCGTTACGATCGTTTTCTTGTCACAAAATATATTTAAATATTCATGAGGGTCTAACGGCGTGATGGCGTAAAATTGTTGGGACCTTCTAGCCATTTTAATTCCTGTTGTAGACGAGGCAGGTAGAAGTTTTCATCCGTATGCAAAGACACCTCCACCTGGGTATACTTCTGATGGATCGAACGATAACATGGGTTTTTCGAAGTTCTACTCGGATTTAAAGGACAATGTGGAAAAGAGGCGTTCTGGCGGGTGAGTGCGCGTGCTCTGCCTCGATGAGTCAGTCTATTTTTAGACAGGCAAGTTGAGGTTCACGTCGATTTCTGTCATCAACCAAAGCACGTGGACCGTGTATCGCTACTGTCTGTTTTGAAGTGTTAGCATTTTGGACTTCGTATTGCCAGAACAGAAACTGTACATTTGTGTGGAAATATTTGAGAACTAGAAAACTAGACCTCAGCGTATAGCTTGGTGAAAGCACGTGTTAAAAATGTTTTTTGAAGTACCAGTGAAGTTTATCCCGTAAGCAACTCAATGTAGGTCAGCCAGCAGTCCTAGTTTTGAAACCTATGATGACAGGTTTTTTGGTTTGTTTTTTTTTGTGAGGATACTAGATCAGAATATAATTTGGAACTATATTATAATTTTGTAATCATTGATGTACGTAATAAGTTGATGGTCATATTTTTATGTCCAGATATAGCAGTATAACTATGTTTGCAGTTTTGTTGACTTAAAATCCTGTAGATCTATTCTAATTTTGTAGTGTATCAGAGTGTCATGACCAGAAACACCAGGCAAAAAGTGACGTGTACGGAAATATTTTTATTCCCGCATGTTATTTTTTGAATTATTTTTTTTATTCAGTGCAGGGACACGGGAAGTTCATAATAAGTTGGAGAAAAACAGGTAGGAAAAGTTCAGATTGACAAGATTGTGAGAAGGAGAATAAATTTGGTGAAGGGAAGCATGCTGAATTGAACAGTGTGGCCCGATTTGTGTGAAAAGATTTTTGAAACCACCAGTGCAAACAGGTTTTTTTTTACGCTCAAGTTCTCATCAGAATTTAATTTCCTGTACAAAAACTTAAAGATCATCAGATTTTTAGTTTTTAGATATGCCTGTATTACAAATTAATTATATCAAGTAATTTTTTTCTACCTTTTGGATTTTTTCTCATTCACCCTTTTGGTACGTGTATTACTAGGACTAACATTTCACATTTTGAAGATTCATGCCATAGTGTTTTTGAAAACGATGTCATTGAGAGAAATTTGAAAGGACCAGAAGTGTGTTCATATCTTGTATACAAAAAAAGAAGAAACACACTTACACAAACACACATACCCAAAAATGGCTAGCTAGCTGAGATTTATTGACTATTTTTGCCATGTTATAAATTGTCCATTGTTGGCGTTTCTCCAGGCGCGCCCACTTGAAGGAATGTTTTGATACCCTGAAGTACCAGGTCCCGTCTATCCAGGACAAGAAAACATCCAATTTGACCATTTTGAGGGGAGCTTTACGTTACATTCAGGTAAGCAGTCATTGTTTCTGCTTAGCATATCAGACTTGTAAACCGATCATGATCAGTTCGCTTTGCTGTGAGTGGTAAAGGTCAAGGCTCATTAGTGTATGAATCAAAGGTCAAGGCTCTTTGATGTGAATATCCAAGGTCAAGGTTCTTTGGAATTTAAATACAAAGGTCAAGGCTCTTTGATGAGAATATTGAAGCTTAAGTGTCTTTAATGTATAAATGAGATTTTGTGGCAGTTTAATGTACAAATAAAATAACAATATTTGTGTATAAATGAAGGCTATGATTCTTGGATGCATGTAATAAAGGAAAAAAACACACTTCTGTGTGTAAATCAAAAGTCAAGGCCATTTGCTGTGCATATCAAGGACAAGGCTTTTTGTGATCCCAGTTCATATGTCATGGCTGTATGACTAGTTACATGACTTTACTGACAACTTCAGAAGTCAGAATTGGCCTATGTGCATATGAAGGCTTTCTTCTGGATACCAATGTGTAAAATGATCTGATTTTAGCATGTCATCCACAAAACCTCCATGTTGTTCTGTTCAAAAACAGTCAAAATGCTTGTCTCTTATTCAGTGGGATAAGGGTATGTATTGTGGTTGGGAGCAAGAATTGCTTTAGTGACTGATCTGTTTGGATTATTTCATCTGACATCATGGGTCCTTGACTGATGATAGTAACTGTGTGAATCCATTAGTTTTGATGGTGTACTGTGATTTTAAACAAGATTTAAGCATGTTGTCCTGATTTATGGCTACAATATTGTTTATGTGGCATTAAGCCATATTCACTCATTGATCCTGTTGATACCATTGTCAAGGTGAAATATGTTTGTATTATTGATGATAAGACATGTTTACGAACAGTAAGTTTGCCATGGTCAGAGTTTATATGATAAAAAATATGAAGACAGAGGGCCCAGGGTCCTGTCACTGACTGACTTCAGTACAATTCCTGTGGCCATCATCTGATGTAGTGATATGGCAATCACATAGTCAGGACCTTCTACCACCAGTCCACAACCGAGGCATAGGCACACCATAGCCACACCACAGGCACACCATAGCCATACCACAGGCACACCATAGCCACACCACAGGCCTCACCACATCCATACCTCGGGCACACCCTATCCACACCACAGGCACGCCCTATCCACACCACAGGCACGCCCTATCCACACCACAGGCACACCATAGCCACACCACAGGCCTCACCACATCCATACCTCGGGCACACCCTATCCACACCATAGGCACACCATAGCCACACCACAGGCCTCACCACATCCATACCTCGGGCACACCCTATCCACACCACAGGCATACCATAGCCACATCATAGGCTCACCATAGGCTCACCACAGCCACACCACAGGCTCACCATAGCCACACCACACTCACCATAGCCACACTGCAGCTACATCACAGACTCACAATAGCCAAACCACAGGGTCACCATAGCCACACAACCGATTCGCCACAGGCTCACCATAGGCACACCACAGAGTCACCATAGCCACACTGCAGACTCACCATAGCATTACCATAGATTCACTATTTCCATACCATAGGCTCACCACAGGTTCACTATAACCACACTACAGTCACACCATAAGCTCACCACAGCCACACCACTGTCTCACCATAGCCACACCACAGCCTTACCAAAGTGACGCCACAGGCTCACCATATCCACACCACAGACTCATCATAGCCACACCGCAGACTTATCATAGCAGCACCATAGGCTCATCATAACCAGACCACAGGCATACCATAGCCACAATAGCCAAACCATAGGCTCCCCATAGCCACACCGCATGCTCGCCATAGCCAGACCATAGGTTCACCACATCTACACCATAGGCTCACAATAGCCACACCATAGACTTACCATAGCCACGCCAGAGATTCACAATAGCCACACCATAGACTTACCATAGCCACCATAGCCACACCATAGGCTCACAATAGCCACACCAGAGATTCACCATAGCCACACCATAGGCTCACAAAAGTCACACCACAGATTCACCATAAACACACCTTAGGCTGATGGAGCACTATGGAGCTAGGCTTTGTTTTAATACGACATTCATGCAAAGAGGACATAGAAGGTCCATACAAGTGACAGAATGGATGTCATCAGTTGCACATGAAACCCGTGTTGACTAGAGCCCAGTCACCTGAATCCCTAGACTGCACAATGATTTCAGATGTTTTGTTCTATGTATTTGCTGTGAAATTTATCCCAAAAATTGCATAGATTGATTTCAGGCATGGTGAAAACCAGACTTTCTGGTTGAAGGTTCAGACTAATCCGTGACACTCTATTTTAATGCCAGTCATCAGCAGTATTTGGGTTATGCTCTGTTCTCTTGAAAACACCCCTTATGACTAAGTGGTATGACCATGTTTTCTATGCTATATAGTACTGGACAAAATTCTTTTGGGTCATACCACTCCCAACATAGGTGTGTTTTCAAAAATGTCATTTACCATTTTGAAGGCTTTTGATGTATTCTTGTTAAAGTCATTAAAGTGCTCTTCTTCATCAGTCTAAAGGTTTACATTGTTTGGATTTTTGAAAGTTACCACAAACTGTAGTGGCGTTCTTCTATAGCCTAGTACCAATATTAAATACCACATCTGTTTTAGCTTCTACTTGTCCCTAGATAAATGAATGTTCCAGATAAGTGAATGTTTTTGATTAGAAGCACTTTGGCTCTGTAATCCTTTAAACATCAAAAGCAAAAGAAAAACATAAAAAGCTATCCACAGATATTGACTAGTCAGCCATAAATTATCATTATAACTAGAGTGAAAAATACATCCATGTGTTTTTCTCTGAGTTGTAAGGGATTTGAAACGGATTGTCAGGTGATTGAGGAGAGATCTGACTAAGTATCAGGTGGTTCTGGTCCGATAGATTTTATCAATTGAGCCACATTTCAGAAATACCCAGCAAAGGGCAGTGGCTACTTGTGGTTCTGAACATAGCAATTGGCAATCAATGGTGTCACCGTCTGCATTCCTCAACAGCCAACAGCTATCCCAGAATGCCTTTTTCTAACTCAAACTCCTCCCACATACCCTTTTATGTCCCAGCTGATGTGTAAATCACAAAGTGGGCGGGTGTTAATGTCTCTGGCTAAACAGGAAAGCCTTAATGGCTTCTACAGCCTGTCGGCTGCTAATGACCTAGTTTGAAGACCCCTGGATTGCTGAGTGGCTAGCAGCTGGAGCGATCTGGTTGGCTGATATTTATAAACTATGCCATGTGGCCCGGCCAGCTTTGTTTGACCTGCCTTCACCCTATGTGTTATGAAAAAGCTCAGCAACAAAGACACAGTGCCACCAAATTTTAACAAAATAAACTGGATTAGAGGAATTGCTTCAGCAGCACTGCCTGTAAATTTCTTTAGCTATTCACAAAGCCATCTAGTAAAGCTAGATACCTTATAGTTTAGCATGTAGTATTCAGAACATTACACCTAATGTATTTATGTAAGACAGAAACTAATGCAGGGAGATGGCCTTGTTTTACAGTGGGTTATTTTCCACCCCCTCACTTCTCTTTGGTGGCTGTTGACTGTATGAAATCCTCCGTAAGCAAATAAAGAATTATAATACTTTCTTTGCAATTTGTAGTGAGATTTGTTTTAGTTGATGCTAATGCAAGGCAGGTCATGGTTGAGTGGTTAATTCGCTTGTCCCTCAATTATCACTGGGGCATGCGATCAGTGTTTGTCCACTTCCTGCCCTATACTGAATAGGTTCACCAGCGGCCTGCCGATGGTCGTGGTTTTCCCCTGAGCTCTGCCTGGTTTCCTCCCACCATAAGTCTGGCTAGCATTGTATAAGTGAAATATTTTTGAGCACGGTGTAAAACACCAATCAAATAAATAAATAAATTGTCCAGAGATTTCTCTGCCTTCTCATACAGCCTTCTCTGTTCACAAGGCCTTGGTAGCAATTAGCAGTGCACAGGGCTTATAAGGTAACCAAGTTGGTCTGACATAAAATTTGTTTATTTGCTTTCCACCAATATGATATAAAGACACTAAGCACACTCTTGTTTTTATAATCTGTTGACAAGGTGATCGACACAGCACTTTGAGTAATTCTAGACCAGTGACATCTAATAAATTGCATTCAACATCAATGGAATTTTTTTTTTTACCTAATTCTGCCTAAGCCAGGGTGCTAGGAGGGCGTGTAAGTTGTTAGTTCTTAAACATTTATGTGAACAGTTAGAATAAAATCCTAACTGAGGTAAATTCACAAGATGATGTCACCGGTAACTTGTAAACAATTGTCAACTATCTACTCAAAGTCTGACAGTTTACTCACGGCACTCTTACTCCCTCTAGCCATACATATTTACCAGTGTGACCATTGTGGTAAGCCTAGACGTGAAATACATCAGGCCTTTATTTTGGTTTCGATCGTCACACCCCTTGGAGAAGACCAGGAGTGTGATTTTCACACCTAGATTCACACGTCCCAGACTCTTCATTATTTAAGGCTTGTGTTATAAGCATACCTAGATGTTGTTTCAGGAGTCTGAGGTGTGAGAGTGTGATAACCCGCCTCCAATACGAAGGCCTCATACATCACTCCCTCATTACAGCGCTGTTGTTTGAGGAACAGATCTGTGTCATAAGTGAAGTTACATGTATGTTAAGATTGTTAGCTACTCATAGCCTCTGATACATGGGATATAGGAACAAACATTGTTCGAAACTGATTGTTAACTGTGACTGAAATCAGCTGAATATCATAGTTTTCGTTTAATAATTACAGGATCTGAAGCATGCACTGGGGGCAACAACAACTTGGAGGAATATTCGGGGGACATATTTGTATTACATGACAGTGTGATATTGAATTATGTGTTGTAGTGAAGGTGTTACTATGATGGAGAGGTGTATTCATTTAATATGATTTTGGAAACAAAACTATGTTGGTTTGGCATATTTGAGCAGTACAATTTTATCAGTCTGTACAGAGTAATGCCCTCAGAATATGCCTAAACGAACATCTTGAATAATATTGTTATAATTACTGCATTCGCATACATAGATACTCCTATGTCTGCTCTGCTTTACTTGAAAAAGGAAATTCTGTATACCTGATCCAAGTTGTATAAAACAGATGTATTTATTTATCTTATTTATCTCCTGTAGGCATTGAGAAGAAAAGAAAAAGATTTTGAGCAGGAAATGCAGAAATGGGCATTAGAGAAGATAGCTCTTCAGCAGAGAATCCAGGCCCTGAAAGACGACCTTAACAAAATGAACATCGAGTTTGACCTTGACCTGTGGGTGTCCAACCAGGATCAAGAAACAGCGTCAACATCAACAGCCTCAGGTAGACAGCACCATCATTATTACTTGGCTTACTAAGGGCAGACAACCCTGTTTCATCTCCAGAATGGCCTGTTAAAGTACATTTTCAGAACCACATAAAGGTCTTAAAATAATACTTTTTTTATGCCAACACTTAAGCTTATCGAATAAGAAATTAATTAAATTTTACCCCCAAAAAAACAAAAAAACCTTTGAATGGCCATATAAGGTGAATGAATCAATCAGAATTTAGCAAAATGTGTTTTTGGAAAAAAGGTAAACTTACTTGAATTACAGTATTCAGTTGAAAACACGTTTATAAATGTCATGAGTTAGAAACTCCTACACATTGTCGGGCTAAAAGCTCTTGACAAGGTTGACAAGTTGTATCATAACAAGTGCAATGACTTATTTTCAGAAAATGGCAGCATACAACTGAGTGATGAAGATGTGTCCAAACCTGTTTTACAATCTGCAGGTGAGTGGAAGAAAACTTGCAATGTACTAAAGCAAATCAGTTCCTGAAAAAGGTAGTCAGTAACTTGACCCTCTGACAAGGGAGCAGTACAAAGTTACACTGTTTTGGTACCTTAGGTCAGGAGAGTTGTCAGACGTCAAGGACTGGTGTTTTATTCTAGTTTACCTCACCCAGAATCCTGAGTAAGTTAAATATTATTTTTGAGCACCATCACTCCATATCTAACCTATAAAAAGTTTTTATTTTGGCTATGTGTTCTGGATGTTCTCTTGATGATGAGCTAAAATGGTTACATAGAGAAAACAAATTTTTTGGACACTGCATCGTTACTTGTATTTTGTTGGTGTGACTTCTTGTTATGCGTAACTCAGTTTCTTTCTCAAATTTTGACCTTGTAAAGAAAAAACCATTTACATTACATTCACATTACATTACATTATATGTGTGTTACATTTTTCTCAGAATCTAAACTAAAAGCAGAAATTTCCATGCCAACTGAATCGTCTGGGGGGGGTACAGCATCGTCTGCAGGTAGTCGGCCGAAACTGCTCAACGCCGCCATCATGACACCAGTTGTTCCCCCTGCAAACCGCTCACCTGTCACACAGATCCTTCACCAGGCCATTACTCAACGTGCAGCCATGCAGCAACTACAGATGTTGCAACGACAACAGAAGGAAACCGCAGATAAAGGTATGACTAAATATTTCGTACCGATGACATTCAGTGCATTTATTGGAAGTGAAACAGGTCATTGATTGCAATGACAAGTCATCCATGAAATCTAAAGTCTATCCATCATAGTCATCCATCTAAAATTTGGTCCTGTGAAAATGCTCTGTCAGAAGCACACACTTGATTTAACGGATGCTGTTGATGCTAGCATTTATGTTTTTTCTGATTAGATGCTAATCAGACAGAAGAAAAAAACATCTTTTCGATTAGAATGAAACAAATTGTGAAAACAGCTGAACTTAGGTCAGATAAAGTCAACTCGACGGGAAGTTAAAGTAAAAGACAGCTCATGACTGAGGTACTGTTCGTTAAAAAGATTATAAAATTCTCTCTTGAATGTAAACATTTGTTTGAAATTGTACGACTCAGTTATCTGTGAAGTGTGGAGTATTGTGCCGCCGACGGGGCATCTGAAGGTGCCCATGCTTTTAAGTTTATGAGGGAATGACCAATGAGTGAGCAAGGAGATATAAGCTGTTTGTAAGCTGTCACGTGAATGTTCTGAGTTGTCTGTCAGTGTAACATGTAATAATATGGGGCAGCACACTGTTTTAATGTTTTAATTTATATAACAAGTACATGTGTGAACAACAGTGCAAAGTAATTCCAGACCATTGTGTTAGTAGTAGCAGGGTCCTTGAAAACCTTGAAAGTACTTGAATCTGATTTCAATAATGCAAGGACTTGAAAGTCCGGAAATTTTCACATTTCATGTGCAGGTTCTTGAAAGTACTTGATTTTTGTTGTTTTTCTGTAAATAAAGTTAACTAGAAGCATGAATCAGTCAATTTTCATTAGCCAGTTGCATGACTTATATTTGCGGTAGTCAGAAGTCAGTGTTGTGTGCTACAACATACTTTTTCTCCACCAGGGGGCACTGTAACACTGTTCCGTTCATATCAGTGAAAGGTATCAGGTCCCTTCGTACCCATACCCCTTTGTACCAAGTTACCTCGCAGAATAGTTTCTTAATACTATAGTGATCTCGTATCTTAATTGTACTATACCGTAACTGTAGCAAAGCTCTATAGGTATGCTATATATAGTTGTTGTACACTAATTAAGTGCTGGATGGTAAACCTAGATGGTCTGAGAATCTGAGTCCATCACTCTTTACTTGAAGTCGATGGACGTGCTTTCAGCAAGGTCTGCGTTCATCTCACACAGGTAATGTGAACACATGACCTTGTGGCTTTCAGTTTGAGCCAGCAAATCTTCTGCGATTTTGTTCAGTGTGGGTGATGGTGTTGTGACGAATGTCAAAATTTTAAAATAAAGGCCTGTCAGCAATCTGTGGATGGTAGTGTTTCCCCGGGCTCAATCCAGTTTGGTCGCCATCGTGTAAGTGAACTATTCTAGAGTATGGCGTGAAACACCAATGAAATAAATAAATATGTTCAATATTTAAAAAAGGAAAGGTCAATAAGGAAGTCAATAAGATGGAAATTTCAATCTGGACAGTGTTAAACAAGCTTATTTGCAGACAATCAAATAAATAAATCATTGGATATAACATTTTAAATGTATACACCATTGAATGGTAGTACCTATGCCAGGTGAAATGCAAAGGGAAGTAACTCTTGACCGAAACTGGCGCAAGTTGTAAACAAGTGGATGCCTGGTTAAACTACATTTATTTTGCGAAAATACCTGAAGAATACATGCTGTCTGTGGAATTAAGCAAATTATAACTTAATGTATAAGTTATATTCATGATCCTTGCGGCAGGATTTACTCCTATTCGCAAGCCCGCATTCATGTGGATGACTGCAATTTGGCTGCGTGTCGCGCGGCGCAGCTGAACATCAATTAGGCCTATACGGATACCACCGATAGTGCAATACGGTGTTGATTGGAAATTGTCAGCCCTTTATTCATGGAGCTAACAAGGTGCTGGTACTTGAATTTGTTCTTGAAAATACTGGATTCTTTCCCTGGCTACCCATGCAGTTTAAACCAGACTGTTTTGATTGACATCAGAGATTGCTGAATTGCCTGGATCACAGATTTTTGGCATTTATGTAACCTGACAGTGTTACGAAAGATGTTCTCTTTGATGATGAAGTGTTTATCTGTTGCAGTGTCGACAGTTCAGTCCAGTAATGTGCGCACTCCTTCCCAGCTTGTGACCTCCGTGGCCCAAGAGCGACCTCAGAACACCTTGTCACAAGCTGTCACTCTGCAGACAAAACCCGCCCCTTATAACTCTCACGCTACTACGGTGAGCAAACTGGCTTCCGCCATTGCCATGCCAGTCTCTACTACTATAAAATCTGCAGGGCAAACACTGATGCCAATCGTGAGCAAACCGCTGTCAACTGTGGTTGCCATAGCAACGTCTGCAACAACCACTAGTGCGACGAGTTCTGTAAGTCAACCAAAGCAGGCGCCTAGCCTAGCAACTCTTGCCGTGACGCCCACAGTGACATCTCCAGCTGTGCAGGTGGGCATCGTTGGAAATGCAGCCTTAAATCAGACTTTGACGGCCTCGCTGATGAACCATGGGCTTACAAACCATAATACTATCACTGCAGTCCCAACGAATATCAAGCAGCTGCTTGGAGCACCTGGTACCCACCTGGTATCTGCTGGAACACAACTGTCAGCCATTAATCCTCTGAGGACATCAACACTCGGACAGATGCTGTCGTCAGTTTCAAATGTAGGCGGGGTCAGTATATCAGGAGCCAGTCAGCTGTCTGCAGTTCATCCAGTGGTGTCATTGGCGCACATTACACCTGGCTCGGCACACATCATGCCACCCATGTCTGTGGTCTCCCCAAATGTTCACGTTAGCAACCTGTCCCAACAACAACTAAACAACATGATACAACAACAACAACCTCTTCTGAAATCCCTGAACCAATTGCCCCTCATCCAACCACAGTTTTTGCAGACTGGCCAAGTGGTCAGTCAGCAGATGGTCAAACCCGTGGTGTTGGTACCCAGTGGTGTGGCCACGTCGTCTGGTCAACCAGCACAGGTGACAATGTCCGTCACACGGTCAACATCGTGAAATTCGCAGAGTTGGCATAGCCCAAAAACTGTAATGTTTTCAAGTCATCTGTGATATGTGTCTATAGAGATTGTAGCTGAGAGTGGATAAGTTCTGATCTATATACATGCATGTGCATATATATATATATCTATATATATAAAATACAAAAGAGAAAAGGTGTAATATGTATTTTATTTTGCAAATGGGCAAAGTTATCATATATTGTATCCGTCAGAATAGAGTTTATTAATCTGCTGAAAGTTTATTTGTGTGTATGGTTAACTGGAAATGGAGAAATCATTTAATGTTTACAAGGCCTGCATGTAGAATGACATGATAATTTCAACAAAAATTTGTGCACAGGTAGATATGCATTAGTGTAAAAATAAGTTTAACAAAACTTTTCCAGAAAAAAAAAGACTAATAGGAGAAAATCGACGGGCAAAGGTTTGGTGAAGATGGTGCCAGTATTTAAGGGTGCCAGTTCAAACTACAGCTGTAGTCATGATCATCTATAGATGGCCTTTGAAATTCCCATTTTGCCTCTGTGTATGTATACATGCAGGCAGAGGTTAAAGTTTGAACAAGGGATAGATCCTGGCTTTCCTATTACGGCCCAGTTATTGTGACTGGATCAAAATCTCCATCTCCATACAATCTTTGCTTTTAAACACTTGCAAATATTCGGTACTCCACAAATAGGATGCAGTTAAATGCAGTGAAGAAAAATGAGCTTAAAGGTCATGGTAAGCCACTTTGTTCACTGCTTTTTTGGAGGAGGGGAAATGTTGTCAGCTGTAATGACTAACTGAGTGTGTCCCCAAAACATGTTAAATGCACAAATCTTGCTCCAAGTCAGCCTACAGTAGCATAAATGTCTTTAAGATGTTATGATCTCAAGAAAATATTTAGTGGACTACTTTTCTGAAATATCTTTCTAAATAGTGTAGTAAAAGTGTTGTAAAAACTGCTTAAATATGCCTGAATCAACCAATGAGCATACTAACTTTTGACAGTAAGCAGTGTTCATTTCATGAAGGGCAGGTAGATAACTTTCATGGCAACCTGTACTGTAGACATTAAATTGCCATGGTAATGAAGTGTTTTATCTATACTGACCTATGTGTTCTTCATGAAATCGACCCCAGTTTGGAGGCCAGAACTTAACAGATTTGCTTAACAAAGGCTTCGACAATGCCAATGTTGAATTCAGTCAAAATTTCAAACAATGAAGACCAAGTTTTTGGAGCCTGAGAATTGACAGTATGAATATCAATGAAGTATTGTGTGGTGAAAAATAAGTAAGTATGGGCATTATAATGGAATTTTTAATTCTGACAAAAGTCTCTTTGTTTAGTCTGGCTCTCTCATAATAAGGTTTAGAAGTGTGGGGCCCTTGGGGTGGGCATCCAAGTACAGGGCACCTTGCCAAATAGGAGTATGGGAAAAACAAAGAAAATGTTTTCAATGCAGCATCTCATATATTATTGCATTTCGGTCCTTTTCCATGTGTATTGTCAATGAGTCACATCTGTTCAAGTTAGTGATATCTTCAGGAATTATCTTCCCAGTGTCAGTGCCTAAATCCACAAAGATATTTTTGCCTGAAGTTTTAGGTCAAAACAGTTAAGTCTTTGTAGCTGTTGAGTTATTTTTTCTTTATTTTTTTTTTTTTGTTCATGGCATAACATCAGAAAATAAGTATTTGAATAATGTGAGAAGTGTCGGCCATGGAGAGTGGAATAATGAGTGTGAATATCTGATCTGAATAAGCTTTGACAATTGGTGAATTAGAACGCATTTTTCTTTGTAATTTTTCTACAAAGACTGATGTGTCAGAAATGTCCACTTCAGTGGAGAATTTTTCTTGGCCCTAAGAGTATCACAAATATCATCGGACAAGGACTATGTCCGTTACCCCCATTCCAAGGGCGGATAACTCTCTGTTACCTGTAAATATAACAACTGGACCATGGAAAGAAAAAGTTACAGTATTCTGTATGGTTTAAGAGAGAGAGCTTTGGGACTGTGAAGTTCTTGCAAGGGGACATAACTTCGGCAGTACAGGTGTACCTGTATCTATCTGTATGAGGGCAATATTTTGGTTAGACATTTTACACTTGAAATTTCAACTAAATTATGGTCCAGGCACCAAGATAAAACTGGCGCATTTTGCATGAATCAATGTCTTGGTAACCAACTTATCTGTGAAAGTAGGCCTTACAGAAAAGAATTCTGCAGGATAAGGTTTCTTGTATTCCTATGTTATAAACTGCAATCAATAGGTACACAGCAATGGTTTCTGTTCAAGTACTTTTTTTCCGTGTAGAGTGAATTATTTTTTTTCTTTTGTGTTTTTACAAGCTCGCCTTTCCTGTGGGTGATTGAAAACTGAGGCTGAGCATTTTATCTTTCGTCTGCACAGTAATTTTATGTGGTATATACAGAGCTTCAGTAATAAACTGAAAACGTGCTCCACTCTTGCTGACCAAAGTGCTATACAAAATCAAATCAGTGTTGTCAATATGAAAAGATAAATATTAAAAAAAAAAAATGCAAACAACCAATAAGCTATCGGCAGAGATGTGATAAGTTTGTGTGCTGAAAATCTGTGAATGTGCTTTAAATTTACTGTGTCTTCTTGATGCAAGATCTATTTGAAGAAAAGGTAGACTTCTGTTCCTGAAGTTGTTACTGTTGTAGTAGGAAAAACTAGTTTTACACTTTGTTTCTTGTTCATAGTTGCAATTTGTATTGTTTAGAACCATGTCCTCATTCGCACAAGATCACTGATTTCATCCTGCCCCTTCTTCACACTCAATATCACATATACCTGATTTAAATGGTGTTTTGTAAATTACCACAGTATTGTAGAAATCTTGTAAAACAACATCAGACGGACTTGGAAAAATTCTGCTTCCAAAACTTCCATGCATCTATGATATTTTTCAACGATACCAAGCCTCTCTTACATGTATCTTGGTTCATCACATTAATTAATTCTTACCAAATATCTGTGGAACCAGGATGGCTACTTTGAGAAATGAAAAAAAAAAAAAAAACACCACCGTTCCATGGTGCTTAAACAGAGTAAATATTTCCTGAGTTTGAGTTTGTTGTTTTGTTGCAGCAGACATGACATTTCATATGGTGCTTCAGGATATAAAAGTTCATTTGCAAGAAGACGTGAATTACATGTATGTGTGTATAGGAGATTAAATAGAATGAGAAATAAACTACTCAGAATACTGAAAATTTTATAGTGATTTATTTCTATATATTTCTGCGTCTCCCTCCTCCAATCACTTTGAACCTGCGGATGGTCGTGGATTTCCCCCGGGATCTGCCCGGTTTCCCCCCACCATAATGCTGGCTGCCGTCATATAAGTGAAATATTCTTGAGTACGGCGTAAAACACCAATCAAATAAATAAATAAAATCCAATCACTTCGCCTACTCTGATCAAGGGCAGCTTGTTGATTGATTGATTGATTAATAAATTGATGTTTAATGCCATGCTCAAGAATTTTTTCAATGATGTGATGGCAGTCAGGTTTATGAGGGGGGGTAACTGGAGTGCGTACAGTAAACCACCTTGACCTTAGCCAGGTACATGATCAACTTACTGACTTAAAACCATGGCAGAAAATGCACAAGATACAGATAGTCTAGACCTTCGGGTTATTTAAATATGCTTTAAGGTTAGGTGGATGCAAGAAGTGTTATACAGTTCACGTAATGTGGAATCCAGGTTCCTGCATCTCAGTGGATCAACAAGCACGGTTTATCTACACTGTAAAGAGGTGTTAATTCCTGATCCATTTTGTACCTACAAGTTAACGTGTACCTGCACACAAATTGCCGGCGGTTCTTCAATGAACAATGCGTTCAAAATACTGCTAAATTAAGAGCCAAAATTAATGCAGTAAAGCTCGTAAGATCCATCTCAGCTCAACCTGACAGTTGAATCAGGTTGTAGCCCTGGTTTAAGTGAAAGTAAAGAAGCAACTGATTTGTTTCTTTATTTATTTATATACTTGATTGTTGTGTACGATGCTGTGCTCTAGAATACTTCATTTATATGATGACGACCAGCATTATGGTTTTAGGATACCAGGCTTTACGGTATGCATTCTTTAACACTATTCTGTCTCCTAGCAACCTAGTGGGTCAGAGCCTGGGCCCTATTGTCTAGAAGCGTATTTAGATTTAAGTCAGTTAACCATTAGCTTTACTGCAGGCTAAAGATCCACTTACCGGCCGTATGTGGGAAGGTCTGCCATTAACTTGCGGACGGTTGTGGGTTTCCCCAGGGCTCCGGTCGCTTTCCTCCCGCCATAATGCTTGTCACCTTTGTAATTAAGTGAAATATTCTTAAAACACCATTCAAATAAAAAAATATAATGCCATGCTTAAACATACGTTTATTGGGCGACCCGAAAGACCCTTCAAATGAAGGGTCTTCTCAAGAGTTTTTATTGGTATCTTGATTAAAGTTTAATAACAATATTAATAATGTATGTATCAATTTCTTTGAAATCCCTATCTTTTTCAAGAGCCTATATGAAAACCAGAGCCTACAGGCACTGAAATATATGAATATATGATGAATGCTCAGGTTTCTTGCATGTAGATAATTCTGTTGCCTGGCCTTTGTTTATGATCGAGACACTAAAATAAATCTATCTTAATTTCACACTTTTATCCATCAGCTGTTTGCTGTGCAAGTAAGTGGGTTTGAGAATCACTTTACAAGGAAAGCAAGATGATCCACACAAACCTCTTTAGATAATGTAATAAGACATGCTGAGTTTTCAAAGTTTTCTCTTGCAACGTCCTACATCATGTTGAACTAACTTCAACTATGAAATTTGATACATTATGGAGTGTCCAATTTTTGTTATTGCCAACTTAATCAAACGTAACTTACTTACAAATTTGCATTGTTTATGGCAGGTACACATGGGTGAGCGTCTGTACTATCCTAGAATATAACACCTGCTTTCAAATTCCTTGAAAAATGATTTAAGAGTCGCTTGACATAACCACTGGCACTCAATAGGGCTGGGATCTGGGCCTGGGTATTCCATCAAAACGGCAATACACATCGACCCTAAACCACTACAGATCAACTGCTACTGATTTTCTCTCTTCAGCAGTATATAACATGTCACGAGTGGAGCAATATTTATTGAGTTATCTTGATGCATTGCACACAATGGTGGCACTACCGAAGATGATGGTGGCTGGCGATAAAGCTCTGCCCGTGGGACATGAACATCCAAAGAACCACGAAAACAACACAAAAATGATCATATCTATAACACTGCCAAAACAATCAAAATGATGAATTAAAGTCACTTCAGAATTATTTTTTATTTACATATGCTTACAAAAGATTTGTCCTCTGAATCATTTACCTATCGCAAACTGCCAGCTCTAGCACTGTAGTTCGTGTGACCGTCTCAAAATGAAAGGAGAAAAAAATTACAAATTAAACATTAAATTCATTTTATTGAATTTTTACTTCACATCTGCTCACAATATTGCTTTCTGAAAACAAGATGTAGCAAAACTGAACATCTGAATGGTTAAATCTGTGCATCACCTTTAGAACTATTTGTTATTGCTTTTACTTTGGTCAAGAGTTGAGAAATTGGCATGAAAAAGTTCCCCACTCGCATATCCTCTTCTCACAGTCAGGTAACTCCCAACAAAATGTTTTTTAAGGATGGCCTAATGTTAGGCCAGCTTCAAGACAGCAGCTGGAGTCAAGCTTGTGGCTGCATTGGTCACAGTCACACTGATGGCAACCACAACGATCAACAGTATTCATTGGAACACTTAACAATTATACAATACCATAAACAGAAAATAACACAACAAAGAGTTTACAGTCAGCTATCTGAATGGCTGTGTTTGCATTTTTTCTTCTTCTTCTTTCCAATACCATTTGCCATCTCCGTGAATGTTTCATTTGTGGCTATTTCTACTACGGAACAGTCTTCAGCCAGCTCATGTTTTTCACGTTTCTTTCTCTTGAACTTCTTTTTCTCAGTTTTATTCTGTTTCAGGTCAGATTCAGAGCAGCCTTGCACTCTGCTGTTTCCAAATGCACCACAATTGTCTGTGTTGGCCATATTGGCTGCAGACCTTAAACACTGTTCAGTTTCTATGGAGACCATGCTGTTATTGCGCAGTATAAATTCTGGGGACACTGCAGCCTCGGCAAGCCTGGCCTCATCTTCAGAACTGATGCATGAAATAAAATAAAAAAATCCACAAATCAACAAAAGGGTTACAAGCAAACAAAAAATATCACTATTCACCTTGTAAAATAATAAAGGCAGTCTGCGCTTAATGGTATGGAAAAAAAAGGGCTTCCCTAAAATAAACCACTACAGCTAGCCAACTGTGTGACCAAGCATCTCGTTACATGATTGTATTGAAATTGATATGCAGGCAGAACAATTTGTTTTCTGGAAGCAGTGATGTGGCTTCAATGGCCAATGCCTCCATGCTTGAGAGGCACGCAGGCTTTGTTCATAAAATCAATCAAGACATATAGAGAGAACTACAATGTAATAACATTGTTTTCATGTCTGGTAACAAGTTTCAGATTGCTAATTGTAACAATGTTTGCAGAAAAATTATGCCCAATACACTGTTTTCTTCAAAGAAAGTGAAAAAATGCCATGCAGAGATAGTCTCGAACAGGAAACTACAATACGTTAGTACCTACAGGTACTACTACATAGAGAGGGAAAAAAACAGGTGAACTGCAAGAAAATGATCTCCTCTTGAGCACATAAATGTTTACATGTACTGCCACCAGCATCCTTCACAAAACAGATGTTTTTTCTTGAAAGTTGAAAGTCAAAGAATTACTGTCTTTGCAGGCATATTTTTTTTTACCTGTCACTACTGCTGTTCTCTCGTTTTTGTGTTTTCCTTGCTCGTTGAAGCATGAGTCTCTTTGCCTCTCTCTTGGCATTTAGCTCCTCTTGTGTCTTCTTTGAAAACATCCTAAACCCAAGTGCATCTGGAACCACAAAACTGTATACACAGATTACATTAGTCTCCTGACTTAAAGCTTCAGCCTCAAAGGCCAATCAGCCTGAGTACTGAGCTTTAGGGTCTCCAGTGATCACTTATCCTGTGATATGATTTATTGATTAGATTGGTGTTTCACGCCGTTCTCAAGAATATTTCACTTATACGACGGCAGCCAGCATTAAGGTGGGAGGAAACCAGGCAGAGCCCACGGGGAAACCACGGACCACCCACAGGTTGCTGCCAGACCGTCCCACGTACATGTATTATTTATTTGATTGGTGTTTTACGCTCTACCTGTGGTATTAATGACAGGCATATAAAAACTATCAAGAATCCTTTAATCGAATAAGAATTCATAAGATCTGCAACATCTTGCAAAGAAAGTCAATATTTTCTTGCTCTCAAGACACTTAGTTAAGACAGGACATGTAACATCGGACAGACACAGAGACAGACAGACTGAGAGACATATAGAGCTGCTCATCATTAACTGCACATACCGTTTGAAATCTCCTCACCCTGACGTTTCTTCTTACATTCATTGACAGGCTGATGCTCACCTGATACCTCAATAGATCTACAAAGATTACAAAACTTTTCATTAATTTTATCTGTGATCAGTTACAAAAACGTAAACTTGTTATTAATTTCACTGGTGTTGTATTTTTTTCTGAAGAAACCGCACTTATTGTATATCACATATAGTTCTATGTGCAAAAATGCACTTTCAAAAACACATGAAGGGGTTCAAAACGATTCTTTTCATGCTAATACTTTTAAGTTTTTCTTCACATAAAAAAACTCTTGAGTGACCTATTGAGATGGATATTATATCAGTCACAATCCAGCAAAATAAGTGACCTGAATAAACCCAACTTTACATGAAATACATTACTGGGTATCACAATAGTGAACTTATGAGAAAAGCAGGCTACACAGCAAAACACGAGATGTAATGCTGCAGCTGAGTGGAAGGAAGGGAACTCCAGTCAACCACAGTGGTAAATAGGCAGTGCTCTACAAGGAAGAATCCAGTACACCGCTTGCCCGGTAAAAGGATTTTTAATGCACATCAAAAGCTTTCGATTTCAATTCAGCACAACCCCTGAAATGGGGGCACTGAAAAAATGCATTCTTTATCAACAAGATAAGCTTATAAGATGAGGTTATAGCTAGAAAAGACAAAAAAAGGCTTATGTGATAACACCAAACTTCATCCATTGCCTGACAAACCACCACATATTATACAGGACCTGAAAAACCACCATACTTCATACAGTGCTTGACACACCACCACATTTCACCCAGTACCTGACAAGCCACCATACTTCATACAGTGCTTGACACACCACCACATTTCACCCAGTACCTGACAATCCACCATACTTCATACAGTGCTTGACACACCACCACATTTCACCCAGGACCTGACAAGCCACCATACTTCATACTTGACACACCACCACATTTCACAGTGTTTGACACACCACCACATTTCACCCAGGACCTGACAAGCCACCATACTTCATACAGTGCTTGACACACCACCACATTTCACCCAGTACCTGACAATCCACCATACTTCATACAGTGCTTGACACACCACCACATTTCACCCAGGACCTGACAAGCCACCATACTTCATACAGTGTTTGACACACCACCACATTTCACCCAGGACCTGACAAGCCACCATACTTCATACAGTGCTTGACACACCACCACATTTCACCCAGTACCTGACAATCCACCATACTTCATACAGTGCTTGACACACCACCACATTTCACCCAGGACCTGACAAGCCACCATACTTCATACAGTGCTTGACACACCACCACATTTCACCCAAGACCTGACAAGCCACCATACTTCATACAGTGCTTGACACACCACCACATTTCACCCAGGACCTGACAAGCCACCATACTTCATACAGTGCCTGGCAAACCACACAATTTCACCCAATACCTGATAAACCACCACACCACACCAGGTCCCTGACAAACCACCAAACTCTATCCAGTACCTGACAAACCCACCTCAGTCTATCCAGTACCTGACAAACCACCACACCAAACCAAGTATGTGGCAAATCATCAAACTTCATTCAGTACCTGACAAACCACCACACCAAACCAAGTACGTGGCAAATCACCAAACCTCATTCAGTACCTGACAAACTACATCAGCCAATACCTGACAAATCACCACAGCCCATCCAGTGCCTGACAAACCACCTCAGTTCATCCAGTACCTGACAAATCACCACAGCCCATCCAGTGCCTGACAAACCACCTCAGTTCATCCAGTACCTGACAAATCACCACAGCCCATCCAGTACCTGACAAACCACCTCAGGCCATCCAGTACCTGACAAACCACCTCAGGCCATCCAGTACCTGACAAACCACCTCAGTTCATCCAGTACCTGACAAATCACCACAGCCCATCCAGTGCCTGACAAACCACCTCAGTTCATCCAGTACCTGACAAACCACCTCAGTTCATCCAGTACCTGACAAATCACCACAGCCCATCCAGTGCCTGACAAACCACCTCAGGCCATCCAGTACCTGACAAACCACCTCAGTTCATCCAGTACCTGACAAATCACCACAGCCCATCCAGTACCTGACAAACCACCTCAGTTCATCCAGTACCTGACAAATCACCACAGCCCATCCAGTACCTGACAAACCACCTCAGGCCATCCAGTACCTCACAAACCACCAAACTTCATTCAGTACCTGACAAACCAACAGAAAGTTTGCTTGCCTTGTTGGCATAATTCTTAACAGCAATCAGTGCACTTACATATCTAGAGACTGTGACAGCTTTTTGGCAATAAATGTCTTCACTTCTGTGGTCAAATGCAGATCAGAGTTGAAGTTGTCATCCTGACCGTTCTGGGAACACCTGTTCATCAATTGGATCAGAAAGCATGGGTAATAAAAGTCCTAAGTCGCACGATATTTTAAGATTTGTGATCACCTCAGACTTTTCTGTTTGAGTTGATATCATTGAATAATTTGACCAGCTTGGCAGGTAATAACTTAAATGGCTTGTAGGAAATGAAATGTGCATGGGTCTGTTGAAATATATACATACAATTAATAAATCAATAAAACTAAGAGACAAACATGAAACTGCATTGACAAAAGCTATAAGGACTCCAGGCTCATCACAAATTTGGGCTTCCATTGCCAAGATTGGATCTGATATAATATGGCGCTTGCCATGCGCTGTTTGCATAGTCAACAACGTTAGCTAAAAAGCTAGCATTTCAGAAAACAGAATATCTACTCGATCTTACTATTAATTCTTCTTATTATTAATAATAAGTTATTAATTCTGACACTGTCTTGCTATATCAGTCCTTGCATTGTCTCAGTATACAGCCCTGGCAAGGCTCAAGTGCATCACGCTAAAATTTCTATTTCTCTGCACCAAAGATCTCTGAACTGCTAAATGTTGAATATTAATAGGAAAATATTTTCTATGCACATTTCCTACTGACTGTAAGAAAAGGCTTACCTAAGTGACGGTCTATTCCCTACTGATTTCTTCCTTTTATCTTCTCCATAATTTTTGCTCTCTGAAAGTCAAAACAGAAGCTTAATGACAGATACTGCTTCCAACAAAACTGACCAATGGGCATCATGAAAAAAAAATTGACCTCAAAGTACTACACCAGTGTCAAATCCTCGTAAATGACAAGGATCACGCTTTCCAAAATCGTTGAACAAATTCCACGTATTAAACCCTTATTTTAAGTTTCGGAGGATAGTATAAGGAAACAAAATGTGGATACAGGTCATCTTGCAATCCTAAACAACAACCTACGTGTAACTTAAAAGTAAAAAATTTGATAAAATCTTGCGACCGTGAGCAACTGTGACCACCTGGATGGCGACTTAAATTATGTTATTCATTGCAAATTCTTTTGAACTAAGGTATAAGCTCCGTTACATGGGAGTTCTCGCATACTATTTCAATATTCCCACCTAGTTCCTCTTGGGACTGAAGTAGCATTTTAAACAATTCATTGCAGGCATGCGTCATTCCTTGAAGAATAACACACATAATTATGAGAACACTGGGCCCTTTCTTGTAAACATCTGATTTGATTTATTTGATTGGTGTTTTACGCCATACTCAAGAATATTTCACTCAGACGAGGGCGATCAGCATTATGGTCGGCTTGATTCGGCCAGACAGACCATATGACTAAGAAATTCTCAATATGACACATTATCCCTCAAAGTAAAGCATTAAAAGCCGAACCCATCAAACTTGAAACACTTCCATTATTTCAAAATGAATGACATTACGTGAAAGACTATGCATGTTCTAAGTTTCCCAAAAAGGCTGGACAATATTATGTTTATTTCAGTTATTTCAGTATTTATTCGCTACTACGATGGTGAAAATCAACATTTGACTATGCTCTGTCCATTAGCATAAAACGCAGCCATTTAGTGTGTGGGGCTGTGACATCATTCTTCCATGCACGGAACACTCTGGTCACCTGAGACTATAGCAGCCTAAGCTGCTAGGGTTGTGGTTGAAACTTAAATATATATAAATTTATATCATTAATTGAGTAAGAAACCTACTCCTGCCACAACACAATGGTCTGGAAAGATTTGCAGTGTTGTTCACGCGTGTACTTTTCACGAATAATTAAAACATTTCCCACTGAACCATGTGCAATCTCTATGTTATTACACATTACATTGACAGTCAACTCAGAAGATTTACGTCACAGCTTATAAACAGCTGATATACCCGAGCTCTCTGACTGGTCAATCTCTCATAAGCTAAAAGTAAAAGACAGCTCATGACTGAGGAGCCATTCATTAAAAAGATTATAAAATTCTCTTTTGAATGTAAAAAACTATTTAAAATTGGATGAATTCATTGCTGAATTATCTTCGTTTGATGTGTGGAGTGTTAAGCTGCCAACTGGGCATCTGAAGGTGCCATTGCTTTTAAGGTTATGGGAGACTGGCCAATCAGAGAGCTAGGAGACATCAGCTGTTTTCAAGCAATGAGGTAAATGTTCTGAGATGTTGGTCAATGCATCATGTAATAACATAGGGACAGCATGCTGTTTTAATGTTATCTATTTTAATTATAACAAATACATGTGTGAACAACACTGCTAAGTATTTCCAGACTGTTGCTGTGTGACAGGAGTAAGTTTCTTCATCATTTCATGTTATAAATGGGCATTTATACTCAAGCTACAACCAAAAACCTAGCAGCTTACAACAGTCAGAGGTGACAAGAATTTTCCTCACTTGGACCAATTATGTCACAGCCCCGACAGTATGGCTGCATTTCATGCTAGTCGACGGTGCACGATCAAATGTCACTTTCCACTGTTGTAGTGGTTGTTAGAAAAAATACTTAACCAAAATAAACATAATATTGTCCAACCTTTTTGGCAATCTTAACTTTGAACATGAGCTGTCTTTCACTTTAAAAGCATAGTCGTCTTCAGAACCCCAAAAATACTTCCCACTTTCAGCAAAGATAATTTGGCAAAAAATTCATGCAAATTCAAACAGGTTTATGCATTCAAGACAGAATCATGTAATCCTTTTAATGAGCAGTGCTTCAGTCATGACCTGTATTTTGCTTTAAGCATAGCACACATTAAGTCTGAAAAAGCGTTCGCTCACTTGGGCAATGTTTCTATGACACTCTGATTTATTCCAAAATAATTCCAAAAACTTCTTCCCTTTTCTCTTTTTTTTATCTATTAGGTTTCACTGAACAGAACTTTTCTCTGAGGTCTCCCTAATTCTATTGGCATTCCATGTCTCAGTCATAATAGTAGGAAAGTGTTCATGACGTAATCTGCACAACTGTTCCTGTGGTAACTGAACTAACGCCCACGCATACAGGTATATGTATCCGTTCAATTCAGGTGTTGCTGTAACAGTGCTTTGTGTTACAACGATGCAAAGTCAACATGCACTCATTGGCTGATAGTGGAAATAGGATTTCCTGCATTAAATCTCTTAGTGTTCTCACAGTTAAGTAACTCAAGATGGGATAACCATTACAAAACTGTACGCAGCAGAAATAATGTTAAGGTATGACACGCATTTAAGCTACATGAGGTATCAAATATTGCAATCTATTAGTCCCTGCTATCCCGGTAAATGGCTGGGTCTCTGGCTAGAGGGTAAGCAGCCATGATTATTGAGAAGAGCGTATCCAAATATTTCTCAGCCTACTACTGCATGGACAACTCTACCAGGTGACAGCAACACACTAGTCCGAGGCTGCTCAGACCTTGAAATTTGCATTAGAAATGACGAGGAAGCTCAAATTTCACATCTGAGACCTGCGCTATACTCAACCGTCGACAATGTGGTCAGACTTTCAGACCAGTCATCTACGCCCGTGAAGCAAGCCTAACATGGGCCTTAAGTGTAATAAAACTCCTCCCTGGAAGCACATATGACCACATCACATGTTATGGAGCCTATGTAAGGTAGATTTATAGCTTGAGACTGGTATCCCCGAGTGATAGCTGCCAGAAAACTGTGAGTCGTTACGTGTTCACAATGTCAAGAGTGTCTTAAGTGAACCGACAGGGAGCCATTTTGGATTTGCTTCAGGTGGGCAATGGCGACCAGAATAACTCAGATCAGCTATATAAATTGGTATGTAGTCACCAAGGTTTCCAAAGAGTAGTTTTATTACAGTTTTAGGCTTATGTTAGGCGTGTTTCTTGGATGTAGAAGGCCGGTCTGAAAGTCAGACCACATAGAGTAAGGCAGGTCTCAGACGTGAAATTTGATCGTCGCTGGCAACTGCGTCATTTCTAATGTAAATTTCAATGTCTGAGCAACCTCGGGCTAGCAACATATCAGCTTAAAATTAAACACTCAATCAGCCGTGGCTCGATCATTGATTGTGAAAATCAGAATCGAAGCCGTCGGTCTGTTCTTGCTGACAGGATTGTTGTTGTCATTGCAGTGGTCCACCCTGATCGAGGCATTTCCAGACCTCATCATTCAACACTTTTATTGCGTGATAGCTCAGAGAAGATTATCATACCGCTACACTTAGCTGCGAGATTGATGATAGAGCCTGGAACCCCTACACATGAGGCTTCTCGAAGTCTTTCCATCTCTTCCTCATTTTCAGAATCGCTGTTGCTGCTTTCGTCCACGGCTATCTTGGGCGCGGACATCTTGGATCCAGAACGAGGCGCGCGCACCTTGCAGATAGCGAGGTTATTTGGTCAGAGGAAGGCCGGAAATTTACTTCATGCCTCTGGATATGTCAGTGCGGCATGTGCTTCTGATGTCTTTGTGTAAATCTCCAACCAAATAAAGCAAGCAAGCATATGAGGATATACAACCTTGATCACATATCAAAGTGCAAAGGATTGGGCGCCTGTTAGCTAAAGCGGAAGACTCTGCGAAGGAAGATGGCTTCGTGAAGAAGTAGTGCGAAAAGAAGGTAGGTTGGTAGGTCCTCACAAATTTGGGTTTTTTTTCAGTTTTTGCCACAGGTTCTTTAGGTGCCCGGTGTAATCACATGGGTTGAAATGTGTATGAATATTAAATACGTATGGTTTCGGGACTTGATCGCCAAATGATTGCAAAACAACAAGTGTCAAGTGTCACATACATGTAGTTTCCAAAACACTGTTGTGAGAAATAGACCAAACAACAACAACACAGTTAACACATTTTATTGACATTTGATATTTGGATTCGTCTAAATTACTGTGGCATGATATCAGATGTCTTTATGGCCCACTGCTGGATTAAGACTTTGATCAATGAAGCATGCTGTATGTGGACATGACAACTGACATATCCCCATCATTGATCAAAGTCAATAAGCCAAATCGGCGTTGCAGAAGTCACTTGAGTTCCCACTGGTTTTGGACAAAATAGGGTGGGAGCTCTCGAGCCCAACAACAAAAACAACAATATTGTTCACCTCCATGAAATCACGGTATTTCGCAAGAGCCCCCAGCCTGTCTCGTCCAAAACCAGCGTGGTCTCTCGAGACTTTTTGCAAAGCCGATTCAGCTTATCAGATACTGTAGGTAGATAATCACACCAATAATATGAAAAAGGCAAAGCCTAGATGCAAACAGAGTGGATTATCTTGATTACATTTGTTCAAAAACTAATATTTTCTCATACTTAAAATTATTTTGTAAAACAGTTTTGTAGGCTAAAACATGCACATACTATATTTCCTACTTATACTGACTCTCTATGTGTTGAAAAGCAAGTCTCCAGGGCAACATCCAAACATTTTTGGCAATTTTTGATAGTACCCTATTTCATCTAATTTTTGGGACAGCAGGTAGGCTCTTTTTAGCCAATACTGGAGTACATTTGCAAGCTACTGATGTACTCTAAGGGTATGCATATTTGACATTCGGTAGATAACTCACAAATGTGCACATTACTCATTAAAATGCTCTGTATGCTTTTTCCCAGGTTATGCAGGCAATTATCGTAAGACATAATTAGGCCAATCTCAGGAACTAATAATGTTATATATATTGTGCATTTTTGGTGTTTGATAAGGAGTATTGTTAGCGTTTCATTGCTGTGCTAGTGTTCAGTATAAATATTGGTATGGTTGAATACAAATTTGCAAATTTTGGACAACAAGGATTCCCATGGGTGACGTGTACAGATGTGCACATATTATTGGTGTAACACGGGTGGTCTTCAACAAACTTTAGACTGTGTTGACCACTGTAATATTATAACCAAGGTCCATGTTCAAGGCTGGTATTGAATACCCTCCTTCTGTGTCCTAGAAATTGAAACCACACAAGAAATGACACACTTCCAGCCCACTTACTGGTTTACTGACAGAGATTCAGAACCAACATATGTATCAGTGGGAGACTTTTCATCTGAAGAATCTGTAGCAGAAACAAATTAATTGTCAAACAAATCAGTTTTTTTCTGGGTTATTCGAATCTGTGCTAAATTTTAATTACCAAGATTGTGTTGACTTTTGATTCTGCTTCTGGTTACAAAACTAAAATCATATCTCATCAACATTTTTGTTCTCAAATATCTTGCTGTTTCTTTAATTTATTAGTACAGGGGGAGGAAATTGTTTGATAGAATGTAACTGATAGGCCTGCAGCTTGAAATTCTGATTTCCCGTACATTCCTGTGTTCCATTCATAGTTAAAATATTTTTCTTTGCATACATTTGCTTTTTCTTTAAATTTCTTAATCCAGACAACACATTTTACGTCTGCCAAGATCAAAGAGCAATAAATTAAAGTAGTATGTACTCATAAAAATGTCCAAAGTTAGGGTTAACCATTTTGTACAGTTTAACATCATAATGGCAGTGATTTTTGTGAATTTCAGAAAATTATTTATTCTGAAATAAGAACATGTCAGAAATAATTCATTTACCCATCGACTGATCCAACATAAATTGTTTTTCTTTGATACTAGATCATTTTCCCAAAAATGAAATCAGTATAGTATTTCAGATACATTCATAGCATCATTTACCTCTCTGCAGAGAAAAGTCCAAACATTTAACCTTTCTGGTATGCAATAATAAAGTATCAGTGATTTTTCTCAGTTTTAAACTTTTTGACTTAGCATCTTGCTCTGCTGCTCAGATATTTTAGATCTTCGGGTCAAATAGCAGCATACCCAAAGCATTTGTTCAAGTTTGTAGATAGCAGTCCTACTGTTTGGGAATTCGGCTCGCTCTTGGCTGGCGTGTAAACTTTTATCTTTCTCATTTACTTAACTAATTTAGTGGATCCCAAATGTCGGTAGATGTACCTTTTACATGACGAAATGAAAATTTTGATGTATAATATCTCTGCTTTAGCACAGAAACAGGTCGCATAGGTACAGAATCATATTTGTTGTTGATGTACCTACATTTTACATTAGACCCCTGACTCAATCAAAGTGACCAAGCAGTATGTAATCAAATAAATTATGCAACCTGTTATTACACGAAAAGTATCACAAGTAAAAATAAGATGCACCACTTCCAACATGCACATGACGCAAGTGAAGTTATCATGAATTTGTTTGCAACTGTTCAAAACCTATTTTAATACCGTAGCCAAGTGATGACGCACGTTCAGGTACCAAAGTGGCTGAGGAGATTGTGTGGGTTACGTGATTGGTTGTGGAAGTAACCTGATAGTGTGTGGTGTTACGAGACTACGTCGCCAAACTGCCAACGATTAATGGTGGTACGAGGGAACATCTGGAGACAAATGAAGATTTTTTCTCCGTGCACATGTACAGCTGAGCTGTAGATCTGCGGTTGGATATTTTTTGAAGGAAAGAATATTTTCGTGGAAAATTTTCAAAGTTGAGAGAGGCAAAGCGCATTCTGAACTCCATGGATGCTTTCGGTCAGGCATTCCCGAGTCAAGCAAGGATTGTTTGAAATGTTGCTTGCCTTATGTACAGGTGCAAGTGTAGTTGGATGCAGGATGTTTTGGTGAGCAGATCTCTTTTGATGAGGTGTTCATATTGAGCAGAATGAATTAACCTTGTGGGTGAAATCTCCCAAATTACACTGGATCCAAGATGGATGCGAGGCCGGAACTCCAGAAGGAGGCAAAAGGCATGTTTGCACAAAACAGTGAAAACTTTTTCACATCCCAAGGGTGTAAAAAAGGGCAGATAACTCTGCATCATCTACTTTCTCAAGCGTACTTTCTCACATGTACATTTACCCACATTGTCTAAAAGTGCTCACTTTGCACATCAATTTTGTTTGAATAAATCAGTGTGTACTAGATACAGTAGTGTAGTGCTTATATTATGATGTACAGAGAGCTACAGAAATCTGGTGAGTAGCTTAGCTGTTTCAACATTACAGAAAGGAAGTAATTAAGGGCCTACTGTTAAACTAAAGTGCCTGTTTTGATACAGCTATATCGTACATACTCACGATATCTTCAGTCTACTGGTGAGATGAACCACACCTTATGCTTTGTTTCCTGTTGCCACTCGCACAACTAGTATAATGTGTCAAAATATAAATGTGTGTTGGTGGAGGACCTGAGCGATGATCAATAATATATTTACTGAGTTGCACTACCCTAAGAAGAAAAAGACATTGTTATTATTATAGAGTGGACCATTGAAATATCTTGGAGTACGCCATTAGACTAAAATTGAAATGAATACCTAGTATTTTTTTTTCTTTTCTTCAGGCTGCCATTGGATGACGTTGTGTTGTTTATCACCTGCCAGTTCTCACAAATCCCAGTCTGAACTTACTGACCATGTAAAGTTTTGTCAGACCTGATCAAATTCCACTCAACAAAGTGAAGATGTCCTATCAAGGGCTGAGCCGTGCTCAGCTAAGCTTTGACTATTTGCACACAAATTCGTAAGTAAAAAATCTTTCTTAAAGAGATACAAAATCATTGCTGATTAAGCAATGTGAGATGTCAGAGTCCAGGCTAAGCTGAATTATATGTGATGTACTGTCTCTGAGGTGTGAGCGAATCATGAGGTTTTTTTCTAGGAAATCCTACCTCAACTGTCAGCTTATCATTGTCCATTTGGATTTTCCTCCTAGATGCCTTAGATTTGAAAATACTTGTACAAACAACATATTCTTGACACAGCTGCCTTCTGTGAATGTAGTGTTCTCTGGCAAGTATTTGGAATTTGTTAAAAGGGCTCATTCTAAAATGTGCTAAAGGGAAAGGTCCTTGGCCACAGAGCTGTATTATGATTCTGCCAGAACATGCAGTGAAGTTGCATCTTGTTGCCTCAACATTGTCATGTAATTAAAACATTTCAGGAACAGCATAGAAATGTGATCAAATGAATAAATCCATTATTTTAACATAAAAGACCTGTTATCTTACGTGTGCCTGAGTACATATATATCGGCATGAAAACTGATTTTTTTCAATCCTGGGTGTGACATTGTGCAGTTCTGTTTAAGTGGAATATTTCTATAGAGTATCAAGTATTTGAATTTTCCATCAATTTGTTTTTCAGAACTACCCATGAATTTTTGTTCGGAGCTTTAGCTGAACTTCTGGATAATGCACGGTAAGTGAGATATGGGGCCTGTTTCATGAACCATACATAGTAGCACTTAGCTAAGTGTGTTTCATATCTGTATAATAGACTTTGCCATGGTAGTTAAGGCTTATTTAGCTTAAAAGCTCTTAAGAAAACTAAGACCAGAGGTGTTACGGATGACCTGCTAGACTGGAAGTGTTCTCCAGTTACTCTAATGGAACAAAAAAAATATATGTCTTGCACTTATGACATTGGATGATATTTTGACCAGTCTATTATTTGATAGAAATAAGCTGAGTTTCTGTGAACTAGAAAGTAAATTTTAGAATCAGTCAATATAAGGAGTCAAGTGTTGTTTTAGGCTTGCTGTTGTAGGTTATTTCACTTTACTATTGGCATGTTACAGCAGCACATTTCTGGCATGAAATTCATGTAAGGTAAAGTCACGCTGAGACCAGATTTATGTGTTATCAAATGTACTCAATTTGTTGTGTCAATCATGAGATTTTTATGAAAATTCCTTTTGGGAAGCATGATTTCATCACATGAAGTGTATTCCTCCTTGTCTTTGGTATTTTTCACAGCTAAATGTTCAGAAAGATACATAAACAAAAACTTCCATGTATTACAGTGTGGAATATACAGGCTGGTGTTAGTTTACATTAAAATGAGTAGAAAGTAAAATCGAAAAAGCAGCAAGATTCTCCAGGAGATTCGAGAATTCAACAGCAGTTGAACTGCAAGTAAATTTGGAAATTAAGAAATTACTTTTTCTGAGAAAGGACATGGCAGAAGTAACAAATATTGTTGGTTTTTTATTTTTATTCAGCTTGAAAGCAGTGATTTTTCTTTGCATTAGTCTACAGATAAGGCGCTATTTATAGCGGATGCTCTGTTTTCCCCATAGAGGCCTCTGTTGCCAAGTGGTTGGCATGCCAGCGCAGTTCATAAACTCTAGCCTCTCACCAATATGGTTGCTGTAAGTTCAAGCCCAGCTCCTGCCGTGTTTTTCTGCGGTCTGTATGTTGGATGGTCTGGCAGCAAGCTGCAGAGAGTCTGTCTAAAATATGCTTGCGTAGTACGGCATATAAAAACAATCAAAACATAAATAGATATTTCACTCAACATGGATGTTTCTTTTCTGTTTGATAGTGATGCGTCAGCCACAAAGATTAACATATTCACAGGTGAGATAATCTTTATTTAATTTGAAGCACTGGACATATGATTGTTATTTGAAGGCATGGATAACAAAGTTTACTTTCCATTTTAGAGTAAAGATCAATTACTTCAGTGATGTGTGTCGCAGAATAGTACAACGTATTATTTTCAACTAAATTTGAATCGACCGCAATGTGTAATTAGCAGTTGCATGTTGTTTTATTGGTAATCCGTCGCAGAAGAAGGGCAAGTTCGAGCTATTACATTCGTGAAAGTTTTACCCCTTCTGCAGTATGTGACTAAGACTTGTGATAATGTGACACCGTGTTTGTTTGTTTTCGTTTTCAGAACCTTGTGCAGAAACCAGAGGTGGTTATTATTTGTGTTTCCTTGATGATGGAGAGGGCATGGATCCGAGTGAGTACTAAATGACTACTGTAAAAGACCTAAAATTTCAACTAAAAAGGTGAATTTTTAGACACAATAAAATATGGTTTTGGTGTTCCATCTTATAATTTTTCTACCAGGTTATCATCACACCTTTCAAGCAAACCTCAAAACAACTTTCTAAAGTCAACATAACTCTCAGAATTCCGAAAATGAAGCAGCTTGGTCATGGACGAAATTTTAGGTCAATTAGGGCAAGTATTGCAACTCACTTTGTACAAGTTAATTCCGCTTTAACCTGTTGTGGTTAACGGTGTCAGAAGTACGACCTGTGTCCGCCTGTGTGGTACTGATGCTTGCACAGACATGTCACATGGATGGAGTTGACTTAGACACATAACGTATACTATGACGATTTACAACCGAGAACCAACATCTTAATGGATCACAAGAGGCCTGAGGCAGACAGCTCCAGGAGCCTCCGCCAGTGACAGAGGGCCCCTCTGATCAAAGAGACCGCATAATTAAGCCAACAGAATTCCAGACTAGAGGTTAATTATACCTGTATTCATTATTACTTTTCGTAAGTGACATGCGGCCTTTTGAAATATATATGTTGTTGCTGTTATACCGACATGGCATTCGTCATGTTGTTGTTTTAAACAACAGTCTAGTTTCCCTGTTACCCTGTTTCATGGCCGAAAAATATCTCACTTATCAGTTGAACTTTGTCATTACGTTATGTTTTCAGTGTTTTCACTGTGTCATCAAGTACACTGGTGTGTTTATGTAGCTGGTTTCATGGTTTGGTAACTCTTTCATCTACTGGTACCATAGCTGCAGATAAGTTCGTGAAAACACATGATGGGGGCAAAAGAAATGCAGTCGGGAAATGCAGTCGCATCATGACGGAATTTTCAGAGGGCTTGTTTTTCGTCAATATCAGACACAGAAAGGCACATGACCGGGTTTAACATGTGCATAAAGCATCTACTATCTTGGGATTCTGTGTGTACAGACATTCCATGTACTCTGGGTGTAATTTTAAAATTCTGACATCCCAAAGCCATGTTCATCACCCATACTGAAAAAAAATCTCTGCAGGTCTCTAAACTCGAAATGGCATTTCAACTTGCCTTTTTTGCCCTATTCAGTGTCATTTTCCAGTTTCGAATCCAGTCTGCCTAATTTACTACCTTTACTGATAAAACTAAATAACTACAAAACTTGTGGTCAGATTGGCTGTGAGAACTGCTCACCATTGGCTGCCATTTTGAGAAGTCTCATAACCTTACCTTGGTCCTGAAATGTAAAGGCATTCTAGTATCGAAAACATCTTGAAAATTATGACGTTTTCATTGTAGTTTCCACTTCAGTGTTTATCACACAGCCCACAAGGGCATAAAAATTTTTCGTTTTCATCAAGTTTGAGTACAGGTAAGATTGCGTGACACATGCACGAACCTCATGGAGAGCAATTCCATGACATTCAAGATCTATTTTATTGACTTACAGTATCTCTTGTAAATATTCAGGCTCTTTCTGAGGACATGCAAAACCATCCTCTTCTGCTTCTTACATAATTGGCAAAAGTCCCAATTTTTCAGGTTTTTACGCCTTCACCATTTAAATCACAGTTTCAGAAATCTGGGCAGTCTGTTCCTGCCTGTGCGTTCTAAAAATAGCCACAGCAGGTGAGGAACAGCAGGTGAGCATGTATGACAGCTTTTGTTGAATGCATTCACCATAAGAAAGGGCTGACTATTGATTGCAAAGTCACTTCATCAAAGAAAAGACGATCAGATATCGAGAAGGGGGGAGTGGAAATTCCTTGTGAGTATATCTTCCCGGTAAAAGGCTTTATATTTGGAAGTTAGACAGCATGATTAACAGAGCTCGAAGATAACACTCTGGTATGACAACAGGATCAATAGTAAAGGCACAACAACAACGCCCACTACCCAGTGGCTCTTTTCAGAGCCAACAGTTTTGCTGAAATGGAATTTTCTGATCAAGCACATTCTACCTCTGGTGTACATAACTGTATGAATCTTCAAGCAATTTGCCAATTTCCAGAAATAGCATGCTGGGCGATCCATAGCAAATGTTTTTATAGGGTATTACCAGGGCCCGGGTAGCCCATAGGAGGCATATCACGTGTGTGTTTGAAGCCTGCCAGAGGTCGAATATGTCATCGGGTGTTCTTTTGTTGTAAATCGTCATAGTATACGGTATGACAGTTGGATAGTATTATCAGATTTCAAGTTTCACATACAACTTTGTTTTTGTTGTTCATGTACATATACTGACAATTTCTTACCCGACATCATTGTAACTGATGACTACTTCACTTCTACCTGTAACCAACTTGTATAAAGTTGTAGGGGAGAGAAGTGGGGGACGGGGGGGGGGGGGGCTAAAACTTTAGAAACAAGTCCTAAAGCTGTGGGAGATAGGAGCCAAATTTAACTGTTATGTACATTGTACATGTAGATACGGCAGTCATGCCGCGTTGTATTTTGTTGTAGATGAAACAGCAGATATCATAACCTTTGGAAAGTCTGCAAAAAGAGGTCAAGACTCTCAGAAGATTGGCATGTACGGAAACGGGTTGAAATCGTAAGTAGGCTGCTGGTGCAGAATTACATCAAAACAACCTGTGCGTGATCTTTCTTTTTGCTGGTATATTTTTGCAACAGGTCAACCTGATGTCATTGTGGTTACATTATGTTTCATTTGTCTGTGTCCGTCACGACTTCACTATTTCATTTGCACATACGTAGACTTTTGTGATTCACTGCAAATTGGAACTACTAAGAAAATTGATCATACTAATAGCAAAATAGCAGAATATTTCAAAATACCAAGGGTGACACTATATGAAAGTGCACAAGTCGGCTCATAGGGGAAAAATAAAGAAAACACTTTTGAATGGCTTAAGCAAAAAATTTGCAATCAATCTCCATTATACTCTCTTAAACTTCAACTCAATGAAGTCTTTTACTCCTGATTTATTAGCCTCCTGCCCATGCAATTCACATGGCAATCTATAATACATGAATTTGATGTACAGGTATTTGCCACTGTGCAGTAATTTCAACTTCCAAACATAGACTGTTCTTGTTTGAGTCAAATAATCACGGGTAGTCAGAAAACAGTAATTAAATTGCCTGTGTTACTTATTGCTTTCAGTGGCTCCATGAGGATAGGCAATGACTTGATGCTGTTCACAAAGAAAGGTCCCACCATGACCTGTCTGTTTCTCTCAAGGTCATTTCACGAAGAGGAGAACATTGATGAAGTAAACATGGCTGACGCCCTGTGTCTGTTGCCTTCTGTATAATCTTTACCATGATTGCGATAAACCTGCGGATGGTCATGGGTTTCGCCCACGCTCTGTCTGGTTTCCTCCCAACATGATGCTGGTCGTCATCATATAAGTGAAATATTCTAGAGTACAGCGTAAAACACCAATCAGATAAATAAATGAATAAATAATTGCGTTAAGTGACCTAAACATATTGACAGCATGAAAGTGCCCTCTTAGAGAAAAATAAATGTCATAAAATATAACATTGGCACACAGTCCTCAGCTTTCAAGTAGGCTATAATTCTACCCTCCATATTAAAACACCTGTCTGGGACAAATGTAACTCAGAATCAAGAAAAACCGCGCAGCCAAGTGAGTGGCTAAATTTTATTTAATTTACTGTTTATACAGTTCTTGTGTTTTCATGTGGACACTTGTTTGAACTTTTCTAATCTTGTTGCGGGCTGAAATTTCAAGGAATCAAGATGTTCTTGCCACCACAATGAAACAGCTACAAGTTTCACTGTCAAAAAAAAATGGAATAAATTTCATTAAAGCCAGATGTATCTGTTTCTTACAGGTGATCGTTCCAATTCCCTCATTTGAAACTGCTACAAACAGGCCTTTGGCCAAGGGTGCTAATCAAATAGAAAAGGTAGGAGTCCATACTTATGTACGTGTTTACATCTGATTTTTTTTATACGGTTATATATTTCATGATGGAAAAGTCCTGAAAAAAAGATGGTATGCACATGTACTGGGTGAAATATGATGTTTAAGGATGTATGAAACTTATGGTTGGTCTGGAAATTGAAAAACAAACCTTGCAAATGTGACATCGATTATGTCAGTGGTGATAGCAGAAAGGACAACTGAGAGACCATAATGCTGGCTACCATCGAGTAAGTGACATTTTCTTAAGTATGGCATAAAACACAAATCAAATAAATAAATACATAACTGTGGGGAACACAGTGTAAAGAGTATGAGGGTAGTATGTTCATTGGTGACGTCATTTACAAAAAATTCAGGCCCTTTTTTGGCGTGATTTTCTTCATATCTTAATAACCCATAATCTTCATTTTAGAGTTACTTTCCCAGTATCATTGAAAGTATTGCCTTTTTTGGGGGGTATTTTTGGAGAAGAGTATCTACAGTGTTAACTTCAGCAGATTTCTTCACATGGATATAATCTGATTTCAAGTGTGATCACAGACTTTTCCCTCTTAGATATATGTACACTGCCATCTACATGTAGCATACCCAAATAGCTTAAATATTTTGCATATGAAACACAAACTTCAAATGTGATTTATGCCCATTTTCGTTTCACTGTTGGAGGCATAACTGCATTGTTTGGGTGGACCGATTTCAAGGCTTCACACACTTATCAGCCAACCACACATAATGCCCTCAGAATGTGTCTAATACAGACCATGCAAACATGTGAAAATGATAAAGAATGACAATAACACTCTGCGTACTTAAGGCAAAGCAAAACAGTTGATGACCTGCTCTGAGTAAAAACTTCTCTTGTGACCATTTCAGCATAACCAAGAAATGAATCTCATTCTGAAGTATTCACCCTTCCATACTGAGAAGGAGTTCTTTGCGAAGTTCGACTCTATCGAGGGTAACTGTGGTACTCTGGTGATCGCGTACAACCTGAAGCTCCTGGATTCGGGAGAGACAGAGCTAGACGTGGACAGCGTACCACATGACATCCTGCTGACCAACCCACAGACAGACTTTGACTCAGACTCAGGGTAAGCTTGTTTCAGTATCCCACGGCAGTCTAACTGCTTGTGGAGCCTCGGCGATAGCAAGCTGTTACCAACCTTTGTGTAGCTTTTGCAGTGTTTTCTTTCACCAACGTCGTGAGCGTGTACGTCATGTGTGGGAAAGTAATATGCCAAGGAACAATTCAAAATGAATAAATGTGTCCACATTAAGCCACTTTGATGGGTCGGAAACAAATGAGAATTAGTTGTGATATCATTTATCAGTAATATGATGTATTGTTTGTATGTCCTCTTTTTCTGAAGTTTATCTCTGGCTTTGGTCTCTAAATAGATTTTATTCCATCAAATCTACCAAATATTATCTTCTGTATTATAATGTGGCAGTCATTGATTTGCTGTGTTGTTGTAATTTGTATCATTACTCATGGCCAAATAATCTGTTGTTTGTGATGTGCAAGTTTCTTGCTTCAGCCTTTAATATTGTGTGTTTTTCTATATGTAAAATATGTAAATATTGTTGTCAAACTGTTGATAACATACTGTATTACAGTGAACCTAGGTGACGGCCTGATGCTTGCGATATGTGTTTTCCTGGAAAGAATTTTAAAACACTGTATTTTGAGAAGGTCTCTAAAACATAAGAAACAATACTTCATTGGCCTGCCCTTACATTGAGGGCCTGGGAGGAGAGTAGAGCTCTTGATAATGATAAAATGAACTGCAGAATAACAGAGAAATGCTGGAAGTGATAGAACATGGAAGAATATGGTTTAATGTTGCTAAACTTTCCTGTGTATATGCAGAAGTACTTATCCTGTGCTTTTGTTTCATTCTGCAGAGTGCTATCTGATGTCAACAGGCGAGTAAATCTTGCTTGACCAAAATGCCAGACTTGTCTATTTTTCGTCCCTGTTCTATTCTATTGTGTTCGGCCTTGAAAATAGCCATTAATACCCCCTACCAGAAGAATGTAGTCTCTTCTCTTGACCTTGCATGGGGTCACATGGGGAAGGGAAAAATTTATTTATTTTTTTTTTTCTCTATTATACTCGTGTTATACTTCTGTTATTTTTGCTATCTAGATATGCCCGTAAAGTGAAGAGGTGGCTCATAAGTACCTCAGCAGAACGTCAGTATTTCTGTATAGTTTTGCTCAAATAGAGTTGTAGTTCACAAGTAGCAGAACTTTTTCTGCAGTAAGTCACTGTTTCTGTAAAATTATTGCTGTCAAGTGAAGAGGTAGTTCATAAGCACTGCAACAGAACAGCAGTGACACGGATTGGAACCAGTTTGTTTAGACAGGAAACGAATTTAATACATACAAAAGTAAATAGTTTCTTGTGGATTCCATGTTAATACCCTTAATGATGTGAAACTCCTATGTCCAATTGTCCAGCGAAGGTCTGGTACAGTTGTTAGAAATTGGAAGTTTCATAAAGTTTGGTCACTTTGAAACTTATCTTTGTGACCTCACTGTAATCCCTTTTAATTCCCATAGTTTTTGTATAAAGGAATCCTGATGAGAAATGGATTCCAGGATTCCTGTTGCTAAGCAGAACCCAGTAATGTTACATTAACACATGTTGCATTCTGACTTTGTTTAAAATACTCGACTCCCACCAAGTTCTTTAGTAAGTGGTTCCTAGGCATTTCAGACCCAGGCCTTTATTCAGGGACCTGTGGTGACAGTGGTCACGCCTAACTATGTATATATGTCCCATAGAGACTCATGGGTGATATGGCTTGTCAGGTAATCTTAGAGACTGATATGATTTGCCAGGGAATTTAAAGTAAGGTTAAACCTGTGTTGGAGTGAAAGATGTGCCATGGGCCCATCTACAGAAACACTGTACATTTTATTAAAGAGATGAGGCATAGCTGCACACTGTTGTCTTTACATGCTGTGAGGTATTTGTGTTGTACAGTGCAAGAATAAGGCATGACTTCATCTAATGGTATTGTCACACCATTGTCTTTGTCATCATCAATACACCTTGAAGTACAAAGTGAAAACCCCTTTGAATGTCACAACTGCATTTACAGTTTTATGTGTACCATAGACATAACAACATTTCTGCAGTCAGCCTATCATTCTTTCTTATATTTCTATTGCTAACTTTTTTACGCGTCACTTAATGCTTTTTATCAGGATGTGACTGTCTGCCTAGCTGGCTTATACTTGCACAGTGCTTATTTCTGCCTGTACATGTATGCATTTTGTACTCTTCCCTGTTTTGTAAGGATCCAGTTGATTCTCACTTTTCGGTGACTATACCTGCCATGCTATCTTTGTAACTCAGATATGTCCAAAAGTGGATATTTTGGATGAAGAATGTCACAAGACGCTGCCTGAGCATGTCCGATGTTTTTGAACGGCTCAAAAGTGTTTTGAGCAAAGGTGTGAACATTTGTGTCGTATCGTGAACGTGTGTTCACTGCTTGCCTGACTTGGCAGAAGCCTGTAAATTGTGTCACTCTGTTTTGCAGGTTAATTAGGCTCTGTACCTGTATCTAGCTTGCTCACTGATGAAAAAGTACTTGTCATTGTTTAGTATTGAGGAAGAAATATTTCTTCACTTGAAGCCTGAACGATTTTATGTGTGAGCAAATCCGGCACAATTCCATTTTGTTCTCGATATAAACAGTTCTCACTCACGTTATGGCTGGATTACATGTATTGCTCAAGGCATTACTGACTAAACTTGCAGCGATAAGAGAATTTTAAAATTATCAAATCGTTAGTTCTTATCAGTTTCGAGTCTGCTGTAGCTTTTTTATAAACTGCGACAAAATTTCTTTTCATCCAATCAGAATGATGCCTGAGCGACGGTCGTTCCGTGCCTATGCAGCCATTCTGTACATGGAACCCAGGATGAAGGTTTACATACAAGGGAAGAAAGTCAGGACGAAGAGGTTGGCCAGTTGTCTGCACAAGTGCCGACAATACAAATATTCGTCAAATCGTTTTCGATCAAGAGCTGAAAATGAAGCAAAGAAGGCTGAAGATGAATCTAAAGCTGCAGAAAATAAAGCAAGGGAAGCGGAAAGTAAAGCAAAGTGAGTTGTGGCTGTATTTGGACCAAGAAAGCTGTGTGGAACGAGTTGTTCAGCTTTCGAAGTAGTGCACACAACACCAGCTTCTCAATCCTGTAAGGCCTGGTCAAATGCTTGTGTATGCATATGAATGTTCATTTTCAGAGCTTACCTCTGTGTTCATCCTTTTGGGTTGAATAAGAAAAACTATTGGAGCATAAAAATGAATCAGAATGCCAAATTATGCCCTATTCTAGGTGTTATGTAGGGCATGTATCCTCTTTCACCCTAAAGAGCACTTTTGAAGGGACAATGGGCTAATTTTAGATAAATGGCATAAAACTTTGGAAGTGCAACATCAGTGAATCAGACTCTGAATTAACCTAGGCTACGCCCAGCAAATTTGGACTAAAATTAATTCCTAAGCTAAGACATTTTCCAAACTTTTTGCGTCTGTTTAATAGTGAATTGTATGCTTGTCTTTCTAGGAATTTAGAAGGTCGATATGGGTCGTCCATGTCCAGAGAACAGAGGGTATGTAGAATTCCTATTACTGCTTGGTGACTTTGCCATTCTGAATGAGTGAGGCCTATTGAATCATGCTGGCCAGCGTTTTTATGCTGTCTTTAAATTTCTGCTCTTTGTTAAAGAAGCAGGGCTTAGGTGGAAAGGTGTGGCAGTACCCCGCTTGGGAAATACAAGAAGAATAGGCCAAGTACTGGTTGGCCTGGTGTCAGTATAATGGGTCTAACTGGGTCCGGTGTCTGGTGTCTTCAACATGGTGTTCCAGTGAGGCAGCAGTATAAAGATGTCGGCATTGTGTCCAGCCTGATACAAGGAGGCACCGCCGTGATAGGACTGCAGTGATGTTGAAGGGAACATTAAATTTATGTATTTATTTGATTGGTGTTTTATGCCGTGCTGAAGATATTTTACTTATACGACGGAAGCCAGCATTATAGTGCGAGGAAACCAGGCAGGGCGCCAGGGAAACCCAAGACTATCCGCAGATTGCTGGCGGACTTGAACTCAGAGCGACCACATTGGTGGGAGGTTTCTGGGTCATTGCGGGAACATTAATGTCAGTAAAAAAAAAAATTTTGTGAAACATGAACCAGTTGCCAGTTAATTCTCCGAATGCCTGAGTTTGCATCATGTTAGTTAGTACCCTCTGCAGGCACTGGAAGTTTACCACAAAATCAATGGGAACTCATGAAGCGGTCCAAAGTTTGTTCTCGTTTGTTCTATCCCCTATTACATCACACTTCTTGGTGCTTGTGTTCTCGTAAAACAAGTATGTAATACACTGGGGCTGCAGCTTCATGTCAGGAAACGATTTGTTTTATTTCAGTTTGGACCCTTTTGTGATACTTGTTTCCCATTCAGTTTGTCCGTAAAATTGCATTTACGTGGTAACCACACTGTGTTTCAGACAATTGAATTCGTTAGTACTACTTACCAGTAATGCTGTTATAGGCAGCACTGATGTAACATGCAAAAAGGGAGTGTCAGTGGTGTGAAAGGCTGGGACACAGAGCAAGGTGCTGGTTCAGTCCCTAGCTAGTACAGGGACTTTGTACATTCACCCACTCTCCCCGTTTGTGGGGCCTTGGTGACACTAAGTGGTTGACAGTGCTTGTAGGACTCTTGGCAAAGTCGTCTGTTCATTGAGTACCACTTGTCTTCGTCCAATGGACAAAAATCATTGTTCTCGCCACAGTATGGCTGTAATATGGCCGAAGTGTCATTAAGCCATAAACATTCAATAAATAATTAAACTTGCGAAGACGTTGAAAACCTGCATACCCTCCTGCTTTTATTTCTTGGGACAGATATTAATCCTGTGGAAGGAAAAATATTACATTCCTCTCTCAGTTTTTGAAAAAGTAAAGATATGGATATGTTGCCAATAAGACAGTCTAACAATGGGAGAAGAAGGAAACTTCTTTACCCTGTTACAGTTACATGTATGCTAGATAAAAAGAGTAGATCAGGTGTCCCAAAAATTAGACGAATTAGGGTAAACATGAATATCTAAGCCCTTTCAAAAATTTTGGCTCTTGAAGACATGATTGAGGGCCTGTCTGGTGGTTTGTTTACCCAGTATATGTTAACATTTCAGAATGATTCTACCATTACAGTTTGATTCAGTGTCAACAAGTGAATGAGGATACATATTTCATAGTACTGATTTTCAGTTGTGATTGTCCGTTTTCCGTTATACACGTACATATTTTTGTCCCAACCAGTAGAGCAGCTGTCTCAACAGAGACTCTGGTTGATAAAGTTTTTTACTCTATCTTCAGTGTTATGCTGCCTGAATGCTTTTCTGTGTTAAGGTTTCCAGTGTGTTTACATCATTACTTGTCTCTGCAGACAGAGCTGAGGAAGGCTCAGACACTGGCAGCTGAATATAGGAAGGAAGCTCAAATACGCAAGCAAATAGCAGATAGGAAAACAAAGTAAGTCAACTGGTTCTTAGGCATGGAGGTAAGGGTTGCATGTTTATACCTGCAAAGCAGGTATCTCTCGTGGTTCGGGGAAGGTCCACCAGTGTCCCGAGGATGGTCGTGGATTTCCCGCAGATTCTCCCTGGTTTCCCCCCCACCATAATGTTAGCAGCCGTCATGTATGATATGACGGTGGTTAATATTATGATGAGAGGATTTCAGTAATCTTATTTAGGTTCCATGTTTACGGTTATATTTGGGCAATTTATTCGGATTGCAGTTCGTTAATTGTTGTTGACGGTGCGTAAATTGAAGTGTTGTCAAAACCAACATGTTTTCTTGGTTCGGGGCTGGTTCGGGATAAGTAACTTTTGTTGTACATGTATTACTTTATCTCCAGAATACGTTTGACATATTTCATTCCGCTCATCACTGTGAGGCACTCATGCAGCGTGATAAGTTGCACACATGTATGGATACAGATAATAGAGGTGTGCGGTTTTCAGATATTGACCGACAGTTGTATCACTCTACCCCACCGTAGTGCTCAAGTCTCATTTGAATCGTGATTTGATCTAATGGAGAGTAATCACGAAGTTGTTTTCAAAATTACAAATGTGAAATTTAATTGGAAACAGTATGAAATTTCCCCATTGTTCCTAGTGCAAAAACTTCGGGATTGAAACCTTCTTGATTTTTGGCTATGGTTCCTGAGTGAAATATTCAAGAGTACAGTATAAAACACCAATCAAATAAATCCCCTGACTTTTTCGCATACGAAAGAACACGTTGCATTGCAATTTATGCCCCTTTTTAATATGATATTGGAAGCAAAAATACATTTTTGGTGTTTGCTGTTTTCAGGTTGTCAGAAAATTGTACGATTTTATCAATCTACATGGAATAATGCCCTCAGAATCAGCTTGAAGAAACATCTTTGAAACATGTGTAAAGGTTGAAAAATCTCTGTGGTTTTAGAAAAGCCTTATTGTGCTGGTTTTCAAGGGGTTTCATTCTCAAAGGAAACCACTTTTGTTGCAGATGTGTAAAATGTGAAGGCAGCTGGTCTCTGAATCCAAGTTTGAAGTTCCAATCCATGTATGAACTATTTTTCCTTTTCTTGTTTCAGATCACTAAAGGACCCCAAAACTTTGAATTTCATATTTGGTTTGAATATAGAGAATCGGAGCCATGACGGCGTGTTTGTGTACAACTGCAGCCGCCTGATCCGAATGTATGAGAAGGTGGGACCTCAGACCGATGGGGGAGTGTAAGTACGACATGAAACTGTTCAAGTCTTCAATGGCCATCTGTGACCATTTTCTGTTACAGCAAAGAGTTGTTACATGGTTTATATCATTAAATTTTGGCTTGAACTAATTTTATGTGAAAACTCTGGAATGAAGGGATATGGTTTTTGTCAACTTTAGTGTAGTATAATTTGGTGAACTTCTGTATCTCCGATTGAGTGAGGACTGTATTGAAAACAAACTTTGTTGCAAAATATTTTACCGGCCCTTAACACACTATCTTGTGGTCAGAATTCTTATCTGGATTTACACATGTAGCTTTGTATTTGCAGAACATCTGAGCCAATTTTATTTCAACTTCAAGCATGGAGTTCCTTGCAGATCCCCTAGTCTGTTTTATATTGTGGTCATAATGACTGATCTGTCAGGTTATATTTCCCTGTATCTTCAAAATTACTAACCTAAAGGCAATGAAATTTTGTGCAGGGATTCACTGGAAGAGTCCCACAAAGCTCATCTGATTGGAAACAGTGCAAATGACCTCTGACCTACTTCCTCATTTCAAAAGTTCGTATTAAGCTGTTGAACTCCTGAACTCTGTATGGAGTAATATATTTACCAATCTTTATGCTTGGGGGCCCCCATCATGAAGCGCCATAGACGACGGGTTTGGGTTGGCTCCGCTGTGGGTTTTTTGGGGTGAGTGTCTTGTGGATATGTGAGAATACATTATCTTTTCTTTTGAAAACTTATGAATTTGAAATATTGATTTTAAATTTGATTCCTTTTTTTTTCAGATGTTGCAGTGGTATTGTTGGTGAGTGTTCATATTTAATATCTGCATCATTTTGTACCTGGGAGAATTGGTTGCTTTGATACAGGCAATAATTTCATGTTGTAAAAATTTAATTTCTGGAAAGGTCGCTACAATATGGCAGTTAAACTGCATTCATTCTTTTTAAATAAAACAGCCTCAACACCCTCTTTAGATGTTATTTGTTTGGCTGGTGAACAAGCCAGTGTTCATCTGGTTGATTTGAGGTTTATCTGACATGGTTAAAAGTTCATGTGCACATAAATTTACCAACATGAAATCCATTGAATCGTATGTATGCCTTTTGTTTCATAGTTCACGTAGATGAAGTCCTGTTTATCTCTGGTCAGGCCAGTGCAAATCCTGTCCATGATTTTGATTCCTCCATGCGCTCATCTCCTTGCAGGTATTGTAGATGTGCCATACTTAGTGCTAGAGCCAACGCACAATAAGCAGGATTTTGCCGATGCCAAGGAGTACCGCCACCTCACCCGAGTGATGGGGGAACACATGGAGCAGTACTGGAACTCATCAGGTGTAGGTGAGCAGTGTTAAGGTGTTAAAAATGTTGTTGTTTTTTTTTTAAAAAGCTAACAGTTGAGTGTATCATGGCTTAATTATTAGTTGAAGCATATGGAAATATAATATTTATTACCTGGTTCCCTGGTCCTAATGCTGTGGTGAATGCAACCATTACGTGAGCCCAAAATATTTGTATGATTTGATAGATGATCTCATGCTTGAGTATTTGAATACACAAGATGCAATCATGGATACCCAAGTACAGTATGCAGGCCTTCCTTTGAACACACAGTGGCAGAATACAGGAGTGTTGGGAAGTGTACCAGCTAACATTGATCATCAGATAAAAGTTTTTTTGAAGGCTGAAATTAATGATACCCTTTCTTTTAAGGTACTTCTACAGTGTGCAAATATGAAAGTTGTTTTCTACAGTGACATGGGACTACGTACCGTTAATATTTGAAGTAATGAACCAATATAGACATTACTTTGAATTTGCTTTATATGTGCTGTATATTTCCTGATAGGTATGATGAGGGTAAGTGTAAACCATTGCTGAAGTCACCCTACTACATTACATTTACATGTACCTGCATTCATTTACAGCTCAACAGATAACTAAATTTTGGTGAGTTAATGTCTTTCAGTTTTTTTTAGATTACAGTACAATAATGTAAATACTCTAAATGACCTAAAATTTGGTTCTAAAAGTGCATTCTTATAGGCAAAGTTATGTCATAAAATATTATGTCATTAAATATTTGGTGCTGAAAGGGGCTTCTGTGGCTCAGGTGGTTAGCGCGCTAGCGTGGCATAATGAGCCACCCGCCAATGCGTTGCTGTGAGTTCAGGTCAGTTCATGCTGGCTTCCTCTCTGGCCATATGTAGGATGATCCTGGTTTTCCCCTGAGCTCTGCCTGATTTCCTCCCACCATAATGATGGCTGCCCTGTTGTAAGTGAGATATTTTTGAGTACGGCGTAAAACACCAATCAAATAAATAAATAAATAAATTTGGTGCTAAAACTACTGTGACTACTTATGGCTGTGATTTCTTTGCTGCGGGACAAACAAACAAACATGGCGACTTGTAAAAGCCTTGTAACCCTCAGGTGTCACACAGAATTTCGTAAATATCGTGCATTTTATGTGAGGCTTTGCTGCACTTGAGACTTAACATGGATTCGAGCATTTGTTTCATGTTGCAGAAGTCTCTGACGATATAGAACCGGCATAAAAAACCATGTTCTTTTGTTTGTCCCACATGTGATACCGTGTACTTCAGTTTGTCCGGCATGTGACACCGTGTGCTTTAGTTTGTCCCGCATGTAACACCATGTACTTCAGTTTGCCCTGTATGTGACTCCGTGTATTTTAGTTTGTCCCACATGTGACACTGTGTACTTTAGTTTGTCCCACATGTGACACAATGTAGTTTAGTTTGTCCGGCATGTGACACCATGTACTTTAGTTTGTCCTGCATGTGACACCGTGTACTTTAGTTTGTCCCGCATGTGACACCATGTACTTTCGTTTTTCCCACATGCAACAATGTGTACTTTAGTTTGTTCCGCATGTGACAGCATGTACTTTACTTTGTCTCACATGTGACAGCATGTGCTTTTGTTTATCCCGCATGTGACACAGTGTACTTTAGTTGTTCCGCATGTGACACTGTGTACTTTAGTTTGTCCCGCATGTGACAGCTGGTACTTTAGTTTGTCCCACATATGACACAGTGTACTTTAGTTTGTCCAGCATGTGACACCGTGTACTTTCGTTTGTCCCACATGCAACAATGTGTACTTTACTTTGTTCCGCATGTGACAGCATGTACTTTACTTTGTCTCGCATGTGACACCATGTACTTTTGTTTGTCCCACATGTGACACAGTGTACTTTAGTTTGTCCAGCATGTGACACTGTGTACTTTAGTTTGTACCGCATGTCAAACGGTGTACTTTAGTTTGTCCCGCATGTGACACCATGAACTTTAGTTTGTCCCACATATGACACAGTGTACTTTAGTTTGTCCAGCATGTGACACCATGTACTTTCGTTTGTCCCACGTGTGACACCGTGTACTTTACTTTGTCTCGCATGTGACAGCATGTACTTTTGTTCATCCCACATGTGACAAATTCTGTACATGCATACTAATGAACCACTAGAAAGAGCTATCTGGCTTTTTGAAGTACATGTGTTATGTCAGGGGCCTGTTTTACAAGGAGGGTGTAAGTTAGGTGAAACTTAACTGCCATGATGACACAGCGTGCAGATACCTAACCATGGTAGGTACGTTTGACGAAAAGTTACACCGTCTTTGCAAAAATGGGCCCCAGGAAAGTGGTTAATGATCTCTGTGTAGGAAGAAGCACAAAAGGTTTTATTGTTAAGCCCATTGTGTTTATTTGACTGCAGGGAGAACTTTGGTTACATCAGTGGCAACTGGAAGGACCCGCCTTCCTCCGAGGCCAAATACCTGCGCAAACGCCACATGCAGCTTAGTACCACTTTACAGTGTGGTAAGTATGCATCACCAGCTGTTAGTCTCTGGCCCTTGTAGGTGAGCAGTGTGGCAGCCCTCTCAGTGGTTCATTGATGGAAAAGTGTAGTTACACCTAAACTTATCAGGAGTTCAGTCATCAAGCGACTGAAAAATCGAGTGCGATCGTGGTAAATCTTGGATTGATTGTAGAATGAGTCAGGGGAGTTCGTAGAGGATCTTGATGAATCGGAAGATGCCACCAGCAATTGTTAGGCAGTTGGAGTGGTTTCAGTTCGTTTTTTGCCCTGGTGCAGCCTGCATAACTCTGACTAATGTTAATTAGTAGAGCTTAGTCTTACAAGCTATCTACAACCATGGCAAAATGCCCTTCATTGATTTCATTCATCATGTCCCTGTGGTGGATAAGTAGGAGTTAAGGTGTCATTGCAAACAATTTCTTCATTCGGGGGAAATCCACCACAAACAACCATGATCAAAAGAGGAATCACAGACATGTTTTTTCAGTCATCGCTCTGGTGTGAATGGCTCTTGACCTACATGGTTTAGTTTGAAATCAGCTACTGCTGGTTTAGGCAGGGCGCTATGTAAAAGCAGGTGATGTTTATTTCGTTTGGAGAATTAGGAGTGGCTGCATTTTGATTGGCACCTGTGAGTCCAAGGTCCATGTTACTTGAGCACTCGATTTCTCCTAGGTTGTTTGAAATAGGACTTCCAGATTTGCTCCACACATTTGCTGCTCCTCATTGTAGCCATGAACTGATTTAATCCAAGTTTGAGGCCATGAGCGTTTCTATTTTTTTTTTCTTAATTTTACAAATTTTGGACATTTTCATTCTTTGTTCTTCAATAAATGTGGTATCCATTGTTATAATACTGATCACGTCTGTTATTAAAACGTTAATCTCCTCTTTCCCATGCAGATAAATGTCTGAAGTGGCGGATCCTTCCTTTCTCTGCGGGCAATATCGGCTTTGACTTTCCAGATGATTGGGTGTGTGAAATGAACACTGACCCGTCCCACAACAGGTAAACCATATCCTGCTTCAACTGAGGAAGAATTAGTGCGTTCGTTGTCATTCTCCACTTTGGGAATGATCCCTGGACAAGGGGTTAACACATCTGTCTGTCAATCATGAGGGCACACCAGTTGCTGTTTTCAATCACAGCCTCAAACAGGGAATCGTCAGTTTTCCACAGCGTCCTCAGTTCTTGGGTCCTTAGTGGCAATAAGCTGTCAACACTGTTTAAGCGATCAGTTAAGGGATCTTACAAGTGGCTTGGTGTATATCACGGGGCTTCCACTAATACAGTGTATGACATACATCTCATCGTCAAATGTGGGAAAGTTTGTTAGTGGTTTGCCAAAGGCAGGTGGTTTACTAACGCCCTGGGTTTTCGTTGCACAGGTGACTACCCTCATATAAGTTGATAATTCTTCAGTATACGCTAGCAGCCTGCAAATAGTTCAGGGTTTCCCCCAGGCTCTGCCCTTTTTCTTCCTACCATAATGTTAGCTGTTGTTGTACAAATGAAATCTTCTTGAGTATGGTGTAAAACACCAATTAAATAAATAGGTAAATAAATTCTTAAGCACAGCTCTTATCCAGAATTAAATAAATAAATAAATTAGCATCCGCTTCAATAGTTTTTGAGATATCCTCCTTGATGTATCACACATGCTGTAAACATTCTTTTATATCCCTTGATGTACTTGTATTGTAAATGCTGTATAAACTTTGTGACATTTTACCTGATGTATCACACATACTGGGGAGAAACAGTCAGGTGTGCCAGTATCACGTTCACTGGATGATATTACTTAAACAGATGTACGGCTGCTGAACAGAAGCTGAACATACCTGAGGCTGTGTTCAAGAAGGAGGTAAAAACACAGGAGATGAAACAGCAGAAGTTAGAAGAGGTAAGAACAATGACGAGAGATCAGTTGGTGACAGACTTTGAATATTCTGTATTTTGGTGTAACTGTGTAGTCTTCATAGGGTTCGGAAGCTGTCGTGAACTGGAGGGTCAGATTGACTTTCACAGCCAACTTTACACGAGCGTCCAGGGGAAGCTCCGCGCACCCAGATGCCGGAGACGCATTCTGATCAATATTAAGCCACTGAAGTGAAGAGCTGAAAACATCTTGTATAATTAGAGTTAACCTATCTTTAGCTGGTTCCTTTGCGATATCCTGTTCAGAATTTTGACTGTCAAGTATTATGGCATATTACCAGATACATATCATAGGTGTAAGAAGTTTCCAAAATTGGGGAAAGGGACAAAAAGGATATTCAACTATCAGAGCAAATTGGCCGATGGTCCAGGGAGAAGACTATGCAAATCACCATGGTAAAGACAGTCAACAGTAAGCAGTGCGTGGTAGGGTGTAGAGGTGTTTTGCTCAACCTCCTGGTGCAACCCAAAAGCAGGCCTATACTCGGAGCCATACAGAATTGTTATCTACACACCTGGTGCATGACCATCCCATTCCTGGTGCCCCGTGCTATCCTATGCACTGATTGTTGACAACCACACTATAACTGTGCGCCAGACAAAGGACTTATTACTATATTCTCCTTGATACCTTGTGGTTTGTCAGTATTTCTCAACATCTACCTGTGACTCCTACTTGAATACTTCTGCCGAAGGATCTAATTTGTTGAAAAATGTTGAAAAGTAGCAACCACGAGAAGAACCAGCCAGTTTGTTCGAAGCTGTTGGAAGGCAACAAGGCCGATTCTGAAGGTGGTGAGTCTAAACTGGATAAATTTATGGATTTTATGTCCAGCTCTGTTGGAGACATTCAGTGCACGTTAAATCAGTTAGCACGCAACCAACTTGAACTCACAGATCGTCTTACAGTGGTAGAGCGCAAACAAAATGACCTATGTATTGGCCTTAATGATGCACATCAAGACATTTCTGAAGTCAAGTAGAAAATGGCAGAAAGTGTAGAATCAACTCTAGCACTGAAAAAAAGTGTGACAGAACTTGAAGCATGTAATGTCTTGCTAAAGCGTTCACTGTATCGAGAGCGACACAGCAGATCATTTAATTTACGATTTGGTGGCATGAAGGAAACTACAGGATAAAATGTTACAGAAATCATACAGAATGTTATAACCAACAAACTAAGGCTGCCACCAACGAAAATGGAAAATGCACAATGAGTTGGGCGTAATACAGGCGGTGGTATGTGACATATACTCTCTAAATTTCTGCATAGGCCAGAGAAACGGGATGTTCAAATTGCAGTGTAATGTTTCCTGAAGGAAAGTGAAATATTTGTGTTGGAGGACTTAATTCCTGAAGATAGAAATTCAAAGGCCTTTTTCAGAGATCTCATGAACAGTTCATTTCAGGCTGGAAAGAAAGTCCGATTTTCAGAAGGCAAATTGTTTGTTGATGGAAGGAAGTGCCAAAATCTTCCACTCCCACTTCATCACAATAGAACGTTGTTTTATGGACAGTAACGTTTTGTCCATTCAGCAGTTCCAGTTCGCCTGGTTTGTCATTCCATTCCCAACAGTACAGTATATATATCATCATGGCTTATTCAGGATTCTCGACTTCATATTTAATATACATTTACGTTTTTATAATTACTATGTATATATCTCTGTATATTTGTATGTACATAATTATGCATGTACGTGTATTTTCACTGTATTCATACACATACAATGAACATTAGCGCGAATGATTAATTACTTAAATTATTGGGTTTTTTTTTTTAAGTTTACAGTACACATATATGCAGGCTATATGTACATGTCTATGCAACTATTACTCTATTTTTCTGAACTAACCCCATACCAGCATGTTAATTAGAGTTATGGTACGATAATCACTATAACCCATTCACGATTTCTATATGTTTGAAGTATAAAGTCCATTCGTCCTATTGGCTAACCCTGACATCTGTTACTTATCACTGCTTCTTACCTTGCTCATTCTCATGCTCTTATGATAAATGAAATTAGTTTGTACTTTCATTTATATTAATGGTGCTCGATGTCATATTATGAAATAATGTACACGGCACTGTATATATTGTAACTAGTACTCTATTCTGCATTATGTAATCAATGTCATGTCCATATTTATACACCTTTACCCTAATTTACCCTATAAATTAGGATCAAACATGTCCTTTCAGGGTTTTATTCCCTTTGAAATGTTACTTGTGGTATATAACACAACATCCTTTAGTAATTATACATTTCAGTGAATGAACTAATCAGATCAATTCAAAACTGCAGAGTATACAAAAGTTGAATTCGTAAGAGTATTTAAAGGTAAATTTAGTCTCCTTCATGAAATGCAGGGTGGTTCAGGCAGTGAAAATACTATTCCTGCCCATTAGGTGAGGGTCCGTGAGCTGCCTAGGCCCTGGAAGCTGTGGCTTTTTATATAGCTGGAAATACATTTTAGGTGATTTTGGCAACTAAAATTACGATAAATAATTCCAAATTAAGGAGGATTTAGCCCAAAAGGCTTACTTTTACATGGAGGATAATACAAATAGCTATAAATCCTAAACAAGTTAGATATTCACTGGTTCGAATCCAACTCAATCTCAACATTTCGTGGGATTGTCATATAATTATGGGTGCTCAAGAAGTGGAACTATTTTCACAAGCAAATATGTTCAAAGGCAACCAAGGCCATGGAGGCTCTGGCTTTTATGTAGTCAGAGACTCGTGTGGACAGTCTTTTGCTAATTGCAATTATCAAGACACCAAAAAAAAAAAAAAAGAAGACCTGTATATCATATAGTGGAAAATCATATAGTTTTGACATGGTGTTAAAGGTGCTATTATACTATAATATCCCAGTCCAATAAAGGAGTATAGTTCCCAGAAACTCTGGCCTTTGCAAACAGCCGGAGGAAAGTTTCGTGCAATTTCTGCATGTTATGATGGTAAGCATGGATGAACATATTATCCTATATTGTACCCATATTTGTCTTTTTCATGTACACACGAGTTGAAATAATTTTGAACTTGCGTTCAAAAAGTTGCAGGCAATTGCCCACGAGTTTCATATGCCTATGTACATTCTGAAATATTGATTCATATCACTGGTGATTGTATGGTATATAATAAATATATACTGATGTATTTGCTGAAGTGGCGTCAAGCCATAATCATTCATAATCATTCAGTCCATTTTTTCCCCACAGGAAATCAAGAAGAAAACTGAGATGCTGTCAAAAATGCAGGTAAGTGTTTTTTTTATGAAATGCATGTAGTTCGAATTGCACAATTATCTGGATTTGATTTTATTCACCGTGATACATCCAGAAGACTTCACCAAAGCTGTCGATGTTTAATTACACACATCAGACCAAAGCATCAATTGAGAAGTTGTGATAATTTTTTGTGGTTTAGTGATGCTTGTTCATTGCAAAATTGCATTGACAGATGATGTTTTTTATTTTTGTATTTAGAAAGCCAAACCGGTTATGTCATCTCGTCAGATCAAAGACGAACTGGAAGAAGAGGAGAAGAAATTGGCTGCCAAGGTAATGCTGTGTGCTTGTCTCTCAGCTTCTTGATTAAATATTACTGAGTTCTGAATACAAAATACTGTTTCATTTTCTCCATGACCTAGTTGCTCATTTTGTCTGATTCTGAGTCGATGTGATTTTCGTACTTTTTGCCCATTTTTTTGTCCGATTTCCACCCTTTTTGCTCATTTGTAGCCTGATTTTCACCTTTTTCCTTCCATCCAGTCTCCACAGCCTGTCAGTCGACAACGCTCAGCCTCTGTGAACAGCCAACCGTCGCCCAGCGTCTCTCGCCAAAACTCCTCCCCCATCTGTGTAACAGACTCTGACTCCCCCTCCCTGTCTCAAACCCCTTCCCCCTCCAAGCCACGTGTAGCAGCCCAAAGATCAAATGTGCCAAGCTCCTCCCCTTCCCGTAAACCCAGTGGTCGTTTGCAGAAAGCAGAGCAGGAAAAAGAAGAAAGAGCACAACGAGCACAGAGAGAACGGGAGGAAAAGTTCAAGCAACAGACCAAGTTGGAGAAAGAGCGTGCACAAAAGGCCGTCAAAGAGAGAATTCAGCGGGAAAGAGATAGGTTGCAGAAAGAGAAGGAGAAAGAACGCGTAGCAAAAGAACGAGAGAAGCTACGTGCACAGAAAGAGAAAGAAAAAGAAGCACTGCGACTCGAAAGAGAACGAGAGAAAGAGGCGCTCCGCGCAGAGAAAGAGAGACAGAAAGATCTGATTCGAGAAGAAAAAGAGAAACAACAGCAGGTTGTTCGACACCCGGCTACCTCTACCAAAGCTTCCAGTCAAACCTCAAGTGACGAATCTTCCAATGTAAGTATTAATGTTAAAACCAGGCTCATTTCAGGGGAAAATCATGGAAAGTCATAGAATTCTCAGAGTGATTGTTCATTCTAAGCTTAAAAGCTCGGACATTTACGTTGCCGCAGCTTCTGATGCCTGAGTGAGTAGGTATATCTAGAAAATGTGGATCTGTATTTCCTAGTTCTGAAAAGCTTTGGTTTGCCAGAAAGTTTGCAACCTCTCACTTATAAATAATATACGCTTCAACCACTAGGATACATGAGGTACATGTTCAGATCTGACCTTAGTGCATGAGAGGCCTTGATGACCAGAAGAGGCTGACAATGCTCATGCTGTTCTTTTGGCAATTTTACATTTGTTTGAGACTAGTCTTTTGCCAGCGTCGTGTGCATATCTGTACACCAACAACACAGGAGAAAGTTTGTCACAAACTTGCTAAAAGTCGTTGGTTTAACCCAGGCAGCTCGGTTTTCTCCACGCATTAAACAATCAGTACCTTTTTATAAGTGAAAAGTTCTTGATCATGGCATTTCAAAACCAATAAATAAATAAATAAGGCTAATATTGTTACGTTGGGTGCAAAGGGAACCTGTAAGTGAAATGTTCTTGAGTACGGCGTAAAACACCAATCAAATAAATAAATACATAAGTGGACCTGTTAAAAGCCAGCCTTTTTTGTTAACTTGTGGAAAGTCAGGTAATGAGCTGTAAGACTTGAAATTCAGTGTTGAAATCCTGGAAAATATTATGACGTACAATTGCATTAAAATGGTATATTTACATTCAAATTGTATATTTACATTCAAATGCATATATTGTAAGATCTGTATATTCTTCTTGTATACGGGGAAGGTCTGCCAGGAACCTGTGGACGGTCGTGGGCTTCCTACCACCACAATGCTAGCCGCCATCATATAATTAAATTATTCTTGAGTGCAGCGTAAAACACCAATCGAGTAAAGATATTCTGCTACCCCAGGTGCACCATTATGGTGGCCGTCGTCGTATAAGTGAAATATTCTTGAGTACATCCATAAAACACCAATCAAATAAATGAATAAATAAATCTCTCCCAGGTGAGAATGTGTTACATTATTCAGATCATATAACCTGTAATCAGCAGAAATACAAGATGTGTTGCTCACCTGATTCACATACACCTCAGGATCAACATAGAAAATGCTCATCACGATATCGCCGAGACACTGCCAACATGGCGTTAAAGAGCTGCTTTGGTGTCTAAGCATCTGTGTCTTAAAAGCAAGGCGAATTGATAAGACTGGGATAGTCTGAATTGCTTCCCTTAATTGTGAAAATATTGCAGCATATTATAACCGATATTGTATGTTTCTTCTTCATATATGGAAACAAAATATTTCTGTCCCTTCGACTTTGCCTAGTGTGACGTCACCCACAAACACAAGACGTCATCAATCGTGTATCCACAAATGATGCTGCCCTTTCAAAGTGAATGCCTTACTCAGTGTCACACCTGTTTGATTCAATGTCATGTAAGGAACATTATCACCTCACATCAGGAAAATTTTACGAACACATCTGAAGGTTTTGTTTTTCAAGGAATCTTCAGTTAAATAGTGTTATTCATCAAAATCCATTTGAAACATGGTGTTAGGCTTACTCCGTAGGATTTCTTTCATATCATTGTAATATTTCTATGCATTCTGACCAGAGTGGCACCTTAAGCCATAATCATTCATTCAAAGGAATGCATATTCAACCAAGACTGTAAAGCAAGCAAGTTTTTGCCAGTAAAGCAACTGGCATGGATGGTTAGGTTTTGACATGCCATGCAAGCAGTGATAACTGTTTATTTAACTCCATGTACATGGTGTAATAGGAGCTTAACAGTGGAGATATTTTACAGTCCCAGGTTAGCCAGTCTAGTAGGGGAGAGACGGCAAAACGTCGCGCCTCTGCTGCGTCAACGACAGCGGATGCTGAAGTGCCCAGCAAGAAGAGTAAAGCAGCTCCTACTTCAACCAAAGATGGGGTATGAATTTTATAAATGTTGTATAAGCTGTCCAGCATCTTGGTCTTGCGGGGCTTTATTTTTGTGATATTTTAGGCCAACCTTAAAAAGATATTCATTGGGCCTTTGAAAAAGAGCCATACTCAAAAGTTTTGATTTGTATTTATTTTAAGGGTTTTTTTTTCACATTTTTCTATTCATGTTGATTTCTTTAAAATACCTATCCTTTTCAAGAGCCAGAAAGTAAAAACAAGAATTTCCTACTGACCAACCCTATTTTATCCTCATTGGGGATTATGCCCAGCAAACAGTTTTTAAGGACGGCCTTTACCAGAATCTGAAAAGAGTCCTGTAGATTGCAGAAATACACAAGAATCTTGTGCAGGTTTTAGTACCACAAAAGAAGGTGCTCCATTTGATGGTGTAACTGTGTAAAACTAAACAAGTTTTGGCCATTTTGAGTTTGTTACTTTAATGATCTGAAACAAAACGCAGATAGTGCAAGCCCTGTGGTGGGATAACAGGAAGTGTCAGCTTGGGACGAGTGATGTTAGTGCGGAGCATCGGTTGAACATCTCTTGTCCAAAGCTGACAGTTCCTGAAATCCCACCCCACGGTATACACTATGTGTTCCATTATACTGAAAAAAAATGGAAGATTAAAGAAAAGAAATGACCTGGTCTGTTGAGCGTTTATTAAATTGCTCAACTTGCACATCGTCACAGGCTGAGAAAGCCATCGTGAGACTGTTTGTTTTACAAACAAGGAGACAGCAGAGAACAGACAACGGGAGATAAGTGTGGGCTCAGTCTGCTTTAAATACAACTGAAAACATATTGCTAGGGGGACTAAAACCAACCCCCTCCCTCTCCACCTGAAGTTGCCAAGGTGACAAAATGCTATTTTGCTTCCAGGCGTAACAGCTCAAAAATGTTGATTTTTGATAGGATGTAGACAAAAGTTCGAGCTCAGTATGGTGGAATGGCATACCATCACGCGAAAGTTTGGGTATATATAATTTAGGGTGTTGAAGTTTGCAAATTTAGTACATAAATTGTAAGGAAAATCAATGCACTCATGTAACCTTGATTTCCTTGCTCTTGCTGTTCTCGAGGCCTTGGTGACATAAGCAGTTGACCGTTCACTTGTATTATCGTATGTAGTATAATGCCCGGTGAAGAGCACCTGACTTGCACCATATCTGTACATCACACGTGGTAGAGTAATTGGCCACATCAGTAAAGTGCCAAAGGTCTGTTATCCTCGACAACTAGCTGCCATCGTGTAGGCAAAAATGCTTGAGTGTTTTGACTTTATTTCACCCTGAGATGGGCAGATTGGCATACATTTGTTGTGATGGATTGCCGATGTTATTGCAATGGATTGCTGATGTTATTTTTATGGGTTGTTGCTGTTTCAGTCTCAGTCTGACAGCATGGAGGAAGAGAGCACAGGGACGACTGTTGAAAGCTCCGAGATGGAAGAGACCCTTGTCAGTAATGACGACTCGGAAGGTCAGCAGTCAGGCCATCCTGAAAAATATATGTTCATTGGGCATAAGCTGACTCCCCCTTCAAAAAAGAACAATACTTAACAGTTTTTATTGATATTTTGGTAAACGTTTTTATGTATTCTATGCGAACGCATAGAAATGCATTATATAGTCATGACAATTTCCCAACTCTCAGACTAGAAGTCGTTTGACCAAAGTACAACCAGTATCAAATAGTTTGGAAGTGGATGAACAGATTTAACCTTTCTAGTGTCCAGTTTTGCAGACATGATGGAAATATGTAGATATTTGTCAGTAAATAAATCAAGCCATGTGCTTCTTGTCAGGCCAGTGACCTGTGGATAGTCCTGGGTTTCCCCAAAGCTCTGTCCGGTTTCCTCCCACCATAATGCTGCCCACAGTTGTAGAAGTGAAATAATTTGTGAGTGCAGCGTAAAACACCAATCAAATATAAATAATATATATATATAAAACAAAAATAAATGTATTCTTGAGTATGATATAAAACTCCAATCAAATAAATAGTTTTGTCTTGACAGGTGAGGTTGGGACAAGGGTAGAAGCCAAGGTCAAGGACAAATGGTAAGTATAGAGTAGCAGAATGACTGACAAGCGTATTGGAGAAGAACAAATTTTGAGAGGGAGACAGTGTGGCTAAAACAAGCCACTGTGTTTTGACACAGATGGCTTGTTCCACAAAATAACAGCGAGCAATGGCCTAACAGCCTCTCCTGTAGAGAATTGAATGTAGCATTCTAATTATATAATGCTTTTATAATAATTATATAATGCTTTGGTTATAATACCAAACAAAATACTAAAAACACCAAAGAAGAACAAGTAAGCAAATAATATTGAATGTTATATAGCACCTGGTTATACGTTGATTAACAAACTACCATGAATGATTAGAAAATAGAACCACCAATGGTCGCAACATTGTAGTCAACTGAAATGTTGGTGGAATCTGTATTATAGTAGCCAGGTGACCCGAAAACAAATTTGACATTCCCTGCGGTGGTAAAATTTGCCTTAAATTAGTTGGAAAAATGTTCATAATTAAGCAAAGTCCAGTGGCAACTATTTGTGAAATGTTGGTAATCATTTCAGCAATTGTTTTCATAATGATGTTACAGACATCATGTGAAAAGTTTTAAAAAAAGCAACTACTGGACATGTTATGTGTAAGATGTGTAGTCTGTACTTAATAAGAACTGATATACATACTTAGTAGCAGTAGATATGGAACAGCCAACAAAAGAAAAGGATCCTACGATAATTGCATTGAGATGTGATGATAACGGCATGGAAACGTGTAACATTTATAAGAAAGAGTCTTGCAATAATTGCGGGACCTCCGTGGCTCAGTCGGTTAGCGTGCTATCGCAGCACAATGACCCGAAGCCTCCCACCAAGGTGGTCGCTGTGAGTTCAAGACCAGCTCATGCTGGCTTCCTCTCCAGCCGTACATGGGAAGGTCTGCCAGCAACCTGCGGATGTTCGTGGGTTTCCTCCGGGCTCTCCCCAGTTTCCTCCCACCAAAATGCTGGCCGCCGTCGTGTAAGTGAAATATTCCAATCAAATAAATAAATAAACATAATAATTGCATTGAGATGTGATGACACGGTATTGTGTGATGTAACATTTATAAGGAAAGAGATGTAACATCTGTTTAAACACACTGTAAGAATGTATGGAAATGCTACTGCATGGAAATGTAACAAATGTGTGGAAATAGATATAACAACTGTGTGGAAATAGATGTAAGAACTGTATGGAAATAGATGTAACAAATGTGTGGAAATAGATGTAACAAATGTGTGGAAATAGATGTAACAAATGTGTGGAAATAGATGTAACAACGATGTGGAAATAGATGTAACAACGATGTGGAAATAGATGTAACAACGATGTGGAAATAGATGTGACAACTGTATGGAAATAACAACCATAGTGTCAAATTGTAAAGAAGAACAAGAAAAAAATCTGCATTAAATTCCAGTGATTAAGATGTTGACAGTTTTATAGGCCATCTTGTTAATACTGTTTTAACGTTCTGTTAGTCCACTGTGAAAGAATGCTAGAAAATAGAAGCAAATCTTTAAAAGTAAATGGAAAGTAAAATATTTGAAGGGATGGGGCAGAACCCAGCTGTGGGTAGATATTCTGTAGTTTTTAAGGTTATGTCATCTCTTTTATTAGACCATCCTTAAACAATTCTTTATTGTAGCTAACAGTATCCTATTACAAAAAATAGGGTCAGACAGTAGGTAATTTTTTTTTACGATCTTGCTGATGAAATACACAAGGATTTTAAAGAAATTAACATGGAGAGAAAAGTAAAAGAAAAGAAATTCCATCTAAAACCAAATAAAAACTTAAGTGTAGGGTAAGTTTTTTGGAAGGTCGGTCAGGTTACTCACAACAAACATATTTTTAATGTGGCCTGAGAAAAACCATGATTGCTGACACTACTTTGTTTTCCACTGGACAGGTATCCAGGATCTGTGGTCAGGGTGAACGCAGCAGAAAACAAGTGGAAGGTGAAGTTTGACCAAAATCCAAAGGATAAGTACGATAAATGGTGAGTCAGAAAAAAGAAAGAAAAACAATGTTTTGACTGAAATGTCTTCTAGTTCCATCCCTACATTGCTGGAAAGGTCCTGGAAGCCATTTCAGACTTCACTGAACTTGTGTGTCTCTGCTCCAGGGGCAAGCGGATTGCATTTCCATTCTTGAATTGGATTTGTGTTTGTGTTTGATAAATTCTTTTGTAACCATTCAGTAAAATCTTCCGTACAGGTACATGTCGGGAAGCTGTAATCAGAGTACAATGAGGAGGATTCTCATGCTATGTATGGCTTGCCCGTCAGCAATACTCTGAATCTGTTTCCATTCCTCCTCACAACTCCTGGTGAACAGTAGCATCATTAATGTGATGATTTCCACAACGTCCTGAAGATCACCAACATTCTGAATGACACCAAATCTTATGACCAGTTGATTCTTTCTCATCACTACCATAATCATTCATTCATTCATTCGTTCATTCCATGACTACTATATCACACAGAGGAAGATAACAAGGAACGTTTCACCAAATGCTCTAACCATACAGCACTTAATCTCTTGTCCCGAGAATAATAAAATGGTACAATCAGGGGGAAGAACTCTTGTAATGAATGGATTAGATTATCTCCCCTTTCCAGTTGTTTTTGTACAAAATATAGCTGACAAAGATTTGTTGCATGACTTCAGGTGTTTTTTTTTTTTAAGTTCTGTTGTTGACAACAGACCACTTCTGTTAAACTCTCTGTAAGAACTGTTCCAGATAACTGTAAATGACTTACAAATAAATAAAATCCTTATCATGCTCTGTAGGCCTATAGGCTGTTTGGTTAGACAGCAGTGCCTTTGTCTGATATGACTACATTTTGTGGTCATACCATATTAAGATAATTCCAATTGCAGCAGAAAACATCATTCACAAAATAACTAATGTGCTTGAGTGTAGTTCAGACAACTAAAACATTTTGCCAAATAAAACTTAATAACTAGTTTCCTGATACCACCATGGCTCAATGTACCAGTCCACATTTTCCAGAATTTCATTGAGTATGTTAAGACATCCATATGTACTCCAGTTAGATGTAATGAAAATGAATTAGATATTGGACCCACATGGACCACCTGACTTCACAGCTTCATGGAAGTTGACCAGTTTATAGCTACTTTCACACTGGCCTGAAAATCTGTCTCGATTTGGAACTGATTTCGGGGGAGATAGGGTTCTTGTTGGGTTTCATTCACATCTCTCAAACATCAGGCGCAAACTCTGTCCTTTGTGTGTGTATGGTCTGAAAACATTGATCGCTTTTTCGATTGATTGACATCAGTTTGCTTGACCTCTAGATAAATATAAAAGTGTAACAACTAGGCAGTAAGACGTGATCATGATCTTCAGTATTCACCATTACACTATCATACATTTGATTCTTCCTCTTTGTAAACGAAGCTATCTCACGTGGCTTCACTTAATAACATCGTAAGCAAATAGTCAGTAATCAATGAAACTTAGAGATAAGACCTCTGTCATATGCTGGGCAATTTTATTCCAAACCTCCCTCTTTTTGTGTCATGCATTGGTTTATTTTTCTCAGTTTCATCTCTTAATCCTCTTGTTGTGAGACACCAGCTCTCAAGCAAAGTTATTTTGTAGGTCAACACCAGCAATGCTGATTGGTCAGAAGTGAAAAAAACTGCCACCCTTTTTTTTTGTGCAACCAGGAAAATTGGGTCTTTGAGCCGTCTATTTTTAGGATTCCCAAATCCATTATTGGGCACAAAATAAGTCACGAAACATTTGAACTGTTATGTGTTTCAGCACTTTATTCAGTGCGCATGTAATTCATGCCCAGTTTGGTTGAGAACCCAATTTTCGGGCCTGGTGTGAATCCAGCGTAGAAGAGGCAAGTGGAAAAACACATACATGCAGTTGAATGTGTTAATGAATGACACTATTTAATGCCAGGTCTGGGAGCATGTCGAAGATGTGTGGTTATGATGCTGGTCAGTCATTCAGGGGGAAACACAAGGTGCTGACCCAGCTCCTGTATGGCATAGGGAATTTGTGGATTCCATGTAGCTATGAACAGATGAAGTAGCAAGTTCAGTGAAACTCTGAAGTCGGGTGATCCATGTGGGTACAGTCTCTAATCAGTACTTAGCTCGCCTGTACAGTCGTAGCTTGTGTCCTACCCTGGGCGTTGATGTAGGTGTTCAATAAGAAGGAAAGCAATGTTAAACAAAATGTTACGGGTGGTATCTTAAAAAGTACTGCATGCATTGAACTCAGGTTTTGCATACATGTAGAGCACTATGTTCATATTAATTACCGTAAATTATAAATTTCACCCTCAGTTGCTCAGTAATAGGGAAAACAAGCTCAGCCAGTGTTAGGAGTTTTCTCTCAAAAATTACACCATTCAGAAGTTTATTATGCATTTTCACAAGTATGTGAATTTTGATTACCTCATCAACATCTATTTGTTACATCTCTCACCATCTAGCCCCTACAGGCGAGTTCTTTGGTAGCCTTGCTACCACATCTGAGTTATGAAATCTGTTTGCAGTACAAATGTCTTACATGAGGTGCCTCCATGCCTGAGTCAGTTAGCGCGCTAACACAGCGCAATGACCCTATGCAGTCGCTATGAGGTCAAGCCCAGCTCATGCTGCCTTCCTCTCTGGCCCTCCATGGAAAGGTCTGCCAGCAACCTGCGAGTGATCGTGGGCTCTGCCCCGGTTTCTTCCCACAATAATGCTGGCCGCCGTCGTATAAGTGAAATATTCTTGAGAATGGCGTAAAACACCAATCAAATAAATATATAAATAAATCTTGCACATGAAGATACATGAAGAAATTCTGGAAAATGAGAACAGTAGTAAATTGTACCGTAGTGGTTTTGGAAACTACTGATAATTTTTGGTTGATTCCATGGTGTCACTGTTCATGGGGCCCTCAGTCACCACAATGTCTTGGTCTTCCAGTAGAGTGGTGATCGCCATCTATAGAACTGGTTGCCATCATATTAGTGCAACATTAAACATTATACAGATATTGCAGGCTATGGGATGGGACATTGGGATTTGTCAGCTCTCATGCGCTCAAGTTAAACATTACCTGTTGAGAACTGACAATTCCTGATATGCCATCCCACAGCATGCACCATATGTTTTATTATACCGAGAAAAAAAAATGGGAAGGAAAAGGAATAGAAATAAACTGCACTGTTCAAACAGTATAATCGATGAACATGTATGTCATCGTTGGCTGAGCAAGCCATCGTTCTGACTGTTCAGCTTACAAACAACTACAAGAGGGCAATAGAGAGCATACAAAGGGTGATAACCCTATGGAATAAACACAAGAGCATCAGCTGTTAGGGTGTGATTGTTGGATATTGCCCTGTGAACATGAGATATTGCTTTGCTTGAGAACGTGATTGTTGTACATCATGTTTGCAGAATGTCATGTGAACATGTATTGACCTATGGAAACCAAGAATTGCTCTATAAAGTATTACAAAAATATAACCATGCTTGTTATTAGGGAAGCTAGATAAACGTTTCATCATGTCATGGGTGAAATAAGAAAGTTCAGTCCAAGTTTAGTTACGTGAAAATGCACTTTCAGAAGTGCATAAAGGCCTTAAAATGATACTTAAGATTCCAACACTTATTATTTTTCTGATAAGGAATTCATCAAACTTCACAAAAAAAAAACTCTTAAGTTGCCCTATAAAGGTAGATGAATCAATTGGAATCAAGCAAAACTTCTGATGAAATTCAGTAGTATGTAAACTACATGTAAGTATAGAATGACCAAGTTACACCTCATTAACTGATCTGACCAATCTGGTTAGTTACATGTACTTATATTTCACTACTGAAAGGTTTTTACTCTGTTATGAGAGCCTTGAGCACAACCCATGTTTGCAATAATGCAACTTCTGAACTTAGTAAGTAAAATATAAGTGAAATTCTTTTGTGATGTTAAAAAAAAAATGTATGTATACCAGTGGCTATTCTTCAGATGGTTGAGAGACTGGTGACATGAACTCTTTAACTTCTTCTGTTAAGCTTAATAACTTCTTAGTGGATTTCAACTACAGCTGGGATAGTGATACATCATCATCAAGATTGAGCCGCGATAAAACCGCACTTCTTCAGCTGTGGTTCAGGTGGTTTGTTACAACCACACTAGCCGGGCCGAGTTCATGAAATTTGATATATACTTGCTTATGAAAAGGAACAAAAATGTTGCTTAGAAAGGTGTAAAAAGTGTGCCAGACAAGTTGAAAAAGCTGATTGTCCATATTTTATCGCACTAAGTGTTATGGCCGATATCACATTACCGGACAGGCAGTAATACCTGGTGATGATAGTGGGAAACTTGCGGAGAGGGTTTTCTCTCGCTGGTTTAAATCTCCCCAGTTTAGAATGGCAGTGGCAAAAAGCAATTGGCATGGCCGTGTGATTGACAAAATTTCGCCCCTTCATCTCATCGCCACGGTAACCAAAGGCTTCTGATCTCTTTATTTGTTCTTGGTTTTCCCATCAATTTGTAACCTTATTTGTCCTGGTTATGTGGGGACTTTTTTATGGTATGTTCAATAGAACCGTACAACCACTGTGCCCTGCCACTTTTAATTCCTTCACCTCAGCATGCACTATTTTTATTTTCCTCACCACATAGTTTCTGCATGAAGGTCCAAGAGTTGACCGCTTATTTCATAGTCACTTCTAGGAAGGCAATGATATGGTGTTCTCCCTTATTTATATTTATTATCTACTAGTATTAATAGGTCTACTGTGTATTAATATTTGAAATGAAAGAACCCTGTTTGTAAAATTTTTGTTTACCTCACTGTATTAAAGAGACTACCTGGTATGGGAGAGATTTGATGCAAAAAATCACTCAGCACTTATCCAGTTAAATTTGTGCAGTCTGTGAATGTGTTGCTGTTCAAAATCAGTAATAAATGTTGTTAAATTTATAGTAGAAGTTGCTTTGTAAATTCTTTAAAGTTCAGACTCAGGTTAACACTATAAATAGTACAGGTACATGTGTACCATGTTACGAAAATGTTGGTAAATAGAGAAAATTTGACCCTACAAGCAAATATCGATTTTTTGCCAAAAATCCCCACTAGATCATCTTTAAACTTGCCCGCTTTCTACAAAAAAAGAAATTGTTGGAAAATGGTGGTGGTTTCAAATTGTGTGCTTGTTCAAAAATTTACATGTAAGACAGTTTACCGTACATGTTAAAGTTTAAGAATCAAGTACTGTAGAATCCTAAAGAAATACAGTTTATAATACCGGAGTTGTGCATTTTAGCTGTTCTGAGAGTTCTGTGAACTTGAAAATATTTTTTGAGGTTTGTTTAGACTGTGTCGTGATATTGTACTGGAAAAACTAAGTTATACCATCAAAAGTAAGATTTTATGATGCTTATCTGCCTCTAATATTTTTGGGTGGAGTCTGTGGTCATTTAATGTGCTCACTCTGTGTATGAAATCCTGTAAAATTAACGACTGTCATATTTAGTGTTGCGGCATGCTTCAGCATAGTGTCAATGGCCAATAAATTAATTACATGTAAAAAGAACAGGTTTAAAATAGGCTGAAATTATTGAAGGTAGAATTTTTGAAGAAAACATAAACATTTTTGGAAAAGTTTGGCAGGGGGTGAAGATTTTGCTGGCAGCGACGGAGGAATAAGGTTCTTGAATTCTCAGTATTAATACATATACTGTAAGGCAGACCAAAACAACTTGTGTGTAGCATTTCTATATTCCTAAATGTTTACTGTCACCTGCAGAATTTGTTGATACAGTAGCTGTACTAGCATTAAGTGAGCTGCCTTAATTCTTCTAATTTTATGGACAGATTTTAATACTGCTGAAAGTGAAAAATGTAGAGTTAAGTTATGGATATGTTCTTCATTGGGTGGACTGACCATGTGAAAAAAAAGAAAATCTGTATTGCTGTTACAATTACATGTGTAGTGGCTGAAAAGGGCATGCGAGATGTCCCCAAGATTAGGATGTTTCTACATGTGACCCCGGTATTTTGTGAATAAATTCTTCGTATCCCTTGTAATCCTACATGGCGTCATTTCGTATTACTGCTCCATTTTGAAAAAATCGTTACAGGAAAAAAACAGATTAACCAAGTTCTGTAAACATGATCCCTGATCCATAATTTATACTTATGTGAAAAACTGCTGCCTTATTCAGCTCCCATTCGTCCCCCCGCCCCCCCCCCCAAAGAAAAAAATTGACATTAAGTGTTTTGAGGCAAATTCCAGTACTTTGAATAAAAATGATACATTGTAATAGTAATTGTGGAGTGTGGACCCCATCAAAGTGAGTGGGAGTCCTTGTTACAATGTTACAATGTAAACCCTGTAGCCATTTTCCCCCATCTCTGCAGCAGACAAAGGGCACCCATATATCCCTTGAAGAGCCCCCTCTGGGGTGGACTGGAGAAACCTTACAATAGCCAGGGATTTTGTGGCTTGTTTGACTGTATACCTGTTGTCTGGGAACAAGTGTATATTTTTATAACTTCACACCCGACCTATGCTGTGAGCCTCCGACTGAACAAGAAAGCGCTTGTCATCGTTTGTCCCTGTCACGCCCCTTAATCTCTGGTCGTAGTAAGAAGGAGGTGTCGTCTTTTACCCACAAAGCAAACAGAGGCACAATGGCAATTAGGGATATTACCTGTACAGAGAATGGCAACCCTGAGCTCTCCCCGCTCTGCCCCTCTCCCTTCCCCTTAACTCTTGACCGCTAAAAGGTTTATGGGCCAGGAACACACCTGACTGATCTTAGGCTTGTATGAGTGATGCTATCATTTCACCTACCTGGTCACAGGACAGTCAGATCAGATTGTCTTTCTGTTACACTTTCAAATATTTACCTTTGGTGGAGGGGCATGGTTGATTTGGAATTTATTTACTCAGATAAGACAGATGGACTGGATAAGAGATTTTTTGGTAGAAAATTATTAAAAGAGAAAAAAAAACATGAATTAAGTAACTGCCTGTACACATGTATAAATAATCAGTCAGAAGGCCATTTTAAATAAGCTTCATTTCAACTTGGGTTGACATTTTATCACCATATTGAGAGCTTTAAAATTTTGTTTGTTGTTTTTTTTATTTTTACCAACATGGATAGCAATTTCATCATTGTATTTTGGAGACAAGAAATTACACCATAAATTAATTAAATGACTAAACAGGCAGTAAACTGGTAACAAAGTCTACTTGAGATGGGCTTTTTTTAGATTCATGATGTACTAAAATGTTTTTTATGTAATGTGGTTGATATGTGTCCTAAGGTTGTTTTACTGTTGTCGTCTTTCCTGAAATCTTTTTACATAATGATGGTGAAATAATGATGAACATAGGATGAGACTGAAATTAAATACTTCATAAATATGTTATTGATCTTGCCTCAGGTATGAGAAAAAAGGATCAGAGGTGAGGTTACTGAAGGTGAGTTGTGTTCAATTCTTCTTGAGAATATTAAAATAATAAATTAAGCCATGGAATTATTATTATTTGATGTAGGTTTATATCAGCAGTATTTTGGGTTGAAATGTTGTATGGAAGCTGAAGTAAGTAGACAAGTGTAGCGCATTGCTGTGTGCTGAAGCAGAGAGGCTCATCTATCAGATACGAGGCTAGCCTTTTGTTACATTGTAAAACTTGAATTTGTAGTCACCAGTGGACATTGGTGATTGGATAAAAGTTTGTCCAATTAAAATATTGTGTTTATTTCAAGAAAGTGTTCTCACAAATTGTCTACACTCAAAGAGATCAAGAATTGCTTCATTGCACAAAAGAACAGGTTAAAATGATGAAAAGCAACTTGAAATGCACATATATGTGTAATATCTGAAAGACAAAAAACTTAAAAAAATAAGTTTGTGTCTGGGACCATCTATCCATATTAGAGGAAGATGGTGATTGGTACCAAGTGAAGATGTATGAGCTTCCGTCAATGACCAAGCCCTGCTGTCACAGGCCAGATGATCTGCTGTTAGTTTGTATGACCCCCCTCCCCCTCCCCTTCCAACCTGTGATGGACACCCTACACTCTACACCCATCAAAGCTGTGGTATAGTCCTCCAGAGGTGTGAGTGTTACCTGACATTAGACACCTAAATTACATCACATGGTGGCCTGATCCAGGTAACCAAAAGTCCAGCCACTTTGTAGAGGGTTAATTAAGGCTCAGTAAGCAGAGGCAAGCCTGCCGTAGGTTGACACCTCCTCGAGTGTCTGACTCCACATGTTCACACCTTGTGTGCAGTATTGTGAAGCCGTGGTCTGCCTCAGGCTACCACAGCATTGCCTCCCCTAAACACCAGGTGGCCTCAGCCTGACCTTCTGCCAATCACATTGTCTGTTACATAATACGTATTGTTCTCTGAATCAGCCAAAAGGAAGGTTTTCAGGTATCAGAGGAATGAAGTCTGTAAAACTTTTAGATTATCTCTTGGTGACCTCACTAATCAGCTTTTAAGATCTGCTGTCTTGATATTTAATCATAAAGACAAAATATTTGTTACTGTGCATTACCAAAAAGACACAATTGACATAGGTTAAAGTTTTTACAAGGAAAATCCTTGCCTCTCACCACCACCTGAACATATTTTCATTATTTCACTTTGTGCCAGAAATAATCACAAAAACTGAGATTATCATAAAATCAGCTGAAATAATGAAAATGAGAATTGTTCTGCTGTCATACTAGTTTTCCAAAATTTTGTGATGGGAAGTGAGAAACGAAGCAGCGTTCGCCTAATAAGTCTTCCTTGCAGGTTTAGACTCTCTTCTTTTAAGTGTTCTGCTATGGCATAAGGCCATATGTCACTAATTTCGAACCTCTCCTTGTTTTTGCAACGCAGGCCAATCAGCTTGCACCAGAGTCATCAGTCCCCGCCCCCGCCTCGCCAGCCTCTATTTCATCGCACGAAACCGCAGCAGAAGCGCCCTCATCCTCCACAAATACGACAACAGCAGTGCCTCCTGGTGGACAAATTACAGATGAAATCGCAAATGGCTACAGGTAGCGTTTTCCAAGAAAAAACTGTCTGTCATTTACTGCCTTTAAGGACACTGCTCTCACATTGTTCTCCCTGAGGCCGCGCCAATTTAAATTGTTGTTTTTCATGTAGAATAAGTCTTTTTTCAATGTAGAAAGAAAAACTGAAAATCATTTAGCTTGTGGGAAATTTGGGCTTTTCCAGTGAATTTTCGTGTGAAAGATATTTACATGATTAGAAGGACTTGAAACACAGGCAATCATTAAAACATCAAGATCAGAGAATCTAAAAAGATGGATTTTAAGTCTTAATTTTATGCTACTTGGGGATTTTTAATGTTGGCTTGCCTGTAGAGCACAAAATAAAATTTTGTGAATAAAATGTCATATTTACAGCTATATACCTGTGAAGTTTCATTCGTGTATGAAAGATGCTCCATGCCATACCTAACAAATCATCCAAAATTGTCTTTATAACATCATGATGTGGGAGAAGAAAAAAACATGATGCATGCTTTCTCCTTCCCTAAACGTGGTACAAGTGAAGTATTCTACAAGAATACTGTAAGTGACCGTGCCCAGTTTGTCCATGACGACGTTACTCATTTTACAGATTTTCAGAGTTCTACTGATCTTGGGAATTTGTTTTGGGGTTTGTTGGAAAAGTACAATGATATACTACTGGAGACATGTAAGTTTCAGGACCAAAAGTAAATTTTCGACAATTTTCGTCTCTGAATATCTACCTTTGGGTAAAGTTTTAGGTCAATTATAGTCAGTGTTCCATGCAGGACATTCTTTAGACCCTTTGTCACAGGTGAATGTTGTCTGGAAATCTGCTCTCCCCACCAACAACAGGATTTAATGGATTAGAGAGAATAGAAATGTGTTACTATTAAAGTAAACTCTAGCTGCGCCTGGATACTTGAACTTGATGAACTTCTGTTTTCCTCCAATCAGAACGTGTCTTCGATACTTCCTTCCACCTCAGTGGTCGATGGATAAAGAGGCCATATCAGCTCTCACCTTAGAGGAGCTTGCTGCTTTTCCATTGGATGATTTCTTTGATCACTATGAAAAGGGTTTGAGAAAGGTAATATTTTGTTTTCAAGAGCAGTAAAGAGAAGTTAAATTTATTGATTGGTAATGCTTGTCGTATGCATCAGTTACGTGTGCTGGCCATTTTGTAATTCCTTTTTGTTTTGATTTAAATTTATCTGAATTAAGTTTTGCACAGATTCATAAAATCTGTCAGGAGTATTATAAATCAGTTTTAGGTACAAAGGAAATTAGAATAAACAGGAATATATTGTCACAGAGTATGGCACTTTCCTTGACCATTTAAGAAAATCAGTCTGAATAGCAATAGTTAACTGCTTTGTAAAGAAGTTCAGTTTTTCATAGTTGGAAATCGATAAAATATGTAGTTTTTGTTGTTTCCAGCTGGTGAACAATTTTCAGACGGAGTCAAATGCAGCCAAATCCAAACTGTCTGGTCTTAGGAAGAATATTTCTCGTTTGTTGAGGTCGTTAAATGATGTAAGTTTACCACATTTGATTTTCTTTTCAAAATATTCTGTGTGGAACACTTATTTTTCCTCAATACCTGAACTTATCTGATGGAAGTATTTGTGTCTGTTTTAGTTTAACTGAACCTATGAACATCAGTTAAATATGTTCTTAAGCTGTTTTATTGAATAATATGACATTAAAAATTACCCTTTCATGCCTGAAGAACACTGTAATGGTAAATAGTGCTATGTTGAGCCACGTGTAACTAGTGCTAATGGGAAACAACCTGTAATTCGTGCTAATGAGGACAACCTTTAACTTGTGCTAATGAGGAACAACCTTTACCTAGTGTTAATGAATAACTGGCTGTGACTAGTGCTGATGGGGAACAACCTTTAACTAGTGCTAATGAAGAGCACCCTTTAACAGCTAATGAATAACCACCTGTAACTAGTCCTAATGGGGAAAAACTTTTAACTAGTGCTAATGAATAACCAGCTGTAACTAGTACTAATGGGGAGCCACTTGAAACTAGTGCAAATGGTTAGCCACCTGTTAGTGGTGCAAGTGGTGATTACCTGCAGCAGTGCCAGTGTTAGCCACCTGTAACTAGTGCTAATGGTTAGCCACCTGTAAGTGGTGCCAGTGGTGATCCACCTGCAAGCAATGTCAATGTTAGCCACCTGTAACTAGTGCTAATGGTTAGCCACCTGCAAGTAGTGTCAGTCTTGAACCACCTGTAATTAGTGCTAATGGTGAGCCACCTGCAAGCAGTGCCAATATTGAACCACCTGTAGCTAGTGCTAATGGCGAACCACCCGTCAGCATTACCAATGTTGAATCACCTGTAACTAGTGCTAATGGCTAGCCAACTGCAAGCATTGCCAATGTTGAACCACCTGTAACTAGTGCTAATAGTGAGTGACCTGCAAGCATTGCCAGTGTTGAACCACCTGTAACTAGTGCTAACAGTGAGTGACCTGCAAGCATTGCCAGTGTTGAACCACCTGTAACTAGTGCTAACAGTGAGTGACCTGCAAGCATTGCCAGTGTTGAACCACCTGTAACTAGTGCTAATAGAGAACCACGTGTAAACAGTGCTGGGGCCGCTGTGCCTAACATGGTTAGCATGCTAGTACAACACGATGACCCAGGAGCCTCTCACTAATGTGGTCACTATGAGATCAGGTGCACCTCATGCAGGATGATCTGGCAGCAGTCTTTGGGGGTCCTCCCAGCATGATGCTGGCAGCCATTGGACAAGTGAAATTTTCTTGTATGGCATAAAACACCAATCAAATACATATAAACATCGCTAATGGTGAGCCACCTGGAAGTAGTGGTAATGTTACTGATCTTGAGCCACCTGTAAGCATTGCTTAATGGTGAGCCACCTGTAAGCAGATGTAACCAGTTGTGATGTGTATTATTGGTAAATAACTAAATCTAAATGCTGGTTCTTTGAATTTTGATAGGAGATCGACATTGACCCAGAAGAGGATGGCGAACATGTGGACCAGCTTCTGGCAGCCTGTGTGAACCAGGCAACGCAGGGGCAACAGCAGGAGTGAGGGGACCCTGGGGCAGCAACAAGAGTGAGGGGACTCTGGGGCAACAAGAGGAGTGAGGGGACCCTGAGACGACAATATGAGTGAGGGAACCGGGGGCAACAATAGAAGTGAGAGAACCCTGGAGGCAACGAGTGAGCTGACCCTGGAGACAACAAGGGTGAAGGATCATCCACAGGATTGAGGGGACCCAGGGGCAACAAGTGAAGCAAAATGACCCAGTGGCTGCAACAGGAATGAAGAACTCAACCCAGTGGCAACACTACAGCCAATATGACAATATACATTGTACAGCCTGAGTAGACAAACTGAACATCATCCTGTATACAGAGGCAATCACAGCAGCAGGACAAAGTTGATATCCTTGTTCATCTTCATCCCAGCAGTATGTCTAATGTCACTTTAAAATGCCTTGACCCAGCTCCTTCTACATGTACAAAACCATGTCTACAGCTTATTCACAACATTGTTCAGTAGTTTTCCATCAGGTGCTGGCCATGTGAGGACATTTTACACTCAAGAGATTTAAGCAGGTAAAGGGAAACTTGAAAGGAGTGAATGAAACAATCTATGATATTCAACGATGTTTGTGCATTGAACAAATATGTTCTTGAAAAAAAAATGATGAGTAGAAGAAAGAGTGAAAGTTGGATGGTTAGAATTGAATGTTTAGGTCATGTGTCTCCATTGGCATAGCCTAAAGTAGACGTTTCCCAAAGATGACCAAGGTACAGAAAATCTGTGGTTTAACTAGCGTCTCGGTTGCTATGGTTTCGCTGCTTAAAAAAGCATTTTACCACAGCTTAATGTTGTCTTATTATGACCAAGCTGTACATATATATATATATATGACCTACTTTAGTTTTGTCATGAGTTGTAATGCCTGGAGTAAGGCTAGCTTGGTTTGCCCAACTTTATTATTGTGCTCATTGAGCAAGCTACATGTATTTTTCTGTAAACACTAATAGGGAGACTTGTATCTCATTTGCCTCAATATGTACCAAACATTTATGGTAAGCAATCTGTCTTTATTCAGAATCCAATTCGATCAATTGCTTTAAAGGTGACCCCCAAATATTTTCATTTTCTAATCCTTTTGCAAGACATTAACCCCAAGGTCAACAGATGATAGGGTTGTTTTTGAAAATGTACCATAGCATTTAAAGCTGAACGTGTTTTAAAATATTTTCTTGTTTGTTGTAAAGCAGATACCTTTGTGCAGTGATTTCACGGATGTTTCACACAATACAAAATGCGGATATTAACACTCAAAACTCATTTTTATAGCTTTCCAAAGTGAGGTGAAATTAGGTCCAAAGTCTTACACTTTATCATATACTGATATGCTGATTGCTTGTCCGGTTGATAACCATATTTGCAAACACCTTTTCCCCATACCCAGCGAATCTGATTGGCTGCAGAGAAAAACTCAAAATACATGTAGCTGATTTTCTTCCAAGAATGGTCATGTTAACTTACCCTGTTTTACCTGTGTTGCAAAGTCTAGGTTAAGACAGGTGTAACATTTTGCTTCATGTGAGGCTTCATTTTGACCGATTATCCTCTTGATTGCTCATATGAAAAGCGGTATACTCTTGTAGATTTTTCTGTATGCATGACATCCTGGGATATCGGGAGAAAACGGCCCCTGCCGAATCACTTAGTAGCGTGTTTGTATACATTATCTTCTTTTTGACGCATAATGTCTCCTAGAAACCAGTGATCCTGTATCATTGTTGCAGTGATAATTGCAAGGCTATTTTCTACATTTCCTCACTTTATACATGATCTAAGACGTCATGTTGAAAGCATTTCTTATTTCTTCATTTATCTTTTAAGTTAATCGTTAAGCTTTTACAAAGTAATCACAAAATACATTTTCATCATGCTTTATTGTAATTCGCTTTTGTGTTCTTGAAGTGGAAGAAAAGTTACTTTGCTTCAAAGGTATTGGGACTTTGATTGGGCCCTGGAAATGCCTTTGTCTTGCCTTCTTGCCTTCTTGTCCTCTGTGAAACTGGAGTCTACATCTCATTGGATCATCTGCCAGGGAAATCAGTTTCTGCGAGGAATAAGATTTTACTTTGACAAAGTAGATGACCACAAACTCATTACTTGTGAAATTCATGGATCACATCAAGAGTGGATTGTACCAGATTTAACACACTTGTGTTATGTGCACCTCTTTTCTTTATTTGAGAATTTTATAAGATAAGGTATGTATGTCTATAAAACTTCCTGAGTATGGCTTTTAGGTAATTGGTGAGTTGTAAGAAATTGTGTGCATCCAAACAAAACTCTCCATTTTTTCACTTCGAGTTTTTCTTTTATATATTTTAATTGAACTCTAGGTGTCATAATTTACCTCAATAACTTCTTTTTTTTATAGATGCCTTTTTTTCTTTGACGTGGTCAGTGATTTTTTAATTGTTTTCTCTTTTCTATGGCTGTTGAAAATGTCATTTTTAATAATCTTAATATTAGGTTTACATCTTTTTCTTTAGAAAATATACTATATTGAGCTTCTTTTTTTCACAGTTGAATTCAACATACAAAAGGTTGAAAATTATCAGAGTAACTGGCATCTTATGCAGATACCAATTTCCAGTCACCTTCCCTTTTTTACCCAGTGGTGTGAAAGTCTGGGAGGTTAGTATTTTTGAAGAGATCCGTTGATGAGGCCTAAAGCTTCCCCCGGTGAACTACAAAAGACTGTGCTTAATCTCACACAAAATGACGCCATGAACAAATTAGCCTTCATGTTTAGCCTTTCAATAAATCATGCGTCCGTAAAGACGGCGGATAAACAGGCAACTTGGAAAATAAGTATAAATTGGCTTTATACTTCCCGTAAGCCTTTGGAAAACATGACAGCTAGGTGTGAGAAATACCCACAATACTTTGATCCTGGTCGTCCAAGCGTGTCTCGGCTCGACTAGGCTGGGAAGGGACTTTTATATATATGCCAACACGAAGACATCAACGTTGGTACACTGTAAATTGTCGTCCTGCCATCTGTTCATAACACCTTCCGATTTCACAAGCTTCGTTCAGAATGACCGGCGATTCCTTGTAAACAGCGAATGGGTAACCCGTCAAAAATACATACCAGAGCTCGTAAATCTGTAGCCTAGTATTGCCCTGACTAGGTTATGAGCGATCGTATCTCCCATGCAGTTGATAGCTGTCTATTATCTGCACCTTGCCTAATAGAAGGCGGGCGGCCCGCCGTGAATTCCCCCGGTCTGGTCAGAACAGAAATCCGGCCACAAAGAGACAAGAGGACGTATACGCCAAGAGATTATGGCATGCCCGAGACTTTTAATGTCCCCTCAGTCCTTAATTAGAGTCTGTGTCCATCAGTGTAGTGCGGGATGACGCGGGGGCCGTGTCTCAGAATCCGGACATTAACTGCAGTTCTCTCAGTAAAGGCCAACCAGCCAGATCTATGCCAGACTGCCAGGACGACCAGTCCGATGGACAAGAATGAATACACCGTGACCAGGGAGCAATTTGTCCAGGGCTGCTTTACTACCACCCTTCCATAAAATACCATTACACGAACAGGAAACCGAGGACAAGGGACAACAATAAAAGCACATGGTTTATGGTTTTACGATGGACACGCACCTTGTTCCGCCAGCGCACAGGGTTGTCCATTTTAACGCATATTCCTCAATGGGCTACCTGTCGGACTCCACAGATGCGTCTTTTCCTTTCTTCTTTAACCTCGGCTCGTTTGTGCGACTGGGCCAGTCCTTATCTCTGTAGTTTATGTGACAGTATTGGTGATACACATCACGATTTGCATCTTCCCGAGCATCCCGCGTCTTCCTTTATTCAAAACAGCGCCGCTCATGTCTGAACCACAATTGCACAAAGAATTCAGCCAGGCACGTGCTCCCTCTTCAGTGTGTCTATGCACTCATCCTAACCGTTGTTAAGTACTTTCGCAAACATGTTGCGAATGAAGTTTCTGTTCGCTTGAATTGAAGACCGAGTAAGACATCATGGAGACCGAACCGAAAAGATTTTCCAGCGGTACCTTTGGCTTGAGCTTCCAAAGCAGTATGGAACTGTAACTTCTGCACATTACTATAACTGCTGACTAGTTATGTATAATGATATCACCAGTTCATGCCAAAAATATACAAGCCAATAAGTTGACAGCGTGTGGCCTAAGCATACAAGGAAATAGTTATGTTAAACAATAGACGTATGTTGAAAACGTTGGTACTGCTTCTTGGTTGAATTCAGATTACGATGATGATGTCAACACATTATTTACATACAGTCGGTGCGGTCCATTCGTTCAGTCTAGAATGATTTTGTCATTTGCTGCAACGGTTGCTGTCGATGGCCATAGGGCTTGCAGTTAACTCATTAAGATATAGCACTCGGCTGTGTACTATGTATAGGCAATTTAAGCTATCTATCCCGTGCGAACGTGTCTACATCATTGCAAGAAGTATATTTTTGGCAGGTCGTGTCTTGGCGAAATCCTGCCGTTATTCGATCAGCTTTGTGTGGTGTTCATGTCCGTTGAAACCAGCACGTACGGTGCCACGGTATCGGTATCGTAAGTCATTCCATGGGAGTATGCTTACTGTATGTAGTGCTGAAGTTAACGTGTAATACATTACCCTTTCGTTTTCTTTCTTACTGACCCTAGTTTTGTGTATGGCCCCGATGAAACCAATCCACACGTTAATGTGGTGAAAAATTGCGCTGTTCACAAAGTAAGACGGTTTAATACTTACTCCTTGGTTTTAAACGCGAGCACTGTCGACGTTGTAACCCGGTAATACTTAGTACACTAGCGTATTCATATACTGACCTCATATACGTGTATTAACTATCGACTGCTAACTGTGCGTAATTATTCTACCTATACAGGAGTAACGGAAAGATAAATGATTTATCCCAGTTGTACTTGGCAATTGCTAGGACGATGGTTTGTCTATAAGGATAATTGTGCTGGCAACACCTTAATACCCGATGAGTGTCTACATATAGGTCTGTATAACAAATGTGAACAGGATGGATAACGTGCATGTGTGTGTTGTGTTGGATCTGTGCGATTGTATACACTTCAGCGCATTATGTTCATGAAATTTAGGCGTTGAATTCCTTGTTCAAGTGATTTTACCCATGCAAAGCGATGTTAAGTTGAACTGGGGTTACGCCACTTAGCATATAGAGAATTTCGTTCGTCATACAACACACACTGACATACCACACAAGATTAAAAAATCAGTCAATACCCCGGGATAGATTCCTCCTCCAGGTAGCGACCTTTAATTATTTGACAAATTTTTAAGCATTTAATGTGTCCATCACCGCATTAGTATTTTGTTTATCTCATCATTATCATGCCTAATCATTGGTAATTCCATGCAGCGTTGTTAGTTCTATTTGTCTCATCATTCGTTTTAGCCATACTTTATAAAAATTCGTCGATCATTTGTTATTTCCTTGTTGTTGTTGTTTTTTTTTTTTTTCTTTTTCTTTTTTTTTTTCTTTGCAAAATAAATCAGTATACATTTTCCCAGTTAATTGTTGCTGTTTTTTTTTAGTTTCTGCATATGAGTGGTTGTCATGTGTTCCGTGTCCCTGAAAGACAACCAATTCAGGCCCACACTGTGTACTACATACTCTTCAGTCTTGCCTCGTCGATGATGCTTTGTGAGCAGACTGGTGACGTATTACCAGTACAGTGCAAGGGAACAATGGTCATTTCAGCTTGGACTCGAGTCCCCATTGCTGGGGGATATTTTTCTTTTCTTTGTTCGTTTCGTATAATCTTCTTGAGGGCAAATATCTCCTCGCGGATTATTAACGACTTGAGCCGCTATCGGTATTTATGATACAAGAAAAAAGAACAAATTCAAAAGTCACAAAAACAATACGCATTTGTAGAATGGTGTTAGGTCATTATACAGTCAATGATTTATTTATCTGTTTCATTAGTGTTTTTCGCCATACTCCAGAATATTTCACTTACACTACGGTGGCCCGCGTTCTGGTGGAAGGAAACCATCCGCTGGTTGCCAGGTGACGTTCGTGTGTATGACCAGCGTGGAAGCCAGTTAGCATCATACGAACTTGGAACACAGCGATTTGTCACTGTGCTGTACTAGCACGCAAATCACTCAGTCACGTAGTCAGTGTCGTGTAACACAGCCTGGTGATATTCGTGTCCCGATGCAGCAGGTGTGGCCAATGCCACAAAACCAAGTTGGACTGCGTCAAAATTTAAAAACTTCTTTTGAACCGCAGAAGAAACAATTACCTTAAACAAGAATTTGTTGAATACATACATGCGTAATTTACCAAGAAGATTTAATTGTGAGAGATCAGCATTAGTATACCTTTAATCATGTTTTCCCATAGAAAAAATAACGGATTAAATTAAATTTACTGATTTGACAGGATTCAAAACTGGTTTTGTAGAAATGGTCCATGACGTCTCAAGAGTTTGAAGCCGCAAGGAAAATACGACGCTCGCCAATAGCTTTCTATTCCTATAGCGATTTTGGAATGATATTAGGATTTAAAAATTCATTACATTGCAAGGTTAAAGTAATAAGAAAGCTAAAGTACATATATGTACTTTTATTTTAACAGAGAACTGGTACCGTACTCCCACAAAATTTTCACTATGTATGGTGTCCAAAAGTTAAGGATTTAGATCAAATTTTACACTTTGCGTGGCTCAAGTCTAAAACGGAATCAAGCCAGTCATGACCGACTTACAGCTACGGTAAATGAGCTAAAATTTCACCGATGATTAAGTTGCACATTTTGCCTAATTCTTATAAAGTTTCATTAATCGTAGACATTTTGAGGTTTGTTTGGAAGTATGAAGGGTGATACCTATTAAGCAAAGAAGGTCCCACTACTATAGGTAATATTTTAACACATGTATATGCCTCCACAAAAGTTGGATCAGCCCTGGAAGTATTTCATCGCTGATCACCCGTCATTGGAATGTCCAAATTATATGCAGCTTTTCATCCTTCGTTTCACATATTCACGTATTTTTTTTTTTATTATTTTTTTATTTTTTTTTTTTTTTGCGTTTCTCTGTTTAAACGGTGCTTAAAATAAGAAGAACTCGGGTGTTTTAAGTCGGTGAAGCTGTATAAACATCAGCAGGACTGCAGATTACGAGATCAAAATTATGAGCAGGGCATTAACCCGAATCTAGCTAGACATAGAAGATTGGGGTTTTGTTGCCCACGATTAGCCTCTTGCGTTACAAGCCGCGATGTTCCTTGGCTGATGATCAGTTGCGTTCCTTTCTTATCTACAGGCTTAATATAAAGGGTAGATTAGCTTTACCGTACCAGTGTTCTGACGTTGTATCGTGGTAGCCACCGCTACAGTTATTTTACGTTCTTAAGTAATGGCCACAGATTAAAATTATGCGTTTCTTTTCGATTTGACATTCACATAGCTGTTTAATCCCCTGTGACACTCGTGTATGATGCTAGGGATGTGCTGGTTTGTGTCGATACCACAGAATGTTAGGCATAAATCATTCAGAACTGTTCAAATCAAATTTTCTTTCTTTTTCTCGGATCTAGCTCAATGTGTAACATCTCAGAAAATATCAACCTCGCCATGCAGTGCTCAGTGTGTATAGTATTAACATGGTAATGATTTTTTTAAAATGAAGAAAGATATATATTTCCGGTCGCATAACAGTGTGATGGCTGGCAAATAGTCACATTGCCGGGGGTATCCGGCCTCTTGTCAATATACCTCAGCAAAGGTTTTATTCTATAACTGTTCATGTAAGTGTTTAAGAAATAATAACTTAAGCAGAATTAGGTACAAAAGTGCAGTGATGTTAAATGCAATATACCTTAGACGACACTGGTCTACAATGACTCAAAATGCTGGGTGGTCATCACATTTAATACATGATGACAATTTCTAAATGCCACGCGACTTTGTTGCCTCTGTGTTTGCAGTGTATCGTGAAAGACACCATTAGTTTACTTCATTCGTTCATTTGCCAATGGAACTTGTCAGTGTCTGGGGGTTAACACAGGCAGCCAGAAAATGAAAAGAGACCTTAGGGGATAAAACTGCTAGATTTGGGTGAATCGCAACCAGATTTTGAAGTGAAAACATCCAGACGGATAGGGCAGACACCATTAGATCAATATATGCATGTTATTGTAGTATCATCTCTAAGATGGTAACACACGCTTTTATCAGACAACGTGTAGTCACAGCTATATACTCAGTGTGATGTAATGATGACTTGTGAACGAAAATGTCTAAAAATATCTAAACCAGCTCAAATTTGCGCATATTTTCCCCAGTTAGAAAAGGAATAATATATTTTCTAGTATTTTGACACGAGTGTGGTAAATATATTTGTATTTTATAAATGAGCTGATATGGGCTATCTTCCCGTTTTCCTTGTTATAGATGTAACATTTGCAAGATCGCCCTAAAACCTTAATCTCAGTAGTGAAATTCTACGGTTAGATTGGCACCATGATGATAATGTCTGTAGTCCATATCAAGCGGGCACGACATCCAATTTGAACCGACGGCATAAATAAAACACACTCTAATATAGCGTGTGCATTTCGTTATGATTATTTGTTATAGCACTATAAAAGAATTTCCATTGCTACGGTGGGAGACATGTTAATGTGTGGAGAAATGCCCAGGGACACCATTAACCTCTGGCAAGTTGCTGATGAGCACTATATTCGTGGAAGACAAGTACATGGCCTCGCCCAAATCTTGGCTCGTATAGCCTAAGAATATAGTCACCTGTATTTCTCATTCAGGCGCACGATGTTGTCATATCTGGAAAGCCTATGTTTTGGCTCATACTTCAACACACTGTTATATATATCAGCCTACATATAGAAAAACACATTCGTCCATTTTTGGTTGGATTGGCACAGGTATACATATGTATATATGTATATATTTTTTTATTTCGCCACACCATATAATATTTACAACTTTTCAGTAGTCTATGTACAAAGGAATCCCCGTTAAATAAATAAACGATCCTTGAAAACAACACATTGTTATTTTGGTGACTTGGTGTACACCACAAAACGATGGGGCAGCAATATATACAAACATGAATTTCCCCTTGAATGTAGTATGTACACACACAGCTAGGCTGCCTATACATCGAACAGGAGTATAAGGCGATGTGTACATGCGCAAATGTAAAAATACAGTTTGCAATGATACCAACTCAAAAGCCGGCGTAATCCCGGTAACTTGTATAGTAAGACATTGAACATAGGTTAATATATGGGAACGCTGCTGGTAAAACGTACGTAGGGTTCAGTTTTGCGTAGGTCAGTAAATAAAGAATCCAGGGCCATGGAGATATGCTTTCTGGATTACTCAGCCTTGTCTTGATCAGTGGCAATAAAATTTGAGACTTTTGTTATTAAGCCCTCATTAAGATTCACACTTTCGTTATTAAACCGTTATCATCTGGTTTGCATTATTACTGGCATATACAAGTACTAACAATAAATTTGTACAAAATATATACGTTGACGGCAAACAAAACAGTGGCCCAAGAATCATCGTCGTGGCCAAAAAACATGTCGAGGTGCGAAAGAAATAAAAAGAAAAACACTAATATCAAGTCTCTTAGCACTGTTCGTCTGCGTCCGTGATTGGATCGTGGTAAAAGCCCGCATAACAAGACTAGCAGTCGTAGTCGTGGATGAAAGTCACCGATTGAGGCTAAAATCCAAGGTTTCCGCTCCTAGTGGTGGCCCTTTCTGACACCTAGTTAAGGTTTTGCTTCACCCATGTGGATTTTCGGTTTGAATTTGCCATTTCCGTTTTTCTCATCACGCCATTGGTCCAGCAAAGTTCATGTTCATCATTGACATGCTGGCCCCAAAATGTCCCGGATACCCCTGCGCCGTCTGCATGTAGGTGCAAGAAGGGAGGTTACCGTGAACCTGTGAGGGTGAGGTCCTCATGCCGTAACCCCCAGAGGAGCCTCCTAGATGAGCTGAAGACTGAGTCAGCGCGCAAGTGTTGTTCGATGCCTGACCAGAGAGTCGACACGCCTGAAGCTGAGAGTTCATGCCGTGCAGTGAGAGACTGGAGGTAACCGGTTGGAGTAAGCCCGACCCTGAGGACGGCAGGTATGTCCCCGAGGACATCTTCATCCCGGTGGAGGAGTGATGAGGGAAGTAGATCTGGTCCGCCCCGGGCATCCCGTGGGGCTGACTCCCGTGCCCGTACGGGGACACTTTCGCGACTCCCCAGTGTGGACTCGCAGCGGAGGGAGACGGCGTAGACGATGGTGTTGTCTTGCTAAACCCTTGGGCATGAGAGCTTCCAGCGTTGGACTTTCCCATCACGTGACATGGGTTGAGGTCGTCTGTTCCTGGAGAAATGGCGGCTTCTCCAATCGTTTGATCGGGCTCGAGAATTTCTTTCTTCGGGATTTTCTCGTCGAACGACGCGCGGCGGTTGACACCAACGTCAATGTCAATGTCGTCTGTTCTCTGCTTCTTGGCACAGTTATCGTCGGCATCTGAAAAGACAAGAAAACATAACCTTTAACTGTCTCCGCATTTAATTTGATGACAAAGTTGTGGAAAATGAAGTCCTACAGTTGTTAAAACCGGTAACGTTTTCCACGACGCGGGCAGCAATTACGAGAAAAGAACAGAAATGCCAGATTTCCAGAAACACTAGAAGAGAATTTCTTCTTGTGTTAAAATTTACGCTCGGACCTGTAAAGAGTCTGTCTGGTGGTCTGTAAAGAGTGAAACTTGGCGCCGCCGGGTTTTTGCCAAAGTGTGAGCCAGTCGGTAAAATAAGTAACGGGACGAAATCTATCTACATTAAACCAGTACGAGATTCTTCACGAGTTAAAGTGGTGTGGCACACGAAGTGCGTCAAGGGCGCTCCCAGCTGCCGGAGAACGCCGCGCTCGGCCCGTAAAATACGACGAGTTTGCGTGATGTATTTTAACTAAGTTTCCAGCGAGGCGGTATGCCAATGGAGACTCTCACACCTTTGGTTATTGCCTGGGAAAAAGGAGGCGACCGGGATATTCCAGCGCGCGGGTCCCTAGAGCATTCCTCCCCAATACTTATAAACCAACTCCGTTTTAACGAGAGCTCCCAGTGACTTTTTAGCACGCTATCTTAAACCCATCTCGATTTTCCTGACTGTCAACACTGCGCGAGCTTTCGTGCAAACATTTCGTTGAATTAGCGCCTTCTTAAGAATTAAGCCATTTTTCTCCTTAACTCTTTTACCCTTGCTGTTCTTAACATACTAAAATCGTGGATACGTACAATCCGGTTATACTGTTTAACTATCTAGATGTAATTATATGTTATGCCATGAGATCGGCCTTACGATAAACAATCGCGGGATTTACAAAGATTTTTTCGTGCAACCATCACGTTCTGACTGACATTTTTGGGGGTTTTTAACTTTCTGTTCTCGAAGCACGCTTTGGAAATAAGACTATAAAACGTCTGAATAGTGATGCAAATTTTCGGCGCCGCTTCATGTCTAGTGGATCGTTGAATTTGGGAGGAAACATGGTAAATCAGTGTAAATTTGGGTTCAAGATGCGCCAAACCACGGACACGTTTGCCTGATTTGATACCGCAGAAGGGGGAAGTCTAGCATTCTAGGTGAGAGGCCGGACAGGTCTGCTGCCAGTCGTCCTCAGGTGGGGCGAGCACAGGCTGGGAAGCTAACCCAATTAGCTTTGGCAAAGGTGTAAAATTTGGTGGAACGTTCTAGCTCTAATGTCGTGGCAATTCTATTAGGGGGCTTATGAATATTTCAGCCGCCATACCGTTAATCTCATTTTCCGTTGCCGACCAAATCGATGCCCTGTCAGTCTGTCAAATACGGCTCGAGTGAGGTGCCAACTCAACTCCTCTCGGATTTTAAACTTGTTCATTTCGGCGACAACTCCCACAATTATTTTCCATCTCAGACCGGGGAACTCATCACATCGCCTTTCAACTAAGATTTAGGGCCTCACACCTTGGTCTCGCGAGTCGGTTGGTTTTAAAACAGTAATCCAATACAAGCTATCTATTGGGAGCAGCGCCCCAATACTCTTTTTCTTTTACCAATTTTGTCCAAAATCTCACCTTTTTCAAAGTCCCCGTCCGCTCCCTCGCTACTCGGTCTCTTAAGATTCATCCGATGATCTCTGTGAAAATAACAGTAAAAATTATTCACCGATCTGTCAACGTTTGTCAATACCCCCGGCTTGCATATTTATGCATGGAGCCAATTCCAACGGCCAATCATACAAATGGATATGTATATAACGTCAGCTTTTTTCATCTGTGTTATTTTTTTGTTCTCTTGTCCGGTGAGAAAAATTTTTTTTCTAATTCTTTTGTCCAAAACAATAAAGCCCAAAAGACTGGTCCTGTATAGATAGGATGCTGTGAGCAAACGAAGACCAACATGCAGGCCTGCTCACTTCACGCAGGTTTTCGCAATTTTTTTTTCTCTTTTGCTCGTTTTCTTGTCCAAAATTATTAATTTCTCTCAATAATATGGTAAAATTGAATAGAAATACACAAGACTATCTAAGACTCACCGTCTGCCCATGCCATTGTCGCGGAAACCTTTAGCGAACGGGTTATGATCAATCTTCAACTGCGTTATCTGCATGGAGAGAAGCAAAAGACATCAGTCAGAAAACCCGTGAAATACAATTATCACAAACTCGTAAACACGAAAGTAAATTTCCACATTTTTTTCGAGTAAAAATTTTTTTTTTCAAATATTAGTGAATGTATATTACCTGTTCGTTCTGGTATGCCGTGACCGCGATAAATGTGGTTTCATCAAAAGCGTAGGTATTGAAAGAGTTCCATCTCATGGTGAAGATATCATTTGCTTGAACGACGTGGATTCTCGGCTGGTATTTGTGCATGGAATTCAGGATGATCTGGAATTAATAATAATAATAATGAGTCATAAATATTAAGATTTAATCCTGCACATCAATTTATTAATAATGAAGAAAATCTTTAAAAGAGTTTACATAATAAAAGTTCAATTTTATGTGTTGGTAACACAAAATTCATGTTTCCTCAGAAAATCTTTAAAAGGTTTCATATAGTACAAACACGACTTCCTAATTGTGTTGTGTTGTGAATGGAACACAAAATTATTTCAAATGTTTGGTGAAAAAAAAACGAACAAACAAATGTTCTGTCCAGTGATTATACTGAGACTGAGGCCCATGTTATCGTGGTGGCTAGCTATAGGTTTACTTCCCTTGGGAGTTTTAGAATTACCTCCCTAAGCGACGCCATGGGGCAAATTTCAATTAGCTCATTCAATTAAATTCTCTTCCAGATATTATTAGCTCGGATGATGGATGGAAGAGAGAGAAGCGAATAATTGTCGGCGAAAGTGGGCGTGGAGTGATCGACACTTCTGTTTACTCAAGCAACCGTTAGATCCCTATAGCCGTTCATTATCGCTGCCCGAGCGCCAAGAGTCGCTGGTTAAAGGATTTCTACTGGCAACAAAGCAAACCCGGAACTGAACAATTTCGTGGATTGCCATTCACATACTTTACAGGATTACTTTTTAACATCGTTGTAATTGATGTTGCGGTTAGCATTAACTACAAAATCGCCTAAGAATTTCAAAAGAAGAAAACTATATGTAAAGATGTTGTCTGAAAGTGTACCATACATGGGCCTGTAGATAGTCGCAAATTTCTGACCAATTCGGCCTGTCTTTATTTTATATTTATTTTCAAACAAAAAGGTACAAATGATCCTTGTTAACTAAAGTTTACATATTTTCCTAACTAATCTCGTTTTTTCGTTTCTTTCTGCTTTTAGATATAACCTTCTGTAACACAGGTCTATCTATTTTAAAACAAAATATTGCAAAATACTGTAGGGTTATATATATACTCACATGTCCGTTTTGGTCCAAGTTATTGTTGGTAAGTTTCAGTTTGTGGAAGGACATGGGTTGCTTCATCCAGTGTGCCCCGGAGGCCGGAGAATCCGGATGTATGTAGAGTCGTCCGGGCATGTGCGGTTCTGCCTTTCCGGTGACCACCCATTCCGAGTTGTGATATTTGTAACGACAGTCGTCGACCGGGACAATGTCGATGAGCAGAATGTATTTTGAGTGTGGGTCCAACCCTTCCAGACCGACCTTTAGTGTGGGAAACATTCGCCTGAAAAACATGAACGACGTACAAAAATTGGGCACCTTTGTGTTGTGTAGCAATACTCTGTAATTTAAATTTTCAAGATATGAATGTTAAAAAAGACTCTTATTGTAGTAAAAAATTTGTATTATAATATAAGACCTGTAAGTTATAAAGAGCATCAAATGTTTTGTCTGAAATGCGCAATATTTATTCCATATACACGTGTAACAGATTGCAAACTGGCTGTAATTGTCAAAAGTCTTGAAAGTTGAGCACGTGTTATTCCTCAAATTTTCGTCATGCTGTTCATTCGTGTAAGGTGAGCGACCATATTCAATGCTTTAATAGGTTAAAGCAAAAGTCCCCGAAAAAAATTAAATTAATGTTGAGTAAAAAGACCAATAAAAACTGTATCTGAAAATATATTCACTGATTTTTTTCAGAATTTTTTTCACCAATTTAAATGCAGTCAAATGTTTTGATTGAATGGTGGGTTTTACGGACCATTTTGATCATATGTGTGTGTCAAGAGTGACGCCAAGCATACCTTTCTCTGGCCCTAAAGCGGAACTTAAACATCTTATTCGTGTTTCTACACAAAGAGACACATTACAGGAGTACGTTCACAAGAATTTTATTCAGACCTGAACACTAAGGTGTACAAAAAGTTTTGTGACGTCACGGTTGGCACTCATTATCAATATAGTCTATATTACCCACCATACAATCAAAACATTTAACTGCGTTTAATTTGGTGAAAAGTAATATAAAAAATTCAGTGAAGGTATTTTGAAATACCGTTTTTCATGGTCTTTTCACTCACCATGGCTTCAGTTTCACGAGGCCTTTCCTTTTCAAGCTCCAAATGCTATGTGGTTATTTGGCGAATTCCCGTTCTGTTGATTTGTGGCAAGTGTTAAGTCAGACCATTTGTCCTTGTTATTCATTTAAAACGAACCAGTCATTAATTCATCAGCAGTCAAAGGAGAGAGCACCGGAGAAACACGCGATCGACTTACGCAGTCACAGGCTCACACATCGCCGTACATAAACGTATGCGCCACTATGTAGCCATGCATAAACATGCACCAGTATGTAGTCAGACTCGCATTGTAATGGATTTTAAGCACGAAATTTGCTACAGTATTGTAATCAAAGAAGTCAACTGTGAGTCAGTCGCGCAACACTGTTGCACTGAACGAAAGTTCGATTGCGTACTCTTTGGTGTCAGTATTTCTGGTAATTTGTCGACGGACTTCAGTTTTCGAATTTCATTAAATCTCCTCCTTAATCGTGTCATATGATTTTACTACTTGATCATTCGGCCGAACCATGAATGCCAAACAATGGACAACAATACATGGCAGAAAGACTGACCGCTGCATGCGTAAATGTATGTGGTAGGTCTGTCGGTACCGAACACAGCCCCGAGGGAAGTGGATAGGTGTGTGTGTGAATGTTCTCACTCTATATGTCGCTAGCCCATAGGTTACGTGAATTTTCACAGGAGACCACCCGGATACGTATATTGTCGGAGGTTTCTTTTGTTTTCCCGCTGGATTCCAGTTTTTGTCCTCTACGCTCGTGGCATAAGGTGTTAAGTCTGTTAGCCTGTCCCGCGGGGAAACTAGTAACCCACTGTCCCTAAGCTCCCTGGGTGTTTTTCTTGTCCAAACGCCCATTCAAGGGGCGGGAAGCCGGCCAGTCACGCGCTAGGCGCCAGTCTCAATATACCCGTCAATAAAAATCAGTTGTTTTCATTCAAGAAGTTTTGCACCTTTCCTATTCAGGAGAGATTTTAAGCAATTCCATTTGTCTATGTTCACGCCTTAAGCGGTGGGAAAGTCTCAAAGTCCACAGCCAACCCGAGATGTTTCATAGAGGTTTCTAATAATTCCCACAATGGGGTGAAAGTTGTAGGACAAGTGTTTAAACAAGCGTCAGAAACAATACCAACCATATTTAATATTGTCTGTGTAAATGAATTAAAAGGGAGTTTGGGGCGAATGCTATACCGCAAATCCACTTTTATTTATTTTCTTTCTTCGGGGGAGGGGGGCGAAAATGCAAGAATTGAATTTATTTACATAGGACGGTAGGTCAAATTAAGGCGTTACACAAAATGATACAAAGTAGGAAATTTCCATTAAGTTTTATTATCCCTTAATCATTCAGACGTGAATATCGGCACCATCGGCAGTCATTTTTTAAGTAAGCCTATATAACGTAACTAGTTTCTATAACAGCTTGAAAGCATCGAGGTGTTGCTTTTTCCTCGTCAGCTGAAGGAGCACGTAAAATCTCACACTTGGTCAGGTGAGAGTCACACCGCGAATTTTTATCTTCATTAGCTCTTAATTAGCGCTATTGCGGCACGTAAACACCTTATCTCTGTAATGCAGACGGTTCGATGCTGCTATACACTTACTATTTTGTATGTATTTACAAATGAATTTATTCATGTATAGCCAGATTAAAGCAAAGTAAGATAAGCAAGTGAAGGTTTTCTGCACAACTACATTGAATGAGATGAATTTAACTTGTATTAAAATTAGGATAATCATCAAAACGGACTTGGAGTGTTCAAACGAAATGACTTGCGTATTTATGAGTGTCAAAATCCAAATATTTACGTAGAAATTGACACCAGTTTCCGATGGAAAATATCCTGTGTGTTTATTAAAATGGTTGGCAGAATTTTTCGAAATAAATCAGTCTATAAGATTGGAGGTATTGTTTTAGAGCAGACGATCTGGCGCCACGGCTACTCAACAACGTCTGCTCACCTTCCCCTTGTATTCATGTTAACCTGTTTACCTTTTAAAGACCCTAGAATATGCTGGCAGGGGTTCCATAGGCTCTTTGGTCTATTTCCACTAAATCCCCACCCTACCTGCTGGGCCCCACCCTATCATAGGTGGACAGCGCCTGAATGAAGACGAGACGGCCCATTCCCACGTATCTATATTTCTGGTATATAGGTTGATCTCTTTTGTTGAACCACTCAACGCGCTCCGTGACAATATTTACCTGTCATTAGCCGCTAATTGGATTCCGATCACGCGACATTGCTTAATTAACCCGTTAAATTAACCTGTTTGTGATTTTAGTCATTTTATTGTAACGGTGTAATGTTACACCAGCGTTGAGATCTTTAAAAGTGACAATGCCGAATGACACGTTACAGCTTTATATTTTTAAAAGAAGCGGAACAGCTTTTGATACCGGAATAATTATCTGATTGAAAAATAGAAATTTTTAAAGAATGTTTGCTGTAACTCATCTCTGCTGTTCATCTCCAAAAAAGTCTTCCTACCAAAACTGAAATTTCTACGGAAGCGAAATAAACTGCACTGCAGTGGTTTTGGTGTTCTCGTTTGAGTAGAAACACTGCCTTGCACATCTCCTGGAAATGTTCGGCAAAAATTTCGTTCGTCGAGAATTTTATTAATTTGGAGAAAAAGTAAACAGATGTGAGAAGAAAAGAATTCAATTTTGTTCTCGGCGGTTGTAGGCCGTAACGGATCTGTTATCGGCCCATCTCTGGAATGTCGCCGTCTTTTCAGCTCTTGATAATTCTAGTCCGTCAGTTTTCACTTGCCACTCTATACGCGTAAAACCGGCCACCTTGAAAACCCCTGATATAGAATTACAGGCAGAGCCATAGAGGAGAAACCTAGAGTTGTGCTGAGCAGTGACATGACAGATGCCTGTTTTATTTCAGGACTATGGCTCGATAATAATAATAAAAAAGATAATAGTCAAATGATGAATTAAACCGTTCGTTCGTGCAACTCACCTTCCGGTTTTGGTGATTATCATCTCGGTGCCCAGATTGTGGAACTTTGTCCAAAGGTCACGGTTCTCCAGTGTTATCTTGATGTTTTTGTCGGCCGTATCTCTCTGAGGTCCCGATAACATCCTCTTGTGATCGTGAGATGAGGGGATAGGAGGGTAACCCCCAAATTGCTGACTCTGTCCAACTAAAAAAAGAAAAGAAAAAAAATTAATATTTTTATATATCAAATTATTGATTCAAGCTGGTGAACATTACACCTTTGGTATTTGGAACCTGGTACCTGGAAGCCGTTGCTTATGCACCAACTTCCTGCTTGATTTGTTGGCAACGTTTCGATCTCCATTCTGAGACCGTTCTCAAACCTACGTTATTCGAATGACTTGGTGCACATAATGCCAATGCTTTATATTAAACCAGCAAAAACATTTAATATTATTTTCCTTTCTCAGCCTATAATGGTTTATGGTGAAAATTTTCCAAATGAAACATGCACCAAAGCAAGGCGAGCTTTTATTTTATTTCTCAAATGACTTCACTATACGAGAATTTCAGGTGGAACAGCACAAAACATGGAAGTATAAGCTTTTTGAGTTTGAAAGATTATTTCAATACAAGCGAGCATGTCACTGCAGAATATTTACACAGTATTCCAGTACAGAAATCAACATATCGCTAAAACAATAAAGTACTAAAGTCTATAACAGCACTGAGTTATCTGATCGTGACTATGTTGGACTTCTGGTTCAGACCACGTAAGATTATTCAGAGTGTTTCTAGAGATTACTAAACGGTTTAATTTTTGACATATACATCCGACAAATAGTTTTTCAATGGGAAACATTTTCATTTTCTTAATTTAAAGTTTTGTCAATACCTGCGCTGCATGCAAAGGAACACGACTGAAGCAAGAAGAGTTTGCCCATATGTACCGGTAATTATTTTATAAACCGCATCGGTTTAAAAGTATTTTTAGGATTTTATATATATACAACAGCCGTCCGAGTAAAGATAGTCGGTGTCTGAATTTTTGGTTAACATTTGCGAAAAATGGAGAGTGACATGTCTGTAAACAATCAAAGTTAAGAATATGTTTCATCCTAAATATTTACAAATATAAAAATAAAAACAGAATACTTCTGCATGATAAGGCAGTAGTTACCTGCTAGCGACATTGGGTCGTGAGCCGGATGGACGGGGAAGCCGAAAGAGAAAGCCTGAGGGGTGGGCATGAGTCCATGGGTCAGAGGGAAAGCACGTGCCCGCTGACTGAGTAAATCGTCTTCAAACATATCCGAAGTGGCCGAGGAGTACTGGTGAGATGCCGACGGTCGAAGCCTGCTCCCAGAGTCTTGCAGAAAAAGCATCAAGTTGGAGAATTAACTCCTTTGGAAAAAAAAAAGAGTCCGCTTCTTCTGGTTTTCCTTTTCTTTGTACGACACTCTTTTTGTTTGTTGTCGTAGCTTTCTGGCACAGTGTTGACACCTTACAAAATAGTTGTTGTTTTTTTCTTCACGTCAGTGAAAGAAAAAAACAAGGAAGTAAATATAAACAAAGAGAAAGTAGTCTTTTCGGCGAAGTTTTGTTGTTTTCTTTTTTTTTCCTTCCTGCAACGCTAATGCTTATGTAAATGACCGTATTCCGTAATTTGTTCAGGTCAAGTTTTCAGGTGCTGTCCAATCTGGCTCCAGTTTCAGATCAGTGAGATAAGTGACAAATTGAAGCGCAAGATCCAGACACCTTCTCTCAACTCTGGTGAGATAGTTATGAATATTTTGCCAGATTCTCAGAGCTTTTATATCGCAGAGAATCTTGTCTAGCTTGCTCTGGTGACTGGACAGTGTTAGAGTATATTTCAAAGCGGGGAGCCGCACTCCAAGCCTTTGATCTATGCCGTTGTGCTTGTCTGCACCCACCAATCTGCCGGGTCCACAGATGATTGGCATCCGGCTGCAGAGCTATCAGCCAATCAGCGATTCTGACTCCTCCCCTATAATGAGGGGTTACATAGCGACCGCGTGCTGTGATCCCAATCCCTCACGTGCACACAGATGTTTGTGGCGGGCACAATTTAATGAGAGAGCTATATTGAATCAACACTCCAAATAATACCACAAGAATACTTGAAAATATATTCCTGTAAAACTGCTTTTTAATATTAGGTTTTAAATGACATGATTTTAATAGAACCTTCTATGTAACTGTGTCCCCCATTTTGAAGACATTGTATCTATATCGTATTATTCAACAGCTGTAAAGCTCTCCAATAATGGTGAGGTGTTGTATACTGATTTTAAGCGTCCAGTCGTCCAAAATACTTGTAAACCAGCCTGTACAGCTGCATTACGTTACGCTTCCATAATATGCTTTTTATGTAGCTCAAGAATGTGACATTAAAATTAACGACAAATATATAGGCTCGAGATTTTAAAAGACAAGAAAAAAAAAGTCCAGTTTAAATGTATAGTGCAATGTGGCATGAGTTGTTTATTTCCTGAGAAGACGTAAAATATGCAAATTAATACCGATTTTATGTTGAATTTACACATGCAGACGTGTATTTCATACCACTTACTTGGATGAGAGATGTATGTCACTACAAAAGGGTTGACTCGTGCATGGCTTAGATATCACGTATACATATTTTAACTATCATCTGACGTCCCACGTACAAAATACATTGAAATTTTCACCGCCCCTCCCATCGCACACAGTTATCATTTCATTATTTTGATCATTGCCAGTTTTTCGTATATGCAAGTTAACATCCTTCGTGAAATTGCTTCAACAGCAAACGTGACTGATTAAGATATAGTGACAATAGCCTCAAACTGACATGGTACCATTCTGAAGTTGTACATATTATTCTACCAACTTCTGTTGCTACCTCCAAAGAGAGTCAATAAGTCATATGTCAATTTCTCTGAAATTACGCATACAAATGACGTATATATACCAAGAATAAATGTCATTCCTTGATAATTTCGTTATTGTCCCCTTCCTTTCTTTCATTTTTTCTTTTGCAATGGAAAAAATATCCATACGTGTACAATTAGGTTATGTAAGCCTATATATGGCAATTTAGAAAAATCCCATCCCAGTTTTGAACATACAAGTCGAAGCAGTGTGTTATACATACGGGTAAATTGTATGATTTAGTGCCATTTTAATTTTTGAATCTCTCATATTTTCTTTTAGGAATTCCGGCTTAACGAAATTTGTGAGCATGTTGTCTGTGAAGGAATAGCAGATGTATAGGCCAAAGCCTAGATCTGCTCATCGCTCACTCAGGCACATTGACACTAGTATTGTATTACAATTTCCGCATGTCAGTGCGATTCAGAATGTGCCACTGAAAGCGGGCAGGTTGCCTCCTGTTCACTCAAGCATGAACTCTCCGGAATCTAAGCCGTATGGTAAGAGCCAGTATTTACCTTAAATATTGTATAACATGAAACCAGTCTGCCTTGGTTTACCTTAAGTCATTAACACTAAGAAAAATTCTGCAAATCTGAGTCAGTGCAAACGTAGTGGGTAAAAATCACACTGAAAAAGTTTCGTCTTTCTCTATGATTTTGCTTGTTTGTTTTCTTTTCTTCTTGATTTCTAGTTAAATTAGCAAGTACGTCTCATATCATTAACAAAAAAACTGTTCGTGACAATATCAGTTTTTCTAGTTATGCATTGACCGAAGGGTTAGAGAAGGGTTTCCCCGCTCCATGCTAATTTAAAACACAGTAATGTCTTTCATATGACTTCATGAAGGTAACCTTCCAGACGATTTCCTAGCGTAGTTTATATACGGCTATAATGTTCCTTTACTCAATTAACACGTCAAGCCTGTAGGAAAGCAAACTGCCATTTGTATAACGAATTCCCAGAAAAAAAGACTTTTTATTGACTGGATCACAAACTGAGCTAGTTCAAGATCTTTTCCGTTTTATAAATTGCCGCAAATGGTCAAGAGCTCATTTACCTTGTATCTATACCGAGAAAGTAATATATTTATTAAAACGCAACCATATTCGGAACTTGGCCGGGTTTTCACCTTATCGATTAGGACACAGACATTAGCACACCTTTCCGTGCACGCCTCCCATGCTATTGTATAAATTCTATCACCTATTCTTGTTCATTAATTACGGAATAAAGCGAGAAGGATATCGCAGTCGTATGTAACCCTATGTGTTAATTAGACTGTATATGGACGCTGAGGATGTTTGCTGTTTTGCTGGAACCCTGTCGATAATGAGGCCTGATTTAACCAGATCACCCATCGTCTGTATATAGAGATGAGGTTTGTCAATGTTGGGCCGGGCTCTGTGGGGTCGAGACGGTCGGGCGCCAAATTCTCACTCCTGGGGTCAAAACAAAAGTGGTAAAATATTCCCAGGCTATTGTCAGGCGAGAGGGAAAGATCGTAAACAAACAACACCTTCCATGAAAAAGTCTGAAAGCTTCCCCATTTCTCTCTCTGTTGAATTTATTGGCTTAATAACAACCCCCCGTTGAGGTAAATGAAAATGAAGGCGGATTTCCTTACAACTCCTTGTGCCGACTGCCGATAGATCAACTGGAGCGGGGAGTTCAGCGACTTGTCTGTAACAACAGCACCTTATGGGATCTCTTGCATTCGGTCTGTGTCGGATGGAAATACGTGTTGGAAAAACAAGCTTCCTACTTCGTGAGAATTTCGTTGGTGTCAAATTTCGCAGCGATCAGCACAGGAAGTGTACGTAATCTCGCGTTCACAATTCTGACATGAACACCAAGCAGAAGCATCTGCTCTACCAATAACACTGCCCGAAATATCTGACAAGTGACAACATATTGTCAATGGTATTGTTTAAATGGAAACAAAAGAAACGTCAATGATCACGGCTTTAATTCAAGTTCCCACATGCGACAGGTTCTTCTAAGTGACGATATTTCTGTAGACAACTCTCCTTGAACACGTATCAAATCATATTAAACCGTATTCGAGAAACGAGGGCGTTAAATTTACAAACCCTCACGTCAACCTACACGAATGAGCGTTTAACTTCTGTAGCATACATTTTGTGTGACAAAATATCAAGAACTTTCGACCCAAAGTGCAATGAATAATATGAACATTATGTATACAAATAAAATAATGATAGCCTCCACATTTTCCACAGCTTTGTAAAGGAACCCGAGTGATTAAAATTGGCGATTTCTAAGATTTCACACTTGTGATTTAGGAATGATTCCGAATAAGGCAAGTTCAGTACACGAACTTTGAAGTTTGAAGTGATGAACGGTCAGAATGGTTCTGAGAAGAAAGTATGATGAAAGTATATTATGGTCTTCTGTATCTCTCAAGCTGTAGTGTTTCTCGCAGGAAACCAACGTACCACTACCAAAGGGGCCGTGTGAAAACGTGTTTGAACTGACACCTTATACTGGTAAAATTATTTTTGCATGCAACATCATGAAATTAAATGAAAGTTGTCCAAAAATTAAGAAATTATTTCAGAAGTAGTGTCATAGTTATATAATAAAAAAATCATAATGTCGTAAAATATTTTGTGCAATTTTTTTCGCAGATACCCAAAGTATGAACCTATATATCCCCCTAATACTTAGTACATTGAAAACTAAGATTATAGAGAGTGCTATTAAACAATGAATGTGTGAAAAACATTGAACGAATAAAACAACACTATCGTAAGATTTATGATTTAAGAAAAGAAATTCTGTGTGGAATGTGTGACATTTGTGTATTGGCATCATACACGATGTGTATGTACGTGTACAGAAAACAAACGTTGGTTTCCATAAACTCCACACAATATCATTTGTCCGTACGGTCTAGACGAAATATACAACATTTTTTTCTCTGAAACTGAGATACACTTAACAGTTATCGTTATGTATTAGCTCACATAATGATCAGTTGACTGTCTCGACATATAGCGGAAACATAGGATTTCATATCTACATAATCTGTGAGGTATTAAATCTCCACAGAATGCTCCGTCTGGCCAGTCTATTGACTACCGACGAGTCAGACGAGCTATTTTCAGCCATCATCCGAGTTTCTGTCGATTATTGCTGATTAGCCTAACTTTATCTCGATGGATTTTAAAAAAGAAATTTAACAAAGAGGTCGACGCGCATCCGTAATGAGGTTTTATGTTTTTATTTCATAATAAAAACGACAATTAAGGGTTTCTCCACAGGAGACTTTCTCTGACTCGCTCTTTCGCGGCTGCAGGCCTGTCTCAGATCAGCTTGTAGGGCGTGAGGCCGAACAACGCCGCTCGTAACTCCATGACGACATCGTCTCCACAGCGCCACGCGACACAAGCAAACACGTGATTTCAAACATGCAAGCTGTTGGTGGGGCCCTGCTGCTTCCAGCTTGTTTCTGTCTTTATGTGATACACAGTATTCTCCAATTGCCCAGCCACCAAACAACCTTGCTTCTGAAATCACTGGAACAGGATAAATTATCTACGAAGCAGTGGCGTCTCAACTGTGCATATGTATATATTTTCCTGTGTTGCCACATAGTGAAATTTTTGCTGATTACGTTATGACTCAATTTGCAAACCCCCATTTACAAAAAACTGATGTCAAAGCGGCTTTAAAATGTATTCAAAAATTGTGAACATCAGTGGTAAAAGCTGGGGTTTATTAGCATTCATCTCTCCCCAGTATGACCTTCGTATGTTACAACAGCCGAAGAACAAAATAAGTTTTTGCAGTCATATCATATAAGATTGGCTTGTTGTCAAATATAATGAAATGTAGGCTATGAAATGTTTTTAATATGATCGCTTTGGAAAAATATTACTGCATATTTTAATCGATTTTTCAGTACATAACAATGGGACATTTCCGTGATTTACGCCAAGTGAAGGCTGCAAATAAGAGGGTACGAACAGAGCTCCCTGCAGTGTGCCATGCACTGGCCGCGAAGGACCGGCTCTGATCTCTATCATTTCCCGTCGTGACGGATTCCACTCTACTCACACTCAGTCAGCAAGGGCCAAGCTATCTTTCAGGAATTTGCAATGACACTAGAAGTTAATCTATGTATGTTATAACAGGACAACATGCCTTTTTTAAATTTCATATTAATGAGACATTTAAACGCGGGCTTGTTTATATGGAGAATATAACATTCCATGAACACTATGAAATATTTTCAATGTGAACGTTCTGCTTGGAAAAGATATCTTAGAGTTATTAGGTGTAAATGGTTAGTTTACGTTTCTATTTCTATCGGCTTTTACAACAGCAGCAGATTTTCGTTATTTGTGCCAGCTGAAGGGTATAACAGGATGGGGTATGAAGAGATCTCCTTGCAGTGTGCCATACGGGCCGCGAAAGCCCAGCTCTGATCTCTACACCTCGTTGTGGCGGATTCTGCTCTACTTGCTCAAAGTCAGGAACGACCAAGCTACCCCCCCCCCCAACCCCCCCAACCCCGCCAGAAATTAACAAAGACACAAGAACTAAACGTATGTATGTTATAACACGACAATATGCTTTTTTATTCATGTCAATGAAGGATTTAGACCCCAGTTTATATCGGGATCATAACATTCCATGAATGAAAACTGTGAAATGTTTTCATAATGAACGTTTCGCATGGAAAATATTTTAGTACCAATAAGTGTAAATGGTTAATTCAAATTTCTATTTTGCCGGCTGATCAGTATATAATATATACAGGATAACAGAAAGGGTATGAACAGAGCTCCCTGCAGTCTGCCATACAGAGGCTGCGAAGGCTCGGTACCCCGTTGTCACCAATTCCACTTTGCTCGCTCACAGTCAGGAACCGCCAAGCTATTCCCCAGCAATTAACAAAGACACAGAAAGTAAATCTCTATATCAATGACCAGTTAAATGAAAAATAGCTTAATTTCCCTGTTGGTAAACTACAAACTCTACTCCAAAAATGAGACTAACTTGTGAGAAGGAGCCAAATCCGTCTGAACGGGAAGGCGCTGTTAGTCCCCTTGTACCCATGTACAAGCTCGTATATAATTCATTTGTGCTTCGTACAACTGGGGAGTACATTTCGAGGACAATACGAAAATGCTACGTCCGGAAAATAATGCTGAAATTTTAGTTCAATTTTTATTATTATTATTTTGTTTACTGATATTAAGGCTTCGCAGTGATATAAATACGTTTTGGAAATAAGTCATCGGAATTTCGTGCAATGAATTATTTGTATTATAACCCAGACTAGCTCGATCGAGTGTTTGATAATACACATACAACATAACTGGGAGTAGCGGAAAATTATATAAGCCTGTATTTCTATGTTGTCAGGTACAACGTCAATTCCTGTGATTACTATATTCCATAGTTTCTGCTGAAATATTTAACACTTAAGTTTTACTGGAGTTATATTCGCGAAAGAAAACAAACATCAAGTTAAACTGCACTTGCTTTATATTCTCCATTTATCATTATATATATGACCACGCGCATGTAAACTATTGGAATATTTTATGTGTCAAAGCATTTTATATTTAGCGTCCCAAGATATATATTATATATATTTAGAGTCCTTAAGAGTTCAACTGCACTTGATTGTATTTTTCAAAACAAGCAGGTATACATCTTTATTTGAAAACATACTTAAACATAACATAATTGCCGACAGAATGAAACTTGTTCTAAATGAATCGGTGTCATGTAAAGATTTTCTCTATGAAGCATATATGCATAAATATACCTCGGTTTTTCTGTCTTAAAAGTTAAAACCACAGGCAAAATGGTTTCTATAATGTAATAAGTGTAATCCAATTATCGGGGCCTTGGTAGCGCTATGAGATTATTTTTCACTTATTATTAAATAGGTTTTACTTTCTTACTATTTTGCCCACTTTATCCACCAACACACACCTGGATGTGTGTATACTATAGATCGTCATTTAACACTTGGGGATGAGAGGAGATTAAATAAAACTTATATTTTATGAGATTTTATATATGTTTTGGGCTATATCATATTTTGAAGTGGATTTGAGGAGATAGCCCCGCTGTTTCCAAAAGCGAGAGCCCATCTTTTTACAGCTCAATCGCCTTTTGTTTCTAAAGAGCGAAGAGCAGGGCGTAAATTGGATCGTGATTCTCAAGTGGGTTAAAACTGGGAGTATCAAAGAGAGAAGGGTAGCCAAGATACAAACTAAAGGCATTTTTAACCTTAAATAATAAATAAAACCCACTTTCATAATCCCAATTAGCTAATCCGTCTACCGGGCTCGAAGCAAGCAAGTTTTATCCACGTGTGTTCATTGTAGTTAACTATGAATGAAAACACTGCGCGGCTCGAAGTCTATTAGCCGCAGCGGCGCACATCAAAGTGTCCAGGTGAGAGAAATGGCGGCCTTAATTGATTAACTACGTGGGAATGCTCTAACCGTCTGTTACCTTCATTCCGATACATTGAAGCCTCAACCATACCGAGAAATCGTAAACAATGAAATCCAAAGTAATGTTTGCATTAAGTGAAATTAAACCCGACATTCGTCTGTCGCTATACGGTAAAAATATACAGGTAAATGTTAGAAGAAAAATTCAAATTTACCCTGATATGTCAGTCTACCCCTGACGTTGAGCTTAATTAACTTCCAAGATTTTTATATTTTAATTCGTAATATCAAATGCAAGGAGTAAAAATACTGTACTCAAGATATGGCATATAAACGGCCAAATCTTTTGTATTTGTACTGTATATATTTAGATTGGAGTACGCAAGACCCAGTTCAGTTGTTTTGGTTACAAAGAAAACGGCAACAAAACTGTCTTGCTGGAAAGTGTCACTGCAACAAAACAGCAATTAAGTGACACTCAGCTGATCTTGTGACAGCGATAAACATGGCTTATAATATGTATGTAAAAGTTAATACTAACAATATCCCTTACCAGGACCAATGTATATATATGTTCTTTGGTGTATATAGACCTAATTGTATACATGTATCGGTATATAACTTCCCCGAAGAGTCGGAATAAACGCTTCCTGCATACATGCACGGCGTAATCATGGCTGTATTTTGCCGCTGGTTTTGTGACTCGATCGGAACAACCATTTTGGTTGACGGGTGGCATGCAAATGTCATCGGTTTTGACGCCTATAGGTTGCATGTATATCGCCGATGTTTCTGTTTAACCATTGAAGTAAAATAAAATTTCTATTTCACCTCCAGGATCGAACTTCTGCATTACTGTATACTATCGTTGTGCTTTTCTTCAAACAGTTGTTCTGTCCAACACTATTAACTGCATGTTTGCACAACATAATAGAGGAGAATGTTCTTTGCTGATGTAAATCATGTTTCCAAAAACATATGACTATCATAGGTTACATTATAGAGAGTAAAACCCAGATCAGCAACGACAGTGTGATAATGCATGGGCAAATGGTCAAACGTTACCGGCGAAATCCGGCCTGTTATAAATTTATCCCAGTTAGGGTATTATTCTAACTGTTCCTGTAAGTGGTTATGAAGAATAACAACTTATATTTCCCATAACACTACTGCTTAAACAGAATTAGGTGAAGATATTTCAGTGATATTAAATGCAATATACTATAGATATCACGGGTCTAGAATTAATCAAAATGATGTGTTGTCATCATATTTATTGATTTGTTTTACTAGTGTTTAACGCTGATCTCAAGAATAGTTCACTCATACGACATTGGCGAGCATTTTGGTGGGAGGAAACTGGGCAGAGCCCGAAGGAAACCCACGACAACCCGCAGACTGCTGGCTGACCTTTAGTCCCGGTGTTATGGCTGATATTTTCGTATTTCACGTTAGCTCTGTGGAATGCGTGTGGTTGAATCTGAAGCGGCAGTGATTTCGTTAATTTTGCTACTCCTTTAGTGCGTCCACTAAAATCTTCGTTGCCCTTTAAGTCTTTATTCTGTTTTTTTTTTTTTTTTCGTAAATGGCTTCTGTAGTTTATTTTGGTTACCATTTCACCGCGAGAGTCTCAGAGGCACCAACTTTTTTACGTGATTAGTCAGTATATTTCATGTCTTTAATACGCCTGTTAATCACGCAGGTACCTATATATGACCAGTCAGTGTACATATCGCCTAACCAAAAACTCGCCTTATCGTATTCAATTACATGCAGTAAAAGATTCGTCTGGTTTTACCTGCACAGTTGGATGAAATATCTCAATTTGCATTACAGGTAAATCGGTAACAGTAGATGATCTGACAGGTAAGTGGCAAACCTATACATCCCCATAAAAAGGTGACAATTTGAAATTGCCCAGAAATTAGAGGTTGAGTTGGTGATGTGGAGTCAGTGACGTGTAGCGAGCAGAGGCCTACGTGTCTCGCTTCTCACGTAGTGCGAGCTTCGCTAACACAACAGACGTCGCTGGGCTTTATTGCAATTTGATAGGTGTTGGATCTTTGAACCTAATGGAAGTCGAGTTTATTTGGATAATTTGAGCAACTTTTCGACACGGCTGCCTGACTCCCCGATTTATGGTATTTCTCCTTCGGTCCCCGCACACACGTTGATCCAGGCAGCCAACAAAATCACACCGATGGAGATTTCCCTTTTCCTTTCACGACAAGCTTTCAAACGCGAGTTATGGGCGCTATGTTCTCATCGCATGTCTATCAGTACGGATCGAACGACGCGATACATATACCGAACACGCGAGCGGATATGGCGTCCTGAGAAACACTTAAAAACCTGCACGGGAAAGTGTGTGAAAAAAAGTGGAATGATATAAAATGTGGTTTGTTCAATACGGTCCTTAAGACTAAATTCACGCGTACAAATATACACATACAAGTATATATGAGGAGAAACATTTTATTTCACTGTACTTTTGTGTAGATACTTTGAAAAATTTTACATGGCCATGAAACTCTACACTCTATATATTTCAGTATATGGAACTATCCTTGATATTCAAACAGGGAACTTGAGTGAATTTGCATATTTATTTGCAGTGAAAAACTGAACTGATATCGATGATACATTGTGAAAAGAAACAAACACAAATGTGTATACAGTGTGTATTATCTTCTATACGTACGACGTAGACTTACTGTAACAAACACAAATGTGTATACAGTGTGTATAATCTTCTATACGCACGACGTAGACTTACTGTAACAAACACAAATGTGCATACAGTGTGTATAATCTTCTATCCGTACGCCGTAGACTTACTGTAACAAACACAAATGTGTATACAGTGTGTATAATCTTCTATACGTACGCCGTAGACTTACTGTAGCCTTTACCTGTGTTGGGATTTCCCTACATTATTATATATCTATAATTCTGTACACATCACATACATCGAAGGAAAAGAAAAACACGATATATTTGTGTATGTATATAGGTATTTCCTTTTGCGAACACGTGGCCTCCGTGACCAAGGAGGTTAGCTCGCCAGTGCGGCGTGATGACCCACTTCTGACCAATGGCGTTGTGAATTCAAGTCCAGCTCATGCTGGGTTCCTCTCTAGTCGTACGTAGAAAGGTCCGATAGGAAACTGCGCATGGTCGTGGGTTTCCGCCGGGCTCGGCCTGGTTTCCTCCCACCATGATGCTGGCCGCCGTCGTATAAATGAGATATTCTTGAGTACGGCGTAAAATCCTGATGTATGCAGATGTACAATATAAAAAACTACAGCATAGAATGTTTAAGCATTTAGATGAACAGAATGAAACCTGAATTTAGGTGAATTGAATTTAGGCCGTATTTCACCTTTTACGTGTGAAAAATTGTAAACTATCACAAAATCAACGAAGCAATACAATGACGTCAACAGTGAGAGGGTTTAAGATCAAAGATATCATCAGTGTTTTAACACCCGGCATGTTTGTTGTCAAAAATGCGGGTTTTATGAGCAATTCTATTTGTGATGATTGCTAATGACTTCGTCTTTGTTCCTTAACGACACCGATTAGGATATAGCGGTTACAACCATATGGGTTCGACTCTCGAGGGAACCAAGACCAGTCATTGGTCGAAAGATGCGGGCGGGAGAATGAGAGAAACAACGATATTTTAGAAGCCACCACAACTACATCGCTTCCAACAGCCGCTGGCTCTATAATGTGGTTGGGTGTAGATTTGCGGCTAACGTATACACCGATATCCGACGCCCGAGGATGACTTCTACGGAAATCTGTGCACATATTTCGGCGGTTATACTGATGGTGTATTACCCGCTCGATCATATACGTGTGTGCGTGTAACGTATACGGCCAAGAAGGCGGAGTCGGCAATACTTGGCCATCTCCGGTCCCCGGGGGATGGTAAGCGGCCTGCTGTTACTTCTACTGACGTGTAGACTAATGAATATCAATTGGCTCCAGCCCAACCGGACCCTGAGATTCTACCTTGTGTCAACGACGACTGTTTTGTTTGATTGATCGCTATTGCTGACCGACTGGGTCATGCGCAAGTCACAATGACCCGTCACATACCTCTTATTTATATATTATATGCCTTCTGAAGTTAATAAGAATGCAAGAAAATCTGTCACGTAATAGTTTTGATACATACAATGTTCTATATCTTAGCATCACCCTATTATTTAATACACTAGTCTTGGACTCAGTCTTCAACTCTAAGGGTCAAATCCCACATATGCTTTCCATTAAGGGAAATCATTGTCTTTTCGGTATCATAGAAAACTGTTGACTGCTTTTCTTCGCATGAATCCACCCTAATTTCTTCTTTTGTATACTTTCTTAGTTCTTTGGTGGTTTCTGTTATTTGTCGTCTTGGAAACTGGTCTTGCCATCACTGACCTGGAACGCCCATTTGGTTGACGGCTGGTATAGGAATATCGGTTTCGAGGTCTAGATCTATGGATTATCCACATGATCCACTGACTATAGTTTCAGTATGTAGTGTAGTAAGGATATAAATTTAGACTACAACACAGAGAGTAAAACCAGAGCAGCGACGACATTGTGACAGTTGGTCACACTTAACCTGTGGAATCGAGTTTCTTGTCAGTTTACCAGTTAGGCTTTTACTCTAACTGTTCATGTAGATGTTTAAAAAGTAACAAATTACACGCCGCGTAGAGCATGGCTTAAGCTGATACTAGGTAAAGAAATACAGTGATGTTAATACCAATTTATTAGAAGTCATTGATCTATATTTATTCAAATTGCTGTGTTATCACCTTATCATGCTATCACATTTGATACACGCAGAGAAAGGACGTCACGTTGATATTTTATTATTTCGACATTAGTTTTATGTAATTATCAAAAAAATACATAGTAGCCTACAACGGAAGGGGTTATATATACCCTGTAGGTAAACAGCACACACAATTCACCGATGACAAAGGAAACAAAGAATGAGAGATCACAAACAATATCACCAGGACAACAATAACTTTTTGCTGTATTTGATGCCATGATTAGCTACTGGGTTTTCCCGTCATATATCCAGATCTGCCTTGACAACGAGCTCATTGTGCTGTGACAATGATTCTGGTGCTCAGCATCCAAAAAAGAATAACCCAACACACACCAAGTCTGTTTCATCTTTTTAATTAAAGAAAAAAGCTGATTTTCACAGTATATACCGGTGTACAATGATTCTTGACTGTCAGCACAATGAAACACTTTTATTAAATATTATCGTACAGTCTGTTTGTACATCTTGTTGACCAACCTACAGGATATTCAAATGTTTAACTACAATGCATAAATCCACGTACAATGTTAGTCTTACAGGGTGTTCTCGTTTTCATATCCCATTAACATAAGAGTAAAACCAAAGCAGCGACGACAGTGTTATATTTGGCAAATGGCCAAACGTTGTAAATTTACTTCAGTCAGGATTTTATTCTATAACTGTTCAAAGAGACGTGTGGATGCTTCAATTAATAACAAGTTACACGCCCTTTGCACCATGGCTGAAGCAGAAATAAATAAAACATTCAGTGATTTTCTCTGCAATTCAACTACACGTTACAGATCCAGTCTTATTAAACCGCTGCTTTGTCATCACATTTAATAAAGAGTAACATGGAAACAATGCCAAAGGACCGACTTGTCTCGGGGACCATTACTTCGCCTGCAAAATCATGGTTTTGTTTAATCCTGTAACTAGCATCACCCGAGAGGCTGGGATGTCCCGCTACAAAGTCGACGAGGGTATGTTTGATGCCGAAACTAACATCACCCGAGGCATTGGAGTGTCCCTCTACACAGCCGACCGGGGTATATTTTATGCCGTAACTAGCATCACCCGAAAGGTTGGGGTGTCCCTCTACACAGTGGACCAGGGTATATTTTATGCCGTAACTAGCATCACCCGAGAGGTTGGAGTGACCTTCTACACAGTCGACCGGAGTGTGTTTGATACCGTAACTAGCATCACCCGAAAGGCTGGGATGTACCTCTACACAGTCGACCGGGGTATGTTTGATACCGTAGCTAGTATCACCCGAAAGACTGGGGTGTCTCTCTAGACAGTGGACGAGGGTATCTTTTATGCCGTAACTAGCATCACCCGAGAGGTTGGGGTGTCCTTCTAAACAGCCGACCGCGGCATATTTGATGTCATAACTGGCACCGCACGAGAGGTCGGGATGCCCCTCTACAAAGCGGGAATCTTACCGCAGTAGGTTCATGAGAAAGATTTTGGTTATCTTCAAACGAGACATGCGCAAGTACTTCTAAACTAGAGACGTCTAATAAACTGATCTAATAACACCATTTATTAATGTAGCGTGTAAATCGCTACTTTCTATAAACATTTAGAAAAACAGCTATAACCATGAAACGGTAACGGAGGCCGGTTGGGTGTGAGCATTGCCTGGTGTAACTACCACACTGTCGTCACTGCATTGTGTTTTTTTTTCCCTATTTAGTGTATCCTCAACAAAGCAGAAATCATTTCCCACTCGGTTTATGACATTTTAACTTGCTTGTCTTGGTACTCCCCTGGCTATAAAAGTATATTGTAGGCTATCGTGGACCAGGTGTCATGCCTGGTGCCTTCGACGAGGCAGTAACGTAAACTGAAAACCAAGGCGCTGTGGCCGGCAAGGTGACATCCTTGAGCGTGATGTGCAGTGTAAAAATATTGATATAAACAACGCTGAATGGAAGGGTCAATTCAGAGAGTCGTATACGACTCCAAAGCCAGGAAGGGGTGTTCTAAATTGGTAATTACAAGGTACAGCTCGTAGTCTGGGAATAATTCCAGGTCAAATAACATTATAGGTATCTCCGTCGCGCTTTGATTGCAACTGTTCATAATAGCCTCATGTCAATGTAATAAATATGAATGCTTATACAGCACCAAGCCCCGGCACTGACAAAACAGCGACGCCTTATAGAGCTAAGCTGTACATCTATATCTTCAGCGATCCTTCGTATTCAGAGATAACCTGCCATCAGTACACAATTAGGATTGCGCTGCTGTGGGAACTCGCGCATCTTTGCGACAAGGTTTCCGAAGTTCAGCAGCTGATTTGTTAAAGTAGCTGGGAAATCAATGAAGAGTTGCCCTGTGGCATTGATCTGTGTAAATCAAGGATCTGCATTGGTATATAGGCGTATAACTGTATCGCCGAGGGCTGGACCGCGATCACTGGCAGAGAGATGTTTCTCCCCGTTTTCTGATATCACGGCTGTCGAGTGACCACGCCCCCTTCGCATTAAGGTTACTCTCGCGAAGGCTCAACCCTTGCGCTCGGTGTGGAAGGAAACGGCCGTATGGTTCATGGGCAGTCAATTCCCATTAATCCCGGGTCAACACGGCAATGATTCCCTACCCAAGAACATTTGTTTAGACAATTTGGTATGCATTTGCCCGTTACTAATTTGTAATAAATCTCCAAAGAGTATGGAAGGTTTTAATCTCTTCATCTTCAAAAGTGATTCCCTTGTACCAACGTCTCCAGAAACACACAACCGTCACCCCGGGCTGAAAACGGAAATAATCACTGAAATGGTGTAGCAATCGAAAATTACAGATTAACACAAATATACCTACATCTAGCAATTACTAGAATGAATGAATGATTTTGACGTAACGCCACATTGGCAATGTTGTAGTCATATCGTGGCGAAACAAATACTAAATGTAAAAAAGAAGAAAATATTCACCAGAGAGCTGTTACCGGCTTAGCCGATTTAGCCATTGTCACAGTCGCAGCTGAAAAAAGAATTCAGCTCTGGTTAACATTCGACCGCAGCTTGAAATGGTGACACAGGGAGTATCCACGACACCTGCCGAAGGACGATGGTTTACTCCAGGCACTTTGCTTTCCTTCCTGCACCAACAAACCTGTCCGCTGTCGTATAAGGGTAACAAATCAGCGAACACAGCGAACACCCTTATGTATATATATACATATATATATATATATATATATATATATATATATATATATATATATATATATATATATATATATATATATATATATATATATATATATACATGTATCTGTATATATATACGTGTATATATATATATATGTATACATATATAAGGGCCTAGTTCGATGCCTCTTATCGAAGTCAGGTTTTGATACATAATATCTGTTCCTACAAATATATTGTTGTAACGATAATGATACTTAAATACGAAAGACAGAAATCCTGATTCAAGAGTTTTACATACTGGCCATCAGACTTTAGAAAGCAATTCGATTGGGCACTTCATGGGCCAATTATGGTAAGACGGTTGGGATATGTGTCGCAACTTAACTGCATGGTGACCTGTTTTATCACTCTAGACCCAGGCCATACAGAAATCCCGTTCCCAAATAAACCATAGTAGGCCTACAGAAGACACATCAGTTTATCATTCCAACATAGGGCAATGATTAGATTCCTCTTATACAGCCCACCGGATTCTATATAACGAATCAGGTAACAGGGCGTGACGTGACCATGCACTACCGCTTATGCATAGGCCTACATATTACCACTTATAAATAAGATATACAGTGTATATACAATATGTTTGTCCACGTGTGCCTCTATGCATACATTATTTATGTCCATGTCTGGGTGAGCTCAATGCACAACCATTCCAGCACCTGCTGATGGTCGTGGGTTTCTTCCGTGCTCTGCCCGGTTTTCTCCCACCACAATGTCGGCCGACGTCGTATATAAGTGTAATTTTCTTAAATTATAAAGCATAAAACACCAATCAAATAAATAAATGCACAACCATTCACGCTGACGGTTTCCTGAAAAAACTTACTTATTAATTCGGCTTGTGTCGATATGTTGGCGTGTTAATATCCAGAAAATTTACCGCGTTAAATTGCAGATCTGTGGACGAATGTAAGTGTTTTGTTTTTCATGATTTTCAACTGCAAGGATCAGTCATCAAGGACAGGTCCATTTTGGGGGAAATAATACAGGATATTTTTTTCGATCGCCTGACGTTTTCCGATATGGGATAATTGATTCATTATATTTTGGCTGTTTTAATAAATCGCAAAGTCTCAAAAGTGGTCTAGCACTCCGGCCTCTTATTAAGCGAATGACCAGGAAGTAAACAATTGACGGACTTACTTTAAAGCTGTTTATTGCTGCTAAAAACAGCTTCTGCATAGTTCTCACTTTTGAGGTCTCCACAAAATTCACCCGGGGAAGAAATGTGAAAATAAACTCGTATTTTTACAGAATTACTGTTAAAGATCCGGTTATTCATCAAGGCGCTTTTAACGTTACTTGGTTCCATGAGTGATGCCACATAGGTCTTCACATCTTGAATATAAAAGACTACAGCATAGAGAGTAAAATGAGATCAGCGACGACGGTGTGATACTTGGTAAATGGCGACAGGTCACCAGTCAAATACCATCTCTTGTGAACATATCTCCCTCGCGCTTTTATTCTAACGTTATTCATGCTTAAATAGTAGCAACCTACACACCCCCTGGCGCAATGGCTTAGACGCATGTCGGTAAAACAAAAGCAGCCGTGTTAATTGCAAATCTATAAGACCTCACTGATCTCGAATTATTCAAAACGTTGTGCTGCCATCACAGTAATAAACAGTCACACGAAAACAAGGCAATGGGGCCAAGCCGTGGGATGTTTAGCCTAAGAGGAGAATGCCAGTTGATGTAGGAATACAATTTAAAAGACTACATGCAGAGTCGGAGAGAAAAACCAGAGTACCGTAGCGACAACAGTGTGGTATCTACGGTGGCAAATGGTCCCACGTAATTAAGCAAATATGGCCTCTTGTCAGTTTAACTTAGACAGGGTATTATCATAATTAAGCTATTAAGTCGAAGAAACGTTGCACAGAAGTGTGTTCATGTGTATTGCATTTTAATCGGACGGTGGACAAGAAAACACCGTTTACGGCACCTGTGCTGCAAAAGTAATGTGTTAAAATATGAATGTATATACGGTTTTTAGGAATGTTACTAAATGCTTTTCCAGGTTGACGACATGAAGTTTGACATGGGCGGTCGTGAACGCATGCCCTCTTTATATTCATTATGTTGAAGAATTACTTAATCAGGATATTAGAGGGTTACAGTTTTGAAAGTGCCATGTTACAAACATTTCAGAGGGTAGCTTTGCTAGAGAGTAAGGTATTGTCCCTCCAAAGAGAGTGGACTTCAAAAAAAAGGAGAAAGAAGTACATTATCCACGAAGGAAAAATAAACTCTTTAGTTCCAATGATTTTATAAAAATATGAAATTAAATACGTGAACATTTGCTACCGTTGATTCCTGATTGTTAACTACTGTGTCTCTAATTTGTTATATTTTGACAAGATCCACTAAGAGAGGTGACAAGTTAAAAGTAGCTGAAATTCGACACGATTGGAATGATTGGGGGGTGGCCGCTCTCGACGGCTGAAGCTAACAGCAGCGAGCAGCGAGCAATGAGATCACAGAGGCTGCGTTTCGAAAGGCGCAGAGTTATAAAAAGAGCAGTCAGTATGGTGACTGATCTCAGCATGAGATAAACATGACGTATCTGAAAAGCGGGTATAATGTCTTGGGGGTCGCTCTATTGTACGGCTTATGAGTTCCTGACAAGAGGAAAAAATGCCACATGTACTCGCCGGTACATTTAAGGTAAGCAGTTTTCCCATCAAAGCAATGAAACCGTTTCAAGCGTTTGGTAAAAGTCGGACGGTCGGGCCTCCCGTGGAGCCTTACCCCGCCCACCGCTTTTCACGCTATGCTATGATTAGCCGCTTGTGGGTAAAGGAAAGGGATATTGCATTTAAAAATCTATTAGTTGCTTTAATTAAACGTTGCCCGAGACTGTTTCTAGCAGGAGAAGACAAGGCCGGGAGACGAACACGATCGCCGCGGTCCTTCTGTCGTACAGTTTAAGGCAGTTCAAATTTCACTCCGTGAAAATCTCCAACATCTGTTAAGGATAGGGATAAACAAACCGCTCTTCCACCAAAATGAACAAAGTTTTACAGACTCCGGCCGAATTGTACTTTTCCATAATAGTATGGATTAATAAAGGCGCGAATTCACAGCAACCAAAAAAATATCACGACAAAAAAAAAATATGATAAACGGTCAAATGTACATGAAATTGAATTGAATGCGAGATACATTCAATGAACGCCAGCACTATAAGGGCAGTATAGTTCATTTATTCATTTAAGGCCTCTGAGAACAACAGGTAAATAATGCAATGAAAATGCAATATAATGGACTGCATCACAGAGAGTAAAACCAGATCAGCGACGAGAGTGTGATAGTTTGCAAATGGTCATACGTTATACGATACCGGTGAAATCCGACCTCTTGTTAGTTTACCTCGGTTAGGGTTATATTCTAACCATGGCTTAAACAAAATTAGGTAAACAAAATTGCAATAATGTTAATTGCAATATATTAGATGTCACTGGTCTACAATTTCTCAAAATGCTATGTTTTCATGACACTAATAATATAGAAGTGCAGACATTTGGGAAAATCAAATTTTAAATTAAAACGCTTGTGTGTAACGAACAGATGAAACTTACATATATATGTTTTCTCTTGGTGTAGCAGAAACTGTTTGGGTGCACATAAAAGAAACATTTCAAGTTAAGAGAAAATCTTCTGGTACACATAAGGGGAGAGCGTGCGATACATGGAAGAGAAAATCGTCCGATACACAAAGGCGGAGCATTTAAGACACACGCAAGAGAAAATCTTCTGGTACACATAAGTTGAACGCTTATGGTACTCAGAAGTGAAAATCTTCTGGTACACAAAAGTGGAACACTTACGATACACAGCAGAGAATATCTACTGGTACACAAAAATGGAAAACTTACGATACACAGAAGAGAAAATCTTCTGGTACATATAAGTGGAACATTTATGGTACATGGAAGAGAAAATATTCTGGTACACACTGGAGAAACTCTTTTGGTGCGCCATACAGGACTAGGTGACTGTATAAGACGACCAATTTTTGCTTTCCTCAGGCGTCCGCTTTCTGCATCATTCACATCACAGAAACACTTCTGAACCATTCGAATCACAGAAACATTTCTGCAAGGTGTACATCATAAAAACACTTCTGCTAAGTGTACATCACAGAAACACTTCTGCAAGGTGTACATCAGAGAAACACTTCTGCCAGGTGTATGTCAGAGAAACACTCTTGCAAGGTGTCCATGAGAGAAACACTTCTGCAAGGTGTACATCAGAGAAACACTTCTGCGAGAAGTACATCTGAGAAACACTTTTGCAAGATGTACATCACAGAAACACTTCTGTTATGTGTACATCACAGAAACCTTTCTGCAAGGTGTACATCACAGAAACACTTCTTGTGGATATAAAAAAAACTACAGGATAAACAGTAGAAGAGCAGCGACGACAGCGACCAAAGTGTGATGGTTGGCAAATGGTTACACATTACCAGTGGCAACTTGTCAGTTTACCTCCGTTAAGATTTTATTCTAAAGGCGTACATACACACCCCTTGTCAAATCTTTATCATTCAATGCCCGCAGTAACAAAGCAACAAACCAGCAAAAACACAACAAACATCTGAACAGGAACTTTACTGGGACGAATGACTACTCCTCTTCATAGAGCATGTGAACAGCATTTATATAAATAAACGTACGTAACAAAGACGTATTTTTGTAACTTAATTTTCACAAATGATTTCGTTATAACTTTTGATCGCCAATATGCTGGGGAAAACAGTAAGCTTTGCTCAACTTTGTAAAGTCCGTACCGGCACGTGGATGTAAGTGTCATTAAACTTACACCTGCTTGCAGGTATACAACATAAGCATCGTCTGATTGAATCTCTTTACCTTGCTGTTGATTTCTTTTTGTATTGATGTATGGGGTTATCCTCATTCAATTTCCACACCTAACACCCTATTCTCACAAAACGCACAAGGTGCCGTAATTGAGTACGTTGAGGTGCGAGAGTTTCATGAAATGGATTCCCGCCACGTGACCGTGGCACGCGCCGGCTGCTGTAGCCATGGTAGCACGCGCCTGTGTCGCCATTCGACTCTCAGTGCAGGCGCGAAACAGATATTTTGGGGGCTCTACTTACACAACAAACAAAAATCTGTGCACATAAAGACTCACTTTCCAGAGAAGCTGTTGACAAGGCAGCGCCGGCATTTCTGTACCGACCGTCAGCGTTTGCACTCGCACGAGAGCTGCTCAGATGCTGTTAACAAGATGTCTCTATTTTGTCCTAATACACCTCTATCAGTTTTCAATCAAAGGAAAATTTTATTGGTAAATGACAACTTTCTAGAATATTTTTGCCTTAAGTGTATACTGATTAAATGATGTAATCATTAGTATCACAAATTTAGATCGCTCATTTAAAAACACGCAAACAAAATATGTCATCAATCACAAGTATAGTGATAAACACACCAATTTAGCTAAACATATCAGTTTGAAGAAAAAAGATCCTCAAAGCTAACTTACGAAGTATCAGGCAACTGACTGATAAGTTCTGAATTTTTCACAGATATGGGAATAGGCCTATTTTCAGGATGCCTATATTTCTTTTATTTTTATACTTGAGGAAATGTCATTTAAGAGAAAAGCTTCGACAATATTTTTTGAATTATGAAATTTTACGAATGTGGCCTCCCTCCGGAGCGGTATCTCATAGTTCAGAGCATGGTTAATGCTCTAGAATTTAATTTGTAAATAATTTGCTCTTGACTTTCTCACACCGATGAAAAATTAATCTATTTAAATACACTTCACCTGTCGAATCAATATATCTACCGAACGTGAAGAGCAATCACATGCTTATTAACAATTGATCGACCCACTAATCATCTCGATTAACTTTCAGGTAGCTTATTCTGCCTTGTTCTGTTGTGCCCATTTCTTAATGTACATGTATTTCGCTTTTCAGTCATCTGTAAATCACTCCATTTGAATAAAGTCACTTTTTCCATTAACACATTTATTGCATGTAACATGTGTTGTATAGCAGTTTTTCTGAAGCAAGTCATTAGCTTCTCTGCGGTGCGCTGTCAGTTTGGCTGTTTTTGACCACACCAAGTGGATGCGGAGAATATACACGCTGTATCTCGCGCAAGTTAAGTCACTAAAGAGTTTTAAGCGAAGATTTTGTAGATGTTTTGCCTGGTTGCTCGTCAGGTAGGGAAGAGGCTTGTTGCTATATGCACAGTTTCAGTAGACAACGTCAAACTGCAATAATTTGCAGTAAATCCGTAAATCATGCAGGGTTCAATGGTGAATGGAGTCTTCCTAAGACTTAAACATCGGTTTTCTTTACACCACCTGGCTTAGCGCTCAGCATGAGAGGAAAAGGCCAACATGTAGGTGTCAGTATAATGTGACTTGTTGCATGGGGCGTCGTGGATGGTGTCTTCTGCAGGGCATTCCAGTGAGGCAACACTTCAAATATGTCGGCATTGCATCTCTCCGGCCTGCTACAAGGGGACACCATCTTAATTTGACCGAAATAATGTTGAAAATAACGTTAATATATCAAACATAAATTACATTATGGCCGACTGGAATGTGTCTGTAGTGTCTCTGTTGTGTCATTGTAAGGTGATTCTACCTACCAGTTAAGTATGATCGCGACGATGGATGTATAAACAGCTGCAATCAAGGCGCAACTAAGAGACATGTTTGATTGTCGACATCATGTAGTCTATACTGCTACAGTATTTGGTAACATGGGAACATTCACTGCGTCTTTTCGTCATCATTGAAAACTGTTGACTACTTGCATGAATCTGTCCTAATTTTTATATTTTACATACTTTCTTTGTTGGGTTATGTTATTTGTCGTTTTTGGAAACTGCTCTTGTGATTATTGACACGGAACGCCTATTTTGGTTGACGGCTGGAAATATATAGGAATGTCGGTTTGGACGTCCAGGTTTCTACCTAAACACCGTCTTTACTACCTTGAGGGCAGCGAAAGCCGAGGGATAAATGTTATGTTGACACTCATCCTGTTAGACATATGGTCACTCGTGATCTGAATATTCATGTAGCATTTCAGTTGTCCCCCTTTGTTCCTCGCCCCCCTTCCCCGTGGTCTCCACACAATAAAGTAAACGTGTTCAAGAAAGTAAAACAGGGTTTCAAAAAAGTTGAAATGCAACACATGTATCGCAGAGGAAGAACATCAACTACACGTTTCAAAATATATATATATATACAACGTATCTCTGACAGATTGGTGTGTTCACTGAGTTTGTAATAAAATATTATTTGCTCAGAAAAAACTAGCCTCTCAGAAGTACCCAGTTCTGGAATGTACTCAAGTCATCAAGTAAGTTAATTAAAGTATTACAAGTAAGTACAACGATGAAACCATTTTGAAGAGAGGCCCAAAGAACGGAAGTCAACGTTTAGTCAAATCAAACAAACAAACTTCAAGGTGAAAACAATGCGACAAATCGAAAGAAATATTTGTTCCAAGAAGGACAAGGGTCATGACCACCACGAAGATCGTGTGAGAATTTTTTCTGCGACTGTAAAATTCAGCAGAAACATACAGAGGAGAGAGAACAAAACAGACCTACTACTACACATTATGCAATAAATAAGGTCCTCCCTATGAACACGGTATAACGTTCGTCTACTTTGTTAAGAGATAGTTTATGGTGCTATGAAGTTTTTCGATTCCGAAAGCCGGCTGTGAACTATGACTGGATTTCTTTTGTGAAGTTGGGGTACCCAAGTGCAGGAGTAGTATAGCCTGGTTTAGTACTTAGTGACTGTTGTTCAGATGTGACGGAGTGCAGATTTTAAACTCTCATCGAATTCATTAAATTGTCACAAACCAATCTTTAGGATGTTAGCCCAGCATGCATGGCCCGGTCTTCACGCTTTCTGGCTCTTTTCTATTTACCCATCGTTTAACTGACGGGTTGTTTATTACCCCTGTATTAAAAGGGGGCTTTTTTGCGTCATTTTGTTGGCAATAATAACTTATTTCACACCCGAGATAATTATTTTTGTGCCAAATCGTGGGGGCCGGAGCGAACACCCTTGCAGAACGCCTGTGCTTGGTTTGCCCACGAGCCGTGGCGAGAATGCCCGATTCAAGAGCTTCGGTGAATCCCGGGGCCTCTTGGTGCATCTCTCGGCTAGAGGATTACTTGTCTGAAAACAGATGGCAGAAGCTCATCAAACCGTGGATCCTATCTCGGATCAGATGTCAAAGTAAAAGCGATAGAGATCTGACAAATCTCTGCCTTTTTTCGCAGCAATAAACTGTTACATAAAACTTTTTATCCCTCTAAAAATCTTTCCAGCGGCAAATTTATCTCCATTTTGCCCCATAATTTGCTCAGACATGTTTCAGCGTTACATGGCTCTCGGAACCTTTGCGGGGCACGTCTCAGTTTAAAAAAATGAAGTGGATATAATAAAAATCATCTGATTTGCTACAAGGCTGGATGTTTGAGAAAGAATAATACCAATCAGCCTGGTTGACATTATGGGCCTTACCTTCTTTAATATTCAGATTCTATATTCAACGATTCTAAGTAAATATGATGGCATCACAGAGTAAATTTAAGACAGTTGGGAAAACAGATAATTTTGTATTTTCTCTCCTTATTAAAATATTCTTGTATTTTTTGAAAGCAGTGTATTGAAGTGGTTGATCCTTTCCATATGGTACATTGGCAATTTGAGCAGTCAGTCTGTTTGCAAAAAAAGTTAGCATGGAAACTGTTATACATTCAGTAAACTGGGCTACAAAACTGAGGGGAGTGGTTTATGTTTTAAAATGTAAATGGTTCGCAGGTCCTCCAACTAACAGGTTTCAAGCAAAGAAATTTCAGATTTAATGAGATTTCTTGGTTACAAGTGACTATGGGAGTACCACATATTTATAAATGTATTTCTCCAATACAACAAACCACAGTGTCTTAAAAGTGAACAATATAATCAACTGTTATATCGTGCAAAAATTAAAACAATTCGGCAAACAGGTTAGACTAAACCTGTTTTGAAAATGTAAAATATATGTATATCCAGTTTGGCAGCAAAATAAATCACTCCGTATTGAGACCACAGACATAAGTGTATTACTGCAGAAATAATGTATAGAAATAAATACAAAGACACAGACCGCCTTTAACAGTAACAGCTATGGTCATATATTCACAAATGTGTTGAGGGTTAGACCTTGGATAACCTGTACAGTCTGAACCAAAGTTTTCTGGCTTTGATTTTGTATTAAGATAAATCGTCGTCATATGTTATGGGAAAAAAACGCATATATCATAGGCAGTTAACAAACAAATATACAGATACAGATACAGGTGTATTTCAACTACTTACATTCAAAATCGTATTCAGGGTTAGACCCGGATTAAAATGTACAACATGGAACAAAGATAAAACAAAAATGTGTAGTATATATAAAGTTAACAAGCAAATAAAAAAGACACATGTCGGTCTGCTTTAACTATAGAGTCACATGCTCAAAAATGTATTTATGGTTACAGGTATAGGTTAAACTGTATATATAGAGTCTGGACCAGGGTATTTACTAAGATAAAACTGATATGAGATTTAATCCCGGATTTATTACATTCAGTTGATCAGTCGTGCCCATATAGCTATATAGTGAGTCGCCCGTATATTCATTCGCGGCCATCATGGACGCCGTGCTCTCACCGTTATGACAGAATAGGGGCATCGGTACGAAGCCATGTGATTGATCTGTGTTCTGATATCAATTATCACAGACTGACAATCATATCACCTAAGCTGTTAGACATTGCCAATTTCCCAACACCATTTATGATGTATGGCCTTTCTGACTCGTTCTTGTTCAACCTTAACCGTAGAGTTCATGTGGTACAGGTTCAAGTTTATACATGTAAATAAATTTTAAAAAGCCCAACCGGTTTTTGGTAACGTTTTCAAGCGCACTCTCTGGTTAAAATGCTTTGCGTATTTGCGTTTGAAAATGTTCAGCGACTGTTGTTGTAAGAGTTCGGATGTATCCAGTGTGTAGATTATTTATTTATTACTTATAAATGATATATAGTAAGACGGATGTATACCGAGTTCTTCTTTCATTAAAATTTCCTCAACCTATAGTTGAAATAAACTGACAAACCTGGGCCCAGACATGCACTCGATGTTACTTCTACAAAAAAACGTGTATGAATATAAACGTATATATTTATCTTACATTTACATGCAGCTAGTATAATTGTTTCTGTTTCAGGCCAAAGAGCAACTTGTTTTTAATAGAAAAAAACACACTAGGGGTGTGTTGGTATCACGTCTGTGACGCAGTTTGAAGGTCAGTAACTGATTGAGTCCATAGCAGGGCCGATCCCTAACATCCTAAAAGCGCCTCTGAATTCTTCCGCAATCGTGTTTCATTGACAATGCATGCGCGCCTTGCAACTTCCCGTCGCGTTATTTCTGCGACAAGCATGGATACTAACGGTTGGTTAACGTCAGGTGTGGAATGACGTCATGTTGTCTTTTTAACTGAACAGCTCACGTTTACAAAAGGTTGCGTCAGACATTCTATAAAGGGACATAACACTGGCGATTTACAGCAACAGGAAACTTTAAATTCTCACAAGGCAAAACTGTCTCATGGCCCATACATATCGCCATGTAAATAAGACATGATTTTCTCCGTCATGGACTGCATAACCTGATGTCGGCTGCACCTTAGCTAGAGATGCGCAATGCAGGCTATTTTATAATCTCTATTCTTCAGCGCCCTTTTTTAATGTCTGGAAATTTCATTGCACAGTTACTTTTTTTCACCGAGTATATTTCACATTTCACATTTTTTCTGACCAAACCGAACTAATCCTAACTATCTCTCTACACTGAATGCCAAACGTACATGCCGAAAATACGGATGTCACTCATCTTATAAATATCATAGGTCGTGATTGTCGAATGCAATCTTAAAAGCATTATACTGTGATTTTTGGTACTTTATGGGCTGCGTTGTTTTTTCATTCATCTTCATCGCACATATTAACAGTAAAAATATGGTGATTTAATACAAATATACAAGTCCATCATTTGTGCATAGTCCAGCCGTGGCCAGCCGAATTATTACATATTATAATCACCGTTATATGACCAGCCTGGACCCATCCATGAAGTATCCTCGTGGGAGATTTAGACCATTCTGAGCTTCATAGCCAGAACATAAACATTAACGCGATCTTTTCTATAAGCTGGTTATATATCCCTGGAGGGCCCATAACGTTGGACCTGTCTTAGCCATTTTCATAGCTTACATCTAAGCTGAATTGCCTCTGCTTGTACCTCATTACTCCTATCATTGTACTTTGCTCATTTAATTGTAGACTGTTCCGTTAGACGACTGCTGATAATTAGTAGCTTTGTCTTTTGATTCACAAAAAAGTAATTATTCTAATGTTCAGTAATTAGCTAGTCATTCAATTTAAGGCAAATTAAAGACGTGGCGAAGTAACCATTGATTTCATCCCGATTGATTTCGTGTCTCCTGAAGGTCATGAGTCGTGATGACCAGCTGGCCACACAATTCTCTCGTGTCCCGATCATCGGCAACCATGCGCCCTGCTGCCGTTATGGATCCACTGTCCGGCGTTTTCACTGTTGACCTAGCAAGACAATCTGCTTCTGCGTCAAGTAACAACCTCATACCCATGTGCAACTCATAACGTCACCATTTTGCGCTTATATATGTAATGAGCATTTTTAAGCAATGGTATAACATCACTTGTAGCGCGCATAAATGATAAGTTGGTGGGGGGCGGAGAATGTAATATTAAGCAACGTAATTATATTGCCATTCCCTGTAATATCGCACATTAAGAAACTAATGCTAATAATCGTCGCTGATTTACCAGTATTTAGTTTTATCATACACCTATGGCCGTTACCCACATGATACTGAGGCGTCCTGTATTTTTCCGTATAGCATGGTTCATATATGCATCATCTGAAAACTTGGACTTAGTGCTTTCAATGTTTACATCCACAGCGCCATATACCGGGTAGACCCCTGAACTAACATGGGGTGGTGTAACTACAACATCAGCATCTAGTTGTGACCTTCTTGGTGAAAATCTTTAAACTTTTTCTTAAGGCAACCTATACACATGGTCACTGGACTAAAAGTTTGGTCACAGCACATGCTGAAAAATCCAATCGGCGAGCTGCTCTCGTTTCACTCAAATTAATAATAAAAAAAAGGCTGCCGTTTTCATGAATCCAGCTTTTTTATGAAACACCTTTCCATTCACGGAATGTAAACAATAAAAAGAGCACATATGTCCGGCATTCACACGATTGCAACAGTCGTCACCGGTTTCAGTCTTTCAATCATGGTGATATCACCGTTTAGTGTCAGACACTATCAGCGGTTGCACGGCCATACGGGGAACGTATTGTCAATAAATGTAGATTTCGCATCACTGTTGTAGAGCGAACTTCCAGTCAGTCATCATTACTTGGCCGTTCCTTTTAAACGAGATATGTTTTCAAACTATACGGCATGTTGAAACTTTCCTCGCATCATCCACGTCTGTCTCACGTGACGACTGCGTGTGAGGAAATCCTCGTGGTGTAGAGATTGATCAGCGTTCCGTGAAGTGACTGCGTTAAAACAGTTTAAGCTCTTGGATGTTTGTTATATTGATTTAACTGAAGTAGTGTCCATTTGAAGCAAATGAAATAGATATTTCAACAACATGATCATATTAGAGCATATTAGAAGAACTACATTTCCCCTCTCAGTTTCTCTAGTTGTGGAAAGTCACTTTACCGATTAAGGAGAAACCGTCAGCTTTTTGACCATTTGGAACCCAGAAATAAAGGTATATAATAAATAGGTTACCAGTATCATAAAAGTGTGTGTTGTTTCAGCTCTCGTTGTTTGAGATCGGCCTGTCACATTAACCTCGCTCTTCGATCGCCGATCACACACTGCTATGATAATCTGTATATATAACCTGTTCATGTATTCAGGCTACAACCTATTCAGGCTTGTTCACTGTGCTCTTATAAAACCAGTTGCGATAAAAGCGAAACTGAAATCCTAAATTTGAATTAGCCATTTCAATGATATCCCGGATTATATGCCGCTTTGAAATGTAAACTGGACGTCAGGGATGCCTACAGAATGTTGACTGTTTTCCATGCAGGCATCATCCGATACCGATGACTGCTTCAGCCTTACATGTTACTAGCGTAATTTATTATATTTGTACATTATTTCTAACAAATTCCTGTGGGAGCTGATGTTTAGGGTGCGTTGCAAATGGGTCTTGTATCTATCGAATTGGAACGCCCCTCCATGCGTGGTGTTCTAGTGGTATATACGACTGCCGAACTTGACATTTACACTTTAATTCCACCTGTGGCAAATTTAGCCGGTATCCATCGCCTTGCGCATGTGCAGTAAGTATATGCTCGTGGGTTAAGGTTCGATCCATATTGCCTTGTCTCACGTTCACGTATTAAACGATTCTGCGTGAAAAAATAATGAAAAGGATTTCTCTATGTATGTTTGTCTGTGATGTGTAGTATGTACATTGAAGGTCGACGAAATGTGGTAACTATTTTAGGCAACGCATAGTTCTGCATGGCGTCCTTGTGATAGGCTCGCGGGCAATGCTTTCATAAAGAAGTCGTCAGTTTGGTTCATTCGTGAGGAAGCGAGCAAGTGCGTGGTAAATTCGTGAAAGAGACGTATGCGTATGCGTATGCATTTACAAAGCATAAGTCTATGGGGTTTACAATTGTAAACAGGACTTCGATGTTTGGATATGCGAGAAAGAGGCGTCCGTGAGGCGCAGATGTAAAGAAGGCGCCACTGTGGGCATGGTAGTACGTTCCTGTAGGTTGCCCTTATATGGTACATTCGAGAAGGAGGCTCACCGGTGCACTGGAGAAGGATTTTATTTATTTATTTATTTATTTATTTGATTGCTGTTTTACACCGTGTAGTCCAGAATATTTAACTTCTCCAACGACGGCCACGATTCTGGTGGGAGGAAACCAGGCAGAGCCCGGTGGAAGCCCACAGTTATTCGCAGGTTGCTGGCAGACCACGTACGGTCGTAACGGAAGCCAGCAGCATGAGCATATAAACTCAAACAGCAATCAAATAAATATAAAAATAATAATAATAGATGAATCTTTACATAAAGTAATCCTTCATAAAACTTGTAGGATAACAATACACCAGCAAATGGCATTGTATGTCAGCGTTTCCGCCTGAGTCGTCTTAAATCTCATTTTCCATTTTCACACAATGTCAGTAATATTCTCAATACATTTTCTTAATAATGCATTCGTGTTTATATTGCGCTTGTGTTTATATTCCACTTCATATTGTATTCGTGCTTTTGCTGCGTTCATTCTCATGTTCGTATTGATACTGTGTTGTTTCCATGTTATGTTCGTGTATATTATTGTGTTATATTATTTTGTATTTATATCTAGTTCGTGTTCATGTTTATACTGTATTCGTGTTTAAGTTGCATTAATGTTTATTTCGTGTCAGCATTCAGGATTTATTTGTTCATGTAATTGTGTTCGAGTGTATGCTTTGTTCGTGTATATGCAATTGTGTTCTTGTGCTGGCTTCGTCTTTATGTTTTATTGGTGTTGATGATTTCTTCGTGTTTATACTGTGAATGTGTTCATGTTGTATTCGTGCTTATGTTGTGTTCGTGTTTATGTTGTGTGTGTATTTATAATGTGTTCATGTTTATATTATCTTCGTGTGTGTGATGCCTTTGTGTTAATATGTGTTTATAGTGTGTTCGTGTGTATGATACGCTTGTATTTATATTTTATTCGTGTTCATATTGTGTACGCGTTTATATGTATATAGTATTCATGCTTTAATTGTGTTCATGTTTCCATCGTGTTCGGACTCACGATGTATTTGCTTTTATATTGTGTTCGTGTTTATGTTGTGCTTTGTGTTAATGCGTTGATCCCGTGTTTATGTTGTGTTCGTGGTTATATTGAGTTCGTATTTAGATTGTGATCGTGTCTATGGTATGCTCTTGATATATAACTTTTGTTCAAGCCTTCACAGTGCCATGGAGAGTTAACGACAACGCAGTCCGGAGATATACATACATTCGTTTTTGCTTCCTAACATAACTCGTGTATATTTGTACATTACGATACATTGCAGTTTTTTTGCTGTTTTTTTTTTTTTTTTCTGGTTTTGGACATGAAAGTACACCTCAGTGTGTGAGTAGCTGAATTAGCTGATCACGTCATGCCGTGTGCGGGTGGATATGTGCGTGTGCATGTATGCAGGGAGGCGCTCATTAAAACCCTCCGCTCGCACCGTAGCAGGCTATATAGCTCCGGCTTTATTCCCGACTGAATTGGATTCCATTTGGGCAGATTTATATCCAAATGGTACGGAGATGCCAAGTCTAGGTCCGTCTCCTATAGTGTCAAAATTTCTTCTCCTCCGAGATGTTCAAGTCGTGTCGGCTCTTCTGTCGACCGCGGCCCAAACAGGCCGATAAAAGCATCGGGGATTCGGCCCCAGCCCCGCGCCTCGCGGCCAGCCCCCAGCCGTCTCCCAGTCGCTCTTTTTCGACTTTTAGCGGGCACCGCAAGGTGTGAAATCAGGGGAGGAAACACGGAAACCCATTTAAACAGGCCCGCTAGCATTTTCCAGTCGCCCCAGCGTCTCCTAAGCGATGAGCCTTCCTCACACCCCGTTCGTCATAACTTTGAAAGATTTATAGGTTATTTCCGTAATTTGGAAATTATACCGGCTCTCTGCGAGGAAACGACCGGCCCTTCCGGAACGAAAAAGGTGTGAATTTTGGACCTGAACGAAAGCAGAAAATTCCAAATGGCATAATTTATGATAGACCGGTGGGATCCGAAAGTCTCGCGATAGATGCGGCAGTTCAAAATTCACTTATTCCTGCTAACGTCATTTTTTTCAGAACAGAACTTTAATACGGGTGGGGCGTCGTTAGACTGGAAGTAGAACCAAAATTCACAAAGAAACGTTTAAAATCTTAAAATTCAATCTTGTAAATCGCCAGACGAAATCTGATGTGTCTCGATGCACTTTGTGAATTACCTCTAACTCAATGTTTTTTAACTCGACAATTTCAGGACATAAAGCATGCAAGCCTGTGATCTCTGACTGTAGATCAGGCAAATGATCTTGGACATTTTTCTACATATATATATACATTTATTTGTACATCGTAGTAAAGCAAGGAAAATATAAAAACCTTATTCCATTATACCCAAACATCTTAGTTATTATTGTCACTAGTTTCAAATGTGGATTGATCCACATGACATATAAGCCTAACACATTACGGGGTTTTTCTTGGAAAAAAATACTTAACTGTATCATTATCATACATCAGAATGATGTTTATTTTGCAATTAGTCTTAAAACGTGGTGTGTTTTTTGCATTTCAAACCGTCAGTTACCCTGTTTAATCCATTATAAAGTAAATCGAGGCGTAGGCTAAATATAATGTAAAAATTTAATAAATTCCTTAGTCTGTATGTATATAACACCTACAATACATATAGTTTTTCGACGAGGATTAACCATGAAGGCTTTTCCGATTACATATAATTAGACGACAGTCACTATATAGAACGAAGTGTGGGCGTATTCTATAGACAGGCATTATTTGCAATGTATACCAGTCTGAGCACAATGACCCATGAGCCTCTCATCGATACAGTCGCTGTGAGTTCAATCCCAACTCTTGCTGTCTTCCTCTCCGCTTGTGTACCAGAGAAGGTCTGTCATCAAATTGCAGATGGTCATGGGTTTCCCTCGAGTTCTGCCTGGTTTCCCCTCCACCATAATGCTGCTCGTCTTCGTTTAAGTCAAGTGTTCTTGAGTTTTAGTATATGTATCTACCAGCATGACAATCCTTCTAATATTAAGCCTCCAGCTGAACTCGATATTGCGGCCTCGTTGGTCAGTGAAGAACAACGCCTTCACGAGACTGAGCTCCACGCCGCGAGACTTCCATTGTCGCTACACTGCGCCTATTGTCATACTTAGAGATGCCAGTCCTCGCAAAGAAGCCGTGGATCTTTGTGAATTTCCAGGCATGTTATAATAAATCCGCTGAGTGTTATCAAATTGTCCATCGATCTACTCTATTCGTATAGCTGTTGTGTACTACTTTATCAAAAAGGAGTGTTTTTTTCAGACCGTATATAATTGACATTTCTCGGGAGTACGATATTGCATGTGAATGAATAAGGAATGTATATACAGATATGCTGTCCATGACGTTTCATGATATAAGGTATACGGTAAATTACCTAAAGTTTCGCCCACAAAAATTTCATTTTAATAGGCAAATAAATGTCATTAAAAACATTACTTTCTTTTGCTTGAAAGTGCATAGCCCTATACGTCCGCAAACAAACCTCGAAACACCGTTCTAAGATCAACGGGACTTTCGGAATCAGGCTATGTATGCAACTTATTAGTTATGAGCGATATTTTAGGTCATTTATCGAAGACAAAACACTCCGGTGTCGTACACAGGCTTGCATGACTTGCTCTCGTGTGACTAACATATTATTACTTTAACACTGTGAAGCCAAAGGTTTAGGGGTGGAAATAGAAAACCTTTATACCCTGAAAAAATTAATCCATTCCTGATTACGGATTAATTCTTTTCCAGAAACGGAGTTATCCGTTAGATTGACGGAAAGGTAATCCACCATCCTTCAACAACAAGGATTTTTTCAGAGTAATGTTAGGATAACACTTTCTAAATTGTTGGGAATTTAACAAAATGCTTTGAAAATGTAATAATCTAACACACTGTCTTGTGTCAGAAACTAACACTTTTATGTGACGTGTTTCGCAACAACCATTACGTGGCTGAAACATTTTAAAATGTGTTAGCGCTTAAATTTTGCAGCATTTTAACACGTTCCATTGTAATAGTTAAAATGAAGTTGATATTTTAACATTTGCTCTATAACAGATATACAGCTTCTGTCATACACAACTTCATTTACAACCCCAATGTACAACTCAATTATAATGTACAACTTTCTTATAATGTATACAACCTCATTCCAAAGTACAACATATTTTATACAATGTACATGTATATATATATATGTATTCATCATCTCAGATATGCATGCACTGCAAATTTCAATGTTTAAGTTACAAACACTTTTATACGTTAAATATTAAACACTTGGAGATAAAGCATTATAACATAGGCCCATATATATGTTTTAGACATTTGTGTTTAATACTTATAAACATATGTGCATACATGTATTTATTAGACACGCCTATTTGAAGTTTAATCACCCATTACAGGCGTTCGGCGTTGGTCATTTTACAGTATAGAATAGACCGACTGAATATATAATTATACTTAGCGTATATTATATATTATAGTAGGTCTAGGACCATTCACGTTGTAGGCTGTAAGTCTCTCAGACAGTTAAGCTAACGCTTGCATTGTGATGACAACGCTCTTAATCTCTTGGTCAGCTGCATGACCTACAAGATAAACTGAACCTGTATATACTGAACACTGGCCACGCCAAGTTCTCACAGTAAAGTTAGCACCTGACCGCATATATACAGAACATGCCAAATAAACACAAACAACTTTTATAATTCTTTTTTTCTTCTTAAGTCTGAGTGCATAAACGTGCATGAGAGATTACCCATGCATAACTATATTATATCTCTTTTTATATGTTGATCCATTTTTTTTTGGTGTGAGCCAAAGAGTCTCGTGTTCTTTCAAATAAAGTGGGTTCTTTAAGTGGAACCAATACACGTCTTGTGAAACAAGATTCTCAAAATCTCCCGTTAAATCCGTTATCTGAAGGATGGCGGATTGCGTTTCCCTTGATTTAAAGGATTAATCCGTTCCTGGTAACGAATTCGTCCCTTAAATCAACTGAAAGGCAATCCGTCACCCTTCAGATAACTAATTTAACGGGAGATTTTTGCGGGGAAACGATTCCTGAGAAAAGGCGATTCTGTATCTCATGCATCCAAAGGAGAATTGCTAGCGAAATAAGCTACAACCAGAATTTAGGTTGTGAACTCTTAAGATGCCCTTTTCTTCATAATGCGCTCTAATGATGACATTATTCCAACCAATGACACATGCGATTTACATATATTGTTGGCAGGGGCACCGCATTGGCGTCCACATTTGCAATCCAGTTGAGAATTCGGAGGACAACGCTTTAATTGGGTGTCTTTTTTCTGTTTTTGTTCTTTTGTTTGGTAAATGGATGATTTCTATAATACTGTGAGCATCCTTACCAGGAATACCACAATCATGAGGTCTCCAAACAGTACAACAGATTGAAAACAATCGTCACCAATACTTACAGGGTTCGGTTTAGAACACTTTTGGCGTTTATCTACAATCATCCAAGTTGGCATATGTATATATATATATATATATATTCGTACGTTTTCTAAATAAATGGGCAAATTCCCATATATATATATATACAAGAAAACTATGGGAATTTGCCCATTTATTTAGAAAGGCTTAAAGAGTTAAAATACCTATAACATCTTGTAATAGGGCGATCCTGCATGGATATCTCTGTACTGCTACAATAAACCATACAAATAAATAGCCCATGTATAAGTGCTAAAGGAAACACGTTTCAATGAATGACAGATTAGGTCCAATTCAATTATCTGTGGATATAGTTTTATAGCCTATATGTATATAGGTTGTCATGACGTTTAATATGTATGTAAAATATAAGGTGTGCATATATTCGTACGTCACATATAGCAAAGCTCGCCAGTATCTTGCCAAAAGTCGGTGGTTTATGCTTGGTATATTTTGTCGGGTTACGTCTACCCGTAAAACTGACAAACAAAACGATATGTCGCCGGACAATGTCTCCGATTTCCTTCTCTTTTTTTAAAATTTCGGTGATGGCAATTAAATTAAGCTATCACTATCACACTATCACATGTCTCGATCGAAATATTGCAAAATATCTTGGCTCATTATGTTACAGAAGAGGACAACTAGGCGTAAGTTCAAGACATAAAAGTGAATAACTTAATAATATGTTTTAAATACAGGTTGAAACACGTGGCCTTGCAAGTACTGTACTATATTATTAATAAAAATTGTTAATAAAAATGTTCAGTTGATCAACCATTACGAACAGCTTTTATGACAATTTGGTCCAGCTATCACGGATACATATAGATGTAGTGTACATGCTGTGGAGACCATTGCTCTATTTATCCGGTGTTTTTTTTTTTGTTTTTTTTTTCATGCTCAAACCTTTTGGGACGATTTACACAGCTCTTTGGACGGTTTAACCAGTTTATTTTTAATTGCTAAGAAACCATTCTTAAACTGTTAAAAAGTTGCAAAAAAAACCAGATATTTTTAGACAGTTTGTTTTAATAATATTTCATTTAAATAATAGAACGACAACCTAGTCGACAGACTGGCCGAGGGGGTGAGAGCACCACCTCGGCGTAATGACCCAGGTGCCTCTCACCAATGCGGTCACTATGAGTTCAAATCCAGCTCTTTCAGACTTCCTCTCCGGTCGTACATGGGAAGGTCCGCCAGCAACGTGCGAATGGTCGTGGATTTGCCCCTGGCTTTTCTCGGTTTTCTCTCACCATAATGCTGACCGCCGTCGTACAAGTGAAATGTTTTGAGTATGGCGTAAAGCACGAAACAAATAAATAAACAAATATTCGATATGTTGCCAGTCTAGTGTTCTAGAGGTTCAAGGCGTCAACTTATAACGCTGCGAACTCCCAAAAAATTAAATTAAATACATTTAAAAAATCAGACAGTTTGAATCTGAAGGTTATGTCAAAGGTGTGGTTGTTTCTTTGTTTTACCCGTATTTGAGATGTAAGACCCAATATCGTATGTTACAGTCTTTTAGTCGCATGTCGCCACTAGTCTGAGGCACAGTGTAAGGGAAAATAACTCTTCCAACACAAGCCTGTCGGCGTCAGAGCAAACATGGCAGCTCCCATGATGACGGGTGTGCAGCACTCCCGCAGTTTGATTTTGCGGATTTCTGCTAATGTGATTGTTGACACTTCACGAAGTATTGGTAAGATAGCCATGTGTCACTGTAGTCAATTACTCTATCGACCTTCATCAGCGTGACAAATACTTTGTTTGTCTCCAAACCAGTTTTTACAACAACAACAACGCATTCTTGTAAACTTTTGATTTCTGAAGAGGCATAGGATTTGTAAATTGAGAATGATGTCACGTGATAGAGTGAGGTCAATTCATTGAGGAATTTGCTTTTCAAATCTGAGTACCGTGTCATCAACCAACCGAGATATCAAGTTCATCTTTAGCCTACATCAGCTCAGAAGGCATCACATATGTCTTGTCACTTGTCAGATAGGCTTGTCATAAGCATTTCACAGAGGTTTGTCACGTAGGCTTGTCAGATAGGTGTCACAGAGGTTTGTCAGATACGCATATCGCAGAGGCTTGTCAGATAGACATGTCTTGTAGGCACGTCAGGTAGGCATGTCACAGAGGCTTTTCACATTGGCTTTTCAGATAAAGAAGTGTGTCACACAGGCTTAATTGTCAGATAAAGAGGCATGTCAGATACGCATGTCACAGAGGCTTGTCACATAGGCTTGTCATGTAGGTTTGTCAGATAAAGAGGCATGTTACATACGCATGTCACAGAGGCTTGCCAGATAAAGAGGCTTGTCAGATAAAGAGGCTTGTCAGATAAAGAGGCACGTCAGATACGCATGTCACACAGGCTTGTCGTATAGGCTTGCCAGATAAAGAGGCTTGTCAGATAAGCATGTCACACAGGCTTGTCATATAGGCTTGCCAGACAAAAAGGCATGTGATGGAGGCATGTCAAATATATATGTCACAGAGTCTTATCAGATTGGCATGTCACAGAGCCTTGTCAGAAAGGCATGTCACAGAGCCTTGTCAGAAAGTCATGCCACAGAGCCTTTTCAGATAAACATGTCACAGAGTCTTGTCGGATAGGCATGACACGAGGTTATCAAGTAAGGCATGTCACATAGGCTTGTCAGATGAACAAGTCACTGAGGCATGTCACCTCCATTGGCTTGTCAGATAGACTTGACACATGATTATGTAACACAGGCATATCATACATATTTGCTCCTAGTTAGCCATTAGAGAGGTGGTAGTCCAAAATTCAGCTGCTTAAGCAGTATATTGGGTTGTCATTAGTCCTGCTACTCACTGCTGGACCAGATCCGTCTTTTGGCTATACTTTTGTGATGATTTGTTCTTGCATGGGTGCCCTTTCGTATGTAAGATGGCACATTGCAGGATCGTTAGTGGACTCCAAATCTGGAAGTAGTAGATGAGATCGTGTGTATCACATGGTGACAGTACAGACAACAAGAAGGGGTCAGTGGCTTTGAGATTCAAAGTCTACTAACTATCCAACAGTTTGTCCAGTTTGATAAACTTTAAATATCACTTGTTAAGACATTAAATAAATTGGGAGATTGCATTAGAACATATAAATACATATAAATAAATAATATACATTTTCTTCCTACCAACTGCCTGTGCTTTAAGAAAATCACCTGGTAAACTTCATATTTTCTTCTCTTCCTCAAGGAATGAGGGTGACTGTGTGTGGTTGTCGTTTGCTGCGGGGCATGTGTGGTTATAGCACAAGCCCCACAAACAACCACATGGAGAGTCAAGGGAGCAGTATCACTCAGCCTGTGGGGGTGAGGACAGAAAAGGGCATTGGGCTGAGGGCAGGTAAGAGGGCTGTTCTTCTCAAATGATAGCAGATCAACCATAGAATGGCATAATGCATTTTGCAATGTTTTGTATGTGCTGTGAAAGTTTCAAGATGTTGGAGGGCTATCTGGTTCCTCCACTGCTGACCCAAAGACTGTCTCTGTGGAGCATGTTTTCTTTGGGAATCCTTATATACTTTATTATTATTTACTATACTGGGTGGCTGGAGTGGGGGTGTGATCATCTGTAATATAGAAGAAAGTATGTAATTTATATATCTGATGAAGGACAAGGATAATTCTACTTGTCATAATATAGGGGAGGTAATCCACCAATCCCACATAGGCTGACTCATTATCTCCCCTTAATCTTGACCAGTTATTTGTAAACTCTTCATGGTCACTGCAAGTTTAAGTCCAAGTCATGCTAGCTGAATCTGAAGCCATTTACGAGGAGATCTGCCGCCAGCCAGCATATTATCATGGGTTACCCTCAGGTTCTGCCCTGGGATTTCTGACCGTCATCGCAAATGGGAAATGTTATTGAGCATGGCGTAAAACACCAGTTGAACAAATAAATTAAATAAATACTGTTTAATAGTTATCAGACATCTTTAACCCCTGAGCTTGAGACCTTTGTCCAAGCCAGAGTCATGTCATAACTTAGATGTTAACATCATGGTACTTTACAGCTTCGGTAAAATTTTGGATGTTCAAAGCACTGACTAGCTTGTTGTCGGTACCCTTCGTATCTGGAGCAATGTACATGCATCCAAAACTCAATTTCTTTCATGAAAACTCAATACCAGATTTTTGTAGAACTCAATTTACTGATGTTTCTCGTTCTGGTTACCACAACGAGAAAGTGGCTGGAAAACCCCTTACTCCTGATATTGAAATGATGATAATGTACTCCAAGCCAACAAACAAGCTTAATCCTTCTGCATGAGAATCACCATTGACAACTGTTGCTAGGTGACCAGACCTGGAGGGCTTTGGCCACTCCCGACCAACCAAGTAACTCCAAACTCCTGCGCCTGGCAATCATTGGTCGACCGAACTGTGGCAAGTCAACGTTAACCAATCAGCTTATGGGTTGGAGGGTATGTATGTGAACTAGTGACAGTTTAGGATGAGCCTACTTTAGAAGAAAAAGAAAATATGACATAGATTCATGGCATTCAACAAGAAAGGTATGCTTTTGCAGATACACTAAATTAAGAAGAATTTGAAATTACAGCAGTTTGAATCAAAAATCTTGAACATGACAAATGCTGCGTAACAATCTTCATTTGTAAGAGAAAAACTATTCTTTCCCAAAAGTTCAGGATATGGCTGTTCCCAGATTTCAGGACATACATGTTCGGTAGACCTAAAATTTGAGTTTGGAAAAAACATAGAAGATGGACTCAAGCATTTTAGAAGCTTTCTGATGCTGAAATCATGTGCCACGTTCAAGTGGCTAGATGTATCTTTAATTATCCAATGTGGTAATGTAGATTGTTTTACTTAAATATTAGGTGGAAAGTGTTGCAATTTTCCCCTCTTACATCTGATTCAAGCTTCTTGACACTCTTGAAGCCTTATGCTGTGCCCCTTGTATGAAATGCTGAACTTGATGAAGATCTTACCAAATTGAAACAAGATGTTTTCTGAGATATAGTATTTTGTCCCAAGGTGTCTTCAGTATCAAACAAAGTTCACACAACCAGAAAACAGACGCTGGGTGTTTATACTCACAATGAGACACAGCTGGTGAGTTATTCAAGTTTTGCATGCAAGTGAGGGGAACCTGTTAATTTATTGCAATGTTGAAGTCTTCGTTTTGGAAATAGTTTTCAGTTTTGATGATTGAAAATGTAATTGGTAATTCAGTCAGGCACATCACAGCCACTGTCTAGTTGAACAATCTGTGTTCAAGGCTGGTGTGTTACGGCATTTTATCGGTTGATGGGACTTGTAAATATTCATGACAGGGAGTTCCCCATGTAGACCTGTAACTGATGGTGCAGCTACAGTTATGATGAGATGAAAGAGTGAAATATGATGAGATATTTCCGCTGATATTATGTGTTTGCAAAATAATGTGATGCATTAAACTAAAAACTAATGAAAACAGTTCATGTGAGTTATCCTAAATGACGTAATTATTCTGAGAGTTCTGTTGATTGAAGAAAGGTGTTCAGAAGTTTCTTTGATAGGTGGGATGATATCTTACGGGCAAAATGTAAGTTTCACACAAAAAAATATTTTGTGATCAAAACTTTAAGTGAAACATTGGGTCATTCTTACTAGGGGGGGACTAGTAGTGTGCGTATGCTTAGACTACTGCAGTGTTTTCTCAGCATTAATAAAACTGTCTTTGTTGCTGAGACAACACATTCTTATTCATCACCATGATATCGCTGCAGGGGTGCCGAAGTGGCAAAGCCAATTATAATCTTATCACTGGTTGTTTCTGATATAGATTTTCCTGGACACACCCGGAATTGTTGAGCCCATGAAACGGCACAGGTAACATTTTTTCTTATCACATTTTAGCCATGGATTCAATCACATGTGTACTGAAATGCCAGGAGCTGTGAGAATGTGTTATTATTCTGTTTGCTGTGCTTGTACGATGTGGCAGGGAGCTGCCACATGTGTCATCTGTTCTTTTTGAGGTGTTTTTCTATGTGACATAGTGGAGCTCGATATGAGATGCTTGTAAAGCATGTCACACTAGATACAATGTTTTCGGTAATAATATTTTTGAAAAACTGGTGCTGGCAGTGGAGTAATTTTCATTTTTCATTATCACTATTTAGGTAGATTTTATGATAATCTCATGTTTCTTTCACGGTTTCTGACAAAAAATGAAATAATGTGTGGGGGTAATACAACATGTCGGCAGTGAGGGGGAAATAAGGAATCAAGTATGAATCGCCCAAGATGTGTTGGAATTTTTTACTGGATTAAGAAATATAAAAATGGATTAAGAGAGAAATAATTGTTACTTCCTGCTTAACATAAATGTGAAACTCCATAATTCTTGAAAGTACAGCATGTCCACAGTACAGTAGGTCACCAATAACTTCATGAAATTTTTCGCCAACTAATCACCCTGCTGTATGAACTGTCTTAGAGAAAGATTATTTGTTACTCAAAAATCATGTGAGGCCAATTTACCAAAAAGAAGTGCACTTTTAGAGGCAAATAAGGATAAAACTAAAGGGAAATCACCCTGTCTTCCAAACAAACCTCAGTCTACATTTGTAGAGTTAATAGAACTCTCTCAATCAGGCAACATGAGTGACTCGGTTATTCTGGGTGACTCGGTCATTCTGGGTGACTTGGTCATTATCATACAGGTGATTTTAAGTCAAATGCATTTTTCCTGGTGGCCTGGTGATTAGAGAGTCAGAGTTGGGGTCGTTAGATCCGGGAATGATTCTGGGTTGGGTCATACCAAAGACTTTAAATATGGTACTTGTTGCTGCCGCGTTTGGCGCTCAGCAGTGAGAGGTTAGAGCAAGGAAACAGGACTGGCTGCCCCAGTGTCAGTGTAATGTGGCTGGGTGGGGTGTCAGATCTGGTGTCTTCGGCATGATGCTCCAGTGGCAGCAACACTTCAGCGACAAGGACTGGCCCTGCCACAAGAAGACACAGTATATATACATTCTAAGGACTCCTCTTCGTCTTATGACTGAAAAATTGTTGAGCACGATGTAAAACCCAAGCTGACGTAGATACAGACATACTTCCCTAACAACAGGGTAGTCTGGTGGTGGAAAATTCCAGGAAATGCCTGGTGGTTTTCTGTGATTACTTGTACATCCGTTTCAAAGTTTGTAGCTTTAAACTTGTTTTTTGTCACAGACATCATCTGGAGAAATCGTTGCTGACTGACCCCCACGCCAGTTGGGATGATGCTGATTTGGGTAAGCTTCCATCTTCAGGTTTTTTTCGGAGAGGAAGCGTTCGGTGATATACAGTAGTTTTGAGCAGTTGATGTTATGTATATTCATAATTTTATATCTGTAAGTATGGTGGTATATGAAGCTTGTTCACAATTGATTGAAAACTATCTGTTACTGAAGATGACACATGCTAAAACTCCTGTTGGTTTAGTTTGTGAAAAAAACATTATGTTGTTCCTGTGCATCTTATGTGTGTTCAGCGTGCATGTACAATGTAAGTTGAAATATTGTATTGCAATAGAGGGGAGAAGGGCACTGGTGGTGTTGGTGTCACATTCAGACCCCTATCGAGAAACCCTAAAGGGCAGGGGCAAAGGTACAGTCCTCAAAAAAAGGGGGGTCCACAGTGACAGTCTGCATGGCATGTGCATCATTGTGTATTTGCTGAATTTCAGTGGCCGTTGTTGTCGACGTATCGCAGTCATGGAACCGGACAGAACTGGATCAGGAGATACTGAAGGCTCTCTACATGCATCCTAACGTACCCTCCATACTCGTGCTCAATAAAGTAAGCATAAAGTAAAAGTTCATATTTTCACCAATTTAAAGAGCTACTTTGGTGTCAAAACATCTGTCTTAAGAACAAGGTGAAATGATAAAGATTGAGATAGCCTGAATTGCTTTCCTAAATTGTAAAAATGTTGCAGTGTATTTAAACTGATATTGTATGTTTTGTCCAAGAATGCGGAAGCAGATTTTTCCTGTCCTTTCCACTTTGCCAGGTGTGACGTCCTGCACGATCACACAACGTCACCAATCATTTACCTGTATCCACAAATGACCCTGCCCTTTCAAACGCTCTTGACCTCATCTCGGCATAAATGCCCTCCTCGAAGTCACACTTTCCTGATTCGACGTCATTTAAGGAATATATATCACACCAGAAAAACATCACAGACACAGTCGAAGAGTTTGCACATGTACATACCAAGTCTTTCTAAACTTAATATACTGGTGTGAGTACCATTATATAATTTGCACTTTTTATATCACCAATAAGGAGATATCCAAAAAGAAAGAAATGCCTAAGTTACACCACAAGTTTGTTAAGCGAATACTAGTGTAATATTTTGATCTTAATCTGTAAAGTAGTCCTATCCATACAAATGTGCACGCAAACAATATTTGTAAATTCCTTCATTTATTCTTTCATGGGTGTTTTTTGTTGTTTTTCAGGTTGACAAACTCAAGGAGAAGCATGTGCTGCTGTCAACAGTTCGTCGTCTGACAGAAGGAATTGTCTCCGGCAAGCCCGTAGTGAACCGGAGAAAAGGAAAGTTGAGAAAAGAGGACCTGATTGAATCAGACTTTGTGGGTGACTCCAAAACAAACTTGAAACACAAACTCTCAGAAAATGTCATCCTAACATCAAACTGGTCTCAAGAAAGTGACAGTGGTGGTGTTTCAGAGTCTGTGTCCAAGAAACAGTCCCTGAGCCAACCAGATATTGAATGTACTCCTGATTTGCATAGCCGGTCAGAAAACTTAGAGGAGCATCCTGAATATTCAGACGGTGCTAGTGTCCAATCAGAACACTCTTCCAGTGTGTCACGCATTGATGACCAAACAGATGGAAGCTGGATTGATCTTCATCAGAAATTGAAAGAAGTCAAGAAAGTGATCAGAGACAAATATGGCTGGCCAAATTTTGACCATGTTTTTATGGTGTCTGCCTTGACTGGTGACGGTGTGAAGGAGTTGAAGGTATGTGTAGGGACATCAGCTACTTCAGGTGGAGACATCTCTCTGTAAACAATGTCATCAAGGGTGTTGATGATTTTTTATGATTTTTTTCAGTGTAGAGTAAGGTACACTAACCTCAGTAGAGCTACGGTATACATTTTTGCACAGATATTTGACGGCTGCCTTTGTTCAGCTGGTTGGACCCTCAGCTCTTCAGTGTCTCTGGTAGCCTTCAGTGTGTTCCGTATGCACCTCAACTTCTTTGTCAACTGCCAAATGCTACCTACAAGAAGGCACTGCATATCTTTCAAGCCAGTGATGTGAAGGGATTTCACAAAATTCTGCCGTTTCAGTGGCCATGTACATATCTAATTATAGGTTGACGATACAGCTTCGCCAAGTTAGATACAACTCTTGCTTGTTTCTCTGTGTTTCGTGCTTCTAAATAAAATTGCAAAAAAATTCAAACTTGTTGCTATAAGGACTTAGGTAAAGGGTTTTCATTTCAAGTATAACTGATGTCAGATTTTTCTTTTAATAAACCATACGTATCATACATACATGAAAAAAAAAAGACTGTCTTTCTCTTTTCTATAGATGCATTGAGCAGTGAAGTCACTTTATTAATTGGGAAAAGTTGTCATCCAACCAAACATTTTGTATCACAGCTAAAGTTTCTATTCTCTATTGGTTGCCAGGGCTACATTTTGGGATGTGCCAAGCCTGCTGATTGGCTGTATCATAGCAGTCTTGTGACTGATCAAGACCCCCAGGATATTGCTAAGATGTGTGTCTGGGAGAAGCTACTGGATCATCTCCGAGAGGAGATCCCTTACAACCTCTACCTGGTAAAGTTTCCGTCAGGCTTTAGAAAGACTATAAAATCCTTATGCCATCAGTTCATGTGGCATACACTAGTTTCTCTTCAGTCTTCAAGATCAGTAATTATAGAGAACTTTTTATGGGTCTGTTGGTGAGAATCGCCAGAGGCCCATTATAGAAGCGTGAAAAAATGTGGAGAAATTTCCGACAGTAGTTTCACCCAAGTACTCAGTGTCAGCGCGTTTAACAAAATAGACTGTGTGTTATGGTCAAATATTAGCATTCTTTCGTCATGTTTTCTTCATTGTTTTGTTCTGATTTACTGAATAAAAGTTTAATTATGTCTGGAGTAATGCTTTCATTTATCCTTTTGGTTTTATGTCCTGAAAGGTCATCGAATGCGCCTGCGCTATTATGAGGCTGGTAACGGTAAAGGTCACTTTACCAGTCGGTGCATTGACTGCCTGTGGTAGCATATGTGGTGAAAAGATTTATGTGATGTAAGGTAGCCTACATGGATGTATTTAACAGTTCCTAATTGTATTTAGGCCTACCTTGCGGCAGTCGAGCGCTGGAGTAGTCATTAAAATGGTGGAAATAAAGAATGATGTGAAAGTTAATTATCACAAGGCGAGTATTTTCATTTGACCTGACCCCTTGGGTTACTGCCCAAAAATATCCGACTGGACTAGAGTTAAAAAAAAAGGGAATAGAGGGGGTGTTAGCCTGTCTAGATGGAGGCAGGGTGTTATTGTAAAATTCTGACATTCAACATAATGTATCATCACCCGCACTCCAAAAATCACCGCAGATCTCCAAAATCGAAGTTGATGGGACTGTTTTCGATGAGGTCCGCACTTGTGTCACGCATTTGGCATGACCCCTTGGGTTGCTGCCCAAGAGTAATGGGCAGATACATTGCCTGTCACATTTACGACCTGTGCAAATTTCCAGGCAATGTACAAGTCACACAGAAGGAGTCGCTGGCGATTGGAAAACATGCAAGTTTTGTCAGCCAGGAAGATTGAATAATCAAATTTGTGTCACGAAATAAAGTATTGTCGTCTAAAAGATAAACACAAAATATAGGAAAGAGGCAAAAGCGTGTGAAAATAATGCTATTACAGTGGCACTCTCAACGGTACAAGCATTCTCTTTCAAAGAGGGAAACAGCAACAGTGCCATTTTACTTACTGTTTTCTAATCAGCTTTAGTAGTCAGTGGTTTTGCCACCCACGGCCATCGAAAATCATTGCCTGCTGGCTACTAATGAACACCCTGATATCCATAAACTTTGGTTTCTTTGCAATTACATCCAAAATAAGCTTCATAGGGCTAAATTAATGGGATAATAGGGTAAGAACATTGTTTCCTAGCAAAGCTCACATGCAATTTTTGCCCTATCTATTTTTCCCTCTGTTTCAGGGTAACTTTAATAGTGGTTCTGTGCATATGAGCACCTGCATATGAGCATATTAAACAAGTATCATGAAACATTTGCAGCTTTGTGAACAGTCTTAATTCTGTATTGAAAGAAATGTGTTTCTCAGTTTCATTTGAGTTTAAATGTTGATTATTAGAGAAATGGGTGATTTTCAATTCATGTAGTTATTTATTTGATTGGTGTTTTACGCCACACTCAAGAATATTTCATTTTCATTTTGCACACATGTAAATGCTTCCTGAAAATGCCTCTTCTCCAAAACTCACAAATCAAGTGTCTGATACAAGTTAGCAATTTTAACATAGAAAATAACTCTTAGCTCTGGTGTTGAATGATAAATCAGTAAACTTTTAAAAAAAATTTATTTCATTTCATTTCAGAGTAATTTTTGTACACATGTATTTCATATGACTGTACTACATCTGTTGATCACTTGTTTTCTGTGGGGTTTTGTGCATGACAATAAATTTCCGTAAGGTTGGTGTAAGCAGTTAAGTGCGTGGAGAAGAGCAACAAATTTTACTGGAAAACAATTGGTCTCTGCTTACAGGAAGAACGAAATTAGAAGAAGAGCAATTGACCCATTTCACAGCCCTTGGGCTCTGATCCAATAATGCTTTTATTGTCTTGCCTTTCCTTTTGGAACTTTTTTTGATGACTGGTGAAACAATGTACATGTAGCTTTCTAGCTCAATCTGTACAAAGTACATGTACAGGCATGGCTTTTGTCATACCCTGGGCTGGGTTTCATGAAGCATTCTTAGTGCTAAGTAGCCCTTAGCTAATTCCACTTCCTAAAATATACTGTCATGGTGGTTAAGTGAATACTCAGGTAAGTGCGCTTCATGAAATCAGGGTATGAACCTAAGCTGACGTCCAGTAACCACTAAAAAACAATGTTAGTGGAGTACAGTATGTTATGAGCTTAACTTTGGCATAGCTTTTACTAACCATCATAATAGGCCATCACAGTTTAATGACTTGTGTTTGTGTCTTGTGATTGGAATCAGTGGAGGACAGTTCTGAATGTAGCGAGAGGACAGTTCTGAGTGTAACTAGATGAAAATACTGGGTGTAACTAGATGAGAGGTCTGAGTGTAACTAGAGGATATTTCTGAGTGTAACTAGATGACAGTTGTGATTGTAACTGGGGGACAGTTCTGAGTGTAATTAGATGACAGTTCTGGGTGTAACTAGAAGACAGTTCTGATTGTAACTAGAGGACAGTTCAGAGAGTAACTGGAGGACAGTTCTGAGTGTAGCTAGAGCACAGTTCTGGGTGTAACTAGAGCACAGTTCTGAGTGTAACTAGATGACAGTTTTGAGTGCAGCTAGATGACAATTCTGAGTGCAGCTAGATGACATTTTTGAGTGTAACTAGATGTCAGTTTTGGGTGTAACAAGATGTCAGTTTTGGGTGTAACAAGATGACAGTTGTGGGTGTAACAAGATGACAGTTCTGGGTGTAACAAGATGACAGTTCTGGGTATAACTGGAGGACAATTCTGAGTGTAGCTAGGTGACTGTTCTGAATGTAAATTGAGGATAGTTCTGAGTGCAGCTAGGTGATATATGTTACTTATTACGGTGGAGGGTTATCAGCATCAGTCGAAGTTCTACATTTTTTATTCTTTTCTGAAGAATTTATCAATCTTTCCTGTTAGTTAGGATAAGATTAATATTGAAGTCGGGTTTAAAAGAGGAACAAGCTTGTTGATGTTGTTGGTTGAAACTATAAAAAAAAAAATTTTCGGCCCACAGGATGTGTCCTTTTGGGAAGTTGATCCAACCGGACGGCTGAGGGTTGCCATTGACGTGTTCTGCTCAAAGAAGCGTTATTTTGTAAGTGAGGAAATTCTGTAATCACTGATAGACAGACAAAGAGTACTGTATTTCATTTAAATTTCAGCATTTTTCTTCTAGTAACATGTTCTGGTTGACACTAATAGATTCTTCTACTTTATGGGCCGTGCAAGATTTTTTTGCGAAGATTGATTAATTTCATGGGAGAAAAGTTTGAGTGTTGGCATCAGAAATACTACTTTAAGGCTTTCATTTTCTCCTGAGACCGCATTTTAACAGACCAAACTTTAGGTGGAATTCAGTATCTCAGTATGACTTCACTTTCAGGATGAGAACCAGAATATTTTTTTTTTCCAGTCATGAACTCAAAACTGACTCTGTATGGTTACAACAAAACACTGTTACTTGCGATAACTCAAAAAGTCAGAGAAACATTTTAAAACTATATAGTTACACAGAAAAGAAATAAAAATGGAAAAAATAAATAAAAGAAAATAAATAAAGGAAAGGCACAAAACAAAATGTTAGAAAGTTTAAAATCAACAATACACACATAACAGAAGGTGTTTTTTGTTTCAGCGGGCAGCGATGGGTCCAGGTGGCAGCACCATTCGCCTGGTGTCAGTCGAGGCGGAGGATGAACTGTCTCGAACATTTCAGTGCCAAGTGCTCCTCAAAGTGAGGCTCAAACTGAAACCTAGCAGCTAGAGAATGCGGTCATCTGAATACCTGATGATGGAGGAGAATGTAGCAGCTGGACAGCATTGCAATCAAAAACGCCTGACAGTGGAGGAGAAATTAGTGGCTAGAGAATGCATTTGTCTGAATGTGTGATCACCGAGGCCTTGGCCGGGAGGTGAAATGCCTAGCTGCTGTGACTTCTGTAGTTGACAGACCAGGAGAGGCAACTATTACGCAGGTCGGCCGATTTCAGGGAAGGGAGATAATCATGTTCACAGTCAGAGCTGGCGACATTGTTCTCACATGCAGCTGTATACTAATTACCTCTTGTATCGTTGACATGTTGTTATGAGTTATCACGAGCAGGTGCTGTTAATTGTGACGAGAGGCCTGTGATAGGATCTGATCCTGCAGAGGTGATTACTTAACAGTTTTACAACTTCCTGTGTAGAGGACATAATAGTATGCAGTTATCTGGTCATTCTGAAGCAGGCATGTGTGTGGATATAAAGCTACATTTGGACTGAGTTTGTTGTCTTCAAGACATCATTTTCACAATTCAGAGAAAATTCTAGGCCTTTGATTGGTCTGTCTGCCTTGAATAGGCTACTGTATTCGCAAAACAGGCAAGCAATACAGTCTCGCGCTCTGAGATTTATTCTGTATCCCTACGGAGTCAAGGATTCTCATCCCAGCCAATAGCAATACGTCAACAGTGTATGAGTCAGTAATTTCTTTGACCACTATTTTCCAAAGAGTTCTATTGATTCAGCAGTTAACAAGAACAACAGCAGATAGAAAAGTTTTCTTTGTCTGTTGGTGAATATGGGTATGCCCACTGATGAATGTATGAGTGATTGAGCTGGCAAATGTGGGGGTTATGAATATGAGTTGGTACTGGCATATGTGTGGGTGGTGAATACGAGTTGGTACTGGCAAATCTGGGGGTGGTGAATAGGAGATGGTGCTGACAAATCTGTGGGTGGTGAATACTAGTTGGTGCTGACAAATCTGTGGGTGGTGAATACAAGTTGGTGCTGACAAATCTGTGGGTGGTGAATACGAGTTTGCGGTGGCAAATCTGGGGGTGGTGAATATGAGTTGGTGGTGGCAAATCTGTGGGTGGTGAATATGAGTTTGTGGTGGCAAATCTGTGGGTGGTGAATGTGAGTTGATACTAGCATATATGTGGGTGGTGAATACAGGGGTGAGAAATTTCTAACATGACTTCAAGCGCACAAGTAACATCCAAGAGGAGGTGGAATAACAGCTGTTGATATGTCTCATTAGAAACAAATGTTTAGAAGTCATACAAGTATTTCCCCCAAAAATAAGGAATGAAGGGTTCCAAAGATATATCAACCAGGCTCTGGAAAATAGAACATTGTTCAAAAGTTTTTTTATCTTTTTTTTTAAACAAGACATTCCATTTGTCATTAATTTGATTGGGTATATGATGATTGATTAAGGTTTAATGTCATTTTCAGTGCAATTTTTGTCACATCATGAGTGTCTCCTTGTAGCAAGCTGGACCAATGCTGATCATTTATGGTGCTGCCTCACTGGAACACCATCCAGGAGACACCAGAAACGACGCCCTACCCAGTCACATTATACTGACACCAGGCTGAGCAGTACTTGCCCTCCTCTTGTGCGGACCTGTAATAACCAATCCCTGAACAGTGGCTATGTGAACATGAGCTGCTGTCCTCAACTGCAGTGGGACATTGAACAGCTCATACAAGAAATAAAACTGCTATACCTTTGCCAAGGTGCTGCTGTGTTCCAGCGCGGTGGTCTGGTGGTTAGAGAGTCCGCCTCGAGGTCAGGAGATCCGGTACCCATGTTGGGTCATACCAAAGACTTTAAAAATTAAGTGCAATGCACTTACCACCCCTCGGCCTTAATAAGCACATGTACAAATTCCAAGAGATATATATAATACCAGGCATTCTTAAAATTTTAAAACTTTAAAAATAAGTGTAATAACATTAACAAGGTCAAGGTCACCAAATATCAATAGAGTTCTTAAGCATGCCAGAGTGTAGGTATATGTCAACGTAAAACCCAAGAACACATTCATACATATAAGTTTGGTGAGTTTGGGACTAATTGTTCTAAAGACAGGGCATTTACAAGCCAAAATAACCTTAAGGAAAAATGTCAAGGTCGCTGAAAATCGTTACGGTTCTTCTTCATGTCAATGTGTATGTTTGGTGAACTTAACAATAAACCGTTACAAAGATAGAACGTTTACAAGGATATGGAGAGAGCGACTCCACCAGCTACGACAATACCCCTGGGCCAATATTGGCTGAAAGTTAAAAATGATTCTTGCTGCTGCCTTGCTTGGCAATGACAGATTAGAGCAAGGAAACAGGACTGGTTGGCCGAGTGTCAGTATAATGTGACAGGGTGGGGTGTCATGTTTGGTGTTTTCAGCATAATGTTCCATTAGCAGCATGGGCTTGCCCTGCCACAAGTAGACACAGCATATAAAAAACATTCTAAGGACTCCTTGTCAAATGACTGAAGAATTGTAGAGCACAACATAAAACCCAAGAATACATTCATACATACATACCATGCATACGAATATGGTTGGACTGAAAAAATATGCTAGGAAAATGAACTACATATAGAACAACACTTGTTTGTTTATGGTTTATTCCTAAATGACTCAATGAAGATGACAATTTGGCTGGCTGAGAGGTACTTGCCCAGCCTTTTGCTTGATAACACCACGGGCACTCTTACACAGAATCTCTAATACACAAGAGATCTTCACAGTAAAGTATCTGATGAGCCCATCCCTCCCTTGATTAAACATGATGGACATTGTGAGAACATAACAAAACCTCAGCAATCACACGAGAATGCTATTTGAAGTAAACCGGTACACATGAGAGAAGTGCTTCCTGAAGGAGAAGGGTCACCACCTCTGGCATGCACACAAGGGAAGTGTTGTCTCCTGTGGCATGCACACAAGGGAAGTGTCGTCTCCTGTGGCAGGCACACAAGGGAAGTGTTGTCTCCTGTGACATGCACACAAGGGAAGTGTTGCCTCCTGTGGCATGCACACAAGGAAAGTGTTGTCTCCTGGGACATGCACACAAGGGAAGTGTCGCCTCCTGTGGCATGCACACCAGGGACGTGTCTCCTATGGCATGCACAAGAGGGAAGTGTCGTCTCCGGTGGCATGCACACAAAGGAAGTGTCATCTGTGGCATACACAAGAGGGAAGTGTCACCACCTCTTGCATACACACTGGAGAAGTGTCCTCTCTATTGTACACAAAAAGTGTCCGTTTGAGACTAGAAGAAACTGTTGGTTTCTTTGACTAGAGGAAAGTGTTGGCGCCTCTTGACGTATGCACAAGAAAATCGACCCCTGCCTCTACTGAACAAGCTTTAAGAACATAAATGCACACAATCAAGACTTTGTGTGATGCAGTCACATGACTGTAATGATTTGCAAATGATAGCAGTTAGAAACAATATACCCCACTGGCATGAAACTGTCTCCCAGACATGTTAGAACATCGTATCCTTAATAACTTTCAATACACACGAACATCCTGTTTACAGCTTACGTTTTTGTGCAGGTGAGGCCTGAAAATGTACGAATGTACATGTAGATATATGCAAGCAGTTTACTTAGTGTTAAAAAGAATTGTGTAAAAATACTTCTTTATATGTAGAGGGAAGAGAGAATGGTAACCAACACTCTTAAAATCAAACTTTCTTTACATCTGGAAATGATTTCACCAGTTAAATACCCCTTGAGGTTTCATTCCCCCACACACTCCCAAGTCTGACATTGTATTACAATTCAAACGATTACCAAACAGAGCTCCAGATCATTCAGGTATTTTCTCCACACTGTAAAATGGTTTTAATTTGCTTACGGCAGTCTTGACACCTTTCCTAATTCAAACGAAAATGCAAATATACATTGGAAAACACTGGTGGTTTTGTCCTGTAATTTTTGTTGTCCTAACTGAGTGATCACTTCTTTACATTACAAGTTTTAAAGATAATCATGTTTCCAAGCCGAGCAATGATTTTCCACAGCACTTGCATGATAACAATGATGACTGCCATGTTTTCTTTTTTACCGGTAATCCACGAAGCCAACACTAAGTAACTTGTGTCAAAGGTAATCTTACAGACACATGTGCCTCACCATCCACATAATCAACTGGCCAGATAATATCTCAAAGGACTACAACCAACAACAGAACATGCCCAATCCCTTGTTCACATCATCTCTACTTCACTTATGCATGTACATGTATACGTAAGTGCATACTATGTTAGTTCTATGAGAAACTAAAAAGTGAATCTTTGTGCATGATCTGTAAGACAGAAGGCAAAGCAATAAAATCTGATTTCTAAAACCTAGAACACGTAAAGAAAGTAAGATTCCTAAAAAAAAAAAAAAAAAGAGCAAATTTTTTTACTAAAGTAATGGTCACAGATTAAAACAATGAGAGAACACATATAAACTAGATCAACACCACTTCACAAATTACAATTATCAAAGCACCAAAACCCACTATAGACTTGTTTAAAATTGTCCAGAGGAAGATTTTTTTTCAGAGTCCAATTTCCCCCCTATAGTATGCTCCCTTTATAAAAACTACAACCTTATAGATACATCTAAAGATAAATAAAACACAGACCTACACAATCATTTTTTTAAAGCCTATAAAATTCATATAAATATGTTTCAAGGGGGCGTAGATACGTGTAAATGATATAAACAGATGGATGAAGCGCACGAAATGTACAGACAAAATCCACCAATCACATTTGTCCTTTTTAACCAATTTTGTACACACTCCCATGATACAGGGTAGCAACTTCAATGTACACCCCTCCTCCAGAAGGTTTCACAGGAGAGAGGGAGAGAGGGGCATTCATGAATAAATAAAACATAAATAAGTCTATCTTTGTTCTGGTCGTATAAAACAGAAACCAGGCCAAATGAAGTCCACAATAACACAGCACAAAATAGATGTCTCTCTACAAGACCTGCTTCCATCATCCCAAAGTAGATTTCCACCACTAGAGCTCTGGTGTTGTGTGTGGACATGTTATTATGCAGCCTGCTATGGCTGGTGGAGCAGCCTGTTATTGCACCCTACCAAGTTCCGTCCACACAGTGGAGTAAAGTGTTTCAGTAGCAAGCTGTTCTCCATTAAAATGAGAGGGGTCAGATGAGGCTGTGCTTAACCAACTTCATCAGAACTGCTGGTTAGCCTAAGTACAGGGTGGGTGGGGGTGGGGGGGGGGGGCAGGATTATGTTGATGAAGGTGTAGGGCTGAGATCAGTGGAGCTATGGAAGGAGAACAGACGTGTGGCTCCGGAAATGTACAGTCCAATGTTCAAAAGGAACAGGAAAAACAATTCACTTTTCAACAACAACAAAAAAATTCAAGACGACTAATTACTGATGGTAATGACTTTCACATTGTCATTCCAGAATGTCAGCGTTCTTAAAACCTTTCTTCACATAGATGTAGATGTGTACATTCCCACAAGTTTCCGACATTTGAACCACAATCTTCCACAACTTTTGACACTGGTTTGGACGCTGGAAACGAACAAAAGCACCACAATGGCCAGCATAAAACACAAGTTGTTGGTCTCTCCATTTCGGTAGTGAATCTACAGCTGCATGTATGACTGTGTCCTCAGCTGACAGTCCTGTCCTGTATTCACTGGATACATTCAGACACCCCAAGCACCGGTAAAACCAGTGTCTACATTTTGGCAGATTCTGCAGGGGAATTCCCCATCTCCCACACATATGGTTATTCCAACCCAGCTGATCTTTGACTTTTGATTGTGGTGATCATCTTTCTTTGAAGGAGAGAATAAGTTGCACACTCTAGTCTTGACATGCATGCTTTGAGTTGTTCACACACGTATCAGATACCGATAGTCCACATTCTGGTATGAAGGCTACAATCCTTCACATAAAACATACGCGGGAAAACTTCTTTCAGCTTGGTAAAGTCCTTTAAGTCTTCTTAAAAAAAACTTTGACTTCCAAATGAAATGTAAAACTCCACGGATATATAACAAATAATACCTCGAAATGACGAGTGGAAGTTGGACCGCTGGTGTAGAAAAAACCTATGATATGGCCACAAAATGGAAGCATTTGTCCAATCAGAAAAAAATCTTACTAAAGGGACAATCACATGACCAAACAGTCAATCAAAATTGGTTGTACGCAGTCTCTCGTCTCGTGGTTTTGAACATTTTCTTTCGTTGTGCGATCAGGGGGTACTGTTTGCACACCAAGACAGAAGGTACACAAACTTCGCCCCATACCCTGCCTCCTTAGAGTCACAACTTCCTGTGGTCAACACGTACAACAGGGAGAACAGACTGGCTGGAACACTTTCTGTACCTTCGCTGCATTAGCATACCTATGTCTTCAACAATGTTTCACGAGGAGCCAATGGAAAGACTTCAATGCCACACAATTTCCTTGACGTTCTCTAATGCACATCAACAACATGCCTGAATGCAATTATAATTCCTTCATTTTGGGGCACAAAAAGAAAACAAACACAAACGCTGTTCATTCTCTCCTCAGGGCATATTCAATTCTCACAGTTCTTAGAAAACTTGATAAGTGTGACCAGTACTTCAAGCAGGCGGTCGGACTGCAAGCAGCCGGTCAGACTTCCATGAACTTGGGTGGAGCCCCCACCTGAATGAACGGTTCATGCCACATTCTTCGCAAGTCACCCTGAAACAACATAACGTTTATCATCAATTTCATATTTGTCTATTTACAGCTCATGTACAAGTTATCATTTACCAACTAACATGAATATTACAATTCTGAATGTTAGGTTTTGGGCTCAAAAGTCTTTCCAACACTATAACGACATTGTCAACCTTGTGGCAACCTGGAAGCCACATGATGCCCCTTTCAGTCAAATAGTACTGACACTGGGTCTATGATCAGTAAATATCTCTATTTCCATACTATCAAGTTGTCTTTCTCACCTGACCGGGATTGACAGGAAGTCGTTCATGTGCTGAAAGAAGTTGCACATTGCAGATAAAACCATTAATATGTAGACCGTTCAATAAACTTTCATATCCAGCCTAAAACTATACCACATGCTGACAGGAATATTTTTTCAGTAGCACTGGGTAAATTACGAAAAAATGTAATTATATGAGGGTATTATTTTATATAAACAGATGCGAGTGTAAAAGTTTACCTTGAGGTATGCCATTGTCAGCAGGGGTAGCAATGTGAAGGGTACGAGATAGAGCAGAGCAGGTTGGGCAGCCCGGAACACTTCTGAGGACACGGTGGCCGTCAATAAACCTGAGGAGGAAAATCAGGGGAATACAGCCATCTAATGGTCTTGACAGGGGAGCGAAGTGTCATGGGCATCAAACCTAAAAATATAATCTTTGGAAATCTGATTAAGGCACGGATAAACCACGAGTACGTTATGTAAATCTTGGCAAATTTTGGCAAATTTGCAAGATCTTCAAATACATATTTCAAGCATATCCTAAGGACCTTCTGTGTCGACTGATAAAACTATACTTTCTTGGAAGTTAGCTAATTCGCCAAAATCAAATGAAAATGGTGTGTAAATTGCACTGAAAGTTGCTCTTTCATATTCAAAAAAGTTAAAGAATTAGGGCAGGTGTAGATTAGAAAATGGAACCAGTCAAGGCTTGAATGTTAAACAGAACTCAAAGAAACTCAAGAGAAAGTTCTGACCTATTCAAGCTATATATGTAGAGCAACATGCATGCTTAAGACAGAAATTTTGAGTTACAGGCTAACTGACACAATTTTGTCACAGCAACAATTATTACATGTGCTGTATCGGTACATGACATTGGCAGTGCCTGGTGTATATTTTTGCTCATTATCCGTTATTTGTAATGGGAACAACTTCTCATAGACAATTAGGAATTATAAGAGAATAAAGAATATTTTATTTCTCTGCTAAATAGTCAGCTTCCAGTGTCCATGAAGACTAGTCAACTTTTATACCACATTTTATCATCTTTTATAGCCCATGAGTTAAAAAACTATGAAATCAGCGCCATAAGCTTTGTACTTACCTAAAAAATATCCTACAAGTGAGCAATGGAAGTAAGTGATTCGCTGTACATAATTTGGGGGCGGTGGCACTCCTGTTTCCGCGTTGCCGACTAGCTGTGCTCTTTTGTAGGCATCGTAACGTAGCACGAAACATAACAGCAGCCCTGGCATGACCTAAGAAAGAGAGAAATTAACAAACACATAATATGTGTCACTGTAGATCAACAACTAACAGTTTCTCACAAAGTATCACCGCTTTACAATTTGTCAACAGACATCCATTATGAAATGTTGTGACACCATATCATTTGATATTACACTTGCTTAAAATTTTGGCTCCACCCAGGGAAAGAACATTAAATCAATCTTAACTTGGGAATGCTTTCAAATACAAATGGCTAAACTGAATTCAACTTTTATACAGAATTTGACACCAGACAATTAAATACTTACTATATCTCCTAACCCTAACATGGAAAAATGACTTGAGTTCTGCATGCTGTGGGAAAAAAAAAATTGATGACAAATAAGTTTAACTACACAATTAGTCAACAGAGGCTGGTCTTTTGTGAAAAGAGAATGTGTTGATGCCCAGAGGAAAAAATCTAGAGCCAAAAGAATTAACTATTTACAACTGTCTCGATATAAATAACAACAACCTGTATATAGTTTCAAGAATGGACTGACTTTCCAAGGGTTTTGTAAATCTATTTTCTCGCAACTTTTCTCATCTGTAAATACCAAGGGCTACAATATACAAAAAAGAAGTAATATAAACTAGAAGAAAAAATATTGCACATAAAAAGAGAAATATCAGGACATTTTTTCAACTTTCGAAAGGTGAAATTGACAGATCAAGTCTGTTTCATAGCTCATTCTTACAACATACATATAATTGCTTTTCGAGCATTGTTGTGCATTGATCTTTTCCAATAAAGAAATCAGGGGCCTCTGTGGCTCACTCAGTTAGTGCACTAGCACAGTGCAATGACCCAAAGTCTCCCACCAATGTTATTGCTGAGTTCAACTCAGCTCATGCTGGCTTCCTCTCTGGCCGTATGTGGGAAGGTCTGCCAGCAACCTGCGGATGGTCGTGGGTTTCCCCCGGGCTCTGCCCGATTTCCTCCCACCAAAATGCTGGTCGCCGTCATATAAGTAAAATATTCTTGAGTACAGCGTAAAACATCAATCAAATAAATAAATAAACAAAGAAATTTTTTTTTTCTTCTTAGAAATAGGTAAGACCAAATGCTTGGCAACTAGACTGTGTTTGACTGGTTCCTCTTGTAGCCATGACAACAACACAAGCATTGTCTTACCTTGGGAAGACCAGTTTACCAGGAAGAGAAAGCTTGGGAGCATCCTTCACAAGACCAGTCAAGTGTAACTTTTTGGCAAAAATCCCAACCTTGGGATGAGGAGATAGACACGTCAAGGCAATATAACAATTAATGTCAAAAACTGGACATAAATCTGATACTGACACACGTGCACGATGAAAATAGATGCATAAAAGAAATAACATACTGTATCTGCTAAAAATACTCACATGAAAAAGCGAATTTTTGGAGGCAAATATTAACTGCCATAAAACATGACTTTTTACACTGAAACAAAGGTTTTCCCATCCTTTCTTCTTAAACTTCAAAACACCTTTGTCAGATCAATTGAATTCTAAGGCAAAATGAGTTCTTAGTCAGGGGTGAAATTTTAGGTCAAAGTATGCACTTACTATAATACTTACATGACTACACCTAATGAACATATTATTTTTTTGAAGAAGGAATTCAATGTGATCTTACTGGTCAACCACTACATGATGTACTTAAACAAACTGAGACAGTCGAGAGAGTTTGCTATATTACTGCTATGCGTAAAAGTTGACATCATATAGGCCTTTGAAAAGGCTGAGAAATTAAGGTCAACTAAATCTACATGTACCATCTTGCTAATTGGAATCTTAGTCCTCCTGTAATAAGGCTTACCATTTGTGAAACAAGAAGTCAGTCTTGAAAGTTTACAATACTTACGGGATTCTCAGCTGGCCTAGTAGCCACCTTGACCATCACATTGGCACTAAATATGTATGATGAGAAAAATACCTGAAAGCAACAACAGAGAAATCGTTCTATCAGGGCTTTTCAAACAACATATCTACACTGAAACATTGTTTTGAAGCAGCTGTGGAGAGACTTGCCTCAGAATACAACCATTAGTCAATTTAGTGTTATGCTGTAGACGGCACCCATTTTATTTTCTAGTCTACGCACGAGCCAACACTGAAAAGAATCCAAAAAATGGTATAAAAGCAAAACGGAAAATCCACTTTTGTAAGTTATCTGATCTTAATGTTTTTTTCTTCAGTCTCTTTTTCTTTCAATGGTTTTCCTGTTTTTGAAAGCATCCTTATCAAGTATCATGTATATACCTCTTTAACACATCTCTCACACATTTGATGATTTTGAAGTTTGATGTACATTTTCGCACCGTCCTCCAAAAAAGATTTATTCTGTCCGTAAGCAACAATTTAAATTGGTATGGCCTTCATCAAGAATATTTGATGTATATGATGGTGGTGATGTTTTCTGATCCTGGAAGTCTCAAGTAAAATCAGCTCACTTGGACAAGTAAAACCAGCCCATTTGGACAAGTAAAACCAGCTGACTTGGACAAGTAAAACCAGCCCAATTGGACAAGTCGATTCACCCGACAAATCTCACGAGACAAAATCACTGGTAAACCAGGAGGTCAATGGCCTTCATGTATCACACCTGTCAACATTTCTGTCTCAGATTATCCTAATTCTTCTCATTCCTGGGACACATGGTCTGTCCCTTGTTGATAATATACATGTAACACTAACATTAATACAGATTCTTTCTCTCATGGCATGAGCCCATCTAATCCACAACATATTCATATGTTTACCTTTCCAAAAACTGGGAGAGAAATGTAATTTCTTGCTTTCATCAGCACTATGAATAACATGAAATAAATAACCAAAATGAGAAGAATTAGGGTACTGTCTGATCAATGGCTGAATCCGTAACAGGCCAGGTTAAGGAATGACCTTGAACCTTGGACTGTGGGAATAAGCAGTCATACACCTCAATTCACATACACAGGTGAATGAATGTCTTGACTGTCAATATTCATACTCCAAAGCTCAAACGATTGAAACGAGTCAACAGAATAATTTTATCTATTCATTTTCTATGGTGTTATGAGCAATGTAGTCTAAGAGTAAGAAACCATCACGATTTGATGACTAAAGCCTTCATTATAATATTCAGCGATAACAATTCTACTTTACACGTTCACATAATATCAATAATAAATTCAACTTCGGCAGATAATAATAACAGACCTCTATTCACACTGAATCACAGCCTTAGTCTGCCTGAAAACCAGGTCGCCCCAACACACCTGCTTCATTAGCATAGTATTTCTATGCGAATACATGCACAGGCAGGTTCAGGTGTTCAGCTGAGCTGATAGGAATAGACCTGACTAAGTCTTTATTTGTAACAATATTTGCATATGCAACTTCATATACTGTTAACCCACCAGAGCTGGGTGAGGGACAGGGTCTAGGGCCATCATTAAAAATATGTTTGTTGGGGGTAACCCGACCGACCTTCCAAAAATGGTCCCTACTCAAACGTTTTTATCTGGCTTTAGACGAAATTTCTTTTGTTTATTTCTTTTCTCCATATTACCATCTTTAAAATTCTTATCTATTTCATTAGCAAGAATAAAAAGAAATATCTGCCTACCAACCGACCCTATTTTTTCTCATAGGGTTGTTTTTCTCTCAACAGAAAATTCTTTAAAGACAACAAACAATCAAAAAGACACGCACCAACACAAAAATGGAAACGATCTTAAAATGTTAAGTATGCAAAGGACAGACTGGACATAAATCAAACTGAGTAACGTTACATATGTTCTGATCAGGACAATGTATACCAGTATAATGTCCATGTGTGCTGATCAGGCGCACTGCAAATGTACAACTTTCCAGAACAATTCATGTTATTCATACCAACTACCTACACATTCCATTCATGTCAATATTAATGCCTCGCAATGGAGATATATATTTAGCAGCCTTTCTTTCCATAATCATTCCCAAGTATCTCAAAAACAAGGCCTTTCTTTGCAGTAGAGAATCGCACAACTTTATTACAAATATTTTTTTTTACATGTTTTTCAGTGACTTGTACATAACATGTGATTTCTGAAAAACAGGTGTTTTTAAGATATATCAGATATGCAGGCACTAAGCTAAGAAGGAGAATCCAGTCCCTTATTCTGTTGACAATGACATCCATTAGGGTGTATGGATGGGTGTACATGCATCACAGACCTGGGCAATGTCTACATCACAGATTCAGGCAATGTCTACATCACAGACCTGGGTAATGTCTACATCACAGATTCAGGCAATGTCTACATCACAGACCTGGGTAATGTCTACATCACAGATTCGGGCAATGTCTACATCACAGACCTGGGTAATGTCTACATCACAGATTCAGGCAATGTCTACATCACAAACCTGGGTAATGTCTACATCACAGATTCGGGCAATGCCCACATTACCAACCTGGGCAATGTCTACATCATAGATTCAGGGAATGTCTACATCACAGACCTGGGTAATGTCTACATCACAGATTCGGCAATGCCCACATTACCGACCTGGGCAATGTCTACATCACACACCTGGGTAATGTCTACATGATAGACGTGGGCAACGTCTACATCACAGATCTGGGGAATGTCCAGATTATGGACTTATATCTGATATATATATATATTATATCTGACTTATATGGAAATATCTTCATGACAGACCTTTGTGATGTATACATTAAAGACCTGGGTAATGAACATATGATAACTTGTGTAACTGCACAAGCCATCCTCACTTCACAGCTCATGTATGGCACATATATAATGGTGTAATGCACAAAACCACCAGGTATTTCCAAGGTACAAAATCCACTCTACATCGAAATACTGAAAGAGTGAATGAAAGGAATTACACCCGTCAAGGCTATCCACTGATTCATTATTGTCCGACAAGACAGCAGGATATCCTTGACAACAGCAAAAGGTCAATGTAAATATACAGTATAGCATAACTAAAGGCTCCACGTACATGCAAGTCCCTAAGCCCAGGGCATTCAGTGCTGTAGTAGTGCTGAATTGATACCTCCAGCACTAATCCATATACACACCACGAACTATCCATCAATGATTAATAGAATTTAACTGGTTGTGTGCCAAATCTGTACTTCACCGTGAAGTATGAATCGGGCTCCAATGTATCGCCTCATTACTTACTCACCTTACAGTCACCTCTAGCACACACATTATCACATCTACCATTAACACCTGGCTAATCAAGCCTGGATTCTATCATACATCTATTTCGACCATTAATACATTTATACTGCCAGCTGTGCGTTTATCATAAACATACATAAGAAGAAATAGCAAAAAAAAAAAAAAATCTCCATACCATGCATTTATAGATGATTTTTTCACTTCTTTTTAAGCAGTTTTTTAAGTAAAGTTTTGAACTCTAAATATTAATGAGTGTATCAAAGGTCTTTGAAAATGCAATATGCACGAACAACCAGTCAATCTAGAGTGTTCATTATGAATGGACAACAGGTGACAAATTACAGCGAAACATTGCCCTGATCAGAATGCGTCTTCACCACTCACAAATTTGACCAGCATCTGTCTTGTGTTTCCAATGTTTGTCAGTATATGTTCTATGCTATATATGCCAGCACAGAGCAGTCCATGAATTCTTCCCTCCACCTGTGCCATAGAACTCAGCAGCAGGACTAAGTAATTCCCTTTCCCCCCCCCCCCTTAAACCGCACTGAACCAATTTTTTCCTTTTCAGTGATGAATATCAAAGGCTGCAGCACAGAGTAAAACCAGAAGGACTACAAGAGTGTGATAATTGGCAAACAGTCACACATAACTGGCACAACAAAAAGTATTAATGGACACCAAAAAAACCCACAATGATGTAAACTGCAATGAATTATGTGTTACTGATCTAGAATCACTCTAAATGCTGTGTCGTCATGACATTTAATAACCAATCCCTCGAGACTCACCCAGAAGACATCGTAGACAAGCAGTCCGACAAGGAGTAGTGTAGACACCTTGAGGCTGGGAAGCCGCACTAGCGCGATGAACGCCACACAGAGGCCCATGCCCAGAGCTGAAACACACGCACACACACATTAGCCTTACTCAGTCTTCAAAGTTTGTCAGGTAAGGCAAAGCTCATTTGTTTGAAAAGTGTCTGAGTATTTGTTCCTGGAAGGAGCTTTTCCCTCCAGTGGTCTCATTGGATTTGTGTGATGATGGGAGTGGTATCAAGATCAGTACAACTTAACTACTTGTAATTCCTCAACCTTTTTGCATATATGAATGAGAAAATTTTTAATCTTCTTTTGGACACAAAACTACATTTGTAGGATTAATGCCCTCAAAGCATGCTGGAATAAACATCCTGAAAACATGCAAAAAATGCTGAAGATTCGATTCAGTTGATTGCAGTTTTACACTGTCCTCAAGAATATTTCATTTGCATGATGGCAGAGACCATGATGGTAGGAGGAAAACGAGGAGAGCAATACAAAGGATGCGAGCAGACCTTTACATGTATGACTGGAGACAAGCCTGAATTGGGCTTGAACTCACAGTGTGCACACTGGTGGGAGGCTGAACCTTCTACCTGAGACAGGCCAATACATAGGTGGAAAAAAAAATGGTTACATCTTGTTATTGCGTTTTTTGTTTTTTTTTACACCACTTTTCTGTAGGACTACTCATGAGCAGTTTGAATCAGTCTTGATTAGTTTTTCTGGAAATCATTAAAGTAAGCCTGCAGAAAACATCAAAAATTGCTGGAGCAAGACAAATAGGCTCCATTTTTCCATCTGGAAGTACAGTTAAAACTGTGATCTACACATAGATGTGGTCTGAGTTTGATTATGCTCAATTTCTTTCCTTTCTATTTTTCCTGGAGCAATACCTACTTGCCCAAAAAACTGCATTTCTAGAGGTTAATAAATGTTGTAAAATATTACACCAAGCAATGAAACTTCCATTTTTCCAGTCGTACACTGTATATCATCCTACCTCCAAAACTACCCTCTGATCATGTGATATCAACAGAACTCTCAGAATCTGACAAAATGGGTAGCTCTGTCAAAATTCAGGTAATTTCCAGTACATTAATACAGTGCAATAGCATGTTATGAGAAGCCTTGAGGCCTCTCTATCACTAGCCAATATGGAGTCATCTCCAGAAACAAACAGTATGGATACAAACACTGTATTCATACATGGCCTGTCATTTACGCTGAAATATCACCAACTGAATGAGATAGGTTGTAATACCCAGTCAACTTTTCTTTACGCAGGCTCATGTACATGTATGTCACTGTGAAATTAACGAGTTTGTATATTATTCCCTGAGGCCCTCCCCAAAGAACAGGTATCGTATATACAGTTGTGTAAGTGCATCTTCATTATTTAATGTTATATGTACACATTACAAAACAGAACTTCATAGCTTTTCAACATATGTTTACTTAAAAATCAGTTTGCAAATCAAATTCTATTCCACATCTAGTCACACCTGTACAAGAGTTTGGCACTGCTACATTTGTCTTTGCTCCCTCCCCCCACCTAGAGAGCCTCATCAGGTAATTAAGAATTGTGTCTATATATGGCACAGCATGTGAGTGAGCACATGCAGAGTAACAATCCCGGGAAGAAAGACAAAAAAGCTAGTATACTGTAAATGGCCTGCAGAGAAAAACAAAACAACAACTTAATTATGTTACATATACGGGACCTATTCAACCTTGGATTACAGTGTACATGTATCTGGAGCAGGGGTTTTTAACATTACTGAGGTGTTTTGGTGAAATCCCCCTAGCCAAAGATTACATTTCCTCGCCAACATTACCAGGCAGCACAGATGAATGATGTCAAGATGGTCTATCAAGGCCCACTGACGGGAAAAGGGCTTCCATCCACCCAGGTTAATGACCACCAAATTATCTACTGCTTGGTACCTCATGCCTGCTGACCATACAAATCTCTCAGAGTAGCACCACACACTTCAGCCTGCTATCATAGCTAACGTGTACAGATATACATCATCTACAATGTTTCCAAAACACATCTTGTATACAAGTAGTCGAAAAGACATTTTTTTGTATTTCTGTGATATTCGTGTTCAGGCTTTAGTTTCATTACAGCTATACCATTTCCTTTAACAATGAAACACTACCTCTATTAATAAGACTGCCCGGTTTCCTCCCACCATAATGCTGGCCGCCTTCGTGTAAGTGAAATATTCTTCAGTGAGATGTAAAACGCCAGTCAAACAAATAAATAAATCCATTAACAAGACTTCATTCATGTCACTGCAAGAACTCATTACTCAAAAAGAAAAAAAAAATCAGGGTTACAAAGATAAAGACAACTGGTCAACTTCAAATCTCTTACCATCCATAAGCAGCCAATGACCTGTTAGCACCCACACACACACAATGAGAAATGACATACAGAAAGAGAGAATTTCAGCTGCGGTGAAACGACCACACACCCCAAAGGAAATTCTGTGGAGAGACCAAAAAAATTAATTAATAAATATAATTAATCCTTCTTTTATAGGGAAGACAAGAACAACAGATTTTTATAGGCAGTGAATGTTTAATGTCAAATTTCAAGATAAAAGGTATATTTATTGTTAATACAATAATTAATTGTAGTTAAAATTATGTCAGGAATGGTTCTACATGTACTTTGTGTAAAACTTGTTCACTGGGCTTCTGGAAACAAAATGCACATATGGTTTAGAGGTATGGCATTATACTGTGAAAAATGCTGATAGAAACACACAACATGAGGAATTTAATATCTTGACCACTTCACACCCATTAACATTTATATCATACTCATACAGAAAAACCAACCAGCTGCTGGGTAATTATTATGACTAAATGCCAGCCTCAGTCAAAGCAATGTGTGAATATCATTACATAACTGTACATGGGGGAAGGGGTTGGTGGTTGGGAGGTGGGGGGTTGCAGGAAACACTTACTTTTGCCCGGTGGTACAGGGTCGGATTAGGTACTGACACATGGGGAGGAGAAGGAAAGCAAATGCCACCGTGGCCAGCACTGAAACATAACATAACCACATAGACTTGATAAACTGCATCTATATACAAATAAATAAAGGTCTTGATCATTCAGTCCCATGTACATAAAATGCTGACTGGTTCTGACAGACACACATATAATATAGTCATTAGTGGGAAAGTATACACTGTAAAGAAACACAGGTTTTGCTCCAAGTTTTTCTGACAAGAAAATCATCAAAAATAGCAAAAGCTCTTCAGGTGTCCCGATATTACAGATGGATGAATCAAAGTCCAGCACAAGGTGTCACGTGGAAAAAAATACAAACATTAGGTGACATGCAACAGATGAACTTTAGGCGAGAAGATTTGCACCAAGCATTATTCAACAAATGTCACAGAGGAGCTCAGGCTAGAAGTTCTCTAAAGGCAACCCAGTAGTGAGATTCTAGCCTGCCCTTTGTGGGATTGTGGAATGATTTTGGAGGGATGTTCCAGTTGGCTGTCTGCTAAAGCCCAGCAAAGGCACGAGCTATCAGCTGAGCAAAACGCCTCTCCCGCCCGTTTGCTCAGTACTTTGCTCAAGTCATGTTTCAATGCACATATAGTTCCATCGGCACAAAACATCGTCAATTTCAACGTCATTTCGGAAATTGACATGTCATGTGACAGTTGTCAATTGAATCATGTCACAGCTGTCAACAACAATGGCCGACAAGGCAGACGATCACATGATGAAATTATGGTCTTTCCTTGGTCACACTTTCCCCTTGCACTGCGGGGATAGCTCGCTTCAATGCACACACTGAGGATTTTGGCTCCAGTGCCAAAAAATATCGCACAAGACTCAAGACCTCAAGAGGAGAAAAACTCAACAAGAAAGGGCACACATATGAGTAAGTGTAAAGCGAATGGGCAGGACAGGCCTTTTGCTCAGCTGATAGCTCGTGAGAGCACCCTGCTTAAGCCACAGATTGCAGCACTAATGACATATCCCCAACAACTGAATGGCAGGGGAATGCCACAAGTCACCCATGGTGAACTAGTGGCATGTCCCCAGCACCTTTAACCCAGTTTCTACTGTACAATAAACTAGCAAATTATAAGTTCTTGATCTCGTTGGGATAACAAACAAATTATTCAGTGTTGTGAAAACAGGGCAAAACGGAGAGCTCAAATACCACCCAGGCTGTTTGTGCCTTCCATTTGGGTTAACAGCTTTCTTCTCAACATCTTGATTGTCAACAGTGTTTGTTCACAACATCCACACAGTGGTATGAAAATAGTGCAATATTTAGCCTTCTTGTCAGGTCACCATGACCCAACACTTTACAGGGACTATATATAGCTCTCAAGCATTCAATTTATTCATTTACTTGATTGGTGTTTTACGCCGTACTCAAGAATATTTCACTTGAATGACAGCGGCCCTCATTGAGGTGGGAGAAACGCGGGCACAGCACACAGGAAGCTATGACCATCCGCAAAGTTGCTGACAGACCAGTTCATGTACTAGCAGAAGCCAGTATGAAACACCTCACAACTGAATCAGTCTCAAGTATTCAACGTTACGTGTACAAACGGCTGAACACAGTACAAGTTCTAAACAAGAATCTAACCTTCACACTAATTGTGAGGGCCCATTTATGCACTACCTTTATCATGCAATACATACATGTACACCCACACTGTTCACTAAGTCAGAACTGAGCACTATATGTGAGTACAGTCCGTAATTTTTAAAGACTAAACTCACTCCTTAGAACTCAACTGAGATCATGTTTGGAATATGTTAGACCCTGTCTCAGGGGCAGACACTAATTTGTGGTGCCTAGAATCACCATTACAAAAACACGTCAGCAAGCAATTAATAATTGCAGCAAATATCTTCTGGAAAATTGCCAACTACAGGAAAGGATGTTCCCATCAACAGGCAAACTCTCACTGGGCACTCAGCAAGCAAAAGGCAGACTGACCTGCTCCAGTGACTAGATTTCCTGCAATTTTCCATTTTCCTATATTTGTCTACACTTTGAGTGTTCTCAGGAGCAGGTGACGGTTTTTGTGTTGCCAGCACAGCACCGCGGACACATCAGGAGGGATCACCTTCTATGTTCTCAGAATTTAACAAAGTGACTCCTACTAAAGTGTCTGTCGTGCTGTGCAAAAACTTTCAGCTACTCCTAAGAACTCAAAATACAGGAAATATAGGAAAGTGGAATAAATATAGGAAACTGGAATAAATATAGGAAACATAAGAGTCACCTTAAGCATGGACAAACCCGCAGCACCCAGTTACATGCAACTGCACATTTATATCAGAGTCATTATTCTGAGATTGCCACAAAAATCTAATACAACAACATTATCAGGCTATCTGTTACAAAACATAGCAGAAAAATAATCAGAAAAATGCCCACAGCAAGATCATCTTCAGGGAAAATCAATTTGGAATTGGAGCAACATTACAACCTGAATATAACACGCTAAAATGAGCACATATTACTGAGGCTGGAAGGGAGGCCTCTTAAGGCAATGAACAACAACTATCAATAAAACATACCAAAACATGATACCCTGCAATACCCTTAATGAAGAAATGGAATGATGCCCTAGGTGATCTGAAAGGTGATTTATGTAAGAAACTCTGCGGGGCTGCAGGAAAATTGATGAGTGCATAAATATTAGAGGAAAATGCGCAATGGTTTTCCCACAGATTGATGATGATACAATGTTCTGAGACAGAACAATTTCTCCTGCGGAGAGAGAGAGAGAGTAAAGTGAGACCAGCTGGCTACTGCTGTCTAATGGCTCAGTTTCACTTAATTCCCCTCCCCCCCTTTTTTTTTTCATCAATGCAATCAATTTCACTGCACTATAACAAAATCACATGTTAGTTTTTCACACACAACACTGATTACTTTTCAGTAATTACAACCTGACAAGCTTAGATTTCTGAAATACAGCACTCTCCTACCTTCCTCCCAACTGCCTCCTAATATTAACAGTGTCAGTTTTCATTTATTTATATGATTGCTATTTAATGCCATACTCCAGAATTTTTCACTTGAATGATGGCATTCCCTTTCATGGTAGAGGGAGTGCCCTGGTAATCCACCATGACCTGGGCCATCAATATTTATTTATTTATTTGATTGGTGTTTTACGCCGTACTCAAGAATATTTCACTTATACCACTGCAGCCAGCATTATGGTGGGAGGAAACTGAGCAGAACCTGGAGGAAACCCACCACCATTCACAGGTTTCTGGCAGACCTTCCCACGTACGGCTGGACAGGAAGGCAGCATTAAACTGGACTTGAACTCACAGCGATTGCATTGGTGAGAGGCTTGTGGGTCATTGTGCTGTAGTGTGATAGCCGAGTGAGCCATGGAGGCCCCCTAGGGCCATCAATAAAATGTCCTTGTTGTTGGTAACCCCTAGTCTGAAAATTTTAATTGGGTTTAGTTGGGAATTTCTTTCTTCTCTCCATATCAATTTCTTAAAAATCCCTATTTATTTCATTTAACAAGAACAAACAAAAGTTTCCCTGCTGACTGACCTTAACTTTCGTGATACGGTTGTGTTACCCACAACGTACAAATCTTCAAGGATGTCCAAAGCTTTGAAAAGGAGAAACGTTAAACCCTTTTGACGGCAGGCATTTGGTCTTCAATGAGCGTTCGATTCAAACTGTGCAAATGTTGTCGACCGCACATGTACATACGGTGCAAGTCTGGAGATAGTGACATGTAATTTGAGAACTTGTGAATTACTCAGACTGAAATTTAAATTATCCTCCATCAACAAAGAAAATAGCTACCGTTACCATGAACCTGGACAGGCTGAATTGAGTTGCCATGGTGAGAAGACTCACAGTATCAACATGTCGTGCCAAGTTTGATTTTTGTGGAAAATGATATTTCTGCGGTGAACAATACACTACAGCTGTCACTGGAACTGGTTGGCTTACGGATTATACCACAGTGTGACCACAGCATTTGTCTCTAGACAGGCCATATTCAAGACAAAGGTTAACTAAACAGATCTCCAGCATCAGGCAGATTACTGGATGGACATTCAACATTACATTCAACATACATGTAATTATGACTTAAATACAGGAATGTCATCATGACACCTACATGAATATCAGAACATTTCAACCGAACACTTTATTTATATTTGTTTTCTTCCACTTTGTTTAATATAATAGGATACTGCATGCTGCCAGATGGGATATCAGGAATTGTCAGCTCTTGACAAGTGATTTTTATTTATTTAATTTATTTATTTGATTGGTGTTTTATGCCATACTCAAGTATATTTCACTTATATGACGGCGGCCACCATGATGGTGGGAGGAAACCGGGCAGAGCCCGGTGGAAACCCACCGCCATCCGCTTGGTTGCTGGCAGGCCTCCCCACATACGGCCGCAGGGGAAGTCGCCATTAGCTGGACTTGAACTCATAACGACCGCGTTGGTGGGAGGCTTTCTGGGTCATTGTGCTGCGCTAGTGTGCTAATTGAGTGAGCCACGGAGGCCCCCTAGGTGATGTTTAACTCATGTCCATTGGGCAGTGTCACAAAATACTGTAACTACTGCACATTTATTCAAGGATATTCTGAGGCCATTATTCTGTGCACTCTGATAAAGTTATACTTGCTGTGAAGCCCTGAAACTAAACCAATGTACTTTTGTCTTCTCATTCAAATCTAAAAGGTGCATAAATTACACTGTAAGTCGCTCTTTCACATTACAGCACCACCTAATCAGACAGTAGCCACATGACTGCACAGCTGTTTGTACTTCGTTACCATGACTCCAGACAGCACACAAACATGGTGGAACAATAGAAAACTGCAAAGAATTTCATCACAAGGCTGTTCCTGTAAAAATAATAAACCGACAATACATGGTAGCAGCCTGGATTTAAGATTCTATGTAATTTACCTGCAGTACATATTGCAAATATCATCTGGAGGGAGTCAAAGAAGAGAAACATGACCAGTAGAGACACGGATGCACCGATAGGCAAGAACATGGCCTGACAGGAGTTTATCGTCTGCATGTCCGCTGAAAACACAAACCAGATTCGCGTACAGGTACATGTAGATATGAACCCTTAAAATAAGAGACATTCTGGCAGGTGCCAGTTTTGCAAAAAATCTGAGCATGTATAAGGATTTTACAACAGAATATGTATTTTGAGGATATGATATGAGTAGTACACAATGTTATCAAATCCTGAATTATACACTTACTGCTTTATTTTCATGTTTACGTTAATACTTAAGGCACACTGCAGTGTCGAGTGCACAAAATGGGTTTGGGTATTTTAGCAGAAAATCAATGTCTCATCTCCTGAGCAAGAGTACTGTAATTCCCAACAGTCACCATTCCTCTCAAATGTCACATCGATGAGAGAACAGTTTCGTGTTAAAAAAAAAAAAAGTAAAAAGTACTGATGGGAAATTGCACTGTCGTCAAAGGTTACAATGTTGAAACATAGGCACAAATCGCCACATGTTTCTGTTTAATACCATATGGCCAATTCTGTGCATACATACTGACCAATGCATACTCCAGTCTGCTTATGCATTACTTTAATTCATCTAATTTCTGAGGCAAACTAGTACTGGCGAAAGCAGAAAATTACATTTGTCACTCTTTTAAGAAAAAGTAAACACATGCTGCTCACAACACATGCAAACGCTGTGAGAACAAAATTAACTTTTCTTTCTTCCACAGTTGCATGTGTATTGGCTACAAAGGGCAGACCAGGTGCTGGAAAAATTAGAAGAAATAGGGTAATCATTTTACAATTGTGGCATGAGAGTAAGAGTTAAGACTGTACCAGAGTCAGTTTCTGCAGGGGGTGGGGCTCCATTCTGAACTGGGTACCCATCCTTCTCCTTCTCTCGTTCCATTCGCTCCTGCTCTAGGTTTAGTGATCTGCATAACACAGCATCAACCGTTTTACATTATACATTGCATATATCCAGCTTCTAATCTTTAGTGGTCAAACCAATGGTTTCTGGTAGCAAAAGAAAACGAAGCAAACTTGTACGCAATGAAAGTCCTCTTGAACCTGTGCTATATTTACATGTACATGTCCCTACTTAAAATCTACCCTAAATGGCCAAAAATTTAATTCATGAATAAATTTTTCACTTTTCCTAATTTTGAGACTTCTACTGACTTCAAAAAGATATTTTGTCGTCTGTGTAGAAGATAGAATCACATGCAGCACCAATGCTTCAGCACTAAAAATTATATTTCATGACACTGATTTGCTTCTAAAAATGCACTTTTTCAGCCGAAATTTTGTCATTCACAGTACATTTGTATACAGTTTAAACTCTAAACACAGGAATAAGATGATTTACAATATGACCGGACACATGTACAGTGGGTCATAATGTGAACTACAGGGTAATCTGCTACAACCATTTATTTATCTTCTAGCAAACTTCCAGCTATTCCCTTAGATCATCATAGTTTCCCCCTGTTTGTGGCCAGTCAGGTTAAAGTCGTCTTTAGGATGTTAACTATTACTGATGTTTGTGCTGGGCCACTTCATCCATGCTGTGTCTTGTGGATGAAAGGCTCAAATCTTCACAAAACCCAGAATCAATAGGCCATTTAGACAAAAGCTCCAAATTCGCTAAAACACTGTGTGTGAAATGATAACTGACAAATTCTCAGACATGTAAACAAGGTGTAAAAGTAGGGTCACACTGGCTCCTGTTAGGACCGAAAATGAATTATTGTACTGCAGGTTCACAGCACTACTTACAGAATGCAAAAATATCTTAAATGTACAGCAAAATAACAAAGAGACACACATCTGTTTTGACTACATGTTTATGTCGATCCAAGTCGGCGACTCGCAAATCTCCTTATATCTGTGTTATTGTAACTCGATCTCTCAGACAGTTTCTTGAAATGCAACAGATGTAAGGTTCTTCCTTTGTCTCGTTTACGCAAGGATAACCATGAGTGTGCTGAGGTCACATGGCTGTATTGAACACAACTCTGCAGCTTTTTTGCCAAATGCACGTTGAGGCGTGTGTACCCCGTAACAGCTTAATCTCACTTCATCCCTGCTGTAGCTTTTTCACCAAAGGTTCAAATCTTCACAATACTGCCGTCTGGACAAAAGCTTCGAATTCGCTAAAACTTCTTGTGTGTGAAAGCCAACATTGTTAATGTTTGTGATAAGGGCCATTCTATGTTTGTAGTTCTTTACGATATGCTTAATTTATTTTTGTAATATATTTTCTACATATTCTGGGAGATACATTACTGCCCTATGCATTATGCATGCTGCTTTTATCATTCCAAATTTATGACTAGATTGTCCACATCACCTAAAAAATACATATTCATCAAAAACTACAAAGGCCTGGTTTTACTCTAGTGCACTTGGTGCGTAATACTGAACAGATGTTCCATGCTGACATATTGTGATATGTAACAGAATAGGCCTACCTGTACTTTAAGTTAAAAAAAAAAATGTACTTAAAATTTAACAAAATAATGCACGTACATGTAGCTTGGTGATTTAATGTGCAAAAATGTGATACTTTGATTCATTTTTCAAGGTGTGAGTTGTTGAGGAAAAAACTGTATCTGTACTGGTACAAGTGATTAGGGCTTTGTGTTGGTCTAAATTCCAACAATGTGCCACACACGGCAACTTGTGTCAAACAAAGTCCGGGAACTCAACGTCACTGATTCAAATATCATTGCTAATGTTAATTCTGCATTTTTAATGACCACCTGTTTCTTATTTCCATATACTAAAAAAATGCAGTCTGAAACATCTGCTGCTTCTGACAAGTGCATGTATTACCTGTCAAAACAGGCTGTCCAAAAGAATATTTACATATTTAACATTTATGTAAATGTACAAGTCACTTCCGTCAAAATTGTGTTTTGCACATTTAAGAATAAATTTCCATCATGAAAAGAAAAATGCACATTTTGGTAGCTTTATACTGCATACATGTATATTACCTGAACCAGGTATGAACAGAGTCTTTGTGAAGGAAAAAAAAAAAGATTTGCTGATGAAAAGTTTATCTGTGGCAAAAAAACCATAACCTAATGTCCAGGCTGATCAATGTGGCATATTTTCTACTAGTATCGCACATTTTCAACATCAAATTTATCAAAATCAACATAGCTCCTTAATTTGGGCATTTTTGTACCGAAGGCTCTAATACGGCACATAATAAGGGTATAAAAAACTTATCAGTTCGTGACCTTGGATGAAGCTTAGTCAAACTTACCTGAAGCTCCCGTAGACAATGAGGAGGATAGAGATGACGAATGTGGAGAGGCGCGATGAATCCACAACAGAAAACGCCCTGTCAGGGAAGAAAACACATCGGCTGTGAGTACATACAATCCAGAACAAGTACACAAGGCCTTGTCAGTTTCAATTGATGTTTTACAGGCAGAATAAGTACTTTTTCAATGTTGGAAGAGGGAATAAACATTAAAATAAAAGTTGAAAACCATGTAATTTTTTGGTAAAGTGGACTATCCTAGCAATTTTTTAGGCTGACACATTTCCATGATCAAACAGCCTTGAAAAACAGGAAAATCATAAAAAAAAAAAAAAATCAACATCAGACAACTGAAAAAAAAGCATTTTCGGTTTAATCTTTATTCCACTATTGGAATTTACAGCATAGAGTCAACTTGCCTCTGAAACACACAAATAATTAGGGCTGCCTAAAGCCTCATCAGTCTCTAACAGCCCAGTGGCTGCTCCACCATGCACAGCACTTTCTAGCTAATGTAACTGTGGCAGACCTCTCATTTCATGTCAAGTGAGTACTTTGTACGAACCAGGCTGAAGGCTGTCAATGACACCCTAACTCTCTATGCATTAGCCCACCACTGGCAGGCTTACAAGTACAAGTACCAGGGTTCTGCTATTGTACAAGCTTTAGGGGTTCTGGAATAATTGAATAACCTTTCGCAACTTGCTCTTTGATGAGCTATTAAAACATGTAACCATGATGGGCGTCTGATTGGTTCAAAATGTTAACACGCACTCTTAATTTTGTCAATGTGCGTGATTTTGTTCAATTTTAACACTGATGCCTTGGCTATTCAACAACACCAGCGTAATAAAGTATCCTATTTTAACTTTATGAGGGACGCTTTATTGCTGCATGTATACATCTAGGTCTGGTGTTTTCAAATTAAAAAAAAAAAAAAAAAATCAATAATATGACAACTTAATGGGTTTTTCTTTTTTTGTAGCTAATGACTGACAGCTACTTTTTTTGTAGCCACTGACTGATGGCTACTTTTTTTGTAGCTACTGACTGACAGCTACTTTTCTTTCAGCTCCAGCATTTCAAAAGCAAATGTCATGTTTGCAAATATGAAGTTTTCTGAAGAGAGCCATATTTATGTTTGTGGTCTGTACAGATAAAACTCTTCATGCCGCACATAATATCATTATGATCTCTATTCTTGATAAACTGCTTTTAAAATGCCAAAACCTGACAGAAGGTCTACCAATTTTAAATATGATAAAGAAATCAAATTTAAAGGTATTTTTTAGTCAGTAAAGTCAACATGAAGCATTGAATACCAATACAGCCCAATGTTGTGGTCCCAAAGAACTATGCACTTGTACAAAAGAATCCTTTCCTGAGAAATGCAAATCACTATATCATACAATTAGTTACTTGTGTCTGTTCTCCAGACCCTAAAATCCATGGTACACTCTTGGGGCAGGTGTGATCAACTTGCTCCAATAACTAACCCTTACCCCTGTGGAAGCAATGCCTCACCACATTCTCAACAAATCACCTCCAATCAACAAAATTCTGAAAAAGTATTGTGGTTGGTAAGTGTTCAAAAAATTTCAAGCAGATTGATGTAGAGTTTCTTTCCATTGATGACTAAAGAAGTGTTACTAAAATTGCCAGGAAACCCTTAGTAAAAAATGGTACCCCGTGACAAAATTACGTAGCACTTTGAACCCAAATACTAAAATAAAGCCAAGTCAGCACTGAAAGAAATGTGTCCTAAACTATTCTTATATGAGCGATATGCATATAATTTAAGTATATCTGATATCATTAACTTATCATAAGCAAATAACAAACACATGTGATGACTGGAGTTGTTTTTTATTCATTCACATGATCGACAGGGGCAAACTGTGAAACTTTGTGTCTGTGCTAAAAATGTTATTCACAGCAAGCAGCCTTGGTTTCCAGTGGGCTATTTTGCCACTGTCAGCCTCCCAAACTCAGCCCCTCTGCCTCCTGCCCCCTCCCTCCCCTCTGCAAAGTGAAGACGACGCAATATCACAATTGTCTACTGTGTGTCAAGCTAGACATACTTTTTCACCTGAAAACCACAATAGCCAGTTCACATATTCACATGATTATGTCCTTAATCTGTGAAGCCTAAGATCATGGAAGCAGTGAGAAGAGGAAATGATGCAGCACATGATGACCTAATCCTGTAAGTCCATACAAAGGTGGGCAGACCACTGCTCCGACAACAGTGACCACATTTGGGAGGGGGGGGGGGGCACTGCTGTCACATTAGCACAAGAATTTTCAACAGTGACCACATCACTACTGTCATTACTTGGGGATATTCATACCTCAAAAATAGTTTGTTTCTTGCTAATCTGTGCAAAAATTTACATTTTCAAAGTCAGACACATGATTGAGTCTTTGGTTTACTAAATGGACTCTGACATATCCGACCTCATTGCCCTCAGAGTGCAACATATTATGCTTTACTTTGGAACCTGATTTTTTTCTTCAGTTTTACTGGGAATTGCTGCAAGTATTTGGAAGTGGACACCTGATTTACGATAGCATAGAGTACAGGAATGCAAAACTGATCATTTCCAGGCCAGTTCACTGCTCCATATGCCTGTGCAGTGTGGTTAGTAAAATGCATGATACCTGTAGTGTACTTCACCTTAAGTCTGGCATGTAAAAACTTCACTTTCAGAAGCACACAAGGGCCTTAAAATGATACTTTTTACACCAACACCTCAAGTTCTTCTGATAATAAATTAATGAAACTTCACAAAAAAACCCTTGTAAAAATGGCTCTCTAAGGTGGATGAATTGGTCAGAATCAAGCAAACTGTGTGACTTGAGAAATTATAAAATTCAGGTGAAACACAGAGGGTACTGCACAGTGAATGCTGAATACCATAAATACTGTTCGAGTGAAAGGTGGCAATTATAACCCACGACACGCTTTACGTCATGTCTTCTTGCGTGACGTGAGAATGTAGCAGTTGCCTAAAGTTGCATTATGGCGTCGTTCCGTTGAGATTAGATTGGAACTTCACTGCAGTTCCAATAAAACTGCAGTGAAAATAACACTTTTATCAATGAAGGAAATACTGGGAGTTCACTGATGTATAAATAATGAAGTCTATGACACACAACATCCACTGTTCCCTGTGGTCCAATAGATCTCACCTAGATCACAATTATAAAGCTTTATTTGTTTATTTTTATACACAGGTTATATAAACAACATTCCCCCCACTAAGTGGCAGTTCTGCAAACCAGTTTATATACACTGGTCCAACTAATGGCCTCTGTTTTGGCACATGGCGACCACAGGTATTCATCTAGGCTGCTGGGTTTGTGTATGACGTCCTTATACATGTAAACCTGTTACTGTTGTTATTCACATTTAAGCAGGGTATATATTGTAAGCTAGGTTATAAAACATAAGCGTCTTTTATTCATTTGATTGTGAATTAACATCATACTCAAGAATTTTCCAGTAATAAATACAATGTAGGTCAGTATTAAGATACAGAAAATGTAAGTGCTTGGAAAAAAACAACTGAACTTGGGCAAGTTACTTCTGAACTTTCCCACAAGCAACATGCAGCTATGCACCCAGTATTGGTGGGAGATGAGTGTTTTTCAATGAACATGAAGACTGCACATATGACCACAAGAATGTCACCTCCTATACTCGTAAAACAATGAGAACAGGGGGAATTACACATTCCCTGTCCAAGGCCTTATTATAATTCTTGTCTTCGTGACGTGCCCTAGTGACTGAAGCATCCATGTATATATATATATATATATATGTCATGTAGCTCTGTTGATATATTCACATGAACATGCATTAAAACAAGGCATGTAACGGTAAGCAATTGATCACCACGGCTCTCTAAAAAAGACCATGAAATGTAATTCTTTAACCTTATTGCGCATTTTCAATATGTTCCCTGAAGCATGTTCTGAGGGCACCATTCTGTGCAGACTGATAAAATTGTGCTTTTTCTGAAGCCATGACAATGGCCAACCTAATCAATGTACTTTTGTGGCCAACGTCAAATTAAAAGGGTGCATAAATCTCAATAGATATTTGCTCCTTAATATATGCGAAAAGGTTGAGGAATTCAGGTAGAAGCGACTTTTTAAATCCATGGCACACATGTTTCTATTATAACAAAGTCCTGAATAGTTGAAACCATCTCAGTAAATCGTGAGAATTCCTGTGGAAATATGGGAAAGTTAATCACCAATAAATCATGAAGACAAAAGATCCTGTTGCTACCTCAATGTATCAAGAATACTAAATGAGTCTACTGTAACCTGGCACATGTATGCATTGTTTTATTTCGGCCATGCCTGATGTAACCTTGACGATGACATGCTTTGCAATATGCGCAGGTCAGCAGGCATACATGTATGACATTATTCCTGTTTATCAGTATGTAATTACACCAGCTGCAGGCCTACTGTTGAACTAGGACATAACTAGGACGTGGAGACGTGGAATAAATTGGGCATGGGATCCAGATCATGAGGGTCAAATCAATGACATGTACAAAAGATCATGGGATGTAATGGTTCAGACGTTTGACCCAAACAGGACAGTGTTGAGTTACTGCATGAGTGGCCACATATGCAACTGGTTTTATTCAATATCTGGTTGTTTCCATAAGCTTTAATTAAATAATTTAGAAATAAAAAAAATCAGCACAAATGTCTTACCCAGACAGAGAAAGGTTATTTCAAGGCTAACTCTGACAACATATCGCTGGTTTCTTTTCAGATTTTTGAAATTATCGTGCTTCCAAACACTGAACATATTAGCTTACGCAATAGGCTGGCATTAGTAAATCTTGGCCTATCAGGGCAAAGGATAAAAACAGGGGACATTTAAAAAAAAAAAAACCACTGAACCGAATATATATATATATATATATATTGTAGCCCACATACTTTTATACTTTGGTGATGTTGTATAACTGAGATCACAGAGTTCAAGGTAAGCAAAACTTGCGCATATTGAGATTGTCACAAGCTCTGGAGTCTTGTCAACTGTAACCAAAGAGGTGCCAGATATTTCTATGACCAAGGAATGCAAAAGTTTCCGTCGACATTCAATGAACCCTCTTTCGCCTTTTATCCATGTATATGTGAAATCGTATACATCTCGTTCTCTACCACAGCCTATCCAATGGCCTCAAAAGAATTCCAGATTAAAAGGTAATGAGCCTTTGTAAATTATCAATCAAGAACAGAACACTAACCAATAATAAACCATGTTGTTGCAAGTATATGTATATGTCAAATGAAGATCTCTCACACTGGTTACAAATGTTCAATAGTTCAATGATGTCATGGATGTCACAACTGCCTTCACAGGGAATGAAAGGGAAGGTAACCTTGTCAGGAGATGGGGTGGAGAGACACCAAACATGTGAGATCCACCAAGTTTCCTGCCCATCATAAATTCTCACTTCAGTCGTCTTGTAGCCACTATATACTGGAGCTGTATTACTCAGGAATCTAACAATCAAGTAATGTATGGACTGATCCACCGTATGTGATGTCCTAACACCCCTTCTTGTGACGTTACTTTTCATTCCATTCCCAGTCAAAGCAACCGACCATTTGTAACCGTTTTGTGGGACATCCGGTTGACCTACTGGCTACATTATTGATTATTACTGGTCTTCTTGAATGACAGCTCAGAGAGGTCTAATGAGGCTAGATGTTAATATAAACATACTGTGTGCATGTACATATATGTATAATTTAACTTGGTGTTTGACCTTTGGCACATTTACTTTATTTACTTGATTGGTATTTAATGCCTTACTCCAGAATATTTCACTTATACAACCGCAGTCAACATTACAGTGGGAGACTGGGCAGATTCTGGCTGCTGGCAGACCTATCCACATACTGTATGACCAGAGCGGAAGCCAGTCCTCTGGCATATACTGTAATAGCAATTCCCACCGAGGCTTTACATGAGCATGCATTCTAATTTAGTCCTCTATCACCTGATCAAAAACGATGAGGGTTACAAACAGCAAACTTACGTGACAGTGGCTGTCTCCACAGGTACCTGGTCCTCTGCCGCCATGTTCACGGTGAGCTTATCCATCCACCCTGGGGAAAAAGAGAATGGGGGAAAACATGGTTACAACAACAACATCAGCTGCTACAGGCAAGTGACAAGCACCAGATCTAGCCACTGTTTTGTTACAGTGTGAACAGTTACAGCTGGTAGTTCTTCTGCAGCCTCCAGGGCTGCTCTGTGTAGATCTGACAGAACCAATACAGTACTGGGGATTAACACCACAATGTCTTGGGCCAGAGCATGTGGCCCACAGACAACATGGGGCTCCACAGGAGGGGGTAGGGGAGAGGTTTGAGCAGATATCACAATGTACAATGCGTCTTCTTTGAAGGGCACCATTTATACTGTATACTATACAATGAAGTCCGGCCTGGACAATCTATATTCAAATTTATACTACAAATTGCCCTTGGGTATAGACTTAAGGTGCTTTGTTTTTGTTAACTATAAGCACACTCATGTAATCAGCAAATCCATCTACTTCGGCAGAGATGAAAACGCTGATTAAACAACCGTAGTTGACATTGAATAATTTCTTCAGACATGCAGGTGTACATACTGGCGATTCATGTTATTTTTTTTTTTTTCACGACGTATTGTTTCATTTTCCCAGCAGCTTGATCTTGCAGCTTTGTATCATTTCGCACCAGTCAAACCTACATTATAACAAATCAGTCAGCCTTATTTCACATCTCATTAGATTATTCTGCTTTATTCACATCACATTAGATCATTCAGGTTTATTTCACATCACACCAGGACATTTAGCTTTTTTCACATTACATCAGATCATTAAGGTTTGTTTCACATCACACCAGAACATTTAGCTTTTTTCACATCACATCAGATCATTCAGGTTTATTTCACATCACACCAGAACATTTAGCTTTTTTCACATCACATCAGATCATTCAGGTTTATTTCACATCACAAAAGATCATTCAGGTTTATTTCACTTCACATCAGATAATTCAGCTTTATTTCACATCTGTTTATGCAGCTTTATTGCACATCACACCATATCATGGGCTTCATTCCACATGACCACACATCACATAACTTTGTTTCACTTCAAACTGCCGCTGCCAGTTTTGCTTCACCATGTTTGATAGTGACTGCAAGTCTCGACGTTGCGGGGAGAAAAATGCACCTTGTCCAGTAAAATGTATTAAGAAATAAAACTATTTATAGAACTAAGTTCTTGAGTTTGCATGAAAGTCTAATGTACGAATTGGGTAAAACTGAGACAGATCTCCAAGAACAATAAACATTTTTATGTCAAAAAATAAAGTATGTAATTTAATATGAACCTAAAATTGACAAACTTACAAAAAAATAAACTTACTTCACATCCCACAGCATGTGTGTATATGTATATCTGTTGCACGTCTGAGTAAGATCTGTAGTCACTAAAGTACAATACATGAAGCACTGCCAAACTGTAAACAAAGTGCTACATATATATATATATATATACAAATGGCACTCTAAATTAGGCACTCAGTAGCAGAAACAGAAGGCCTATCACACCTAGTTTTCATAACCTGTAACTGTAAATAGGCCCAAAACAAACTGCCAGGTAGGTCATGTATTACCTGTATTTTTACAGCACAGGTCTACATGTATGTACAGATACATGTATGCTGATGACCTACTTGCAATGAGGTCAGAGGTAAACAAACTAATAATTATGGCACAGTTGTAAGGCAAGAGGTGCCCTCTTGAGCCTCATGAAGTCAGCAGAATTAATATCACCACATGTTGCTTGATAAGGACTGGGAGGGAGCGGAGGGGGGGGTATTTTGACAGAAAAATACATGCACACATGACTCAAAGGCTTTAATGACTTTCTTCATTGTAAATTATCAAGGCGAAAGACTTATGTCATGAGTGTGTACTAGAACAGAGTCTAGAGGAGGTACATGTAAATACATATATCAGTGACACTGCCTGTCTACTTCAGTAAAACAATAACATCCAATTCATATATATGTGCACCAACAACCATACATGAATACGTAAAGAATTCTTTAAACTGGGTCACCAGCTGTCAACAAAGCAGTAATAGCAGCCTACATGTATTTATACACATGACATATATTATGTATTACTGGTCTATTATTCTTAATCACACTGATCTGAAGTCAATCCCAAATGCTTGTACTTGTGGAAGGAAGCCACTTGTTGGGCTTGGTCAACTTGCAGAATTCAATACAACTGAAATTTGTGTACGTGTGAATTGTTATTTGGAGTTTGATGCAAGGTAAAAATTGTATGAAATTGAGACTGGCCTTTACTGCTTTAACTATAGTTGCATTTGTAAAGTCAATAAGGCCGATCACGCAATATGAATGTGGCTTAATTTAAGGTGCTGCCTCACTATAATGCCATGCCTCGAGGCTGAAAGTAAATGTGCAACTTTCAAACAAATGTGTACGAGTGTCAATGATATACAACGATATGCAAGTTTTACACAAAGCTTTTCAGGCTAGTACATGTAAATACAACAATTCAGGGCAGTAACATGTGACATGGAGCAAGCAAAGCTCTTGCTGAATCTAAAGCAACTGTAAGCCAGGTTTGTCACCTGACCTTTTTGATCCTGGCATGTGGGTGATTATCGGAGAGCAGTTGAACATGTTTGGCCAGAGGTTACATGATATCAGTTTTAGGGTAATAAGAGGTAAGGGTAAGCTACCATGTGCGTATCAAAACTGTGTGCAATCCGTAATATCTCTCCAGGTATAACCCAAGAGGTTACCTCAGGTTTACAGAAATCAGGTTCCACACCCCTGTTAATCAGGACACCCCACCAGTGATATAGCTGGGCCAGCATGGGACATTGATTCCTCCACCAGCTGTCATGAGCCCAAAGCATAAGGCCATTACCCTGCCCTAGATCAACATGCAGGTACATTTGCACACATTCACCCAATAGGTAAAGAATGTATACCAACTAAAGATTCCATATTTTTTTTCACGCAACACATTTTGCATCATTCTCACTAATTCATCCACTTCTTGTTTTTGATGAGGTTTGATTAATTTATCAGAAAAACATAAGTCTAGGGATCAAAAATATCATGTTAAGGGCCTTCACGTGCTTTTGAACATTGTTATATAAAGACCAGGATTAAACCCAAATACAGCAATACTAGAAAATTCCGTGCTTTGATATGCCTACATATGTACATGTACACTTAAGCAGAATATATGCTAATCTTCACATGCAGCATTTAATACCATCTTGATAAACCAGAGAAAATTCAAGTATGTTAAAAGCTGTTCTTTGTATCTGCTTTACAATGAGAACTTCATTTTCTGTTGGATGCCTTGGGTCGGGATATACAGGTTCACTGCATGTTAATGGAAGGCAGTGTGACCTTTAACCTCTAGGATGCATTAAAAGCATAGCCTAAGGATGCATGTGCATGTATCTTTAGCATTAGAGTAAATGAGCTGAATCAGTAGCTCTTTTCACACAGAAACTAATCATATGGATCACTCGTGCAAAATGTCTTCCTCTTCAGTCTTTCTGCTGCCCAATGTACCTTCAACCCTCCCTCAACCTTGATTTATATGCCTTGACAGCTTTGTTCCTTCTAGATCAGTTTTTATGGGATTTATGAAGCATATAAACATGTGAGGGCATGTTTTATATTCAAAATTAAAAGGAAGATTTTCCTACAAGAACACATTTATCTCCTCAGGGTAGCAGGGTATGGAGTATAAGAGAAGACACCCTGTTTTACAGTATGAAGAGATAATGTGCGTCAATGATCAGTTCATACATCTAGATACATGTCCATCTATAAACATATACCTGCACCAAAATATACACCAAGTAAAAATACATGTATTCTTGAATACCACACAGAACACTGAAAAAAGAGTGTTGTTCATCAGTTCTGATGACACCTTGAAGTTAAGAAACTGCTTGCCACAGAAACTTAGCTGGCTTCCACCGAAAGACAAATGGATGCAAAAATCTAAGTACAGTAGTTATGGGAATACAAGAATGGCTACAATATGTCCCAGTGACCTGTTCCTTCAATCCTTTTCAACCATACAAGTTAATACAGCATTGCACCATGCAGTCTCTACAGCAAAATGAATTCGAAGTTACACTGTATCTGTTTTTCATAAACCTGATTACCCTCATATTTATAAAACTCTCAAGAGGGACATAAAACCACCATCCATTTATAACCCGTAAAAAAAGTAAGTTTGGTATACATGTCACCTACCTATACATCAGGTGCAGCCAGCTGGTAAAAGTCAACTTTTTGCCACACAAGATCTACATGTACCTCCTCCTCTTGCAATGTATCTTTGTTTTCATGCAACTTGCAATTTCATTTAATTTATAGCCACAAATCGGTCACAAAACTCAACTTTTAAGTCATATTCTTCCTGAAATGTATGCTAAGCTGTGGTGGCCATTTTCTGTCCTCAACAATGGCTGGGTCAACCAAGCTATAATGGGCTATGACAGGTATTACATTTACCTCTATCTTAATGACTAACAGAGTGATAATACACATATATACCCAGCACAGCTTCGACACAAGCTGACATGCTTGTGGACACACTGTAGGCTGAATGGATAAGAGCCTGTTGCCAGGCCATGTGAAGAGGGAACCTGCAGCTGACAGACACTGCTACAGTGATCACTGGTAGAACCAGATCAAACTGCATGTCATGTGAGCTGTTAGTCCAGCAGCCAGCTGTGTCAGCACCTGTCACATGGGGTACAACAGAGCTGGTCAAGCACTTCAAACAGCCTGGAGGACAATAAACCCTATTAACCGAACCCTAAATTAGCCGATTTAATTACTCAATTGTGATTGATAACACAAGGTCAGCCTGTATGATGATGCATGCTGTCACTTATTCAACTGACTGTCACATCCCATTCCAGCTCAACCTAAATCCCCTCGATTGTAAAAAGTGGTACAGGACCTCCAGATGAAGTCTTGGGATAGCAACACGATTTTGCGTGTAGAAAATAAAAAAAGAGGGAAAGCCTTTCACTTTGGATAGGCCTTAAATTATGACAGTTGACAATCCCAATGGGGTGGGGGTGGGGGAGAAGCTGGTAGACTATATAATAATTATGTGTTTATTTTCTGAGGGTAATACACCTCAGTCAATATATTATTGATTTTCCCTATGGCGCTCTACAAACACATTTATAAACATTGACCCAATACACCAGCTGAACTAAAATAAAACTGAACAAAAATAAAAAAGATATCATAATATTTAAAAGAATATACATGTATGGTAAAATTGGCTACAGTTAAATTATTTGTAAGCTAGCCATGGGAAACTAGGTACAAAGCAGGTTATATAATTATGTGCCTATCTTTCTGATGCATGTATATGGGTTAACCACTTATCATGTAACTAGAATGAGTGGAAACTGCAGTGAAGACACAGTGTTGAATATCTGCTGACAGGCATTTCTGACAGTATGCAGAGCTACATGTACATGTATGTCATTGTACTGCACTAGCATGCTGACCCCTAAACTCTGACGTCTCCAGTCAGGAAGGGTGAGCTTCAGTGGTAGCCCTTCTGACCACTCCACCAGTAAGAATTGAGCAAATTAAGAAATGAACAAATGATAATAAAAGAGTATTTCTGGCCAGCGTATATGTACAACCCCAAGTTGTATGAAGTCTGTACTCCAGTTAAAATAACATACAGTAGTAACCAGGCAATAATTATTACTGTTAAGAGCATATCAGAGCTGATAGGATAATGGAAAGGTTGGATTTACTTACATGGAAATGATTCATAACTAAACGCCACCTGGGAGTTGCCAACACAATGAAGAGGTAAAAGACAAAGCCCGTGCGATTCCAACACAGGTCAGCAGAAAGTAAATGTACAATGTACATGAAGTACAGTTTATTGTCAGGGGTTAATGGTCATAACGCATGTGACTAGCTGTGCATGTTTATACAGGATGCGCCACTTACAAGTTAAGGTACATTACAAACATTTTAATCCAAGCCTGGAGCACCTCGTTTCCAGGGCACATGTATGTGAGACTGAATATCTATACCTGACATGCAAATATCAAGCCAGGCAAACCAGCTGAGATATAACGGCAAATTGTACAAGTAGGGCAAGCTAAACCAATGCAATGATAGTTCAGCTTCAGTCACCCTGAACCTCTGATCAGGGGAGGTCATTCCTAGGTCACAAAAGTCAGTGTAACCCTTTTTTCTTCTTGGAAATTTTTTGCGGGGAGTACATGTTGCTAGCCTATGGGAACTGTTAATCTGAACTGAGGCCACATGTAGCTAGAGGCTTCAAATTAAACATGGCCTTTGGACAGTCAATGTGTTTAATGTCATCTTCAAGAATATTTCCTTTGCTGTCAGTTTCATGGATTTAGGTGGAGGAAATCCGCGATGTCAGTTTCATGCTTTTAGGCGGAGGGAATTTGAGCTGTCTAGACTTAATTACAACCCTTTAGCAAGACAATGATGATCTCTTCAAGGCATGCAGCATTTTAATATTCAGTGGAGTCAATATGACTGCTACGCTCAAGTCATAAGTGATCAGCAACTTGCATGGAAAACAGCCTGAATGGCCCTCCAAGCTTGTTGACAGCTTAATGCCTGTCACCCAGGCCTTGAGAACAATGGAGGAAGGCGGGTCTTCAAAATTCCATTTAATAATATGCCTAGATGCCTTACAAGTGTCTTCCGCCATTCCAAAAAAAAAATTTATGTGTGTTTTTCTTGTAATCCCCAATTCACGTCTAATGTCCTTTGCATACATATAGAGATCTCTTTCTAATAATATCTTGTGGGCCACAAGGAATTTGCAAATGGTATGAAAAATAATCCTCAAGTGAGGATCAATGCTAAATGATATCGCCATCTCAGTGATCAAGCTTGATTTTCCCCTCCGAATCAGCATTTTAACATGTAATACATACATTATAGACAACCATTTCCGTTTATCACATCAACATGATGCTCTTATGAACAGCTGTAAATAAAGCAAAACTGATATACATTTGTACCTGATCTAGAAATTTTTCAAAGACTGTGAATGTGAATTCTGAATTGGATTTGATGCCTAGAAAATCTTCCCTACATCAATGAAAACAGTTGACTCTCACACCAGTTTTATTTTCCTGTTCTATAAACCATTTCTGATACACAGGCATTCATTTGGAAACTGATATTATAGGTTGTTTTGGAAATGAATCTGGCTAGCATCAACCTGTAATGCCCTTTCATGGTTTATGAGTAGTGTGCCAATGCCTGAGGGGAGTTGAGGCTTAGAAGGTCGCATGTTAGTACATGTAACTCAGGGTCAAATCCATTAATGTCAGAAACTTATGTGTGAACTTCTCTCCAGTCCATACCAAACCTACGTGATGCCCTGTTGAACTAGTTCAGACCATTCTATCTGGTAAATGCCTAGAACATATGAATGCTGGACAAGTCAAAGAAATACAACACTGTACACAAATATATACATATGGTGGCCTTTCTGCACAAAAATGTCCACTTCAATTTGCACAAGGTATACACAAGTGCATACATGTACACACACTATGCAGCAGCCTATTCAAATTACTTATTTCTTCAGTTTTTCACTTATTCCATGGTCGCCACCATGGTGGGAGTAAACCCCCGATCATCAACACGTTGCTAGCAGACCTTCCCACATCCGAAAGGGCCCATTCACATTCTTATTACATGTATCATTCAAATATAACAAGTTCTGACCATGGATGGAGATACGAGAGAACTCTTTCTGTTTACTTTTCCAGGATTTCCTTTCATATTAAAAATTTCTCATTTAACATTTCACATTTTTGTGTGGGTACAAGTATACCCCAAAACCACATTATGAAGATAAAACTTATGCATGTATTCACAGATACCACTGACAACGAAGAGGAAAAGGAAATGCTTGGCAATTTCAAATTTGCACAGGCCTGAAAGACCGGTTATCTCTTGTGCCATTCTGATGCCTTGAAGATGTTACATGTTGCTGCTCCATAATGACTTCGATGTCAGCCAAACAAAGAAAAACAGCACAATCAAACTGTTTCAAAGTTCCCTCTGTCTAGATCTGTTTTAACAAAATCCCAATATTTCACCTTAAGTTTATCTTTAATCAAGTGACACACTTTTTCTGATTCGGACACCTTCAGGGCAACTCAACTTTTACATGTACATGAAGTATTGAATTCAATTCTTATGATAAGAGCTTAAGCATTGGCATCAACTGTAACATTTACACAATTTTATATGTCCCTGAAAGTGCATTATCACAGGCCAAACTTGGTGTGATATGCAGTAAATCTCAAAACAATCTAGGAATTTATGACAGGAAAGTCATTAAGTCTGACAGCCATCTCAATCAATCTGGCAACAGCATCTCAGTTCACTAAAGGTATTAAGTTGCAACTTCTGTCCTAACTTAAAACTTACGACTGTTTCACAAAACAATGCTACCTACGCTTTACTGTATACCGATGGCAAAACTTTGGGCTTATGACTTGAGATTAACAGCTTAAAACTGAGACCAAGATCTATAGGATTTAAATGGCTGTGAAAGCAGGCTAAAAAAATACCTCTGAACAAGTGTAAAACACACCTCCAAATACTTTGCCATCCCTCATTACTCTTCACATGAATAATAAAACCATGCACCTCAAAATGGGTGAATGTAAATGTCAACTACAGTGAACGCTAAGGTTGTAACACTGGATCGATGGAATTTTGGCTCCCTTAGACTTTCCTGCTATCTAAGACCATGTGTGTGCACTGATCATTATAACCTGCGCAGCTGCTGCTGTAGTTATAAACAGGGCGGAATTAATTATAAAGTATAGCACTGAATGCAACAGTATCCATCACCATAAAGTGATCATTAGCCTGCCTTAATTATAACAGTAAATAACCTAAAATTTTGTCCCCAAATAGCACACACTTAGAGGCACTTTGGTCCTGAAACAGACCCTCTTCCAGCAGAATATCGTCCTTCTTTCCAAACAAACCTCAAAGCATAGATACTAAAATCAACAGAACTAGGTAACTTAATCATGGGCCAAATTTTAAGCAATTTACTGTGACATACCATAAGCCACATGTTCATTGGCATAGCATCATTTTTGATTATCCTCACAATGATACAGTTTTCCTGATGCCTTTTCGTCAAATAACAAACTTTTTTGGAGAAGTCAAATAGTGCATGTAGATGTATGCTAATCTGTCACTGTGAGTAAATATATAAATATATATGTGGTATATCCAAATGTTACAAAAACATACATGTATATACATTGACAGTGTTCAATGCTGGACACTATTGTATAAATGAAATATTCTTGAGTACGGCATAAAATACCAATAAAATAAATGCATAAATATGCTGACATTTTAATAGCACACTTTGCTAAAGTTTGTTCATATGTTTACCCACACACATTTGCATAAGGAATATGTGTATGCACACACTGTACACAAATCATGTTTCATTTTGCTTCTTTGTACATGAACTAGCATAGATATACACATTATGTGTATTAACTACTGTTCAACCTTTTCACATATTTAATATCATTATTCAATCAAGGTTACTTAATGTACCAGAATGGTTGGATCCCTTTCCTTTCAATGGCCACACTGCAAGGTGGCAATAAGTACATGTCCAGCACATATATACTGCATTATACTTTTTGTGTATGAACTGAGTAATTCGTACAGAATACATGGCTCAGTTATTCCAACAATCTTCCAGCTTCACAGGTTACAGTATATGACTACTGTGCAAAGGCTGGTAAGTGTACCAATGTAAGTTGGTGAAGAGTAAATATTTTAACGTGATGATCAAAACAAAACACAAACAAGTTCACCAAGTTAAAAGCCAACAATGAAAGCTTCATCCCATGCAATCAGACTGGCTTTCATTCTTCGTGCTTTCAATGAGGTCAAACACATCCACCCCTTGGCCATAATTGCTCATATATGTAAAGAACCACAACTGATAACCACATCCTTCCTGGTTGACTACAACTGCACTTTAATCAACATGAAGGTGTCAGAATTGGCGTTTCACACTTCAGCAAGGCCATCATTAAAAAATTCTTTGTTAGGCACAACTCAATTGAATGAGATAAAATTATGTCTTATGTATTATTTTTTTTCCCTTTCAGTCTGGCTAATAAAACAGATCAACATTTTAAAAAATTAGCATGGAGAGAAAAAAAAAGTCTAGGCCATTTTTTGAGGAACACTTGGGTTTAGCCCAACGAGTGTATTTTTAATCATGGCCCATTTAATCACAAGCTGCATTCAGTTAAACACTCACATCCTCAGTTTGTCATCTCATTTAAATACAGGTTTGTATCAGACATATGAGTAGTCCATACTTACATGTACCTAGCCATGGCTGCACATGTTAAATACATATGGCATTTGCCTTGAGCAAAATTCTATGTGACCATATTATAATGAGTATAGTGGCAAATGAATGGCTTCACCAGGAGATGAAAAATATGTTGCTATGGAAACTAGTGGTAATATGCTGTTAAGAGAAGACTACATAAATAACTGAAGCTGTCATAATATCCTTTAGGGCCCATCCAAGTACAAACCTGTAACGATAATCAAAGCATCTTTTGTGTAGGGATCATTCTGATATAGAAACTGAAACAGACAAATGAGCAATACCCAAACTTCTACACAGAACATTCAATAATATTTCTAAAATTTCAACCTGGAGAGTTAAAGAGTGTATATATACATGTACATGAGTGCTAAGAAAACCTGAATTAACTAAATACCAATACATTCTGTTTTCTCACAAATGTATTTTGAAAAAAACTTTAAAATCTGATTTGTTTATGGCATTAAATGTTTCTTTCAACAGACAGCTGTATGTAGACATATAAATAGTGCCAGTCTCCTGGATCCCAGCCATGAAGACACCAGACGTGACACCTCTCCAATTTTGAAGTCTAACATACATGTGCAACTGAGCTGGTAGATGGGGCTGTCCAGTTAGTGTCATCTGGGGAGACTAGTTTGGTAGAGTAAAAACCACATCAACATGGTACAGCTGAAGGCTGTCATCTATATTGAACACCATCTGGCTGTGTTACATAGTACATGTAGTAAGCTGATACACAGATCTCCCTAGGGCTGACCCTACTGACTGGGGTGTCTCCTGGGTGTCTCCCCTGAGCTTCATTAGGGCTGGTCTTATATAGTCCCAGTGCAGGCCTCAAAGAGGACAGACCCTGCCCTAATGACCATTCCAGATTTGCACACCAAAAACATCCTAGTGTTTTCTACATACATAATCTCTTTAAATATTATTTAAAATATATAAAATATATTTTACATTATATCACAACTTCCTACATTTAATTATTTCTACATAAAACTACAAAACTAGACAAATCTAATGACACTAAATGCATATTACACAAAAATGAATGAATGAATATGAATCAATAAATGAATACAAAGGTTAGTAATTCTCGATTAAAGTTAGCCCCCTGACACACACACTGTATCTACATAGTAATCTATACCTAGACTGACTCTACTCTACTACACATGTATGTCCTTACTCTTGTAAGGAGCCAAGGTGTAGTACTATGAATCAACACATGGATTGCCTCACATGAACAGTTTACCTGCAGGATTAATCACCCAGTTAATGTGATTAATTACCAATACATGCAACCACTATAAAATCTGATTAGCTGTGGAAGGTTGTTAAAATTCACCAGAAAGGATACAACTGCCGGTGTGACACTTTAGATCTATAGATACATTTCTAAATGAAAACCAGAAGTAGATAACAAACAGGTGTATAGACGTCCCAATCAATTCTTGTAGAGTGTACTTTCACACAGTCTGTGTACATGTACCTTCGACATGTTAACACCCAATCACTGTTAACATGGTCTATATTGGCTGATTTTCCATTCTTTGCAAATGTCAAATTCATCAACGCAAGTAACATATTGACTTTTTTTAAGTCAAGCATATATTTTAACATGCATAAATACATGTATTTAAAATGGGTATTTGCTCCACATGCACATAGTACAGAAAGAAGAAAGAATGCACAACTTGGGAAAGACTACGTATCACATTAGATTTTTAAGGCTAATTTTTAAACTTCAGACCACACTTCACGTGCAAGTTCACTCACTCATTCAGGAATGAGGACTGAATGCAAAAATTAATTTTCATTTCTAGAACTGTGTTTTTTGTTCTGTAGGTGGTTAACATATCATGTCTTTGGCACAAAATATTCAAATTATATATATGAATGCAGTTTTTTTTTTTTAAACAATTATTTGGCTTCTATCTTGGATATTGATTTTAGGTGAATCATATTTGATTTCTTTGTTTCCTGTTGCTGCCTGGATGTAATTCTTTTAATCCCTCTTCTACCTTACATAGGTTCATACATATAGTAACCTATCATTTCATTTTTTGTCGGAAATTGTCATAAAAAATAACATTATCACAAAAAATGAAAATGAAAATTGACGTCTTAAACATTTTTTCAAAATATTATGACACTTAACATGGGATCAAGTGTACTAGGCCTTGAACTAAATTTTAGCCGTTGATTTTTATATGAGCAGTATTTTCATATATACAGTAGATATGACGAATGATAGCTGGCTTCAACTGCACATCAGCTCAAGGATTCAGGTTCAAATGAATGGACTGTTCATAGCTGAAAACGTGTCAGGAACATACAACAGGCCCTGCTCATTTAACAATGTACGATGTATCTGTTTGGGAAAGTGACTGTGAGAGGTGTAAGGGGGTATTAGGATAGCCTTCTGACATTTCTCGAAAGGTTTCAGCCGGTGACACTGACTAGGTTAAACACAGGACCGAACAACCAGGGTCTACTGCAGCTCTCGGGTCTCTCCAAACCACCTCCATGGAGTTCATAAACAGTGTGTTTGACATCACACATACCAGTCGGCTTGATTATTTGACTGGGTGATAAGCTCGGGGAACAAGCCAACAACCACCACAAACCCTTCAGAGTACCCAATTCGCTAGAGCACATGACAATCAGGGTTGCTTTAACCTTTGAAGGACGCTCAGCTATTCACAGTGTAGGGATTAAGACAAAAGACAAAAAGAACTCCCCAGTAAAACGTGTGTGTAGAGTAGAGGTCATACATTTGCATACAAGAGTGGATAAACACAAGGTGAAGAAGTGCATTAAGCCTTATGACAAAATGACAAAATGTGTTAATGTATGACATGTTTTCATTGTTTATGTATGGTATGTAAATAAATGTAATAATGAAATACCAGGATTTCTATCAATGGCAATAAGCATTGCTTACAATATCTAGTGGCCCATATCCAATGCAGTGTTGCATCAATGGTGGCCGTTCAATCACTTCCACTGTACCAAAGGTGTCCATTCCAGTAGGCCTTAACAGGGTTCACCCTAGATATATCTACTTAACAGTCCACTCACTGGCCTGCTTTTACTGGTATTAATATCTTGTAAATCTTATTGACATCAGTAATTATATTTGCTGCTGACCCAATAGAACTGACCATGGTCAGCTGAATGTGGGAGCCATACATGTGCTTTATGTTGCCGCAGGACTTTTCTATTCTAGTGACTTCTATTCTTGTCTTTATAAAAAAAAATCAATGTGGCAGAAGACAGATCAGTTGATCAATGTCAACAACCCGTTAGTTCCAGTCCCTACAAATGCATGTATCCACACATACATCTTATCAGAATCTATTACATCTCTTATTGTGTATGATAAACTAATGAACCATGCATGTGCAACACAAAGGCAGAAGTCTGGGACTCTTTACGGGTGAATAGATGGCAAGGTCAGAAGTTTTCACAGTTTAACTGTCTTTTTCCCACAAAGATTTTTTCCCACTCAATCTGTTCTCTTTGTCTCTATTAATAAGTCCTGTACACTCATGTGGGTTTAGCCTTGGGTGTGTCATGTCTTTGAGATTCCCTACTCTGACAAAATTAACATAGGAGGTTGGAAATGGGAGAAAAATCTGAAATGAGATACCCTCAATTAAATACTGTATCTAGATAAATCTATGTCACTGTGTACATATATGTCCATGTATAAGGAGGATAATTTAAATAGACTAAGTGGGAGGTAGGGGCTAAGAGGGGATACAAGTTAGCTGCAATATTCTGTGTAACAAAATTTAACAGGCACCCACCTACTTTGATCAAACACTCATTTTTCATGTCATTTAATTCTCTGTTAGGTAGTGCACTGCTTTTCCGAGGCAGCCTTCTGCTTTACAAGATAATAAAATCCCCGATACAAGTTGTTATAAGCTGAGCTATAGTGTATTAATTTATTTATTTATATATGGTGTATTATGCCAAGCTCAAAAATATTTTATATTCATTTACATTATATTTATTTATTTGATTGATGTTTTACGCAATGCTCAAGAATATGTCACTTGTACGACGGCTGCCAGCATTATGGTGGGATGAAACTGGTATCTGGGCAGAGCCGGGGGGAAACCCTCGACCATCCGCAGCATTTATATTATTGTGGGAGGAAACTGGGCAGAGCCCAGTGGAAATCCAAGACCATCAGCAGGTGGCTGGAAGGTCCTACAGTGCATTTTGACATCACAATATCTACACAGATTGCTAAGGTTTCCAAACTTTTGAAGACGACTTTATACACTAAATATATACGTCACACCTCTTCATAATGTTAAATCTAATATACATGTAAGTGCCTTTGTTCTCCTATGTCAAACACCCAAGGTCATAATGCTAATTCCTGCTAAACTCAATCAATCAATCAATCAATCAATCAATCTACTTGACCTACATACTGTATACTTATAGGCTATATTTATCATTACAACTCAGGCATGTCAACATCTAAATTGCTGCCTGTGGCATGGCCACTAAACCATTCATTAAGAGGCATACAAAGTCTGCTAGCGAGCTCTCTTAAACTTTGTATACATATACGCATGCTGTTTTCTGCTATACGTTCTGCGTCTCAGTTCCTTTTACCAGTATCCTTTGTCTATGTAACATGAGCATTTCTCCACCTGAACTCAAATCGGCATTAAATTAGTACCCCCTCCAAGAGTTAGAAATTGTCAGGTGTGATAAGATGGTACAGTGATGTCCTTTCACTGAAGAATTTGCTCCACACAAAGAGCATTTGAAAAGCAGGTGAGTGACACATCTACAGACAACAGTATGATTGTCTTAAAGCAACTTCACATTCATATCATGGTGAATAACAAGACACAGGTACCATCCAATACTTCACAATTCTTGCCCTGTCATTTATGCACATATGTTCATACAGGCATGCACACTGGTTCAATTTTTGACAGTTTGAGATGCCATCTTGGAATTGAAGTAAATATTGGGCCTGTGGTTCAGGCCATCCTTAGGATATTTTTTGTTGGGCATTACCTAACCCTATTAACAAAAAATAACACTGGTCAATCAAGAATTCCATTCGTTTTCTATTCTGGCTGATAAAAGAGATTGCACTTTTGAAGAAATTACCAATGAGAAAAAAAAAAAAAAATCAAATCAACAAAAAAAACCCATCCATCAAAATCCTAATGTAAACATTATAGAGTGAGGACCTTTTTTCGCTGGGTAAGCCTGTGCCAGATTTCACCCAACGAACATAGTGTTAATAATGGCCCCAACAAAGAAGTTCTTGCATCACAGAGACCTGGGATAGTGATTGATGCCATCCTACAGGCCAACCGCTAGTAGAACTGATTTAGTCCATCTGGGTGGACTGATCTGTGTTATGAGTGAGTTATCATGGGTATTTAGATTGTGCACACCAGTACCAAGACTATCATAAGAAGTCACGAAGACACGATGTTTCACTTCTGTGCCAACAGTAATATCCCATCTACCGTGACTTATTCTTACCTGGCGACTGTAGAGCTCTAACAGCTGTCAATGAGTTCTTGTTGTTGTTGTTTCAGTGAGTCAGCCCCTCACACAGGCTCAGCACACCTCACCACTCATTGCATCTGTCAACATCTGCACAGCACTTTCTTAGCTACTTGCGATGTTCAGACAGGGATGCGAAAACCAAGATGTAACTGCACTGCAGGCAGCGTAGGTATAATAACGTTCAACTGTTTTAAAACTGCAGAAACCTACACTAACGTCGAATCCGACTGTAAAAACAGACGTAAATGGATGTGCAAATTTTCTTGTCAACCATCTAACATGGACTAAATTCAAGGAATCAGTAGCACAAAGGGTTGCAGCGAATGTTTGCCTATTATCTTCTTCCGTTGACCACAACAGCTGGCAAGGGTCCTGTTGGCTTGAATCGCGCCCACAGCTGTCAGTTATTATCTAGGTAATCCTTCCTCCTGCCACACACAAAAGGCAGCCGGGAACTCCATCGCTACATTGGTGCTATGATAAGCAAGGCCTACATTTCTGTGCCCAGGGCATGGGGCTGAGTGTCTGATATACTTCCGCAGCAAAATATAAACCACACATAAAACTGTCTCTCACTTTATGTCCAGACATTGACGCAATGGATTGATCACCGAGTTCACACTAAAAGCGACTTTTCAAGGTCCCTCCACTTAATACCAAATGGATTTTTGCTATTCGCAGGATCTACAATAAATGTCCGCGAAATGTTGATCTCGCGGATGAATATATACATGTCAAACACCTGCTTTTGGCATGCAAGAGTTGACTCCCTTGAAAATGTAATCTAGCTGCAGTAAAACCGCTGAGAAAATGTAAGCCTATACCAATTGATGTGAGTTTACCAATGCTTGTGATTTTGGTACAGGTAAATTTACGTTAATATAAAACTATGATTCGGTGTCAGATTTATAAACGATAATGGGTACATGCTTTTTTATGTTACTTCCATGTAGTGCACGGCTTCAGCCCCAAGTTCTCAATATGGCCAAGTTTAAACGTGACGCGTACGGCAGCACTACACCACCATGGTCATCTGGCCTTCCACAGGTCACCAGTGGGAATGTAGGGCCAAATATAGGAGACAAGTTTTTAGAAAAAATACAGGGCAAAGAAAATTAAAGCTCCCCCCCACTAACTTAATCATAACAGGGAGGCAGAATTTCTTTATTTCACCTTGGATACAACATAGTGAATCTCAGATTTCACCTAACGTTTTTCTTATATAAAAATCACTTTCAAAAGCACATTTATACAAGCCTTAAAATGATACTTCTGATGTCAACACTTAATTTTTTCTAATAAAAAAATTAATCATTCTGACTTGCCAAAACACGCTTCAAGTGGCTCTATTAAGTGGATTAATCAATCATAATCAAGCAAAAGATAAAATGCTCAACATCGGGTGAAATACACTATATCATGTAATTTGGGGTGCCTGAAGCAGTCAAGGTATTATCCCAGGCCAACAGACCAGAGTTGTAAGGGTCGCTTATAAAGAAAACAGGCAGCTCTGGTTTTTCAGATGACTGGAGACTTGTTTTAAGCTACAATTTCTGATCTTAAGAGTTACTGTGGAGTCAGAACATCTGTCTTACAAGCAAAGGTGAGATGATAAACTTTATGATAGCCTGAATTACTTTCCTAAACTGTAAAAAATATTAGTGTATTAAAACAGAGGTTTTGTGTTTCTTCACAGAATAAGGACACATTTTTTTTGCTCTTTCCACTTTGCCTGGTGTGACGTCACATACAAACACATGATGTCATTAATCACTGACATGTATCCACAAATGCTGCTGCCCTCTCAAGTGCTCTTGACGTCATCCCAGTTAATATTCATCGGGATTTCTTTCATATAATTGTAATATTTCTTCGTATTCTGACCGCCTTTTTATCCAACGCAGGGAAAGGATAACCATGTTTTAGGGCGGTCGTCACCAATGGGCTGATCCGAATTGGAACGATGTAGACGTTCAGTGAATTTATTGACAAGACGAGTGGCAACCCTTTTCAGAAAACCATTCCCAGAAAGACACATCTGAATATTTCTTCACTTCCTTGTTGAACAGCTCATCTTTGCTGCACAGTTTGAAGGCCCTTGTTATCCAGGCTGTTTTAGTTCTCTATGGTTCAAACCTCTTATAATGGATGCATTGTCCAGAACGAGCTGATTTTCAGTATATTGTTGTAGACATTCCCAAGCATCTTTGCTGTAAAGTTTTAAGGCCCCGGTTAAGAGGGCACATATCCAAACCGTTGTAGTTCTCTATGGTTCAGAACTCTTACAATGGATGTATTGTCCAGTACAAGCTGATTTTCAGTTTATCATGGACATTTCTGTGCCGATTTTAATGTCTAAAAAGTAGACGTCTGTGTACAGCAGGACTTCGTGGTGGGTGAATTTCAGTTGTGGATGAAATGAGTTCAGCTTGTTCAGTATTGTTGGAAAGTTCTACGGTTTGGCAAGAACAAGGGTGTCATCCCTATAACAAGCATAAGATTTTATGATCCTATCATTTATTAGCTGCTTAATTACTGTCTTTTCTAATTCAGTTATGATGATGTTAGCAAGTGTGGGGCCTAATGGGGACCCCATGGGAACACCATCTATCTGCTGCTACTGTACAGAGTTGAAGGGGAACGGTGTTTCTATGCGAGAATCTGGTAACAGTTTCTTCAGTGTGGGTTTTCGAAAAGTGGTTGGAATCACCTTTTGTCGAAAGAGTGGTACATTTGTGAAAAAGGCCTCCACATCAAATGATATGAACTGGTAGCCTTGAAATAGCAGGTGCGGTGGAATATCACGAATACACTTGGTGGTAGAATCAGTGAGGGAAAATTCATTGTCAGTCAAAGGCTTAATCAATTTAGAAAGATTCCTTCTTAACTTGGAGTAGGCTGTTCCAGTAGATTACAGGTTGAAATTTTGGCAGGGCATCATGTGTTTTAGGTAACCCATGGGCCCTGGCAGGTCTGCTTGATTTCTGCATTACCTTTTAGTTACAGGGTTTTTTTTTGACATTTAATTACAGTATATATATATGCCATACACAAAATTGTATATCTCTCAGTGCTTAATGAGTTGACACATGTGCTCTCTTCACCTCAACTGTGTATGGAACAGTGCGAACTGTCATTAAGTTGTTGCAGTATCACTGTAATCCCAAATCTAATTCACATATCCTGCTGTCAGAGTTTTATTACATCTTTATTTACACTTAGATTATGTACTCAACATCCATAGATTGTAATCTTGTACATAACCCCCTTTCTCGTACTATCCCTCACCTCTGCCCCCTGCACCAGTCTTTGCTGTTTTTCATTGGCTAGATGAATCAGCCTTCTATCATTCTATGTATAACTGGATTGTGTATATATACCAGCTACTCACGTTACTTTTAATGTATTCCTGAAGATGACAAATAAAATTTTGTCGAAATATTGAAATGTCAAACCAGCGACTTCTCAGTTTTTTTGGAGTATCTATGCTTTTGCACAATGCTAGGGAAAAAGCTAATTATCCTAAGCTTATCAGTGGATCACGAAGATTATATCGATCTGTTGACTACAACATTATACCCTATCCATACCCTAAATGACCTAAAATTCTGGCCAGGACTAATCTGCTCTTTTTTTTTCATGATTCTGCAAATTCGGTTGATTTTAGAAAGGTATTTTGATGTTTGTTTGGCAGACAAGGTGATATCCTACTGGAACAGTGTAAGTTTCAGCATCAAAAATAATATTTAATGACATTACTTTGCCTCCAAAATGGCCTTTTTTGGGCAAAATCATTTTTCAAACAAGGTACATTTATTACCATATACAGTACAAATCACACTGAATAGTTCTGACACTGCAAATAAATGTCATGTAGCCTTTAGTCGAAACTTGTACAAAGTGTCTATGGTGAACAAAATACAAGCATCCAGTACAGTTCCTGAAAAAAGTTTTGACCCGACATACAGATATGCCAGCAAGTATAGACACTGGTAACATAACTGTATCACATACGCAAGTATTTTATTGTTGATTAACACTCACACAAAGCAAACTGCCATACACCAAGTCCTGTTTTTCTCCTGTTTCTTCATTGATCAAACATACAAGCCAGACAATTAACTGAACTGACAACAGGCCCCAGATGCCAGGAAGTTGTTCTGTACATATACATGAAAATACCACTCATGCTGCCCAATCTGCATTCCAGCAGGTCATCTGTTATAATCATGTATACCTTCAAAGTTGGTGGAACCCACACCATTTCAGTTGGGCTCATATGGTTTGGTAAAAGGACCTAAGTCTATTCCCCCTCCCATAATAAATATGATGGTGCTGAAATTTACCATCATACCTTCCAAACTCACCTTTCCTAAGAACACTCAGGTAAAATTTGCATCTGACATGGGCTACTTCTAGAAAATCTTTCAATAAAAACCTAATTGTGGGCAAAAACAAACAAGGACTACACCATTCGTTTCTGTACCTGCTATTTTAATTCTGAGTGAAAGTGAAAGAAAAAGCAAGACATTTGGGAAAGTTTCCTTCTTCACGGTCGAAATTTTATGACATTCAACGTAAAAATTTCCTTGAGGACAGTGTGCAGTCTCCACTGCAAACAAGGTTAGTGACTGCATATACATGTGTTTTTACATAGCAACATGTCCCTTATTGTGGAGATACAACTCAAACACCTTAAATACACCAGTTTTGTTCACAGTAAATGACATATGTACAGTTATATATGGTCCATATGAAATCTAGCTATTTGACAAACCCTCCCATCATTTCAAGCATTAACAGGAATGAAGAATGTACAACATGTAACATGAGAGTGAAAAACGATAAATAGATGAGTAAATTAAAAGCCAATGTCTGGGTCACGTTGAACGCCGGCGTATGGTGAATTTCCCCTTCTGTAACTGTGAGAGGTAAATGCGTAACTTGCTGTTGTCGGTCGTTTTTCTGATGTAAATCTGTAACAAAATTGCAAACACAATTACATGTAATATACCCCACAACTGTGTCTAACATACGTCAAATATTAGCAAACTTGCCACTTAGCAATTTTTGGCCTTGAGAATCCCAATCTTTCCTTGCTACATGTTTTATGAGGAAACTAACATCAGGATTCATCACTGGTCTGTTGTCACAACCACATGCAGGGCCCTGTTTTACAAAGCACTTGCAAATTGCACCTGGCGCCACTTCCATGACAACATGCAGTGAGGAGATGGTAAAGGCACTTGGCATAGTGTTGCGACAGCTTTGTACAACGGGCCGCAGAGCATTAAACCATTTCCAAGAGAAATTCAAGATTTTTGATTTTGCTTCAATGGTTGATTTTCTGCTACTAAATTAAATGACAAAGCTCTATTGGTTGGTAGGTGTTGAGCATTTATAATATAATTCAACACAGATAGATGAGTTTGTGGAAAATATGCACAAAATCAACTTCATTAACTGAAGACTAAGCTTAACATTTTCCTGATATATGTGCCCTTTTTCAAAAAATGTCTTTCTTCTCTCAATGTGACGATACATATGCACAGTTATCAATATACATGCTTTAGTGAATAATAAATCTGGACCCTGTCCCACAAAGCAATTGTAGGCTAAGTCGATTGTAACTAACATGGCTAACCCTGTTGTCATGGTAGTTACAATCAACTTCATCTACGACTGCTTTGTAGACAGGGTCCTGGACATTATTTCTTGTCGATTTCACAATCAATGTGTAGAGATCATATGTATTTCTGATCAGAGGAGCATATCCTGTTGTACATAGTATATCAAAATGTGAGAAGCCGACAGTGTCACCTACCTCTTGTGTGCCCACTGCACATATCACTCCACTGACACGACCCGTGTCCTTGGATTCAGCATAGACAGCCTGGCCTCGATGAAACCTGTAAACGCCAGTGTGCATTTGTACACAGTGTTCAGACATCATGATCAGCAAGCAGGTTTGCTACGTACCAAGCAGATTTACAGATCCAAGATGAGCTGTCCCAGATCATAACAAAGCACATTTTTTTAAAACCCCCCAAGGCAATGGAAAAGTCACTTACAGAGCGAGGCACATTAATAAGTCGATTCCACATTTCAGGAGTCTCAGGAGATCATGGAGGCTGAGGTGAGACAAGGGGGTGGTCTCACAAACTAACTTGGCTAAAGACATGAGCTTTGGCTGACCTGTTTGGAATTCATCAGCTGCTGGATTTCGCGGCCACGAAAATAACTGAACATGTTCACAGTGAAGACCGACAATGCAACTTCTATAAAATGCCATCTTCTGCCATGCTGGTTTGCAAGAGTATGCCTCTTGTCTTGCCTCAACCTGCGTGAACCTATGAGATTCCCGAAATGCCAACTTGGCTTATTCAGAGACATGAGTTCAATCCCAAGTTGGGGCATGCCTATCTTATATATTGTAGGTACCATTATGAGCTCAATATTCGCAGTTCTATTATACTGTTCTGCGCTGAACTAATCTGTGGTCATTCCTCATTTAAGCTGAAAGTTTTGTTCACGTACCATCTTTTGTCATAATATAACCGCCCGTCATCAATTCTGGCCTCCGTGGGTAGCTCCAGATGCATTGTGGGAGTCTGATTTGGTTTTCGGTGAATTGGCTTCCCACTCACTTTATTGATGATTTTCAAGTCTTCCATAATTTCAATCTCATCCAGGAAGAAGTTGATCTGAGGTAGACTATGTTAAGGATTCAACAAGTGATCATGATTACAAAAAAGAAGCGAATATTATGCACACAATCTCATTAGGTTTAACAGCTTTGTATGTGTGAAACTGAGAAATTGTCTTGGGCATCAGATCCCAGGATTCCTGCACCATAATATGGATTCATTTATTTATTTGATTGGTGTTTTACGCTGTGCTCAAGATTTTTTTCACTTATACGACGGCAGTCAACACTGAGGCAGGAGGAAACCAGGTACAGCTCAGGGGAAACTTCTCCAACTCATCATAATGACGCTGCATTACAGGAAGTTTGACGTTACAGTTGTAATGAAAACATTGTAAAATCATACACAAGGGTTCTACTTCACACCAAATCTCACCTCCCCGCATCCCCACCAGGCTGTGTTCTCACTGATGGATCGATTGATCTTTAGAAAGGTGTTTGTTTGGAGTGAAGGACTTTCCTACTGGAAAGTTTGAGCACCAGCACCAGTGTTTTATCACATTTATTTGCTTCTAGAAATGCATTTTTGGGGGCAAAATTTTAGGTCATTTACCACAGTTCGGCATGACAATATCAACAGGTTACCAAACATGACATTGTGACTAGGCAGAACTTAGACCCTGCTATTTACAGTTAGTCGCCTGAGAAACCAGAAATCTTACCTAAACTGTCTCACTACAAAAGTAGGTATGTCAGTCAGCTGACAACAAAGGATATTAGGCGAAGCCTTTCTGCGTTTCTCTGGTAGTGGAACTGGGTCGTTTGGTCGTCGGCGTAATTTGCGAGTCATCACAGGTTTTACTTCCATTGGATCTGAAATTTATGCAGATGACATTACTACATTAAGTCAACGATGGTTTTAAATATGCATGTTTTCAGGTACAACGCTACAATGACAGAGTGAACTAACGTCGTCACTTTATCACACAATGGGGTCATCCTGTCAATTTTATGTCTTTGGGTGATATTAATTAAACACGATTACATCAATCTCCTGATCTATCTTTTCTTCAAAATGTCCATTTTTGTTTAATCAGCCACATTAAAAACTGAATTTTCGCCCGATAAAGATTGAAGGGTGTCCTTGTCTGTGGACTGACCTCCAGTCAGCTCCATCAGCACATGCTCAGCCTCGATACTTCGCTTCTTCTCTTCCAGCTCCATAATCAGACTCTCCTTCAGATCGACCTTCTTGTCCTGGAACACAGCAAGACGTGTTTAGTGTTATGTGCCATACTAAATCAGGGACGTATTTTTCACATTTTTTTTCATCAGATTCTGTATGGATAATCCTAAATTCGCTTCGAGAAAATCCACTCGAAATTCCAAACCTAGTACCACAAAACTGCTGTTCCAACTTGAAGGCTTTAACGTAAATAAGCAAACTTTGTGGACTTCATTTTAAAATACCTAATAAAGTATCGTCCACGACCACTAGTCTAAAGGAGGTACTGCAGTTAGGAATAGGAAATTTGAGAACATTTGGTTATTTGAAAATTGTTTTTGCAAATGTAAGCAGATTCACATCCATTTGCTTACACAATTACTAAATAATGCTTCCAGTGATTTTGGAGGATAAAATACAGAATCATGTAACAGTAATGTCTACACTTCATTTCCAAAACATGAAAAAAGGAAAAAAAAATAAGAATGAACAAAATGTAACCCAAAATTTTCAATTTTAACTCAAATGATGGCATTTAAGCGGGGGTTTAAATAACTTTTGAAACATAATTCAGTCCAACTGTGCAGATTTCTTGTTAACTATCATAGTGGCTTGCCCATGACAAAGGCGATGTAGAGCAGTGTTGTACAATGATCATTCCTGGTTTTTCGTTAAACCTCACCTCAAATTCAACAGCTGTATACTGCTTCTCCTTGATGTAGTCCCTTTCAACACATTCCAGCTGAAACAAGACATTTATTCCATGGGTTCGGGTAAAAAACATCACATACCTGTGACTGTCATCAGTCCACTGTACTGTCACCTCAAACTGATCTTGAAGTCACACATTCATGGTTCTGTCACTGTACTGTGCAAGCCACTATAATGTAACGTCAAGAGATTATAAAGTCACTGTAGCGTCACCTCAATATAATGTCACTTTGCTATGGTGTCATTATAATGTCAGCTTGTTATAACGTTTCACCTCATTGCAATGTCACCTCCCTGTCCTGTGTCACCTCACTGTAATGTCATTTTAATGTCACCTCATGTTAAGGCCACTGTGTTGTCACTCTGTAACGTGACCTCATCTAATGTTACCAGCATAGTTTTTTATCCATTCACTGTCCTTATCTTCACACACTCAATGTGTGTGTAGTACACTCCAGGCAGTATTCTATCCACACATGTAATTGACACAGACTTGACAAATCTCCTGACAAAATCATTGGATTAACTTGCACTTTGCACATAGACTGCTCAGTTTATAATTCATGAAATGCTGTGTACCAAAGCTAGCCAGTGTGGATGACCAAGACTTTGCATGCGTTCCCTGAATAGTTATCATTTTTATGGATAATGCCGTCCTTAAAAAATGGATTGCTGGGGGTAACCCTAATCCTAAGAAAAAGGATTCAGTCAATAGGGAATTCTTTTTATCTTCTGGTTCTTGGAAAAAAATATGGATTTTAAAGAAATTAACAAGGAGAGAAAAAAAAAATTATTGAAATACCAATAAACTACTGAGTGGGGCCATTTTGGGAATGTCAGTAGGGTAATGCCCAACAAACATGTTTTTAATTATGGCCTAAAAAACTGCAGCTAAATTCAGACAGGGTTGAATAAAAAGCTTGTCAGCATGTATGTGATTGATACAAGTATGGAATAACCTTTATTATAAAGATGTTCAAGTGTAATGAGGAAAGGGTATTGCTAACCTCATAATTCCTCCAGATCTCGTTCATACGTAACCTCTCCTTGTACTGCTGGTCTATCTTCTTGTGGCGCTTGAGGTACTCAGGTAAAGTACCCTCCTTTAGCTGGGCCAACTGTTTCTTGAACTGAGCCAGCTTGTCCTGGTACATTCTGTAAGTGAACCATTATCGACTTGCTACATATACACTTCTACCTCTGGACAGAGCAGTGTGTGAAAATCAAAACCTACTGTAATGTAAGGATGAATGGTATATGGGTGGTATATATACATACACCGGCCATAAACCAAAATGGGTGTTCCAAATCAACAAGTTTGCAAGATGTCAATTTCCGAATAACATTTCACATGAACTACCAAATGAATTGGGACAGTTTATGGCAAATAAAGTCAGAAACTTGGATGGATTCATCTAAAGAGAAGAAGTCAATAGTTTTCAGTGATGAAGGAAATTTGCAAGGAATACCTAACTCAAAGTACTCACTAGCCATGTCTCACAGGTTGGTCAACAGGCTAAGGAGGTTTCAGGCTTTGCAAGTCAAAACTTACTTGGCTTCAAAACAGACATTCATATACCCGGTTTCTACTAACCTGGGCATTACGAATCAATCACTGCAAGGTTGATTTCCAAAACAGCCTTGAACACAAACCGTCACTGAACTACACATGTGAAAATATATAGAATAAGACATTAAGACTCATCCATGCAAAGAGAAGAGAATGCGAAGTCAACAGTTTTCAATGATGATGGAAGGTCACAGGGAATGTTCTAGGCCGTTAAACAACGTACTGTTCTTTAATCTCTGTGTACTCTGTTGTCTTCGGCATTTCTCCCTCGCTGGCTTCTTCTGTATCTGTAAGTTGGCAAACACACAGAAATGACATTCATACATGTAAGAATGCAGACTCTTATTGGTAAACGATAAGGACATTTATGTCATCCACATCATAATTTATCACACGTGTACTGGCTTAGAAATATGACCAATGAACTTGACATACATTATAAAATGAGTTTTTATGTACCTGTAAAAATGCTATGGTATGTTAAAGAACTCTTATAAACCCTGCAACACTTCTCACCAAAGATAACCAAAGTATTTCAAACAAATCAAAACCAGTATAGAATTACTGTTATGTTAACCAAAACAAAAAGAAAGAGTTACATGTACGTGTATCAGAAGAGTTACAGTCTTTAACATCATTTTCATTCAAAGACAGCCTTTGTTTTGCAAGATGAAACCTTGGAAAATATACATTATGTTACAGAACAAACGATTTATAACACATTTATAGAGCACAACATTTACCAAGCACCAAGCACACTAATAGCAATAGATCCCAGTTCAGCCCTAAGATGGAGATTACTAAGACATCACTGATACGTCCAGTTGCATATGCGTGCACAATATTATTGCAATAATATAAATTTACATGTAAGATGGTGATGTCACTCTCCTATATAAAATGGATGTCTTTTGAAACAGGACTGTGGTTGGAGGAGACCTGTAAAAATGTCTTTTGGCAAATTTTGATGCTGAAGCAGCCCATACTGAGAACCTACCTTTAGGACAGAAATAGGCTTGAATCACATACTTCCTTGTTCATACATGTACATACCCAGTATAAAATAAGCTGAAAGTGCCGATGAATTCCAGTGACACTGTCCTTCAATGTCTCCATATATTACACATTTCAACTCCAGACAAACTGACGGCATTCCTATACTGTACACATAGTAGCTGTACAAAAGAACATACCCAGTGATGTTTCCTTTAATTATTTACATGTCACATGCTCACCCACATAAACTTACACTGTACCATCAAACACATACATCTGTACATAATGTTAGTTCACACCCATAACTTAAGCGTGCAGCACACATTTTCAATTACAAGCATTCCTCCACCTTTTCGCAACTTTATACCTAGTATTCTAAGCTGCAGATTTTCAAGCATTTTCAAAGCATATATACCAGCAGCAATGATAGAATTTTTTTTTTTTATGAATTGCCTTGTAAGTTAAGATAGGAGAATTTCACACTATAGATTTCTCCTTTTCAACATCATCAAAGACAATGATTTTTTTCTTTCCCCAAGATGAAAAAAAGTTTGAGGAGTCTCAGAAAACATAACAAAGTTACAGAGCAATACAAATACTTTCAAACCAATAGATCTTCTGAGACTCTTGTGTACATGTACATGTATCTATCTACATGTATATTAATTCTCTAATGCCATCACATACATGGAAAGCACCAAACAATCAACATTCTTGTTTTTCTGAAAATATTTGAAGAAATATCTACATTACAGTTTCCATAAAAACTCCAAATGATATCCTATACTAACTTCACTAATTCCTGCATTTCTTTACCAACAGATTAAACTTCATGTACACGACTAGCTTTTCTTTAAGACAGGAAAACTGAGCTATATGGATGCTCGAAAGACAAAAAGTACAGTTTTTCAGTCATAACCGTGCAATCCTGCAAGAGATCAGTTTCGTGCCGGATTGGCTTTTCACATACTAATTTGAAACCAGTACCGATCCACGAACACTGTGAACAAGAATTTCTCAGTTACTATACATGACCTAAAATTTTACCCGAAAATGCACATGTTTAGAGGCAAATACAAGCAATAAAATTATTATTACTTTGCAGCTGACACATACATTTTTACAGTAGGATACCATTCTACCTTCCAAACCACCCTCAAAAACACCTATTTGTCATGGTCGAAATTTTAGGTCATTTATGGTATCTGGCCTGTCAAGAAAAGTCATTAATGCACTACTTCCATGCTAACAGCTAGATGTGGATGAACACAAGGACATTTGAACTCTAAGAATCTTTAATGAAAGTTTGGTTCAGATCTATCTTTTTAGTACTAGACACAGGTGGGTTAATAGCTCATATCTACTTTTTCTACAGAATGATACTAAGCATCAGCAGAAAAAGACAAAAACAATTTTGAAATCATTCAGAAAGTGATGGACTGATTTTACTTGCTTTTCTAACCTTATTGCATTATCTCACAGGACTTTACCTACACCCGATGTATAACAGTTAAACATATTTCAATTCTGCATGCTGTCATTTTTTCCTGCACTATAGCATTATTTTAATTATTTATTTCATTGGCTATTGATGCCATACTGATTATTTCTCTCATACAAAGACAGCCAGCGGTATGGTGCGATTCAACGTGGCACAGCAGTGGGGACACCCATGACCATCTGCAGGTTGTCGATAGACCTTCCCACACACATTCAGTGAGGAAGCCACCGTTAGTTGACCTCACAGCGAACATAATGGTGAGAGGCTCCTGAGCCATTACACTGCACTAGCATGCTAACCATTCAGCCACCATGACTGTGCATGTCATTAGAATGACAGGTGAATTATCATAATACTACGAAGAGTTACTATTAGCATTCTCCAAAATTTCTTTAAAAAGTATAACATGTTACTATATCTATAATAAAGAGTTGTTTTAACCCTGAATTAAGGAAACCCTCATGTTGCCTGTTATTAGAAAAAAGATAAACAAAGTTCTGTGATCAAGGAACAAGAATCAAACTATGGCAAAAATTTTTTAAAAAATCTAGGACTTAGGCAGACTGTTCTTGATAGAAGATCTGCATGGTGGTGCTCGCAATTGTACCAGAAGTGGCATTCACCACTGGGGTACATGGCACATGGTTAAATCCAATGTGTTTTCATTCCAAAAAATGGACATATATATATATATACTTATATATATAGCACCTCTGATTCCAGGTACAAATATTTCTTTTCTATAAAGTCTGTTGAGACTTTCTGCTGCACAAGGTATATGCGTCAAAATTCATTCAGATCACACAGCATTTAAATTACCATTTACAATCCTCTACGCTTGTCGAGCCGGGATTGACTGACTTGGTCATGTATGCGTTTAAGTAGAGTTTTGGATTACCAGCATGGTGTGCAATTTGGATTTAATCAGAAATTAAAGTTCACCATAACAAAGGACTTTATGGGATTGAAACAGCGGCATTTTGTTATGACTGAAGACAAGGCTGACGGGGACTGATTCCTTACCTATAAGGCTTTAAAAACAAATTTATGACAGTTTGGGTGATATTCTGTGGGCATATGCTGCTGTTGTTGAGAGGTAGGTACTTTGCACACAGAAACTGATCCATGGCAATATGACTGTGTCAGAACAGTTAGACAGTCATACTTTATAAGAATAACTTCTCCCAACTTCTGGAATACGGGAATCAGGTCACTTCATACCAGGTCACCTCACACCATAGTTACTTCGTACCATAGCGATCTCGGACTGTAATCATAACAGCAGTAAAGGGATATGCTGTGCACAGCTATTATACACTAATTAAATGCTAGCCCATTTAGATGTAATTTAATTTAGATATGTATTTTAAATGTGGACATTCATCCCAACCCTGCATCCGTCACCCAAACTCGAAGCCCATGGAAGTGCTTTCAGCAAGGTCACAATTTTAAAATAACACACTGAGTCCATCTAGATGACTAGATTACTGGTTATTTTAGTAATGCATTTCACCTTACTATATTCCATCTTGCCACTGAAGTCCATTCAGAGTTATAATAATTTGTTTTCAGATTATGCCAGTTTGACCCGACAGCCTCCATTTTGGATGTGTGCCGTGATATTTTGACCCGTCGGCCGCCATTTAGGATGTGTGTAATTTCTTGTTAATAAGCGTAATATAGCATACCGCATGCAGTCACTAGGGTAGGAGATAACTATGGTACGAAGTGACTTGGGTACGAAGTCACATGTAATCTGGCATAGGTGTGAGTACCATCACAAAGAACCAACGTAATTTAAACAATAGCAAAACAAGAAAACTAATCACAACATTGCTTTTCCTATCATCCCTTCCCCTTTCAGCTGTGTACATGTACTACGTCACACACTCCAATTGTTAGAACACAAAGAATATGTTGTTTTAGAAAACACAACCGAATGGTTAGGAACACAAATCTAAAATCTATAACAGGCTAAAACATCAACCGCATAGAAACGAGAGAGAACGAGATATGAAAAAATAAAATCAGAAAGGCGACTTATGGTCGATCGCCCAACCTTCGTCAGAAGCATTTCCATCGTCAAAGCTGTTCCCACTACCGTTGTCATCGAAGTCATATGCACTGTACTTTAGCGATGAAGAATAACGCAGCGACATTTTGTCACTTTTAAAGCTTGATTTGCAATGCTTTTTAGAGGAAAGTATTGACAACAAACCTCAATCACCTTCTCGCGTCGCTGCTGACCGCTTCTTCCGCTGTACTAAAACAGTCCGAAGAATATGAATAGCATAGCTGTCAGTGGCTAAAGCAAGAGATTTCATTTTTCAAAATTTTTGTACAAAAAAGCACTACAGTTATTTTTAAAATCAAAAATAATTATTTATTTGTGTTAATGGAGGAAATGCTGTAAGATAATATTCGCCAATGAAATGTGCTGAAAATAGTCTCTTCTCTGAGAGTGTTTACATCATGGCGGATCGAAAGTCGGATCATTTGTACACTAGTCCGAAAAGTGGGGACAGCAGGAAACCGTACGTGACATGATCTCCTTATAATCCAGCGCAAAACTACTACTAGTTAAGCCCCTTACTTTTGGCAAAATTTCAAGGACAATAGCGATCCCTTTCCTCTATAATCATTTAATGGTTCACACGCCAAGCTTGCAACAAGTGGAAACATAGTTTATCTCAATTTCTGTTTTTGATTTGCCTCGAGCATGTACAAATGTGTACTCATGGAAAACGAAATATGTTCCTTTTTTATGAGAAACATATGCGTTGGTTATTAGCTGTCAATTTGCGCTTTAATTTCTTGGTGGTATGGTACAGGTAACCGTAACTGACGAGATCAAAATGTATTTTGCATGCATTAGATTATTAGTCAAAGTACACTGTAGTGAGTTGAGAAATATTTTGATTCACCATAATCCTGGCTCTCAACCTGTAGTCCGAAACCACTCATTACAACAAAGTGTTTACTAACAGATTGTATTGTGAATAAGCTCTCTGCATACTAGCCCCAGGTTGCTGTTTCAATACCTATTTTATATACTAAACTGACAGGATTTAATATCCACAGTTGCAAGCAATTTTAGAGCTTATGCGGTTTCACGCCAAGTCAGGTAAGTATTTTCTGAACGATGTGTGCAGCCCAAAACAGGTGTCAACTGTGGCTCCTACCTCTGCTCGGCCGCACACACAACATTCCAGGTATATTCCACTCGATAACAGCATACCAGCCCAAAGTTCACAAAATATGTCATGTTGAGAGGTGGCTATTTTGCATCAAACATATTAAGGGATTTGCAAGAGTTCTTGTTCCTATGATGGCACATGCGTCTTAAACCAGAATGAAGCACATCGTGGATGGCTAGATGTAAAATACTGTGTCCCTATTGCGAGTTTGGGGTTGGCTTGCCATTATTCACTGGAATATAGGTGAGATATTGTGTGTATGGCCGAGCTGAGAGGTAACATTGACAGTTGGTTATGGACTGCAAACATCGCTCAGAAAAAACTGATCTTGACTTAGCTGGAAAGCGTGTAAGCTCTACCGTTGCTTGTCGCTATGGCTATGAAATCCAGTCAGTCCAGTTCATAAAACAGGGACTGAAATAGCAAGTTGGGGCTATCCACATACCACTAGCTGGTGAAACATCTCCTCTTCTCAATGCCACTCACAATTTTGTAACGCCAATCTAGTAAGCTGAGTCAGCATTTTGGGAATCTCATAAGTTCCCCCAGACGAAGGTGGGACAAGGCAGATACTCTCGCTAACTAATGTGGCAGAAAACAGGAGTTTAAGGTAGTTACAGAGTTGGCCTTCACGTGGAATACACTCTGGGGTTTTCTTGGCCTCAAATTTCAATGGCCGAGGTGTTCTGAATGAGTTGGCATTATGATATTGTCTGGTAACAGAAAATCACATTTTTAGTATTGTTATTAATTCGCAAGAGCACCCTCCTTGTCTTGCCTCAGCTCGCGTGAATTGACGAGACCCCTGAAATGCCAACTCTGATGATAAGGTTTCGTTTCTTGCAATATAAAAGCCTCTAGGCTACACTGATTTCAAGACAGTTCACCATTTGCCTTGTCATTTAACCAGGTCATGTAAATACCGTCAAATATTGGCTCCATAATTAATGGTTAACTTTGTTTCAGGAGCAAAAATAAAAAATAAGACAATTTCTAATCTAGTTTGCACTTGTAGGAAAAAAAAAAAATGAATAAACAATGTTTTTCTTCATCTGGCCAAACATGTGTCGCTATGCATACCTTTCATTTCAAAATTCAGAAGTAGTTTGTAACTTGACCTGATTGGCATACAGTGATCTTCCACAGATTTCAGCTGATTTAAACAAATTTTACGAACTTGAAAGACCTGCTAGGAATGGACATTCACATGAACTTTGAAATCAGTCAGCTTCCTTTGAATTACCTCCATTAAAGTCACTCTCCCATATTAATGGTACATTTGTTTGAGCCCACTGTGGTCAGGTGGAACCTTGAAAGTCAGGTGTACACCAAAGTTAAAGTGACTTTGATCATATGGTATTAAGTTAATAAATATTGATCACAGCGAAAGAAAATGTGCAAGATGAAGAGTTTTTAAGAGATATATACATAAATTACTTAGTTTGTGCTAGATTTCTCCACTTTAGGGTAAGAAACAATATTCTGTAGGGATTTTCTATTGACGGCTTTCTGTCCTCAAAGTGCAGCAAGCCAGTTCTCGTATATATGTGTTTGAAATCAGTCCAAGATTGTTTGCCTCTTCTTATCATCTCCAACTATCGTTTGTATGTTTTGGATTGTGTATTTAGTTGGGAATAGAGAAGAACTCCACTGATTGCAGCGTAGGACACTTGGACCCACTTTTAGTCTTTGAACCACTTGTCTTTGTAATATACACTCCTGTTACATCAGTTAAATCTTGTGAAATTTACTGTAAATTACCTAAAATTGTGACCAAAAAAGTACATTTTTAGAGGCATATTAATGTTAGGGAATAATTTTTTTATGCTGATCTTGCATTTTTCTGATAGGAAATCAACATTAGTAACAAAGAAACCTCAAAGCACCTTTATTAGATCAGTAGAAATCTCAGAATCAGGAAATATGAGCAATTTAAACATGGACTAAATTTTAGGTCATTTAGGATATATTAGGTGTGGTCATCTGTGAGCCTGTGTTTCAGGTCACCCAAGAGAAAAGACACAGTTACTCCCCCTCCTGGTGATGGCAAGTCTGCTGGTCACAGGTCTGGTAGGGTAGGAGGTCATGTGGTGAAGAAGGACCCTGAAGCAGGGGAACATGTGACAACAAGGGGCAGGGCTTCTCCCGCCTCAGGGCGTCACAACTCCCCGTCTCCTGTGCGAGGTCGCCCCACAAGTGAAGAGAGAAGGAGCCCAGCCCACTTGCAGGGAAGAAGGCACCACTCGCCCAATCCTCGGCTGGAGGAAGGGCGACCAGGTGCGGGTCAGCGACACGAACAGCCAGAGTATCACAACGTGAGACGAACCTCACCATACCACCATGATCTTTCCCCACATCAACAACAACAACATCTGCAGATTGCCACTTTGTCAAACTTGCAGCAGATGGAGAGGAAATACTCCCCGATTCCTTTCTCAGGCTACATGGAACCTAAAGTCATCTTAGACCGTCTGGAGGTGACTATACCGCAGGAGGGACGCTCCTTGCCGGTTCTTGACAGGAAAATCTCCCCCAGTGACATTAGGCGTTTCTCCCCGAATCCAACGTACCGTCACGAGCAGAAGGTGTCCCAGTCCTCTGGGGCCACGGCTCCTGTAGAGTTAAGGCTGTCTCCTGGTGCCCATAGGGTGGAGCACCACATGTCCCCTGGTCCACCTCATGAACAGAGACCTTCCTCACTGTCCCCACTGTCCGCCAGCATGGAGCAGCGTAGGCCCTCTCCCGCACACATGCCTGAGCGCACCTCCCCCATGCTCACTTTGGGAGCCCGCATCACACCTCCCCCTGCCCATGTACCTCACCAGAAGCCTCACAAGATATCCCCAACTGTGTACGTCGACTCTGCAGAATCCCCTGTAGAGCAGAAGCCATCCCCTAATCCCCCCACCTCAGCAGATGTCCACCTGCCACAAGGTGCTCAGGGATCCCGATCAAGCCTGTCTCCCGGATCCCATCTCCATGGTGACAGATCCCATCTCTCCCCTACAGCAGGTTTTGGAGGGCTAGGACACATAGAAAGGAAGCTCTCTCCGTCTCGTGACGGTCGCCCTTCTCCTTTCAAGGCCTATCTGCTGCAGGCAGTTCCTGAGAGTGAGCGCCGCTCACCAATTAGACACGTGGACGCTGCTGAGCGCAAACCCTCGCCGTCAGGTGAACGCCATTTGTCCCCGTCTCCAGTCAGGGCAGGCCTCAGTCCTAGCCAGGCTTTCAGGCATGACCTGGGGCCAGGGGGTGGCCTACCACGAATCTCCCCGAACCCCCACCACAGCCCCTCTCACTCCAGAGCTCAGGATCACCCCCAAGAGACCCTCCGCATTCATGTCCCTCACCATGCTCATGGCCCAATAGTAAGGATCTCCCCCTCTGGCCCAGGTGATATGATGGCCCAGCATATGGCTGCTTTGCCTGTTGGTACTGTCATCAGTGATGACCTGAAAGGACATTCTCCCAAGTCTCTTCATCGACCCACCCCAGCACTACCCCGAGCCATGGCGTCCCCGCCCAGGGGAGCACCTGTCCCTGGCAAACCCTTGCTTTCTGCCCACCTTGGAGGAGCCCCTTTTGTTCCCCAGGGTATGGGCCCCTCAGGTCCACAGCCTAGCCCTGCATTCATAAGTCAGGGTCTTATCATGCATGCCCATGCCCCACCCCGGGTCTCTGCCCCTTTACTTTCTCACGCACAACCTGCTCCTAACCCATTCTCTTTCCCGGGCACTGTTCTCACTAGCCCCCATGGAGACTCAACGGGGAAACTCCAAGCTCCATTGCCCACAAGTCGTCCCACAGGTCAGACTGCTGCTGTCATACGCAAGGCCATCTCGGACATAACGCCGTTTAAGACAAGCCCACGGCACATGGAGGATTCTGATTCTGAGGGCATGCCTCGTTTGACCCCAGAAGGACCATTGCCTGGGGTCCTGGAGGAGAAAGTTAGACCTCCACCTTCTGATCTGGGAGTTCATGAAGGCCAAGACAGTGCTGAGGCAGAGTACACTGCACTGGTAAGACAGAGGGCTGGGTAGCAGTACATGTACAACAACTAACAGTTCATGGCCCCTGGATGATAAAGTTATCTTATATTCAAGTCTTTACTTTTACAAAGCTTTATAATAATATAGTAATCATTATTGTATAGTAAATTTATAGCCAATTGTTTTGCCAAATTGAAATACCCTAATTCTTCAACCTTTTCATCTACAGCTGAAAGCAACATTTCAGTATTTTCTTGGAGAATTATAGGATCTTAGAGAAATAATTTTTATAGTTTTATGAAGCTTATACCTATGGTGGTACAAACAAATTATTTTGGGCTTTATTTTTCTAATAACTTTGTGCATAATTTACTCTTTAAAAACTGCTTTAATGATTGATAAGGTTGAAGATTTACAGTGTCCTTGTGCATATTTTGATTTTGGATAACCGATCCACATTGCTGTTGCAGCCGAACCCCTTTAATATGCGTGTACAGATTCTGAACAACTTCCCAACGAATTCAACCCTCTACAGATCAGCATACAGGTCCCAGTCTGTGGCTATGCACAGAGCAAGGTCAGTGCCTGTTTTGTCGCGTTGTATGCATAGAGTTAGATCAGTGCCTATTATGTCTGAAGCTATGCACGGAACAAATTCAGTGCCTGATATGTCCAGGGCTATGCACAGAGCAAGGTCACTGTCTGTTATGTCCAGGGATGTGCACAGAGCAAGGTCAATGCCTATTGTGTCTGTGGCTGTAACACAGATCAAGGTCAGCGCTTATTACATGTATGTCTGTTTCTGTGCCCAGGGCAAGGTCAATGCCTGTTGTGTCCAGGGCTATGCACAGAGCAAGGTCAGTGCCTGTTATTTCTGCGGCTGTGCACAGAGTAAGGTCAGTGCCTATTATGTCTACTGCTGTGCACAGGGCATGGCCATTGCCTATTTCATATACAGGATGGTGTTGTTCTGCCAAGGGATGATGGAAAATTTCAAGCTATGTTAGAAATTGATTTGAATTGATTGATACATGTTGCTGTTCAATCAGCGCCACAGCGACACAGTAACCTTTCACTTATATAACAGCAATTACTGAGTGACTGTTGGTAGAGGAAACTGGACTGCAAAGTGAACCACCTGTCTTTGGCAAGTAACCATAACAACTGACATGTGATGGGCAGATTTTCACCTCTAGAGTGTAGTGAGAATTATTTCATAAATGTACTTATTACGACTTCCAAAGAGCTGAAGTTTCCTCACTAAAGAACAAAAAACTCGTTTATTATGTTAATGACCACAGTGAATAACTTTGTAAAACCTTCAGGTGCAGCTGTATAACAAGTGCAGCAAAATCTCTGGACATCCTGCGACAGAATCTGCAGAAGACAATGAATAAGGAAATTGATGAAATTATACAAAAATACATGGAGGTGAGTTGGTATCAAACGCATTGAGGCCGAGATGCCTACCAGATACACTTTGTACCTGTGCATACCTAAGCACTCCTTCGATACTACTCGCTGTAATTCTTCAACCTTTTCAGATGTCTGCAAGGTGTTTATTTAAGAATATTCTGAAGGTATTTTTCTGTGGTGACTGATAAAATTGCACTCTGTTTGAAGCCCTGAAACTGGCCAATCCAACCACTGTAGTTTTGCCTCCAAAATCAAATTAGAAATGTGCATAAATTGCACTGACAGTTGCACTTTCATAGGTTGAGGAATTGAGGAGGTGCCTCAAAATAGCCCTGTCCAAGCAGGTGATGGAAAAGGCGTACATTCATGTTCACTACATCACCCCTTCATTTCATGGAATTTTTCACCAACTAATCACTCTGTGATACAACTGGGTGATTTAGAAGTTGGTTAAAAACAGCGGGAAGTTATGATGACTTATTGTATTTCACAGTTAATTTCTCACCAGTATAGTACAAGAGGGTGATTACTTGGTGAAAAGTCATGAAAATTATAGGTTATTTACTACTGTTTGTGCTAGACTTTTCCAACTCCTCAGGAAGGCAGCAAGAGGGTGGTACTGGGCCATTACTCTCTGTACTGCCTCTCATCTGAGCTGAGATGAGTAATGGCTGGCCTTTAGCTTTGTTTTTGTTTTTTGTTGTTTGTTTTTTTTGCTTTGATGGCGGAATAACATTTATCATCAGCCATGTTTAGAAAAAAAAATGTTATGTGGAGGAGGAATACAAATTTTCCATCAGATTTGTGCTTAATTTCTCTCTGTATCTGACTCTCTCGCTCACTCTCTCTCTCTCTCTCTCTCTCTCTCTCTGTCTAAACATACATTGATATGTACAGGTTTTATATGTGTCTATATTGTAGGTTGTAACATATACTGAACATTTGATGTTACCATATGTCTTTTTTTCAGAAATTTTTCAAGCCAGGCATAGAGAACATCAAACTAAATAATGGGCAGAACTCAGTGAGTGAGGAGCACGTACATGCAGTATCCAGACAGATCCTTGAAGAGGTACTTTATTCTTCTGTGTAATATCTGAAGTAACTGTCAATGTGCACAAGTTTAATGAATTGTAGCTTTCAGTTTGGTTTACCTTTAAATACAACAGTCGTTTAAAAAAACACTTCAGCTTTGTAAGCTATGGCCTTGACAGAGGAAACTAAGGATATGTCACCAGTTCCTAGCCAACCAGATTTTCAGTGTTTAGATATTATGTTTAAATTGTTTTGTATCTGTAAAAATGTGTAAAATGTATATGTACATAAATACATATAAATGGACACTGAGATCACTGCAGGCACATGTAGATAGTCTAGTTGCTCTTTGAATTTTAGTTCATTTGTAAACATTAGAATACCATAATTTCAAGAGACAACATTTCTCGGGGACTGGAAACACCTGACTTCTTAAGTTGAGTTTGTCATTGTCTCTCCTTACGCACATTTCGACAGGCCAAGAAGATGTACATCTCAGAACGACCCAGAAGCACAACACCTGTTCGTGACATTCCTGATAATGTGTCAGAAACTGGCAGCTCCAGTGGAAGAATACGTGTAAGTATTTATTTAATTATATTAGTTCTTTGTTATTGTTACTCCTGGCATGATTGTCAGCCGAGGGCTGTGACAGGGTACATATATACCATTGGGTCTTGATTATGTCCATGGTGTTCATTGCTATGTGTGGCATCACAGTTAGCTGGGTTTTTTTTTTTCAAATTCTGATAGATATATGTTCATTTGCCCTTTTGTACCTTTGGGTCTTGATTATGTCCATGGTGTGCTTTGCTATTCCTGGAAACACACTCAGATGAGAGGTTTTTCAAAGTCTTGATAGGTAGGATTATTGTACCATTGGCCCTGGATTATGTTCACAGTTTTCATTGTTATTCATTGCCACATACCAGGGGATTTTCGGATAACAGTGGTAACGTTATTAGGGATTGCACTCTGGATACAGCAATGATTCTTGTGCTGAAAAGTGGCTGAGAGCACACCAGGTTTCAAAGTAACAAACTCAAAGAGCTAGGCACACTACCTTAAAGATCTAAAAATCCAACTGGTCTCCCACAAGAATTAGGCGGTAGCTTTTAAAATGGTAGACTTCACAGTGAACATGTGTTGCCCCTCTGATGATCACTGCTACATATTGTTAATCTTTGATTTTCCATTCCCACCCTTTCTTTGAAAAGCAAGCTATCTCTGGTTTTACACTGAATTTAGACATGCATTGATAATATACACATCCCTGTCAGCAACTTGCTGAGCTGTCAAGTATTGGCTGACATTGTGTATTCTTATGTTTTCCAGATTCCCAGTCGCCGTCGGAGGCCCTCTGATTCTGACTCTGAGATAAGCCTACCTGTAAAGAGAAAGGTGAGTTTGACATCAACACTGCTCTTATCCATTGCCCTAATTCATTAACCTTCTTGCATGGGAAAGATAAACTTTCAAAGCAGTATAAAGCAAAACTACATCGATTTAATTGTCCAATTTCAGGCATTATAGTTCAGCCAAGAGTTTTTGTCATGTCACTTGGGTGTAGAGTAATGTGCGGTGATTTCTCCAACCAGTTGCTGGTTTCTTTAATTGATAAACTCATTCTTTGTCATAGTTAAAAATGAATCCAAGAATTACAAAGTATAATTTGATGTCCACTCTCTTTTTCATTGAACAGAGAAAAGGAAGGCCTCCTTTAAATATGAGTGGGTAAGTGAATTTTCTGTACTTCTTATTTCTGCCAAATTTCATATAAATATGTATGTGTATACATGTATATTTGAGGAGTATATATATATATATGTAAATATGGGAAAACCATAATAAAGCTATTTTATTTCCGAGGGTGATATATAGGTTCATCTGGCTTTTCTAACCAAATTAAAAGAATACCGTGTGTAGAACAAAATATCTGAGAAATGCACTTTGCCATTATTGTTTACAAACTGTTGTGTATTTGGATTAGTCAGGTTATTTGCGCATCAGATGTATAACACAGGAAATACAGCCTCCTTTATCGGTGCTGTGATTAATTTGCAGGAGAGGAACTCCATCGAAGACTCTGAAATCACACTCACCTGTCAGGAGAGAAGGGCCAAAGGTATGGTTGTTGTTGTTGTACTTGGGATTTGGGCATAGTTACAGGAAAGTAAAGGTGAATACAGCAGGGTACACAAGGCAAATACCTATACACGTCCAGTAAATCACCTGTAATTTTGTGGAATTTGTAACCAACTTACCACCCATGCTACACGAAATGTAGGTGAGAAGGTTGATAAACTGGTGAAAAATCATGTGAACCCACATTAAATCATAATAATTGTATGTGATTTTTTTTAGCAGTATTAAAAGTGACCATTTACTATCTGCAAATTAAGAGATATCAAATGTAATGGCTGTAATGATGTATACATTTTGTATGCTGGTAATTTTTATGGAAATTAATGATTCTCAGGATGATATGTAAATGTTCAGTCATTTGTGAATACAGTCGTCTACTGCACAAAGCCAGCCTATGGTAAATGGCCTAAGATTTCATCCTTGACTGAGTAGAATGATTTGCCCAATCATGATAGTTGTATTTAGCTTAGAAAGGTGTTTACAGGTTTGAAAAGAAGGTAGAATGATATCTAAGTAGAAAACTGAGTTTCACCCCAAAAAGTATTGTTTTGTGACATTTAATTTTCCTCTGAAAAGGCTATTTGGGAGGGGAAAATTTAGGCTGAGTTGATTCTAAGTACATTGTGCCATGTGTTAAAGATATATGTGTTGCTCTGATAGTCAGTCAAGTTTAACCACATTGACCCTCACTTTGTGGAGCTGGGTCTAACTATGTAACCAATGTGTAGAAAAGTCATGAAACCAAGATAGGCTTTTTTGCACAGTATAAAATTTTGGTTTTTGCACAGCATAAAATTTTGTGTACAGCATAAAATTTTGGTTTTCATTAAGATGTTCAGTGCCATGCTGGTGTTGATAGTCGATCAGAATTTCACTGAGTTGACTACTTTGTTTTTGTTTCAGTGGGAAACTGATCGTATCAAAACTGACACGCTGTTTGTGATGGGAGCCAGGGCGAACAAGTATGTTTTTCAAATCCTGCACCTTTTTTCCACAGAAGAAAATAAGTAGTTTCAGTGCAGTCTTCAACTCTCCTCTTTTCCATCAAGACTTTAAAATGGAGTGTCTAGTTTCCAAGTTTCAGTGCAATCCCCAAACTTTTTTCTGTAGCATAGTCAAGAATTAATGCGGTGTCCAAATCTTTGCATACGCTACTAGTGGGCAAGTTTTAAAGGCAAAATTTTATATTAACAAGCCAACTGAATAGGCTTCAGCCCATGGAACTGTAGTTAGGTACACTACCAAGTGCTGTTGTTTCACAAAATGTGAACAAAATGGCTGGGAATGTACACACTAGATGTTTATTACTGTGTTGAGGAAATTCACCGTAATGTGGGAATGGTTTACAAAAGTTATGAAGCATTGAGCTCTTATTAAAATAAAGGCTGTCAAAAGGAATGAAGCATGGAAGTGTTCAAAAAAGTTTAAAAGGTTATCGTAATTAAGTATGATAATTTGTGGACAGTTTTACAAAGCTTCATTCCTCTTGTTTTTGATTTCTAAAGAATAGGGTTTCCTTGGTCCTGTTTAACAAATGCTAACACTTTTTGAACCTTGAGATGAAATGTGGCAAAGAAGTTGATGGAATCCTGTTACTGTTGTTTTCAGGGCGCTGGGACTGGGAGCAACACGCGGTAGACTGTACATCAAGCATCCAGATATATTCAAGGTTTGCACAACTGTTTATGCTTTTGTCAAGAAATGTTGAAATTTCTGCTGTGTAACTTCATAAGTGGCAGACCAAGGGTTAATCGTGAGTTGAGTCATACTGAAGACCTTAGAATTGGCCGTCTTGGTATTTTCTTGCTCTTCTCCATGAAGAACTAGGGCTTAGGTAGAATACTGGATGGCTGATTTTTGGTACTCTGTGACTGGGTAACTGGTCATGTCTGGTGTCTTTGGTATGATAAAGCATTACAGTGTTCAGTGTGATAACCCAAGCCAAGAGAGTGTTAAGTTATGTTCAGTATCCAGATGATGAAACTTGTAACCTTCATCAGGGAATACATCATTACAGATATAATATATAGTATGTCTTAAAATCCTCCCCAGAGCAGTATTTTATGACATTTTTACCTGTTTAAATATATGCTTTTGGGGTGAAATGTTAGGTCATTAAGTCCAACTTGCCTGTTGTTGTTGCAGTATTCAGGTGACCAGGATGACAAGCAGTGGCTGTTTGACAACCACCACATGCCAGCCACAGGAGGCAAGGCCTACATGTTAATGGTGGAGGACATAAAGGAGCTGGCTGAGAGCGATGAATACAGGTACTACAACATTAACAATAACATGGATTTATAGTGAAGGTTTGTAATGGGGTACCTTTTTCTGCACAATGATGACTAGGGTCCAAGCTGAATTCAACTATATTAAAAAAGGCATATTAGGAGAAAAAGGTAAATTTGTTGAGGAATTTGGGTACATGTAAGAAAAAAGTTGAGGTAAGATGAGTGCTTCACTCCAGCTCCTCTGCTTCGTGTTTTCTCAGAGACAGTCCCAACCTACTCCTGAATGAAATCATCGGGTTTACTGTCCCAGAGTGGATGTGTGACAAGATGAAGCTTCAGATGGCTGCCATGAGGACGGATGTACCCAAAGCTAAGGTGGCCGGGCGTAGTCGTTCAGGGACGCCAGACACTCGCACATCTCAGGTGGCAGGCCAGGTTACCAGGGAAACTGATACCAAACTGCCATTCTCAGCATTTTCAAGCACTGTCAGTAAACAGGTGCTGGTGGAAGTGAAGACAGAAGTAAGTAGCTCGGGGCAAATTTTGCTCTAGTTGTGTGTGATGTGTATTGAAATTGTTCTCGTCTTATTTGGCTCATTTTGACACTTGACATAAAATTTACCTTGGTAATAATATCAGTATAACACCTTACCTTCATAATGATATCAGTCAGTAGGCTGTGGTTGGATAGGCCAAGTTCTGGTTAGTCCTGTGTCAGTATGCTGTGGCTTGATAGACCAAATACTGGTCAGTCATGTGTCAGTATAATGTGACTGGATAGGCCAAGTACAGGTCAGTCCTGTGTCAGTGTACTGTGACTGGATAGGCCAAGTACAGGTCAGTCATGTGTCAGTGTACTGTGACTGGATAGGCCAAGTACAGGTCAGTCATGTGTCAGTGTACTGTGACTGGATAGGCCAAGTACAGTCATGTGTCAGTGTACTGTGACTGGATAGGCCAAGTACAGGTCAGTCATGTGTCAGTGTACTGTGACTGGATAGGCCAAGTACAGGTCAGTCATGTGTCAGTGTACTGTGACTGGATAGGTCAAGTACAGGTCAGTCCTGTGTCAGTGTACTGTGACTGGATAGGCCAAGTACAGGTCAGTCCTGTGTCAGTGTACTGTGACTGGATAGGCCAAGTACAGGTCAGTCATGTGTCAGTGTACTGTGACTGGATAGGCCAAGTACAGGTCAGTCATGTGTCAGTGTACTGTGACTGGATAGGCCAAGTACAGGTCAGTCCTGTGTCAGTGTACTGTGACTGGATAGGCCAAGTACAGGTCAGTCCTGTGTCAGTGTACTGTGACTGGATGGGGTATCTTGTGTGAAGTCTTAGGCTCAACATGTCCTTGCGTGATGTGCAGATGTGGCTAGTGGAATAGCGGACAGAATGTCAGATGGCCTGTTTATTGAATAAACATTGTGATGGTTGGTTTTCCGTGTATATGTGTTTCAGCCTTCACCTTCTAACACGGAGGAAATGGAGCTGCTGTCAGGGGATAACGAGGAACAAAACCACGTGGAAATGTCGCCCCTGCACATGAGCGGAGGGTTTGAGGACGTCAACTCTGACTTGGACACACTGGACGAAGCACCTTTCTTGGCCCAGTGAAATGGATATTACTAACGCAAGTAATATCTGCGTATTTAGTGTTACTGTTGTGTACAGTGGAAATGTGGCCCAGATACATGGATATTGGTAACACATATAATATCAGTAGATTTTAGCACTATTAGAGTAATTCAACATTTTTTCATTTTGGCAAGATATTTATTCCAGCATATTCGTAGTCCATTGTTCTGTCTAGACTGATAAAGTTATACTTCTTGTGAACCCCCTGGTATTGGCCAAAAATAACCCGCAGTTTTTGTCAACAAAATCAAACTAAACAGGTGCATACATCGCCCTGAAAGTTGTACTGTCATGCGAAAAAAGTCCAGGAGTTAGGGTACCTTGCATTCGGTAGAAGGGCTAACATTTGGCTTTATATAGGAATGATAGCAACAAGATAATGTTAGTACTTGGAGCAGATCATTTGTCTGTTAAAGGGTGCACATGACCCAGTAATATGGATGTGCATATAAGGACATAAGCAAGGTCAATGTTAAGTGTCACTGTATACCATTAGTACAATTTGCAGTTAGGCTAACAGCATTACAAGCCTATTATACATTGTAATTAGCCTTCGATGTGTTTACAAGTTACATATTATATTTATTAAGATTTTATTCTGTCAGACAATGCCACATCAGATTATTCATAGACCTCCTTGTTCATCACATGTAAAGAAACTTTTGTCAAGTTCAACCATGGTAGCTTAAAAATTTGAGTTTTCATGTGTGAAATATTGTGCTGTAGCAGAGCTGCCCACACCAATGGCACTAGTTTCAGGCAGACATTTTAAACTGATTTGATGTGGAGAAACTTAATATTGTGGCAGCTAACCAAGCAGTTACTATTTACTGTTCTCTTGTAAACCGTTGCTGCTTACATGCAGATGCAGTCATAGTGCTTTTATATATCACTCGGTGGAGCGGCTGAATTACGCACAGACACGACAGATCATGACAATTGTTGACAAATGACAAATAAATGACCTAAAAATGTTGTCCACGATGAAGTTGCACATCTGTCCTTATTCTGAGAGTTCCCCTGATCTCAGAAAGATACTCTGATATTTGGTTGGGAGATAAGACGATATCTTACTAAAAAATTGGAAGTCAAAGGACCATGGCACGAGAAGTAATACTAGTATATTATGACATTTAATTGGATGAAGTTAAATGAAATTTTCTATATTATTACTGGCATTGCCCCTGATCCACTCATGTGGGCTGTTATCAAGGATATGGCACTCTCAAAACTGATGGACGACTTCTCATAGAATTCAGGAAATTGTAATCTGGACACTTATGGATGACAGCTTCAAAAGTGCGATGACTGAGATGTGAACAGGTGAATCTCAGACTTGGGGGTAATATCAGGTTTTATCAAACGAGCATATTTAGACAGCTGTTTGGTTCTGTGCTCAGTACAGCGTGCAGTATAGTTTTGACTCCCATTGGTCACATGGGATAAGGTATACAATATGATTGTTCTCTGTTTTCACTTGTGTTGTTAAGTATTTTTTTTTATTGTTGTTGTTGTTACAGCTCACTGTATTAAACCAGAATTTTGTGTCTTCCTGTTAAATATATGAAATGAACTGTTGGTGTGAGTAAAACTTATTTTTTTACTGTACAAATGTTGCAGTATTCTGTTGATAGAGATATCACAAATAAGGTACTTCTGACATGGATGTGTGAGAAATGGGAAAAGCCAGTTTCCCCAATTACCATAAAATCTTGTTAGTTTGGTGGTAGGTGTTTTTAATTATTAGTGCTCTGTGAAGTAATTATTTTTACATGTATTGTTATTGTACAATGATCATGATTAACAATATTATTATTTTGTTGTTGCAAAACATGTTGAATTCAGTGACATCTGCACATTATGTATAGCTACATTTACTGCCAGTGTAGTTACATTTACTGACAAGATTTACAGTACATTTTCTTGTATGTCACCTAAAATTTTTTTGCTATAAGATGGCATTTTCAGAATAACGTAAACCCTTTAAAATGATACATTTGTGGCTTCCTCTTCAGTCGCATGTGATAAGGTCTGCCAGCATCCTGCAGGTGGTCGTGGGTTTCCCCCGGGCTCTGTCTGGTTTCCTCCCATCATAATGCTGGCCACCATAGTGTAAGTGAAATATTCTTGGGTGTGGCATAAACAGTAATGAAACAAGTAAATAAATGATACAGATTCATTTGATGACCACACTTCATTTTTGCAGATAAGAAATTTATCAAACCTATCAAAATACCCTTAAGTGGTCATGTAAGGTGGATGAATGTAGCACCCTGTCATTTAAGGCGAAATACAGTATACGTGTATTGTTATTAATTCAAAAATTCACTCATTGTTTTAATATTTACATAAAGCTGTACGCTCGGAATGAATGGCATACCTTTACTTATGCCAGAGGATATTTACTTGAAGAAGACTGTGAACGCAGGTCCCAAGTCTTAGATCAACAATAATACGAGTCATCCAAGGCCTGTTTCATGGAACTTTGCGATGTAATCTTTCTAGGAGCTCTCAAATCAAAAATATTTTCTTCTGTATGGTGCAAGAAATTATCTAAGATAACCAAGTTTGCATCACTGGGGTCTGCCTGTGTAAAATTAAATTTTATTTTTCTCATTGTTGTATGTTTCTGTGTCCAGGCTACTTTTTTTTGCAAATTTGATTTGTGGTGTAAAAATTTCTCTGAAGTTGAATTGCCATGTGTTATTGAACTTTGCTCAGAGGTGATTAATGACCTGTACTATTTTGAGGCCTTAACTTTTAGAAAAACCTGTTTCAGGGTGACTTCAGGGATTGTCTGATCAAAAGGTGTACAAGGCGTACCCCTGGGGCCTGTTCCGAAAAGCAACCATAGACTACCGTAAGTCAATTGTAACTACCATGACAATCCATGTTAGATAGGTAGCTTTGGTAGTTACGATCAACTTAGTGTACGATTGCTTTGTGGATCAGGGTTCTGATGATACTCTCAATGATCATAGAGAACATAGAGAGTGAGATATGTGCTGTGAGCAGTATGCAGACACATGCGCTGTGAGCAGTATGCAGACACATGCGCTGTGAGCAGTATGCAGACCTTCAGAACTTTCTCGACACTGAAGCTTGCAAGGTTTCACACCACGAGTGTTAACATTGGGGTGTTCTGTTGAGATGTTGAATCACCAAATCTTTAAATTTCAGATATATGTAAAATTGTTGTCAAATGAGGTGTTTTTCCAGTTGAATTTCCAGATGTTGTGTTATAATTTATATTTATAGAACCATGCTCATTCTTCCATTTACAGTCAGAACATACCTTGCTAATGTTGTCAGATTGGAGGCCAAGTTTCACATATTACTCATTGTTAACACTCATGGATTATTCTATAATTGTATCTATCATTATTGTAAAAAGAAAAAAAAAAAAGAAAACCCATCAAGGTATAAATGGATGTCTCAGATTTCATGACACAGAATAAACGTGTTGAAATATTAATCAGTTTGTGTTCATGCATTTTTTTCCATAATGAAGTCTGGAGGACAATGCGTTTCAGCTGCCAGAAACACTGACACAAGTGCTGCTTTAAAGCTTAAAGACGCACTCACATGACACAACGAGCACTGTCGTTTACATAAAGAAGTTTTAATGCATAAATGCGTGAATTATTTTATGTTTTGAATCTAACCATACAATGCATGACTTCGCCAGTTGTATTGGTCAAAGCCAATCACGATGGCAGGCATTCACCCAGTGAGTGATGCAAGTTGCATTTCTTGACCACAGCAAATCCAAAGCGAAGCCCATTTACAAAAGAAAAAACTATGTGCATTCTGCTATTTTTACTTTTCATCAGACAACGTTCCATTCGCATTCAGAAACTGTCAGATGGTATATGTTGTTGGTTTGTTTTTTACACCTAGGCCAATTTTGGCCAAGGGGTAGTGTCATATCAGGCAGCGTCCGTCTGTCAGTCCATGTCCTTGTAAATGCTCTACCTCTGGAATGGTTTATCTGACGTTCACCAAACTTACACTTTGGCATAGTGAAAAACCCTCTTGATTTTTAGTGACCTTGGTGTCATTTAAGCTAAATTCTTGTAAAGGCTCTATCTCTACAACGGCTTAGCCCAAGCTTACCAAACCTACACCACACTTACACACTGGCGTGAGGAAGAACCCTATTGATTGACCTTTTTTTATATAGGTCATTGGGGTTGTTTAAGTTAAATTTTATAAAAGGCTTGTAAACATAATATCACTAAAACGATTAACCCCAAGTTCACCAAACTTCCACCACACTCACACTTTGGCATAGGGAAGAACCCTATTTATTTTCAGCAACAGCCTTTTTCTTCAAGGTCATTGGGGTCATTCATGTTAAATTTTATGACAAGCTTTTAAATGCTCTATCTCTTGAACAGCTGTCCTAATTAGTTCACTAAGCTTAACTCACAGTCTTATGAATGGCTGGTGTTATGCATGATAGCTCTTGGAATTTGTATTTATGTGTTACATTTTATGTGTACTTAAGGCCGAGGGGTTTTCAGTGCAGGGCATGGTATTTTTTAAAATGGGTGATTTGCCACTTAAAAGATTGATTAAATTTCATTAATTAACTTTGTCCTCTGATAACTTTATAACTTAAGTAACTCATCAAATTGATTCAGAATTGCTTAAATTCAGTCTTCAATGCCATGGGAATTTTCAATATATTTTGAAGTATTCAGTTTTCACAAAATTTTTTATAAAAAAGTCAACTAACTATGAGGTTTAGAATACCATAAAGCAGCATGTGAAAAGCAGACAAAAATTCCCCAACTACTTGTGAAGACAAAAGGGGAACAAAATATTTATTTATTTTATTTATTTGATTGGTGTTTTATGCCGTACTCAAGAATATTTCACTTATATGACAGCGGCCAGAATTATGGTGGGAGGAAACCAGGCAGAGCCCGGGGGAAATCCGCGACCATCTGCAGGTTGCTGGCAGACCTTACCACGTACGGCTGGAAAGGAAGCCAGCATGAGCTGGACTTGAACTCATAAGGACCACATTGGCGGGAGGTTTCTGGGTCATTGCACTGCAGTAGCATGCTCACTGACTGAGCCGCGCAGCCCACCCCCACGGGAACAAAATACCAATTCTGCTAAAATGCTGCCTTGTCTGTTAACAATCCCTGACTCATCACTTTGGGGTAAGGATTTAACAAACTTACTGCCTGTAAAATCTCTGGGGTTCAATTCCAAAACACCGCTTCTGACTTACCTCAAAATTTAAATGCTTAGTTTTTGTTTAACTGGAACTTATAATTTTGGTATATTTTGCCTTAATGTAATACTTGAGAAGTAGTAAAAAGGTTTAAATTTGTACAGCACATAAATAAGCCCTAACACATTTTTAATACGACTTAAGTAATCCTAAAGAGACTATACCTGAGACCTATGGTCAAAACAAGATATCTCCAACTGACTCGGATTTTCTATATTTTAGTTGAACGGTGCAAAATATTCAATGAGTGAAATTTTTAGCCCTGCGAGTGGCTGACTTCCCTTCTCAAAAAGAAAATAAACTTAGTAAAGCACTCTACAGCAACCCAATTAAAATAGGTTTAAACCCAGAACTACCAGATGAAATACATGTACCTTAACCAGCCATTTTAGTGGCTAATGTTTTGCATGACTACCTATTTTGGATTATATTCTGAGATTATGTGCAAGATAGATTTTAGTAACAAATTAGTGATGACTTGATAGAAATTCTGGAGGCATAGTCTCTTTGAGTAAGTGTGAGTCAGATAGAAACGCTGTAACGCCGATGTCTTGTTGAAGTCATGTTTATCCAGACTGTTAGGGGACTACATTGTGAGAACCATGAAGAGGTCGTTTTACTCACTGGGACTGGGAGAAATAAACAAAACAATTTAAATAGTATTGTAAACAAAAACCTGTAAACAAAGATATAGAAAAAAATGACAGAAAATAATGTAAATCAAACTATGCATCAACAATACAAAGAAGTGCAATTTTTTCCGATCATTTATACCATTGAATTGTTAGGAAAAACAGAGATCAAAAGATTTCAGCAAAAGGGAAACATTAATTGTAACAGCACATAAATAACCAGGAATTCATGAATATTTCATGTCTCCTTACATGAAGTCTTAAGAGAAATACCTTCATTCTTTGCTCTTCAGAAATTCATGCAATTTATGAAACCATCTTTATCACTTTAACCATGCTGTGAAAAAAACTGAAAAGACGGTATGCCTTAATGGTATGGTATATATAAACAGAGATGGAGTAAAAGTATGGCCACAGGCCACAGTACAAGGCATCACCTGTCCATTCTTAACCTGCAGATTCCAGGTAGCAGGTAAATTTACGTACAATTTTAAAACATCTTACACTGTAATATAAATGCTCACAACCCAATTTAAAAAATGCCACAGCATATTCAATCAGCTTCATCAATACATATATCAATTAAAAAAAAAAACAAAAAAAACCCACAATGGTACAATTTGTCACATGAGTGCACATGCACTGAGGCAAAATCGAAATATGATGACCTTGAGCTAAATTCCCTGCATAAAAACATTACATTTCTCAACATCATGTTATCTAATCAATTCTATGGTCTAATTAAAATATAATCAAATGTAACCTCCCTCTTGAATATGACCTGACTTGAACTCAATGACTTAGGACATGTACATGCGCACTCGAGAAAGCAGTAAAATCTACTGTATGTATAAGAGTTCCTATAAAGCAGAAAAGCTGCAAAAACACACATGGGTAAAATAAAGCTTTCAACACTTTCAAAAAGGTTAAAAATTACCCTATAAAAGAAATAGTTCATTATTTCCTAATAATCAAAACCCCTTCCCTTTATGCATATTAACACAAAATGGCTTTTCAACTGACTATTTTTTTGTATGTGACCCAGAAAGTGAAATTAAAACAAGTGACCGGATTTTGCTGTTAAGGCTGTCACCAGGACTGAGAATGATGGCCTTGAATTATAAAAGCTACCCTTCCTCCACTTTTCATGGAATGGAATGGAAATGAATTCTTCCCAAATTCAAACAACAGATATGGCAATGAAGGAGCATCCCCCCACACATCTTATCTGCTACAGCGAGCATTTATCTGACAGAAGAACTTCCTCAGAGCAGTCTGTGTAATTATGCACTGTGGTTAACTCTGTCAGAACTTAGGCTGTAGCTCAAAATATGCAGATCACATGAACAACTCTGGTTTAGTGAGAACTTCATTACTGCCTCGCTGGCAACAGGGAAGCTTTGAGAGCGAACTCCATTGTCTCCAGAGGTAAAAAAAAAAATTTCCTACAGCATCATGTGACATGCCAAAGCCTTAGGGCTAATTTTATTGACATTAATTTACAGATAACTTGTCTCCCTATGTTTGGGAGGTACAATGACACTTGTTTCCTTCAGGAATTGCTTATGTTCACAGATTTTCCACTCCTCAACTTCCTCCATTGTTTGCCTACTCAAACTATATATAAGCTTCCATGGCATCTATGTCTGCTTAACATTTCTTGGCACGTAACATGTTACATTAGCACTTTTTTTTTTACGATTAATAATGAAAAGAATTTCAACTCTAACTCCTCCATTCAACTGCTATGACTGTGTATAGACCCAGCCAGGCTTCAGAGTTCCTTACAGGTGACCTGGCAGTGGTTTGCTTTCGGGTAATCGATCATGGAAAACCCATTCCACTGCAATACCTTGGCCCAACTTAGCCCAAGCAAGCCATGTGAATGTTAGATACTGGCTAGAAGTGTGCTCATGGCTTAACGCCCACAAAGCACCTTAAAACCCCGCTGGTTCTATGGCATGTGACGAACAGGTCTATCGAGGCTGCCATGTCACCCGTTTTCAGAAGCCATTTTCTAATCTCCTAGAAGATTTGAAGTCCTTCCTATGTACATGGTACAAAACCAGAGAATGAGCAGTAAGTAGTCACTAAATGCTGGGGCCCCTTTCACAAGTCATTCCCACTGGCCATTATACACTGTGTGTAGTACAACCAATTAGGTGTTATGACCTGTTGGTGACTACTAGTTTAGAGCACACTGTAACTTTGCATACGATTTGTGAATCACGGCCTCATTCCACTAACAAGTCTTAAATCTTAAGTCCAGTGTTTTACCTGTCGCTACACAGCAAAGCATAGGTAGTACTATGTTGTGAAATGCAAGTAAGTCGTAAGTTTTAACTTTAGACCTGAGTTACGGCTTACAGCCTTTAGTGAAATGGGGCCTGGGCTCCCAGCCGACCAGCTTGTATCATGTGATCAGATCTGTGAAGGTTCCCCTTTACCTTAATCTATATCCCGCTCCTAACAGATAAAAAGATCTCATCTGCTGTAAATGATGTGCATAAAACATCTGCATGTTTCTTATGTCATGAAAATTGAGTTCACAAGAACACCCATAAATTATAGTCTTTACCCAGTGTCTGAAAACAATAACAAAATATACACCGCTTGTAACGGTGACTTCAAATTATGCTGCATTAGCTAACATAACAAATCTTACACCCAGAAATACACATAAATAATTCTGACCACTAAACAAGAACACAGAAGGATAAACCTCTTAACACAAACTTTACAGGCTTATAAATTTGGAATGAAAGGGGACTAAGAACAAAAGTTATATAACAGTTCAAAGAAAGGCTGAACCATTTTCACAATCCTTCCACCAAACTCTACAGGTGGACAACATCCTTCACTTCTTCTAAATCAATGAAAAACGTGGTTCCAACCGATTGTCTACGTCACAAACCAAGCTGCCAACAGATTCTGTCAAAACGGAAATGTTTAATGTACTCATCTGAAAGTTCGAAAGATTGATTATTATAATTCAACATTTCGTGGCGAATTTAATGTTTGAAAACATAACATCTACCAGTAGATAAACAAGTGGGATAAATAACTGTCTCTAGAGGAATGCCTCACCTGTAGGATAAATTTCATAATACTCTAGCAATGTGAGACAGACGTAAATAAAGGCATGCAGAAGAAAGAAAGCATGTGTGCGATAAACTTCATTCTCGAACACTATCATTTTGTAATATGTCAAAAAACATATTTCCAGGTAAAGCAAGCAAAAATTTAAATTGGAAGTATTGGAATGTAATATAAAGTGTAAATCATTCGTCACACAAAGAGCAATATCATACATATATTTACATTTTAAATTGTCACCCTTCCAATGCACATTAAATACATCAATAGCAAACTAAAATCTGTAGACAGAATGCATTGGTGAAGCTTAAATGAACCAGCTGGACATTAATATAAATTGACACACACGTATTTTAAACCACCTTCCTAATGATGTGCGTTTGATACTTTACTGATATTAATGAAGAACTGGGTGACTATGAAAAGTAAGCTCTCTCTGAAAACATGTCATCCTTCTTTTTGCACGATGGAGACAAATTTAGTATGTTTCCTAACCGGGTGTCTGGGTACATTCTCCCCCACCAAAGCCATGTTTTTGTACCTTTTTCTCCTCCAATTTAAAAGACCTATCCTCTCTTTAACCCTACATGACCACAAGACCAGAAACCTGAATTCAACTGTCAACTTCAACAGAAGTTATAATGAATTACAATTAGTTTATGAATTTTATTCCACCTATCATGCAATAAGTATAACTTTACAAAATGCATTAATTATGCAAGATATGACTTCGTATAATAATCCTTAAGAGGTGTTCAATAGTCATAGTATAACAACTGTTACATGGCTTTCTTTCAGAAACATATCAAAAGTTTAACAAAAACTCAGCGACATAATTCGTCTTTATAACAGCTAAAAACTTTAATATACACACCAAGAAATGACACTTTGACTGACTGATAATTTCATGGGCCCTAAAATCTAATGAAACACTGTTAAATTTTTATACATCTTAATAATCTGACTAGAAATCATCTTCTTCTTGCACACATCTCTCACTGAAATGATGCTGAAAACAGACAACAACAAACAATAAAAACACTGACATGAATTTTGTCACTAAGCGTTAATTTCAATTTACATATGGATATACATTTACAATATAATAATTCCCTGTTATTATTAAGAACATCTAGCCGTGTGCTATTAATGAACATTCTGTACACTTCGCATCTATCCACCCAGCACTGGTATAAAGGACAGTGGTGATCTATCTCACAGCCTGATTGAACACTGCCCAATTACCTCCATAACTATGGCTACCTTTATTACAAAGGCTAAACTACTACAATTCTTCGACCTTCCCGCATGTTTGCAAGACGTTTATTCAAGTATACCCTGAGAACATTACTCTGCGTATACTGATAAATTATGCTTTTTGTAAAGCCTGGAAATTATACAAACCAACCATTCTAATTTTATCTCAAAACCAAATTAAGAACGTGCAGAAAATGCAATGAAAGCTGCTCTATCGCTTGTGAAATGATTGAGGACTTATCATTTTTCTTCAAGTAATCACAAGAAAAATGCTATTTAGAAAATATGTCAGGAAAATTTTTCAGACATCAAAGATCAAGCTTAAGATGCAACTCGATTCAACCGGTCGTATGGATTTGGTCCTGGTCACTGCTGACCACACAGCTTTAACAGTTAACCGATATACACGTACAGGATGGAATATCCGGTAAAACTCCAGCTGAGTTACATCATTATTTTGCACACACAAGTGCTTAGGAACCGATGCAACAATTTATTATTGATTGGTGTTTCACGCCGTACTCAAGAATATTTCACTTATATGACGGGGGCCAACACTATGGTGGGAGGAAACCAGGCAGAGCCCGGGGAAAACCCACGAACATCCGCAGGTTGCTGGCAGACCTTCCCACGTACAGCCGGAGAGCAAGCCAGCATGAGCTGGACTTGAACTCACAGGGACCGCATAGGTGGGAGGCTTCAAGTCATTGCACTGCGGCAGCGCGCTAACCGACTGAGGCACAGAGGCCCCCCAATGCAACAACAGAGTGGAGTTGATTGGGGATTTAAGCTCCAGTACGTAGAGCTTCAGCCAATGGCAATTATAGAGACGTGACTGGCACTTATGCTGATCAACAATGACGAGAGAGACAAGCATTGAGTTCAGTTGGGATTGGTTTTAAGCTCCTGTGTAAGCCGAGCTTTGGACACTGCATCGCACGGAAGGAGTGACTGGTACCTATGCTGATCAGCAACGACAACAAACAGAGGATCACCCACCTGTGTTTCTGTTGGCAGTGACGATCTCCCAATCCTCTAATCCTCGGGGGTCAGCTCAGCAGAGAGGATGTGCCAGCGCTCAAACTTACGATCAGGGTTCTTCAGAGTCTCAAACCAGTGCTTCAGCCGATCCCCCTTAGCATTGATACCCAACTGTACACCGCCTGAAATCAGGTCAACGAATGTAGCATGTTAACTACCACCGAGCACAATGAAAATCTTGCTCAATTATTATGGGATCCATTTTGACAACTGCGAGTTTTTTTATTACATTTTCATTGATTTATTATTTATTTGTTTTATGCCATACTCAAGAATATTGCACTTTCAAAAGCACAGAAAGGCCTGTATTTTTTCTAAGAAATTGATCAAACTTCACAAAATAGCAGGTATGTGGCCACATAACGTGGCTATGTACATAACTGTAATCATGTAAAGTGTGTTACTTTTAAAAAAGCTAAACTTCAAGTGAAAAGCAATATATGTTTCCAGTATGATATAATCCAAGTTTTCCAACAAACCTGAAAACACTTTTCTGAGATCAACAATATTCTCAGAATGGTTGAAATTTTAGATCACTTAAGCTGTTCACACTGGATACTATAAGATACACTCATAATAGGCAGCCATCACTATTCCCAGTTCAGATATGAGATAACATAGAGAGCGATTGCCCTGTATCTTCCCATTGCTACCCTCCTTTGTGAGCAGGAAATCTATACATACCCAACAGGGCTCAAAAGTACTCCTGATTATTATGTATAAACCCATTAATAAACTATGACCTACCAATGAAGTCATTTTTGCCAATGTCTTTGTCCCACACAGTAATTTCCAGTGTCTTTTTGGCCAACTCGTTCTGTTTAATCTCATACACAAACTCCTGGAAATTAACGCGATCAAATTAAGATATTTTACAAAGAACTATTTATATTTGTTCAAATGCACTTTTTCAAACACAGAACAGACAAATTCAAACAAGACACAAGTTTCCTTAGCCTGTGGTTTACTTTGGTCATATCCACAGTACAGTCATGTACTTTCTTGCAGCAGGATAATTCCTAATAAAATCCTATTAAAAAGATATTTAATATTTAAACAGAATTTCTCTTATGCAGAGTGCTAAATGAGAGAGCAAGACAATTTTCTTTTTGAACAAAATCCTGATTGACCTATTTTTCTTTACTTGTGCAGTTCATATACAAGGACCTGTTAATTTGAAAAAAGGATCTGAAAGTCCTACCTCATGAAAATCTGGGTTTAGTGTCCTCTTCTTGATGGATGTCTTGTACTTCGATCTCTTGTCTTTGTCTGGCTTCAGGTATCTGGTGATAAATTTATCTATTTAGTTGATAGCTACTTCATACCATAATTTTTACCTGGAGGAGGGAGGTCAGTATCAAGGCTGCAGGAAACTGGAGTGCGAGACTAAAACCACCATTTGGCAAGTTACTAACAAACTTTCCCACATCTGACATAGAGATATGTACAGCATATTGGTGGAAGCCAAGAGGTATTCACTGAATAATAGGCAGCATAAATGGTCACACAAGCACTGTCAATCGCTTAATGTCCCTAAGACCCACATGCAGTGAGGATGGAGGGAACTATAAATTCCCTGTTCAAGGCTGGATTTGAACCTGTACTTCATGGGTCCTAGATGGTGAAAGGCATGCACCTCTATAAATCAAATAGCACACATACTCCAAAAAAATATCATTTGCTTACTACTGCACAGTGTCCAATCACCATTTAACTGTTATGTTTCAGGAATTCTTGAAAGATTCTATGTCAAGTTCTGCATTTTTCTTGGCACTTCTCATGCATAATACACTGTTTATATGCCCACTATCAGACATATAGATGTACTGGTGTTTTTTACTCCACACAGAGGAACATGCTGTCATTTAGACACATCTGCTTACACTTTAACATAAGGGTCGGAGTAGCCATTGCTATCCATGGCCGCCAGCTCTGCACAGCGAATGATTCCCACAATCAATGCCTGCTTGTGTGTCGAGAACTTCAAGCCAACCAAGATCTTCCCACGGTCATTCGACATTAAATCGTCGTCTTTCTCCAGCTGCCAAAAGAAAGCAACACCATCGCCCGTTATTACAAGGGAAGAGAAATGAATATCAAGGAGTTTATTCTGAATGTACATGTAAGGAACACAGCTGGGAAATACACTATGGTGATATCAATACAAGGAAATACTTTATACAGGATATCAAGAACATCCATTCAAAACACAATATAAGGCATGCAAATACTATTTATTTCATAATGAAGTGCTAAATCCTTAATTTAAGATTATTTTTGGGCTCTGGTCTATTCATGAACAAAGTGCACATTAACACTGGTTCTTAAAGACCATAACAGTTGAAGAAGGCCAGAGCCAAACCAGTCAAAGGCAGAGGGAAGCATTACTGGTAAGTCTTAACACATATATGCAGCTGGTTATATTTATTTATTTAAATATTTACTTATCTATTTCACGCCACACTCAATAATATCTTACTTACACAACAGCGGCGAATATTGTGGTTGGAGGAAACCGGTGCAGAGTGCAGGGGCAAGTTGCTTACACAGTAATGTATACCTTAAGGAGTTCAACTGTGAAAACAACCAGCTGGAGACAGCATACGGATTTGAACCCATGACCCTTAGTTTCACACACATGTACTCGCTGTGAGAACCATTGCAAATGGAACTGGAACAGGAATATGCTTACGGGTCTTTGTGAAACTTGGCTTGAAACAACATAATTAATACTGATAATCACCCAGCATAAATGCACTTGTATCAGTGCATAAATCACAGCACACACTTTGTTCACACACGTTCAAGTACATGTCAACCTTAAAACCCCAACTATCTAACAGAGTTGATCAGCTTCGATCGTGTGTAAACACTGGGAGCAGGCCGAGGCAGCTGACTGGCTGTCAGGTGAATCAGAGAACACACACTACAATGAGGAGTACACTGTGTCAAAAGAGAAACTGAAAGTAAGAACCATGCTGTTAAACTCAATATTAACATAGACATGCAAGCCACTCATGCACAATATCATCTTACAAAAAAAAATAGCCACACATTTCAGACATTAAATCCCAAATGGAGGATGAACTTCATAATTGTTTGGCAATTTCATTTTCTGTGAGCTCCTGCTTAGCTAAGACAATAACAGTTGACTGCAATGTTCAAAATTCTTATTATATAAACTTTAATACCGTCAGTATATGACTGCACAAAAATTATGAGACATGAAAACTTAAAAGCACACAAACGTCAAACTTGATCTATTCTTGACAAGTGAGATACGTGTATTTCTAGTACCTAGCAAAGTGCAGTGAACACATTCTAAAACTTTATATTCAAACCAAACGGCAAAGCTTAGGCTTATGCTGGCAGGAACGATATCAATCAATGAACAAAAAAACAAACGAGTAACAAGGCAGGAAATATTCAAGAAGCAAACCAAAACCACTGTAATCTTGTTACAGAGATTGATGTTTTGTTGGTTTTCTTTTTGTCAACACACGACAACATGTGTTAATTTCTGTTATTAAGGTAACCATGGTTTTCAGTGACTGACATATTTTTGTGTTCTATCACTTCTGACCTACTAAAGACAAAGTAATTCATATCTTTCTCCTTTTTTTACTCATAAAACTAATTTTTTTAAAGAGTCAAGTGAATAGTTCACACTAGACTGCTTTATGTATGTCACTGAACACTAATCCCGAACTCACTTCTGTTAACATTCAGGATTTGGCATTCTCTTCAGTGCTCTTTGAGCCTTACACAATTTGTGTATGTCACTGAACACTAATCCCAAACTCAATTCTGTGAACATTCAGGTTTTGGCATTCTCTTTAGACAATTTAAATGTCTGAATCTTCAAAAGGATTGTTTCCAATCTGTAGGCAAAATTAATTCCGTTCAATTTGAAATTTAAGAGATGGATCCGAAAGAGATATAAGAGTTGTCGTTAAGATAATCACAATCTTCATATGAGACCAATCACAATGCTTTATCATGCTGCCTGACCAATCATGTCCGTCAATGAACTGACAGAGTGCCTCCTAAGCAGCATCTGGCCTGGACTGAATACCTGGTGTTAGAACAGTCTTCGGTGGCTGGTGCAGGTGTACTTGTTGCTTCCTGAATATCTCTGACCTGAGTAAAACACACACAACAGCAAACCTTTTTGTTTACCGGTAGTTGTTTCTCCAGGTAGATGTTGAAATGTTTGGTCTGGTGAGGCTTGAGGCGCTTCAGAGGCACTCGTGTTTCCCCGATGAAGTCGTAGCCAAACGCATCCTCGTCAAGAACAGACAGCCTGGTAACAGTAACACACCCAAATGTTGATCAATGCAGATAACGGATAGCAACTGCTGTATTTGACCGAAGTTCATTTCTGGAGCCAATCAAAGGTCATTTAATATGATTTTGTCAAGCATGGAAACAACAGTAACACTAAAATTTATTTATTTATTTGACCGGTGTTTTGCGCCGTGTGACACTAAAAGTCTGAAATTTCTCACACAGGTCTGACGTGTATCTCACTTAACAAATTAAATGCAGTTGTTGGCACTTCAGGAAAATCTAAGAAGGTTTCACTCTTTGATTTTCAAAGTAAAAAGCAGGAAAATGGGAAATTTGCTAAAAGACAGAAGATTATCATGCCTGTTTTGGGGACTACAATATATATCATTCTGTCTTCCAAACAAACCTCAAAACACCTAGAGGCCAAAGATCAATAAACCTCTCAGAATCAGGCAAAATGAGCAACTTTGTCATGGAAGAAATCTGAGGAGATTTAAGGGTTGCAATCTGTCACCGTCTCACTTTCGTTAACTACATTCACAAAATTTTAAAGGACAGATAGACAAATAAAAGATCGACGAACAAAACCCAAACCCAAGCGAGGCATCATGATCTGCATATTCATTTCAAAGCAAAATAACTTCACCAAAGACAAATTTGAGAAAAGTCTGAACACCTTTTTTTCTAAATCCTTGTGTTCCCCTAGTGTTTTTGAGTTTTAGTCTCAGAGCAAGGACGTGGAAGCAAAGATCGTTAACAGATTTTGACTGCACCAATACTAAACCCTGACAGACAGTCAGAAAATGTGCAAGTGACTTTTATGAGGGTCACAGGATGCGATTGTTGTTGTGAGTAACAGATACTCTGGTATTACACAGACCTCAGGGTTTTCTTGATCATGTCTTCCTCGGTGATCCCATAGTACGTCAGCGTCTCATTCCACTCAGGGTTCAGCGTCTTATGAATGGTCTTGGTCCTCAGTTTGTTGGACTAAAATCCAAGGAAAACAGCTTAATGTCAAGAAGTGAGAATGACACACAAAATCCCATCAGGAAATTTAACAGCTCTGTGTGCGCTTAGCTCAGAAATAGTTAATTGCTCTTTTTAGGTTGGTTGCTTAGGAATTTAGAGATCTGACCAATGACATATTCCAGGTACCTGACAAACTTTCTAGTTTTTTCATCAGCAGAAGAACCGGTCAGTGAACTACGAATTGATTTCAACCTGCAATATCACTGGCCAATCGGCCTGCGACCACTGGTCAATCGGCTTGTGACCACACTGGTCAATCAGCCTGCAACCACACTGGTCAATCGGCCTGCAACCACACTCTTCAATCAGCTGCACCGGTCAAACGGCTTGCAACCTCATTCGACTGCGTCTGGAACAGACCTTGAGTCAAACGAGATGGTAAGGGCACCCTAATGTTAACAGCTGCAAGAACAGTCCCACAAGCATGTTCAACAGCCAATCGGTCTGTCTCACCTTACTAGCTCCTGGTAAAAGGTGAAGCTTCACATAAGGATCGGAGAGCCCATTGGAGTCCATCGCCTTCAGGCCCTGCAAAACAATAACAGTAACAGCCAATGGGTGAAGATTTACAAAACGTTTCCCCTGGTAACCTGGCTCAATGTGAGTATACAAATTCATTCATGTATCCTTAATTTCAAACCCCGGATTCAGATTCATGAAGCGTACTCAATGCTAAGTAGCCCTTAGCTAAGTGCATTTCATATCTCTACAACATAGTTTGTCATGGTCGTTAAGGGCTTACTTAGCTAAGTGTGCTTCATGAAACCACAGCTTGATACCTACACTGGCTTATCCAACTTCATGACTGCCCTAAATGTAACATCATATCACACAGTGTTTGTAAAGGATGGCTGATTTTGTTGTCATTATGAAGCCCGGCTTATTATTATACCCATAAACAGGCTAGGAATTAACGGATTCAGCATTATATTGGAGAGTGAAAATGTCCAACATTAACGTACTACAGATAGCCATCTTACATGTGTACAAGGGCAACCAGAATCATTCTAGATATCAGAGAAGGCTACAAGAAACGGGGCGCTGACAGATTTCCATCTCCCAGCAGGTGTCGCTGCAGCCAGCTAGGGATTTTACATCATAAGTTTTTCATTGCACAACATCAAACATGTTGTGTAGGACAATTTATGATATATATAGTCTACTCACTACAAAGTTGCACAGTTGATGGCGCAGTAGGGTCTGTAACATCACTGAATTGACGTTACATGTCAAACTTTCACGTCAAACTTCTGCCAGTATCTCATTACTTTAACTGCCACTGATCAGGTATTGTTAATATTACCCATTGGAACCACAAAATTTATTTATTATTTATATCACTGGTTTGATGCTGTACTCATGAACGTTTCACTTGTACAACTGGGGCTAGCATTGTGGTGGGAGAAAATCGGGCAGAGCGTGGGACAAATCCAATCTCATCTGCAGATTGCTGGCAGATCTTGTGACATACCTCCAAAAAAAATAAATATAATAATAATAAATGTTATTCTATGATCGATGCCATATTTTATAGGTGGAACATACACATACAAATCAGGTGACAGCAATCAATTAATCAACAAATCAATCAATCAATCAAAACTGATATCTGTCAATACTTACCCTGGCACGCACCACGGTACAGTGAAGAGCGTTGTTCACGGAATCATACAACAAGGAAAACTCCAGAGTGCCCAAAGATGCTGAAAACATAGAGATGTTAGTGAAGAAAATATGCCAAACCTTCTGAAAATACATAGATATTTGTTAAGAAAAGGTGCCAAAATAAATGCTGAAACATACAAATGTCAGTGAAGAAAAATCTCCAAAGATGAAGAAAATATACAAATCTTAGTGAGAAAAAAAGACGCCCAAAGATGATGGAACCGGTCAGTTATCAGTAAAGAACATGTTCAAACCAGGAAGCAATTAATAGTTTTTGACGTAATGTGATTATCTTTCAATGACTTTCGGTTTTCGACAAAATTCACATGCCTTCTATCTGTTTGCCTGTGTTTATACAACACTCCCTCACAATGCCTTAATTATCAATCAAAGATGGGAAAGAAAAACACAAAAAAACATTACCATAGAACCTGATACACAAAAATCAAACATAGGTTACTGTTTCACATCTCGCCGTGAATAAATATGTTGCTAAAACTTGAAACACCACCATCTTGATCAGAAATGATCACAGGTAGCCAGAGTACTGTAAAAGTTGCACAAATTTCAACCCAGAAAAGTGCAAATTTTGGTGTCAAAATTAGCATTTTCCTAGCAGAAAAATCTTCCTAACTTCTGAACAAACCTCAAAACACCATTTTAAAATCTAATTAAAAGAACTAAAAGGATCAGGCTAACCAAGACACTTCGTCTAAATCTTAGGTCAAGTACTTAATTCCTCATGCATATGAATGAGCACCTTACAGCACAAATTACACACATTTTTAATTTGATTCTGGAGAACTGAAATACACTGGTTGGCTTGGCTAATTTCAGAGCTTCAAAGGGCATATTATTTCATCAATCTACACAGAATAACAAGCGAAAAGTGTTAAGAAATACAGTGAATCTAAGCCCTCATCAGCATGCTGTGTTTACAGGTGCTACATACTTCCATCACTATCAGGTGAAGAGGGTCCACCTTCCTCCATTTCTTCCACACCGGGTTTCCCGTAACGATTGAATGCCTGATCAATGTCTCCCTCCTCCTCCAGTTTAGGTGGAATCATCTCAGACCCTGACCTCAGCGAGCCTGTGCGGCTAAATCCTGGGAAAAAACACAATGACAGAGGGCATGACATAGTTACCTCCCCTAATGTAACTCTCCTGTTTCATATCACAATCTCTGGGAGCCTGTCCAGCTAAATCCTGAAGAAATCAGAATGACAGAGGGCATGACATCACCTCACCTAACTCTCCACGTTTACCAAGACGTCCCACCCAGTACACTGGCACACAAAGCTTATCAACCCAGCCCCACTAGGCCAACACACAAACAAAAGTATATGGTCAAATACATACTTCAGACAAACATTAGACAATCTTTAACTTCTCCTTCGATATATTTATGACAAGACTAGAGAAGATCGAATGTCAAGAAAAACTGCATTACCCAGGTCAATCTTCATTAGGTCTGAACAAATACTTGAAGCAAATGCGATAAAACATAACTAGTGAAACAGAGGAACAAAGCAGTTGTCTTTCGGTAGAACATATATTATCACAAAACAGTGGTTTGCTTGCTTCACATACTGCGATATTTTGCCAAAAATGACATTGCTGTTGATCTTGATTTTTATGGAAGCCTATGGAGATGGATTTTTGATGGGGACAGAATTTCAATAAAGGATTACAACTGATGAAAATCAGTGCCCTTATGAACCATTTTTTTCCGCAGAGTATAGAAAAACAATTAACGTTTGTGAAGCAAGCAGGTTGTTAACCCTTCAACAGTGAATATGTTACATGATGCTGAATAAAGCTACTCAACAAATTCTAAGACTGGGGTATAAAAATGAGGAAACTGATCTTGAAATGGAAGTTATCAAATTAGTGTACATCAGCAAAAAACAAAAGTACAAATTTCTCAAAGTAAAAACAGTGCTGACATTTTTAAAGTTTACATCAGTCTTTGTGTCAGTTGTATCAGTCTTTGTACATTTAAAACCAGCTAATTGTGCTAAGTTGAAATAAGGAGAAAAACAAACAGCCCATAAAACACACAATTTCTGTGTCATCCTGACAGAAATCTACAGCATATAAAGGGTGTAACTTTTACTGCATTTAACGACCAAAGCAAGTAAAACTTCACAACCTATGTTTTTGTTTTTCTAACAAGTATTTTTAAACAATCTTTTACAATTAAGTTCTTGAAACTATGTACCAATATTGGTTTTATCATAAGCTCTGATGTCAGCGGGCTCTGGGGAAGAGCAAGTTAGATTTATTGGACTGACTAAGTCAACCCTTGATAAATAAAGTTATGATTACATGTATAGCCAAGAAAATCAAATTAAGGCAGACAACTGAGCCAGCACCAGGGTTTGAAGGGTTAACATAGACAGACAACTAACCTCCCATACTTGATTTCTCGCTGTCCGTCTCATCGTGGAGGTCATCCCCTCGGCTGCTCTCTGTGGCACTCAGCTGTCCTCCGTACAGAGTCCCACTTGTAATGCTGGTTTTGCTACCAGCCATACCCTGGGACCCGTAAAGGTGATTACTACCTATGCTTATGTTATCACTCTCTGAAACAGATATGGTTGAATGTTTACTTATTTATTTCTTTTTGGAATTAAAATTTTATTAGAATGATTTTAAATTAAACATATACATGTACATCAGTCTTGTTTATTTTTCCAACATTGTAAATATGCAAATTTGCATACTGGATTGAAAATATCAACCACAAATACTTATTGGAAGGATGCTGTAAAAGCTCTTTAACACAGCCACAATATTATGGCTATTGCTTTGATAACTCACACTTACTAAAACTTTTAACCATGTACAAGAATTCTAACCAGCCAAATAAAACCTGACTTAGTAACGATTTCAATCATATATAACTATGGTAAAGTTTAGAGAAAAATTACAGGTACGTGGTCAAAATGTAGAGGGAGAAAGTTTACCAGGCGTACCAGATTCAATTCCACCTTTATTCTTCCGCCGGCCAATGCTGACTTCATCATCTGAGCTGCTGGAACTCTCCTGTTCTGAGCTGTCGCCATAGCTACCAGCACCTCCTGCCAAAAGCAAAAGAACCATGGGGAAATGACTAATGACAGTTTCACAATAAATCATAAGTACCAGGGTTGTATTTCCCCTAAAGTTTGGAGTGTGAAACTCAACTTCTGCAAGCACATAAACACCATAAAATGATACTTTTGATGCTAACATTTAGGGATTTTTTAATAAGAAACGGATGGATCTGCCATATCCAGATCCGACACTAATTCTGCAATGTTCCTTTTCATTTCATATCCGGTAACAGCAAATTTGACACCATGATGTCACAGATTGACTGAACAATTAGGACATCTAGTTAACCTTACAACAATACTATTTATGAACAGTCAAATGCGTATTCTTGATTGACTGTTCAGAGAAGTCTTTTAAATCGTCACAAAAAGTGGCCCTATAACGTGGATAAATCATAATCAAGCAGAATGTGTCACATGGAGAAAGCTAAACTTCATACCACAGTATAATCACAGGTCTTTTGACCCAAAATAATAAAATAAAGCAGAGATATTCTTTCCATACTGAAAAGACATCATGGATTGCTATCAGCGATTTCTGACATGTTGATACTACTAAGTATCGATTTTCTTGTCCAGAAATTCACAGTGACTATTACATGAACTTTGTTTCTATATGTTATTTTGCAACTGTAGGCCAAAGTGAAGAACAGTTATACCTGACTGAGTTACCTTCTAACAAACATATTACTAATATATATGATTATTACAATTTTCATCTCAACACATATGTGAACAGATCGACACAGATACATAAATCCTTCTGATATGACAACAAAAATATCCCTGCACCAAAAAATTGGAAAATCCATAAAAAAAAAAAACAACAAAATATTGACATCAGGAAAAGATGTTAAAAAGCCTCACCCCCACCACCGCCACCACCTCCACCACCCCTACCCCGGCTCCAAGTGTTGTAAGTCCTGACAGAGCCTGGCCGATTGGCTCGCTGCGAACGGCCTTCATGACGGCCTCTGTTCAGACTACCATGGTACTTCAGGCCCACAGCATCTGCTTTCTTCTCGGGTATCGTGTACTTGGGTATTCCTTTGAAAAACCAAGCTCCTGATCTCTTCCACACCTAACAAAGAGGAGAAGTGAAGATAACTGCTTTACATGAAACACAAATTTCACCTGAAACTTTTGTTTTAATGAAATATCACACAATCACATTTTCCTTCCATACGTCTTGGATCAATCTAATTAATAGACACTGATGTCTAGGAACATGTATTTAATTCCTTCAAATACACACTGTTTATAAGTTAAGGTGCATAGTTTAATGTTGAAATAAAACCATGCGTGCGATATTTGACTAAAATACTAAACAATAAAGTTCATTTTTACAGACAAATAAAGTGCATAAAGTATCATTTTTGGTGCTAAATTTACATTTCCCCATAGAGATCTATATCCACCTTCCATTCAAACAAAACTCAAAATACTGTAATTCTTCAACCTTTCCGCATGTTTGCAAGGCGTTCATTCAAGCATATTTTGAAGGCATTATTTGACTGTTGACTGACAAAATTATACTTTTCGTGAAGCCCTGAAAGAGGGCAATCCAACCATAAACCATTCTTGGTCATGGACAAAATTCTTTATCAAATACAGTATATTTCAATGTGAATAATGTTTCAGCAGCTGTGTAGTTTTATGATATGAAATGTTACCACAGTGATCATAAGTGTTATAGATATTCCCATAGTTGCAAGTGCAGACTTACCTCCCTTGACTCGCTGCAGATCTTACAGAGCCACAGAGGCTGTCGGCTCACATTGTAAGTATCCACACCGCACTTAGTACACACAGCCTGAAACAGTCACACACATATACATGTACAGTCACTTTACAACTTTGTGTTCCATTTAAAAATGCAAACCAATATAAAATATAAAACAACAGTTTCTTTCCACTCTGTAAACTTTGCATGTTTTTACCTTTGTTATATTTGCAAAATTATGACTTTAACTAACATTTTTACAAGCAACAAATATTATTATCCAGAAGTAGGACTTCACTGATAACTCAACCTCCCAGTATTTTCTTTCTTTCTTTTTTTCACAGTCTGCCCTCCCTGTCCTGCATCCTTGATGCACCTACACCCTATCCACACTTATGCCCTTCCCCTACCTATGCCCCATGCCTCAGACATTCAGTGTCTGTGCCTCCGTGTCTTACCTTCCTGCAGTCATCACAGTAGGTGGTCAACGCCCACAACAGGCCAAACCCCTCACCACACAAAATAATACACCCTCCCTGTACCTGCACCTTCTCCCTACCCACACCCACTCCGTACCTGCACCTTCCCCCTACCTCCATCCTCCCCGTACCTGCACCTTCTCCCTACCTCCATCCTCCCCGTACCTGCACCTTCTCCCTACCTACACCCTCCCTGTACCTGCACCTTCTCCCTACCCACACCCTCCCTGTACCTGCACCTTCTCCCTACCCACACCCTCCCTGTACCTGCACCTTCTCCCTACCTCCATCCTCCCTGTACCTGCACCTTCCCCCACCTCCATCCTCCCTGTACCTGCACCTTCCCCTACCCACACCCTCCCCGTACCTGCACCTTCTCCCTACCCACACCCTCCCCGTACCTGCACCTTCTCCCTACCTCCATCCTCCCCGTACCTGCACCTTCTCCCTACCTACACCCTCCCCGTACCTGCACCTTCTCCCTACCTCCATCCTCCCCGTACCTGCACCTTCTCCCTACCTACACCCTCCCTGTATCTGCACCTTCTCCCTACCTCCATCCTCCCCGTACCTGCACCTTCTCCCTACCTCCATCCTCCCCGTACCTGCACCTTCTCCCTACCTCCATCCTCCCCGTACCTGCACCTTCTCCCTACCTACACCCTCCCTGTACCTGCACCTTCTCCCTACCCACACCCTCCCTGTACCTGCACCTTCTCCCTACCCACACCCTCCCTGTACCTGCACCTTCCCCCACCTCCATCCTCCCTGTACCTGCACCTTCCCCTACCCACACCCTCCCCCGCACCTGCACCTTCTCCCTTACCCACACCCCTCCTCCTCCCCCTGCATCTGCACCTTCTCCCCTACCTCCATCCCTCCCCCTGCACCTGCACCTTCTCCCTACCTACACCCTCCCTGTACCTGCACCTTCTCCCTACCTCCATCCTCCCCGTACCTGCACCTTCTCCCTACCTACACCCTCCCTGTATCTGCACCTTCTCCCTACCTCCATCCTCCCCGTACCTGCACCTTCTCCCTACCCCTCCATCCTCCCCGTACCTGCACCTTCTCCCTACCTACACCCTCCCTGTACCTGCACCTTCTCCCTACCTCCATCCTCCCCGTACCTGCACCTTCTCCCTTCCCACACCCTCCCTGTACCTGCACCTTCTCCCTACCTCCATCCTCCCTGTACCTGCACCTTCCCCCTACCTCCATCCTCCCTGTACCTGCACCTTCTCCCTACCTCCATCCTCCCTGTACCTGCACCTTCCCCCTACCCACACCCTCCCCGTACCTGCACCTTCTCCCTACCTCCATCCTCCCCCTACCAGCACCTTCTCCCTATCTACACCCTTCCCGTACCTGCACCCTCTCTCCACCTACACTCCATGTCTCAGACCATCAGTACCTCGGTGTCTCTGTGTCTTACCTTCCTGCAGTCATCACAGTACGTGGGCGACGCCCCCAGAAGGCCAAACTCATCACCACACAAAATACACTGAGATGCTCCGTCCCCCATAGCATTCTTCTTCATGTTGTCCAGCTTGTCCACCAGCCGGCTAGCCAACAAAAATTACACACACTGACATACTCCAGAATTGTTCACTTATACAAAGACGGTCAGTCCTATTGGATTTCTTTATTTCTTTACTTATCTGATTACCTTTTCAAGCCGTGTTCCAGAATGTCAGTTTTACTGGAATAGGAAACGGGTGTGCCCGTAGTAAACCACTGACAACAAACTTTCACATGTGTTATGTACAAAACTTTCCTACAACAATGCCATAGGACAAGCTTTCTTGAAGTGGAATGTATTTATTTATTTATTTATTTATTTAAGTATCTGATTCTTGCTTAATGCCACGCTCCATAACTCTTCACTTATAGAGGCCACTGGCAAGTTCCTGACAAATTTTTGCAGGTGTGACGTACAGATGAGCTGAGATCATATTGAAGTGGTCTTAACAAACGTTAAACACAAGATTCTTAGACTGATTACAGTCACCAAAGCCCAAAACTTATATATATGGAAAGCTTATCGCCTAAATATATAGATGTAGAGGGTCAAATGTTAATTGTCGGGCATTTGGGGTTTGTCCGGTACAAGGTTGTTGCACACGTTCCCTAGTCCTCCTGAAGTCCAGTTGTCTGCTCTGCACGTTTTTTTTTTTACTTATTTACTTCTCCATTTATTTATTTATTTCCCATGGAAAAAAAAAAACAAACAACAAAAACAACAGAAAGTATAAGTTAATGAATACTATCACAAGTAATTAAGACCAAGTTGGACTTAATGACCTAAAATTTCGTCATTGACAAAGATGCTTATTGGTCTAGACTAGGAGAATTCTATTGACTGTAGAAAGGTGTTCTGAAGTTTGTTTTGTAGATGAAGGTAAGGTGATATCCTTTCGGAATAATGTAAGTTTCTGCTCCAAAAGCAATATTTCATGGTATTAATTTGCCTCTAAAAATACATTTTTTGAAATGAAATTTTAGGTCATTTACAGAATATCTAAGCCAGTTTCATGATCCTGGGACCAGGAAACAGGTGGCTTACCCGATGCGCTCCTGTTCCACCTGTTCCAGGTACTCTGCCTTCAGGATCACGTTCATGATCTGCTCCTGCTCCTCCAGGCTCATCTGGTCGTTCTTGTGGAACGTCTGCAGCTTGTTTGTGTGAACCGACCAGCCTGCCCCAAGCCTGGAACATTCAAATACATGCATGAAACATTCACACACACACACACGTGAAACGTTCACATATACACATGAAACATTCACGCACATACACGAAACGTTCACATACACACGTGAAACTTTCACAAACATGCATGAAACATTCACGTACATAACTTCTGGTCTCAGGTCACACCTCCATCTACACACTTATCTGAATGGGTTTGTATGTTTTATTGGTGTTTCATGTCTCTTTCAACATTATTTTCACTGTTCATACATGTAATATCTATTTCTTCTAATTTTGTTGACAGACTTTAATACTGCTGAAAGCAAAAAACATTACATTTCTTTTCCAGGTCTTCTGAAAAAGTAAAGATATGGATATGGTGACTTTAGATGGATTAACCACGCCAGAAGAGAGAAACTCTGTATTGCTGTTATAATCAAACTTATGCCGGCTCAAAATGACATACAAGTTGCCCCCCCAAATTAGAAGAATTAAGGTACTCCCTGCCTGCAACACCATGCCCCTTGCGCCAGACACAACATTCCAACCTAAGTCACACTATAGTGACACTGGGCTGACCAGTACTTGGTCTATTTCTTCTATGCTAAGCATCAAGCAAGGTAATGCCAAGATTACCAATGTTACAGTTGTAGATAACCCTGGTATGAATCTTTTCGGGATTGAACACCGGATCTATCTTTCATAGGGCAGACTTAATAGGATTTCCTTCACATGTAATACCATAGCCAACATTAGAATATTCCCAGCACTGAAAGCCAGATAGATCATCTACACAGAGGTGGAGAAAACTGGAAGGAGATCAACCTGTTTTATCTAGTGCTGACCACATTTCTAGAAATATATAATTATAAAGTCGACGAACTGGCAGCAGCTACATGCATGATTTTCATGTTGTGATTTGATTTATCTGGTTGATGTTTTATGCCATAATCAAGAATATTTCACTTATGTGATGAGGGTCAGCATTATTTTGGGAGGAAATAGGGGCAGAAAATCACAGGGGGGAAAATCACAGCTCAAAAATAATACAAAAAAGAAGAAAGATTAAAAATACAAGTATTCCATGTATATCACTTAAAGACACCATGATGTGCATGTAGCTGAAAATACAATTAATTTCCGAGAATTTATTTTCTTAAACCAAAACTAAAACCAATATCAATACAGTGAAAGTGAGAAGTAGGCTTTATTAGACTGACAGTCTTACATGTACATCTAATGACATGTACATACATATACCTCTATGTATATACATACTGTAAATAACCTAAAATTTCGTCCAAAAAATGCATTTTTAGACACAAATAAATGTCATAAAATATTATTTCTGATGGTGAATCTTACATTTTTCCAGTAGGGTATCATCATACCTTCCTATCAAACCTCAGAACAACTTTCTAAAATCGACATAATTCTCAGAAAGAGAAAAAATATGCAACTTAGTCATGGAGGAAATTTTACGTTGTTTAGGATAAATATATACATATATCTGTATTAACCATGTTCCATACAGGAAGAATTCCAATACAGTCAAGACTTACTTGGCCCTGAGAGCAAGCTGCCGGTCATTCGGGCACACCCAGCGATCCATGTCCGTCATTAACCTTCTAACGGTTCGTTAGTTCTGGCCCATCATTGGTATAATCCTGGCATCATGTCCACAATGTCAGTACCGGCCACACCACGTCAGAGTGGGACGTGTGTTATTCCGACAGCTGCGGGCCAGTGCAGGGCGAGAAACTTCACCTGCAGGTGTTGTTCTGTGTCTGAAAACATTCATGAAGTATGCACATGAATATCACGCCTTCATTTTATGACTTGGAATGGACAGAGGACAGGTGCTGTCCTAAACAAATGGATATTGCACCTGTGACTCAGCAAATGGATAGAGGTATTGACGTCGTGTTATTTTGACCCAGAAGTCTGAAGAATGTCCTGCAGTGATTCGCAACCAACATAAATTAGATACACATATAAAGGCGAAACTGTGCCTTACACAGCTAACAAATGCAAACCTCAAGCTTTGATGTGCAAGTATATGTACACTGGTACAAAGCTGAATTTTCCAATGTGAAGAAAAGGAAATATTACACGAAAATACAAGAAAAACCATCTCAATTCTCCACGTCCTTGTTTTCCAATTCCAGTTTCTAACGTTCAATTGCCTGATGACAATGAAAGTTAGAAACTTTTGGAATACAACAATCTACAGTAGAAAACTGAAACGATTTTCTTGTTTTTTTTCTTATACCAGTATGAGACAAATGGTTGATTTTTATAACTGTATCTAAATTTCAGCGTAAAATGAAAGATGACATGGGAAATATTTAATATACAGATCTTATCATTACCATTTAAATTTTGAACATTTTAAAAACCATATATGTACATGTAGTCATAGATATTGAAATGACAATGAAACTGTCCTTACTACAATTTTCAAATTAAAAATCTCTTATTGTTTAAAATAATACTGTTTCAAATAACACAGCATATATTCTGGCATGATCACAGTAATATGCGCAGCCAAAGAGACAAACAAACAAACAAGCAAACAGCAGACACAGTTACCTTCTGGCCACAGTTCACACTACACTCATATAATACGTGTACATCTTAGACTACATGTCTGTAATAATCCATTTGGCGCAATGCTTACCAGACAACTTACGCGAAGGAAGGAGTAACTAGGATGTTACCAAGATCAATGTGGGCGAGCCCAGCAGCAATGTGGAGACTCTCGAATAGCTCCTTATTTATTTATAGGACGTACTGCACGATGCCCTATTAGAGGTATCTATTAAACACTGAGGAAAATCAATCCTAACAGACTGGCTCTGGTAATGAAGCTGCAGTGAGGTGATGTTATAAACAGGCTGTATTGAAATGAAAAACTTGATTAACGTCCTTATAATGAGCATGATAAAAGCGGAAAGGTTGCGTGATAAAAGATGATACACACACATCTGCATAAAAAAGCCCACATACTGTATCTCCAGCAGTCAGAAATGAAGACCAAAAAAAAAAAGCAAAAAAAAAAAAAAAAAAATCTATCAACTACAATGTAATTCACATACACGTACGCTTATCAATACTCCAGCCAAAGAGACTTAAATCAAGCCAGAACAATGAGCATACTAAGAAACTATAAGACCAAATAATAACTGACATTGTGAAATATTTACCATATGAAGTGCAGCAGACCTGGTGTGTTTGTGAGTTTTGTGAGAAATGGGTCACAATGTTAATGAAGCGAACAGTTCCTGATTGACTTAGACTACAACTGTTCAAGATTGAAACGTAATTAATTAATAAATTACGAAATAAATGTACTGATGCAGATGAAACTTATTACATCAATACTTTGGTCACAGAAATATTAAAAAGATAAGAAAGTTCTATGTAATAGGGGAGTTTAGAGTTTGAACTCTTTTGTCGCAGAAGGTAAAGAGAGTTCAACTGTCATGTGAATTGTCAAAAATGTCAGGCAATTCTGTTCACTTTAATTTCACTTTACCGATCACCTGTCTAGCTGTGTTAGGAAGATACAAACGAACTCTCCTTTGTTCAGGAGCTTCTTAAATCAAAAAACTTTCAGCTTCTCAATATTCCTTATTGTACGCCTGGTCTAAATAACTTATTTGAAACTCTTCTTAGACGTCCATGTTGCAGTAAATGAAATCCGAAATAGTTGCCTAACATTTTTGACAGGTCACATGGTACAGTAGGGCTTTTCTTACCTTTAGTGATAAGTGTTCAAACTTGACACTCCCCTATTGTTTTACTAGGTGAAGGAGACTGAACATGACATTGTACTTTAATTGATACCCGTATATATTCCAGAAAATTCCAGACACATTCACATACTTGTTTTCTTCGTTTGTATTCGCACATCACACCATCATGTAGAAAATATCGGATTGTCTATATGACAATTAACATTCAGGTTCATAAGTGAAGGAATCCATTCATACCCTATGCATAGGTAATCTGAAAGCAGCCATTACATGTACTTTGGTATGCTCAATTAGATGTACGGCTGATGTACCTGACAAACCTCTAGATGTAAACCATAGTTAATCAGAGAGGGAGGGAATGGGGTACGGGTAATCACTACATCTAGATTTGAACCTGCAATCTCTTTGGTCAAGAGCTATAATCAGCCTTCAGTGCATATCACCACCAGTAATTGCCAATGAGAGCTGCATGTGTTTAGAGGATTTACAATAACCACTTCAGCCCTGATAGAGCCTTTCACACATTACCGCCCTGGATTTTTATCTTCCATTACTAGGTCAATGGTAATTAGACTACATGTACATGTAGTTTTTGCATCTCTTGATTACGGACACTTACGCAAACTTAACTTTTAGCAATGTCAAAAGGGTCAGCAGAATATTTTATCTACAATGAACAGCTGCAAAACGGAATGCAAACAAAACTGAACGTAGTGTCAGACAGATTTTTCCATGAATGAACTGTCATTCTTGATCTCTAGCCATGGCTATCTGCCCGTCGTCATGACGACTGTTAAGTGGAAATCAATACAGCCCCGATGGCGCTGGTATTTCTCGTCTCTATTAGTTTGAAACTATCACCTGGGCATTTTTCTGATCATTTCCCAAGCATTCGCATGCGATACCATCATAACAACTTGAACATATATCAAATTGATCAGAGCACTATCTGAACACAGCATAAGGACAGCTATGTCTGGCCTTATATTATTAGACAGGCCACTGTAAATTAGGTGAAACCAAAATCCACAAGCAATGAGGACAAACAACATTGCTACTCCTGTCTCCTACCCTGAACATGTAATTCACAGCAGGTACTTCTACACTCACATAACTGTACACATGCATGCAATTGCATTCGCACTGAACAAAATAAAAGTAAATGGAACTGAATTAATTTTGAAGTATTACAAACAAAATCTGTGATTTTCAAATAATTCTCCTGGAAGAGCTAAAAAAGAAGCTATTATGATATCAGTAAAAAAGCAAACACAAGAACATTTCAGGTGCTCTGGGCAAGATTTAATGTTTACTAATACACATAATCTACCGTCTGATCTGCTTGAGCGATAGGATTCTCATTCAAGTTTGCAAAATCACTATCTCTTTAATAACATCTAACAAAATTTATTGCATTTATATAACTAATAAAGATTTTTCTACAGCAGCCAGCTGTTGTGTCTATGAAACTAGACAGGGTTATAAAAATGCAATGAGAATGTAGATCTACCGTACATACTACATAAAGGAGAATAGCCTAAATGACTTAAAATTTCATCCATGGTTAAGTTGCTCATTTCTTCTTCTCATTTTCAGAATTCTTTTGATTTTAGACAGGTGTTTTAAGGTTTGCTTGATAGATAGGATGACATACAGTTCTACTGTGAAAATGTAAGTTTCAGCTTCAAAAGCATTATTTTATGATATTTATTTACCTGATTTAATGCTTCTTAACACACTCTTGTAAAACAGACATCTTTTAATGCCCTTCTTACAGCTACAGGTACATAGTAATGATGGTACTAAGTTCACGATCAAGTTATTACAACCTTATTACAGTACAATTTAAATGGTAAATTTTATATACATGTACAATTAAAGATGGCAATCTGGGGAATGTACCATCTGGACCTTTAAATAATTAAATGAGCCTTGATCTTGCTAGCTACTTTAAGGTGAGAGACAGGGCAATAAATGCATGGACTGACAATTATCAAGACCCCTCATCAGTATCTATAGATCTACTGAATCTAACCATGATTCAAATAATGAAGTACAGTTTAAGACAACAAATGGGCTTTCAGAGATGACAACTATACTTACATAGAACCTACATATGCCGGTGACAGCCCATGTAATTCAGCTGATTATCATACATCCATGGTGAAAACCAGTCTGCAATGCAGCTCAGAATCATTATGCAATCCAAGATGATAGCCATTTATGCAATACAGTGCAACTTCCCACCACTCATGCAGTCCAGAGCTCTGACAGCCATCCAGCTAAAGCAAATTTACTGCAAAACAGTTGACCACATTATATGCATTATCCAGCTGACAAATTTTTCTTAATGCCATACAGTGGACAACAATTGAGGTTGACAGCCTATCCAGGTGAAATCTATTTACTGCAAAACATCTTATCACATTATATGCATTATCCAGCTGACAGATTTGTCTTAATGCCATCTAGTGGACAACAATTGAGGTTGACAGCCTATCCAGGTGAAATCTATTTACTGCAAAACACCTTATCACATTATATGCATTATCCAGCTGACAAATTTGTCTTAATGCCATCTAGTGGACAACAATTGAGGTTGACAGCCCATCCAGCTAAAACCCATTTACTGCAAAACAGCTAGTAATCACCATTGTATGCATTATCAAGCGGACAACTTTGTCTTAATGCCATCCACTTGACAACTATACGAGGCACCACCATCTTGGTTGATACCTACAGCGCATAAACTATACTCACGCTGTTATGAAGTTCATTTTTTTGTGTAAATGCTGTCCTCGTGTCATTTTGAGACGTGCATTTTTGTCCAACAGATCCAATTTGTCTACAATTCTTGAAAGACCGGACTGAGATATAAATCATATAAGCAGTGTGCAGAGGGTTAGGATACCTGTATCAATAATGAATAGTTGTGTATGCAGTAATAGAACTAAGAATTCAAGGGCTTTGTCACAATTAGAAGTTAAAATATACTCTTAATTTTGTTTCTTGCCTTCCAGCGGCAATGGTATTTTACTCCTTCAAAATTTATCCAGATAACGGTATATATATGAAAACTATACTTTTACAAATAAACATCAGCCCATACATATTACCTGTAGCTACATGTATATTGCGCTATAAGCTTATCAGTTTGAAAGAGTTTGGGGATTCATCAGCATGCGAGATGTCAATAATCTGAGATACAAGCAGACAAACCACTACATGCTTCCTGTCGGCACACGTATCTTAGGGACTAGTTAAGTGTTGTGTGATGAGTCCTTAGTCTCTTTCAGAAAATAACAATGTTTGTTTCCTATGTATCTCTTCTTTATTCTCACCAGCAGACAAGTCATCAAAATACACAGAAAAATCCACCTGACAGTTCTCTGGCTTTGCTCAGTGTCCACAATAGCTTGGCCTCAAACATAGCAGGCAAACATTGCCAGGCTGATCAATGGTCACGTGACTTTTGTTGCACTCAATGTACTGAGGCTGACAGCTCATCCAGCAATATTTATTTATTTGATTGGTGTTTCACGCCATACTTAAGAATATTTCACTTTGACATCCAGCGTTATGACAGGAGAAAACCAGGCAGAGCCAGAGGGAGAAAACTCATTACCATCTGCAAGTTGCTATCAGACCTTCCCACATAATTCCGGAGAGAAAGCCGGCATGAGCTGGGCTTGAACTTGCACCTGGGTCATAATGCCACGCCGGCGCACTAACACCCTAGGCCGCCCATTAAGCTATAAGAACCATTTACAGCAACACTTTGGATAACAGTATAATGCTGTCTGCTGTCTAGCAGCCAAACTCTTGTTTAAAACCTGTCCTGTTAACATGTACCATTAGAATCATCCAGATGATCATCCCGCTCAAGCAGTCCAGTTGACAATCCTTCCAGTAATCCAGCTTTATACAACCATCAAAGTTAGATGACAGACTCGTATGTCTAGACATACCAGATCTAAAAGTCTGCCTCCAACAAAGTTACTCATTCAGAGTTCTGGGAGTTCTTACTGATTATAAAAAAAAAGTGTTCTCAGGTTTATCTGAAAGGTGCAGGTAGAATGATATATATATATGTATCCTACTGGAAAAATGCTGGTCTCCAGAAGTAGTATTTGGCATGTATGAACTTTATTTGCCTCTTAAAAAGTACTTTTTGATCTGATTTTAATTCACAGTCACTGATCCATTGCCAAATGAAATGAAGCCTTCACACACAACAAACCCACGCAACAGCTCCGGGGCAAAAAAACAGCAGGGAACACAGGAAAAGTTTCTTCCTCACATCCTTGTATCCCATCTGCTTGTCTACTGCCCAGGGCATAACTCAAGAGTAACGGAAAACAGAACACTGCCATATTTAAAAATTAAACCCTGCTGCCCACATTTCCCGGGCTCGACCTGTCTGATTTCCTGGGCTCAACCTATCTGCTGGACGCAATCAATGTCTTGCTTTTACCGCTACTTTTACCAACAAGAAAGTGGTGCAAACAGTCACAACTCCAAGACTTAACTCTTTCACAACCGACTTGTGGAGAACATATGAATATGTTTATACATGTACTCAATGACATAGGTTTAGTAGGTTCATGTTATTATGGTCCTAACAAGAAACATTTTGACCAAAGTCATTCCATTCTTGCATGCAGTTTAGGGTATATCTTGAAAACAGAAAGCAGCAAATCAGAATTATGAAAACATGGCCAAAACAAGAAGCACTGAAACATAGTTATTAAAGTCTGCATAAGAAATTTTGAAACCATGCAAACCTGATTAAGTTCAGTCAAGCAGTTTTGCAGATAACACGTTATGACAAAGGCTAGTGAATCAAAGTGACAAACAGGGCTAAACAGGCAGACAGACAGACAGATTCCAACACTGAGTCAATAATTAAGGTCCTCAAAAAAAACAACTTTACATTAAATTTGAATAAATTCCAGTCAGCAGTTTTGAAAAAATCTTACAGAAAAAAAGAGGAGCCTATAAAACCCTTTCCCGCCTTTAACAAAGTGGTCCAAAACTGTGTGCTCCTTTGTTCTTTCACGGTAGTACGTTACGCTTCTCACTGCATTTGTGTTCATAAAACACACAGGTAATACACCAGCACTGCAGATTCACGGTAGGAAATGATGTGTTTTAATTGCAACTTGGAACCTAATGTACAAAGCCTCTCAAAGTCTCCCACTGAAGTGCTGCTGGACATAAGTTGGGACAAAACATACGTACATTTACATGTACTCAACATTCATGTGTATGGCTAGATTCGACACCGCAGACATCCGGGCATTAACAGTTTTACTGGTGCAAACAGGCTTTGCTCGCACAGACATGGCAGTGAAAACACTGTCAACACAGCATGGAAGTTAATACAGAATTCTGCTTCACGGTCCCGTAAGTCCAAAACTTGGTTTCCCTAACCTTTATAATTTACATATGCTACTGTTTGCACATTGTTCTGTAGTAAAACACACTGTAATTTCTGGTTATTATCTTCCATAGTTCTCAGAATATTGTCCAGTGTTGTTCACCTTCCCATACCTTCCCATGTTATCTTTCACCTCGTCGTCTGCTTGCCGCTGCCCCAAGCAAATAAAGTGCCAGGACATCTCGAATACTGATTGTCCCCTTTCACCTCCCTCTTCCTCCACCCCCCCACTCGCTGCCTGATACCCACAACTAATGTCAGCGAATAATCAAGCTACACACAAAACCTGACGCCCTCTCCTCAAATCTGCCGTCAAGCTAATTCCAATGGCTTATTATCGACTTGGCCAGACATTACCAGGACCAATGTACATCAATACATTACATAAGAGGAAATGAAATCAAGTACAGGTTAAAAAAAAAATACAAGAAAAAGAAAGCAGAGAAAAGGCAAAGCTTTCACAACATGCAGGGGTTTGGCAGAACGTGTACATCTATGTCAACCAGAGCCTATAATCTCGGTTAACTCAGAGGCCAAAATTAGCCTAAGTGTCCCAAGGGAACCCAAAAGGCACTTGCTCTCCAACACCTACGTGTACATGTACAAGGAGATCTCTCAAATACGTCCATATTTAGTACAAAAAGACAAACCAAAAAAAAAAAAAAAAAAAAAATACTGGCCTTTAAAATGGAGAAAAGCGGCCAGTCTCTTTACCTCCATACTCCACTGAGATCAAAGCTTCGTGTTCTATGATGTCTTGTATTGGTACATGAGATTTGAATGCAAAAGTTTACTAAACATGTATTATATCACACTGCTCAGCTCCAACTGGAACATCATGAAATAAAATGTTTCTTTTTTGACGTAATGGCACCTGGGTCTGAAATACCAAATACTGGTTAGGAGACACCTGGAAGTTCAGTGATAAGTGCTTTAGCCTAAACTGCTGCCTAGGTTGATTGGACAACTGAGCTTAACTAAAAGACGCTTTCCCAGACACCATTACAAATGGCACTTCCGCCCTCCCCCACTAACAATATTTCACCTTACTTTGTAACTGCAAGGTAAAAACACCAGCCATGCAGCATCCAAGAATAACAAAGATATCTATAATGTTGGTTAAAGAGAATTTCTATTACCGAAATGCTGATTTTGCACCATTATATAGATAATAAAAGCAAATTTACTACGTAAGAAAGTTCAAATCAGTAGCAGGGCAGGGTATTATTTGAGGAGCCTACATGTTGTAAGATACACTTAATATTGTTTGAAAAGGTTTTAACACATAAATTTGCACATGGCCCACACTTGACAGCAGGGTAAAACATAATGGGAACGGCTATGGTAGCATCTTGACATGGCTACCAAACAGACCGTTGCTAGGAATGTTATGTCACTGCCTATATGCATGTCTGACATAAAATTATTTAACATACTGGGGTTGCATACGTGTACTGCACGCTGAAAAGGTCAATACATCAGATTTGATTCAAGATGTTCTGTCTTTCCTGTCAGCCACTGAGAGTCTTTCTGTTGCCAATTAAGAGTCTGTAGCCTGGTTTATGTTGCTCATGGACACCGACATGTAGGCAGCCAAAATGAAACCTATAGATTGTTACATTGAATTAATTGGCAAATGTAACGTACATCGTGGGATAGAGGCTTTAACAGGACTTGTATATAACTGCACTAAGCTACACAGCGACATGTGCACATACCTATAATTTGCAGAGAGATCATCAGGAAATCTAATGGGATTGCTATCAACAAATGCGGGTTGATTAATGCATAAGTGCTGATATCCACGTATTGTTCTGGGTCATCATGAATGAATTAAAATCAGCTTTTATCATCAGACAGGATCTCAAGAGGAGTGGGGCAATCGTTCTATTAAGCAGATTAAATCCTCTACAAGCAGCCTCATAGGGAGAAGGATGATAGCTAGAGCAATGTTCTACATGTAGAGCGAGGCAGCCAGGCTGGCCTGCAAAGGGTCATCCGAAAAGGGGTCATCCACAATACGCAATACACGAAGAGGGGTCATCCACAATACACAAAGAGGGGTCATCCACAATACACGAAGAGGGGTCATCCACAATACACAAAGAGGGGTCATCCACAATACACGAAGATGGTTCAACCACAATATACAAAGACGGGTCACCCACAATACATGAATAACTGGGGGCATCCACAACACATGAATAACAGAGGTCATCCACAATACATGAATAACATATAGGCCATCCACGCTACATGAATAGGGATTTCCCCAATACATGAGTGATATGGGTCATCCAGCAAACATGGATTACAGTTGTCGTCCACAATAAGTGAATATCAAGGATCATCCACAATACGTGATTAACAGGGGGCGAATTAGGAAAAAAGGTTGCATAGGTTACCTTTTTTTTGGTGCTGTGCTGACTAAAAGGCAGGGGTATATCTGTGCACATGTGCTCCAATAACTTTTAACACCAGGTTAAGTTTGACGTGCGTAACACTCTCTTCGTAAGATGGGCCCCTACATGTTACTCTTCCTTACAGTTACACTGATATAAGGAAAGTGTTGTGAGGTTAGTTCTGAGGATAAGTTTATATCCTACCAGAAAAATGCAAGTTTCAATATCAAAAGTAGCATTTCATGAAATATGGAGAAAATTTTAGGTTATTTACCTTGGGCTATGTCAACACAGTTGCCACAGTTATTGTATGGTATTCAGAACGCTGTTCTCAATCTTGCAGTTTCAGATTCATACTGTGCGACAACTACATGATACTGTGGCTCACAACTCACCTAGATGCAATAACATACTGTGGATCTACTGCCCTGTACCGTGTTGCTACTCTGCACTGCTGTGTTGCTACTGTACAGAACTGGTTCATAACTGCACTCTACCCCACGGTCTGGCATTGAAGTCAACCACAAGGCCACTGACACGAAATTTCTACACAGCACTGTGAGCAGCTTCTGCAGAACATCGCACTGAACCGATTTTGGTCGTTTCTACACTGAAGCAGTCCTACCCCATGGCTTTGTTGTGCACTGATAGAGTCAATAAATCCATGTCCTCATAATTAATACTTATTACCCCAATGCAAATGATCTCACCTGGTGTATTGTCACAGAAGGTGTACTTAATGTTACATCCCTGATTGTGATCAGTATGCGAACCCAGGTTTTCAGACTGTAGGTTGACATACAAGTACACTCACAATGTCACTTACTGATATAAGTGTACGACACAACTGATGGCATTTGTGCCCACGTACTTCAGATCTAGTACTTAGAGACTACAAAGAGGCTTACAGTCATTAATGTGCTACAACAAAATAAACATGTTTACCCTCCTTAAGTAATGTACACTCATTATAATTACATGTATTTACATGATTTATCTTCGATGTACATTGTACGATGATATGTAACATGATGTCAGTGCAATGGAACGATAAATATGCAGTGTAATACTATACTTAAATAACTACATGTATTAAAGTGATACCAAATTTATGTTCTGTTTTATACAAGGAATAATATTAGGCCAGGATACTGACTGACCAATAAGTAATATTAAATACTGACACACTTGCATCATGGAATTAAGATAAATGCAGATTTTTTTTTTTTTTGTTTTAAATATTTTTAACTTCTTTTAATTTGGGCCGATTTTCTTTTCTTTTAAGCCTTTGGGTTAATTTGGGTTGCCATACATGTAACTGTTATGAAAATTTACCAGGACGGTCATGGCTTATCCCAGGGCTCTCCTTAGTTTCCTCCCACCATAGTGCTGGACGTCGTCGTATAAGTGAAATATTCTTGAGTACGATGTAAAACACCAATCAAACAAATAAATCGCATCACATTTATTAAAACGAAAAAACGTTCTAACTACATGTAGCTCATGGCATAATGCTGCTTTGCACTGCCATGGGTTTGACCTCACTTTTGCGTTTCTCTCTGTCTCTCCACCTTGTCTTATTTCATGGCAGTAATGCAAAACGGTCAAGAAAATCTGGTCTATATGGTAACATAAATCTGGTAATCTTGTTTGGTTGAGCTCAGCAGGAACCATAAATCTGCTTCTCATCCAGTATGCATCCATACACAAGGATGCCTTATGTGTTACTCAGACACTCCAACAGGCATGGTCAATCTATAAGCCTGTACACAACAGTGACACAGGTGTTAGATATACAGAAATATTTGCTGTGGAGATTGTCAACAGGAAGTTGGGCTGCGCCCAGTCCCCCGTCGTCTAAAGCACGACATTAACATGTACAAGGTCACCGCCATCATTCGACCAGCCAGAATTACAACAACAAAGAAATACAGAGTTCTGCATGCACATTATCCCCACAGAGACTCTTAAGTTGAAACAACAATCAATAACGACCTGTTGCCGTGCCACTAAATTAGATGACGGTTGAAGGCTCGATCTACAGCTGTGTTCAACTGTTATAACACCAGTCAGCTCAAGACTCAAGAAAGTATTGTTTATAACAACTCACCTTTAAGCATGCAGTTCGACGCGTCACGCAGCTTCACAGTTTCTCAACAAATTAAGGCAAGAGCCTCCCCTCCGTTGGTGGCTGTTAATGTATGTATGAGTAGGGTTTAGCACAGTGCCACCGCCCCTCGCAACAGCTGGCCGATCTGCTGGGACGAAGCACAGTCTGGGCCACAACAACTCCCGATATCAAATCAATGGGGCTGCCATTACGGGGGCTGCCGTTCTAGCTGAATATGACAAAACGGTTCCCCCTTCTTAAACACAAGTGTTATTTCCCTCTGTCTCAGACCACGATGAAATCCTACAGCTGCTCAAAGACGGCCAATCGATTCTCTCTCAGTCAGCATCATGATATATTTCTAGACGTTCACACGGCCGCCAAATGGCATAAATTTACATATGACACACTGATGCTAAATTATAGGTCATTACAAGTTATCAGAATCTGCTTATTTTTCCCATTTTTTTTTCCCCCGTTCTCAAAAGAGTTAACTAGCCTAGACTGTAGAAAGAGTTGTTCTTCCACTTACTGGAGCATTTCCCTGAATTTGCGCAGATCAACACAGCCCATGTCACTGACGATGAGATACATGTACATGCTGCTTCACTGTCTAATTACAACTACAACATGATAGCATGCTGGATGGGGATTTTTTGACCATACTCGTGCATATTTTACGATCAGTTTAACATGCTTTATGGAGGGAGGAAATGGAGTATGGTAACTGACAAACACACTACCAAAAGGCATCAGTGAAAGGAGATCTGGCCAGATAACAGCAACTGCTACCTTACACAATTAACTGATGACTCAGCCAACAAGGATTCCCGGTTAATGTGAATGAAGCTATAATCAACAATGGTCACGTGTAATTTTGTCTATTTAACACCAGTTCAGGTCCCAGTATACAAGTTCAAATGATGACAAACATTAAACATAACAACAAATTCAAGTGAAGCCAGATTGATTACATTATCAAAATACTACACACAACTGTGTATGCATAATGAGAGACAAGGATGTGATTAAATATAATGAATGAATATGGGTTATCACCACAACAGCAATATTTCACCTACATAATGGTTATGAAGAAAACAACCAGGTGCAACACAGGTGTTGTTGATCAGAGCACTACTCGCTGGAAAAAACAAATTACTGGTATGTTAAATATATGTACTGATTCATTCAGTTCCACAATGGCTTGGGGTGTGTTCTTCAGGGTATGTTTGATTAATCCTGTACATGACAAATAAAGTTTTGTCAACATACTGAAATGCCAAATAATGCATCATCTTCATGCACCATCTGTGGGAGTGTATGGGTGGTTTCATTTCATTGTCAACCAGAAAAACATAACTGACAAACAATTTTATTACTGTCAATTACAAACCACCTTATTAATCCCACCATGCATTTTTGATATATATGATGACACCTGTCATCCTAAATCTACAGGGCTGTGGCGCAGTTTTGGTAGATGTATGGAAGCCACATTTATGTCTTTGTTCAGTACAGCAGTATGCATACAGAGAATATCATAGCAGTTTGTAATCTGCGAATATATTTCGCTCTTCCAGCTCATCTGATACGACAGGCCAACTTCAGACAATGAGAGCTGATACGACATGGTCAAAACTTTCTTCTTGTCAATTCCCATTATTCCCACTTGACACAACTAGAGAACCTGAGCAAAACAAAATTCACCTATACATGAATCCAATCTCATTAGCTCCAATATGTTTGTTCTTTTATTTCCGCATGAATTTCAATACTTCCCATTGCAAACTTTCATGTATGTACTTTAATCCATCTTGGAAATGAATCCAATCTCATTAGCTCCAATATGTTTGTTCTTTTATTTCCGCATGAATTTCAATACTTCCCATTGCAAACTTTCATGTATGTACTTTAATCCATCTTGGAAATATCCATGAGCTTAAACTATTACTAGTAAGGCAGAGTAGTAACTTTGCAGTTAACTTTAATGATAACGAAATTTCTGATGCATGTTATTCCACATTCAGCATTTGGCCATGCCTGAACACTGGGCAATGTAACCATATTTTCCTTCCTTTAATTGCTGTTGCATGATCATGAGTCAGATTTAGACAGCAACCTCATGTCAATATGCTAATGAGTTACTCAGTAACCTGACCTTGAATGTCACAGTAGCTTGTACGTACAGCTCTGCCCGGGGTCACGTGTTACATGTAAGTACCCGATCTCTGGTGAAAGCGCTCTCATTTAGAGCTCCATTCTGCATTATCACCTGAACACGTTCAATATTCAATGCCTAAAATGAGTTCGCTATGGGAGAGCTTCAAATATGGCACTGTGCAAACATAGGGAAAGCGACGACGAAGCTCACTCTGTAGCTCCCTCACAGTGGGGAATAACATGGCCAAAAGCAGCGTGCCATTGAACAATACTGAACTGTCACTGTGGGCAGACTTCCTGCTAAATCAAGACGGATTGGGCAAAGGACACGTAAATACTCCAATAACTTCCAGTAATGCGTTTGTGTGAAGAGCTAAACCCTCCAAAAAAAAACAATTGTGGACCAAAGATGTCCAAAAGTTTTCATACAATCAACCATTTTATAATTAAACATAAAATACCTACAGAAAATTCATCAATGTATACATGCACGTAAGCCATCATCAGTACATACTGACATGTATCACAAACATACAATGAATCATCGGGCCTAAACCCAAAACTGTACGGATTAGGCAATCGCTGGGTACAGAAACCCTACTGATTAGGTGATCCCTGGATAATGACACCCTAATGATCGTGTCATCCCTGGATATTGATAAGGTGATCCCTAGATACAAACACCTTACTGACCAGGTGATCCATGGACATAGAGAGCCTACTGATCAAGTGATCCCTGGATACAGACACCCTAATGATCAGGTGATCCTTGGATATAGACACCCTTCTGATCAGGTGATCCCTGGATAATGACACCCTAACGACCAGGTCATCCCAGGATATGGACAGCCTACTGATCAGGTTATCCCTGGATATGGGCATCCTACTGACCAGGTAATCCCTAAATAATGCCCTCTTACTGATCACGTGATCCCTGGATACAGACAGCCTACTGACCATATGATCCCTGGATACAGACACCTTACTGGCCAGGGGACCCCTGGATAAAGACACCCTATGGATTAGGTCACCCTTTGATAAAAACACCCTACTGATTACATCGCCCTTGGAAACAAACACCCTACTGATTACGTCAACCTTATTCTTTGGATATAAATGTAGAAACCCTACTGACCAGGTCATCCTTGGACACCGAGACAGTCAAGATTTTTTATGTCCAATCCTGATTCAAGTTTACACTTTGCCAGACATTCCAGGCCAATATTTGGTTCAATAAAACATAACAGGTCTGAGACGGAACATGCCCAATGGGTACTGATCTCTGCAGTGCAGTGAACCCGACCACTCTACATACACAGTGCTCACCAGCCCTGCAGGCACTCCATTATGGAGGAGCAATTGTTGCTAATGTGAATGTGGAATTTACTTCACTCTGTATTATCCCTTACGGGGTTGTGCAGGGATGCTGATGGCCCAAGCCAACCATAAACCACACCAAAGCATGGAGTCTCTGTGTTAGATGTAATGGTACACAGCTTTCTCAACCAGTCCGGGATATCACAGAAATCACCACAAGAGAACAACACTATGTATTAAACAGGGTCTGACTGAGAACAAATAGCTAATAGTGTAGAGTAAATATGTATTATTGATAAACCATAAAAACACACATGTTAATACACAATGTGTCAGATGCACCGACAAATACACCATGACATACATTTATTTTGCACTGAATTTTCTGACTGCACAATACACATCAAAATTAGCCCCTGTTCTCACACCACTGACAACAGTTAAGCGGTTTTAGCTGTCATGGTTGCTCATCAGCATGGGATTTTTCATAATGGCTGACCCTAGGGCAAGTGATCATAAAGTTCTCTTTGGCACCTGATACATACAGTTTCACTTCTAGTGTAGCTAATTAGCCTCGACAACCTTGGGTTTAACATCAGGTGAAGCAGTTTTCTGCAAGATGCGGCAGCCATAAAAACAATGGTTCAACTCCAACCACAAAGCCATTTAATAATTACAAACAACATTTGTTTTAATGTGCCTTTTCCAATGGAGTAGAAGTTCTGTGCATGTACCCTGAATAGAATCTGAGCACACGTGTGGTATTATTATATGGAATATCAGCAGGTTTACTGAATGTCCATGGACAACTGACAATACATGTAGATTCACAAAGGATTCTTACACAATTTAATGATTTAAAATTTAATTGCTTTTCCTCTGACAAAAAAAATTTCACATTATGCAGGAAAATTGGAATAAATGCTTTACAGTTATACAAAAACTTCAGCCAATGTAAAATGATCCTGTTGCCTGAATTTTCTCATAAAGACAGCAATGCATTAAGCGATGTCAAAGATGCTGGAAAACAAATTTCTCCCAGAGAAAGACAGCATACTACATGCACAATCAGATTAGTTCTGTAATCTGTTTACACATGTAAATCAGTCCACAGTGTACATATGTATGTGCCAAACTGTTTCTCAATTTCAAAGATTATTTGAAGCCCTAACACACAAAACCCAGAACATGCAGTCTTTTCAAGCCCTGGAAAGTTTATTTTCAACTTCCAGGTTTTTCAAGATTTTTATGGCCTAGAAAAGATACTTTCAATTTCCAAGTTTTTCAAGAGTTTCAAGGTCTGAAAAAATTATTCTCAATTTCCAGACAAGATTTTCAAGGCCCAGTAGTAGCCTCAGATCCGTAATCTTCCAGCATGTACCTTTTACATTTATCACATGAACAGAATCGTGCACTACCTACACTGGGATGTTGACCTACTGCTCTTCTTCTGCAAGTCAATCCCGGACAAGGACTGGTTTAGAAGCTTTCCAACTGCACCTACACTGCAATGACCGATTCCTGCTCTCTATTCAAAGTAAATCCAAGTCCAAAAAATAGTCTGGAAGCCTCACAATAGAAATTAATGACCAATTGCTTCTAGAGAACAAAGCCCTGTCGACATCACCTATCCAATGCATTTGCTGGATGCGTAAAGTCGATGACACTTTTGTAGCTCTACACAAGAACGATGATCCAACCGTATTACTAGACCACCTGAACTCTCAACACCAGCGCATGAAATTTACAATGGAAACAGAAACAGACCGTGAAATACCCGTCCTAGATGTCCAAGTAAAGAGAACTACAGATGGCCTACAAACCACAGTCTATCGCAAAGCAACCTACTCTGACCAGTACATCCACTACAAGTCCAACCACCCACCCAAGACTAAGACTGACATCATTTCAACCCTCACTAGGAGAGCCACGCACATCTGCATCAACAACCTAGATGAGAAGATAACACACCTGCGAGCTGTCTTCACCCAATACAATGGATACCCAGCAAACAAAGTCAACAAAGCCATCCAGAAAATTATACACCCGCCACCCAACCAACTTACAAGAGTCAGAGATGAAGGCCCTGGAATCCGAATAAGCCTTCCATATATCGGTCCAACCAGCCACAAAATTGCCCGCCTATTAAAACAATCCACAGGAATAGAAACCTTCTTTAAAAACCAGACTACACTCAAATCACTCCTCCATGCCACAGGGAAGAGGAGAGCCATATAGCCCTCACCACCCAAAGGAGTTGTATACCAAATAAAATACAACTGCAACGCAGCCTACATCGGAGAAACGGGAAGACCTTTAGGAACCCGAATTAAAGAACACAAGTCATCTGTGGAAAAATCTGATTCCAAATACGCCATTAGTGACCACATCCAAGAAAACCCCCACCACAACATCAAATGGAACACAATCAGAACACTAAACTCTAATCAGCCCAACTGGAAAAAGCGTAAACTACAAGAAGCCAACCAGATCAAGAGATTAAAGCCTAGCCTCAACAGAGATCAAGGGATTTACCTTCCCTCAGCTTATGACCTATTAATCCTCCAAACTGACCTGGAACCCCATCGAGCCTAATCCCTCTAATTATTGTTCTACATGATGACACTTGTATCTCTACTTGCTACATTTAAGAGTGTTGATGTCTTGATTTCACTCACTTGATAACGATGTTAGTATCTACATCGAAACGTCGTGATAATAAACCAAGAAGTTGTATATCCATAAGAAAGACATGTTCCAGTGTAATTGCTTCTTGTTCAGCCAAGAGATGAGTCCTACAAGATGCCAAACAAGTCACACTGATACTTGTTTACAAGTATCTTTTTACATGGACGCACACATACACGTATTATGATCATGGTGAATGGGAAAAGAGGTAGTCAGCCACAGGCCATTTCTAGATTTGACACCGTAATGAAAGTTAGTCCTCTTTTAACCTTTAACATGGAAAGACAACACTATTAAAACCAAACGTATACAAGTCGATAAGGTATCCCATGTAAAGTCTAAAAAGCACACGTTTTTATATTGTGATCTTGCATAACCAAGATACTGTAGTTCAAACTAACTACAATTCCGAAGAATAGGATAATCAAAAGCACCCCTATGTTATTAATTTACACCAATCAGTTGCAAGTTATTTCTATGGTCACCCCTCGAACATAGCCGTTTCTGCTACATGAACCCTGTTTATCCTGTTAGCCATATGGGCATGAGTACAAAGGACACAAGATCATACACCAGCTTTCTCCAATACGGCTATCTCATGACCTCATACGAATTTCAGATTCAACATTGATTTATGGAGTAACAAACATGTGAGAACACAATAGCTTTAACGATTTCAATCTGTTTCCATCCCTGTTCTGAAATAACTAACATTATACTATTTGTTGTCTTTTCTTTCAAGACATGGCATCATTACCTGAAATTGCACTCATTGTAGTAAACCTACTTCCTGATCCTTTTCACATTTGAAACACAAACATTAATAACAGTGATTTATGCATCTTTTCAATTAGATCTCATAGGCAAAAACTACATTGGCCGGGTTGGCTGCTGCACTACACAAAAATTATAACTTTATCAGTTTGTACACAATAATATCGCCTCAGTGTGTGCAGGAATAAGAATCTTGCAATCATACGTAATGGCTGACGAACAGAATAATGCTTACATGTATGTTTATTTATATGTACATTGTGACGTGCTACAACAGGTGCCAAACATCCAATTCCAAGATGTGCCTCTTGTGTAACAACTGTACATGCAAATCTACTAAGGAAAAGAGGCCCTTAGGCTTAAGTATGTCTACTTTCAGATTCTTGGGTGGAAACAGGAAACGCGAGAGGGCTAAGAGAATCGAGGGGAAAGAAGTACCTTCAAAGAAAAAGGGATCAGACACTAGAGCTATTCACAAAAGCAGAAGTCTGTTATAAACCAGGCAATGGCCACATGACTGTGTTAATTGTCTAGCCAGGTACTTGATTAACAGACCTCCTGTATTTCAGGACTCTGACTCCTCAAGCGCTTAATCCACCTTCAAGTATTCAGGAAATGGTTTATCCTCTGGTCAAGAGTTGAGAAGCCAAGCGAAGCTACCCAAAATCACGTAAAATTTCAACCATGACTATAAAGTTCATACTTCCAGATTCTAAGTTTTAGTGATTTTAAAAAGGTGTTTCAAGATTTGTTTCAAAGTTAAGACGATGTTCTACTGGAAAAAATTTAAGTTTTAGCACGAAATATAATCATACATCATATTAATTTGCCTCTAATCAGGCATTTTTCTTGATTAACAGTATTCTTGCTCAGACTTTGACCTAACTCTTCAGGTTTCCTAGGCCAAGGCGCTAATATGAGGAACTGACAGACCAACATGAGCCTACATGTCATGACTGTATTTAATTTATACCTTGACGGTAATGAATTGTGGGTAATCTTCTCATAGATAAACACACACACCTTCATGTACTGACATCATGAATGACTAACGCTAGTTTGTCCCTGACTTGTGCGCCTCACTTACACCTTAAACAGGGAAGCCCTCAGATCTTCAGAAAATGTCAAACATGCAGCCACTATGATAGCATGAACAACTTATGTATCTATGCATCTATGTACTGTAAATGTTTTCATAAATATTTTTGATATGTTACTTTTATTGTATACAGATCTAAATCTTAACTGTCAGATTCCATCGACCCATCCTTACACGCAGACTTTTGCGTTTGCTTGTTTTTTTTTAATAAGCCACATTGCTACGTGTAAATGAATGAATGATTATGGTTCAACGCCACGTCGGCAATGTTTCTGCCATATCCTGGGCATACATGTAAATGAATGAATGATTATGGTTCAACGCCACGTCGGCAATGTTTCTGCCATATCCTGGGCATACATGTAAATGAATGAATGATTATGGTTCAACGCCACGTCGGCAATGTTTCTGCCATATCCTGGGCATACATGTAAATGAATGAATGATTATGGTTCAACGCCACGTCGGCAATGTTTCTGCCATATCCTGGGCATACATGTAAATGAATGAATGATTATGGTTCAACGCCACGTCGGCAATGTTTCCGCCATATCCTGGGCATACATGTAAATGAAGGCTTCTTGCGAACTTTTTATTGGTAACATATAAAGAGACCTATATATTTTTACCCTCAAAGAATAACGATGTTATGCAATCATACATACATTTCCCTATCAGTTTTACGACCTCAATACTGTTTCATTTTATATGAAATGAGGGGTGAATTTATGACTTTTTTTTTTGATGTATATTAAGTGTAAACATTTTCCAAGCTACACGCATCAAAAGTATACTTCAAAATTCCATGCATGTGCAATGTAGTTTTGACATTTAAGAGTTAAGACTGTGGTTATTTCCACATCTGTAATGAAACTTTTGCATAAAACAACTAACTGCAGAGTTATATAGGTTTTTAGTGAGATACTCCCATTAATCTGAAACAATTTTTATGCATTCTGGTTGTATCTGAAAGCCAGTTCTTCATAGCGTCATGTGAGAGTCAAGTAGACAATGCCGTTATGAGTTTCATGAATTCTAGATTTAACAGCTTTCACAATAATATGTTCACCATGTTTAATAAGTACTAGATGTGGAGTAATATGACAATTTGCCATGGCCTCTTAATGTGCATTTCATCAGAACCACAACGGAACCGATCAATAACGGAAGGGCCAGAGTGGGACAACATCACTGGTCACAAATAATTCTGATTACACTCTGATAATTCAATTTTCCACTTCTCCTGCACTAATTTATAGCTATTGGCAACATGACTATCAGGTATTGATACAGACAGTCTAACAGTTCTGGTGTGGGTTTCATGGAGGACCTCTTTGTAATTGAATGACAAATTCCTTGAAGCATCTCCTTGTGAAAAGAGGACTTTCTTTGAGATAAAATTAGTATGGCAGACTGATAGTGAGACAAACGGGTGAAGCAGATGGAGTCACACTCATACCCATGTCATGTTCAAAGATGTGCACCATGAACAAGCCATATATGACACATGTAAATTTGTAATTGAAGGACAGATTCAAAGCAACTGCTTGCGAAAATAGGACTTTCTTTGAGATAAAATCGCAATGGCAGGCTCATACTAAAAACTAACTGGAAAAGAAACTGGATTCAAACTTATAACCAAGTCATGTTCACCAAAAGGCATGTTATGCACAGGCCATGTATGGTACACGTAAATCACCTAGAATAATAATCCACCATTTTGATATGAAGCAGGAAGCAGTCTACCTGAAGATGAAATGCCTCTCATGTTTGAAGTACATGTTAGCACAGGGCAGCAGACGGTGGGAGAGAGACAAAGTCACCTGAGCATCATTACTGTGTCCTCTCACACATGTGCCCACAGTCTGCAGATTGAATTTCATCGAAGACAGATAATACAGGTACAAGTGCTATGTGTATATTGGCCATCTGAGCCCCTGAAATGGTGGCCTACATGTATACATCTCCACATTTCATTTGTTTATTTATTCATTTATTTATTTGACTGATGTTTTACGCCGTGCTCAAGAATATTTCACTTATACGACGGCAGCCAGCATTATGGTGGGGGGAAACCGTGCAGAGCCCGGGGAAAACCCACGCCCCACAATCAAATTATCTTAAGAAAAACAAAGAAAACACACATTATTGATGACTGCGTGATGAATGGCTGATTTCAGCGGAGTCAAATTTGTCTACAGATACCATATGAACTATCATATGACCACAAGGTGCCCATGAGCAACTGCGACACCTAAACCACTTGCCCTGAAGAAATTTAGCATGCCTCAGAATGGGCGTATGAATAGGTGTAAAAATACTACCACCCTGTGACCTACCTGAAAGAGTGCACTGGGGAATTTCAGCCAATCAATACTTTAGGGGTCAGAAAAGTAGTTAGCAATGAATGTTTAAAAGTTGCGATCGTTTCTATAAACTCTTTAACAGCCATATCAAAACTGTCTTGCAAGCAGAAGGAGGAATGAGTCAATGATCAAAGAATCAATTATATGATTCAGAGCTAACAAAGCATGACTCACACTGCTGATGGGTCGCACTTTAACCAACGTAAGTATATAATGAAAATTTGTGTAGCCTGAAGACATTTTTTCTTGAAGACAAGTTTCTCTGCGGTGTTTGTTTTTATACCACTATGGGCCAAGAAAAGTTGATCAGCCAGAGAAAATTCTTGTTTTCACAGAGATGATGTTGAGTTTGTGATACCCGAGGAAAGTTTAGAGGGCCACTGGAAATTTTTCAGTGCTGACCGCTTGCACTTCCTTTCACCGAACTCCTGCCTCCTTAATTGTTACCACAATGTGCCAGCTGTCAGATATCTACACTTGACTAAGACAACCACCCCCTCCACCTCCCCCAATTATTACAACTTACAGCCAGCGCAGTCTTCATTGCTCTAAGACCAGTCATTTAGCCATTTTCAGTAGATAACTCTACATTTTCAGTAGCTGCCTGTCAAGACTTGGTGCCATGGAACAGGAATACTTAAAACACCACATTTTTCAGTGGAAAGCTGAATTAAAACTACACGTACCTCTGCTGGCCATTTGCTATCGGACTGTACTATCTGCAGTGGCATACATCAGATCTTGCTAATACAAAAACACCTGTCTCCTGGAGATGGCAATGCATAAATAGGATCATATTATAGTGGAATCACGTCATAGTTGCACAAGCCGGTAGGAACAAAAACAGCATGACTTACCAGGTTTACAAGGCTAGTAAATGTCAGAATAAAACAGCGAAGAGCGAAAACATTTAGCTTGTTAAATAGCCAAAGTCTCTGAGTGAGGATTATGACACATTGCATCTAGTTTTGAAATGTAACTCTCATGGATGAAAATTTAAAAAGCGAATACAGCCATGAACTGATCATGCAGTACTATATATGTTATAACACATGGGGACAGCCTAACACCTGGAATACAGGAAAACCCATAATAGGAGTGCTCAGGTATTTAAAACCACCGATTCTAAAAAAACTATGTAAAGATCAGATTCTAAGCCTTCAAAACACACTACATTTCTGTCTGTAACCATCGATTTTTGTCCAATGGGGTTGACTTTTGGTGAAACACCTACGCACGGTCAACGAAGCCAGCATCGGCATGGGAGGTACATGCATCTACAAACGGCCATAGCAGGAAAGCTACTGCTCTGATTGCAAGAAACTCAACAGAGTTTTAGGCTGTCCCTAACATGTGTGCTGTGTATGACATCGTACTAGTCTAGCTGAAGGCAGCGACATGCAATCTCATACTTTGACATTATACAGTTAAATGAATATTAGCAAACTGGGATATCATGTGCTTCTAGAAAGATTTATGTTGTCAAATATATCCGTTCATCAAGCCTGCTGAAAGTTTCAGCTCATGATTCGCTGTAGCTCCATGAGGGCAGCTGGCACCACATTTAACTATGTACAATCCTACTGAGCAGTGCAGCTTCACGTACTCCTGGTATGATCCCGAATGAGCTCGCAGTTCAACCCCGAACTGCAGTTATTAAATCTTAAATAAAACCCTCACCTGGTAATGAACAGATAAATCACGTCCACATACAACTGTGCATTCAGTTCTATGTTGCCATCAACAGATAGAGTAAATCTGTGGAGTTCTGACGAAAACATCTTTGCTTTGGCATAATTCTGCCACTCTAATACTTGAAATTTTGCGTAATAATCAATTTCCTGTCACGTGGAGCGGTGATGTCTTGGCATATTCAGAAAGCTGGTGATGTTTCCATTCAATCACTGGGTCATGACAGTGGGAATAGAAGCGGGAAGTGGCAATCAGCCCAACCAAGTGAAGGTATCTCCTGCGCCGAAATTGTTTGATTTGATGCATATTGCTAAAGGGTATGAACCGATTCGGCATTGGAGCCGTCTCGCGAGATTAACACTGTTTGGGAGAGACATGAGTGGGTGCTCTCACAAACTAACACAAAATAATGCTAAAAAGACGTGATTTTCTGTAGTTGCTATGGCTGCACACCACAATTAGTGCTCCCAGGTCGGGAAGGACCAATGTAGATCATCAGTATTTACACAGATATTTTCTTTTCCTCCTCTCAGCTGCCCTTTTTCATTTTTCTGCTAGTCGGGTGGTATCATTTTGTAGAACAGGCTTCAAAGTTTTATTCCAGGTATAAATTTGTGTCTTTTTCAGGAAATTGAGGCGGATGAACACTCTGCAAAAATAGCGATAAATCATGGTTTATTGATCTCTTACTGTGTAAGATTGGCCCCTGTAGGCTGTTTGTCAACTTTGCGGCAAATTTCATCGGTCATGCTCTATCAGGAATTTGACAGGAGTTTTCTTAGGGTCAACGACTATCAGACCCTGAGGGATTAGGGCGTATAAATTCAGGGACGGTGCTGTGAGGCCAAATGTTAACATGTCAGTAAATGGTAAATTAACTGTGGTGTGTGATCTGCTATACCTTTGAATTGTATTGTTGTTGTAGCGACTACAGGAAATCACGTCCTTTTAGCGTTATTTTGCGAGAGAACCCACTCATGTCCCACCTAAACAGCGCTAATCTCGTGAAACGTCTCCAATGCCGATTAGATTTATACCTGTGTGTTGTTATGAAGCATCCCTTCACGTGTTGTTTGTCCACAGAAACCAGTTTTATGCAGGTTAGAACAAACTAACAGCATTTAAAGCCTTATATTCTGCAGCTGATAGTCACAGATCTGTTCGACCTACCGTTTGATACCAGCGTGGCTCAGTACTGCTCGGCACGTCAGTGCATCGTTAGATCGGTTGAGCTACATTCGTGCGGTTATACCGGACTATAACTTAAAACATGTGTGCAGTGTGTGACAGCGTACAACAGGCAGTCTACCCGAAGACAGTGACAAGCAATCTCACTCTTTGACATCACAGAGATGATTTATGTTATCAAATATATGCGTCCATCAAGCGTACCGCAAGCTTTAGCTCATCGTTCGCCAGAGGCTTGGAGGCTGCTATGACCACAGTACTGTGCATCTTTGGCCGATCTACACGCCAGGGTCAAATAATTCCGTTTTCGGCAACTTTGCTTGTTAACAATAAAATCCTTTCATTCCAGTGAATGTTAAGTCGAGTCCGTGAAAAACAAACAAACATAGTTACCTCACAACAGCCTAAATGTATCCCAATTTCCTTCCCCTGCTGTCAAAATCGAAATCGAGCACAAAACTCACTTCCGGCGGCCACCTGTCCCAGCATGCATTGCTATGATAATATCATTACCGTAAATGTCAGTATAATATTACTTTCACCAAGGAAAGAAAGTTGTACTGCATTTCACAAAAATGTAGCCTTGCCAAGGAACACATTTGGCTTGATACTGATTAATTCATCCACCTTACATAGTCATTTAGGATTTTTTTTTGTGAATTTTGATTAATTTATCAGAAAAACTGAAGTGCAGGATCATGTAATAAAGCTTTGACATGCTTTTGAAAATGCATTTTACAGGACACAGCTTCAGGTAAAATACAGGATTTTAAGAGGAAATGTATAAAACCAACAGTTTTATGCCAGTAGGTTTCTGGAGCAGATGCGCCTGGCATCACAAATCAAATAGATAAATACATGTTTTTTTCACAAGGCTATAAGTAATCACAGTTTATTGCGAGAGAAAAAAAAATCCCCCTCACAGCAGTATGTCATTGGGGAATTAATAGTTACAAGATACTCGGGCACAGTTGACATGTAGCCTACAGCAAGAAAGGATTTTATATTAACTATTGAAATTATAGGCAATGATTCAATTTATTACTGCATTCAAAGGAGCCAATATCAGAGAATGTCTAATTCATTAACATTTGATGGTGATCTACATCCAGGAATCTTTTAACACAATTCTTCACTATTAATTAATTTATTTGATCGGTGCTTTATGCCGTACTCAAGAATATTTCACCTATGCAACGGTGGCCAGCATTATGGTGGGAGGAAATCAGGCAGAGCCCGGGGGAAACCCACGACCATCCAAAGGTTGCTAGAAGACGTTCCCCGTTATGGCCAGAGAGGAATCCAGCATGAGCTGGGCTTGAACTCACAGTGACAACATTTCTGAGAGGCATCTGTGAGGCTCATTACGCTGCGCTGGCGCACTAAACAACCCAGCCACAAAGACCTCTCTTCAATGTTACAGACAGGACAGAAATGTCTTCTTTCTGATCTGTACTGCTGACGGAATTATTTATTTGATCAGTGCTGAAAGTTGCATATAGTAGGCCTAACCACAACTCTTGAATTTTATACACCTTTCATTTGGGCAGAACATTGAATAGAATCATTGAATAGCAAATTTGTCAGCCATATCCATGTATAGGCGGTATATATATATCCAGTTTTGCATGGGCTGTTTTAATTTCCACACTTGCCAAGGTAACCAGATGACCAATTTCTTCACATCTGCTACGTAAAACAAATGAATGATTCAGGTTAAATGCCACCATGGCAATGTCTGATATAATGTGGATGTTATGGAGATCTCCATAATACATCTTTTGTGTTCAAGCTACAACTCCATTTGTATTGAATCTGCAAGTTTGGTATTTGTTCGATACTTAGAGGTGAAGAAATTTCCTGCGTTTCTGCAGTTGTACTGGTGACCAGATTGTCAACGTCTAGCCAAATTTACTATACAAAATCTCTTGGGTAATTTAATGGGTTCACCTAAACTCATTCGCTTCCATGGCAGCAGTCAGGTTTATGAGTGGAGGAGACAAAAGTGCTTGGAGAAAATCATCGTCATGCTTTCAAGATGTCTTAAATTTTTAAAACACCCCTGAAACATTGCCAATAAGTTTTAAAAAACCTTAAGCAATTATTTGTATTGTTCCATGAATGTTTCTTGGTGTGTGCTCCCATTTTCCCAGTTTTTCCATCACGTACCCTACACATGATTATTTGTGCACAGATTTCCGTGTATGCATATTTCCCACCAGATATGCATCTTTATGGCTTCTGGGCGCTGCTAGGATTTCTACCTGTGGGTATATAAGTGAATCATTCTTAATGGGATACCTTTTTCCTGCACAATGGCGATTCGGTCCCAAGCTGACTTGATATCGTTCTCTTGCACTGCACGAGTAACACATTATCAGTTTGCCCACAAAATGTCATTGTAGATGCAGGCATGAACAATACGCAACAGTCCGCGAATTAGCATTGGTGGCCAAGGTTCTGCACTAAAAACCACCATTCAAATAAACACCTTCAGTGGTTTGGAACAAAGTCAAGCAAATCACAGTTAATCTTTTGTTCATCCAGTTTAATCATGTGGCCTCAGACATCTTATCTAACCAAGACATTTACATGTACTTAAATACAGATGGACGATGACATTTGACTAAATTGTCTGATTTCTTTGTGATATGGCCTGATGGGTGAAATGAGTTTAAGGAAATGGTCATTCCTTTACAACTGTTTTTCTCTGGACCATTTCGATCAGCAGATCTGCTCTCAAGATAATTCATCAAAACAGTTCTAAGGTTAACCCATGTCTGAGCAGCTGAATGTTTTTTACTTATCTACAGATTTACTATACATGACCGAAAATTTTGTTCATAAAAGGACATTTCTAGAGACAAAAACATGTCATAAAATATCATTTTTGGTCCTGAAACTTACATTTTTCCAGGAAGGTACCATCCCACCTTGCAAACAAAGCCCAAAACCTTCTAAAAATCAGCAGATTTCTCAGAATCAGGAAAAACGAGTAACATAATCATGGACGAAATTTTAGGTCAGTTAGAGTATTTATTTCCTAGTATTTGATTGTTACTAAACACTATAATTACAAATATTTCACTCATACAATAGTGGTCAGTTGTATAGGTGGGGGTAACCAGTGTGCCTGGCGTAAACCACAGCCGCTAACCACTGGAAAGTTACTGATGTGAATGACTGAATGCAAACCATATCTGCAATGCATGTAATGCCACCAAAATGGTCACAGAAGCATAGTTGACCCCTTATTTTCTCAGAGGCCCCATAAACAGTGAAAGCAAAAAAACCTACAAATTCCCAGTCCACGGAGGGTTTTGAACTCTCACCTTGCATGTCCTAATGATTGAAAGGCAAGCATTACCCATATACTGGATGAATATACCAGATATATCATTACATTCCAGAAGAAAGGTTAGGAGTAACAACAATTTCTTGCATAACATAAATAAAAACAATAAGATATGTAAGCATAAAAGGCATTTGAATAAATAGCTGAGACAGATCTATTGTAAGTGTTTATATCACACAGAATTAAAAGAGAAATGAACTAGCAAAATATGAAAAAAATATAAAGCACAAACTAAAGCATATGTTGTTTAACAATTGCAAATATGAAGATCGTCAGGCAAAAAAGCAAGCCACCAAAAAATTTTTCCTTGATCATTTGACCATTTTTTTTAACTCCATCATTTTCGAAATGGAGCAGCTCTTTAACACAAGTAAGAAGAAAGTTAGAAAACAGGTGCAAACCAAAAGACTTGCAAAACACTGAATTTAGAAAACCATAAACAATGGAATAAACCATGAAAATCTTGACTTTGGTCATTAACATACTGCATACATAACACAACAGCTTTTAATAATGTGTTTGCTTGATGCAAGTATTAGTAATGTACTTAAGCTCTACAACTCTTTTTTCTTTAAACTGTCACCGTGTGAGGCAATCACTTCAGACAGTTTTTTTAATACAATTCTTACAAAACAGTACTGAGCACCTTGTTCTTTGTAAACATTATGTACAAGAGAACTTAAAACCTCACAGCTACACCAAGATTTCTTGGTCAGAGCATAAATAGGAGCAGCATTAACGTCTTACAAACAAACAGCACGTACTGCATTTCACCTAAAATCATGCCCTGAACTGTTACTTGTTAATCGTGATTCTGCAAGTTTTGTGGATCTTGGAAAGCTGACTTGAGGTGTGCTTGAAGGTAGTATCATATCCTATTAGGAAAATGTAAGTTTCAGTTCCAAAAATACTTTTTGACAAAATTTATTTACCTCAAAAAAAATGTTATTTGGGGCGACATTTTAGGTCAAACAAAGCATTTACGTTACACGCATTATGTTCAATGTAACAATTCCAACAACACTCGCTTTAAAAATAATTAAGACAATAATAAAATGGACGGTACTTGAAGATCATGAGACAATGACTGAATTACATGATTTACATTACCATGAGATGCAAATGAACACTTGTGGTAAAGCTAGGAGTGGCTCTATTGGAAAAGGAAGTCTGATGAAGGCACGGTAAAACATGTGTCTTATGTATCACATCCTAAATGAGATCACTCTCGTTTACATGTACTTTGATGTTACAACAATCCTTCTGAAACAACAACAACTGTATTTCATCCGAAGTGTGGTCGGTAAAAATGCACTTTCAGAAGCACATAAAGACCTAAAAATGAGACGGAAATTCTGACTTCACAAAAAGACTTAAGTGGCCCTAAAATGAATGAATGAATGAATTAGAATCACGCAAAATGTGCCACATGAAAAATGCTAAACTTAAGGTGAAATACAGTATTTTTTGGTCTACCGGAAAAAGCAAAAATGGTATGAAATTGGACTGTAATTCTGAAGTGAGTAGAGAGCAAACTGATGACTATAGAAGCATTAGGATTTCTTTGACTGTGCCTGTAGTGGTACCACCAAACTATCCAACTCCCTCTTATGACCAGTTTCTTCAAGCCATGCCTGAAATACAACATTCACAGTAGAAATACATGTACTGTTATTAATTTATTTATGTGACTTGATTGTTGTTTAATAGAACATTCAAATTTTTTCTCTCACTCACTCACTTTAATGAATGGAAGAAACCAGAGTGCCCAGGGTAAACCACTGACCTTTGTCAAGATAATAATGAACTTTCCAACATATGTACACATATGGTGGAAGACAAGTGGTCTTCAACAAATGTTAGGCTGTGAAAATGGTCATATGAGTGTCATCGACCACTTTGACTTCTTGTTACAGAGGCGCCATGAACAGTGAGAATGAGGGAAGTACAAATCCGCTCACGTATATTGTTAGAATATACTACTAAAACAGAGAGCTGAACATAAATGTGCTTACATGTATGAATATTCATCCCCGTCACCTCATTTACATAATCAAGTTATAAACATATCTGACATAAGCTGCATCTTAACATTTAACCAATCAACACTTACTTTATAACATTTATGAGATGAAACTATTTTTTCAGCGAACCCTTCATTATATGAGTAGTGTCTTATCAATTTTACTACCCCCGAACGAGTGGCAGAACTCTAATATTTAGTGATCAACGACATCAGTATGACGCAAGTCTGATTTGAACAACGCTTTGTTTTTGACGCATGTTGTGGTTTTCATGTTGTGCTGTGCATGCATGTTTGCAAAGGCTTTGTGGAAGAACAGCTGTTTAGTAAATGGGTTTTGTTATCTTCGACAAATATTGTCCTTATATTACTACTTAACACATCTAGGAAAGTTCCAGCCAAAGAGTGATCCACAACGTAAATGAACTTCATAAAGGTGAAAGTTTTAACCATGTTGTCAAAGTAGCCGTATGACAGGAAACACATTCTTGGTTGGAAATAACGATGAAGAAGAAAGAAAAGAAAAAGAGGAATGAAAAAGGAAGGCAGAAAGAAACAACAAAAGAAGGGCAGAAATAAAGAGATGAAGAAAGAATATAGAAAGGAAGAAAAATAGAAAGAAAGAAAACAGCGAAGAAACAGCCACTAACATGAAACCTGGTTTCCACAAGTCTCTGAAAGTCCTTTCTCTGTTTCCTGCTCAGACCGGACTCCTTCACCAGTTTTTGCCAGTTGTCAATCTGTTTTTGCCGCTGACTGAGGCTCCGCTGGTATTTACTTGGCAGTCCTCCTGGGATTGCCTATAACAATGTTTTATGTGTTTATTTATTTGATTGACGTAACACTTTTATGTTCAACAGTGGCTCGCATTATGGTGGAAGGAAACCGGGCAGCGTCTGGGGGAAACCCATGACCACCCGCAGGTTGCTGGCAGACCTTCCCACGTACGCTTGGAAAAGAAGCCGCCATGAGCAAGACTTTAACTAACATAACATTGGAGAGAGGCTCCTGAGTCATAGCATGGTAATATAAACCACACATCCACAGAAGCCCCCCCACTGATGTAACCATTATGTAGATCTTCTTTAGAGATGTCTAATTTCAAATGTAACTACTTTTGTAAATGTAACTATCTTCATTCAACATGCCACCATAGGGTTCCAATCAGAACAGAAAACGTCCAGCTTTGCCATGGAGCTTATGAGGGAAGCCATCGGTGCTGGATAGTCATCAGAAAATTATTAGAGCATTTATAGGCAATGGAAATGTACCCAGTCAACTGCGTTTACAAATACAACAACATATGACAGTTTTCTAATCTGAATTTTAGGTTAAAATAAACTTTACCCGAGGTTACTTTGGAGCCACTGCTGAGAATAGCCTCCTAAATTCCTAAGAATACCTTCATCATACTATGAGCCATGTTAGGCATGTAAGTCATATACCAAATTGATCAAATAATACCGTAATGTTTGCAAAGTGTGTATTTTAACATTCTCCAGGCCCCTCGCTTGCGCCCCTCTCCTCCCTCTCAAAATAAGCCCTGCACCCCTACATGGATATGCCCCTCGGGAAAGGGCTCATGTGCCCCATTAACTGGCTACCCCTATCCAACTCCAGTAATCTTATCTTCATGTTCTCAACTGACAGCAGTACCGAAAATCCAATGTCATAACATCTGTTTGTAATTCAGCAAAGGCTCATTTTATTGCGGGCAAGCATGCTTTAAGTTGGGGAAAGAAACAATAAAACACGCTTCTGGAGGTCTCGAGGTATGTAGTTCTTTGACACCTACTTTACTTTGTCTCAGCTAATTTCTGCCTGCCAAAAATTTATTGCCCATCTCTTTACCCTTGGGTTAAATCAGTCGTAAAACGTATCCGCCATATTTGTTTTACAGATATAGGTCTACACTGTAATTGTATGGCGACGTTCACTGGACAACTGCTCAAATCTACCAAACGGGGACACTCGTGAAAAAATGTACATCAAAGTCTCATTTTCATTACTTTCATTTTGCCAAGGCCTATGCCACATCAAAAGGGCCCCAAGTCAGATATTTAAGTTGAGCTAGGGTACTCATTGTTTGTTTAAAATTAAAACTATAATAGACTGTGCATTACCACAAGAGGTAAAAGACTATATGCAAGCCACAGTGTTTTGCAATTTAGGTTTTCTTACTGAAGAACCGCTCCCAATGCTTTGTCGGTTTTCTTGATATCGTTCATATATGTCCTCAAAAACTCTCAATGCATTCTTTTTTTTAATAATACATGTTTAATAAGAGCCCTGATTTAAACATAAAACTGGAATACTGGAATTCACAATCATATGAAACAGTTATTCCACTTGATTTCTGGACTTCTTTCCTGGTTGTGATCAATCCTAAAGTAAACAGGAGGCCTACTGGACAGATTTTCATTATTTTTATTAACTTCTATGACCCTTTTAACCTCTGTTAACTTGTTGAATAAAGTAACAGCTACAGTAATATGAGTTTTTATGCTCATATTTCAGGAATTTTTTTTTCTTTCAGTGTGTGCACAGGCCCATCTAAAACGTTATGGTTCAAAGTGAATATTTAATTCTATTTTTGTAACAAATGCACCAGTTCATGTGGAGTATTTATTGACAATTTCAAGCCACAGGTTAATTGGTACACACCACAACTGGCATTTGGAATTATACTTCTGAAGTTGTAATCAGAAGTAAAACTATATTTAATAGTTATTTTTCCAAGACAGTAAATAAGGAGAGACATTATGATCACTTATTTTACAGATTCATTCGTTGGCCATTCCACCTAAATTGGGATGTTCACTTGCTGCAGCTGACACATTTTGCTATATACACATATAGGGTTAAGTAGGCATTTTCACGTGAACATTTTGGTGAAGATGTTCTCATGTGCAGTTGTCTTGAAATTTTGAAATTTTAAACAAATTTCTAAATGGATCAAACCATAAATCTTCCAGATTTTGACTTAAATTGTGATTGTGTTTGTGACTTGTACATCTATTGATTTCATAAAACATCAATAATAATACAGCCACTTATAAACATTTTCAGAATTGGTTATTTCTAGTACCTAAGACTGTTTACTGCTAAATGTCTCATATATTAATTACATTCATTATCACATTAGAGACGCAAACAGAAAGTAGTACCCCTCAAAGCTATTATTTGCAATAAAAGTGCCCCTTTCGAACAAGTAGCATCCTGTCCCTTTTTGTTTGAAGCATGGGTTCTGTGCTCTACGGCACTATTCCATGTAGATTAAATACTTTTTGTGAAAGCCTGAAAATGGGCATCGCAATTAATGTAGCCTTGTACCCAAAATCAGATAAACAGATAAAAGATAAATCAGAAAAAGGCACATAAATTGCACTAAAACCTGCTCCTTCATATACAAAAAGACTGAGGAATAAGTGTACCTGAAACAGACCAAATTTACAGTATCCCTCAGTTGTCATACCTGGGTCGTGCCCTCCATTTCAAAGGGAATGGTGAAAGTAAAGAACTCTGCCACAGGTAGAAGTTCCCAGACTGGTACATCATCCTTGTGATCAGGACCTGCCATCAGCAAACAAACACAAACAAAGACAATTACTACCCTTAATCCGAACACATTAGATACAGTGTGAGCTCATTATACATGTATACTGCCTGCGTAGGGTAAACAAACTAAAACTTTGTCAATAACTAAGTTGCAAATATTTCTTCATTCTGTTTTCTGTTCTGTTTTAAAAAAGGTGTTTTGGGGTTTGATTGGAAGACAGGATGAAATATTGCTGGTAAAATGTTTCATGACAAAAAGTATTATTAGACAGGTGGACACATACGACAGGTTGAGTAAAAGACTAAGTCAACACATAACTGAATGAGTTCCAATTAACATACACGTTTATGAATTTATTTCATACATAAAAGTCTTAAAGCACTAAGGCCGACGCATGAATAAATATAAACAGCACACTGTGTAGATGACTGAAGCAATCATAAACAGGTGTGTATATGCACAGGATGAATTAAATCAATGAAAAAAGTCACTTATTTTGGTCTGTGTTGGTCTTGACACCAGAGCCATGGAATTTACTTTATCCTCTAATCCCATTACGAGGCTCAGCATATCCATTTGTCTTTGCTGTACAGGGAACATCTTTAACTTCATGATGTACACTTGAGCATCTACAATGGAACAAGTCTCTGCTGTAGGTGTGGTTTCGTCATCCTCTACATCATCATCTTCATTGTACACACTAGCTGTGTTATTGCTGAGAAGTTCTGTGGCAGGACTGTTCCAATCATGAATGTCAGTGTAATGAGTGTGCACATGAATGTCTATATCGGGTAGTTCTCTAAAGGTGCAGCCGAAGAGATCATGGGCGACCTTCACGAGAGCCAGGGGAACGTCGTTGTTGTTGTCATCCTCTGACATTGATGCATTTTCGGCATGGCGAAACTCACATTTACTAGGACACTTCTGAATTGTGGACTTCTCCACTTCCTTCCAGGCACTTGCTATCCAGTATATAACATCAAGAATATAAAGTGAATTCAATAAGTCCGTACCTGTTGAAAGCTCATCTTTGTCCATAGCATTCAGCATGTACTGGAGTTCTCAGCGAGGGAACTTAGTTTAGTGGCTTGGATAATTCCCTGGTCCACTGGGAGAAGCTTGCTGGTCATGTTTGCTGGCAAAAACATCAGCTTGACGTTCTACAAATTCAGCTGTGGATGAGATGGGGCATTGGCAAGAAACATCACCACATGTCTACCTTCCTTTTTCATCTGCTGATCAAAGTCCAAAAGCCAATTCTCAAAAAACGCTGAGGTCATCCAGGTTTTTTTGTTGTACCGGTAAGTCACTGAGAGCATGTTGATATCCAACCGGCCCAAACAGCAGGGGCGCTTTGACCTGCCGACCACACGGGGCTTCAACTTCTCCTCCACCATGCTAGCACACAAGGCCATGGGAACACACTGTTTAGAGCATTTTCCACCAGAGCAGTCATCCCCTTTCACATAAAAGGTATTCCTTGTGGTGTCTTGAAAAAACAAGCCCGTCCCATCCATATTGAAAATGTCCTCAGGCTTGTAGTCCTTGCAGAGCTCTGGGAAGTTGGCTTTCCAGTCTTCCACTGTGGCTTTGTTCACATCCCCTTCTCTCCACTCATCTTACAGAACACTATGTTGTGTCTGCGCAGAAAATTCTGTAGCCATCCATTCGATTTTCCTTGTGCTTTTCTTCTGTTTCTCAGCAATTCAATCACTTGCATGCGTTGTTTTCATGTTAGAACTTTGCGGCAGCACAACAATGACATGGCAGGAGTTGGTTTTGACATAAACACAGTTTATCTGCCATATTTATTCCGTGAAAAGAATACCCCCTCAGTGATTATGACTATGTGATTGGTTAATAAAACAATAACCCTTGCAGATATTGGTTAGTAAAGAAGCCAATTGATTGGTCAATGAAAAGTATAAGTTTACAAGACTGCAAATTTTCAATTGCTGTAAAAGCTGGTGATGTTTGAATTTTTCGAAGCGCCCGATTGTCAGCTAACTGACGATAGATCAAGTTTTCTGGACACATGAAAGAGGTTCACATTGGACTTTTGTTATGAAATATAGTGGCCGTTAGATGCGTTGGACAGGTGCCCTTATATAAGAGGTCGTCTAACATGGAAAGTCGCTCGGTCAAGGCAAAGAGTGGCCGTTTAGAGCAGATGGACGCTACTTACAGGTAGTCATCAGTACAGGTTTGACTGTATGTGTTTTGAGAGGAATTTATGGCACAGAATTTCAGGTCATTCCTCGTACATTTACCCAGAAAGTATTAGACACAATGCTGGTTCAATATACCAGTATACTGGATGTCCTTACAAGTACAGAATGCCTGTACATACCTATACAGAGTGGCTGGTCCCAGAGGTTGCGGGCTTCCCCCAGGCCAGCCTGGGCCATGTGACTTTCCAGCTGGGGGTAGAAGGTGTGGTATGGAGCCAGCAATATCGTGTCATTTCCTCCCAGAATCAGCGGCCGGTGTGGAGTGAGAAGGTACAACACACACAGTGTGGAACCACTGCAATGACAATGCAAGAGATAATTAACCTGTTACAAACCTAGGTATGTTGACTAAAAAAAATTCACAAGTTTCCATCACAACTTTTGTTCACAAACATACAAATTTGAAGGGAAGCTCCATGATAACTGAAGAAAACAACATGATTTTTTTAAAACCAACATATTAAAACAGAGATATACAGTGTGTTTGAATTTTCTTTTCTTTAACTTTTAACAAAAGCAACTTGAGTATTTGCCTTATAATTATTAAGTTATGTTCTGTGAACAACACACTTCACAAAAGTTAGAAGAAAATTTACATAACATGACGTTATCATTTCACGAAGAGGAAGAGGCTTGGCACTCTCTAGAAACACAGTACAGCTCACACAACACACCTAATCATGACCTTACGACAAGGGGAGATAACTGTGACCTGCTCACAGTGACTGATGTGAATAGTTGTCTCCACTGGACCAAGAACTATTACAGAATGTCGACACTTCTCAATCGTCACAGACCTGAACAGAATAACAAAAACTTAATCATCTCCACCTTTATACATCACATAATTAATACTGTCTGCGACTACATTCTGTACTTTGGAGGCCCAAATAAAAAACATGAAATAATGTAATAATTAAGTACATATCAGAGACTGCACTAACAAGCACTTTGCAATTTTGAGGGTACCAAATTACCAAGCACAAAAACTGCTAGAGAGAGAGAATTCTCCCATCAAAAATATTACAATACTAAAATACCTGTGCTGGGAGAGTGCAATTAACTTTCACAGGGAGGGGAACCCCTCCTTCCTGCTAAGAAACTCCACGTTCCTTGCTTCATTGCCATTACTTTCCCATTTCATTTCAAAGGTCATTTCAAGCTGTTGTGACTAACGGTTATGGTCTACACTTATATATACCTGACATCTTTGTGAAAGATAAGATTTGCTAACAATGAATTAGAAAACATCTTGAGCAGTAATGGCAGTAATGGGGATTCCATATGGTAACTGGTTTAACTGAATGAACTACATTCAGGTTCATTGCTATGCAACCTTACCTAAGGGGAGATAACAAATACAGGTAGGAGTAATGGCAGCGATGGATCTTAATACTGCTGTTTTCTAGAGTCCGGGAACTCTGCAAGTTGAACAAAGAGTAAACCAACAAAGTAAACAAAAGTGAATGTTCAGTTAAGAATGTCATTCATGACAGAGCCACAACATGCTTCTGCCAGGATGATTTTTTCTGTCATTTACGATGTGGTAATAGTGGACAAGTAGATTTTAGCTCCTACAATATGACTGGACCACAATCAAGGGACCAATCAGACTGTGTCAGTGAGACATAGCTGCACAAATCCTGGTCTTCTTGGTCATTTCCTAAACCTAACACTCACAAGGGCTCAGCTTCATGAAGAATACTTAGCGCTTAATACCATAAATACACGTATACAAGCTGCATATTTTCTCCTCAAAATTGACCTGTTTGCAATGGGTGCAGAGTACAGCTGCTAACAAAATGTTGAGATAAAATTTCTAGGTAATCCGTGGACACATGGTGAAACATCAATCGGTTGTAGCATGGAGGTCATCTCTCCTGGCATAAGAGCCAGTGTTGTGTTATGTCTGCCCTGCCTGAGTTGTCTTAATGTTGTCAGATTTGTGGCATCGAAACACATCCAGCACAAGCAGGCTTTTTCTCCTGAGCAGACCACCTGGCGCTTCCTCCATACTGTCTCCAGCCAGTCTCTTAAAATGGCTTCGTCAAACCATCCATTGGGGTGCACATGAACTACGACTCCTGCTGGGAACTGTAATTTGGGCAATGTTTTTCTCTTGAAGACAATATACGGTGGGAGCTTCTGGGAACTGTGCGCTACTTCCTCAGAAGGTTTCTGGGCATCTTGTCTAGTTTGCTTTTAATCTGTTACCAGTGTCTCACATTACTCTCGCAAGTGGAGAACTCTCTACCAGCGGCATGGTTACCATGTGGCTTGGCATAGCGAATGACCTGGAGCTTCTCCTTCACTGTAAATGTATGATGTTTTGACATGTTTGTTGTTTCAGAATGATCTGACAGTTATTTGATGCAGCCAATTTTTTGGGCACATGTACAATGATGTTACAATCGAAGCCAAGTGATGCACCTTGCTGATTTTATGATAGAGTAAACAAAGCCATAAAGATACTAACTATAGAAATGTAGCTGATACACCTGATACCAGCATGCCAGAATTGTCTACACTGTTTATTTACATAGATCACGCTAAGCTGAGTCAAGCCAAAGGTTGACGCTGTTCACAGCATGAGCCCTTTGCAGGCTTTCCATGCTGGGGTGATGTGATGACTCAGGTGGCCAGCCCGAGTTCACAGTGCGACTTATTGTTTGTCAGAGGTGTTTTTCAGCGATTTAAGGATCAAAGTTAGCACTACGGATTATAGCACGGTGCAGCATGTATCGGTGCATCTACTGTGGCCCTTAGCTAAGTGTACATACTATCTCTACAACTGGGGCGAGGTGACCAAATAAACGATAATAGCCAGTTCAGATGTACACTGTAATCAATATACTGAGAACACTGCTGTTTGGAATTTATTGCTGCAGTAACATAACTTACAAGGATGTCACAATACACTGATAAATAAGTGTCAGGTGGGCAGACAGCAGATGAATATGCCAGAGCTCCAATTTGTTCCTTGTTTCCAAAATCTTCAACTAAAATTCAAATTTTCCCTTTTCAGAATATAGGTGTAGATGATAAACATGTGTGGGGAAAATAACAAATACTACTGCATTGGGACATTCAAGTCTGATCTCAAGTGATAAAACAGCAGGTCTTGATGAAACACAGTGCTCCACATATGTATACTATACCTTATCACATGTGGTCAATGTGTAATAATCAATGTAACTCTTTTTGTACACTCATCTCCTCTTGTAACTCTACCTGTGGATTCTCGTGATTCTATGTTTTCACATCTTCCACTAGTCTGAGTCAGATACAACTGTGCTCATAAAAATCTTAGAAAAACTAGTTTAACTAATAGCGAAATCATACTGGTGGCCTTTCCCCAGTGCTCACAGCACGTCACCTGACCTTGAGTCATTAAAGATACATCAGGACTTAACAAATGCCCCTGACATTTTGTTGTAAGTGAGCACCTCTAAGATAACAGTTAATACATCCACATCCATGCCTATGAAAGACCTGCCAGAAACCCGTGGATCATCAGGGGTTTCCCGCGGGCTGTACCCCGTTTCCTTGCCTTTACACTTGTCACCTTCATGTAAGTAAAATCTTACTTAATCTGTGAGTACGGTATAAAACATCAATGAAATAAATAAATGCATCCATGCTTATCTGGTATAAATGACTACTCACCCTTCCAATGGTTTGCTTGCTGACTTGACTCATAATAATGATCTTATTTCTGAAAATTTTATCAAATACATTTTGATCAGAAACAATCTGTGAAGAAGTTAGTGAGAACTGCCAACATGTAGCATATCTGTAGATATGATTTAAAGATATTTAGTGCACTGCGAAATATCGTTTAATATCTTGTTCTGAAATTTAAGGGTTCTGCTAATATGTAGTTATAAAAACGAAACAAGAAAAAAGCATGCTACATTACACACCAAAGTACTCTGACATAGGTAACACTGTCCATAAAACTCACTTTAGATAAAAAAAAACCTTCTGAATGTAGACACTTTGAACTACTGTGCTTACACATTAAATTTACCTGCCTTTTTTTTTTTTTTCAGCCGAGACATCTCTAGATTCTGAATGATTTCCCAGCCTCATAAGGTTACTAGAATCTTTCTGTGCAGTCTGGTTAATTTCTTTTTCAGGAAAGCATTTTCTGAAATTTGATTTTGACAGGCCTAACTTTATGTAAAATACAGCAGGCTTATTTTGTCAAGGTAACCAAAATAGGTGCTTACAGGGACAGAAATAAACCACTGTTTGCAACATTGTGCTTCAGCTTACCTTTTGTGACACCTAAATACCATGACAAAGACTTACCCTTTAGCATGGGTTTCAGGCACCGAGGGAGAGTTTGTGGCAATCTTGCCTCCCTTGCTACGCTGAGAATCTCTCGTCTCCTTCTCTGCGGACCTGTTCTCCTCAGCTACAGAACATAAAATACACATAGTATCAGCTTCATCACAACACACTAAACCATGTACCAGTGGCCTCATGTGAAGAGCTAACCGACACACCATGAAGAAATCTTCATCACATACACACAGTATATGACATCTATTAACAGCTTCCAATTCCAAATTGATGTTTATCATTAAATAGCTCACTTTGTACAGTGATTAAAAAAAGAAAGAAACACATAAGTGCAAGTTTTGCTATCCTCCCTTATTCATATGCGAGTAGATGACTCAATTTTACACATGCTCACTTGTCACATCACAGATTTATCAATTAACTTGATTGTGTTTAACACCATACTCAATAAATTTTCACTTATTATAGGCAGAGATTCAACAATAACAGCTTAACGTGTTCGCCTACCAGTTTCGCAAACTTAAGTTTTGGCGACCTGTAATCAGTTACCATAAAAACAAAATCAGCTGCGATAAATTTTTAACAATGTTAAAGAAAACCAAGGGGATAATCACTATTGGCGAGTAGTGGTATTTCTGTGTTGTTCATTTTACTTGTGCATACAGGTCAGCTGGTCCGTGGCGAGTGACATAAACTGATGGGCTGGTGTGCTATCACCAGCAGACGTCCCTTGTTCTACCGGAAGTACCTTACTACATAGTGTTCATATCTTGCTAAGAAAATAAATATACATTGGCAAGGTGCAGGACTGTCTGGTGAGGGACTTCTGGTTTGATTATGGACACCTGCTGCTACAGTAGGGGCGGGCCTTACTTCCGCCGCAAATATGCCAATGTCAAGGACAAGCTCATGTTGTGGGAGAAGGTGTTTGAGAATGAGGCACTTCAGAGAAATTCTTCGACATGGAAACATGCCTGTCAATCGCAGTTGTTCAAGGCATGGTAGAAAGGGTGTCCAGTTTGACCAGGAGACTTACGACAGATTGTGGTCAAACATGCTTTAATGCCAATTCTTGTCAAGCTTTAGTCAAGTCATGACGATAACCTGATACCAAATGTGTGGAAACCTACTTGACAGAGCAGAGATGGGAGCCAGGCACAAGTGTCTGGTTCAAAAGGAAATCTCCAACCAAAACACTGCTGACAGGCTGAGAGGAAGATGGAAATAATGTTATGGTTATGAGATTAAAGTTGTAGTACAGCATTTATTGGCTTTTTTATACTTATATATACCTACTGCAGAGCTTTTTAAGTTAAAAAAATCTTAAGTCTTTCATTCAGATTTGAGAACATTTATTCTGTCTGAGTCTGTGAAAGTTACACTAAGGAAACCTGTAGGCAAGGGTTTAGCCAGAATGAGGACAGAGGGTGTCTCATTTGAAAGACCCAATACAAACGGGCAGGGCAAAATGGGCATACTGTATCAGACATACATATAATAGTAGTTTAAACATTTTGCTGGTTACTAAAAAGAACTTCTGACTTTCAATGAATCACTGTAACTCCCCTCCCCCCCCTCAAAGTCACCACGGATGATGGACATGACTAGCAGTCTTGCTCCATCTCGATGGACTAATTCGATGTGAGACGCACTGGCATTTACAATTGAAGCTTTTGAAGAAAGTTATTATCCTTGCAGCTTTCTCAGATGCACGATTAGACATTTTCATAGTTTTCCCCTGGCACATGCAGGGATTCATAGAGTCCTAATTTTACAAACAGAAATACAAAAAATTAAGTTACCGTAGATCCATGGACTCATGCCACACCCTTCTATAATCTGCACTGCTAGCTTTGATCCATAAATCGTTGAAAGACACCTCTGACAAACAGTAAGCCGCACTGTGTACTCTGGCCGGCCACCTGAGCCATCACATCACCTCAGCATGTAAAGCCTGCAAAGGGCCAATGCTGTGAACAGCGTTGACCTTTGTCTTGGCTCAGCATGACTAATGTAAATAAACAGTGTGGACAATCCTGGCTAACTGGCATGGGGTGTATTAACCACACATATAGTTAATATCAGTATAGATTTGTAGTTTACTTGTCATAAAATTAGCTATTCCATCTAGATGGACTTGGTGTTATTTTAAAATTTTGACATTCATCTCAATCCTGAGTTTATTACTCATACTGAAAAAAATCTCTGCAGATCCCCAACTCGAAGTCGATGGAGCTGCCCTCCATGAGGTTTGCGAATTGGACACTGTATAATGCTTGTTCGTGGTGATCATGTGGCTTGAGCTTCAGGTTATATTTACGCAGTTTTTCCTCTAAAACTGATTTTGTTTCTCTCTAAAACACCATAATTTGAGCCATTTATTGAAAAGGCAAGTACTGTTACAGCACATTTTATTGTTTTGATATCTCAGCCTGTGTGGGTTTATACACACTAACAGCTACTAACCCATCTTGGGCCAGATCTGCCTGTCTCAGTGTCACACTTTACGTTTGCCCATCTCAAAGACGAGAAGAGGTATTGCTGGCTAAATCCTTGCCTATAGGTTGCCACACAGGTTACCTTAGGTTTCCATAATTACAATTTCACAACCATTTTACCTTAAATTTGTGAAACTTGTTTTGGGTTACTGTAAGAAATATTACGTAGCAGAGGAAAACAGAGTGTCTGGGGAAAAAACACCAACCTTTGGTTAACTAATTTGCTAGCCCAATGGTGGTTTTGAAGCAGCACCTCATGTGTCCCAGTGTTTGAAGGAGACAAGTGATAAAAATGCAGGCAGTCAGATCAACAGATAAGCAATATGTTATGACTTCAAAATTCAGCACGAACAGAACACCAGCAGGTAACACACGTAACTTTGCTCTTACCTGACACTGGCCAGGAGAGACGTTTTCCTGAGGTGATACAGGATGAGATTCCAAATGGATTCTGGGACACTGTGCCTTTTATCCAGCTTTGTAATGTGCGGACAGAGAACAGTCGAGTCAGCTGAAGTGACAAGGGCATCAGCAGAAGTACTTCAGGATGATACATTGCATTAAAAATGGAACAGTCAAAGAACTGTGACCAAACATGGCAATACTCAATCGGTAAAATAGTCAGCATGTAATAACCAACAGAGCAGCCAGCCATAATCAATGGGTGTCACAAATCTGTCACAAAGGGTAGTCATATAACCACACAACGGCTACATGCAGGAACAAGTGAGCAAGAGTTGAAAGTGTCGGTCATGTAAGGTATCCAGCCTGTTGTCTTCAGCATGCTATTCCAGTAAGGTAGCATTGTAAGCATACTGGCATTATGACACGGATGCTACAGGGAGTCACCGATGTGAGCTGGCCAAAAGAAGCTTAAAAATCATGTTAATCCCTCAAGAAACAATGGGGTTCATATTTATGTCATAAAGACAAAACACTGACAAAGCTTATTCTGCTCTGGGAATAAACTGTGAGAGACATCAACAATAAAATCTCTAGTTAGTTTATTTGTTTCATTGGGGTTTAATGTTATTTTAATGTTATTGTCAACATTATTTTGGTAACATCATCATGAACACAGTGTCTCCTTGTAGCAGGCTGGACCCAATGCCCCATAAATGCAGTGCTGCCTCACTGAAATGCCATGCCACGATGACGAACTCAGTCACATCATATACTTACACTGGCTGACCAGTATATGGGCTATTCCTTTAACGCTGAGCACCAAACAAGGTAGTGCCAAGATCACCAATGCTAGAGTCTTTGGGATGAGTTGATTTGGGACTGAACCCCAGATCTACTGTTTACAACAACGTAGTATATGACTGCCAAAAATGATATAATATACATGTTTACCTTGGAGTAGCCAAACTTGCTCTGTAGAGGAGGAATCATGGCTACCTGATGTAAAGCCTGTATGCTCCTGCAAGCAATTAACAACAAGGAAGAAATTACACAGCCTTCAACACTGTACTCCACTTCAAGTTTAACTCAAGTGACACATTTTTCTTGATTCTGAAGGATTCGTCCACCCTACAGGGCAACTGTTCTGTACTTTTTGTCAATAATTTATCATCAGAATAACTTAAGTGCTTGCATCAAAAGTATCATTATGAGGCCTTTGTGTGCTCCTGAAAGTGTATTTTTACAGGACAAAATTTAAGTGAAATACGGTACACCCATGCTGGTACAGTATGTTAGCCAACAAACACGTCCACTGTTATTCTATACTTATTCCCAGATTAAAGGGTGCTCAAAGGATAATACAAGCTAGTAATACACACCCATATATAAACGAAAATTTTAAGCATAAGTTATGAGGTAAACACGTCCCCATCATTAGTTTTGTTTCGGAGTTTTCCCTATTTTTACAAGAAGAGACGTCTGATGAATATTACCTTTGGAGATTTATTTCCAAATATAACACTTTCTTCACTACTTTACACAAAATGATCTTCAAACTACCAGTATTGAAATCACTATGATTGTTTGAATTAAGAACCTTATGTGGGGAGTCATGTCTCAGTTAATGCATTATTTTTAAAACTGATCCAGTTTTCAATTTTCCCAACAATTGCTGATGTTTGTGTTTTGAGTTGTTTCATTGATTAGCAGCCTATAGAGTTCCATCTCATGGAGGATATCCCCCACACAAAATGGCAGCTCCCTCATTTGTGATACATATTTATTTGGCAATGAACAAAATCACTATTTTATGCACAGACATTTTTGACACACAGCTATAAATGTTTTTTCTGTGAAGCTTCACTTTGCTCTGTTACTCTGTACAGAAACGAAGTCTTACCCGCCCCTGTCAGTTGATGCTCCAATCAAAAAGCCCAGAGCTTCCACAGCTTCAACAGTGATTCCAAAGTCACCCAGGATAGCAGAATTGTACACATCTGAAAAGGAAAGGGAATTTTATTGATATTTTTTTAATGTGCCAGAAAACTTTAAATATTTTAAAAACTTGTAAAAAACAAAGGGTTTCTCAACTTTAAGATAAGCCTGTCATGGGAAAGTGAACAGGATGTATTTCTTTTGGAACATAGGTCCCTGGCCAGTTTCAGTTGTCAAAATAATAGCTATGCAAAGGTCTATAATACAATAAAACGAATGTAATTTAGCATAATCTAACATATACCAAGTTTTAATTCAATGCTACTGATGAACATGATGAAGGAGGAAAATGAGGATAGCACCTGTTGCAAACAGAGCCCTGTGACTGTGACTCTGCCATGTGTCTGACAAACTTCACACACAACAAGCAGACAAGCTGGCATCAATTGGAATTGAATACAAAAACAAACCAGTAAAGAGTCTTTCATGCCTGAGAGCGAGGGTGATGTCTCAGATGACTGATATTATATAAAGTATGTGAAGTATGTAAGATGTTGTTAGGCCAGACCAATTTCATTTTGCGTCTTATGGACCAAATGACACTAAAAATTCAAAACTGTAATACACATAAAACTGAAATTCTACTTTGATGTTTTTACGATTTTCCTTTCAGACCTGTAAACATGTCCTTAACATGAAACATTGGTGGGCAGTCCACATTTCCAGCAAATTATTCCTTACTCTGATGAAAAAATATTCATTCTGCCCATGAGGCAATAATTAAATTAGTGTTGCCTGATTAGGATTCTCTTTCCCGTCTGATACTTACCAGGTTCCACAAGAAGCTCGAGGATCTCCTGCATATGAGTCTGTACAAACTGTAAGTGACAGTGTTCATCCAGGGTCTGACGACAGAGATCAAAACAGATCAAAACATCAGGGATATATTTTTATGGAAAATAAGTTACTGTAATTCTTCAAAGATTTAGAATCTTTTCAAGATGTTTGTTTATGGATTTTCTGAGGGTATTACTATGTGTAGATAGATAAAATTATACTTTTTCAGAAGCCCTAAAACTGGCCAACCGAACCAATCTAGTTTCAGAAGTCAAATTAAAGAGGTGTATAAATTACACGGGAAGTTGTTCTTTCACATACGAACAGATTGTGGAATTAGGGTACTATCTTACCTTAGAACTTGTTGAACCAGTTCGATTTTCCAGGTCTGGTGATCGTGCACGGAGCGGCCATCTTTACAGTGTGTCAAGGAAAGCAGATAACACTTTTCTTCTCATAATTTCAAACTAGAATGTTTCTCCAAACAGTGGTGACAAAACCACAATGAGATAATATACACATATACTAAAAGTTAGGCACACATGTGATTTCAGGAAAGGTCTAGGCAGGTTTTCATTCACAAAACGGGAGTCTACAAACGGAAATGTCATATACATAATGTAAAAAGATAACCAAAGGATGCATTTGCTCTCAGTCATCCCCTGCTGTGATATGAATCTGTGTAATCCTACTCTTCGGAATGACATGCTGCACACTGATATGGTCAACATTAGGGTAACTGTTACGAATTCTTCAGTCCTGGTCACATTCACTACATGTATCTACTACTTGCTGTGGTGGCCACTCATCATTAAGTTCCACTGATCACCTGAAGGGAGATGACTGCTGGCCAGTGAAAATGATGACTGCTGCCCAGCAACGAGTGAGGAAAGATTTTACTTGTGTATTTGATTGGTGTTTAATGCCGTACTCCAGAACATTTCACTTATACGACAACCAGCCTGCAGGAAGAATGAGAAAACTTTAATCTTCCTGGTGGAATCCTGCCAAAGCCTTGCACAAGGGGTTTTGTTTTCTCTGGGATGCATAAGAGGTTTGTTTTTCTGCAGATCAATGTGTGGTCCCAAAGGATACTCATCTCCGGCGAGCAGTGACGCCTTCAGGGAGACCTTGTGGAGCTGCTGGATGAAGAGATACAGCACAAACACAAACGTGCTCACACTCAGACTGTTCTTCAGGGCATCTGTCAGAAAACAGATGGCATGGGACAAATTACACAGGTTTATCCACTGCTTGTTTGTGGAGTCATCATTGCCTACGTTACATGCACAATACGAGACCTTTCAACTCACAATACTTAGTACGTTTCAGAAATATGTGTATATTTACCAACTACGAAGAACAATGTTTGTGAAGAAAGTTGAAAGACAGACATACATATATATGTAGAGACATCTTCATTTTATAGTTATATTTATATTTTACCTCTCCACCTGAAGACAATATGTTTCTGGTTATAACCACAGGTGTGACACTCTCACATTATACAGACTCAATCAAGTATTATTCACTTCCATATATATGACGGTGATTAGATTTATGGGCAGAGGTAACCACTGCCATTCACCAAGTGCCTTCAATATTGTATTTCACCCAAAGGTTGGCCTCTAAAAAATGCACCTTCAGGGGGACAAAATGGCCTTGAAAATAATTCATGATTCAAAGACTTGAGTCTTTTTGATCAGAAATTTTGATTTCTCGGTAAAAACACTTACGTGGCCCAATGAGGTGGGAGAATCAATTAGAATCAAGGAAAATGTAGCTCCCGAAAAAAATGTTAAAACCTGAGCTACAGTATACGTGTAACATACGGTTATACTCTCATCCAACTCTCAACTCTCACCTCTCTCCATCTGTACTGTGCACCTGGCCAGCCTCAGATCAAAGTCTGCCCGGTCCTTAGCACTGGTGGTCTCACTCAGCAGGTGACACACAGAAAAATACCTGTGACATACAGTAAAACACTGGTGATTTACTGAAAAATACCCAAGACAGAAAAAATATGTGTAACATACAGCAAAATACTGGTGATACATTGAAATATACCCATGGCAGAAAAATACCTTTGACACACAGCAAGATACAAGTGACAAACAGCAAAATACTGGTGATACACCGAAAAATACCCGAAACAGAAAAATACCTGTGAAAGATATAAAAATACCTGTGCGAGACAAAAATATCCATGACACAACAGCCAGAAAGCATTTACATTAATGTACCCAAATCTCACTTTCAAACATATAGCTCCTTTGTATCAAAGAATTTATAACAACTCTGAAGAACAAGAGTTTATGTTTGAATATAATTCAGTTTAATATGTTAAGCCACCACTGAAAACAGATTTGTTGTGGTCAGCCCTATCAACTCCAAAAGGAGGGCCTTACTCTGAACATTTTAGTGAGTGTTTCACGGAATTTCATTTTTTTTCCTTCTCAATGATAATTCCTACCTTCATCACTAATAATTAATCACGTAGTGCTGAGTTACCAAGACTAAGAATTTAGGAATGGCCCTACCACGCTCACACGTACCATACACTAGTATACTTTGCACTTTATACCCCGAGATTCAAGCTTCTGATCAAGGGTGTGTAGTATACAATAAAATAGAGGAAGACCCACTCTGGCCATAGGTGGGACGGTCTGCCAGCACACTGCGGACGGTCGTGGGTTTCCCCTGGGCTCTGCCTGGTTTCCTCCCACCATAATGCTGGCCACCATCATATAAGTGAAATATTAAATAAATAAAACACCAATTAAATAAATAAATAAATGAGTTTCAACTGAGCACCTAAGCAATTCTGCTGACACAATATTGCAGGTACAGATTGCTTATTTCATACACTTATTTTCTGTCTGCAATAGATCACTCTGATGATACTAAATATCAAGTTATTCACCCATATATCACTAAAAAATGATCAATCGTTTTTTTTCAATTCCCTCATAAATTGTTGAATGTGGAGAGTCATAAATTAAAATCCAAATTAAATAGAAGACAACCCTATGTGCTGAAATGTATTAGATATTAAATGTTGAAAGAGAAATCATGAAAAGGTAATGAGCACAAAGAAGAATAAGTTTAATTTGTGAACTTACATCCAAGCTAGATCTTCTGTCAGCTGTAGCTTGTTACAAGCAATATGCTTCCAGACAGAATAACTGAAAAAAAAAAAGAAAAAAAAAACATTCCAAATTACTTCATAACAGATTCTTTGAAAACAATATCCACATCCTTGAAAGGAAAACATCCATTTAACTTTACTTAAAGTACCTGAAGGTGAAGAAATAGTCAATATATTCATGAAATTAGGCACACCAATTAAGCCGTGGTTAATTTCCCCCATAAAGCTTTATACCAGAGTTTGTAGTAGAGAGTAGTGTGTTTCACCTAAAATTTAGATTTTTTCACCAGGGACCTTTTTACTTGATTCTGACTGATTCATCCACCTTTATAGGGTAACCTATTTATTATTTGGTTGTTGTTTTACGAATATTTCACATGTTTTCATAACGGCGGCCAGCGTAATGGTGGGAGGAAACCGGGCAGAGCCAAGGGGAAACCCACAACCATCCGCAGGTTGCTGGTAGATCTTCCCTCATACGGCCGGAGAGGAAGACACCAAATGCATGAGCTGGACTTGAACTCACAGTGACCGCATTGGTGGGAGGCTTCTGAGTCATTACGCTATGCTTGCATACTAACCAAATGAGCCAGAGGCCCCAAGGGTAACCTAAGAATTTCTCTGTGAAGTGTTGGCACCAAAAGTAACATTTTAGGGCTTTTATTTGCTTCTCAATGTGCATTTGTAGAACCCAAACTTTAGATGAAAGATGGTAATCTGGAAGCTGAGCTGTGCTCCTCTAGTGAACTGTTTTTCAGACCACAACACTTACTTCATTCTGGGAAAACCATTTTTCCCTTTTGTTTTAGAGTAAGGAACAATTTTCTTCAGATTCTGAAACACAAAATATTTGTAACTATGAAATTAAGTTTTATTCATATAGTAGGTTTTCAGACCACTGAATTAACACGAACATCTTTTCGTTGTTTTTTTTTTTTAGCAGCATTATTTACGAGAAATTCTTTTGACCAGTGTGATGTCACATGAACCAGATATGATCTAATAGGGCCACAATATTGTAGACTACTTTAAACACTTTTTACATTTTATGTATGTTATAGTTAAAGAGACAGAATTTAGACTTACATTTGTGGACAATCGCGGATGTGGAGGCACGGGCAGGGCTCCATAGCTAAAGGGTTCTGCCTTCACCCACAGGCTCACCATTGGGGTTCCAGTGGACATCTTGCAGCCCCGTCAGTCACCTGAGAACTGTCTAACTCAAGTTGCAGTCTTTTGCTTTATAAGATCTGTAAATAATCCAGAGTGTTCGTTTTGTTATTCATTTATGGATCTTGCTACAGTAGTTTGCCATTTGTCAGGTTGAGGTTGTTGTCAAGTGACAGTTCAATGAATAGTCTATTTTTCATAATACACATCTGAGAAGCGAGTCAGCAACCAACACTGGCAATAACCTTGCCTTCACAGCATAGTCCAGCCATAAAATCACTACCGGTACGTGTTCTAACCGGTGCCTGAAAGGGCCTACAGGCTATTTACATTACTTATCACTTCAGCACGGTTGCAACAACAACAATTAAAAGTTTTCCTTGCCACTTACAATGAAGTCTGACAAAATATGCCACAACGGTGAATTATTCTAAATAAGAGGCATAGATATGATTTACATGTTATTTTTTCGTACCGGATGACGAGCAGAAGAGATACAAGCACCGATTCTTGCCATTGTGTCAGTCACTAGTTCCTAATTCGCCACCATTTGTAATCAACCAACAAGGCGGCGGTAACATACCAAGATTTGGCCAATCACATTTAGCAACTCAAAAAGGTTCGGACCAATCCAGGCTGTGACAGTTGTGTGGCGGGGTTTGATTGGTCCACATCAGCAGGTTTGTGGCAGCCAACAAGCACATCCCAGCGTATCACACTTTCAGTTCACACATAAACGCAGGGCAAGGGAGAGGAAAGACAATAACTGCAGAAAATGGTCGAGAATAACAAAATTATCGTCGGATTTGCGTGCATCGTCTCTGCATTCCAATTCATCCACGGTGACATCGTAAAGGGATCCGTGTCTCTGAATTCTGGTGTATTTGATAAGGTACAGTGACTGTCCCCGCCAGCCCAAGCTGAATGATTCTGCATGTTCACATCAGTCTGAGCCCATCACTAGCTCTAAGTTATAGTAGTTTATATACCCACTGTCTCATTAGGAATTACAGTGTGTCTTTGCATGTCCTAGAGATAGATTTGTCAGATTGGCTTTTTTGTTGTTTGCACTTCTTCCTGTCCAGTGTTACTTATTTATTTATTTGATTGGAGTTTTGTGCAAAGAATGTTTCGCTTTACATGCTGCCAAGTAATCACATGGCATTTCCACTATGCTACAGTGCCATGGGAAGGTCCCATTGACCACTTATGACACAAACTCGGTCACCTACTGTCCGGCTTTCACCCGACCAGTTCGGCTCTGCGTCTGTGTTGCACTTTTCTCATTGGGTTGGGTGCTGTGCATCCGCTACAATTTCCGACCCCAAAAGCCAACTGTTAAGTCATAATAAGCTTGAGCTAACTCCATCTAGACCTCGGTAATGCAGGAAGGCGCCATGTTTGATGATGCAAAGCATTATGGGAACAATACTAGCCCCTTCACCATTTCAACTTCTGTAAAATGAATCCTAGGATTTACGTTCTGTTATATGAGGTTGTTCATTCTTTGGAGCAGTATCTAGACGATGGCAGCATTTCAACCTCTTAAATAAACACCTGAAGTATTTCACATTTGTTTGCAACAACACCTGCAAAGGTTGATGCTAAATAGCTGAGCATAAGTTCCTGGGATAAAATTGTATGAACCTTAGGGGGGGGATGCTCAGTTTCATCAAACACGGCGAACCCTGGTGTGTAAGGAGAGAGGTAGAATTTGCTCGAGTTTTATTATGACTTAACAGTGGGCATTAGGGGTCGGAAATTGTATTGGATGCAAAGCGTCCAACCTTAGGAGAAAAATGGAACACAGAAGCAAAGCCGAACTGGTCGGGTGAAAGCTAGACAGTAGGGGGTGTTCAGTGGGACTTTCTCATGGAGTTGGAGCAAGGTGGAAATGCCATGTGATTACTTGTCTAACTTATATGACACCACTGAATACTCATTGATACATGTATATGTAAAGTACCAGCACCGGTACGTACACAGGCATGTTAATAAGCTGAGAACGTTTTCTCACGCTCAGACACCTTGTGGTGATAAATATGGAGAATCATGGTTTCCAAGGAAGAGAATATGTCATTTGAAGTCTTATTATTAATAGTATTATAATTAATAGCCATTTATACATCTAGAAGGTTATCATATGATGCCATATGGCTCACGTAATTCTAAATTTGCAAAGGCAGCAAGGGGTGTAATACCTTAAAAGTTGTTTTTTTTATCTACCCAAATATTGTGTATGTCTCCCTGCAGATTTATTGAAGTGTTTCATTGTTTTGTGTGTGTTTTGTTATATTTCACAGATCATTAACAAGCACAAGGTTGTCCTGGTGAAGTTTGATGAAACCTACCCATATGGAGACAAACAGGATGCGTTTAAAAGCGTGGCCTCATCCACAACATCTCAACAAGATCTGCTTGTTGGGGAGGTTCAAATTGCAGGTCAGCTACAATGGATTCAGGCAATATTCTGCCAATTGTTAACACTTTCTCACTAGCAGACAAGATGGGTACAAAAAACAGATTTCGGAGGGTGGGCTACACATAATCAGTTAACCCAACACAGAAACGGACATAAATCATGGCAACCTATTCGAAAAGAGTACATTTCATAGTATCCAGAACTATATGTTATGAATAATTGCTGAATTTTCATGTCCAGTTCGGGGAACACACTGGTGAGGAATGCAATTGTGATTGCTGTACTAGGGAGCCATGTTACCATCTGATTCATGCTATGAAAATGGGCAAGGCAAACAGGGGAGATAACCCTCTAAAGATGGTCTCCCAGGCCAGCATAGATTCATGGTCACATCTTTTTTGTCCGGTCTGAGGCAGTGTCCTGAAATTAAATCGTGGCATATTGCATATATTTAGATAGCTTGAAATGTTCTCTTACTGAATCTGTTGCTTTGATAGGTGTTTGTTGATCAGTTTCTGTGTTAAGATCACTTGCACATAATCAGTTATGTTACCGATCCCTCTCCAGTCTTGTCCATATACCAGTCTGCTCTGTCATTCCAGTCCCTTGAAGAATTTAGGCCATGCTATAATTTAGTGCTTTTTTTCAGATTGCCCAGTTTGCATATAGTTACCTGTACTGTGCCATTGCACTGTGGACAGGTGAGAAACCTGTAAGGATGTTGTCAGAGTATGTCAACACACAGGAAAAGTATGTGCAAGGACAAGGAGACCTTGTTACAGTGTGTCTGAAATAATCCTTTAATAATGTTAACCCCAAGCTAACAGGCAAGCAGTGAAGAGTGCATGCTGTTATGGGACCCATGTACTTGTAGGATTACTTGTGTGATACACAAGCCTAGTGGTTGCTGTCAGTATTATGCTGCTCTTTCTGACAATATACCATGAACTTAGATTTTCAGCAAAATCTTTGCGCTTTATGAAGTTACGGTGGATTTTCATTTCTGAATTATTCTGGCAATATGAAGATATAAAGTTATGGCGGATTTGTCTTCACAGACTTTGTTGACATTATAAAGTTGTGGTGGATTTTCCATTGCAAACCATGTGACAGATTACATGTTACTATGGATTTGTCTTTGCAGACTATGGGGACAAGGACAACTCTGACCTTGGGGACAGATTTTCTCTGAAGAAGGAACAACTGCCCGTGTACAAGCTATTCATGGATGGCAAGGAAAAAGCAACTTACAGCGGAGATGTGAAAAATGCTGATGACATCAAAAGCTTCATCATACAAGAGTCTGGTAAGTTCTCTATTCAATGACCCTAGCCTTTTTGGAAATAAGGAGTGAAAAATTAAATTCGTGTATACCCTGTGATCATGGGGCTTGGTGGCATGGGCTTGAAGTTGCCATCAGTGTATTGCGATGATTTCTCATGCTGTGCAAATCAATTACACTAGTGACCTTCATCCATGACTAAGTTGCTCCTTTTTCCTGATTGAAAGAGTTCTGTTGGTTTTAGGAAGCTGTTTTCAAGTTTATTTGGAAGGCAAGGTGATATCCTACTGGAAAAATGTACATGTCAGAACCTAAATAATATTTTATGACATAAATTTGCCCCTAAAAATTCTTTTTTGTCGGCAAAATTATCATTCACTTGTTCGTTCCACTGGTTTAGCAGTGGTAGTGGTGTTCTGTGGTATCTGGTTAATTTCACCGATAAACAAGGACTGCTGGTATTAGTGAAATATTCTGGAGAACAGTGTAAAGCTGCAGTGAATTAGATGAATAAATTGATACAGTTATCTGTTAGTTGTTGTAAAGAAAGCAGATGATAAAAAGGTGTCATTTTTAGGTAAAAAAAAAACGTTCTTGGTTTTTACTTTCCTGAAAATACACAAGTACAATGTATGAAACATGAGAAGGAGTTAGCGATAATGAGTTGGTAGGCAAAAAACCTTTGTAGGAGAGAGTCTAATGCAAGGTCAAGCACATGTGTGGTACGTGATTGTTGTGTTGATACCTATATGAGCAAGAAGATCCCTATCACAGTACTCAGCAACTCTTGGTGACAAACATAAAAAAAAATAATCAGTCTGGAAAAAACAGAATTTCCAACAACTATCAGCCCATTGTACAAAACTCATGTAAGAGTTATTAATGTAAGAGGAGAAGGAACAAAATCCTCTGTTGGGGTCTCTCACTCAGTTTTATTGAAGGAAAGCCTAAGAAACTTGTAAATATCCAATAAAAATCGAACATTACACAGTCAGTTTTGTGTGTCTATCTTACGTTGCAACACAGGCAATTATATTGCTGACATGTGAAACCCTATAGAACACACCTTTCCATTACTTCATAGTACAAATACTAATAACGTAGACAAATGTATTGTTAACATGTAAAATTACACTAGTAAACTGATTATGACACATCCCTATGCAAGTTTATATATCATCCCAATGGAACAAGGCCTTCTTATATTATGTAAGAATTAACTACAACAAAACTGAATGAAATAAATTATATGGAGAACACGTAACCATAGTAACTATAAGGTCTACGACAAATAAATGGCACCTAAAGGCCTAACAAATGTAGTATGACTTTGACTAAATTACACAATCAATATGAAGATGAAAATGCAACACGATATCTTCATACAGTGTAGTCCATATCAGGATCTGCGGAACTCACCCCAAGTAACTGTCCGGTTACTCCGCACAGGCACGGCAGCGGTAGCAGCTGCATCTATACTCAGAGTACATCATCTTACCGATAAACGTGAACAAGAAGAATTTTCAAAACTGCACAGAGCTAGATTATCAGCAACTACATATGTAATTCCATTTACAGTAAACTTCTTTACCGTTAGTCCCAGTAAAATAATTCCACAAATTCTTATTCTGAAATACATGTATAGAGACTAGTGTGACCAACTGCAAACAAGTGAACTTACTCTGCGGCGAAATTAAAAACAATTCAGCTTTATCAAACAAACGTTACTGACCAAAACTGACACAGAAAATGTCAAGAAGAATGTTGTGAATTACTTCTTACAAGAAAATTACTCACAAGGGTTGGTGGCACGCTCTGAATTGATAAAAGATTATGTGAAGATCATGTAATGTCTTATTCAAGCGTAAACAAAATGGCTGCGATCTCCTAACGGGTCACAAGGAACTATAACCTCTGCTGCGGAAACAAGCTCAAGAGTAGCCTCTGCCTTGATAGAGTGCCCTCGTTATGATAATTACATATAATTGCATACAATCTTTACATTAAACACGTATTTACCAAAACAATATTGTATGTCTGGTGTTGGTTGCCATGGAAGTTGTGTGGCGATAATATTATATGCATTTTGTTTACTTGACATGCTGTTAGTTTGTCACTGTAATTCATGATAATCTCTGTCCTGTTTTGTGTTTCAGGTCTGTGGATCGGGCTGCCAGCATGTCTGGAAAATTTTGACAATATGGTGAAAGACTTTTTCAAAGCAGGTAAAAAAGCTGCGCAAGAGAAAGTGATCGCGAAAGCAGAGGAGGCTGTGAAAGAACTGACCAGCGACTCAGAAAAAACATCTGCAGAAATTTACATTAAAACAATGAAAAAAGTCCTTGAAAAGGGAAAAGAGTTTGTTGAAACAGAGATAGCACGATTAGAAAAACTAAAAGCTGGCAAAGTCAGTGACAAGAAGAAGGAGCAGCTTGGGGATCGTTTAAGCATTCTTACATCGTTTAAGATAAGACAGAAAGATGAACTGTAAACTGCAGTTAACAGTTTTTGAAGTTTTATAACTTGAAATCAAAACAGTTCATTTCATTTGGTGTTTTACAAATTTTGTGCAACATGATCATTTTCTTATGAGGTTCACTAACCCTGTTTACGTCCTATTCTAAATAAGAGATTAGTGACTGTAACAATAGATTTTATCATGAGTCCATTTGCTCAACTGACTGGGTTGTATCCAAACTTGGATACTGCAAAGAGGCACCACGTTGATTGTTAAATGGAATCCATATTCATGTTTCTAAATTTCCATCTTTTAGAGGAAAACTTGATTTTCTTGTATGCAAGTTATGATTAAATCAATGATTAGAAGTTAAATTATGTCAATTAAGGTTGCATTTTGTTTTTTGATTTTAATCTGTAAGATTTGTAAAAACCTGTTTATGTACAGACTTCTTCAGTCATATTATGTGTATGTAGCTGATGATTTACAGATGATATCAGACTGTTGTAGAGGCTACTGAGTGTGAAGAAGTTACCAGAAACTGTTTACAGTCATAAGTTTTATTAGCAAAGGCCTTGTGTAACATTCCAGCCAGAGGACTATCGAAAAAGAGTAAATCCCATCGAACAGACCTTTGTTCATTAAGTAGAAATACTCATGAAAATATGCTCCAACACAAGTAGCCTTGTCAGCAGATTTGAATGTTTAATTGAGTAGTTAAACCTTGCGTATATGTGTGATGAGATTGTGTGGAGAAAAAAATTGATATAAATAAATACACATAAAATAATTGATCTGTAAACTTTTTTTTTTTTGTATGAGTGTGTCTAGGAATGTGTCTCTGTTTCTTCTGGCCTTGTTTTTTAATGGACTATTTGACTATCTGAATAATGTGATTGTCATATCGATAAAATGTGCGAAGTCTGCTGTTTCCCATTATGATTTTTGGCTCACAGAAGTCTGCTAATTCATCCAGTGTTTAGGACACTAGGTTCTGATCACTAGGACAAGGTGTGTTGGTTCAGTCCTAGCCATGGATAAACTGTGTACTTTACTGTTAGCCAGAGAGACACTACTGAGATAAAGCATACTTTTGTACTCAAAGTTCAAAACATTGTCCTGTTACCCCCAAACTGTAACAAATTCCACGCAAGCATGAACTCATCTGCGACCACATGGCCTTGACTACCCTCTGTAGAGGGGAACTGAACCAAGACATTAACGCCAGATGCACATTTTTATCCTCCATTACAAAATTTCGTGGGACCTCTGTAGCTCAGTCGGTTAGCGCGCTATCGCAGCACAATGACCACCAATGCGGTCTCTGTGAGTTCAAGTCCACCTCATGGCTGGGAAGGTCTGCCAGCAACCTGCAGATGGTCGTGGATTTCCCCCGGGCTCTGCCCAGTTTCCTCCCACCATCATGTGGCCACAGTTGTATAAGTGAAATATTCTTACATACAGCGTAAAACACCAATCAAATAAAAATAAATAAATACAAAATTTCAATCCCAGAATGCACCTCTTTGTGCACAAGAGAAACTACTCCATTGACGCCACTATTAGGATGATGGTAGAAGCAGCACAGTCATTTACTGCTGGTGTTAATGTTTTGATTCATTCTCCTCATCAGGTGCAATCATGACTGTGTGCTTGAGGGTGAGTCTAAACCAGATATTCATCAAGACTTACATGTATATGTGGATTTCTGAGATAAGTGGCAGAAAGAAAACACTATGGACTTCAGGGTCTGTATCCTCAGACAAGAATCCAGACACTAGCTGCAAAACAAACAAAACTGAATAGGCTGTGAATCACAATTTCCAGCTTGTTTGGCGTCTTTCTTCACAATAAGTGGATTGGTGTTGTTTCTGGGGTGTACTGTTGCTTGGTTTTTTAACTTGTAAGAGAAAGCCTGGTTTCATGTCAACTCCACATAAACATGCCTATTAATGAATCTGATGAAAGTGGCTCCCAACATCTGTTACTGTTTGACCACTTCAAGAGTTAATAACGTTACATTAATATAACTGGCACAGGGAGGTGCAACAGCGAGGATTCTCGGTCTTACATCTCTAAGTTTCTCCTCATGTTCAGCTTTTGTCAGTCAGGATTATTAATTCTACCTCTCCCAGTTAAACCAAGATTTCCGTCTTACTTTCAAATAGGTGTGCAGAAACAGAAAGGTCAATTCTTCACGGCAAAGTGAATTCAGATCCTGTGAAATATAGAAAAATAAAAGAAAAAAAAGATAAGACGTATAAGTCGCCAAAACACCAAAAAAAAAAATCTTTAAGGTCTTAGTGTTAAGCAAACTATGATGTGAAACACAACTCTAAATATCCATCTATTTGTGTATGTTACATCGAGAGTTGTGGCCCTTGATCCACATTTACTCGCGGTAGATAACACATCCGCTTTGAAAACGTCAAGATGGGGAAGGTCTAATTTTCGTTAATGATAACAGCAGTCAGCGTTACAGTTTTGTTAATGTTCCTGTTCAGATATCCAATAAGCGATAAGAAACAGGGTATTTGTTATATTGGACTCCTCTATGTAGAAATAAAAACGACAAGGTTTTTAAACGTGTTTCGTGGATAAATTGAGAGGTATGTTATGTAGTTTAATTGTAGCTGTAAACTTACAACCAACTTCTGCGGAATCCTGTATAAAAGTGAACAACACAGTAATTCGAATTAAGAGAAAATGCTGCCTCGTAGTCGTATGCTGAGTAAAGCTTTAGTTTTACCAGCACAGGACAAAAATGTAAAGGTAATTAACCACAGGCTGAAGTTAGTTGTGCCTATCATATTGAGACAGTTCAACAAGAATAACCTGTACTCCTCGTCAGACATCCAGCTGCAGCCGCGAAGAAGCAACCTGTACGTGGACAATTTGCCCTCTGCATTTGTACCAGCCTTCGCAGGACACAGTGCAGATGATGTTACCAAACTACAGGACTTTATGGAGGCCAGTCATCGATTGTTTGTCATAACAGGTGCAGGCTTATCTACAGAGAGCGGAATCCCAGACTATCGCTCAGAAGGTGTGGGTCTGTATGCCCGTAGCAACCACCGCCCAATAAACTATCAAGATTTCCTGAGGAGTGCCAAAACTCGACAAAGATACTGGGCCCGAAATTTCACTGGGTGGCCGAAATACTCTTCGTTCCAACCAAACCTGGCGCATGTGGCACTAAGCCGCTGGGAAGCTGCAGGAAAGATTCACTGGCTTGTGACGCAAAATGTGGATGCTCTGCATGTGAAAGCGGGCAGTGTAAAGCTGACAGAACTTCATGGCAGCTTGTACAGAGTCATCTGCCTCTCTTGTAAGAGTAAAATGACACGAAACGAACTTCAGACAGTGTTAGAGTCGCTCAATCCACATTGGCAGAAGGAATCCGTAGAGATTGCCCCAGATGGAGATGTCCAGCTGACTCAAGAGCAGGTGGAAGGATTTGTGGTAAGTATTGCTTATTGGTATATACAGTATACAAGTTTACAGATATTTTTGGGAGCCTTTGTGGACCAATTGGTTAGCATTAGCCCAGGATCCTTGCACCAATGTGGGCGCTGTGAGTTCAAGTCCAACTCATCTAGCTTCCTCTCTGGCCGTAAGTGGGAAGGTCTGTCAGCAACCTGCGGATGGTCATGGATTTCCACCGGGCTCTGCCCTTTTTCATCCCACTAAATAATGCTGGCCGCCGTCGTATAAGTGAAATATTCTTGAGTATGGCATGAAACACCAATGAAATAAATAAATAAATAAAGAAATAAATAAAGGAACATCTTTGTTTGATTGAAGTTTTATTCTGTGTACAAAAGTCAGAATATATGGGGATAGTGCACCAAATATGTGACCAGCCCTCCTGGATTGTTCAGGTTGTCATTCTGGAAGTGGTACGTTATGAAACAAACTATGCTCATACAGAACTTCATGTAACAGACAAAAATTACATGCAGAACAGTTGTCTTATTTGTGCAGTGGTTGATAAAAAGTGTAAATAGATTGAAGCAGTCGATGTAATAATGTAAATTGATTTCTGTACGAAATAATAATGGTTGTCATCTGACCTGTACAGAAAAGATCTTGGTAAATTAAGATATCAAATACTGGATACAAACACAGGTTGCTTCCTGCATGATGTGTTGTCACCTCATAACATATGGCACCTGCAGACTGTGGAATATTTACATTTACTGTTGAAGATGTGACTACATAGTTGACTGTAGATCCACTGTCAATTTAACAAAGGTGCACAGAGATGAAGGGGTTGTCCTGAATTCGTAGTTCTCTAGGTTATCAAGCGCAATCTCAAGTCAGTTCCTCGGTGTTCTTTTTTCTGTGTAAAAACCACATCATTTTCTGCTATTACCCAGTAATGCTTATGAAAAAACCTCTTTGCTTTACAAGCATAACTGTACAGCGTTACATACATTCAGTGTTACATACAGCTGTTATTAATTTATGACTTCATCTGACTTATACATGTATGTTTCATTTTTCTGCTTCCGCACTCAGGTTCCATCATGTGCAAAATGCGGCGGGATTTTAAAACCTGACATTGTGTTTTTTGGAGACAATGTTGCCAAAGCCACAGTTCAGCAGCTGTTTGACAAACTTAAGGAGAGTGACTCAGTGCTGGTTCTGGGATCATCTCTACAGGTTAGCCTCAGGTCTTTGTCTGGTAAACCTTGGCTGCTAATCTGCCTCATGACAGCAAAAGTAAGCTGGCAGCATTAGAGAGTTCCAGCCCCTTGGTGAGAATCATGGCTAAAGCTACATTCACACCAGGCACAGTAAATGGTCTGAGAACCATAACGAATTCTGTTTCGATTCCTGGAAAATGGGTATAGTAGTAAAACGCACTACCGTTCACATACATCGGGGTTGAATCCGTGTCAGGCCGTATCGGACAGATGGCTTGTGGACCCATTTTTAGCTCGCGTAAAGCGTAGTTTATGTCGTACGCTGAGTGTTGGTGTTGGCTGCAGCGTCCAATAACAGAGAAAGCAATGTTAAACAAAATATGAGGGATGGTAGCTTAAAAAGTGCTGCATGCATTGAACTCCGGGTTTGCACACAGGTAGAGCACAATAACACAAGGGGGGTATTCCATCGCTCATTGTTAAATACTGTAAATTATGGAATTCCTCATTTAGTGTACTGTGTATCAGAATCACTGTTAAATAAAATTTTAGTGGTGGTATCTTAAAAATATTGCATGTGATGAGCTCAGGGTTTGCACACATGTAGAGCACAATAACACATGGGGGATGTTCCATGAGTCATGCCCTACGTTCATATTATTTACCATAACTTACAAATTTCACCCTCAGTTGCCCAGTAACAGGGAAAACAACGTGCAACAAATGTATCTTAAAAAGACTACTGCATGTATTAAGCTCAGCCAGTGTTACAGGTTTTCTCTTAAAAATTACACCATTCACAAGTTTGTTATGCACTGTCACAAGTATATTAATTTTAATTATCTATTTCATGAACAAATTATTCATTACTCTTTCACCATCTAAACGCAACAGGTGATCTCTTTGGTGGCCTTTGCTATCACATCTAAGCTTCCTGATCTGCGGAGATAAATTGTGACAGGTTTCCACTATTGGCCAATCAACATCGTTTAACATTTAAACATCGTGCCAGATCGCACTGAATTGCTGGATCATAAAATGAAAAGGAATAAACTTATCTTGGAGGCTGCAATTACAAAGATGCAAGAAAAAAAAAGTGTGCTGAGTGAGATCGTCCAATGTGTTGGGACATGAAAACAGTAACTGTATTGTGTGTGTTTCATTTGGCGGGTCAGGCTCTATGGCATCGAAAAGTGGTCTCTGTATAACCAAGCCAGTGTGCTCATTCACATCAAACCGAAAACAAAACACATGATTTGATTAAAGTTTCTAATTACCTGTTGATTACTAATTGCATTTTCTGATGGTCGATTGCTAAACTGAATAACGACCAATTTATCATCAAAACAAATTTAGTGAGGAAACCGAATCTGTGCTCCGAATTTCCTGTATGTGAATGCAACTTCCCAAAAACTTTCACAAACTGAGTTTGGGCTTTGAACTGATTTCCATGCATGGTGTGAACCTAGCTTTCGAATGTGGTAGTGTTTCTCCCCAACTTCCCTTAAGCATCTGTAAGGTGGAGGACAACAGAAGATTCCCCATGGCTGCTTCTGGGGACTTCGTGACAATAAACAGTAGACGATGCTCATGCAGCTGTGTCAGTAGCTTGCCAAAGGTTGGTGGTTTATGCCGGGCACTAAACAAATAAATGTATTCAAGTGCAGATATGTGCCTTATTTGCCAAAACGTAGTTACACTTTGTACCATCATTTTAGTCGTCTTTGTTTTTCTGCCCTCTCATTTTCTGTCCAGGTTTCAACAACTGCAGTTTTCAGCCACATCTCCAAATTCACAGTAAGAATTGTTTAAGTTTACTGATCATCTGTTTGATCCAGATACAGGGGAATCAGTCAGTAAGATACATGTTCGTATCTGTCTTTATGGGTGTATTCTGCCTACAGATTCCTGTCACAGGCCAGACACAGGGGAATTCCCATGGGTGTTACATACCCTGTCAGTAAAATGCGTGTCCATATCTATGTTTACAGGTGTATTCTGCCTACAGATTCCTGTCACGGGCCAGAGACTGGGGAATCCCCATGGCTGTGGTTAACATCGGGCCCACCAGAGCAGATGCCATCGTCGACCTCAAGATCAACGCAAAGTGTAGCGAAATTTTACGAGAAATACAAGTTCACTGACGGGGTCTGCTGTTATAAAACAATTAGCATTCAGGAAACGGGTATTTGTTGTTTCTCGACCAATCTTTAGATGTGTACAATAGCGTATTATAAAAGAGTGTGCATTGTAATAAAACTGATTTATACAACAAAAACTGATTAAAATTTGTGAGGTTGTGAAAGGCATCAGGTCAATCAATGGTCATTGATAATATGCCATGGTGTATTGACACATCATCCCACATGATCCACAATGTTCCAGCATAGAGTGTGAACAAGAGCTTCTCTGTCTATGGTCTGTCTTGTTGAGGAAAGCAAGTAACCTAATGGATACCACATGTTCTGTTCGATGAAATGTTCTGAGGATGATTCAATTCTTACATCATATTACGCGGTTTTAAAAGTGAAGTGGGTTTCAGGGCTCTGCAATGTAGCCGAGCTGTCTGATGTGATATAGCATATGGATAAGAGTTTGGCGTAACAGAACCAGGGTGAAATGTAGTCATCCCTGTTTCATGTTTTTATTTATTTATTTCATTGGTGCTTTACATTGTCAAGGATATTTCACTTGTGGTGGGATTAAACCAGGCAGAGCCTAAGAGAAACCCACGACCATCTCGCAGACCTCATGCATTGTAGGTAGAGGAAGTCAGAGTGAGCTTAGCCAAGTAATGGCCTTTTGACTACATTACAGCGCCATGGGAAGGTCCCATTGAACACTAACGACACAAACTCGGCCACCTACTGTCCGGCGTTCACCCAACCAGTTTGGCCCTACTTCTGTGTTACATTTGTGTCTTTAGGTAAGATGCTTTGCATCCACTACAATTTCCGACCCCTGATGCCCACTGTTAAGTCATAATAAAACTCAAGTGAATTCTATCTCTCTCCGTACACACTAGATTTTGCAGTGTTGGATGAAGCTGAGCATCCCGATCTAGGGCTGATTAAATTTTATCCTAGGAACTTATGTTCAGCTATTTAACATCAACCTTCGTAGCCGTTTTTGCCAACAAATGTGAAATAGTTTAGTTGTTCAAGAGGATCTGCACACCTTTGTGTCTAGGTCCAAGGTCTAGGTGGAGTCAGCTCGAGTTTATCAAAACTTAATAGTGGGCGTTAAAGGGTCGGAAATTGTAGTGGATGAAAAACATGCAACACAGAAGCAGAGCCAAGCTGGTCAGGTGAAACAGGATGGTAAGTGGCCTAGTTTGCATCATTAGTGTTCAATGGGACCTTCCCATGGCATTTTGTATAGTTGAAAGGCCATGAGAGCTGGGCTTGAACTCACAGCAGTTGTGTTGGTAAGAGACATCTGGTTCATCATGCTGCACTAGTGCCCTAACTCGCTCGGCTCTTTGTTTCACATAAGTTAGGGTTTTAATCATACAATGGTAACCATTCAGTCGTGGTTATGATCTTCACTACATGTTCGGATTTTTGTTTGAACTTTGCTTTGATCATCTCTGTTATTTCCCTATCAAACAACATGACACCGGGCCTTAGAGGGCCAGCATGAAGCAGTCAAAAGCTCTGAAGCTGAAGACCTGTCTAAGGCCAGTGGTTTGGACAGTCCTGTTTACTCCAGCCATGACACACCATGCATAAGTGAAACAGTCTTCAATGTAGCCTGACACACAAATCAATCACTGCATCCAGCATAGCTTTGTATGTAAGGGAGACAACTCCATATTCCCTGGCGGTATATGATTGCAGTCAGTTTACAGTGACAAAAGCTAAACCTTACAGGTTGGAAAGACAAATGGTCTCAAACAGATGTACAAATGAGAGTGGGTGTTCTCTCAGATGTAGTTAATGACCAGTCGGTATAAGGAGCAACTGTACAGAACATTGGCCATAAATAAAATCCAGCTGAGGCTGAAGTGAGAAAACTTAACATAGTATGACAGGGTTTAACCAGTGATCAGTTGGGTTTCAAGTTCATGCCTCTACCACTAGATTGGAGGGCATTTTCCTCCCTGCATTCCAGAGACAGACAATACTTGTATAACACCCTGTAATCCCCCCAATTTCCAAGTCACATCCTAGTGACTTCCACAGAAAGGAGAGAAAAGCTTCACGGACTGTTTTACAAGTTATACCAGCTACCCATACCAGCTACCATTGGCATTGCCAAAAGTGATAGTTTCCAGAGGAGATCAGAACCAGAGACCCCTGGTTTTCAAGTCTTATCCTTCTTCCACAATACTAAAGGGAACTAAACGCAAGCCCAGAGTGCTTGTATACCACTGTTACATCAAAATATTAATCACAAGCACACACAAAAAACACGGTTTCTAAATGTGTCAAAAATACATTTTATTGTCTCGAGAATGCCGATTCCATGAGAATTAAAAACAAATTCCCCTACTTTGGGCTTGTGTATTCATAAAGACTTCGGTTTAATGAACAAATATGAAAATTTGCCTGAAGAATTGTTGAATTAATATACACAGAAACCCATCGTAACAGATATTTATGTACAAGATATATGCACACACCTTAAGGGGTTTATGATCGTCTGAACTGATTGCTAATATCTTTACATAATTCTTTTAAGAAGTACAATGTAAACTGCTTGTAGACGTCTAGCTGGAACTCTCTGTTAACAGTATTTGGTATCTGATGTGCTGAGTACTGTACATTATACTAGGTTGTCTTTCACCTGAACTAGCTCAATAAAACCTACAGGCTTTCCCGAATCATGAAAAACTGTCAAATCCAGAAGGCCAACGTGTGTTTGGGCCCTGAAGTCTGAGGAGAGGGCAACCTTTATCATGGAAACATCACCTATAAACACAATAACCTAAGGCAACAATATTATAGGTGAATATGAATATCTTGTACCCTTCAAAGAGTTGATTGTAAAGTCTAAAGCTGGACGTCAACTCAGACAGAAGATTTCTTTCCTCTAGTACCTTGTCAATGGAACTGATGCAAACTGCACAGAGTCTTCATGCCTTGTGCACTGATATGGTGAATGATACTGCCAAGGCCCCGAACTGTTTTCTGTGGTGACTGTGAACATAAACACGTTCTAATGGCACCTCCAAACATGGTGTTTATATTACAATAAGAATTAAAACTGAAGGACTGGGCCCCGATTCACAGCTGTGTGACGTTCTTACTTCGAAAGACTTTTTTTTTTTCGAAAGGTTTTTTCTTTTTTCTTCACAAATCTATCCAGGAGGAGACGACCACATACAGAACTTCCTATTATCAATTAACTTCACACACACATTACTTTCTGGATTACCTGGTGAGAAACTACAGACAGACTGACCTATGAAAATGTTCGTAAAATAAAACATTCGAATTATGATTATAAGTGTAAATATACGTTGTTGGGAGGGGACCAACTACAACCAACAGTTGCTTACACTTAACAAAATTACCACCATGGTGTTGGAATTCTTAGGTCCTGATGATTTCAATGGTTTCACAGTATTGTCTGTAAACAACCCAGACAAGTAATCACATGGCCCTTCCAATGTGCTACAACGCCACGGGAAGGTCCCGTTGAACACTAATAGTGCAAACTCGGCCACCTACCGTCCAGCTTTCACCAGACCAGTTCAGCTATGCTTCTGTGTTGCATATTTCGCATTCGGTTGGATGCTTTGCATCCGCTACAATATCTGACCCCTAACGCCCTAACTGTTAAGTCATATTAAAACTCGAGCAAATTCTATCTCTCTCCTTACACACCTAGGTTCGCCATGTTTGATGAGGCTATGAATCCCGATCTAAGGATCGTTCAGTTTTATCCTAGGAACTTTTCTCAGCTATTTAACATCAACTTTCGCAGCTATTGTTGCAAACAAATGTGAAATACCTCAGGTGTTTATTAAAGAGGATCAAATGTTGCCATCGTCTAGATATTGCGCCAAAGAATGAACAACACAGTGTAAATCCTAGGGTACATTTTACAGAGGTTGAGATGGGGAAGGGTCGAGTATTGTTCCCATAATGCTTTGCGTCATCAAAGATGGCGCCTTCGTGCTTTGCCGAGGTTTAGGTGGAGTTAGCTGGAGTTTATTATGACTTAACAGTGGGTGTTATGGGTCAGAAACTGTAGCGGATGCAGAGCATCCAACCTAATGAGAAAAATGAAACACAGAAGTACAGCAGAACTGGTCGGGTTTGTACTATTAATAGTGTTCAATAGGACCTTCCCATAGCATTGTAGTGTAGTGGAAGGGCCTAGTAACAACCCTGAATATAAAGTTTGCTTCACGACATGAGAATCAATTTTTCAAAGTAGTGGTAATAAAAAACATATGGTCTTATTAAATACAAACAACATTTACATTAAAAGTGGATTTACAGAGGTTGTTTTTTTTTTAAATTACAACTTGATCTTTAGTACTCTATAATACTGTACTGTGAAATAAGCATAAACCCGGGTTAATGTAGAATTTCAGAACTGATATCCCCCACACCCACCCCTGGAAAGTAAACTAAGACGTACTGACTTAACCAGTCCTATTTACAATGTGTACCTTCCACAGAACATTACATTATTCAGTGGATTCGGATACTTAAATATTTACTGGCTCTTAAAAGGCTGGGACCACAAAGTTCTTGTTTGAAAATGCTGACACTTGTTTTGATGAAGTCCAATATTCTAGTGAACTTCATGTAGATGATGCTGAAGTTGGTCTGGCGTCAAAACTGGTGACCTATACTGACTAGCTGGACCATTTTCGTTGAGCACAGCTGGTCACTTGGTGTTAAATGAAGGAATGGCTGTACTCGATGGCAAACTGCCATGTGGCTTGGACTTCTGTTTCGGCCTGAACTGTTTTTACTGTATGGCACCATCTGACTATCATGCCATGCGAGGAAAAACACGAATTTTGTCTTTTGTCAGATATCCCTCCACACTGTAATTGCAATCCTGTGGTATGAATGGTTTCCCAGCCATCCGGTCACACAGCTTGGAGTGTATCCCATACAGTCAGATGACTTGACCTGTTAACTCTCCCATGGCACAGGGCACATAGGTTGTGTATACTTTTGCAAACTCGGGTTAAGAAGCTGTTATTTTTTTTAATTAAACCAGCTGTGTTTATTACACAACGTTCCAACGAGACAGTCAGTCCAGAGCACAGGCATTTGCAGGTCTTCATCAGAAAATCGTATGCAAATAACCAACTCATTGCTTGATTGGTCAGTTTAGACAGGCACAATGACAGATGATTGGTTTCTTTCATCTGTTGGAAACACTGGGACTTGCTTCAACAGTTGTTGGTCTTTTATATATCGTCCATTAATTGGGAGGTATTAGTATTACAGGAAATAATCCGGCTGTGGCTTCTTGGAAGGAATTCCTCGAGTTTCCTGTTAAAAGGAAAATGACGTCGAATTTAGTTATTTATTCAGCTGCTTTGTGTTGAGTTTATCATTGGTGGCACAATCAGCCAGATACCTGTTTTGAGAACGCATGACCTGACTTTTCCCACTGCTGGACAATGTAACTCTCAGCTGTCACACACAATTCAGAAAATTTCTGTGAGACTTCACATGGAATCAAGAATAGTTTCAATGAAAAAACATGGAAACAAAAATTACACTTCAAAACCAGTAATGAACCCAGGGTGGCTGTCCCTTAAAGTTTCTACTCTTGATGAATATACATAAATGACTGTGATTTTGTTTATCGCTGTGCAAGCGTGTTGATGCACCGTTCAAACAGCTGACTGGCTTACGACTAGATACATGTATGATGTTAATCCCTGTTGTCACTTTCTGAAAGCTGACTCACCACCAGACTTTCCCCACCCAGCTTTGCTGAGGAAAGGAAAATTTGTCCCACAACACGCATAGACTCCATGTTACAATGGATTGTTATCCACATCTGGTTTCAACTAAAATTTAAGGCAAGAACCACACCACAAAACCATACAATCCATTGTCTTTCACCAAAATTTACAATCACCAAAGAAGCACTAGTGTACCAAAAGCTTTGAAATGAAACTTTTGTTCCCAATGCTTACATCTTTTCTCACCTGAAATTAGTAACACTTGACAAAAAAAAACAACTATTAAGTGTCCTTTAGTATAAATTGGATAAGTCACAGCAAATCAGACAGTGTGACAACAGCTCAAATATAAACCTAAAGGAGAAAAATTCTCTCACCTGTGGAGCAGCCTCAAATATAGTGAAATCCCTCTGTAAATGTTCATCCAGTTCTAATATAGCAGCCACATTCCCACATCTGACAACAAAAACATGCCGGATCTCACTCATATTTAAAGGATTAGTGTCTAGATTTGTTATTAATTCATAATTAGATAATCCTGCAGATACATGTACATCCTCGGTCAAATTAAGACAATAACATAAATTAGAAATGTGTCCCGTCTTACTTCTGCTTCAGTACAATTTGACTTCAGGATGTAACTAGGTCTTCACTTCTATGTGAATTCAAGATCTGAAGTGGATGGGCTGTCCCTGGGCATTACACGTACATTAGTGAATATTTTTACTGGCAGCTAGAAACGATTTGACAGCCAGGTTTGGTTCATTCAGGCAATGCCCACAACATGTACAGAGTGTTTCCAAGTGTTGTCGGTAAGTGCCTATGACAATACCTGTAGCAGTAGTTGGGAGCCGACCACACCGTAAGGACTGTCTCGCTGAAGTGCCACTTGTATCCCTCCATCACCAGCTGGTGAGCCCGACAAATCAGGTCTATATCATTAGCTGCATTGAACGTGGCCACAACGTCACTGCCGAATAGATAACCTGCCCCTCGAGGGCTCACTCCCCAGCCATGCATGTCTGAAAGCAGAAATGACATTAGTCACGTGCACCTTACCTAACACTGATTACCTCAGGCAACATGCATGCCAAATCAATACATTTTAAAGAGCAAAGGAAGCCCAATAAGTGGCTTGGGAATGAATGTGCGGTAGTTAAATGACATCCGCATCTCATTTCATGTGTCTATCACATCAATCACCAAACTTTACATGTACATTAATAACATTAACAAAACTGCGCATATCAATTTTTAAGTAACCGTCTGCAATTCTACAGTCATAAAACCACAGACTGGCCGCTCCATGAAACATTGAGCTAAGTGACCAACATATACTTACACTTCCACCATAATGCTGCCTGTCGTATAAGTGAAATAATCTCAAGTTCATCGACTCCAATGAAACAAATAAACACACATAAGCTACACTGGTTATGTCACCATAACGATGCAATCCACTCACCTTCAGGATCTGACCACAACAGGTCACACATCGGGCCATCATGAGGAACCTCTTGTTTTCTGTCAATGGCTCGTATCTGATCCAGGCTTTGTATGGAGGGAGAGAGCCCACCGTGAACACAAAATATCTGGCGATGGAAAACAGTTGACTGCACTCGTTTTTTTTCAGTAAGGCTGTATACACATGCAGTAGGAGCATACTTTATAGTTTTCTTAACCTGATTACTCAACTATTTGTTAAACTTAGTTTTGACATGACTAACAGCTGGACTACTTCCCCCATACCTTGCCATCAATTATTGCTGAAAGACTCAGGTAATCAAAGATTTCTGTGCAGCATCTCCAGACTGTGATAGATCCATACTTGCGTAGACATTCATCATAGAACCCGTACACCTGTGTGATCTGTCTGCTCTCATGATTGCCACGAATTAGGGTTATTCTGTCGGGATAACGAACCTGCACAAGGAAATGAAACCAACTGAAGTGTACATAAAGTCAAAAATTTGTGCCTCAAATGAAAGGAAACAAGAGAACTGCATGAAGAGATACTTGTCATTATTTTTTTACATTTATTTTTTCATCAAGAAATTTCACACAAGAAAGTGTTTTCTAGGGTGAGCTTCTGAAATCATATATTTTGAATGCTTTTCAAATAACCTTCAGCGCCCAAATATTCATTTAAGCCTTATACTAGAATGACCTTAAGGCAGTTCATCAATGATGATTTCACTAAAATTGGCTATTCTCACAATGTTCCTTACACAAGTAGGGGAAATTCTCACGAAGAAAACGAAGTGCATTTCCTCCACACAGAATAGATGAATCACCTATCACAGTCCTTAATGTGGTACTCGTCCTTGCTGTTTCATTCAACCTATAGAAGTCTCCAATGTTATTCTTCTTGTTTTAAATCTTAACCATACAAAAACTTAACTGAAGGAAAGGTAAAAAAGTTGTGTTTCTGACATCCATGTATTATGTCATACATAATACATGTAACACATAACACACAAGTAGGAATCAACATATCACAAACAGGCAGTAAGATTTTTAGATTTACAAGGATTAACATTTGGGGAAATAACTTTGTCAAATGGTTAATGTAATACCACAAGATTGATCTTATTTTATGATGCCTTGAACCACAACCAGAGTATCATCAGTATTTATTTATGAAATCAAGAGAAGTATTTCCATGCATACACTACAGGATAAACGTCTAACAAACGACCATCACAAATATGTTATTTACTATGCAGAACATTTATGCTCTCCATTACAGAGATACCGAAAAACTTACCTTTAATGCTAATAATAATAAAAATGTTTCCACACTGTAAAATCCTCTGTCCACAAAATCTCCCATAAATAAATAGTTCGTGTCTGGTACATCTCCTCCCACTTTGAACAGCTCCTTTAGATCATAAAACTGGCCGTGAATATCACCACACACCTGGCAGGTAAAACCAAACCCATTCACAGCGTAAGCTCACGTGTACGATGGCGTGCAATGAGATGTGCATTTCATTAATTTGCATGTATTTTGTCATACATAAATTCTTAGGAAGAAAACGAAGTGCATTCACTCCACACAGAATAGACGAATCACCTACCACAGTCCTGAATGTGGTACTCGTCCTTGCTGTTTCATTCAACCTATAGAAGTCTCCAATGTTATTCTTCTTGTTTTAAATCTTAACCATACAAAAACTTAATACATGTAACACATAACACACAAGTAGGAATCAACATATCACAAACGGGCAGTAAGATTTCTAGATTTACATTGTTTATATTGCTTGTATAAGTGTGGGGGCAGGGGGAACAAATATCCAAGTACTTTGGAAACTGTGTGAAAATAGGTGAAGAGTACATAGCACAGAATATTGCCATCATTAAATATATCTTCTTTGGGAGTCAACAGATTGGCAATAGAAAAAAGACCCTATAAAATTGTTACTGGGCTTTAGAGGGAATTTCTTCTTTTTTTCATATTTCTCTTGCTGATAATTTCTTAAAATGGCATTTACCAAAATAATACAGAATATTTCCCTACTGACCTGCTCTATTTCTTCTGACAGAGATGAGCTACTCCAACAAAGAATTGAATAACGATGGCCAGGGCCGTGATACCTCCCATTTCATCTCCCTGAACAACTTACTGTGACGGGCGAGTCCACCCTCTGTACATTGCTCTCCTCAATCAAAATCTCTCGCGCTTTGGCACATAACGCCTTCACCTCGCTCTCCTTGATAATTTCGCATCTCCTCAGCTGTTCTATTTGTCTGGAAAATGTACATATTAAACAAGTTAATATCACAGCCACATTCTAAATTTCTCAAATCAAAGTTCTTTGCACAGAAATTTTTGACTTTTAATAAATTCAGCTAATTCTGAGGTGAAAATATTTTCCAAAAGCCTGCGAGTATCTACAAAAGATGCTCAAAAAATTCAATATATTTTCAAAATGACAGCTTCTTGAGTGTTGCAACAGCTTTTCATAATATTCTTTGGTTCAGATTTTTACTTCGACATGTGTACAGGGTTGTTTATGCACTTACCTGTCCAAATCACTTATATCACCCATGGTATACAACTCTGGAAATGAAATAAACAAAGATTAGTGCAACAGAAAAAATAACGCTGGTAAATACATGATCAACCTTACCTCAGCAATCCAAACGTATGAAAGAGTAACATTCAGTATGATTCATGTACATTTTTAATTTGATTTTGGCTATAAAAATACATTAGATCACATAAAATATAACCTGTTGTACTGATTAGTCAGGAACTAAATATTATAAATGGAATTTCAGTCATATTACCCATCAAATCATAAATATGACTTAGTTTATGCTGCACCCTGTATTGTGAAAACAATGTTGTTTTCGAATATAAGATTGTGAGATGCAACCTGATGTCATCGTCAATCTTACATGTATAGGACTGTGTCTTAGTCCTCAAATCATGACACCTTAGGTAAATTCTAAAGAATGTCACACCAATAACCATTTAGATGTAGTCTGAAATGGCCATCATATCTTATCCTACTGTAAACACATTTTATGGCGCAACACATACTCTCAAAAAAAAATAAATATGAAATAAGACCTGGTGTTTTGAATGGCACTGACTTCATCTCAGTATCTTTGCTCACTTATATATAGGGCCACTCACCCCTTATAATAAAGCCTGACTCATCAATACAAATGACTACATAGCATATGACAGGTCAGATATCATGTTTACCTAAGAGAACATAAATGCCCTACATATACAAAAGCCTAGACCAACTCCTGAGTCGTCCTGACTGACCTAATTTGTCAGCTTCTAAATAAACATCTCATGATGCAGTCATACTATGAGTGTTACAGTTTTGACATCCACATGAAAGTTTTCTGACTTAAACTCAGTATTACTGTTGTTATGATACTTTAGTGTAAACATATTAGAAACCATATCCATTTTAAATCGACCAACACAGATGATGAAAGTATTTATTGTGGTTCCTGTTCTCAAATTACATGTAATCATATTTCATAATATCACTAGCAATGATTCAGCAGGGATCGAAATAAGCTACCAAATATCACTGGCCAATAGCGCCAGCATCCTTGAGATCTGCCAGCCCTCAGCATTAGCTGTTCTTCAGTTAAACCAAGGAAATAAAATCAAGTGTTCTAAGACTTATTTTCATCTAAAAGTATAGCATCTAAAGTAGAGGCTGAGGCCATAGCTGAACAGACACGTGACATGCCAAATTATCTGACCCTGTCCATACTTTTGATCGAAATTTGTGAAGTGGGTCACGACATGGAGTGGAGAAGTAATAATGAACTGTGTAGGCTGTCCTACAATACTGATTTAGAGCCTTCTGAGCCTGAAATATACAAAACTCTATACACAACTCATAAGATAAATTATTACCAGTACCTCTTTGTATTTATAACTGTTCACATGGTACACAACACCATCGAATGATACATTTCTGAGTCAAGTTTGTTTCAATTTTTGTTATACACAGGTTAGCCCTGTAACCCTGACAGTACATGCTGGTTTTGTTCTGTGCACTACCCTGCCATGGGTCTGTTATGTTTTGTTAACGTCTAAGGGTTGTACTTTCCACTAGGTGGGTGTTTTCATATTAAAATCTCCTCTTAGGCATCACTGTCCAAGTGCACACTGCCATCCTGATTCCATGCCATGGCCAACACAAACGCGAACATTATGAAGCCCTAGAACCATAAGGCCTACAGGGCGTATGCAAGTTTTTCGTTCATGGAAGCTCCGCGTGGGGGCGCTCATGCATATGTCGGAAGTGAGGGTACTAGAGGCACAGTGCTTCGCGGACATATTTGTTATTTTGAGAAATCAGTAGTACAGTTATTAAGCTATCATCAAACTTTTCTGTCCTTGTCAGTGGGCAAAACGTACATTGCATAAAATAAATGAATAATGCTGCTGAAAAAAACTCAATCCCGACTATCCAGTTCAGAGATTTCTCAGTGGGTAAGGGCAAGGGAGTTGGCATTCCAGTTCCTAATCTAACAGATCAACTTGAATCTATCAGCATATATAGCCTTGGATTTGTGAAGCCATGCTCAAGCTTATCAGTGGACACCAGTATGAACACTTATCCGTGTTGCCTCAATTTATGAAGACAATGGCATCACTTCTAAGTAAAATTCTAAATCAGCTTGCCAGTGAAGACGTAGACGGTGTAGGCCTAGCCTGTACGTTACTAGAATTGTCACGCTGGTGCTGGTAAATGGTCCGCGAGCACTTATCCAACTAATGAGACATATGCATATAGCCACCAGCAGTCACGCGAAACATTAAAGAAAAGAAATAAGTCATTAAGTGGGGGTAGTATGGAGATTTTCTTAAAGTGAAAACACGCTTGATTTGCCTAACACCCATGTGGGCCAAGACCAGATAGGCCCTTATTTTCGACATATAGCCAAAGGCCCCCAGACGGAACTGCCATGAGTGTACAGCTCTCTCAGGCCCTGCAGCTCCGTGCGCAGCCTTGACCTTAAAATGCCACATGATCTTAAATGCTTTTACACACAGCGGCTTACCAAGTGTAGGCAAATTTATTTTTTTATTTAATTGGTGTTTTATGCCATACTCAAGAATATTTCACTTATATGACAGTGGTAAGTATTACGGTGGGAGGAAACCAGGCTGAGCCCAGGGGAAACCCACGACCATCCGCATGTTGCTGGCAAACCCTCCCACGTACAGCTGGAGAGGAGGGCAGCATGAGCTGGATTTGAACTCACACAGATCGCATTGGTGGGAGGCTTCTAGATCATAGCTCTGCGCCAGCACGCTGACCGACTGAGCTTCAAAGGCCCCCAACTATAGGAAAAATACAAACATCAAAGTTGATGCTATGCCATTGTAGACAGTATATTGTGATGGTACACTGTCAACTGAACAATGGTTGGAATTTGAGGATAGTGTTCCGCGACTCAGGAATGGTAATCTTCCAAAAATCTGAGGGCTTAGTCAAAATGAGGATGCTGTACCGTGGTTGAGTTATGTATAAAGTTAAAACAGTCAGCTTTTCACCTCCTGCCTCTGAAAGGTGGGCCAGTGACTAGTAAATGCAGCAGTCTTGCCTTTACAAGACAGCCAATCACCAAAGGTAAGACGGTGTTTGTTGACACGGAAGAAAGCGTTGTTGTTGTAATCTAAAACGCAGCCCTCCCACAAAAAAAAAACACAATATTTGTGACAAGTACACATGAAACACGGTACCTATGACATCAAGTTGAGGACAAAAGAGCAGTTTATAAATAAGGTATGATTAACAGGGATCTCACCCTTTTGAAAACTAGTAACGACATCAAACACTTACAAAATTCCTTGACTATTTTGCCGTCTTCTCTCTTCGTCAAAACTTATGTAGATGGCGCTCAGTGTTCTGGACGAGGGGAGGTAACCCTGTCGTACAAAGTAGGCAACCCCAGCTGAGCGTGGCTGTTTCAGGGCTCCACCAGTTGTTCACCAGTTCAAAGTTGTTGGTTATGACTAAATGCTGGACTTTGTAACAAATTTGCTCACACTTCACACAGTGTTTCGATTATTACTTATTAACGTTAGTGACACTGTTAGATTTTTCAAACTTGTACCCACTTGCCTTTAGTATTGTGGTTACATGTATGTAGCTTTCACCTAGTAGAGGCAGGCTCCAGTATCTGTGTTCCAATTTTTGGTCTGGGCTTGCATATTTTGTCAACGGTAGGCTCATGTGAGCTAATTTTTCCCCCAGCCTTTTGGAAGAAATCATTAGTCACGCCCATTGCTGGGGAGAATAGTGCACTTTAACTTTTGAAATTTCTGAGCTTTGAGAATGGTCATGTTAGAATTTCCTTTTAAATTTAGCATATGAGAAATGGCCAAGTACTGTTGATCAGTAAGGGTGACCCACCTTGGCATCGTATGTCATGCATCTTAATTTGTCATTATTACATTCCAGCTCTGTAAGTATGTCAGCAGTAAATGCAATGATACGAAAAAATGTTTGTCTGTTTGGGTTTTATGTCGTACTCAACAACTCTCCAGTTATATAAAGACAAGGCATCCTTGGAATGTATAGTTAGGTTGTGTTTTCTTGTGGTAGAGTGAGTCCAGGCTGCAAAAATGCATCCGCCACTGGCACATCATGCCAAAGACACCAGACTTATGTTAACCCACCCAATCACAGTATACCGACACCAGGCTGTCCAGTCCTATTTCTTTGCTCTAACCTCTCAGTGCTGAGCACCAAGCGAGGCAGCAGTAAGTACCATTTTTAATGTCTTTGGTATGATCCAACCTGGGATTGATCCCGGGTCTCCGGATCTCAAAGCAGACGCTCTAACCACTACACCACCGAGGGGGGTCTATGAAGTAGCAAACAGTCCAAATCTCTGGAAGCGATTCAGGGGCCACTTTTCCAAAACTTCAAATGACTTTTGTCCTAAATTTGCTCGTAACAGGTGACGTTATTTACAAGCAAAGTTGTGAGTAGTTAATGTACAAGTTGTGAAAGTAGGCCATCATCTGGGACTAATATAGCTGGTATAGGAGTTGCAGTTCAGATGAAGTGTTAAGGTTCATAACCAGGAAGAGAAACAAAAAATATAAATTAACTATAGAGTGCTCTGTACTGAACAAACAGCGTATGGCAAACGCCAAATTCTTGTGCAGTATTGACACAGATTTGGTGGTATGCACGTACAGTATTTAGTAACTTTATTTATTTGATTGGTGTGTTTCGCTGTACTCAAGAAAATAAGATTTAACCTACACGATAGTGCTTAGCATCGAGGGGGAAAGGAAAAAGCATTTCTTGAGGGCAACCAGTGACCATCCGAGAGGAAGCCAGCCAGAGCTAGACTTGAACTCACAGCTACTGTGTTGGTGAGAGGCTCCAATCCTGGGTTCAGTAATTAAAGTCTCCTATCAAGCACAACTCAAGGCTCCAATCTTCCATTTCAACTTTAATATGCTCTTGCATAAATAATTAAAATGTACAACACAAACTGTATGTATCACAAAAGAAAACAAGTCTCATGTATGTATATAAATTAACATTAGCCTTTCTCACTCCGAGAAAACCAATGCAAAACAAAGCAAAGAGATTTACTAAAAATTAAAAGAAAAATTAAAAAAAAAAAGATAGCTAAAAAATTGCTAACTTTATAAACAAACAAAAAATCAAAAACAATTCAGACCTTTAAATATTTTGCACCCTTTGCACATTTTGTGACAATATTCATTTCATATACATGTATATTAAATAGAAACATTTTAATTTCATAAGATATCCACAGCATTACTGTATTTCACCTGAACTTTGATCTGTAAAAATATACAGAAATACAAAAAGTGATACTTATGATGCCAACAATTAGGTTTTTCTGATAAGAAAATAATTAAACTTTACCAATAATCAAGGTCTACTGTGCTGCTGCCAACAACTCTAAACATCACAAAAAAGTGTTAACACAGACATGAAAAGATCGCTTTAAAGCCATAATACTGCAAGCAGTTCCAGTTTTTCATGGATGCCAGAATTGAATGTAGCTGGCCACCCATTCATCCGTACCAATATATAACAATTGAAGTCAGCAAACATGCCATCTTAATTCCTCACTTCTAATTTGAAAACAATGTTACAACAACAATTTAGTAGTAACCAGAGTTTCATCTTGGAGCTTAACTGTTCAACAAAAAATACTGCTGGCCAAATACCCTAATAGCTACTGACCGCCTGAGTGAGCTGTATTATTTCCAAAATATTGCAAGAGTAGTGAAAACATGAACACATCAGTTTTGGATACATGAAGTCAAAACTGCATTTGACATAAATTTAACTGAATACCAGTATCGAGAAAAGCACATTAATTATGCATCAAATATGTATAGCCAGAAAAATAAATAATATGATGCATCGACAGATGAGATAAGATTTATAAATGATACTTGCAGCACATTTCAAACAATATGTATCATGACACGTTGTTATTTTATGTTGGAGTCTTTCTGACATATAACAGATACAAAGTCTCAACCTACAGACTTAACTAACAATCCACAAATATCTTTCCCTTAACAGTTTGAACTGTGGTTGGAACAAGGGACTGAACTGAGATAAAGCTTGAAGCAGACTGTTGCACAGTTATTTCCTTGCTCTCATCAGCATCGACCATGTCTGGGTTACCACACTCATTGTATTCTCTCGCCCAAGCAAGTCCTTTTGCCCGAGCTGCTGCCAAGTATCTTTTACGTCGATTTATTTTGTACAATTTTATCCTTTCTTCTTCCTGTTCTAAGTCCTCCAAACTGAGCTCCCAGCGCAAAGCTTCTGACTTTTCACATATTTGATCTTCAACAACATCCATTTTAACCTGTGAGTTGTCCTTCAAAGTTTTCAGTTTAGCACAAGCTTTGCTGCTTTGTAGAAAAGCGTTGGAGGATTTTGATTTGTTAAATGTTGAGGTTTTCCCGACTCTAGTTGAGACAACAGAGCGCTGTTGAGGTTTGACAGCCACACTTTGAGAGCGACCAGTTTGCGCAGCTGGAGTCTTGTTTTTCACATTGGATACAGACTGAGATTCTGTTAAAATGATTACATTGCTGGAGCATGGTGTCTGCTCCAGAATGTCCGTCTGACTGTTTCCATGAGATGAAATTAAGCTGATAGTAGACTCGGACAGATCTGTGTTGATGCTTGGCGACTCAGTTAGGGACAAACCACCAGATTGAGACACACCACTGGGGGACAACCGAGGGCTTACTTTCACATGCTGTTGCATATCTGAAAGATAGGAATAGATCAAAGACAGGATCATTGTTATCTGCAGCCAGTTATAATGAAGGTGCCCCTAGTTCTACTAATTAATCAGACTTAATTGACTGATTGGTTACATCTCTTTGTCTGCACTTTGATATTTCTTAATGGCTGTGACAAAATCATACAACTTGCCAAGTAGTATTCTTGGAGTAGTCTCAGAGTTCTGCAGTTTTGCTCCTCGGGCAGTTATTGCGTGTTTCGTGTGAAGGTTATGAAGACCAGCACAAATGTGTATACTTGAAATTTGATGCATACATTGTTAAATGACTAAACAAAGGTTTAGGCCAATTAATTGCCATTGTTACTGAACAAATTAGTCTCATGCAAACGACACATACCAATATAAAAACCTAATTTGTGCCCCATGTGCACTGCCACCAACATAAAGAAAAATCATATAAATACTTAAATCTACACTGAGTAAGAATTCCAGATTATAAGATAACAGTGCAAAAAAATAAAGGAGTTGGAGTCTTTCAGGGTTATACAGCAAGGTTGCAGAACTCTAGCCAAAACTAAGAAAACTATATGGAATGTTGTATGACTAGCTTCTTCATAATCAAGATCATGAAATATGGTAGAGTAGGCCTGCATGTGGCTCCGTTAAGGCCAGGAAAATATTTAGACAACAGCCAATGCAATCAGACAATCATATATAAACTTAAAGCCAATATTAAATTTTTTTTTGTAGGTAGCCTGACCAAGCCTTCAAAAAGGGCCCTAAAATCTTATTGGGCTTTCGATGGAATTTCTTCTTTTCTTATTTTTCAATAGCGAAAGTAAATATATATATATATTTTTCCCACCGGCTGCCCTTTTTGGGATAGGGTTGTGCTACCAACAACAAAGAATTTTTAAATATAGCCTAACATAGTGTGAACTTTAGAACCAACAGTGAGGTGAGGCTGAAGGAAGAGCTGAACAAAGTGGCCTAAAGGAAGTGTGTAAGTTCATTTATCTGTGGTCTTCATCTAACTCACTAAATATGATCGCCGATACTTCCAGCGTCTGCTATTTGCTATGTGAAATGAATTGTCGGAAAAACAACAAAAACTGTCAAATGCTCCAGAATTTAAAATGAATCAGCATTAAACGTTTTTGATTTTCACTGCCTTATAACACAAAATCATCATTACTCATTTTCAGTAGACCTTTTGTTCTATAAGGCTTATAGTCTACCAACCTTTGCGTAAGAGCCCAAATGGGGACCCATCAAATGCCCAACAGCGGGACATTGTGATGTCAGTTTATTGAAGTTCAATGTTCCTTTTCCCTCCTCATCCTAATGATGTCACATTAAAAGTGACGTTCGACAATAAAATCCGATACATTGTAAACACTGCAGCACAATCAATTTTTGGCTCACTTAAATGACCAGCACAAAGATTGGAGAAATGCACCAAATGCAGCAACACAATCATACATTTGAAAATTTCTTTACTTTAATATTGTTTCAGGGCCTAAACATGGATAAGTATTTATTGTGCCTATAATGTAGCTCTGCTCTACATTCGGTTTTAGGTTTTGCCCATTTCATATTAGTAAAGCTTACAAATAAGGGAAGCCGAAGAACTTAGTTACCAGTGTTTTCATGACTGAGATCAACGACTTCCTTTCCTCTGCCACTGTCGCATTCACCCTCCGCCACTTCTGCGACTTCATTCGGGCAACTTGCCGGTTTCTCGGACTCGCCTAAACTACCTCTTTTGCCCTTTTTGCGTTTCTTGTTCGATTTTTTGCCTCGTTTTTCTCTTTCAGATATACTTGATCTTCTCGTCACTGTCTTGAATATTGATTTGGTTTCCATTGTTATTGGAGGAAAACAGCATTTTGATCTTAAAAACCCTCAGCAAGCTGCCTCCGTGCCGTCATCATCAGTTTGGCCTTGTCACACCTGTTGTAAACTGTGGTCATTTCCACTGGAAAATTTAGTTCAACGTTAGTTCAACGTTCAACAAGTGAATTTTTTCTCTCCGTCAGGAACAGCACAAAATATCACTAATTTCCATCAGGAAAACGAGTTTTAAAATGCATGTTGGGGTGTTAGACAATAACGATGTCGATATCCTAGAAATTTGTGAAGCGCAGGAATTTTTAGTTACTAAGAGAGTACAACATCCGGTGCAACCGAACTTTTTGAACTGAGGGGGAAATGGAAAATCAGGAAATAGCCTCTAAATCGAATGACTTTCTGTTACCTGAAAAGGAACACCAACTGAGCGATGATGAATGGGGCGACTCTCAAGATGACTTTCTTGTAAAGGTTCTAGAGGATTCAGAGCCAGGTGGGTTGATAGATTTTGAAATCAAACCATGCAAATGCAGATGATAACGAAACGTGGACCCTTGCCAGTCTAATTGCAAGCGAGGTTTACTTTCGGTTTCAGATATTGATATAGCCCAGTGACCAAGTGAAACGTCCCACTGCTTCGGCTATGCACCTATAGACCGGCAATGTAACATGCTTTGGAAAACTTAAAATAACCCCTGGAACCTTGTGGTAGTTTCATAACATGGAAAAAACGAATGTACCCAAGTCTGTATTTGCCTCTGGCCAAAAGAACATAACCTGACTTCCATTTGAGTCAAATTGTAATTATTTACCAGATAATTAAAATGATTTGATTATCAGCTGTCACAACCAAATTCTGGTCGATTTAAAACTGGTGACCCAAACTGAACAAGACCATGTATCAAAAAAAAAACGAAACTGACTTGACACTGAACTGTTGTGTGCTTTTTGGCATAGAGTGACATAAACACACACAGATACTGGTTCAGAAAACATTGCATAACATAATACATTGGGAGTATTCGGTGGGAACAGTTAGAAATGAAATTATAGTCACCCTCTGTCACTTTTTTTATGTGTTCAGTGTGAAGTCTGATAATTCTATTGATTGGAACTACGCGAAAGCCCCAAACACATGGTTCAAATCAGCAGTTCTGCCGCATTGAGTTTCGTCTCAAAGCAGCAACTATGTGTGCCACTTAATAAACTGGTCAGCTGTTAAAAGTGACTTTTTCTACACATGGTCAGTTTTCACAGGTTTCTCTGCATACAATATGCACAATGTATATATCATGACATTAAACTCAAATAAATGAAGTGTATATCAGTAATCATGTGTCACATTTAAATAGTTTCAGGTGGGTAAATGTATTGATATGAGTTGTGCAATGTGACCTGTTTTGTCTTTCTTGAAGCAGGTGTAAACCAGAGTCCTGATGAATCTGGTGATATCAAGATTTCACCTAAGAAGTGTACTACAGCTGGAGGTGAGATCCCAGGAACATCAGCTGGCCTCCTGCATCCTGCCCTGAGTGACTGCATACCTGTTCCTCTAGAGGCATTCCGACCTGGCTACCTATGGGTATCTGACTTCTCATCCCAGGCCTGGTGTGAACAGAAGCTACATTACACATACACAGCCCCCGCTCTGGTGGAGGAGACACCTGCCATGGCCCAGGGATCAACCCTCCATTTGGCCAGAGGTCAGTCACTTCCCCGTTATTAAGCAAGCTGTGGCCGAGGGGGTTAGCATGCTAGTGCAATGTAATGACTTCAGTGCCTCTCACGAATAAGATAGCTGAGAGTTCAAGCCCAGCTCATGCTGGTTTTCTGTCCGTACGTGGGAAGGTCTGCCAATAACCTGCAGATGATCGTGGGTTTCCCTCGGGCTCTGCCCTGTTTACTCCCATCATAACACTGGCCGCTGTTGTATAAGGGAAATGTTGTTGAGCATAGCATTAAACAACAATGAATTACTGCTTGAGACTCGTGGTTGTACGTTGGTTCACTAATAATAATAATGACAATCAAGGCATCACCACGTATGTTGTTTCATATATATTCGCAAGCTTTTGACCTACATGCCAAAGTCTTTTTCAAGTGAATAACTACTTTAATTGTAATTATATTGTGACATCATAACCTAGCTGGTTACAAGTAAAAAACATAAATGATTGGCTTGTTTTATGTGAACATTCCAGAGCATACCAATACATTATTTCAAATTAATGTGGTTAGTCACTTGAAAAGAACCTGGCACGTGAGTCGAAAGCTCGTGAAGATAAGAAACAATATAGATCACGATGGCTTGATTTTTTATTATTATTAACAATGAAATAAATAAGTATAATGGTCAGGATCCTGGAGCCTGTTTCTTAAGGCAGTCATGACATTAGTCCTAATCTCTGTGACTGTATACCTTCAGTGTTAATCTCCCCACCTCCATCGAGGATCATGAAACTGTCCTAGATGAGTCTTAACTCGTAGTGTCATCCCTGAACTTAAATGCTCCATAATTTTCATTTTTGTCATGAAATACATGTACTATGCCTGACAGAAAAGGTGCAGGGTGCAAGGCAAGACCATTTTAAAAAGACGTCTTAAGGGTATGTCAATGTTAGGAGCAAGGTGTAGCACATTTCTATAAAAACCTAGCCCGCGGTATTTTCTGAGCAAAAACCTTAACATCATTTTATAATTGAAATATTAGTTGGCGAGAGTCAAGACAGCCCCACACTTGTATATTTTTTTCTTTTATCTGACAGAGTTAGCTGCCCACGACAAGGTGGATGTCCAGGTGACATCAGATGAGGACATCTGGGCCATCAAGGTGATCAACTTACTGATGTCAGCGCAGGGCTTTTTGAATGGTCAGACTTTAGCACGTGAAGTTCCTGTTTTTGGCGCACCATTCAGACAAGATGTTTTCATTGTTGGCCTCGTCGACGAACTGAAATTTGACCTGGATCAATACACAGTGGACTTGTCAGACTTGAAGACACGAACATCCCGCTACCTGCCCTCAAGGTCACAGGAAGCACAGCACCGCTTACAGGTCATGCTCTACAAGAAGTTGTTTGATGATCTGGTGCAAGGGAAGGTGACCAAAGACCTCATAGCTAAACACCTGAGGGTGAGGCTGGATGCTGAGTTCGGGAAGGGAATCAGGACACACCTGCAGGATGCAGGTATTGAGTGTAATACTCTTAACGAGTTATTGGATTTCACATATCGCAGGCTACAGTGCTGTACTTGCGTCAACAAATTGTCCATTGAGTATGTTTTCCAAGATACTGGAGAAACTTTAGGCCGAAAGGAAATACTGTATGATGAGGAGGATCTGAGACAGAAGTTTGTTGACAGCTTGGACTACTGGAGAGGGCGACGTCCACCAACAGGTGTGGAGATTGAAGAAGCATGGAAGTGCCATAGGTGTGAATTTGTGGATATTTGTCAATGGCGTCAGAGGAAAATGGAGGAATGTGTGGAGAAAAATCGTAAACATGCATATGTGTGATTACAATGTATTTTGTTGAGAATAGAATGACACAAATAGAAAAAGAAGACGCTTTTATCATTTCAAAATCTGTTAATATTTTACGGCAGCACTTTGATATTTACTGTAATTTTTACAGCAATTTTTATAGATATATACAAAAACATGTATGTCACACTGTCATTGATTCATACCATTTCATTGTATGCATTATATATTTTTCTGACAAAAATTCTTTGTTGAACATCCAGATTATCTCATCATTGAAATTTTGGCAGTCTTATATGTGCCATGCAGATTCAGCACAGCTGTCTCACCTGTGGGTGGTTCTTCATGCAGTACGACTTTCATTGAAGACCAGTTATCTTCCACCATTATGATGTGCATAGGTGTGTCACTCATGAGCCATAGATCGGTCTTCAAATGAGTGAACAGTTTTAGCATACAACGTTAAGCGGCAACATAAATAAATCATTCACCTTGCAAGGCTCTGCTGGCTGGTTACAGTGGTGGCCCACTGTAGCTATCAGCCCAGTGACCAGCTCTCGCTGTTTCAGCTGTGGCTTTAAACCAATAGGTTTTTAAGGTATCTGGCGAGTCGGTGGTTTGCTCAGGGCACGCGGCTGCCTCCACTCATAAACCTGACTGCCGACAGGTAAGTGACACATTTTTTATCATGGCTCTTAACACTAATGGAATAAATAAAATATTCAATGAAGCACAACCGCTGAATGAAAATCATGAAGAATGTGCGTTCATGTATATAAAGTTTGGGGTGAATAGGTTGTATTTTCTCTCCAAAGAATCCTTTGGAAAAATGCTGTATCACAAGAACGTTCAGTATTCAAGTTAGACGGTACCGATATACACTCAAACAAACCAGGACCAGACTCACGATCTTGTAAAGACGAGTGTCGCATAGAATGTTAAAGTGAAAGACAGCTCATGTTCTGAGTTAAGTTTGCCCAAAAAATTGGGCAATATTATGTTTATTTCAGTAAAGTATTTTTTCTGACAGCTACTACAACAGCGGAAACTGACGTCTGACCGTGCTCCGTCACCTGGCATGAAATGTAGCCATTCTATCTGTGACGTAATTGTTCCCAGTGCGGAACACTCTTGTCATCTAAGACTAGTAAGCTAGGGTTGTGTTTGTAACTTGAAATGATAAAGAAGCTTAGTCCTACCACAACACAATGGTCTGGAGGTACTCTACAGAGTTGTTGTCCAATGTACTTGTTATAATTAAAACATATAACATTAAAACAACATGCTGTCCATATGTTATTACATGTTACACTGACTGACAACTCAGAATATTTATGTCACAGCTTATAAACACCTGATACCTCCTAGCTCTCTGATTGGTCAATCCCTCATAAGCTTGAAAGAATGGACGCCCAGGGGGGCAGCACAATACTCCACACTTCAAACAAAGATAATTTAGTAACGAATTCATCCAATTTGAAGCAGTTTTTTACCTTCAAGAGATAATTTTATAATCTTTTCAATGAAGAGTATCTCATTCATGAGATGTCTTTTACTTTAAAAGGGGTAACTCTCCAGGAAACTTTGGATACCATGTGGCCGGCATCACATGACTTTCTGAACGTTAACAGCAAATAGGGGCATACAGTTAAGCAAGGATGACAGCTTCTACAAAAGATTCTAGCAGAGCCACTCATCTAAGGAACCGAGCTACCTTGACTCATGAGCCAAGATGGTTATTGACACAGTTATTTATACCTCGCCAGTGTCCAAGGGAAGTGTCCACGATACTGACAAGACTAACTTATGGCATATTCCTGAACAGAAGTCAAAGGTAATTCACTTTCAGCTCTCAACATTTTCTTCACATACATAAGTGTTTGGGGAAAGTATGGTATGACAACAGGGTTAAATGTCAGACTTGCGTTTCTATTCCTGTTCCGTACCTTGAGTGGGCATTGGCAATCTGTCTGGGTTGTCTTGCCTATGTATGTACACAGTGTGTATTATGGACAGGTGTTGCACCTTGGTCCTTCCGCGCCAAGAAACGTCCATTATCACCTGGCCCAAAACTATGCACAGATACACTGGATGTGTTATGCACAGAAGCAAGTCAGGAAATTAAGCGTCAAGTCCGACATTTCCGACATCACTGGTAAACCAAGATGGTCCCTCGGATCCAAGTTTATAAAAATTTAAATTAAAAATTAATGCATGCTCATGCTTGCTAGACCATAGTGTATCTTTTACAAATCCTTAGTTTCGACTGACTCCTTTCCTATACTTGCCTTTCTATTCCTATACCCACGACTATATCGCCACCATGGGTTTGAAGTATTGCCACCAACATTAAGCTAGCTGGTTTGGAAGAATTGTTGGGGCAACCACTGATCACTGATCTCCTTGTTCTCTGAGAAAAGAAAGGACCGGAAAGATGTATGTTAAATGGCGGGAAAGGGAGTTTTCTTCCCTATAATGACATCCCCAGCAAACAGGTTCACTCTCGTCTTTGAATTAGGACATGGCGTTGGGGAATTGTGAGGCCAATTGAAGGCCATGGCATGAGTGGAGTAAACCAAGGGGTCAACCAAAATGGACGTTCCGGGATCGCAAGACCAGTTTCCATAACAAATCACCAAAGAACTAATGGAAGTAACTGAAATGAAAAATTAGGACGGATTCAGACTGAGAGAAGCATGCACTCAGCAGTTTTCAATGATAACAAAAAGGCACAGTTAATGATCTAAGAGAATGAATAAAATTGGTATCCTAAATCGTGAAATCTGACCACGGAATCGGTCGCCTTCGGTTTATACAAAGTTTGAAAACAAGGGGTCAAATATGGCCAATCTCCCCGAAGCGCCATCGGGTGCGTTTTGTGTCTAGGAGGAACATACAGCAGATGATGCTATGTCTTGGAATTATAACATGTTGAGAAATGTTCTTCGTTATGTCATTCAAAGGGATGCCCTAAAATTGCCATATTGTGCACCTCAACGTTTATAGTTAATGGACGCTGCTGGGAAAATGGAGGTAGAGTTCTCAGCACAAAATCTGTATTACAACTATCTATAATTTTCTAACTATCACACTGTCATCAGTGTTCTATTTTTGTCTATGGTGTACTCTTTTTATATTTTACGAGCATTGGCCTCTTGTCAGAATCCTCCCAAACATCGACCAACGTGTATCCTTCCCTTGCTACATCCAGACATAATATTTAGCCGCCCTACACTTTAAAAAATTCATTTGGACATCTGTTGCCAAGGGCATCTCGGCTGTTCAGTGACCTCCCACCTCCACCCAACATAGTTTATCCGGCTGCCAATTAAGGGTGTTCAGGTTTGCAACATAGTGCTCCTGTAACAGAAAATTAATTGCGGTTGTTTTTGAATGGAAAAAAAAGAAATGCCCTCGGCAATGTATTTGCAATACAAATATGCAGCCGGCACATTCTGGGATATACACATGTCTTTGAATCTCACTTGGTCAAGAGGTTATAGCGTACTACACCGCGCTACAATGACCTAGGAGCCTTTCACCAATGCGTGGATAAGGTCTGCTAGGAACCTGCAGATGGCCGTAGGTTTCCAACGGGCTCTGTCAGGTTTCCCTTCACCATGCAAAATGCACTTGTGTAAGTGAAACACTTGTGAGTAAAACTCCAAGCAAATATCAAATGTATGCACTGCTAAGTCTATCAACCTCCATATACAAGCCAAAATTGACACCAGGAGCTTTGCAAATTTTTTCTTGTCCATGGGCAAAGCCTTTGACTTTTTCTCAGAAGTCCACAAAATCACAGAAACTTCTGACGTTTACCTGGAACCAGGTTTGTCTACATGCTCTGATGATATATACCCTACTCTCTAAACACAAACTCCGTTCCCCAGGTACATAAATTGTAACAAAATCGAACACCTACACGGTTGTGTACTAGAGGTTCACAATCGTGTGTACCACCAGCACACATGTTTTTTTCTTCATCAATTCACAATTTGTATATTTGTACAACGCAAAGGTAATTGTAGATGTTCAACTTTGTTACACTTTGTACACCTGTGTTATACATAATCGTTTTAATTTAGAGAGCATGCATGGTTAAAACTTGGACAACTGCATAGGCCTATACAGGCCTACATCGATAATTGCCCTGAATGATCAAAGTGAGTCCGTTAGATTCTTCCCTGCCTCGCTCATTGTTCAACTAGTAACTGCATATGCTCATCGTCATATATAACTTGGTATTTATTTATAGGGCAATCTAAATGGTCCTATTGATGAAGACAGAGGTGTATTTAGAAAATGTAGACCTAATGATCGACCGATGTTGTATAAGTGTTATCAAAAAGTGCAATAAAAGAGCAAATCCCAGATTCAAATCAGGTTCTGATCACACTAAATGTTCCTAGAGGCCATGATTTGATTGTATACTGAAGCGACATTTATACCACGTATCAAAAATAAATCATTATTACTGTGAGACGTGTTGTGTTTGCCGAAACAAAAGTCGGTTTGCAAACGACGAGTAAAGTAGGCTCCTATAACCAAATTTAGAAAATTCTTTTATTTATAAGAAGGTAAACCTGTTCGGAAACCCAAACTCCGTAGAACGTATAGGGCGTAGAACGTATCTGACTATTAGGCCTTTCCGGGCATACGGACGGAACGTGTTTTAGGCTGTCCCCAGGCCTAGTGTGGATTAGCGGGTTCACTGAAGACAGACACACGGAAACAAGAAGATTCACTGGCTGGCGCAGGACAGAGGCAGATGTACATGTGAGGACGCCAGAATAGAAATTAATTCCTACCCCCAGATATTGTTGCAGTGGATTGATAATGGAGGGTTCTGTTTTGAAAACGTGCCAAGAAGAATGGGACGAACTAGACAAAGAATTTGTGCAGCTGGAGGTATGATGTCAGCCGAGTTGTTATTCGAGTCACTGAAGCGTAGCTATGTCGGATCGCGAAAATTGGGCCTCTTGTAAATGACATGCCCGTATCGTTCTTCTAAACTAATGAATCACCTTAAAGTTTATTGCATTCTGAAAGTATGGAAACAAACATTATATGACGCATGGCAGAAAATGTGCAAATTTATTATGACTTAATTTTGTCCAGGGCTGTTTTATTTTTGCACACCACAGGCACAGTAGTTCATCTCATAGTGTTATTTTAAAATTGTGACATTCATCGCAACACTAAGTCCATCGCCTGAGCCCATCGCCTGAGCCCTAGATGAACTAACACCAACGAAGCTCTTGCGTACCCCATGTCAAGTCATGATTTATTATATTTGATTGGTGCTTTACGCCGTGCCGATACTGTACTCAAAGGAATGTTTCACTTATACAGTGGTATCCAGCGTTATGGTTGAAGGAAACAGAGGTCTGCTGAGGAGAAATTCATCTGCTGGTAATGCCAGGTTCAATGCTGGCAGACCTTCCTACATGTGACCAGAGAAGATAACAGAAATAGCTGGATTTGAACTCACAGTGACTGCAATGGAGAGAAGCTCCTGTGTCATCCAGATCTGAACAATCAAATTACTGTCAAAACTTCATTAGCTTTCGCACTAAAGCTCTCTGCAAACAAAAGTATAAATAAAAGGATAGGTACAGTTTTGTATATATATATATATATGACATTTGATTGTACACATTATTATACATTTGTTGAGAGACTTGGACTACAAGTAGATGAGAGCTCCAGTGACCACAAGGTGAACAACTCATCCAAATAACCCTCTGACCTCTGGAATTTGAATCAGTGATGATTTTGTATGACAGCAGGTGTTTGTAAGGATATAGAATTGTAGCTGGAAATCCTACCGCCACTGTCAGCCAATTGTCATTGATCCTCTTTCCTTTAAATGAGCTGAACTACAACAGAAATTCAAGTCTTTTCCATCCTTAGGCTCTAGGGCACACTACCCACATTTTGGGACATTTCTGACAATGACATTGTCAGATCTTAAGCTTTGGTCTTGTCTTCATTCAGGGGCTCTCTTCAGCGTGTTTGATGTGACAACATGTATAATGTTGAGGATACTGTGACAGCGTCTTTCGTGTAATATTTATGTCTCATACTAAACAAAACAAAGCTGACTGAGGTGCTTAATATCTCTTGACATGAGTTTCTCTGATTTTTCTTCCACAGGGAGACCATCGCTCCTATCAGAAGAAATTAGAGGAAATGATCAGAGTCCAGAAGAAGTGCATGGAAAACATTGCTCATCATCGCTACAGGATCAAGAAAATCGGCGAGTCCCTAAAAAAGTAGGTGGTTATATTGTTGTATTTAGAGCCAGTTGTGAATTTGTCTTAATCGGTGACACAAATTATAGAGATACAAGAAATGTCAGGTTATACTATTACATTAGTGGTTGTATGTAATCATTATGCTTAAATGTCTGCCGTGAACATGGCAAGACAGATAAAAGCTCAAATATTCCATGGAAAAGCCAAAATGTTACCTGTAACCACAGCTGTGCCTCTTGACAATCTCACCTGCATTCATCTGATTTAAATTTTTAACATCAGTGTGAACATGAATACCATAAATCAGTCCTAAACTGACTTTGTGCTTTCAAGGACTAAACAAGAGCGTTGCATAAATTTCATTCAGCAAAGCCTTAAACTTTTTCTTTGACATATTGATAGTGAAACATTAGTCGAACTTTATGAAAAAAATAAAAAATGGATTATAAATCAAACTGAAGGATTTGTAGGTTGCACAAAATCAACCATTTATTATGCTCATGCTACAAAGTAATGAATTTATTTTAGCTTAATACAATATCGATAAAATTTCAGCCATATCAGCCATTTGAGAACATTCAAAACAAAATAACATATATGAAATTTTATAAAACTAGTTAAAAAGAACCACAACTCATGCTATAGATGTGTTCCAGGGATCTGATCTACTTGGTTGCCATTCAGCAGTTACTGTGACACCTGATGTCGCTTTCAAATTCCTAATTCATGTTAACATTTTGTCAGTGCTATACTGAAACACTTTGAAAATGTAAAATGGACAAGCAACCGATGGAGTTGAAAGGTGTTTATAAGTCAAATCGTCATTGGAGCCATCTCGCGAGATTAACAGTGTCTGGACGATACATGAGTGGGTGCTCTCGCAAACTGACGCAAAATAACGCTGAAAAGACGTGATTTCTGGTGGTCGCTACAACGACAACAATATTTCAAGGTATAGTGACTACCAGAAATCACACTTTTACTACTTATACTTGTTAGGTTTGTCTTGTAATCTGTTTTTGCTCAGATTATATAAAAAATGTCACAAACATTAATGTTTTACGTTGTCACTTTGTGTTAGTATATATTTGGAGAAAGATATGCATTCTCCCTAAAATCAAATGAGATTCCAACAGACTAACATGTAATTATCCTCCATTGCTTAGTGTGCATTGTTTTTCATGTTTGCAGAGAATCAAGACATCAGCAGTCCTCTGAGGACAAGAGCCTAACTAAAGAACTGCAACAGAAGATACAAGAGAGGAAGGAGACTTTTCATGAAATGGAGGAAATATTGCCCCATAAAAATGGGTATGTCACTCCAGTCTGACTTTAATTAGAGGAAAACAAAGGGCCAGGATCACACCACACCAAAATACATTCCACTGGCTTCTTAGGGTCAAGGGAACAACTGTGGACTTCATTTCCCACACATTGCACATGATTTGTGATAGGTTTTATCGTATTTTAGCATTAGACTGCTTACCAAGGTTATGTTAAAGCACATTTGTATTCCGATTGTAAATTGTTCTGCCATTATTGCCTTTAAGTGACTTCATAGTTGAGTGAATTCTTCCAAAATCTGTGTTACTTCAAAGTGGCATGTTCTGTTTTTTATGATTCCATGCATACCCTCAGCTGTATTAATTCTTTTTTCGGTTTACTCTACAGTTCTGTTTTCTTTACTTTTTCAGACTATATGCGTATTTGTTTGTATTTATTTTTCAGACCATACCTGCAGATAATCCTGGGAGAAGTGAATGTATCCCTGCTTAATAAGGCAGACAAGTGAGGATTTTGTGCACAATACATGTTACTTTGTTATAAAAAAAGAAACACATGTAAGGCCACACAGACAAGTTTCGGTTTTGCAGGCACTTTAAAAAATGCATTAGGGAGAGTGTTTTTGAATTTTCTTTTTTTTTTTGTATCATAACAACAAACCAAGAGGCATTTGTTACCTTACCTTTATCAAGTATGGTTCGGTGTTGTCAGAGAGGAGAAAGTGCAGCGTTTGTGTCCTGCTCCTATACTGTATGCATTAGGATTGGCCTGTAATAATTGTTAAGGTTATCTGTTTTAACTGTAATGTATCAGGAATAACATACATTTATGCACAGTAAAGGTTAAGCTTTTGTGTTTGTCCAAAAAGATCAGAGTTTGCAAGTTTGAAGTTTTTGGAGATGGTATGACAAAAACAATAGTATCTGTATAAATATGAACAGTGTACATGCCCTAATTAACCCAGAGTTGTAAAAATCATGCAGCTGTGTTGTTAAACTTCATGGATGCTCATATTTTCCAAAAACTTTTATTATTTATTATACATACATTTTCAAATAAATGTACAAAGAACCTGTAAACGTACATGCTTCCTGATTCACTGATCTCAGCTGTACAACTCTGTGCAAATTAGTATCTGTTACTAACCACATGGCGCTGTGATAAAGCAACCATGTGATGATAGAAGCTGCAAAGTATGTGTGAAAGTTGCTAGTCTACTTCCTTCACAGTACACAGTTAATATAAGACAAAAGTAGGAGAGAACTTCTCATCTTCTCTACTATGGCTTCAGCAGTCTGGAAACTAAATACTGGTAGCTGAAGTGGTGATGGTTGTGAAAACAAATCTCTAGGGGGAAGAGTGTGATTGAGGGGTTGCTAATGTGGACTGTCGTTCCTAATAAGCTCATCAATGACATCATTTCTAAAAATTTCCTGAGAGAAAATTTGCTTAAAATAGAAGGGTCGTCAAAACTTATAAAAAAAGCTCCAGAAATGAAACAAAAATTTGGCATAGCTTCCTTCATTTCGTTTGAAACTGTAGTCATTGTTTTACAGTATATTTTCATGTATCCTGTCTGTTACATGGTTGTATTGTTTTTGTTACAGATTCAAGTACAAACAGGAGTATGAGCGGTTCAAGTTGGTGGTGACATACCTGGTGATGATACTGTCTCTCCTGATTTTATCTGTCAGCTATCACAGGTCTGTGTATCCCCTCAGTCAAACCAGCCAGCTTCTCTTAACTGGGCTGGAGGCAAAAATATGACTCAGGTCTCGAGATATGAGGTCATATGTGATTTGACCCACAGTAGTGTATGGTAGGGTCAGTCTGCCAGTCTTAATGTGGGGTGGTGTACAGAATATGGGCAACTAGTGAAATGGCTGTATATTGATTGATTGATTCATTGATTTATTGCTATTTATTGTCCTCACCACACAAACCTGCCTGCTGCTGGTTGCCTGTCTTTGGAAAATGTTTGAATATTTCCATAGGTTTGGGGGATTTTGGGATTGTAACAAGTCAGATAACTGTTTTAAGTGGCATATTACTACACACAGGGAGGACAAATGATACATGGGATAAACAAAATCACATGGTCATTTATGCCAGTGCTGCAACATTGGAGCTGTTTAAGTGAAAAATTCTTGAGTAAGGCATTAAACAGTGATCAGATAAGTAAGTGAATTCTGTTTTGGATGTTCCTGTCCAGCAGGGTAAGCTGATAAAGCTGCACCGGTATACGGTCCCGTCCCTACTATACTGTTAACAATGAATGCCAGGTTAACAGAGGTAAGTTGGAATGGGCCACTTGAATAATACAAAGCTCTGTTACTTACAGGTGGTTGGACGCCACATTACACTTCCTGCTTGTCTGGTACTACTGCACATTGACCATCAGGGAGAATATACTCCGGGTTAATGGCTCAAGGTGAGTCTAAAGCAAATGTTTGTTTGTGACTTCAAATTTGTATTTTTAGCTCGACTGAACACAGTAATGGTTAGTGTTCTGGTGCTTTACAGTGGTCCAGGAGCCTTTTACCAATGCAGTCGCTGTAAGTTGTAGTCCAGCTCAATTTCACTTCCTCTTGGTCAAACTTTGGGAAGATCTGCCAGCATCCTGCAGATGACCAACAGGTTTTCCCTGGGGTCCACCCATCATAATGTTAACCACCATCATATAAGTGAAATATTTTTGAGTAAAGCGTTAAACACCCATAAAATAAATAAATTACGAGATCTATTAGGATCAGTGTTAAGGTAACTGTTAGTGGAGGTAGGTAGGGTTTGGAGCCCTGGTTTTGCATACATATAAAACCTCAGAAGAGAGGTGTTCCATCTTTGATGCCTTTCCTGTGTGTTAATCAGTGTAAATTCCACAAGTCATTTTTTTAGTAAAGCTACTGTTGGAATTTGCTCAGAAATTAACGAACAGCTGAGCTGATACCCAGCTCATGATACATGATTATTGCAGCAAAGTTTCAGTGAAATCTGAGGATTCGTCAGTTTGCAGCTTGTAGATCACAGGTATCAAGAATACATAGTTATCACGGCTTGTTTAACTGTGCTTTGCATGGGACTTTTCGTAAAAAGTTGTCAATCACTTGAGATATAATATCAAGTCATTGTAGTCAGCGGGAAGAAAGTCTGCCAACAACGTGGGGATGGTGGTGATGGTCGTTTCCTCCCACCATAATGCTGGCTGCCTGTCGTAAGTCCATATTTGTGCAAATTTGATAATTACACAGAACTCCATATGAATCTGACGACTTGTTCCTTCCACAGGGTGAAAGGCTGGTGGGTAATTCACCACTTCATATCCACTGTTTGTGCTGGCATTGTATTAATTTGGTGAGTACTAAATTGTTTTGATTCAGTAATCCCACATAATCCAGTGCAAATTTCACTTGGCATCCACAGTGTACATGTACATTTATATATGCAGTGAAAGCTTGTGTGGACACCGAGTTCAAGTTCAGCCCTTGGTGGCTTCCTCTCCAACCGTACATGGGAAAGTCTCCTAGCAACCTGCAGATGGCCGTGGGTTTCCCCCAGACTCTGCCTGGTTTGCTCCCACCATTATGCTGACTGCCATCATATAAGCGAAATATTCTTGAGTATGACATGAAACACCAATCAAGTAAATAAATAAAGAAAGGTGTTGTTGTTGTTACAAATATGTGTATACAAAGCTAATAACCTATTCATCTTGTTACATGAACATGTATATTTTTTTTTTTTTTTTTTAGCTTTGATTCTGGAATGACTTTATTTTGATGTTAACGAAACAACTGTAAATCAGAGTTGTTATATTCAATAAAGTGATACAGGAGGCCATGTTCACATTCTGGGATATAAGTTGCAATAGATGAACATCTTAACTTCAGAATCATTCCCAAGAATATGGTTTTCCAAACATACTACTGTATGGATTTGTAAACAAAGATTCTTGATGTATACCGTAAATTTCAGATCTGGGACGTGTTTAACAAAACACGAGAGAAGTTAGTGGTTTGCTTTGATGTCTGGTTTCCTTTTTGGCATTCTGATTTCCTCTGTGACGAAATTGCCATGATATACATGTATGTGAAATGTTGTTGATATCCCATTAAATGCCCATTTTACAAAGATTGCATGTGCATTAAGCTTATTGCCTGAGGAATAAGTGTCACTCTCAGCGTAAATGGACATGACTTCTGTGATGGATATTTTAAGTGAATGGTCGTTCACTTGCTAATTCAACTTCCTGTTTCTTCTCTGTGTCTAGGCCAGAAGGCTATACCTATCAAGAATTTCGTATGCAGCTGATATTCTTTTCTTTATATATAAGTAAGTGGTGTTTATTTTCTTGATAGGAGTGCGCAAGGCAATCATGGCTAATGTTAGGCCAATTCTTGTGGGTGGAACAGCTAATTCTTAAATGTAAATGTGGAAAAATTGTGGGTTTGACTTTCTTTTCTTTTTTATACTGTTATTGACAAATAAACTTGTGAGTGAATTTTTAACACCCCAAATTTGAACATATCTTAAAAACTAGATTTTAAGGCTTTGTGTGCCCATGTTCAAACTGAAAGCAATCAATTAAGTGCTTTGAATAACCTGTCCACAGGTATGGTTCAAGTTATGCAGTATTATTACCAGAGTGGATCTTTATACAGACTTAGAGCCTTAGGTCAGCGGCATACTATGGATATCACAGTGGGTAAGTCAGTAGCAGATATCATTATTTATTACACACCTCTCACGCTTGCTTGTCTTTTAACATTGAGGCAGTTGTGCTGCATGCATTTCATATTGCACATTTAATAACACTGCATCTTTTCTGTTAGTACATATTCTTTCACCAATCGTAAAAGAATGTCTAATTGTTTTACCGTCTTAATTAATTGTGTAAGATTTTTGTTTTGGCGGACTAAATTTTCCTCCCTGATTGACCTGATTGATTTTTGGTGTATACTAAACTCGTTCACGCAAAATAGAACTTGTCCATGTCAGCCGGTATTTATGCAGTAACCTCTGAATACCTTACAGCCTGTGTCAGTAATGCTGCGATACTATTGGCCGAAAGCACCTCACATTTCAGAGAGCATATTCAGCGGTCAGGTGGCTGATTGGTTTGCCGACAGTTATATCTACCCGCAGATAGCACTACTGTGGAATTCCAGAAATTATGTTTTACTGATGTCTTGTGTCGTTGTGACAGAGCAGAAGTCATTGAAAGTGGCGTCAAAAGTTAAACTGACACTCTTGGATTTACAAATATCAATATTACACACTTACTCAACACTTTCATTTTTGATATCTTGATCACGTTCCTCTCCCAGTTAATAGTGCTGTTCTCATTAATGCTATGTGTATGAAAGAACAGCTTATTTATAAACTTTTCTTTGGGTTGATACGTGAATATTTGAACAATCAAGAAACAGTATCGGTCTCCACTCTTCCTCCGAATTATTTGGTGTCTTTCCTTTTAATTTCAGAGGGTTTCATGTCATGGATGTGGAAAGGCCTCTCCTTCCTTCTTCCATTTCTATTTCTCGGATATGTAAGTTGTACCCTTTGGCACTTTGGTCACTAAGGCTGCTTATGGAGCTGCTAGTCCTGTGGCAAAGCTGTTGCATTTGCACTGTTTTGACCAAACTCTGCTCATTACATTAAACTTTAAAGTGATTCATGGAATTGGCTGTCGGAAACATGGCATTCACAACGTATGGTATTTCATGTTTGATGGAAAATCTAACCAAAGTGACTGTTTTATATGGGAAGCATCATACAAAAATAGATTTTTCTAGCCCTTCTGTTTGTATAGATGTCCTCTACAAACTTGGTGTGGCTGCATGGACACATCTTGATTAGGCATGATTTGATTTTTCTTTCAGTCATACCAGCTATACAATGCCTACACGCTCTATTACCTGTCGCAACATCCAAGCTGTAAGGAGTGGCAGGTGAGTTATGATTTAGGGTAGCCAGTTTTTAAGAATATCCGTGTAGAAATGTTTTTCATAGCCTCTTTGTGAGACAATTGCAAACCCTTGCAAAATGAAATGAAAATGACTACCTAGCAGTCGACTTAAGAGAAGTATTTTTATTGTCTGCGCCGTCAGTACCCTGATGTGAGGTGTGCTCTTCGTGTGAGCCATGACATTAGTCTTGGCCACTCAGTCAGCGGCAAAGCGTGTTTTTTCCGAAGTACTGGTATTCATCAGAAGTCGTCAGGAAAGCTCTTCACTGTGATAAATTTGTTACACCAGCTTGTTGCGTGGGTATACGGCCTGATATTTCGTCTCATGGATCAGAATTCCCCCTTGCCCTTCAGGCTCGTGAAAGTATTAATCTTCTCAATGAAATATCAGGCCATATACCCACGCAACACACTGGTATAACTTATAATATTTCATAGTACATGTACAATGTATTGAATTTGAATTTTAATAGTCTTTTGTCCATACATAATTTCGTAATTGACTTTTATAACACCTTTGATAAGTTTGTCCTAACCAACAGAGCTATTATTTCATCAGAGACTATGAATACTTTGTAAATCCATGATGGCCATACTGATCTGGGGTATTTTAATCTCATTCCATACCATGATTACCAATGAAAATGTCTGTGACTTTACCTGTTCACTGCAGAAAGCTGCTTTCTTCGGCAGTATGTGGTGTAGGGAAGTTGTCATTAATTCTGTGTAAACTGGCATTATGAACTGAGAAAATGCTCACTTTGAAAATTTGAAAAGTTTTTTTGAAAAGTTCACAAATAAGGGATTGTTTGGACACAACATGGTTCTTTTTCTTCTCAAGGAAAATTAGATGAAAACCTGTGTAAAGTATAAAAAAGAACTCTCAAGACGCTGTTCAAGACATGCCAGAGGGGAAGAAAACACCTGTTCTTAAACTGGCTGGAAACAGAGATTTTATAGATCAGAATGGGTTAACTTATTTGTTTAGTTATTTGGTGGTATACGCCATTCTCAAACATATTTCACCTAAAGGACGATGGTCAGCATTTTTGTGAGCAGGAAGACTGGCAGCGACCCAGGAGAAACCCACAACCTGCAGGTTGCTGGCAGACAGAATGGCTTAACACTTGTAACATTTTTTTTGTGTGTGTGCACAAAGCCATGAAATTATCCATGATAATTTGATTTTCTTTGCCTGTATGTTCTTCGATCAGTATTTGTTGTTTTTTTTTTGTGAACCTGTTTCTTTCTTCTAACAGGTTTTGGCACTGGCAGGTATCTTCCTCATTTTGGCTATGGGCAACTTTCTGACTGTAGGAGCTGTGATTCGACAGAAGATGAAGAAGGAAGGCATCAGTTTAGAGTCCCTGTACAATAAATACAGATTTCGTACAGACAAAAGCAACTAATCCAAAATGTCTAATTTGATTGCTTCCTGTTATACATGTAGCCTATGAGTAATATATTCACATGACAAATGTGTGGTATATTTTGTTGTGATCTGTGTGCACACACATCTCTATAGATGTACATGCCAAAAAAACACAAGCTTGTAAATTACACCTAGTTCAGAGGTCTGTTAAATTGTGTGCTTGGATAATTCATCATGTGGTAGGTTTTATGTTACTAGTGATGAATGTGTGACATACATACATCAGATTTAATTCTGGTTTTATTAATGTCACATGAAATTCCAAAAAGTCAGATCAGTACAGTAAATGACCTAATGGCAAAGTTCCAAATTCTGCCCGATACTGACAGCTCTGTTGATCTTGAAAAGGTATTTTGAGGTTTGTTTGGAAGGTAGAGTGATATCTTAGTGGAAAAATTTAAGTTTCGGCACAAAAAGTAATATTTTAAAAAGTTTATTTTGCATCTAAATACAAATACTATGCAGTGAAATTTTAGGCCATGTGGTAATTGCTGCTCACTTTGAACCCATGCACTGTTGGTCCAATCAAAATCCTGCTTTAATAATTTGGTAAGTGAAGCCAACTCTTTCAGGCATTTGATGTACTAAACGGACAGTTGTGATTAGTGATCAAAATTGAACTCGACAAGGTGAAAAAAGTAAAGTGACTGGCAACCAGATGAAGGTCATCCGGTTCACACAGTCTGGTCAGCCATGCACTTCACGCAGACAGTAACACACCAAACTTTATCTGTACATACATAAGCATAAAGAAGACTGAAGTGTGAAATTGGACAACTTAATGTAAAGACAGCAGGGAAAGCTAAATGTCCGACCTGAACTTTTCAGTTGAATTTGGTATGATCTCATTCGGTTATCAGGGGATACAGTTTGACAGTTGCATGTGTGCTGTTTATGTTTTCACTGCGAAAGGCAACAGTTATATATATGAGTGTAACCTGTTCTCCCTTTATTATTTGGATTGGTCCAACCTGGCTAGGTCGCCAAATGCGCGAGTCTTGGCAAAATGGCAAAAGACAGGAAATAACTTGTTGAATAGTTGCCTATCTGCTTTATGCTTACAGGATTAAAAGAATAAACAAGTGTATTAGAGTTCTGATTTAAGGGCTCTGATTACAGCAAACGATCTAAAATTTCGCCTATGAAGACATTTCTTGGGCTTTTTGATCTTATAAGGGTGCTTTAACTTAAGGTTGTTTGGGGGGTAGGATAATAGTTACCAAAAATATTTTACCACATTTATTTGCCTCTAAAATGCACTTTCGAGGCAAAATTTAGGTCATTTACAGTAAGTCAAGAAGCACCATGCACATTGTATTTTTCTAAGAAACTTGGATTCAAAGTAGTCAAAATGTTTTATGGCCAGCTGAAAAACAAAGCTTGTATGATCTGACCTTATGGCCACTTGGTCTGATTTTAGGGAGTATAGTACTCTCTTTGAAACATTAAAAGTTGTCTGGAGAACTGTCATCAGTATTGTATTTGTCCTTGAACGAAAGCGTATTCTGCAATCCAATATGCAGGGAAAATACGCACAAAACAACAGCTGAAATGGCTGTGTGGTTTATATGCTGTCAAGAGCAGGACAAGAGGGCTTCAGATAAAAGCGTGAAGCTTGTATGTCAGCATTCTTTTGATGCATCCAGTATGGGAGATACACACAGTAGGTCTAGTAACTGTGCTATATAGGCCATTCAAACAACGAACCCAGTGTTAACTACGGTGTTGGAAGGCAACTCTGCAGGAATGCATTGCTTTGGACTTCCAGGGTGAATGACCCACACAAGGGCATCATCTTCTACATGCGCCAAAGTTGGAACACCGAAGCGCAGAGTGAATTATGGCATTTTTGATTCGAATAACGAACAGTTTCCTACTCTCTGTCCAAAATAATTGATTGCTGTGAAGTATTAATCTTAGGCCGTAGGGGAGACAGGGATTGGTTGGAACAATTTTTACTCGCTGGCGTCAGTACAACATAGTTTTAGGTAAAAACCCTATCTGACACGCAGGTGTCGTAGGTTAGTTACTCACCTCCATGACAGCTTCTACTCTTGCAGCACTGTTTAGTATGTGTGAAGGAATGAAAATGTGTGGCTGTGGGTTTCAGCCTCCCCCATGCACGGGGTAAGTTGGAACAACCATCGGGGGAGGTTGGACCACGCTTATAAGTAAGCCATACATTAAGAAATCAAACAAACTAGTATAAATGCAGAACATATAGCAGTGAAACCTTTATTTATAACACGTGCACCAGGCTGCAGTTGTGTAAGTGGGAAACATCCAGTGGGGTACGTCCGCTTATAAATGTATAACTGAGACCCCATTACATGTAACTTTACTCTTGGGAGGATACGTGTGCTGTGCTTTTCTTTTTCCTTTTTTGGGAGCAGGAGAAATCTCAAACATCCTTCAGATTAGTACTATAGGAAAGGAAAATATCGATGAAAAGGGTCGTTTTTGAAAATCACAGAAAACTTGAAAATTAGATTTCTAATGTTGGGTTGCATACACAAACATGTTGGACTTAATTTTAAATGAATTTTTAAGAAACAGAACATAATAGAAAATTTTTTCACATAGTCCTCGTCAGCTTTACCCTTCACAGTGGATTATAAGCAGAAAGGTCGCAAGCAAAGCTGACTTTTTTAGAACACTTCTACCCATACTTGCACGGCGTTGGTAACTTCATGATGATCGCATCACGCTCAATTGTGTCGATCTCCTCGCGTTCTGGAAGTACGAATGAAATGATATGTCGTTGCTGGCAGGTCTCCTCAAGAATTCGGTGGTTATTTGGAATCTGTCCATAACCTGTTTTATTTGTCCAACATAGTAAGCTTTTGACTTTTTCCCAGCATATTCTACTGGTATGAAGTCACCAATTTGAAACGTGTCGCCCAATAAGTCAAATTCCTCATCTGGACTTGACCAGTATGACTCAGATGAACCTGAGTCCTATATGTCAGAATCAGAGCTGCTGTCTGCCGAAACCAAAACATGCCTTTCACTACTCGTACACGTAGGCTTAGGTTTGGGTGTGTTTGAATTTCTTGGCTTTTTTTTCTGCCCATGCCAGAGCCTCCCTCCTGAGCTCCGCTTTCTCTGGAGTATCAGTGAGTATCAGTCAGTATGCGTGTCCTACCTCTTTTGCGACCCAGCGCTGTTGTTTTTCGTGGTTCGGCAACAAGAAATAGACGGACATCGTCAGGTGAGAACTGATTCGATGTTGAAGGAGTGGAGAATCAATCTGCTCAGTATCGGTAGAATGGACGCCAATAGGTGCTGCGGTTGTGTCAGTTTGACTACTCACGGTCTTTTACTCGGGCATACAAACGGAGGGTTGAAGGGGCTGTGCTTTAGATGGATTAGGTCTGTCTGCAACACTTGCAGGTAGAAATTCATCACCTTGAAAGGCATTACGATCAAGGGGTAAACCCCAGAGACTGTAAAGCCCAGACTTTACATTTGCAGGAGTCATAGCTGCAGTGAAAGCTTGATTTACGATTCCAGGTATATCATATTGTGAAAGTTTTTGCTTCCTTGTGTAAGAGCCAAGCGTCGCATCCGGAGTTGTAAAATTTCTTCAATGGGAAATACACTGTACGGTTCCAAGGCTGTAGTTTTATGGCAACAATGGGGGGGGGGGAATGAGACAATAACCACACCAGAATTCTTCGCAAGATCTAGGACCTGAACGCTCATGTGAGAATCAAGGTTGTCCAGTAAGAGCGAAATTGGGTTTTCAGATGTACAGTGTGAATGTTTTCTTTGATGTTCCATGAACCTCCAGAAGTTAGGAGCAGTCATCCAGCCAGAAAAATGAACAGTACCATTACATCCCTTTGGGGCATCCCGGAGGAAATGCTCCCTGAAGTTTACTGGTGGGAAAAATGAACACAGGTGAAATTGTGTACCCAATTGCGTTTTCAGCACAACATAATGTAACCAGGTTGCCCCGCTCAACAGACGCCAGAGAGCCAATCTGTTCCACACCTTTTCCAGCGATAATTCTTGCTGGCTTCTGGACAGTAGTATGTCCTGTTTCATCAGCATTCCAGATGCACTACAAATTTAATGGCACAAACGTTGAGAAATATTTACAACGTACTTGTATGGACTGGGACTTTAATAAATCCAGCTTGGATTAAATCCTGTCTCTTGCTGATTATCTCATGGTACTTGATAATCCAGCGGGCATGAATAGGCTTCAACACAGCGGTGTATCGACATCGCTATAATCAAGCTGGGTCATGACTTCATTAGCATACAACGCCTGGAAACAGTTCATCCTTGAAATCTTTGTTGACGGAGAGATCAAGCGATTGGAGACGGTCGGTGCAGCATGCTGGTACAAACACACAATAAATATCATTTCGTCTCAGATTGGTTATTACATCATCACCCTGGTGGGCTCTGAACACGTCAAATATTACCAAACACTTCTGGGTAGGTCTCAGTTTTAGCGCACTCCGCTGTTTCTTACAGTAAGGGGTAATGACTTCGTTCAAATACCGCAGCGTGGACTCGTCTGTACTTCAGTGAGATTCCTTAATTTTACCGAAGTCTTCTGGTAATTTCTTCACATCTTTTGTCCCCTTTCGCTTGACACATCCCATTCATTTAAGTAAGGATTGGGCCCAGGTCTCTGTAATAGTAAGTGTGCCACCAAACTGTGGAAGTTTAGTTTTGTCCTGTTTTAGAAGGATGCCTTCAGCTGCCGCCATAACAATTCAACGATTTATCACTCCGCCACTCAAACGGACTTTTTTTACCCAGTCCTTCACCATATCGTCAAGTTTCTGTCCAATTAACAAGGGATGATCAGTTGTAGCCTTAGGAAGGGATCGGATAACGCTGCCGGGCTTTTTTCCCCATCTTTTTCAAGTATGAAGACTTCGTACTTCGCACGGTGCTTTCATTAATAGGGCGACCTAGCTGAGAGGAGAATTTACGGGCAGCACGTGCTATGCCGATTTCCACAGCAGTTCGGGCAATCTTCGCTCTCATGTCATCATCATCATAGCTGTTCTACCCTCCACGCTTTCGTTTTCTGGGATTTTCTGCTATTTCCAAATCTACAGCATCGTTGGCAGCCTGAATAATGTCGTCTTCTTCTATGGACTGGCTGCCCTGTGGATTTGGTAGACCGGGAGTCTTGGCAGGGTTCGTTGTGCTTATCCATTTCCACAAAGACATTTTTGAAGCAATCGTGATGGACTTTATTGAGTGAGAGAAGAACGATTTCAGTGGCAGCGGCAACTGGTTTATATTACCAGTAAATTTACTCAAATCTGTCACAGGTAACAAGTTTACAGACCGGTTTTGGGCATGTGAATTAAACAATAGTGTTTTCTCACATTTACCGTTAATCCTTAAGTTTATCTTAAGGAGATTGACTTCCTGACCCCAGGGATCCTTAATCTTTAGGCACACCAGCGAGACTAAGTGTTCAAAAGATTAAACACTTAAGACGATTATTTTTCTTTCTCTAAACCAAGCCACTGAATTGTATAAATCTTTCGTTATATCTCACATTAACAAACAAGTTAAAATTAAACGTATTTGACGATTCCTGTGTTGAAATGCTTTTGTTAAAATCCGCGAAAGTTTATTCCCGCGAATATGTCTTCTTGGCGAATCCCCGAAAGTTTATGCCCGCGAATATAAAGGCATTTACAGGTAACTCCACCCAGACCTGGGTAACGCAAGCAGGCGCCATGTTTGATGACGCAAAGCATTATAGGTACAACTCTGTCAGATCACAATCTCCAGCTAAGTCAATTTTATCCTAGGATTTAAATTCTGTTATAGCAAGTTGTTCACTCATTGGAGGAATATCTAGACGAAGGTGATATTTGGTCCTGTTAAACACCTGAAGGATTTCACATCTGTTTGCAAGAACGGCTTCGAAGGGTAATGTTAAGTTCCTGACATAAAATTTAACCAGCCATAGATCGGGATGCTTAGCTTTATCAACCATGGCGAACCCTGGTGTGTACCGAGAGAGATAGAATTAGCTCTAGTTTTATCATGACTATTAACCGTTAGCGTTAGGGGTCGGAAATTGTAGCGGATGCAAAGCACCCAACCTAAGGAGCAAATTGCAACACAGAAGCAAAGAGAAGCCGCTAGGGTGAAAGATGCACTGCAGGTGGCCGAGTTTGTGCCATTAGTGTTCAATGGGACCTTCCCTTGGCGTTGTAGGGTAGTGGAAAGACCATGTGATTACTTGGCTAGTTTCCATGCTGTTTTCCTCTTGTTCAGAGAAGATGTGTCTGTTTTTTATGTATCTAACCGTTATTAGTGAAGCAAAAGTATCATTACTATTGCTTCCAGCCTTCAGTTTCATAGAGTACCGCCAAAGAGTAGTACGAGGGATTGTGAAGTCCTCAGCTTCAGCCCGGCAAGAACTTCTCCAGCAACACGCAACATAACATCTGTAGGGGTTGTTGCTCTGTTACTTTTACGCTTGCAGTGTCATATTTCTAAGGAAAAAAAAACAACAAGGACAAAGAAAACATACGAATATGACATACATCTGTTCAGTTGCGTCAGCCCCGCACAAGGATTGGTTGGAACAGTACATGGGGTTGATCGGACCAAGTTTCAACCTACCCTAGTAGTGATGTTGCAATGTTGAAAATATTTTAAAAAATTAAAATATTTGGCAAATTTATTTGGTAGCAGTGAAAAATGAAAATTTGTCCACATACCATCCACGTACTTCTGATATAGATGAAATCAAATAGGCTGAATGTTAACTCATTAACTTGTAAAACACAAAAAGCTATGACATCATCAGACTTGTTTACTTTACTTCATTTTGACTTTTCCTACCTACCCATTGTACCAACCAACCCCAGTCTCCGGTGTTCCCTGAAAGACGATGAGAAAAGAACTTTAAAACAACTGATATTTTATGTATCTGAACAGTCTCTTTCACATGAAATAAACTATGTATTCACGTAATAAATGTCAGCATTTTTCCTAAAATTAAGAATGACATGACAGTTAAATACTCTGATAGATATAAATATAAATAGTAATCTATAACTATATAACCATGGATATATAGTGTTTATATTTTTATTTGCCTATTCATTAAGGCCAAACTCAAGAATTTTTCACTTACATGATGGCAATCCGTTTTATGGTTGGAGAAAACCAGATTGCCAAAGATTAACTGTGGACCTTTGGCAAGTTATGTGCACACTTTTTTGATTCAACACATGTACCGCTCAAATTTACAGGATTGTAAACATGTCTGCATTTGCAATTGTTTTTTACTTTAAGTGAGATTAGAGAATACTTTTATGAATGGCCAGGATAATGTTGTTTTATAAATATCCAAGTGTATTGTAGCTTATGACTGGGTCACATTCCCTACTGAGCACATGTCAGCCTTAATGACTTTGCAACAAATAATACATTAAGAGTCTGTATGAAATTCCAACGTAATCTCTTCATTCATATCAGTAAATAAAGTATTTTTTTATTGCAGTGTATTTGTTGCTTCAGGTACCAGAAATACACTTACATGTCCAGCTGTTATCACTGGTCGTTACTTTGCTAGGCTGGTGTCATTAATACATACGCATGCTTATGAGTCTGAATCTAAAATAAACTGTTGGATGGATTTGGCACCAAAATAATTTATAGGTTGTGTTTAATATTAGTTTGACATATTGCTGTTTAAAAAATTTGCTACTGTATGCCTGGAGAGTGAATGCCGCTGTTAACATTATTTAACTCTCTCTGGAATCTGCGTTTCGTCAATAGCATCCATATAGCCAAAACTGTCAGATTTTCAGGCTCAATTGGTTCCTCACGGCAATACAAGTAGATTCCATTTTGTTACTATTTATAGTACGCGCGGATTGATATATGACGTTTTGGAGTGCCTTGTCTGAATAGTTGTTACTCCGCCAACAAAAAAACTTTCCGTATTACAATGGGCATGTTCTTCTTATTGTGCCACTTTTGTGTGGAAAAAAGTGTGTTACGTCTTCTTTGGCCAAACTAGCATGGATTCAAGTCGAAAGTTCATTTCTAAGCGTCTTTCAGCTAATAGCGTACATCCTATCATAACCAGCAGCAGTCGGTGGAAGTGAACATCAATGTTACGCACACATTTGGTCTTAAACCGTTCAACCTCCGTCAGCTGTACACCACATGAGAGAAAAGTTTTTCTAATTTCATTGTGTGAAGGTGCACAGGCTTCATTTGCGTGATATTTACAATGCATGACCCTAGAATTCTTGTTAGCTGCAAAACATCTTCTGATTGCTGTACGTCTGCGATTTACGCGAATATATATATAGTACAAGACCTATATCCGTATTTAATGTGAAAATATAACGGTTACAGCATGTTTAGCGGTAAAAAGGAATCTGTGACGTCACTGTGCTTCAATATGGCCGAAAAAGCCCACTGTAGCATATCAGTCTTTATTTCCGTTTTATTCATTGTGAACAAATGCCAAAAAATAATGAATATTTTATGTGGAATCAGCACGAAATTGCCGTTCAGGTGATGCGTATACTTTCTAATAATGTCGTCTGTTCTTTTAAGGTCTGTGGTTTACCCGGGTGTCTTCCACCCGTAGGCTTGTCGGTCGTGATATAAGCGAGAAATTCTTGAGTATGGGTCTTCACTGTTAAGCACCAGTCAACAAATCTTTCCATCCATAAACTCAATCTCTGTCATATGAGATTAAAATTTCCTGAGTACTTCCTATAAATAAGAATTCTTTTATGCTACTTTAAACACCAATTAATTGGAGAAAGTAAATAAAAACAGAGGTAAAATAAGCTGTATAAAGCTCTTTTACGACATAAGTCGTTTTGTCAGCACTCGTCTATTTTCCATGAGGAGAAGCTAGGAATCAAACGCAAACCTACGACTTTACGGAAATTTTGCTATGCAAGATAGGGTTAGCTCTCTATGTAGAATGGACTGAGTACATGGCATAACAATCCTGCCATCACACGGTATGTAATACGGGAAAGTTATAGCTTAGGAGAAAAAAAAACACATGGCAAGGGTGATCAGGTTCTATTTCTTATATACAGTAAGAATATTGTTGGAAGGATGTTGCGAACTGCGCAGTGACTTGTAGATCTGAGAGAGCCCGATAGAATATGATTGTGTTCTAACTCAGGGTCATACATCCCTGGCTTAATAGGCTGGCAAAGAATACCTACATCTCAACAATGACAGCATGCACTGAGGGTATCGCCTTAACCATGATGAATTAGGTGCTGGAGTAAACTGTGAAAGATTTGTTTATCTAAAACTGCTGATATGATGCAGACAATACACATCGTGATAATGCTGCATTATATTATCTTTTTTTGTATACATGTGCGTGTATACAATATACACTTATTCAGCCAGAAATAAACAGCACAAATCACAAAATTCCACGGCCTGTTCCCCTCCATGTTTTCTTAAAACATGAGTAACTGGCACCACCGATAGCGTCACGAAGTTGTCAAAACGAAGAGACAGACTCTAACGTTAGCTTGGAGTCCGACATTCACGTAGGCTACCATGTATTCCTATACTCCAGTAATTAACAGGTAACGAACACAGCCCCCAGAATCTAAGCGTGGAGAGAGACATTCTTATGCTAACAGGCAAGCATAACGGACGTCCTTCAACCCTGAAAAAAATTTCAGTTAAATTCATTATTTGAAAGATGATGGATTCGCCAGTAGTGGCGGTCGTATAATGGTATAGCGATTTTGTCCATCCGTCCGTCTCTCCGTCCGTATTCGTGTCCGGGCTATATTTCGAATGATTTTCCGCATACAATTTTAATGTTTGGTGGATACATTTATTTATTTTATTTATCTGATTGGTGTTTTACGTCGTACTCAAGAATATTTCACGTATACGACGGCAGCCAGCATTACGGTGGGAGGAAACCAGGCAAAGCCCGGATGAAACCCACGACCATCCGCAGGTACATTCCCTCGTACGACCGGAGAGAAAGTCAGCATGAGCGGGATAAACTCACAGCGACCGCATTGGTGGGAGGCTTAGGGTCATTGCGCTGTGCTAGCGCGCTAACCAACTGAGCCACGGAGGCTTAGTGAATACATAGATACGGATGTGATGATGTGTCGCGACTCACATTTATCAATTTCTGTGGTTGCAGTGGTAGCCAAATCATTATTCCCCATATGCATACTGTATAAATACATGTGAGTTTGTGTTCGGGCTACACATACAATTATTTTCCATATTCAATTTTGCTTCGTGGTGGATACTTAGATATAGATGAGGCGATGTGTCGCGACTCACACTTGGCCATTTTCACGGTTGCCATGGTACTGCACATAGAAAACAATTGGAGTTGTAGACGTGAAATCATATGTTTTTATATAGTATATGTAGCGATGCGTAGATGCAATTGTGCTTTCTATGGTTGCCATGATAACCACATCACCATTTTCTCTATACATATAATGCAGAGGAAATTTTATTTTCATATTTGCTTGTATTTTCAGTTCGCCTTCTTTTCGGGTATATATAGTCATTAATGAGTGCGACATCACACACTCACATTAATCCTGCCTGGTATTTAACGTGCCGAGCGAAGCTTGTTAAATAAATGAACCAATCATGATTATCTCCCCTGACTTTGGAGACGCCGCTAATATTTGGATTCGATATTACAACAATTCCTTGATTCGGGTTAGATTCCGGTAATGGTATATGAGACTCGATATTCTTGCATGAGATGAAAGTTCACCAACAACAGAGGAATCAGATGATAATAATTTATTATGAAGAGGAAACCAGCAGTTGAAACAGATACCAAACCATTAGTTAACGCATGGGACTGGGTCCCATTTAAGCACTGTACATGGTACACTTAGTCCCAAAAAGTCTCATGGGACACTGCCTCGGATTGTGATATCAAAGCTCAGTTTGTATTCTGATATAAAGTCTATATTGTCCACAGCTGAATTCCTGGATAGTTTTCACCTTTAGGAGACTGGAGCACCATTCTTGGATTCGTGAGATTGGAGACTCCCAGATTTTTTGAGACTGGGATTGATTCCCAGATTTCTGACAGTGGATTTACGACTTCCTGAGACTGATTCCCACTCAAACTGTTTCAGAGTTCCTAAATTGGGACACACTTCATTGTACTTGACACAAGAATATTCCCACTTTTATCAAAAAATCTAAGGCACCGTCCCACTAAATCGTTTGCTTCGGGTTCGGTCTAAACGAATAAAACGGATGAATAGTCAAACGAAGGGTGTCGAGTTCATTCGTTTTTTTCCTTACAGCCGATCATTTGAAACAAATATGGTGAGAGCTTCCGCAGCGAAAGTAGTCCCGCTGGTACAGCGGGGGGTGTCGCATACAACAACGAAACACTTCACTGATCAGAATTGTCAAAAAAGGATACTACCTAGCTGTCATTATAATCAAGTTTATATTTTGACTACATAGTAACATAAATACCAAATTAAAATTGATTTAATTAAGATATGAATCTGTTTTCAGTTCTGTAAGCTTTCTCACCTGTTAGTAACTTGGTTCCACAAAATGTACTATCGGTATGCCCAATAAGTCGATTGATTGTGTGGCCAGATTTATAGTGGAATGCCCCAACCACATATAATAGGTATATCCGCTCAAGTGTTTCGAATTTCTTCCTCCCAGCTTGTGTATGATGTCCATTTATGAAAGGAAAGCAGGGAATTGCCATTTCATCATTAAATAACCCTCCACACCCTTTGGAGTGCATGTATGTGAATAAAACATGGCTGACCGACCTGAATTCCCCTATACTGGTCACTCGTCAACATACAGTCAATTCTCAACGATGGGGAGGGTGGGTAAGGCTTCAAATTCTTTGAAAGGATATCAATTCGCCGAAAATTATCTAATTTTAAAAACTCTTCCAACGTAAAACTAGATTCCGTTCAAAAAAATAATTATTAAATGATATCCTGGATTATTTCAAGAAAAACGTCAGTTGAAAATTCATGAAGTAGACGTGCATCGTTCAGGCAAACGCCTGAGACTTTGTAATTTAATCATAACGATTTCAAAGCCCACTTTACAAATATAAGGCTGAGAGAAGTTGTTAAACTCTGGGTAGGTTTGGTGATATGTGTTCCTGGGAAAGTTGTGCGATTTGACGAAAGGTATGTAGAATTTTCACTTAGTTGACAACAAAGTTCGAGCGTCTAGACCTAACCGAAAAGATGAAAGGCCTCATGTCCGGACTGCCCACCAGACTTGCCACCTGTAGCTCTGTAACTTGTGAGGCTCTGGAAAGCCTCTCCATTTCTTGATGTACCATAATTGTTACATTTCTGCTGTAAAGTGTGACATGCGAAGAATTACCTTATTCACAATGGTATTTATTTATATACTAATAATGGTAAATTTATGCTTATAGTTGCGAATTATGCAGCATGGAGTGTTATATATATATATATATATATATATATATATATATATATATATATATAAAGGCGTTCCCTCAGCTGCGATTCCTTAGAAGCCTCACTCAATTCTATTATATTTGGATTAAAATAGCATAAATTATCATATTGACAACCTTTTTCAGTAAGGCGACAGTTGGGCAAACACGGCCCAACAAGATATATGACTACAAAATCAGACTGCAAAACAACCACTACTAATTCTGACTTAAGCAATTATAAGCAAATAACAAACACCCAACGAAAAGCTTGATTAGAGTATTTATTTTAGACTGGACAACAGCTTGTGTGCACCCTGCTGACATCTACAAGCAGATTTTCCTAATCCACCGCAGATGTGGGTCACCGTACTTATGTCTCTAGTAAATGATTGCCCGCTGTGAAATAAACCGGTGACGTCTCATTTGGCCTACTTCTTTGGCCTATTTTATGGCAGATTTTTAAGTTAGACATTACTTGAGTAGCTTTGAACGTTTATAGGGAAAAAACTTATCTTGCACGTCAAAAGCAGTGGTAGTATTTTAGCATGCCTGTAACTGACATGTGGCTATTCTTCTGATTAGCCAATCGCATTGTTGGATTCCATATTTAGACTACGCCTCCTTTGTTGGAAATCTATAAAAGGAGCATCTGAATGCATATTGATGAGATGGTCTCGAACGTCGAACAGGACATATTGTATGTATCTGAGCTGAAGTCAGTATAAATTAAATAGTCTAATAACTCAGTATACATTCCATAGACTGTTGAACGAAAACAAGTGGTGCCAAACCGTTTCGGTGATTTCATAAAGCTGGTTGCCATTTGGTGTACTTGTTTACGAGATACGGTGTTGCTGAGCAGATCGGTTTCGTCAAGACAAGTGCAGTTCTCAAGTGCAGATGGAGTAGGAACCACGGGTGATACGTTGGCAAGGTCAGTCGTAGAATCGTAGAGAGTTTCGACAGTGTTTAACATTAGTGTGGATAGAGTCGATGTAGATGGGGAAGTATCAGGAGTACAGAAGCACTTGGATCCACGGATAGGTTGACGTGGTCGGCCGATGTGGAATTTCTAGAGGAGTTTAGGCTGTGTTTAACGTTAGGTGGACAAAGGCCAGGAGAAGTATTAGGAACTGTGGAGCCTCTGGGATAATACGTGCACCATAAGACTCAATCAGAATCAAACTTGACGCTACATAAATGATATCTACACGTCCTATTGTATATAGGGAGAGAATAAAACTGTTATTGTCTGTAGTTGAACTGAATATTCTGTCTGGATTTTCATTTCATAGTTACTTCGATCTTGGGAACTGGATTATATAAAGAAGGAAGAATGGAATCTGCCCCGCACTCAAAATTATGTAGCGGGGCCTCGACAAGTGTGATGTAAATCTTTGCATCATTCTATGGTTTGTACCAAACTTCACAAGGCACTGCGACAGGGCGAATGAGTTCATGAGAACTGGTATACACGAATGCCTTGCAAAGTAAAAGAAATACAATCGCGGTTTAAGTGTGGACAAACCGCAGGAGGGGGAAATTCCCGACACAATATGCTGTATTAATAAATATGACTTGATGGTGATGATGTGTCCAATTGTTTTCCACATTCAGCTTTAATTCTTGGTGACGATGTTTTGCGATTCGCCCTTGATAATTTTCACTGTTGCCATGGTAGCCAGATTGCTATTATCATACATATAGTACTTCATAAATGGATATGATTTCATGTCGGGGCTACGAATCCAATTATTTTCCATATACAGTTTTAATTTTGGGCTGATACGCAGATGCTGATGTGTCGCGACTCATGTGTCCATTTTCATTTTTTTGTCGGAAATATAGCTACAGAGTCGATGATGGACATTTGTGTATATACTTCAGTGACTACCATGATAATTAGTGCCCCACCGCCCAAAATTGTAAAAGGACGAGAACTGTAATTCACATGCACATATTTTTGAAAGCACAAATGTATCCAAGCTCATTGTTTCATGTGTACTTTTCACGAAAACAAATGAAGTACTTTCCTTCACAGTTTATCGATATCACAATGCTGCTGATATTTATATTATACGTTTCAAATGAATGTCCTTGTTCGGGCGTGTATTGTGTTCCCCTGAACTCCTGTTCACTTGTATGAAGACCAGGGGCAGGTAGAATGTGTATATACTATGTCTCCTTGTGGCAGGGAGAGTCCATGCCGCCTCTGGAACATCATGCCAAAGACACCAGACATGACACCCCACCCAGTCACATTATACTGATACCTGGTCGACCAGTCCTGTTTTCCTTGCTCTAGCCTCTCGGAGCTGAGCGCCACGCGAGGAAGCAACAAGTACCATTTTAATGTCTTTGGTATGATCCAACCCAGGGTTGATTCCGGATCTCCCGACCTCGAGGCGGACGCTCTAAGGGTCAAGGTTCGTCATGGCCAGCGGGAAACTTTTGACTCTGATCCTTGCACACTCAGAATTTATTTATCATTTATATATCAGTCAAATGCAAGCATTTCCTTCAATGATAAAATTGTTATCTTTACTGCAGTGAAATAATGCAGTTTGATATTTCACACCCAAACGTCATGACATCAAAAAAAAGACATTTTATTTGATAAAATTCCTGTCTGATCTCAGCGGAATGATGGCGCAATACAAGTTTACGCAACTGCTGCATTCTCACGTCATATTCACGACGTCACGCTCTGAGCATGTCTGTGACAGCCTGTAACTGGAAAAAATGCCGAAAATTCTTTAAAGTAAACAAAATCATGATACTGTTAGGGTATAAATAATAAACAGAATATTGCACATTGGAGGCTGAATACCATAAATATTGTTCTCGTGAAAGGTGGAAATGATAACCCACTCGGCGCTTCGCGTCTCGTGGATTATGATTTCCACCTCTCACGAGAACAATATATATGGTATTCAACCTTCACTGTGCAATATCCTCTATTTATTCGATTGGTATGTTATGTCGCACTCAAGAATATTTCACTTATACGACGGCGGCTAGCATTATGGTGGGGGGAAACCCTCTACCACCCGCAGGTAGCTAGTAGACCTTCTTATATGTGGCCGGAGAGGAAGCCTACCTAGGTTGGACATAATCTCACAGCGAACGCATTGGTGAGAAGCACCGAGGTCATCACGCTGCACACTGCGAAACGTTGCACACTCTTTGTAAAACGGGTCCCTGGAGAGCGATTTCTACAGAAGTCCTTCTCAGTTTTAAACAGTCACGATATCGGCTGACTAGCACTCCAACCGAAAACAGACCTAGACCTCGACTAGACGATCATCCACCTGTTTTGACCGTGAAAATAGCGAAGTTTACAATCTGAACAAGGCTTATGACAGGCGTGACAATTAACATGAAAGGCAATGGCCAATAAAAGCATTCTATTCCATAACATATGGTTCGCTTTAAACCAAGCCTGTCCACTTCCAAATCATAGAAGTAGCCAATTATTAGCTGTATAGTGATTTGACAGAAACAGGCTGTGGTGTATATGCAACAAGCGACGGCACTGTAGTGATCGCGACCAAAACGGTCCATGAGGACAGCGACTGGGCCTAGCACCCCCGCGCCAATTCCGATGCCGGTAAGTGATGGTTGTTAGAAACATCAAAGCTGGGCTCGAGTAGAATAGGCAAATGAGCACGCCGGTGCCAAGAGATATGTAGCTCGCCTGGAGAAGCAATAGACCAAACCAGTGAGAACGAAAGGCGTCAAAAAGCGCTCCAAAGCCTAGTCGGGTTAGAAATATCACGAAAGACATCACAAATACAGTATGTAATGGATCTGACATCCCTGCGGACTGGGCAATTGTGGTTATGTTATTCAAACAAGTAAAACCAATAGCAGAGAAAACAGTAGACGTGAAAAAAACTATGTAAAAAAACGGAGACCTTATCATATCCTTGACCGACGTTGTTTGTCTTGATGTGTTGTCAGTGCTTTCAGGTAATTCTGCTTCGGATTCAGTCTGGTGTGGCTGTTCCTTGTCGCTCACAAGTCGGTATAAAAAAACAGACAAGGTCAGTAGTATACTATGTGACTTACAGGTCTCATTCGTATCTTTTAACCTGGGAGGTACTGGAGGTACGTGGAGGTACCGATGACGTCATATGACGTCATATGACGTCATATCTTGTGACCCAGTTGCTGCATCACATGTGGTAGTTATTGCGTCATCGGTGGTTACGTAATATGTTTTGATAAGGTAGAGTTCGGTTGTTACGTAATATGTTTGCGTCATCAGTTGTTACGTAATATGTTTTGATAAGGTAGAGTGTGTTTTTTTTTTCCTATGGGGAATCCCCATTTTGTGACAGTTGTTTTTGTCATTATGTCAAATTTGCACCTACCCGGTGCTATTGCACTTAGCTGGTACAACGAGGAATTTCCACAAGTTTTTTTTGCGTCATACCAAAAAAATTGTCCTATATAAAGCTGCTCATTCCCACACTTCACCCAGCAGTCTACCTCGGGACTTCACACCCGTCAACTAGCATAGCCTGCCTGCCTGCCCGCCTGCCTGCCGGCCCGCCTCCCTCCCTGCCTGCCTGCCTGCCTGCTTGACTTACTTTTTTTTTTCCTCCTCATTATGCCGAGAAGTAAACAGCAGCCATCAACAACACCGACTGGGGCAATGAATACTTTTTTATCTGACAAAGAAGAAGAAGTGGATGTACAGCCCCCGCCTAAGAAGCGAATTAAACTCGGTCGGCCTGGGAAGAAGATTTCGGCGAAAACCTGTGATATCGATATTCCTAATGGGTATCGCATTCGGGTTGGAGAAGATAAAATCACCTTTGCTCAACATGTTAACCAACCTTACGAACGGAATATAGCCATCCCGGTGAGTGTCTGGGACGAGTTTGAAAGCCTCCTACAATCACAAACCGCTAGAAGAGTAATCGGGCCTATACCAGCGAATGAAGATGGGACTGACATTAGCGTACCGTCAGAACAACTGTTTCGGTTGAATGATGACGTTTTCTTCAGTTTGTCAACATATAAGAACCCACAAACTGGGGAGCGGTGGTGGTATTTGAATATCAAACAATGGATGCAATACAGCAAGGAGGGGAAATATTATCCTAGGAAAGGTGGTATCACTTTCCGAGCTGATAAGTGGAAACACTTGAGTGAGGCCTGCCAGCGTATTCGGGGGATACTTGGAAAAACAGATGAGGGAGTGTCCCATACAACTAATGCGTCGCCTATCTCCCCACACCCACCAATGCCTCTCACTGATGAGGAGAACAGCTTACTTGATAATTTAACGTGGCGTATGATGATCCAGCATATGACCCCGCTACTCAATCAAGTCAAAGAGGAACAGTGTGAGGGTTGCCGTGTGCTGCATCCTAGTCAAAATCGCCATTCGTGTCTCCAGGCATTACAACACCTGGATATGGAGAGTGAAATTGTAGTTGAGCCATCGGCATTACGTTTGGATGAGACTAAGGTGCTCGATGCTTTCCGAGATGCAGCTAAAGAGGATCAATGGAGCGATGATAAAATCCGCCGGTATCTGGACAGGTGTGACATCCAGAAGCGTAATCCAGATTTCTCCGATATGTTCCTGCAGCGGTTGACAAGCGGAAAGTGTGAAGGTGACGGAGAAGCGTAAGTAAGTATTCCTTTTTTTTTTTTTTTTAAAAAAAAATATGAAAAGTCATTCTTTTTACACTGAGCTATATATCTAATGTTTAATTAATTTTATACACTAGTGTTTTCCAGGTATACTATATAAACTATGGTGCAAAGTTATGTGAGCTCATACTGAATTATAGACATGTATATTTATTTATTTATTTTTTTTTTTTTACTTATTTACAGACCACCTACATCTTCCCGCAAACGATTTCAATTTAACTCGGACCATGGAGGAAATATTAGAGTGCTTAATTTCGACAATTGTAAGGGTTTTCATTTGGGGAATACATCGATATCAACAGTGAATACGTATCAGGGGACTGGACGTGTGGAGACGAAGAGTACAACAAAACTAAGCCATTACATGGACAATTTATTGAATTTTGAAATTTGGTGACGTGTTGTTGTTGTTGTTGTTGTTGGTGTTAACTAATAGTGCTAGTTTTTGCGAGTTCTTGATATTATCGACCTACTCTACGATGTTTGAATTTTGCGATTTGGTGAGAAAAAAAAATGTTATTGTTGTTAACTCTTAGTTCCAGTTTACGAGTTCTCGATTTATTCTTTCTGTACATATCTTGAAGGTTGAATACTGTAAAACATCGTTATCTTGTTCAGTGCGTTTGTAATGTTCGAGTAAACAAATAAAAGAGAAAAAAAATTGTGGAAAAATGTGTGTTTGTTTGTTTTATGATGTAGCAGTTTATCTTGATAACCGCTCTTGATCTGATTGATGTTTAGTGTTATTTATCGTGCGCTGAAAAAAGATTGGTGTTGATTTGGATTTATTCCTAGTCTACGACTCCCAGGCTTACTGCGTGATTTATGGTGCGAAGAGTATCTCCCCTTGAAACGGGAAAAGGTTTGGCTGACGGTCAATGGGAGGTAACTCATGCCAAACCTCACTTTACCAGTTTTCGTACATGTACGTATAAATATCACTAAATATTGAGGCTCCGTATACATGTATACGTCGGTCAAGGGTAGTATAAGACGTGTGGTGCTCTACAATATTTCATTATTATTTCACTAGCTACACAGGTGACAAGACGTCTAAGATGAAATCGCGGGTTTTAGGATGGAGAGAACTTGTTGATTCAGTAACCAACCTCCAAGCATATAAGGGGGTAGTGGAATCTATGTTTGAAGATCAACTGGTGAATGAAGGACGCTGCACTATTCTCCGACTATTCACCAAAGACGTTTGTGACCGGCTAGAGAATTCTAATCCGATTCGTAAATACTATCACCAGGAAGTTATACCGAAACTCATGGACTTACAGCGCAAGTCACCCACTACAACCCCTATAAAACCTGAATCAATATCTCTCACGCCCCGGGTGCTTTACACATCTCTAGCTGTCTGTATCACTTGCGCCGCTACTTGTTGGTTTTTAGTGAAAATGGGTATAGAATAAAACGAACCTGACCAATATGACTTACCGCCGAGGAAGGAAGAAGAGAGTTCGATTCCATACGAGGACAAAGAAGAAGAAGAAGGAAATGGGCATAACAAGATCTCAGGTACCCCCGCTAAAGTCTTACAACAGCTGTATTATGACCCCCAAAGTCCAGCTGCTTATAGTGGAGTGGGTGCTTTATTACGGGCAGCACGTCAGCATGATTTACCTGTGTCACGTGACGATATAAAGACTTGGTTGGCCGAACAGGAGGCGTATACACTTCATCGGCCGGCTCGGCGACACTATGCTCGCAATAGAGTTATTGTGGGTGGAATAGACAGTCAGTGGCAAGCTGATTTGGTTGACATGAGTAAACTAGCCAGGTATAATTCAGGTAACCGGTACTTGCTCACATGCATCGATATTCTTTCTAAATACGCTTGGGTAGTCCCCGTACCTACTAAGACAGGTGCTAATCTCATTGAGGTATTTAAAAGGATATTCAAGTCTGGACGAAAACCATTATTTTTACAAACTGACGAGGGAACAGAGTTTCTCAACAAGCCATTTCAGACATTTTTAAAGAAGCATGGGATTTTTTATTTTCATACATTTAATGAAACGAAAGCCTCTGTAATTGAGCGGTTTAATCGCACCTTTAAAGGTCGGATGTATAAATATTTCACCACTAATAACACTCGACGTTACCTGGATGTTTTACCTGGCTTAACGGAGGGTTACAATCGTGCGTATCACCGCAGCATTCAGCGCGCCCCGATTACCGTTACAACTGACAATGAACATGAAGTTCGGGCTATATTATATAGCCCTATGAAGTCCTGGTGCAGTCGGCGAATTTATCGGTATAAAATAGGAGATCTCGTTCGCATTAGTAAAGTCAAGAGAACTTTTGAGAAGTCTTACCTATCTAACTGGAGTCAAGAAATTTTCCGCGTTGTAGCACGGCATCCTCGCGAACCTGTGGTGTATACATTAGCTGATTTGAATGGAGAAAAACTCTCGGGGACATTTTATGAGGCAGAACTCCAACCTGTTAAAACAACACTGGATACGTACTATCAAGTGGAGAGAGTATTAGATAGGAAAAAAGAACGTGGCAAAACATATTACTTGGTGAAATGGCGAGACTGGCCAGCTAGTTTTAATTCGTGGTTGCCAGCAAGAGATGTGAAACGTATTTAAAAACAGTTTTCATTCTACCTGTGCTCAGTCTCCTCTCACGATGCCTAAGTGTGTGGATGACTGTGTGCGAAGTGTGCGTGAGAATAAAGGCCCCGCTATAATTGCAGGTGTCGCCCTGTTGTATATTGGATTGTTAATCGGTGGAGTGGGGATTGATTTAACATCCCAACTGACTGAGGACAAATATTTTCTACGCATCCTGCAAGAGCGATTGAACAAGACGCTATTTGATAAGTTATTGATTAATAAGACGGAGCGCTTGCCCTCGGTATTTACCAGGCGTCATAGATTACTCGGGAGGGCAGACATTACCGCGATTCCTTCTTCTTCTCCAGTCCCTATTCAACCCCGAACTTACCAAAGCCCGAACACAGTACCTAGTATTCGAGATATTACTAGCCCAATTTGGCCTAGCGATATTACTGAGCAAACTAAGCGCAAGACTGAACTTACTACAGCACCTGCACAGGTGAATTCATCTCAGCGCAGTACCGTAAACACTGAACCTACCAGCCCACCTGCTCCAGCACCTGTACAGGTGAATTCATCTCAACACAGTTCCGTAAAGACTGCCCCTACGAGCCCGCCTGCCCAGGAGAATTCATCTCAGCACACCTCCGTATCTTACCAGCCCCAACCTCGTCAATCCCAACCAATTTCCTTCAACTTGACTTTACCACTGGGACTATGGATGTACGATGGAGCCACCCATTTACCTGCCTTGTCAGCGGAGCGACCGGAAGTGGTAAATCGGTCTTCGTCAAACGTGTTATAGAGCATGCTAGCCAACTTATTCACCCATCTCCCCACCGTGTGGTATGGTGTTACGGCGAATGGCAACCCATGTATGCTACCTTACCAAATGTCGAATTTCAAGAAGGTGTACCTAGTCCGACAGCGTTTAATCCAGAGGAACGGACTTTAGTAATTGTTGATGATTTAATGGCTGAAGCAGACGAGCGTGTAACAGCGCTATTTACGAAGGGAAGTCACCATCGTAATATCAGTGTGATCTACATTGTGCAGAATCTGTTTAACAAAAGGAAAGACCATAGAACGATTAGCTTAAACGCTCATTATTTAGTCGTATTTAAAAACCCCCGAGACTCTTCTCAAATTACTACCATTGCTAAACAAATGGCCCCAGGTAAAACTCAGTACGTGCAAGAAGCCTTTAAAGACGCTACGTCCGAACCTTACGGATATTTGCTTGTTGATTTCAAACAAACTACACCCGATCATCTCCGTTTGCGCACGCATATTTTTCCTGATGATTCCATGCAGTTTGTTTACCTCCCCAAATCATAAAAATATGAACTTTCAGGGGGGAATAACTCTCACAGGCATATGCGATAAAACCGCCCGACATATCACTTACTGCGTCATTATATAATTAGACACTGACCATGTCAGCACGATTACGTCGCTTCGCACCTTTGATAAAACTTCTGGTCAAGGGTGATCGGCAAGTGAAGGACGCAGTTCTTCATGGACCTAATGGTGAATTTATTCGCTGTATATGCGAGGTTTGTAAGAACATTTTAAATGGGAATATCCCATTGACACCAGCTCAGAAGGCTCGGTTACGTCCGCACAATACACATCTACGTGCACTAGTAAACAAGCGCACTCCGCTTCACCGCAAAAGGACCATTATACAGAAAGGTGGAATAGCACCCCTCCTTCTGGGGGCTCTGTCCGCAGGCCTTCGGGCCCTTCCGCTTGCCACCTCTTTTCTGGGTAATTTGTTTAGCGGGGGCCGTCGTTAAGAAAGAAAAAAAAAATGTCTCATATGAAGAAAATGGCCCTAGTTGAACCTCGTTTGTTGGACGGATTGCTTCGCCCCACTTCACCTTACCCTGTGCCGTCTACTATCAAACTCCTCAACACATTAGATGGAGATATGGAAAGAATTTTAAAGAATGGGACATTGTCAAATGAAGATAAAATTTACCAGTACCAACAAGCCCTTCAACGCTACTTGACATTTCACAACCAGTACCAGCAAAGTCTCAATCCTCCGCCACCACCGCGCCCGCCGTTGCCGCCGGCTACGCCATCTGTACCCACTCAAGCACCCTGGGACGTGGGAGAAAAAGAGAAGGAAGCAACAGACTTAGGATATCAGGCAGAAGGCATGTTGACGCCTCATAAACCAAAGGGGTCATCTCCAATTTCCCGGTACAAGAAGCGTAAATCCAAGCCTAAAAAATCAAAAGCTGAATGGGAACGACTACAGGAGGCGTGGGGGCATACCGCCACCCCAATCAAGACCTCATCTCGTGGTGATTCAAAAACCAAACGTAAAATTACCAAACCTCTGCAGTGGTCTCCTTATTAAAAACGGGTTCCTCATGCTGTAGAATTAGTCGGACTCTGAGACGTGGGATAAACAGCATGTTTTATGACGTTACCGAGCAACAGCTCGATGGACTATTTCCCAAATAATACATTAGCTAATTACACAACTCAACTGCCTAGGCCAATTCATCTCTCAGGTGACTGGGAGTGTGGTTTAGTGGAAATACAGTATCCACGATTGTGGTCTAATGTCGCAGTTGGTGAGATTTGGTTTATGGTGCACAAGGACGATCTCACTCGTAACGAGCGAGTTGTATTACCCAAAGGCTTTTACCCAACACCGGAAGCTATCACCTCTGCCCTCAACGCTCAACTGACGAATAGCAATAGTGCTTTTCTTAGACCTACATCAGGTGAAATTGTGTTTGGGTATGATAGGGTTTCTGAAAAATATACACTGGAATTTAAATCACGCCAAACTGTAAGTTTTAGTCCACGCTTACGTGAAACGTTTGGTCTCACCCCTGGGGACGCACAGATAACGGGAGAAGGAGAAAACAGAGCACGCCAAACTGTAAGTTCTAGCCCACACTTACTGGCTGGGAATAGGATGATAACAGGAGAGCAAGAAAAGATCCGCTTTGGTTCGACTCAGGCGACACGGACGGTCCCCACCCTTTACATATATTCAGATGTGCTCGAACCCCGTGTAGTAGGGGATGTATTAGCCCCACTACTCCGTGCAGTAGCTGTTCGTGGGACGTCTGGAGATCATGTTAGCAGGTCCTTTTCACATATTAAGTATGTTCCTGTACTCAAGAAGAATTTTTCGACCATTGAAATAGATATTAGGGATGACACAGGTAAACCTGTCCCATTTGTGCATGGGAAAGTGTTGGTAACACTTCATTTTCGAGAGCGGCGGAGTCTACCTCTTCTCTAACACGTGACCCAAAAAATTCAAAAAAACTTGACGCTGACCGTACGAGGATTCGAACCTGTGATCTCCCACTCGCTCATATAGGATGTCAGATACGCATCAACCTTACATCACGTATTACTGCAACCAAGCTGGGGGCGGTAATTTTCCTGTCTTTCATGGTGCTCCGATACAACGAGGTCACGGATTAGGGAATGTCTTAGGTGCGCTTATCAAGGGGCCACTGGTGCCCATTGCCAAAACCGTGGGAAAAACGATGCTACGGACCGCTCTGGGGGTTGCCGGTGATACGCTGTTTCACGGTAAGTCACCGAAGGAAGCCCTGAAACAACGTAGTAAGGCTGCCGGTAAACAGCTGCTAGGGAGTGCTAAACGTGCGCTGGCGAGGGAAGTCCCTCGTATTCTCGGTGTATCTACACCTGGGGCAGGCCGACGTCCACCAGGTAAACCAGCTCACCGGCGCCGTATAAAACGCCCTGCTGCACGTCACCTGATCAGTCAGCGTAGAAGGCGTGTTGGAGCACACACGGAGCGAAAGGGATCAGGTAGACTCCCCAGAGATATTTTCGCATAACACCCATATCCATCCTACCATGGCTTTACAGCACCCAAATTCAGCCCCATCAGTGAACAGTGAATTTGATTTGTGGACTTTACCCCCAACTCAAAGGAGTGTACAGGAAGGACGATGGGATACCTACAACCCTATAGCTAGCATTGTGGACGGTGGGCCTGTAGAATTTTTTATTAGCAACGGGGATCCAGACACTTACTTGGACTTGGCTAACTCGTATTTGTATGTGAAAGCCAAAATAGTGAAAGGTAATGGGGATGATTTGCCGGAGAATGCTGCCGTGGCACCTGTTAATTTATGGCTACATTCCCTGTGGCAGCAAGTAGACGTCGCTATCAATGATAAATTGATTACTCCGTCAACGAATATGTACCCTTACCGGGCGTACATAGAAACCTTACTTAGCTATGGGCAGGAAGCTAAAAGAACTTGGTTGAAAGGAAGTGGGTGGTATAAGGATACTTCTGGACAAATGGAGACTAAAACTAATCAAAACGATGGATTTCACAAACGAAGGGCCTTGGCTGCTGGAAGTCGATCGATTAATATGATGGGGAGATTACATTGTGACTTGTTTCAACAAGATCGCTATTTGTTAAACAATGTCACGGTTCGAGTGCGTTTGACCAGGAGCGGAAACAGCTTTGCAATTATATCAACTCTCCGACATGGAGAAGGAGACGCTGCAGAGGAGGCTGATTACAAGACAGTCCTTGAGGAAGTGACAATGTTTATACGGAAAATCAAAGTCAACCCGGGTGTTCTGTTGGGGCATTTGAAAGCCTTGGAGAAAGCCCCAGCCAAGTACCCGATTCGGCGTGCATTGACCAAGTATTTCAACGTAGGTATAGGGCATACCACAGTGAATGAGCAAAACCTATTTTTAGGCACTCTTCCACAGCGTCTCGTCATAGGGTGTGTACAAAACTCGACATTTAACGGACGATACGATGAAAATCCCTTCGCATTCAACCCCCTTAACATAAACTACGTGGCCTTACACGTCAACGGACGTCAGATACCAGCCAAGCCACTCACCCCAAATTTTCCAGCTCATAATTACATCCGTTCGTATATGAACTTATTCGCTGCCGCGGGTAAAGTTCGAACAGATGGAGGAAACGATATCACATATAGTGATTTCCGCGCGGGGTACACCCTGTTCGCCTTTGATTTGACCGCTGACCAGCACGATGAGCAACAGTTGAACGTCAGTCAGAAGGGTGATCTCCGCTTGGAAATGCGATTTTCCGCACCTTTACTTCAATCTACTACCATCATTTGCTACGCTGAATTCCAGAATATCATTGAGATTGATAAGACTCGTACAGTCTTGTGTGATTTCACCAATTAAACAAAATCGACATTGACCGCTCCAGGATTTGAACTCCCACCCTCGACCGGGATCTCATAATTCTAACAGATGACGTCATGAACAGCGAACAATTATTACAATGTCTTCAAACGGATCCTTATACACGCGACTTGGTGCAAGGTGTGCTCCCTTGGAATGATTTACCTGCACGAATGCCGCATCGACCTGCTATATATATTTTAAACACCGATCCTTGTACGAAACCTGGTACACATTGGATTGCATTATATATAGATTATGAGGAAACCACACATCACTTGTCTGGAGATTATTTTGATTCTTATGCGCTTCCACCCTGGCGTAAGGAGGTAGAAACGTGGATAAATCGGGGTACGGACCATTGGCAATCGAATCACCGCCCCATACAATGCTTAAATACCGCTGTGTGCGGTCAATATTGTTTGTATTTCGCGCTCCATCGAGCGAGAGGACGAACAATGAACTGTATTACGCAAACATTTAATTCCCCACCCACAGATTATACGAATGATCTATTGGTTTATGATTGGGTCGAAAGAATGTTCGGTATCCACCCTCCTTTCTTTGGTGATTACAAAACATAGATGTCCATTGTTGCGAAGATTGTAATAAATCATAATCGAATGAAATCACCAGTTAATCAGACATTTTTTTTATCTATTCTCCCATGTTTATTGTTGTTGTACAAACATATACTGATAACAAGGAATATGCTAGTACAGTGTTGCACAGAGGCTGTATTTTTGCTGATTAGAACAATGCATATATACAATGATGAGTGACATGTTTAATTCCAGTTGTTTGTTCTTGTTTATTGAACCAAAAAATTAATAAAAATTGAGATCTCACCAAAATAACATGTTTTTTTTTGTTTTATTTACAAAATATTCAGAATCTTAAAATATATTTACATATGTATCTAAATATCCAGGTAAGTCGTGCTTACCCCATCAGGCAAAATCTTACGTTTAGCATAAAAATACGTGAAAGCGTCCTTATGCTGTGTATAGGAACACATTTGATGTCCACGTACACGCATGCCACGATTGACTCCCGCTGCACTTCGTCCCTCCTGGAGCACCGAGAGATACAAACCCTTTTGAGCACTGTGACGGTTTACTCCTTTGCATGAAAATTTATCACCATCTCCACTGTCCCCAGCGTAGCAGTAATATGTTTTGGAACATAAAGCGATAATACCATCTCCACTCCATTCTACTTTAAACAGACCAGGCGTACGTTTGTCATGTTGATAATAATCTCGACGAGGTAACCAGCGGTCACGCTCAGCTTCGTAAGCTTCCCGCAGCTCAGGTTTAACCAAGGATTCCCAATTAGGCTCCGACCATGCAATGTATGCTGAATCTGTATCTGTTTCCACGAGTTGATAATCACTGGAATGAAAATATTTTGCCAGGAAATCGTAATAGAATTCCAGCATGCGGAGTTTGGCATACTGATATACCATACACCCTATCTGTAAGGGTAAATTATAAGAGATCCGTTTCTTAGAGCACGTGACCTCATACGTAGCATCATCAATTTCCTCCACGTTAATACATGCATCTGAATTAACTAATTTCCGAGCTTTCTCTAGCGTACACACTTTCACATTCACATGGCGATCTTGATTAGTAATTGTCTTTCCATATCCTGAATTTCCTAATAGCTTCATCGTTTCACCTATTAACACCTTGCTGGGATCTACATCCCCTTGACGTCGGGCTTGAGTCACGTGATCGGCAAAGGCGCGAAAGCAGGTTTCAGGTGTGTATTGCACAGCTTGATACACGCGAGTTACAACCAGTCCATGAGCCAAATACCATCTTAGCAGAGGGGTGCCCAAGAGAATTTTCGTTCCACACATACTTCCTATTAACGTACGGCGGGGCTGAGTCATAATATTATTGGCCTTGGCATATTCTTTCATAGTCGGACCGATATCTTCTACGGTGACATTCGCGTTTTTAAATATCGGGGGGCATTCAGCAAAAGTTGATAATAATTGTTGAGGGACATGAATGTCACATTCCACAAACCCATACAGTCGCTGATCCATAACTGATTTTAATAATTGATCTTCAGTAAGATGAGGTGGTGGAGGAGTGTAGTAATGTCGGAGAAATGATTGAAGGGTGGGGTCAGTCTGCTTTTGCTGAAGAAAGAAACATTCCCAGGTTTCCACAACCTGGAAGTTGAGATGCTCGAAATATGCTCGGTGCTCATTCGTCTCGTTCTGAAGTTCTTCCGGTGAAAGACCACGCCTAGTGTTATAGCGGAGCTCACCTGTTGAAGTATAGTTGAGATGACACCCATGGAAATGCCAGTAACATCCGTGGAACTGCAATGATACAAGCATACGTATATAAGTATAAAGCGTGTACATTGTTTTATATATGTATATATATAAGTATATATATATGTATATGTATATACATATATATATAAGTATATATATATGTATATACATGCATATATTCGACATGTTATAAATTATAGCGCTACATTTACCCAATCTTTTTTTTTCCATACATACATAATTATTTTATATATATTACATATACAAGAGATAATACATTACCTGGAAAATAGTGCGTCGACCGTTCACCACAGCAAAGCCGTCAACAGGGAGCCGACGATCACCAACTCTCCGTTCCACATCGTTCAGCCGATGCCGAATAGGCACACCCAGCTGAGCCGCTTGCCAGTCTAGCCACTGTTCAGCCAGTCGAGGTTTTTTGGACTCTTTCGGATAAAAAATGATAGTGTCTTGTCTCTCTTCTTCTATGGGTAGCCCCAGGAATACTAATACAGTCTTTAAATAGATCTACACGCATGGTTTGATAAAACGCTGACATCTTTCCCAAAGCTTCAAGAAATGGAATGACGTCGAGATTATTGTACCAAATCAGAAAATCACGCAGGGTCTTCATTCCCTGTGATTGCCACACATTCTCCAAAGCCTGGTAATCTTCTTCAGAGCAAAAAGTCCCTTTTAACTTGTTATGGAAAGCTTCACGCGGCGGGAGATTTGTCTCATCTAAGCGTGCTAAACTATCGACGTATTCGTAACAAAACTGTCCTTTGGTCACCTGACATTCATAAGCTTTGACCCATTTATCATAACTATAATTCGGGGCTAAATAATTTCGCACGTCTAAAAATCTCAGCTGACCTGTAGACACACTCATGTGATCGTTATTCCGCTTGATAACGTATTTTAACCCATCGGTTTTCACTAAATACGGATACAGCTGCCGCTTTATTAAATTAAAATCATATTTCCCAGAATTAAAACCCAAAACAGGGAGTTCGGTTAGGTATGTTAAAAATCGCTCCTTGAGTTTTTCTGTGTAAGATGTCTTTTTGGTTTCGCAGGTAAAGTCACATAGTGCGGCTATACCTATACACTCGTCCAAGCTGTCTAACACGTGGTGGTAATGTTGACATAACAGCTTAAAACTAGCTTCACTGATCTCAGTGAGATATGCCATCATAGTTTCAATCAAAGCGTGCGGATCACCCGTTGATACAAAACACATCGGTTTGTCATATCCAGGAACGTTACTGTTAACAGACACGCTCATGGGAATATGGAGGGCAGTCCATTCTGTGTTTTCACCACTGTTAGCTGCAGAAGGGTCTAATTTTTGGAGATAGGCCTCAAAATCAAAACAAGCTCTATATGGGAAATACCTGTCCTCTTCAGCGACATCAATAATTCCTTCGTCAGCTAACTCCTCGAAAACAGTGGCTTTGTTTTTAAACACACCGCCTGGATACACTCGTTTGATAACCCCATCACAAGTCCGTGCATGCCGTTTTAATTTCCAGGCCTTGGGAAATGATTTATGACAAACCCTGCACAGATAAGAACGAGCGTATAAATTCATATCTTTCACCACGCTAAAATGCTTCTCGTGTAAATTAAGAGTCAAAGTAGTAGCGTATCGCTTGGCGGACCTATAAAGAATCTCAGCGCACACATCTGTATCAACTACTAATAGTTCATACACAAATATGTTGACGTTAAATAAATCCTCCAAAAAAGACAGTTCGCTGAGCGGGACACCTCGGAAATACCTGGCTTCCATACCTTTAGCTTTCAAGTAAATTTTTAAATAACCCTTAGCTTTAACAGTGCAGTATTTGGGGTTAGCGTTGTCTAGGTGAAAGGCTAAGCAACGGAAGAAACACAAATGATCATCGTAAGCACCATGTCCCCCACTCACCATGCTGTGCAAGCCTTTATTATTCTGCACGTGGGTAGGTAAATCTACCGGTGCACCGATGGGTGTGGTATGTGGTTTATGCACATAAAACGCAACATTAGTCACACTGTCTACCACCCATTTGGTATTTGGGGGCTGTTGTCGGGCTGATTCGATCGGATCGATAGCTGACAAATCAGCAGTAAGTGTTTGTATATCCCCATAGGTGTGAATATATCGACATTCTGAAAGTATTCTTGTATTTGTACTCGGATAGAAATAACGCAATTGGTCCGTATCTCGGTGACGTAAAATGAAACCGTAAGCTAGGTTGATACGGAAAGCTGAAGGCTGGTCAAGAAACACCTGTTCCAGGTGTGTAGCTAAAGGATAGAGTCCCTTGATTCGGAAATTATACACATCCTGCAAAGGTCGATGGCGATGAAATTGCTGGCGGATAGCGCCCCAGTGACGTTGATATATGTCACGTAATGCTGGGTCTGTAGGTAACTCATCATATGAAGGTGTGATGGGGTCCAAGGGAAATGAATTAGGGCCGTTATTGAGGTTAACCTGACCCTTTACATTACCGACCGAGGCAGTATGAAGTTCACCCTGTTCATCCACATCGCTTTCTGGCCCCAGCGGGCTAAACACAGCCTCAGGTGAGGGCGCTTGATTGACAGGTGAGAGTAATGAGGAGCCCTTGGAGCGTTCGGATCTACCAGCAGACTGGCCCCGGCGCTTTGATGTTGAAGCGGTTACACGACTTCCAGTCTGTGAAATAGGCTGCACCTGTATAACCAAAAAAAATAAATAAAATACCGGCATAGTCCTACTATTTAATAGCTTATTTAATGTGCATAAATATAACACACAAAGTGTATACCTTATCAGTTTAACCTAGAATATAGGTGAGAACGGACGTCATGCCTCTCAAGAAGAAACGAAATCGATCCAGGAAATACAATACATACAAACGCCGGAGTCGGAGGAAGAAGAAGAAAACTCGAGGAAATAATTTACAGCTAGCTATGCGGCGAAAATTCCGACATCGGAGACTTAGAAATAACTATGAATCGCCTGGAGATTTCTACCGCCGTGTAACCCATATCTAGTGATTTTTGACTACCCAACGAAAACAAAACGGACGAACCAACCAGCCCAACCCGACCTGACCATAGACCTTATAAATAAAAGGTCGCCCTATTCTGTCGAAAGAGTCTTTCTAATAGAAAAGCACTACATTATTTTCACAGTTACTTATTTGTCTTTTATATGTGTCAAATAATAAATATATGTTTTGTGTTGTGTACATCGTAATTATACTCTATTATATATATAAACAAATCGTATTATGTCTGTATTATTAAGTTTGATATGTGTGCTGGAATGTATGTGCGTGTGTGTATTTAAAATACGCAGTTCATATCGCTATGTTACTAAAACACAGGGATTGAAAATCCACAGCCGCTGGTACGGTATAGTCCCTTTCACGAAGCCTATGCACATTCACATTATTTTAATTGTCAATGTTCATAAGCTTTGTACATTGTACCACCTCCCTCAACACCGACTACCCCTGAAAACCCTACATCGATGGATAAATGCTTGTTTTGTTTGTTTTTTTTTTCATGTACTCTCTGTTATGTATTGTGGTTTCTTTGTTATTTATATGTCTGTCTGTGATTTGTCGTGACATCACACACCGTGATGTCACATAATCAAACAAAGATTAGCCCCTAACATTCACTCCCCCTTAACTTATCATATATATATATAAATATAAATACGACACACTATGCTCTGAAAATGTATACTCACAACAGTATAATATATATATGTACTCACCAGTCTTTCTCCACTCATATCACTTTTCTCTCCATGTCCAGTTCGATGATAATGCCGTTTCAGGTTTGACATACGGGTAAACCGCTGAGCACAATCCTTACAACTATACGTACAGCTCCCCGATCCATGAACTTCCCGCTTGTGACGATTTAGCGTTTGACGTGCCTTAAAAGCACGCGAACACAAATCACAGGTAAATCCCATCATTTAACAATCTCCACCACTCATCCACGCCTACGTGCTTATACACTGCCAAACACAGTGAAAAATGACAACCACCCCCACTTTTTATACCTTTTAATAAACCTATGACGTCATAAAGGTAATCCTGATCACGCCCACACCACCCCTCCGTTGTAATTTTTTGGTATGACGCAAAAAAAACTTGTGGAAATTCCTCGTTGTACCAGCTAAGTGCAATAGCACCGGGTAGGTGCAAATTTGACATAATGACAAAAACAACTGTCACAAAATGGGGATTCCCCATAGGAAAACAAACAAAACACACTCTACCTTATCAAAACATATTACGTAACAACTGATGACGCAAACATATTACGTAACAACCGAACTCTACCTTATCAAAACATATTACGTAACAACCGATGACGCAATAACTGCCACATATGATGCAACAACTGGGTCACAAGATATGACGTCATATGACGTCATCACCGTACCTCCGTACCTCCCAGGTTAAAAGATACGAATGAGACCTGTAAGTCACATAGTATACTACTAAGGTGCATACGCCAATGCTGATGCAATAGAAGCCGTGAGAAAAAATCCGGATAAATCGTTTCCAAAAAACAATTCAGTAAGGGCACCAAAGTATATTTTGCCAAAGCAGCTTGACGCAAAGTAGAGGGCAACGAGTTTTCCGGAATGTTTCTTTGGAAGAATTTCTACGAACTCTCCCGAACAAGTGAAGAATCCAATATTTCAGGCAATCGCTGAAACAAAAATAGATAATAACTTATCAGTTAACATAAAAAGTTACAAGGAATTTACAGCATGGAGAGTAAAACCAAGAGCAGCGACGACAGTGTGATAGTTGGTTAATTATCACACTTTAATTATCGCCTCTTGTCAGTTTACCTCAGTTAGGGTTTTATTCTAACTGTTCATGCAAGTGTTCAAGAAGTAACAGTTTACACGCCCCCTAGCACCACGCCCATTCTCGGTGAAGCTATTTTCCATTATTTTATTTCATTGTACTCGTGGTTTTGGTGACAATAAGCGGTCGATTGTGATGTCTCGAGTGGATTTATATAATTAATAAGCTCGCTGGAGACTAAATGCCCGCAAGCTAGAAGGTAGTTGACCGTTCGAAACCCGGATAGATCTCAGCCAATTTCAGCACTAGAACCTGTGCTATATTAAGAAAGTGTAATCTCTAATAACGATAATACTGTTACTTAAATTCACTTTCTAAATGACATCTCCCGATCTGATATGTTCAGCTAAGAGAGCTGCGTCATTTCTGATCATCAGAGGGGTAATGCATGTTCGCTGTAAAGTCTACCGGTCAACTACCTTCTATTTTTTGTAGAAGGCTGGTTGGTCGAGTGGTTTAGATGGTTGACATGTATTGCTGGTGATTTGGTGCCTGACTCTGAGGTCCTTGGTTCGAAACCCGTATAGGTCTCAGCCAATTTCAGAACTAGAACCTGTGCTATATAAAAAAGTGTAATCTCTAATAACGATAATACTGTTACTTAAATTCACTTTCTAAATGACATCTACCAACATGAGGGAAAGTTGTCAAATAACTCGCTAACGGTCGGTGGATCGCTTCTCCATCGCACACACACTGCGACTGAAAAACTCGTAAATCTTGGCATCGAAAAAAGGCACTTGTCAACCACTGTGAACGTTCCACCGGTTCAATAACCGGATGACAAGTTTGCAAAACAATCTTCCATGCAGGCCAGAGGGTCATGAAAGTACGAAAGAGAAGAAGGAAATTATAGTCTGTTTATATTAACCTGTCACCTATATTCAATTCTGGGCGCCTCCGTTGCTCAGTCGGTTAGAGCGCTAGCGCAGCGCAATAACCGGAAGCTTCCCACCAATGCGGTCGCTATAACCTCAAGTGCAGCTCATGCTGGCTTCCTCTTACGTGGGAAGGTCTGTCAGCAACCTGCGGATTGTCGTACGTTTCCCTCGGGCTCTGTCCGGTTTCCTCCCACCATAATTCTGGCACATTTTCTAATTCATAATCCATAAATGTGTTTTCCAGGGGAAGACTTCATTGCTTCGAATGACGTTAAAATTTTTTCAAGCATAAGAGGCATGCTGGAAATTAAATGCATATATTTAAAATGGCGCCACAAGTCTTCCACGCGATAATTACAAGTTGTAACTGATGACTTGTATTCATGGCAAAATGTTAAGTAATGTCGGATGGAGGCGCTTGATAGCAAAGCCCTGACTTGTAGAAGTTTCGTTCTGGCCCGTGTTTGACACCATGCCTTGTGTGACCAAGCAATTAAAGGGCAAGTACCCTAAATACTCGACCACGGTCGCATTGAACAAAAGAAATATGTCATATGCCAGGTTCCTTTGCATTCTTCTCATGCAAATGCGTATTAAATGTGATTACAACACAGCATTTTAGACCACTGACGACTAATAAATTGCAACTATTAATATCAGTGTATTTTTGGCCTAATTCTGCTTAAGTCATAGTGTTAGGGGCGATATACGTTGTTACTTTTTAAAACATTTACATGAACGGTTAGAATAAAACCTTTACTGAGGTAAACTGTCGGATTTCATCAATTAAGTGTGACTGTTTACGCTATAACAGTCACGCTGTATGTCATGGCTACTAGGGTCTTACTTTCAGTGCTGTAGTCTTTTATATAATGAAATATTTACAGACGAGTAACTGGACGAGGCAAATCACACTCGGCCAGGAGTGAAAGAATTCGTTGTAATGAGCAATCAGAGAGAAGAGACCAATTGAGCCCGGCACTACGAGGGCAATGATAAAGTAAGTGACTTTTAATCCGAACAACCACGTACATATGGACTCCAGGAACCCACAGGCCAAGCCAATGGTACTCATAGAGGCCACGGATTCGTCTGAAATACAACAAAATTCTCTGTGTAATTTTCAATATATTAGCATTTCCATTTCCATTGCTTTTGATTGATTGATTTATTTACTGGTGTACTCAAGAATATTTCACTAACACAACTTCGGCCATCATGGAGAAACCGGAAGGAAACCCACGGTTGCTGGCAGATCTTCCCACTTATGGCTGGAAAGTAACTATACACGACACGAATGGGTTGTTTTATTTATTTATATATTTGACTTGTGTTTTACGTCGTACTCAAGAAATAGTCACTTATACGACGCCGGCCAGCATTATGGTTGGAAGAAACTGGCCAGAGCCCAGGAAAAATTCAGGACCATCTGCAGGTTGCTTGTTTACACACTGATTAGCTCAAGTAGTAACCATACAAAACCAATAATCTTTGAACGATTGATGTTCTGTAACACGTTACAGTTTTAACGTTATCTTCTTGTGTGTGTTGATATCTTTTGACGCTCTCTAGTTGGAGAGGTACATTCGTCAATCCATCATCGAACATCGGATTCAGCCACGCCCGTTGAACGATTGGCATTTTCCACAAAATTCTGTCCCCGCATCCATCCACAGTGTGAGTGTTTGTGGCTAAGCTGTTCATTATGACTTTATTTTCATAACTCGTTTGTCCAAATGACATAAGCTGATACGTTGCATAATATTTTGCCGTGTTAAAGTAATCAACGTTCTGTGCACGTGTTTCATACAGTGATTTTCTCTATCGGTGATCCCGTAAATGACTCTCAGTAATCCTCTCATCTGTGTTCATTCAGTGACATATTTCTTCATAGTACATACTGTTCATACATTTTTCATGTTACACGTAAGCCGGGTAATAACGGCAATTATTCTCAACAGCACAAAAGAAACTCGTGCTGAAAAAAAGTGGAATTGTTTGTTAATGGGAGATTACTCTTGTATATTGTACTTACATGTAATCTAAACTATATTTTATTTGCATTGGTAATTAACGTATCATTTGTAATTCTCTTCTCATCTGTTACAGCTTTTTATCGCATGCACGTTCGCACGCACGCTAACTTTATTCAATCCTTTATGCGCCCATCAACATGTACACACATCTGGAAATTACGAGGATATATAAATTTATACATCTAACTGTATGTTGGAGCTTGTGTGTTTCGGTTGGTGTGCATTTGGACGCTGTGGGGTCAGCTAACTGTTATCCAGTCCGTGGAGAGACAGTATAATTGATTTGATTCAGCCCTTGTCAGAAATTTCCACAAATGTGGACCTCCTGTAGTGTGCCATAGAATGATATAACAAGCTTTGTTTCTTAGGTTGGGAAGTGGAAAATTACGGAAGTTCTGCATGTTCTACACAATGTAATGGTCTTACAAGATAATAAGGCAGTATTAGAAAGGATTCATTTGACCAGTATATTTGATATATTCTGTGTATTCAAATTTTGTTATTTTGATTGATTATTTGTTGTGGTGTACAAATATGAACAAAGAGTAATGTAAAGATTTGCGAATTTTCTGCCGGCTGAATGTCATGCCCTTAAAGTTCATCAGTAGCTTGCCAAATGAACTCCAGTATAGGCAAAAAGGGGAGATCAGACGTCCTAAAAATTAGAAGAGACAGTGCACTGTCAAAAATTGCCAAAAATGTTCGGAGGCTGCCCTGGAGGCTTGCTTTGAGAGGCAGTAAGTGAGAAATACGTTGTGCATGTTCTGTCCTCTTTTTGCAGTATAATTACAAAGTATCAGAAAGTATTTGATTAGTTTGAAACAAAGGTATAGTCATGCACAAAACAGCGCATTTCTGACAAATATTACTGATCGACATCAAACATCTTTACATTGGTCTATGACACAGATCTGAACCAAGAATGGAAAAAGCTGCTCATTCATGATTTGTTTTCACCCTGAAGGGCCGTAATCCACAAGAAACCAATGGCTATCTTATCAGTCAAGAAAGAGGTTACCAATAAAAAGTTCAGGCTCTTGAATGCCCTTATACACATACCTTAAAACAAGTACATGTGATCAGGGCAATTCACTGAGTTCGCATCTTGATTTCATACCAATTACATACTATGCATAGAATAAAGTGTCGAGCTGCTTTTCTCTGACATCTGTGTCTGCTTAAAAAGAAAAAAAAAATCCAACCTGATGTCTTTTTCTGGTATTTTTTTTTTGTTGGGGGCAGGGAGGGTTCTAGGTCCAGTGCCAATTTAGTACCAATTAACGGTGTGGCACTAAGGACATACATGTATTCCAAGGTGCATTATATACCACTGTCGCAAGTCCTTGCCAATCATGAGCACTGACTTAAAACTGAAATAGGCCTGTGTGTATCATGGTCCGAATGTTTCATATTGTTGCCAAATTGCTACAACCAATCAAAATTTGGGAAATGGACAAATTCACAAAGTGCAATCTCTTACCATTATCGTTGATATGCCAATGACGTCACTGAAACACTACTGACAAAATTATCTCTCCACTGTGCTTTCCCAGTCATGCACACTTCACGCGCAGTAGTCTTGACCTACATAGCACAATGCACTTTTGCATAAAATGTCACAGTAATTCAGTCCTACACGTCAGTCCTAAACACGTTATATACAGTGTGTCTCACCTACATTAGACAATACACTGGTACATAAAATGTCACAGTAATGTTATCAGTCATCCATAGTTTACATACCATAGCCTTGATCAGTCCTACATGAAATCCACCGTCGCTCCAATATTTGGATGTCGCACTACCAGTGGAGTCGTACAGCCTTCCATTTAATTTCTTGGGAGAAGTGCCAGAGTTCTGCCGCCTCGCAACTTTGCAACTTATCTTATGTCTCCTGCCAAGGCACAGACACTCGGAAACATGTGCGCTACAATTTCGACGGCCTCACCTTCATTATTTAGGAAACTTCAGCTTGCAGCGCGTAACCATAAAACATGGCATCGTCCAAGTTTTAACATAGAGCGATGAGTGTCTAGGTCGGTCAGCTCCGAAATAATGAACGTGAGACCGACGAAATTATAGCGCACAAGTCTGCGAGTGTCTGTACTTTGGCAGGAGAATAATATAAGTTGCAAAGTTGCGAGGCGGCAGAACTCTGGCACTACTCCCAGGGAAATGTCTGAAGAAGAGGGTGTAAGGTATGTCGAACGTAACTATCATGACGACATATATTGAGACACGTCGCCATGGTAGTTAGGTTTGGTATACCGTTACACCCTCTTCGTAAGGCGGGCCCCAGGAAATTAAATGGAAGGTTGCATGACTAATGGTATAGCGACACCTAAACATCGGATCGACGGAAGAGTTCATGCAGGACTAAACATTGATCTACATTACACAATGAAAAGGTACATGAACGACACGATAATCTTGTTCATTAAAAGAAAAGTCAAACCTAGACAAAATGTATATATGTATCGATAAAGAATCCTATTCACAGTTCAAAAAACGTCACTTATTTTTGTGTTGCATGATAACCCAGATATCGCAGTTCAAAGTAAGCAAATACGCCTATGTGGGGAAAATCGAACGGGCCGCCACCCTCTCAATTTCAACCAATCAAGGGCGAGATATTTTTACCACCCGAGAAGACATCTGTACCCGCTGTGACGTCACCACTACCTAGTTCACCACAGTGAAGTAGTATTAAATCAGCTGTTTCCTTGTGATTAGGAGACAATTGTGAGGTACTTAAAAGCCATTTTCAGCGAGAAAGTGGAAGTGGAATACTTCTGGGGTTATTCCCCAATGTCACGACCCGGAAACCACAATCCTTGGCCTTCGATTGTAATACCGCTTTCGGACCGGGAGATCTGGGTTCAAACCGGGGTTGGGTCATACCAAAGACTTTAAAAATGGTACATCCTGCTTCCTCGCTAGGCGCTCAGCAGTAAGGGGATAGAGGGTGGACTGGCCGGCCCGGTGTCAGTATAATATGACTGGGCGAGGGGGCTTGTTGGGTGTCTTCCGCAAGTCGTCTCGGTGAGAGAGCATCAGATAAAAGATACGGTGGAAATCCGTCCTGCACCAAGGAGACACCGCCTTCGTATAAGTGAAATATTCTTGAGTAGGGCGTTAAACAATAAGCATTCATTCGATTTCAATAATTAATGTCACCATTCTTCGCACACACAAGGGTGCCTCGCCCGCAATACTGAAGAGCGTAGGGTATAGATGACTGGACATCGTGTTGCCGGTTTCTCTAAAATGGCGCATCCTATGGCCTCGTAAGAATTCCATATTAAAAGGCGATTCATACAAGCACGTCACAAAAACATGCGTAAGCCCGTTTAGGTCTATATGGACCCTCTTTTGAGACACTCTGGATGTATTTTTTTGTTGTCTTTTCTCTTAAAGTTAAAACAAGTTGGGAATGCTGTTTAATGAAAACACAGATTTCTTTGCAATTACCATGAACCAAATTGCCTTATCGACAGTTACTTCCTATATCCCAAAATTACTCCGCAAGACCATATATCGGCCCTCACAGTTGCAGAAACGTCACACATCATGCATTCATACGGGGACAGAGTATCTGTTAGGACATACAGAATTACATGGGTATCACACACACAAAAAAAATGATGAGCAAACAAAAAACATAATAATTAAATGAATACCGAAGTGCCTGTACCAACGCTTACAAAACCTACGCTCAAACTTCCAACCACATCGTTACAACGTGTCAGCGACATACGTCAGAGTATTTTACTTGGCAATACAACATTCTACCACAACGCTTACTGTTACCAGGCCAGTGCAGTTTTTTTATGGGACCTACAGACAACTTTCATCGTGAACAATAGGAGAGCACACTTCCATGCTTTTAGCTTCACCAATACTTATCGCTACGCTTAATACCAGGTCCACAATATATAATCATATCAACTTTAAGGGACAGAAAAAACATTGAAAACTGTATTGGCAAATTCCATCAGTGATGGAATAAGAATTTTCTCACCAAATTGAAAGAAGTCAAGTGTTTTGATTAGATGGCGAAGCGGGTTCATGAACCATACTGATAATGTGTGTAACATACATAATACGCGTTTATGTTGCAGGCCATTTACAAGAAACAAGTTCCACTTACGTATGAAATAAATATATGTATCTGACGAAAGGTTGGAAAACGATGTGCAACGTGTGTGAATTCATATACATATAGTTCATGTAGCGCAAATGATTGACACGTTTGCGATGTTTTCTTGTGTAGTAAACTAATCACTACCTTTGAACGGCTACATACCTTGAGTCTGGGTCAAGTTGAAAGTTTCGTTCAGTTGCAACCCGTACACGTTAAATGATAAGTCCAATCCAGACATTATAGTGGAAAGAATACTGAAGACAAATCCCAGGCGCAAGAAAAATGTCCACGATAGTTGAAAAGCCATGGCGAGACAAAGTATCCAGAACAGTAGTTCACCGCATGCAGAGATCTTAAAGACATCTGCATATCATCTGCGATTGACGACCACGCACGAGCAAGGTACAGATTGTATGCATGTAGGTTAATTACCTAAACCGAAGGATTGTGCTTTGTACTAGTGCATCAGTTGTAGTATTAAATACGATCTCTCTTAACGCTGGGAGCACAATACCGTGACGACGCTATATATGCCTATTTACTAGCCAGAGACCACGGTCTAACGGTGGCTTATGTTTACTGATACTCGGGGACCACTGGTCACCCTCGGTCCGAGGGCTATGTGAACCCGATGTAGGAATAATGATGGTAAAGTGCTATCCCCTCGTTCAGTTCCGCTGCAGGCGCGTTAGATTCTCGCCGAATACACATAAAGCACTTTAATTCCGAAAGTTGAAATATTTGGGTACATTTTCCCACAATCGCTACTTAGCATTATCTCACCATTCTCAAGTAAATCTTAGCCAAAGTAGACAATAGGGTCAACTGACACATTCTGTCATGATTTTTAAATCTGTGTCAATGAGGCGCGCATGGTCATCGCGACTTGACCTTTCCATGACATCATATCTTGAAATTCACATCCATACTAAACAAATCTACGCCTTCAATCAATCTGCATAAAAGTTGACCACGGATGCCCAAGCGCGGGGATCAACAACATGGTTTATTAGGACAAGTTGTCGACAACGCACGTGAGCCTAAGTCACTAAATGTGAATTATCTTGGATTTACTGGTCGTAAAGGCCACAGAATGTAAAAAAAAATTGGCATAAGAACCGGAAATGAATGAACGTAGTTTACCTCAGTTTTGCCCGGTTCATGCATGTCTTGGTTCATTTTGCACGTATTTTTGTAGCGCTAAGCTATTTTTAAATAGCACTATTTTAACCAGCATAGCTCTTCGGCTGTGATCTACGCCTAACCCCATATTAAAAGATCACAGCCGAGATCCTTGGTTGGCTTATTTACGTAAAACACTTCATTAATTATAAATCCCTGCTATGGTACATTGAATCTCATTGGCGAACCCCAGCTATGATGCACTGCATCACATCACAGAACAACATTACAGTGTAGTTGAAAGCCAAATGAATGAATACTTTAGGCTTAACCCAACTTCGGCATTATTGCGGCCATATTGTCACGACAGGACGACAAATATCTGTGTTTGTCTGCTATAAAAATAGTGCTATGAAATAGTGTATTAGTATTTCACATATTACTGAACACAAAGGAATGAATGATTATGTCTTAGACTTGGAACTTAAGCGTCCGTGGCCATGGCGCGATTTCTCGAACTCCAGCTCTACCGTCTGAGCCATTTCGCGCAATGCCGAGGTACAGTTCACTGTCAGTACTGACCACCATACTACCGCAGTTAAACCAGTTAGTTACGATGTGTATAATATTCAACGACGATACCACAAATCGCAGTTTTCTCGATTCCTAACAGTCCTGTCTTCGCTGTATTTTATGTCTCAAAATCGCAATTTGGCCTCAGAACGGAATTTGTTTCAACACTAACAGGTTAACGCCAGTTTTACGATGGCGGCCAGAAATCAGGCAGACTGGAGAAATAAGGCATCGCCCTTTTGCGGATAGCTCACAAACTATCTGCATCCATCTTCATGAAGCATGCCCTGTGCTAAATAGCAGTACTTCATATAGATCTGAGTGTATAACACAGTTTTTCATGTATGGCACGTAAGGCTTACTTAGCTTAAGTATGCTTCATGGAACTGGCCCCAGGACTATGGCTTTTACCGAAAACTTATATATATATATTTTCGGTGTTGTTTTTCACTTGGCGGCCATGAGTTTCCTGTGACTTGTGAAGGTTGTCGAACTGACAAAAACATGCAAAGTAAAATCCTCAATCTCCTCCTCCCAACGTAAATATAAACGCCCCCGCCCTACACTCCCACTCAACCACTAACCGACCACCCGCGCCCGAATCCACATAATCCTTCTCAACCAAACCCGATGAAAATCGGGGAGTTTCGAGATAGAACTCTTTCATCGCTAAAGGTAAGGAGAGCCCTACTGTACCATGTGACCTGTCAAAAATGTTAGGCAGTTATTTCTGATTACATTTACTATAACATGGACGTTAACATGAAATATTCTTGCGTATGGATTAAAATATCAATCAAATAAATAAATATAACATGGACGTCTAAGAAAAATGTCACAAAAAGCTATTTAGATGTGACCAGACAATTGTAAATAAGTTCATTGTTTTCATGTTTCTTTGAAATGAAAGTCCTCGTGTAACACTGTGTTTATCCAGTTTTTTCATTGTTTTGGGTAAATAAAGGAGAACACTCTCAGGAAACTTTATGTTTGCTCTACTACTCCGTAGTAGTTCCCCTTTGGTGATCCTGACCTTGTACCTGTATCTCCGACCCTGTGAGCTCATGGAAAACCCGTTCTTGTAAAACGTGACTTTTAAGCCATACATTGTATTTATATTCCTTCAGATATGTTCTATAACGGTAAGAGTTATGAAACAACGCAATTCACATCCGGTGAACGCACACAGGCATGTCCCTTTTATTCAAGCTCATGACAGTTCGTTGACGCGGTAGTATATGACACTTGACATTACATGACATGATGAGATCGATCATGCAATTTGATGCGCTGATGTGATTGACTGTAAACAAAGAAAATGGTGCTGTATAAGTAATATGTAGCCTACTGAACATGACGGTATATATTAATATTACATAATGCAAGCTAAAGAGATTTTACAAAATATCTGTACACAACCATTCATTTGGCTCACACTAGTTACTGTGCACTGTTATCGCAAAAGTACTTACAATACCATGTTGAGTATATAAAGCACAACATGTAAAACGTTGAATTTACCTACAAGCGTAACGCAATTACCACTAAACAAAATTTAAGAGAAGCAACGATCATCTAATTAACAATCCATGGGAGACGGCTCTGTCACCCAATGCTGGACGCTGAGTGAGTACAGTACGTGAGCTGTAGGAAGCGTACATCAGAAAGATTCATGTACAAAGTATCTACTTCGCATAACCAGACAACGATATTACTTTACACATATGCAGGTTATACGGATATACGCTCACGAAAACAAAAGTTGCAATTAATCAAGCGAAGAAGACGCTACTGTACCGTTTATAGGCTTCATATCGCCGCGCTCATCAGACACCCATTGACAAGGGCGTCGCCATCTTTTCCCGTCAATTTGCCACCAAAACCGGTGAACGAATAAAAGACTAAACCACGAGTTACGTCCCTTACAACGCTAAGCCTATGGATTACAGAGATTTATCCAAGCGATACCAATCATGTACATACATCAAACAACTAAGCATATTTTGGCCGTTACATGTTCCCTAGCGTTTAATGAACACTTCATTGTAATTCTTAACTATTTGAGATAACTTGTTACTTTATATTTTCGTTTTTTTCGGAGTAAACCGACCGTCCATTGTGAAGGTATAGGGAGCGTAGACTGGTCATAAGCCCCATTTACTTTTACGTATGTGGTCTGGCACGTGGCTAATTACATGATTTGTAACATATTACAGATACGATATAGGATTTGTCACACTTAATTGTGGATTAATTATACACATCATACGAAGGGAAAATATGTGTTATAGATATGTAATAAGGTAATAAGTGTAATATTGCCCACAGGTCCCTCGTGATGATGTTAATATATGGGGAGTGTGGTAACCACTAATGAGCTGATTGCATCTGTGTATTTCAAATGTCTTCTGACGGTAAATTACCTCCCTTTTGTACTTTATCTTGTATTCATACTGCATTGTTATAATCTATATTATGCAAAACATAACCTAACTCGAACACTTATTGTGAAGTATTGTAAAAGTACTTTACTTTAAAATAACAAAGCAATGCAATACATACTTAAATGATACAATTTTCTTTGTATTATTTTACAGGTGATCATCCTGTGAGACTGGTCAGTCACTGTTTCAATATTAGCCCGTTGTAACTGATGGGTTTGTGTCATTTCCTGTGTTGCCTCCCTTACATAGACTGATTGAGGAAGAGGTCGTTTGTTCCTCTCTAACAAGTCGAGACAGGTGATTGATAAATTAAAGTGAACCAAAATTGCTTGACACATTTGGTAAGTCACATGACACAGTTGGGCTCTTTTTACCTTTTGCCACTAAAGAGTTAGAACTCGAAACTCCCCTATACAGGTGTGTGGAATTTATTACGTTTGGGGCTGGAAGAAAATGCTATGGACTTCGAGCGAAAAAATATGTTTGATCTGAGTTGACCAAGCAGTGTCTCTTTGGCAAGTAATAAAGTACAGGGTCAAATCACAGAGACGCGCTGGGTCTAGATTTGAAGCAGGCCGAGCTTACGGGAATATTTCATCCATGCCAGTGACTTGTGACCTTGCAACAGCTATAGTTTTGCAGAGGGTCACATCCTGTCCTGCAAACCAAGTCATCCCCCAGCTCGCAATCCCACTGTCTCCTGACCGTCCTCTGCCGACCCAATGTGCGCCCTCTGCCTGCCCGATGCTGACCCAATGTTCCCTATGCTTACCCAATGCCCGCAAGCTGTCCGCGCTCTAGCTGCCCTCTGCCTACCCAGTGCTCGCCCTCTACTTGCCCTCACTCTGCCTCTGCCGATCCAGTGCTCACCCTCTACCTGCCGTTTGTCCCCCTATGCCTGCCGTTAGCCTACCTAATGACCACCATCTGTTGATGCTCTGCTCGCCCTCTGGCTGTCCTTTGTCCGTCTAATGTCTGCCGTCAGCGCACCTATTGTCCACCCTCTGCTGTTGCTCTGCCCGCCCTCTGCCTGCTCTCTACCTGTACTCTTTCCATCTTCTGCCTCCCCTCTGCCCAGGTAATCCCCGCCTTCTGCCTGCCCACCTAATGCCGCAGTCAAACGTTATTTAATCCGGCTATCCAGTACCAAAAACATGGCATGTCAATCATGACTGTCCATCTCTCCATCTTAGACTATGTTAAACAGTTTTTAATTATTTAGAAAAATAATTTGAAATAACCGGAGGTAGAATCACAGAACAAATAGTTTGCAAGCTCACTAATATAATCTTCGATTCTGCAGTTCAGAGAATGCTTTTCGCTACGTGGTTTCTGCATGGTTGTTAATCTTTATAATAGGTCAGATGTCCCATTTGCCTTTAGATGTGGCTGCAGTCCGGGTGCCTTGGTAACCTTGATCTCTGACCCAATGTTTTCGACCTCTGATTTCGTCACCTTTTTCCTTCCTGGGGCCTCCGTGGCTCAGCCTGTTAGCGCGCTATGGCCCGAAGCCTCCCACCAATGCGGTCGTTGTGAGTTCAAGTCCAGCTCATGCTGGATTCCTCTCTGGCCGCACGTGGACAGGTCTGCCAGCAACCTGCGAATGGTCGTGGCTTTCCGCCTGGCTCTGTCCGGTTTCCTCCCACCATAATGCTGGCCACCATCGTATAAGTGAAATATTCTTGAGTACGACGTAAAACACCAATCAAATCAAATTTTTCCTTCCTGTCAGACGAGATACAACCTTTCGCACCTGTACACAGTAAGCAAAATTGACTATATATAGTCGGTACATGTGGGCATCACCTTGTCCTCGCTACTCTGGTTTTACTTGCTATGCTGAGGAGGGTCGTAGGTTACTCCGGGAGCTCAGCCCAATCTCCTAACACCATTACGCTGGCCGCCGTTGTATCTACATATATAAGTAAAATATTTTTGGTCACGGCTTAAAACAGGAATACATATCTGATGTATTACTGATGTTATCCACGCACCTGATCAACTATAAACAACTTACCTTGGAAAACTTGACATGGTCTTCCTCCTCTCTTATGCTTCAATCGGGGTTTTGGAGTACTGGGATTCCATTTCTGCAAAAAGGCTTAATGTTCAATACCGTATACTTTGTGACAACTAAAATGATAAATTACAGCAGATACCTGCTTGTCTCTTACATGTCAACAGCTTTTTCATATTATTTCTTACATATTAATTTGGGACTGGGGTTTTAGGTTGTTTTGGAAATAGTTCTTGCGATAATCGACTTGAGGCGCTCTTCGTGGTTTACGGGTGGTCTAGGGATGTGGGAGTTAACACAATGTCTTTCGTGTGACACATCATTCATTTCAACTCACCTAAAGTTTCCTTGTTCTCTGTTTTGTCCAGCAGTACATTTATGACCTCTCGTGCTATTTCCGAAGGAAACAAAACATAAATGTTGGATTCATAAACGCTGAGACATAAAAAAGAATAACACTTATGTAGATGAAAGAATAAATAATTTATTTTCGATGTATTTCACAAACGTTCGTAATACAATTGACAGAATAACTGGCTGACTCAACATGTCTTATACCTTTATTTTCGTCGATCATGATTGTCTCGTGGCTGGAGGTTACATTGATCAGTTCTACAAGAAATGAAAACACACAAAACAGTTGATTTGTGAATGATTCTCAGAAATGAGTCATCAAAGATCGGATCTCCAACGTAAAAATAATATAATTTCGTTAACCAGCCATGCGCAGTCAACTCACCTAGATTTTCTTGACCTTTTGTTTTAACCAAATGGTTCATAAGCCGCCTCTGCTGGTATGTTGGAAATAAAGGAAGGACAGTGCACCGTTACGATGTTGCCCACAACTGCGCAAGTCACTTAATCAATCAAAAAGTTAGCATCTTCACTCTTATAAGTTTATATACCTGCCAAAATTTTAGTATCTTCATTATTGTAAGTGGATATACCAGTTAAAAAAGTCAGTATCTTCATTCTTGTAAATGTATATATCCAACTTACCTTAATTGTCATCGGTACTGACTATCCTGTGTCATTTCTGAAAGAACAGAAAAACTAGTGAATAATCGGCAAGGACCTCGGGAGACGTAACAGCCTTAAAACTGATAAAACCTTAATAACAACTCATCTAAATTTTCTTGGGCTCACTTTTTTTCTGTTTCTTTGTTCGTTTATTTCAACCAGGTAATGGTTTATAATTTGACCCCTTGCATTCTTATGAAGTTACGTTAAAACCTGCCGAAGAAATTATAGACATGTATTTACTGAACCGCATGTAGTATTTTTCTAACATGCATTACCTGCGTACTTTGTTAATGGTCTACTTTACCTGATCTTTCCTCGTTTTTAATCTGGACATCGGCAGAAGGCTCATTTCTAATCGGGTCATCGACCAAAGACTCAGGTCTGATCCGGACATCGACAAAACGCTATGTTCTAATCGGGGCATCGACGGAAGGGTCATTTCTTATCTGTGCATCGGCAAAAGGGTCATTTCTATTCGGGACTTCGACCAAAGGCTCATTTCTAATCGGGATGCCGACGAAAAGCTCATTTCTCGTCTAAATCTGGTGAATAGATTCCGGTCATCGGCCAAAGGCTAAGTTCTAATCGGGTCATCGACAGAATGGTCATTTCTCGTCAGGACATTGACAAAAGGCTCATTTCTAATCGGACCATCGACTCCAGGCCCATTTCTTTCGTCTAAATCTCAGGAATTGAAATAAATGTGTTAAACTGAATTTCACAGAATCCATTATGCATGCGTATTTGAAAAGACGGGGACAGTTTCCCGTGCGGAGAAATTCTTGGTGTACCCCCAAATATACTAGTGAGAAAGCTTCACCATTGATGAGGTAATTTCTCCACCATGTTTCTGTGGGGACAGTAGTTGTTAAGCAGGCACACCGACGAAGGTGTGAACTATACTGACACAAACTTCTTTGGTCAACTAATTTACACCAACTGTCTTGGTCAACTAGTTTACATCAATTGCCTTGATCAACTGATTTACACCAACTGTCTTGATCAACTAATTTCCACCAACTGTCTTGATCAACTAATTCACACCAGATCTCTTGACTGACGAATTTACACCATCCTTCTTCGTCAATCTCCGATTCCACATCCTCCTGAAGGTCCTCCAAACTCCTCTCCATGTAAATGTCAACAATCTCTGAAATTATTTCACAATACGCTTGATCATCACATAGATTCCATGCAAAGTGAAAGCGTGTGTATGTGGTGGGGAGCGGGGTGTAGTATCCGAGCACTTCAGACAACAGTCGCGCGAGGGGTGGGGAGTTGGGGGGGGGGAAACAAACGCCAGGGACGAACGATAAGCTGGCGCCAATTTTAGAATTCGAGCACAATTCAGGAAATACTCGAATCGGAATAAATAGCTTTCGTCGAAAACCTCCATGAAAGTTTCATTGTTGCTGAAGTGATTGTTGTTGAGTCGTATCCCGCCGAAAAAGTACTCTTGGTCAAAAATTATCATTTTAGGATTTTTTGTCAAAATGAGAAGAAGAAGAAAAATATCTTAACTGTAACTTTCACAAACCGATATATCCAAACAATTAAGGTCGACGATTGGTTGTGACCAGTTTTTTTATGATCACAACCTTTTAACCGATTTATTCAAGAATATTTCACTTATACGACGGGGATCAGCATTATGGTGGGAGGAAACCGCGCAGTTCTCGGGGAAAACCCACGATCATTCGCAGGTTGCTGAGAGACCTTCCCACATAAGGCCAACCTTTTGACCAAATGAATTTGACCAGGTGTTTCTTGGTCAATCACTGCTGGCCAATTTTCTTGTTGACATTGTATTTCTTGTGTTATCAAAGTTTTCATTATCTTGGTTCAAACTTTTTTAAAATTAGAAACATATCTGCCATAAGCGCTACAATGAATTCAAATCGATAATTGTGGGGGTATGTTGGAACTAAAGTAACATGCGGCAAGTATATATATACCGAAATCTGCGAAGGAGAGCAAATGCTACCGTCTATATCAATAACTTCTCGTGCTATATGTTGTAATATTTGCCAGAATTATGATTGAAAGTTGTATTTGTGGTACAGTTATTCTCCCTACTCTGCAGTGTTAAATACGGACAAGAATAAATCAGTGTGACTAGAAAGCCTTGTTTTCAATATAGGCATCACTCCTATGGATATAACCTGAGTTCATTTCATTTTTGGAGCTTTGAGTGGCACGCTTGTCATATAACGGGGAAACATGAGTAAAACAGAACAGAGATAAAACTGACCATATGCGTTTGTTAACGGCTGCAAGTTAGGAAATACATGCAATATAAGTGTAATCTTTACGTATCTAAGTAAATAAATATCAAACAAATAAATCAATATTCCCACAAGGCTTGTTCAAATGTGATGACAAAGACGATCCTTCATAACTAAAAGAGGAGACATGCATGATAGATAATCATAACTAAAAGAGGAGACATGCATGATAGATAACGTTTATAGGCATAGATAATCAACACTTACCTGCGAATGGAATTACATCGTTGTAACCAACGTCTACAAGATAAAAAAAAACACATACACATGTACCATTCTCTTAACTCCAAAACATGTGGTATCCACTCAAAATTGTGATGTATAAAAATTATTATATACAGTATATATTGTTAATACAGTGTATATCATACGGCCGGCTAAAATGGCTTTGTACACATCGTATATTTCAATCTGCTAATTTGAATGCTGAAGATATAATTATTTACATGCAATTTGCCTTCAAAGCATTGTACTTACAGATGATGCATTCAAAATTCGACGTGCCACAAGTTATATAGGGATCGAGCACTAGATATTTTACCATCAAAAATATAAGATAGCTGACGGATAATTCCCAATAACAATCTGTTCACTTTATAATATTTATTTACAATAATAAATGAACGCCTTTGTTGTTGTTGTTGTGCACAGTCTGCTGAATTGGGCTGTTTTGTTTTCAGCCCCCAAGACCCCCAAGTTTTGTTCTTGTAATGATGCCTATGCCATTGTATAGGTTCATGGGCTTTCTGTTCTGTGCTTATCGAAAATATTGATGGGAGTTTTAGTTATGATAAATTTCAGTTTGCATATGTCTCTCTTGGTCTGTATTGCTCGGTCTTTTAAACGCCACGAACCTTCAAAATATAATATAAAATATATATATATTTTTAAATATCTGAAATAAGACAACAGTACATCCATAAATTAGGGTAGTGTACAGTGCTGTGTATGTATGCAGGATAAATGATATAACAGACCAGTAACGTGACTTAACCAAGTCAGGGTCATGCAAAAATAGTACTATTTCGCTGGACATCTTCGCTCATGCAACACAAACAGCTGTAACAAAACATAACGCCGTAATGGGTTACACTCGACCTTATATCATTTACACGCTGACGTATAAGTGATACATCTACTGAAACATTTTTAAAAAATTTATTTAGCTGTAAAATTCAGTTTAACAAACATATTACTAATTTATGGCTGTTATGACGATACATGATGGAGTCTTGACAGTCAGTCTGGACGGTATATATGGCCGCGACAAATGGCCGCGAATAACAGTCAATATACACTATTCTGTCATGTATCATTTATTTATTTGATTGGTGTTTTACGCCATACTCAAGAATATTTCATTTATATGACGGCGGCCCGCATTATGGTGGCAGGAAAACGGACAGAGCCCGGCGTAAAACCACGACCATCCTCGGGTTGCGGGCAGACCTTCCCACGTGCGGCCGGAGAGGAATCCTGCATGAACTCACAGCGACCGCATTGATGGGAGGCTTCCGGTTATTGGGCTGCGCTGGCGCGCTAAGCGACTGAGCCACGGAGGTCTCGGCTGTCATGTATTGAAGATTTTGTATAATCAAGATAAGTCCTATCAGTTATGACAAGGCGTTTTGATGTTTATTCTCATATTACACATATGTACAAAAGAATTACACAATATACAAAATTCTTTCATACGTATATGTATGTGGAAACTTTTTAACATATGTAAAAAAAAATTGCACATGCATGCATGCAAATAAACCCATACTTTTGGACCTGTGTATACATACTTGTACAACCCTAAACATGTACAATTCTTTTGCAAATATCCACATATATGCAGTTGAAGAATGCCCAATAATTATACATATGTCCAGTTCTTTTGTACATATGTGAAATCTGGGATTAAGATAGGCTATCTTAATTCCAGGTAAAATGTTCGTTGTAAGCCTACGTTCCTTGGGATATATGTAGAAATCTTTTGTACTTGTGCATGCGAAAAAAGATTCAGTTTATTTATGCACAAAAGATTTCCTCTTATGCCCAAAGAAGCTGCATATGTGCACAAATACAGTGAAACTTTTACACAGATTTACACATTTGGTACCTGTGTGAAAAGAGATGGAGACATGCAAAACGTCAACACGTATGTCTAATAAGAGAACGTGTATCCACACGGGTTGCCATATTCATGTAGTCATCGGTGTGCGATTTGACAACAATCAGACAGTGGCCATCAAACCTTCCTTGTGTTTTATTAATGATGTCCTGCATCAATAAATATTCACAAAGTGATCCACTAGAAAACTAAGAGGATAATTTAAAACATGATACTGACATTCTAAAGTACGGTACTTACTTATTTAGATGATATTCCGATAAATCTACCCGCAGTATACGTGAAACTATTTTTATCAGCTCAGGAGCTATGACGGCACTCTTGTCACTAGTTTGACAGTTAACAACACTCTCTCAACGTCACTCGTTATGACGCCTTCGCCGTTCGGCGTAGTTTCATGAGTTACATCCCCTCTCGGCACAGTACTTATAATGTCGTTCGTGTTTTTACATAAATACTCTTACGTACGTCATTTCATGTCCCTATAGGGCTAATCTAAATAGTTAGATATGAAACTACACTTATATGATAAAATTATGGTAAGCAATATCCTGTGCAATCTTCTGTTCTTGACGAAGCAGTAGTCCCTACACTGATTACATTTATAGCTCTTCGATTAAGATTCTTTTGAACAATTCTAACTGCATTAACTGTAATTTTGAATGTTATGTGGAATTTCCATTTAGTCCACCATCCACATTTATATAACAGTTTATTTTGTTGACATAGTTGGCATTTTTGCCCCAACCCAACATGGCTGCGCCCATGAACTTGTATTGGGGTCAGGCTTCGGGTTAGTCTTTGACAGTTAACAAGAAACTGGTTTCTTCATTGTCAGCTTTGCTTTATTTTCACCTTACCAAGAACCTAAGGGACACATTCTCAGGCATATCAAAGTTTGAGCGACGTTTTATTTTTGCCGTGTGCGATGAACTGTGAAGAATTCATGCTGTCTGTCGACTGCTAACAGCATACAACAACAACAAATCCATATCAGCTAGTCTGGATATTCAAGGATCCTATTCATCAACAAACAAATTCATTCCTTAAGTTGTAGCTTTGTTCAGGGACTGGTGTGTAGGTCCAAGATGAGTGTTCGATTACTGTTCGTTACGGCAGCTCTGGTGGGAGTTTGTGCTGTCTTACTCACAGCAGATTTCTTTGCCAGTCATAGAGCATCACTGTACAAAAGTTTACAAGAACTGTCAGTTGAGGTATGGGGTTTGTGGGCCACCTCTGTGCAAACAGTTATGCCGTCGTTCAAAGAAATAATTTTAAGCCCCGAAGAGTTGTCCAAATATGACGGCATGAAAGGCAGCAAGGGTCTTTACCTGGCCATCCTAGGTAAAGTTTTTGATGTCTCTAGAGGGAAAAAACACTACGGTCCAGGTGGAGGATATCATTTTTTCACAGGTAAACCATAAATGTCAAGGGCTTTAAGATAATCACAATTTTAGCTATAGCATTCTTAAGCACATGTAATAGAAGATATATGGTTTTGTATAATAGGGATGATTAATTCTTGTTTAAAAGCAATTCAAACGTCATTCATGCATCACTGTGATAATAAAATCCCATCAGCTGATTGCATTTTGCAAGTAATGGAGGAGATGATGGAATCATCAAAGGTTGATCACAGAATGAATTTACATTTACAACCGTTCCAGTTGTTAACACTCTTTTAGAGTGTCCTCTTCAGAAGTAGACAGAACAAAGGGAATGACTTTGGTACAGTACTGACAAATTGGCCGTTCTTAATAAATTCTGTCGCATTTATACATCATGGGTAAAAAACCTGACGATAGAGGACAGATTTGAAAAGCAAGAAGTTAGTAAAGCAATAACTTGAATATGGTGGTTCTAAAACAATACATTACACTGGACACAATGACACTCAGATTTTCTCCACCCATAAGCCTAATTGCGATTAACAAGAGACAAGTTGGTTAGCATAGTGTTGATTACCAATCAAAAATAAAATAAACTAGGAGCTGATGATGCCTGAGGCATTAGCTTTTATGGAAACCCCAAAACACCAACTGGGATATGAGTCCATGTTGAGTGGAAGATAACTTCTGTCGTCTTTGTAAGCCCTATTGAAAGTAAATTCATGTTCACATATGAATGACATATTTGTTATGATTTTCAGGCAAAGATGCCAGTCGAGCATTCGTCACTGGAAACTTTAAACCTGATGGTCTAATAGATGATGTCAGCAACTTGACTCCACAAGATATCCTGGGTCTTGAAGAGTGGATGCATTTTTATGAAAAAGATTACAAATATGTTGGTAAGCCCAAAAGTGTACAGTAATCACAAAATGTCCTAAAGATAGTATTTTGTGACATGCATGCGTGGTCCTCAGGATTAAGAAGAAAAGCACAAGGGCTGCTAGTATTAAACTTCTGTTGTGTTACGTGATTACGAGACGGAATATACTGTACATTTTTGGATTTTATACAGTGCACCTTTAAACAGAAATCAAAACATAACTGAAGAAAAGTAAGCAGATGTTAACCAAGTAGTCCTGTCAGTTATATAAATATATACTTCAGTGATGTTCAAGGAACAGAGATGTTTGAATTCCCCAGTGTACATTTAGTGACTGTAAATGACCTGAAAATTTCTCCCCCAAATTGCATTTTTGGAGGCAAATAAATGTCATAAAATATTACTTTGAAGCAGGATCTTTCATTTTTAGTGAGACATAATCCTACCTTACAAACAACCTCAAAGCAACTTTTTACAACCAGTAGGCCTCTCAGAATTAGGAAAAATTAGAAACTTTATCAAGGACGAAATTTTAGGTCATTTATGGTATATTGTAACCATTTCTTTATGTTTCAGGAAAAGTATCTGGGAGATTTTACACCAAGGAGGGTAAGCCGACCAAAACCTGGATGGATTACGAAGCTGATCTGAAGCATGCAAAGAAGATGAAGTGTAAGGAAGAGGCAGAGTCAGTGCGATTCCCTCCCTGTAACTCGGAGTGGAAACAGAATGTCGGTGGAAGGGTTTGGTGCTCTAAAATGAGGTAACAGTCCAGATCAACTACATCTGCTGCAAAACAAGAATTCTTCAACTATTTATATTCTTCTACCCAACTTCATGTTAAAAATTGATTTCAACAGATCATAAAACTCTGTATTTTGCCATCACCAGTGGGTCAAAAACTCATTTATTTCATGAAAATTCAATACATAACCTGCCTGAAACTCAATTTTCCAATGAAAGTGGTTAGAAAAACCCCTGGTTATACAAACCTATAAATGAGTTCATTGAAAACAGATTATATGTTTACCCATATAGCAACACTTTCAATTCGTGTGGCCTGTATAATACAGGAATTTCATATGCATAGTTTTCCATGCTCTGTTATAGTGGTGGAATCTCTCGGGACTGGGTTGGTGTGCCTCGGATGTATCATCAGCCAGGAAGAAGTAAAGCGCGCTGTGCCTGCATCCGGAACACCGGCCCTCCTTCTGATGCCAAGCCTAACTCCGCCCACAGTAACCGTGGAGACCTGGACAACCCAAACATGAAGGAATATGCAAATTGCCCAGTGGACTCTGAATCCTGTCCCATACCTGACAGCTAATTTGTGATGAGATTGTAACGTGATGAATTCTTAAAAATATTTTAGCTTGTGATTGTCCAGACTGAAAGTTTACAAGGCTCTTGTCACAGAGGAATTTCTTGCTCCTCAGCCTCTTTAATAGGACCAGGGAGTATTGCCATGGCCCTGTCTGTCTGTCTCTCTGCCTGTTCCCGTAACTCTTAAACTTTTAAAAGGAAATTCACTCAGATTAGCAGAGATGACCACTTTGACTCTTACCTGTATCTTTTGACCTTGTACATGTGCCTTTTGACTTCCACACATTGATCAGCTTAATTTTTGTGACTGTTTTAACCACTATATCTCTTTGTATCTATTTATCAAAAGGAAATTCATAAAGTTTCCAAATTTTTGGAGTGGTCATCTAAAGCTGTATGAAATATGCCAGGTTGAGCAGTGCTGCAGTTCTACATGTATACTGCTGTTCATTTCAATTGTCACAAAAAATATTTTTTTAAGATTTAATTCTTACTTGTTGCATAGAGTTTATCACTCTTGGTAGATACACATGCGAAAAACATCACCATCCCTAAGTTGTGTTGCGGTTTACAAATTCAGTTACTGAGTATTGCTCTTTTTTTTTATCACAATGGTACTGAGTAAATGTACATGTAAATTGACTGTGACACATTTTTGGCAAACAAACATGATAATGATCATCTAACAAATACCAACAACAATGGCAATATGACAACTGATATATTTATACACTTGTTTTAGCAATGGCTTAGTGTTTTTCTCAGTTGTAATACACAGCCAACACTCTTTTGGTACAGCAGAATCAGGAATAAGTTATGAAATGGATAAAATATTTCCCAGCCCATTAGATTTCTTCACTGCTTTGGACAGACGAGCCATGCATCCTGCAAGCCTTGTAATCTTTTCAAATCCAACTGAACTGTACTTGGCTAGATGATGCAAGAATAAGGTATAAGGTAGCATGCATTATTCGTTCAACCATCACCATTATCAACTTGATAAACATTTCTAAACTTGATCAGATCATTGTGTAATTGCTATATTAAATGATGATATGTTATATCATAATCGTTGTTGCCATCGTCAATGGACAATAATAATAATAACACCCAAGAGACAAATGATCTCTAGAATTACCATATTTATGGTAGAGTGTCATTGTCATGCTCCAGTACAAGCTCACAGGAGGTGATATACATGAATACATGATCTCACTGGTAAACATCTCATGGTTAATCAAATACAGAACATCTCATGTCACGTTATTGTTGTTTTTCTTGGACATCACATTGTGTTTTATGACATAGCAGTTTTCTTGTTTGGGGTGGGTTTCCTTTGTGTGGGTTGGGTTTTCCATGTGTGGGGAAGGTTTCCTGTGTGTGAGGTGGATTTACCTTGTCTGGGTTGGGTTTCCTTTGTGTGGGGTGGATTTTCCTAGTGTGGGGTGGGGTTTCCCTTGAGTGGGGTGGGCTTCCCCTGTGATGGATGGGTTTCCTTTGCATGGGGAGGATTTCTCCTTTGCACAGTTCAATTTTCTCCACTCAATAATCATAATGTAAGGCTAATTGACCTACGCTTTCACCCCAAAAGTGCATTTTTAGAGACAAACAAATGTCATTAAATATTTCTTTTGGTACATTTTTCACTACATCATTCTACCTACAAAACAAACCTCAATACACCTTTATGAAATCAACAGAGCTCTCAGAATTAGGCAAAATGTGCAAATTAGTTACTGACAAAATTTAGTTCATCTGCCCTTGTGTAAGCTATTAAGCAGTCCTGTGTCATGTTTCTAAGGCAATGCCTTTATTGACAGGGGAAATCTTGGATATACATATAATTTGAAGCTGTCATAGAATGTCAGATATGACGAACACTGTTGTATTCCGTTTGAGTTAAAGGTAAAGTTCTCTTCACATTTTCTGCCAACATTATGAATTATCATGATTATCCAGTGATTTAGAGCCATATTAGAGAAATATTATGTTATTTAATGTACTTAACATGACTTCACTGAGTTTCATACATTACAATGGTATTATGCAAGCTGAGCTCAAATATGCTTGCATAGACAGAAAAGCAAGTCACAATTAACACGTAGTGCATCTGTACATGTAAATTTGAAGACAGAAAGTAGCCTACAGTGTATATTACTGCTGGTAAGATAAAAAGAGCTTATACGATATATTGATAGAGGGCAGCCTTTATTTATGATTTTATAAATGTTGTTGGGATTGTGGTTGACTGGTCTTCCATAATAAACTTTTTATTTTCTCTATATTTTGAGTGTCTGTATCTTATCCGACATGTTTTGTAGAGCTGTCAGGCAACTGCCCTTGACCAATGAGATCGCTTGTTCTAATCCAGCTCTTGCTGTTTCACTTGTGGCTTCAAATCAGTAGGTTTGTCAGTTAGTTGTTGAATGTCAGACATTTACTCGTGGCACTTTGATTTCCTGCACCCATAAATGTGAACACTTTATTACAAGTGAAAAATTAAGCACCAATCAATAAATCAATCAGTCAATCTTTTCGTGTAGGCTAAGGGCCAAACAGTAGGGTGGGTCATACCTGACTTGGTTCAGTCTGCGCACGGCACACACTGAGTACAACCCACTACAAGCGTGGGTCAGTTTGATTATTTATTAATTTGATCGGTGTTTTACGCCATATTCAAGATTATTTCACTTGAAAAAACATTTTATGGTGGGAGGAAACAGGGCAGAGCCCTGGGGAAACCCATGACCATCTGCAGATTACTGGCCGACCTGAGAGACATGCGATGGAGAGGAAGCCAGCATGAGCTGGGCTTGAACTCACAACAGTGGAATGGTGAGAGGCTCCTGGGTCATTACACTGTGCTAAGGCCCAATCCCCCTTGCACACGGAGGCACCCAGTTCAATAATGTTACATAGGCTAAGTGCAAGTATGGGTTGGATGTCATACCTGGTGAAATAAGCAAAGCAACATGGTAAACACAAGTAGTCACACTTGATGTTCTTATAGTAACCAGTTGGGGGCATCTGTGGCTCAGTCTGTTAGCGCGCTATCACAGCACAATGACCTGATGCCTCCCACCAATGCGGTCGCAGTGTGTTCAAAAACAGCTCTTGCTGGCTTCCTCTCCGGCCGCACATGGTAAGGTCTGCCAGCAACCTGCGGATGGTCATAGGTTTCCCCCAGGCTCTGCCCGGTTTCCTCCCACCGTAATGCTGGTCGCCGTCGTATAAGTGAAATATTCTTGAGCACGGCGTAAAACAAAAATCAAATAAATAAATAAATAGTAACCATTCAAGTAGCCTGCAATGATTTCATTTTCTAAAATTTCTGAGCATTGACAGAAAATATGCATAAAACAAAGTTGTCATTATTAGAAGTAAAATAAACTTCAACTTAGATGTGGCAGCAAGGCTACCAAAGAGCTCACCTGTTGGGAATGGATTCTAATATGCAATACACTGTCAGGTATTCTGTAATTCACGGTATTTAATATACACATATAGATTGAACGATGGAATATCCCCCTCTTGTTATTGTGCTCAACATGTGTTCAAACCCCGAGTTCAATACATGCAGTACTTTTTAAGATACCACCCCTAATATTTTGCTTAACACTGCTTTCCAAGTTATTGGACACAGATGCTCAGGGTATGACATAAGCTATGTCTGTACTTAGTACAGGCAGACTAAAAATGACAAATTTTTTTTTTTTGGGGGGGGGGTGTGTTTTCAGTTTCAATTTATATTTTTTACTTAATTTTATGCTGTCACCTTAAAAATGTGATCTTCCTGTTAAGCGCCTCGCCTTATAGCCCTTAATGCAGAGCAGACTCCTGGTAAGTGTGAGGTATATGGTACATTTAATCAGTAATGGCAGCATTATTGACTGACTACAAAACTGTCAGCAAATCTGGTCATAACTAGCCTCTTGACCAGCATCCGATGAATGAATTCAGTAGAAGGCTTTCTGAGAGAACAAGCCTCCTCATCTGCCAAATGTTCCTCCACTACAGACAATTGGTCATGGTTGGATAACTGGGAGCATTAATTCTTTGTTGATGAAGCTTCAAGAGTATAAAATAAATATTGCATAAAATTTTATTTTTGCATAAAAGTATGCATGAAAGTAAAAAATTATAAATCATAAAGCAGATCAGATATCGTTAAAACGTAGGCCTACAGCTAATCTGGGCTGTTGGCCTTGACTGATTTGTCTTGCCCAAGTTATAAATACACCAAATGCAAGCACATACTTTGGACTTTGGAGCTATAAACTTGTATGTACTGGTACAATACGTGTTTAGCTCTGGTGTAGAGCCTATGGTGTAAAGCTACCCTTGATAATGGTTGTCAAGGAAATAGAATGAGTTAAAATAGATCACATAACTTTTATGACGTTCATTTTTAATGTACCCTCGCTCCACCCCACCCCTCTAAATTGTCACATTATCTGACCCCGATTTTGAAGGGAAATAACAATGTTTATCTTTCGTCAAAAAGAATCCACTGTACAGCATTTCAGAGGCAGTGAATAACAAAGAATTCATACATTGCGGATAAGTTGCACGTTCGTGTCACCATGCACAAAGGATGAAACTGGGATGAAAGAAGCGTTGTTGAATATTCATTTATCAAATTAATATTCATGACATTCAACCTTCCCACTGCGCATCTTGTCTGCGCATCGTCCTTGAGTCTTTGCAGTCAGGAAGGCAGACACGGATACCGGCATTCAGCTTCATCCCTTCTATCTTGGTAAGACGCAATTTTCAGCTTCTATCAGCCTTTCGCAGATTTCTAGCAATGTCTTCGGACGTTTATACTTCATGTTATTGGAATGTCATGAAGGAAAATATTAATTTCAACTGGGACGCGGACATGAATTTTCATCCGCACATTTTGAACGCGAACGACCTTGCTTCGATCGACTTTGACCTTGCTCCAAATAGCTGTTTTGGGTGCTTGAAATTTATTATTTTCTGGTTGTATATATAGCTTGGAGTTTATAAATACTAGTGTACTTGCATTGGCTTAATTGTCGTCAACACGTTTTATGTTCACGCCGTTATTCAGGATGTTTCTTGTGTCACGTCCGCGACAACGCCGTCAACGGGTCAACAAACAAGCTTGCGACTGCGACCTTATAAACACACTGTCACTGTGCTCTTCTTAAACGGGACCTGAACTATTCAGTAATCTAACAACTGTTTCCTCACACGTTCTGAATGTCAGTTAGTTGGACTGTCTACATTGGCCTTTGCAAATCCGTGTACTGAACTTGTAAGGATAATGATGTAGCCAGGAAAAGTTGTAGCTACAGCGTTGACAAAGCTTACATGACGTTTACACTTTAACTCCATCGTCAGGTGTCCTCAGTAGAACCTAGCATTGACCTAATGCAAACGTACATAAGCCAAGTCTGTACTTGGCTAGGGAGTTCACACCATGTACGGTGAAAAGCAAAACTAGTGTCCTACATTGATATTAGACCAATAACGCTTTGTGTTCGTATAATTTAAATACTGTCCCTGTCAGATAGGTGAAACTTTGTGTAATAGTTCTAAGACTGATGTTAAGTAAAGGTATAGAGTTGTTAAAGTGTTCTTTTAACATTTACATGCCAATCTGTTTTTGGCACAGATGTAGACAGTTTGATAGGTACATGTTGCCTTTTTTCAAGAATATCCTGGAGATTTTGAGTGCTTACATTGTGAGCTTAACTTTCATGTATTTTGGTCCTGTAGTCTGTACATGTATTTGGATGGTTCACACGGAAGATTAGCCTTGTAAGTTAAAGGTGTGATCCAGGATCACAGGAGTGAGCAGATATATATGCTTGTCATAACACTGAAAGTGTATCACCTAATCTGGATTTTGTATTTGAGGAGATACCTGTGTTTTACTGCTTACTAGTGTAATGTTTTTGCATGTTAGTGGATGACTTGCAGATTTACTCCTCATACCCATAAGGCACGTAACATTTGGATAGCAAACTGGGTGTTTGAAAGAATAGGGTGGTTCCTGTGTTTGACATTGACCCTCTTCGCGGATGATCATTGTGAAATGCAGACTGTTAACAGGATTTATATCCCTCTGCAGAACTGTACACACCCGATTCTTTACTTCTCCCCAGTAAACAACTTGTCAACATGATTGAGGTCAGTTAGTGCGATATAAACAGGACACTGTACATGCAGAACAGGATTCAGGAACTAAATGTAGTAACCGTCCCACCTCTCAGTTACTCTCTAAGGAAGTTCATAAAAAAATTTACTTTACAATATAGTTTTTATGTACAAATAACATGGTGGTAATAGATTTAAAAAGGAAAAAAGCCACTGAAGATTTTGTGAATAATGTTGAAGGTGGTGATGCTTGAACTTGTTAAGGGTAAACATGGTCTTAATAGTTTAAATGAATGATGTAGTTGTTGTCATCGGTCCTCTCAGCATAAATGTAAAATACTCCTTTAATTTTTGTTCATAAACAAAAATCTGTGACCTCAGGGTCACAAAGCTGTGTTACACTTAAATCAGACTTAGTTTTCAATTCTAAAATTGTAAATTACTTTACATAACAGATTTTTGCTTTACTTCCTGTAGGTGCCTTAGACATACATGACAAACAATAAAGTAAGCATGTAAGTTCCACTAGAAATTCAGAATTGATACCACATTGAAGACTACCTCTGAGTGACTGGAGTCTAAGTTTTTTTCAAGTCACATGTGCCAAATTGTTGGAAATTACTGAAGTGAAAGTGAAACCACTTAATAGCTGGGTCATGGAGAACTTACGCACTGTATATTGAACATGTCACAGACTGTGTGAATGATGGAATTTATAATAGCCCTGTTGTTGCACATGTACATGTTTTTTTGCCTCTGAATCGACCAGGGTATAAATTTTTAAAGTTTGCCAATATTAATATTCTCCTGATAATGTTTTCGTGTCGGAAGAATTTGTGCTGATCTTGAATATTCATTATTATCAGATAACTCGACTTTGGCATTTACAGCTATAATTAAGTTTATGATTAAGTTTTGAACTTCAGTTTTGAGTTTGCATGTTCGAAACCAGCTCTCACCTTTTCGGCTTTGACTTTAAGAAATTTGACCCTGGTCACTGAAGTGAAAAATTGTTGGGCATTAAAAGAAGCCAGTCAGTCCAAAAGTTTGCACGATAACAGAGATGCCAACTATTCTGATTTGTAGTCTCTCCGATTAAATGGGTTAGACTGAGTGACTGAAAGGCTCCGATTTCTAAAGACAATTGACCACAAATCATTAACTCGTATCTAACCACTCTGTATCGCGATTCGCCTGACAGGGGAGATAACCACCTTCACAGTGGGTGTTGCTCACTGTTCTTTCCGGTCCAAGCGTGGATTGGCTTTATATTTATTGCCGTCTAACTTGCATGGAAAAATGGCAGGCAAACTTGGTACGCCACTGTAAAAAAAAAAAAAAAAAGGGAAGGCTTCATAGCCCGCAATACCTCCAGGAGTACAAACAGCTGTTTCCGTGTTTCAAGCGATCTTTGCTTGGAGCAAGTCATGCATTTTGCACCATGTTTCACCGCGGGATATCAGACTTGAAGAAACATAAGCAATCTAAGAAATATATGGAAACTTAAAGTTGCAGCATGAACAACAGGATTATCTGGGTGAGGATTGCATGGCAGTAAAATGTTGCCCTTTATTGATTATTCCAGTGGTATACAGATAGAATACATGCTGTCTGTTGCCAAATTTCCTAGTTGAGGGATTCTGTCACTGGAAATCGTTCTCTGTGTTGAGCAAAATCATACATGTACTTGGGGTTTTTACATTTTGTTTTCTAACAAGCAATATCTAAAACAAAGTTCGGACCTAATATGAAACTTTGGGGTTCTTAGTCACACATACTGTGTTCACAAAGTCTACTGGAGGCTGCCAAGCCAACCCGTTAATAGCTAATAGACTGTTGCAGTGCATCCCTGCATTGACCTAGTCACGCTCTTTAGGAAATTTTTTTAGCTCTGCTTTTGATACATGTGCCAGAGTATTACATGTATGACTGATAAATGTAAGGCATTAAATTGTTGCACTAAAGTTATCTATTCTTTTGAGTTTTGTTTTATTTGATACTTTCATTTTACTTTGTAGATATTCACAAAATCAAGATTTGCTACAGTCCAATTGTTTTGCTAGGAACCCTTGAACATTGAATTTCCTTTGAATCTGTGAAAAACATACTTTGTCACGTTTCTGGTTTTGGCAGTGTTGTGAGATTCAGTTATACTGGACGCAAGGCCTTACATGTATGTTGCTGAAAAACTTTGTAAGCCCACTTTTAATCAGACTCAATCCTTACCTTTGTCGCGTGTGAACCTGGTAAACGCATAAAATCGGTGATATTAATGGCTGCTCCTCCTAACCTTAACCAAATGTTGGCAACTCCGTGATAGACTAGGATGAGGCAGAAAATATTGCCATGATCCAGAGGCTTGTATTGATGGCTGTGTATGTTTGTATTGATGGACTGTTGTGTGGTTTGTTTGTTAGGTGTCTGTCCCATCCAACATCATGCCATACTTTGCACCCTATCTCAGCCAGGAGCAGCAGCTGGAGTTGGCTCAGATTGCCAATGCCATTGTGGCTCCAGGCAAAGGTATCCTGGCTGCGGACGAGAGCACAGGTGAGTGGATTTATCCCTGAATCAATAGATCTTGTGCAGTTCTCCGGCTCATTCTAGGTTTGAACAGCCCTGCTCATTCTTTACACAAGTTAAATGTGAAGTAAATATGGAAATCTGTGGATATGCTCATCTGAAGGAAATTCGTAGTAGTTACAAAAAAATATGAATGTGTTTTAGGTATGAAGGTTTCAAGAACCTTGGAAATTCCTTGAAAGTCATTGAGGTTTGATTTATAATGTTAGGGATTTTGAAAGGTATAGAATTTGTGTGGAAGCTATTCAATTTATGTAGTGTTGGAAATTGATTAAATGGACTTAAATGACAGTAAATTTTTCAAACTGTTTGTAGACTACTTGTTGCAGGTATGAAAATGGAGCAGGTTTCTAATTTTGTTGATATCTATTATGCATGATAGCACTGCAGAATGTTTACAAATGGACAAATACTCATGTCTACCAAAACTTGAAAAGCACTGCAGGTCAGGCTGAGGGTCAGTGCAGCATGTAATGGAAATCCTGAAGAAGTAATGATATTTTATCTGGAAAAACCCTGCAGATTTATACTTTAACAAGTATAGTGCTGCATGAACCCTTTTTACACATTGGACAGTGACAGATTATGGTCACAGGGAAAATGTAGATGTAGTTGTGACCTTGCTATGATACATATGAGGGTCATAATGATACAGGAATTTTCAACCAAAGTCCTTAGATAAATTTACTTATTTCATTTCTTCGTTCATCTCCATGTTTGGTTATGTTATTTCAACTCTGGAAAATATCAAGCTAGATGTCACTTGAAAAAACACTAATCTTCAGTTGATCCACAGTGGTCAACATAACTAAATATTTAGAAGTATATCATTTTGCTTATCAGGAACGATGGGGAAGCGTTTTGCTTCGATAGGAGTAGAAAATACCGAGGAGAACCGCCGGCGGTACCGTGAACTGCTCTTCACCTCAGACAAGTCTGTGGCAGAGAACATCAGTGGTGTGATCTTGTTCCACGAGACTTTGTACCAGAAGGACAGTAATGGGGTACCATTTGTCAAGGTGCTCCAGGATAAAGGCATCATCCCTGGGATTAAGGTGGACAAGGGAGTGGTGCCACTTGCTGGCTCAGACAACGAAACCACCACACAAGGTTAGTATCCAAGTGTCACATGCCGCTTGCCCATCCCAAGCTAGAAATCAAAAAGTTCTGGGGCATAAAGTTTTGCCCAAAACGCAGGGTGTGAAATTTCCCCTGCCTGTCCTGTAACATTCAGCTTCATAATGTGTGGGTTTCTTTTTTGCTTCACTACAGAAGATCCCTTGATTTAATAACTTAAATTACTACAACCAGTTCGGCCTAGTCACGGACTATTCTAAACTGGGTCACCCAGTGGAATCTCTCAGCACATCCTACTTTGCCCTTAAATCAATGTTGCCTTATGGTGACCACAATTCTGCATTGCACACTTAAAACACACACTCAAAACACACACTCTGATTTGTCACAACAATGCTCTTGGCTCTGGCACGTAATTGGTTGAAACGAGTTAAATGTGTATAAACCAGAGATGAGCTATGAGTTGTTGCTTGTAGGGATGACCTCTGGTATGGTGAGAATAATAGAACCTAACCAAAGAGGGTGCAGCACTTTTCTTAAAGGTCCCATTATGTTGATGTATGCTAAGCACTACAGCTGTAAGAGTGTGTCTTGACTTGGGTGACATGCACTTAAACCTGACAAGTGGTGTGGATCTCGGCATGTTAGCATCAGAGAAGACAGCAGCCGCACCTTTCCTGTGTATTTGGCTCAGACCTGAGCTGTACTACAGGTAATGTTTTGTCTGAAGTTTGGTCTATATGTGAAGGCACATGAAGGCCTTAAATGATGCTTTCTGTTAAGAAATTAACTTCATGAAAGGAAATAAAGAAAAGCTCATGGTCCTATAAGGTGGATGAATTAATCAGAATGAGTCCTTCAAAATTGAAGAAAAAAAGTTCAACTTAAGTTGAAATACTGTATTGAAGTGATCACACAGGACATGCAGGAGTGAAAATGGCTTGCAGGCAAGTAGTGTAGGTGGGTGTATCTAGTATTTACTGAAGACCAAATATGACTTTTGGAACTTTTTTGTTACTTACTACTACTACTGTACATTCACAATGTGTACATGAACAGTTAGATCTGCTATAGATAAGCTGGCCTATGAGCTTAATGTTTGACGTATAGATTTTGTGAGACTGTCCTTGAGGTGAGCACAGCTGATTACCCACAAACAGGGCCTGTATCAACATGTTTGTGATGTTTGCCGTCCTTGGGCAGCAACATATGCAAACCAATGTAGCCAGAGGCATGTCATCTATAAAGGTGAACTGGTGTACAAACAAAACCTCATGATCTGGCCACGTATCTATAAAGCAGACCTATAGCCAGGAATTGAGCAGTAAGGCGTACATATTGAGCTGTTCAAATACATGGAATGGCTTGTATGGTACTGAAGACATGTGGCACAAAGAAATCCTTTTTAATATAATATTTAAAAATTTTTATTTCATATTTTCATTATACTGTGATTAATTTACATAAATGATAAAAAAAATATATGTTATGGTTGACCTTTTCAACCATATTTCTTGCTGCCTCATTTGGACCAGCCTTGAAAATGTTGGTTGGGCTTAACCCGCCTGACACAGATGGCCTTGCTTGGTGCATAGCACTGAAAGCACAATAAAATTGCCATGACCAGTGAATGCCTTAACCATTTAAAGATGTTTTGTTTGTTTGAATACTGTATATCGTTTTGCCTGGATTAGGTAAATATTTCACCAGGGATGTTTTGCCTTTTTGTTGTGGCAGTTCTGACAGTTCTGCAGGTTTTTGCACCCAGAATGTAGAGCACAAGATTTGTTGTTGCTGTACTTATCCTCCTAATTTGTCCCCCCAGGTCTGGATGGCCTGGCTGAAAGGTGTGCCCAGTACAAGAAAGACGGAGCTCAGTTTGCTAAGTGGAGGTGTGTTTTGAAGATTGGTCCCCACACCCCCTCCTACCAGGCCATGATGGAGAATGCCAATGTCCTGGCTCGCTACGCTAGCATCTGTCAGCAGGTTTGTACATAGCTGTCTAGAATTAATTCTGACTAGATTTGTAATCTTCCATCTAGTTGCTATGCCCCAAGCCTTTGTTTCACATCAGAGTACTACACCTAACTGTTATTATAAACAGCATCGTACATGTACGTATTTTGTACAGTTTGACACCTTGAAACCCTAACTTGCTAAAGATCAGTTTCCATCCTCACTTTTCCAGTGAAGGAATTTGATCTGGAAGCTTGCAAATATATTGCCCAAACAAATTGAGAACTTTTACATGATGTTTCTTTGTTGGGGTTGAGTGATTGACTGTATACTAGAATTCTCCTGTTTGTTGTAGAATGGCCTGGTACCAATTGTTGAACCTGAGGTATTGCCAGACGGAGACCATGACTTGGAGACAGCTCAGCAAGTCACAGAACAGGTTTGTGCAGAAATGTCTTCAGAAACACTGTAGCCTGACAGCTTCTCATAAATCGAGTCAAAGGGGAAAGTATATATTCAGATTGAAATTGTTTGGAAACAGATTTATGATAGATCCACGGATACATGCCGCACCCTTCCATAATCCGCAGTGCTAACTTTCATCTGTAAGTTGCTGAAAAACACTTGCGACTAACAATAAGCTGCACTGTAAACTTGGGCTGGCCACCTTAGTTATCACATCACTCCCAGGATCTAAAGCCTGCAAAGTTCTCATGCTGTCGCCTCAGCTTAGCATGGCCAACTGAATGTAAATAGTGTAAACAACCCTGGCGAGCTGGTGTGGGGTATAACATATATAGTTAGTATCGGTATGGCTTTGTAGTTAACTGTCATAAAATCAGCTAGTCCATCTAGATGGACTCAGGGGTGTTATTTTAAAATTCTGACATTCATCCCAAGCCTGAGTACATGACCCGTACTCCAAAAAATCGCCTCAGATCCCCAAACTGTCGATAGAATTGCTCTCAATCAGGTCCGCACTTGTGTTGTGCAAATTTATGTGTTCAAAACTTACAAAAGCCAAAATCTCTTTGTGCCCTTCTCAGTTGTATTATGAAGATTTGTTTTGTAACCTACAAACAGCAATGAAAATGTCATAGTTTTCACGAGATTTCAAAACCAGAACTCGTTACATTTCAGGGCCAAGAGTAGGTTATGTGACCAAAAGGGTGAATTAGTTACATCAGTAAAAGTAGTAAATTAAGAAGACAGATTCGAGATTCAAACGGAAAATGACACAAATGGGCAGCAAAGGTGAGTTGGAGTGACACTTGTGCCCATCGGCTTGGAGTTCAGAGATCTGCATCGACCATTTTGAGCATGGATGATGGACACAGGGTTGCGATAATTGTCAGAATTTTAAAATAACACCATCTAGGCTGAAAATCAAGACACATTACTCGGCTATGATTATAACGAACAGAAGTAGGGTCAGGTAACCCAATCTACCTCCATAGTACTCTGCAAGTAGACTCATGCATGGCAGAAGGAAGAGAAACACAAACAGTTTATTATGATATATCAAATGGTCTTATTTTTCTGATGTGTTATAGGGATGGACCTTGCGTCAATATAAGGAAAGTTAATATTTTAAACATAAGTTACATGTAAATTACAAAGATAATTTGTTCTCATTGAAGGGATGACTCTGGCAGACTACACAAAAGGGTCCAAATCGCAGAGAAACAAAGAATCTTATTCGGCTGTGACACAGCAGTGTTTGTTCCAAGTGCTTTCAGTCCAATCCGAGAAAGGAGCACATGGCTTAAGGCCCCTTTGTTAAAGACAGGAAGCAGGTTTAGAAGTTTCCCATTATAAGCATTTTGATAGGCCAGCATTAGGTGAGCTGTATCCATTTTGCTGCCTGTTGTAGGTGCTGGCATTCCAGTACAAGGCCCTGGCTGACCACCACGTGTTCCTGGAAGGTACCTTACTCAAGCCTAACATGGTCACTGCTGGTCAGTCATGCTCCAAGAAGTACACTCCTGGTCAGATTGCTACAGCCACAGTGACTGCTCTGTCAAGAGGGGTACCGTCAGCTGTACCAGGTAGGTTATCCTTTGGCAAATAGCAGCAACAGATATGGTTTTAGGATAAAGTTACCCTTATTTCTCATCTTTCATGCACACAAGATTGTGTGAAATTGTGATTCAGTGTAGCCTAGATTGGGTAGTCACGAAATTTGAGCAACTATCTAGGAGTTAGTGTCTGCCTCAGATGGGAGGTCCTGAATCGATCCTAGGTCGGGTCATACCAAAGGCTTCAAAAATTGTTCAACATGTGATTGGGTGGGGTGTCATGTCAGGTGCCTTCAGCATGATGTTCCAGTGGTGACACCACTTTGGCAGCATGGACTCACCCTGCCACAGGATAGCACAGTTTATCATTTACCTATGTCAGTTACCTGCATGATACAGAGGCAACCTATATTTTTCCATACAGGATGGTTTGTATATGTTTCCCCTGAAGACATGGACTACTTTCAGTGTTTACATTCTAAGCACCCTCTATCGGGGAGAAACACCTGAACTAACATCGGAATTTGGCATGGTGTAACTACAACAGCAGCATCTGGTTATGAAGAAAACACATTTAATATCTTCATTTTAATATACAAAGAAATGAGAAGCACACTTTACAAATCCTACGGGCGAGAGTAGGGGGCAATATGTAAGATTTATGAGCAAAACTGCCCACAGTTTGATCGCAGTTGGCGCCCTTTTGAGTTTCAGTTCAGTTAAATGGTCACATCCTGGGGGTACGTTTTTTCAGATTTAAAGTTCACTGAATGTTGAATGAAAATATGATTGACCCTCTTGTTGAAAATATTTAAACTTTTCCTCAAAGCAACCTATACGCACAGTTACCAGATTTTCACGGTCACTCATTTGACTCAGTTAATAAAAAAAAAAGCTGCTGTTATCATGAATCCAATGTCTGTCACCTTTCCATTCACGGAATGTAAACAGCAAAAAGCACATGTATCAGACGTGCCCACATCTGCAGCAGTCATCAATAGTTTCAGCATTTCCACCCTGGTGATATCACCATTCATTGTCCGATTTGAAAATTTCCACTGTTCAGGTGTCATTGTGGTCAGACTATCAGCAGTTACACGGCCACGTGGGGAACACATTATCAATAAATGTAGACTTTGCATCACTGTTGTAGAGCCAAACTTCCAGTATGTCATCATCATTTAACTGTTCCTTTTGAACAAGATGTTTTTAAACTATACAGCACATTGAAACCTTCCTCGCATCATCCACGTCTCTCACATGATGACTGCGTGTGAGGGAATCCTGGTGGCATAGGGATTGATCAGCGTTCTGTGAAGTGACTGCCTTATAATAGTTTAAGCGCGTGGATGTTTGTTATATTGATTTCATTTAAGCAGTTTCCATTTGAAACAAATGAAATAGAAATTTGTACAACATAATCGTATCAGAGCTGATGAAATTTTGCTCATTTTGACCATTTTGTATCTAAAAGTAAAGGTATATGATAAATAGATTATCTATCATCTTCGAGCTTGGCTGATGCAACTGGCCAACGTCAGACAACTCAAGCTCTAACGATAGTCTCTCTCTCTATATAAATGTATATATATATATATTTACATGTGTGTATGTATATATGTGTGTGTGTATATACATACTATTCAAGGACTCCACATGTGACTCGAAAAATAACTCGTCACATGGCTGAAAAATTGTTTGTTCAACGTAAAACCTAAGCATACATAAGCAATTTCATCAGGCTGTGTTCAAAAAAATTCTTTGAGCGTAATCTGACCTGATCAAGAAAAAATAGGGTCATTCAGTAGGGAAATTCTTTTTTTTTTTTTTTTTTAATTCTGGCTTATGAAAATAGGAGTTTTAAGAAATTAATATGTAATGAATAGGAAAATGGCAATGGGTAGAGCCTGTTACTCTTATATGATTAGTATATGAGCCTGTATTTCTTTCTTCTGTCCAGGCATTACTTTCCTGTCAGGAGGTCAGTCAGAAGAGGACGCCTCCATTAACCTGGATGCCATCAACAAATTCCAGGGCAAGAAGCCGTGGGCTCTGACCTTCTCTTATGGTCGTGCCCTTCAGGCCAGCGTACTGAAGGCCTGGCAAGGCAAGGACGAGAACAAGGCTGCTGGGCAGAATGAGCTTCTCAAGAGGGCAAAGGTGAGACACAAAACATTGTACAAGTGTCAGGATTTTTGTTTAAAGTTGATCTGTGGGTATTGCAAATACAAGGTAACCTACATATTTTTTTGTTGGCATTCATTTTTCTGGCTAAGATGGTATAGAAATGGCTTTAATTGAACTGATGCATACTACAAGGTGAGGAGGATTTGACCTAGACAACAAAATCGACAGCTGAACTCTCCTTGTAGATTCCCAAAAATGTTTTTAGTGAAAATTTTGATGAGTTTTTTTTTTTTTTGTTTTGCCAGGCAAATGGTTTAGCGGCCGTGGGTAAGTATGAAGGCGGAGTTGACAGTGCAGCAGCAGGCCAGTCTCTCTTCATAGCTAACCACGCCTACTAAACATTGGAGGGCTATGAGTGTCGAAGCTTTAAGGGGCTGTCCAGGAGCTATGAATGTTCGTCTGCTATCCACAACATCGAGTGATTGGCTGGCAAGAAAGTAATTCCTTGCGTCTGGGAGGATCTATCCAGATTATATTGACTGGGCAACATTTTTCGTGTTAAATAACCTTATATCTCTGAACTGTAGAGTTTTGACTGAAAACTAATATCTTAATAACATAGTTGCCACATTGTCACATCTACATGCTACAATTTTGGTGAGTCATGCAGTAAGGGGGAATTTCAAATTGTATCCTGGGTGGACATTTCAGTGTGTGCTTTGTAAATCGCTAATAGTAATGTACAGAGTCTTATTTTGTCTGTATTTGAGACGGGCTCAATATCAGTGTGATTATTTGAATCTGATGTCTTTCTTGAAATATTGTACGAGCTTTAGCATTGCTAATTCACAAAAAAAATTGTATGAATTCACGACAAACTTCGATGTAGAAGTCTCAGTGTAAATTTATGTTCATGTATATTTCCAAATTGATCTTCCTCTTACATACGATGCTGCCCACATTGGGCATGCATAGTAGCAGTGAGAACTTACCCTGATTTTTGGCGCAGGCTAACTGCAGTTATTATTCCCTTATATTTTGTGTGTATACATGTATGTGAAAATGTTCGAGGATTGATTGGTATGTTCATACAAAAAGATTGAGAGATTTTTATGAGATTTGTCTCTTGGAAGTACGCAACGTCAAACCAAGAGCCCATTGCATCGGTCAGTGCTGAAATTGTACATGTACTAACCTTTTTAACCAAAATCCCATTTTTTTTTTGTTCAAATGTAGCTTGTCCTTGTTTTTCAGCTTGTTAAAGGCTGCAAGAGCTTTTTCGCTGCAAAATTGAGAAAACAATCAGTAATTACTCACTACTGGTGAATTGTTCTCCATTATAGATGAATTAGTAAAGACTGAGGGCAAATTGAGTTGAACTTGAATGATTTGGGGATGTTCAGTCAATAAAAAAAAAAAAGACTCTAGAAACTTATAAGTGGCGTTATTATTGGAAATCTGAAGGTATATTCATTGATTACATACATCATAGAACTGTGACGGGAGGTTCTGCATTGGTTTTACTGAAACCAATTACTGAAACAGCTTGTAGTCCTTATATTGCTACATATATGGTAGCTTAAGGTGCATAAGGCTAAAATCGCATTAAGCCCATTCAGAGGGTGGGATTTATTTTATGTGTTGTGAGCTGAAGTGGGACAGGTGCTATTTTATAAACCCAAGTCTCATGTGTAAAGTTGTTAGATTGACTTTAGGGACAGTTGTACATACAGTGGTATTTTTGAAAATTTCTCTGAATTTTTCTCCCAAATCACCCAGACGTCTTTGACGAGAAGTTACAAAAGATGTGCAATTTTGTGAAAGTGACCCCTGTCTGGGCCAATTAAACCAGATGACCGAGCCCCCCTAAGGTTGGGTCTTATTACTGTTCGCTATATGTGGGAAGGTCTGCCAGCAACCTGCGGATGGTCATGGGTTTCCCCCGGGCACTGCCCGGTTTTCCCTCCCACCATAATGCTGGCCTCCATGTTATAAACGAAATATTCTGGAGCGCGGCGTAAAACACCTATCATATAAAGATAACTACTACCTGGACAGACCAGCTCTCGCATTCATAATGCTGGCCGCCGTTGTATAAGTGAAATATTTTTGAGTACCAATCAAATAAATATTACTGTCCGCTGTACGTGGGAAGGTCTGCCAGCAACCTGCAGATGGTCATGGGTCTCCCCAGGCACTGCACGGTTTTTCCTCCCACCATAATGCTGGCCTCTGTCATATAAACGAAATATTCTTGAGTACGGCGTAAAACACCTATCATATAAAGACAACTACTGCCAGGACAGACCATCTAGCATCTGCCTTCCTGCCAGTGAGGTGGCTGCTGGCTTCAGAGGCCAGCCAATAGTGTACATCGGAGTTGTTACACAAAGGAGAAATGGCCGTGTATCTGAGGAGTTTGGACTTCAACCCTGGGTTCTTTCGGTTTCCTTCCACCATAATGCTGCCCACCGACAGATAAGTGAAATGTGCTGAACTACAGTGTAAAACAATGAAATAAATCTATCCACGACGGATCCGTCTAACTTATACCAGACAAGTAGAACGAAGACCTTTTCCCCCAAGTAAAATATACACTGAATATTGCAAGGCTATTTTCTCTCCAGTTTTATGCCGGAAAATGAAGGCTACAGAGTTGCTCTTACAACTTTGTTTTACCCATAAACGCTTGATGGTTTAGAAATCTGTCTAATCTCATCTGCGTCAGACTTTTCCCCATCTATAGGCTACCCTTCTACAGGCTTTATGGTAATGTCAACAAGGTCAAGTATACAGTTTGACAAGGTGTCGCTGTACTGTATATTTTGGTGTGGAAACGCGTCTTCAATATTGCACTTCAATGAGGCAGCACCGTCGGCATTAGGCAGGCCACAAAAATATGCAGATACCATAGTGAAATGACTGAAATATTGGAAGCAATGATAAATAAAACCAAGACGCTAAACTATGAGTAACAAACATTTCAAAAGTAGTTTGGCACCACTTTGCTGAACGTTGTAATCTGCCTCTTGTCTGTATATAACCCTACGGAACTGAGTTCCTTGCATGCCCATTGTTACTAAAAGTATCTGTAAATGATATTTTCACACTTGTCGGCATTATAATCAGTCATGGCAAAAAAAATTCCTCGTTTTGTGCTAGTGTTGGCTTTATTGTTTCATAACATTTCGTGAAAACATCAAAATCATGTGGTTTTCTAACATTTCTCCAACACAATATAGCCGTGTAAAATTCGGGTAAATCAAGTTTTACAGGAACAAAAGTACAGGAAAAATAGTAAAGACAACCTCCCATATATTCATGGGACTGCTTTATTAAGTCCAAAAGCTTGGTTTATCCTCAAAATATTTCTGCTGATTTGAGCTTCAGTGCTTTAGTAGCCAAGTTGAAATTTGTAGCTTTAATAACATCTAAAAGCTGGGTAGGAGTTTATCTTTGTAAAAAAGTACCCGGTTTAATTTCTCCAGTCAACAGTTCCAAATAAACTGGAAAAGTTTGTTCGTGAAGGCTTGGAGGTATTTAGTTCCATGATAAAGCAGACGCTAAATACGAAGACTGTGACATTCCTTCGCCTTTGTGTAAATGTTCACGTCGGTAAACTGTCTGGTTTCCTGATGCCCATGCAAAGTTTCGTTGACTGCTTTTTAAAATTTTTTAGTATGAAGAAACGCGTTTGTATTATCACATCGAGGTAGACTTACAGAGTCGCCTCCCTTCAAAGAACTCCGACAGTAGAGGTAGAAAAGGTGTGGGTGATGGCGGGTTTATGAAAGAAATCCATCCAAAGTTTAGGTTGAAATAGTTTTACGAATCACGATGAGACCAGTGAAGAAACAGAACAGTCAAGCACAAAAGAGGAATAGCCGCCCGAAAAAGAAAGGAATACAAGAGAGTAAGACGTCAGACAACAGCGAATAGCCTAACTAGTGCCAGTGACAGTTGAAAATGCAGATGTTCCGTCTATTTTTAAACCTCGGTAACAGATAATTTACGTATTGAACCTCGTGCCTATGCCCAGGTTGAGTTGAGGACATGCATATATCTGTATGCAATATAACTGTGCGATATAATTCAGATTTTATACACAGTAATATCTCCCTACTGTTGTAGCTGGTCGAAAACAGACCACCTCTGAACAGCTGCAAGTGACACCAGATTTAACAATGTACAATGGTACCAAACTGCTCGGCACGTCAGTGCATCGTTAGATCAGTTGAGCCACATTCGTGTGGCCACATGCCGCCAGGATATCACTCAAACCAAGTGTAAAACCAATTAGCTTAGGCATCAATCTCCCATCAACCATTTCTTCTGCCAGTCTGAAGTGTCGCTGTTTCAAATATGGCTTGATTTGAAAAACCAGAAATATAAATTGCAGTCATATTGTACAAGAATAGGGATATACATATGTGACATTTGCTGAGAATTTGGCAGAAAGTGTGCTGATCTGTATACAGCACAATAACCAAAGCCCATTAAAATAATCCTCAGAATGCAGAGAATATACTGAATACAACAAAACTGGAAGAAACCTATAATTAAATTCTTTCTAGTTATGTTTATCTTTACAGCGGTGGAAAGCTGCATGGGCTTGAGCATGCAGAACTATTGAAAGTTTCCATTTAACCACCCAATAAGAATCAAAGCTTTCGTATCTCCTAGGGCACCTTGTCATTGGCACCACATTAGTCATTGGGATGCCCTAACAGAAAGATTATTGTACATGATAATTTATACATCATAAATGGGAAGTAATCTGACATGTTGTTGTCTTAGCACATAATCAGGTCATTTTTAATTACTCATCATTTTATGTAGGATTATTTTTAGCCTTTTGTCAATGTGCTGTTTAGTGTGAAAAAAGATAAAGTATAATAGAAATTTGCAGCAATAGGACATTAGGAAACACTTAAAAGAACACAGGCACTCCAGTCCATTCAACCTGCTTCATTACTCAGTTTTTCCAGTTATGTCATCATGACAAGTTAAACAGAGTGAACTGCCCGTCATGCTAGTACAAAACGACGCACAGGGGCAGATTGCATATTTTTTTCCACGGCTGTGTTCATGTTTAGATAAAACAATATTCTGAAATATTTGAGACCCAGACTCAGGCACCATAAGATTATTCTAGTCATAATTAATTAGTTTCCTGTAATTTTTATACTACCCTTGTTTTCAAAATTTTGAAATATGCATTAAAATGCCCAGTTGTCAAAGTATTAAAAATCATTGTTAAAGTGTTTCACCATTTCTTATGTTTTTGGTTTATCACTGATAATCATCCTGTAAATATCCCCGATGTTTTAAAGGGTACATGATGAATACAATGGCTGTGAATATTTGTTGTTGTTGTGTTCTTTGAGCAGGTGCTAAGAGTTCAGCCACATCCAGACTTGAGAATTGTTTTGTGAAGAGACAACTAAATGCAAAGCAGCATCGGAAGTGGTGTTTGTTACACCCGTCCACCAAAGCCTTTGTTACCGCCTTGATCAGTGGATGTGTGGAGTAAGTACAGTGTTCGTTACACCTGTCCATCAAAACCTTTATTACCACCTTGATCAATGCCTGTGTATACGGGGCGTGTTACACCCTGCCACAAAAGCCATTGTTACCACCTTGATGAATGGGTGTGAGGAGTGATTACATTGTGTGTTACACCTGGCCACTAAAGCCTTTGTTACCTCCTTGATCAACTGATGTGTGGTGTGAGTACAATGTGTGTTACGCAGATCCACCAAAACCTTTGTTACCACCTTGATCAGTGGATGTGAGTACAGTGTGTGTTACACAGATCCACATAAGCATTTGTTAACACCTTGATTCGTGGCTGTGTAGATTTGAGTACAGTGTGTGATATATCCATCCACCAAATCCCCTTTGTTACCACCTCGATTCATGGCTGTGAGGAGTGAGCACCATGTGTGTTACACCCATCCACCAAAGTCTTTGTTACCTACTTGATTCATGGCTTTGTAGAGTGAGTACAATGTTGATTACACCTGTCTACCAAACCCTTTACCACCTTGATTCTTGGATATCACATCACAGGGACATTGAAGTATAGACCCTAAACTCATCATAGTTTTACCTTTAGCCAGACTTGTGCCCACTGGTCTTATTGGACCATCAACCTGTAATTTGGAGTTGCTGGCTAAAATGTGATGCTGACCTAGAAGAAATCTGGAAAATGGACTGGTAGAAATCTTAAATGTATGTTTTGTTGGACTGGCACTATCAAAAACCCTGGCCAGCACACTGATACTCATGTATTCCAGGATGTAAACACTTTGAACCTTAAATTTTCAAAAATTTTAATTTTTTTCTCCTTGGCACTTCTTTGTTTGGTCTCTTTTTTCTTAAATGTTATAACATTTCCTTAGTTTTGTCTGATACTGTAAATGTTTTAATTGTTGGTATTTGACAGGGTTGTGTTTGTTGCTGCCAATGTCTATAGATAAGTATCTCTGTTGATCTCTATTGGCAGCAAGGTGTTGGCAGAAGCTGAGGAATCAGAATGTGCTGCCATGCAAGAGGCTCTAAATGGATTAAAAACAAGGTCAGTACCTTTGTCTGTTCTCTGCCATCTGCCTTACAAGACCATTATGGAGAAACTGCACAGTATTAGGCTCTTCTGTTGAATGATTGATCCACCCGCCCATAGTAACCACGCACATTGGACAAACATTTTGAATTTGTGTGCAGTAGGAAGTTTTGGGCAGGGAGAAATTTTAAAGGTCAACAATTTTTACTGTATTGTTTGTAAGCTTGAAAAAAACACCCATCCAGCATGTCAAAAAATGGATGGCCTGTCGTGTGTGATTAAATTTATAATAAATACCTTCTTAAAGAGAAAAATAAAAAACATTACATTCTTTTTGCAGTTTGTTCTTCTTGTTTACTTTGGTTATCTGTGTTCACAACAAATCCTTTAGCACATACCTGCTGATTTACTGTCAGTCAGATACAACAGTAAACAAACCATCAAGAGATACCCTAAATGGCCTAAAATTTTACCCCACACAATGACATCTGTAGATGTGAAAAAGTATTACATTTGGTGCTAAATCTTACATTTTACCAGTAGGATATCATCACATCTTCCAAACAAACCTCAAAAGACCTTCCTAAAATCAATAGAACTGTCAGAATCAGGAAAAATGAGCAACTTTGTCATGGACGACATTTTAGGTCATTTAGGATATCCATATATGATGTAAGCCTTCTCAGTTTTAGGTGCATACTACAGTAGACCTCTACCTGTCTGCCTTTAAGTGACACATTGTCTTTGATTCTGAATGACTCAGTTACCTTATGAAACAACTGAAGAGTTTTTGCATATTAACAGAATATGATTAACGGCATCATCAAGAGGCCTTTGTGTGCTTTTGAAAGTGTATTTTTACAGGTCAGATCTCAGATGAAATGTATTAAGTGTTGGAGGATGTGACAGTCTTCAGTAAACAGTGTATCAGTCAGTATTTTTGACAGTTGATAGGAAAACGAAAACTTTTTAGGTTATAAATTCTTGGGTTTTTGATGTTTAATACATGATGTATACATAATTCATGTCCATAGGAGACTATTTTCTTGCACTGGAAACCAGGGCTTATTCTTATTCTAGTCTGTGTACATGTGTTGGGTGGGTAAGGATTGATTTGTTTGTACTACATGTGGTTCATTTTTTTAATGTCACATGGTACATGTTTTCATTTTTTTAGAATTTTGAACAATCTTGAGACCTTGAAAGCACCTACGAATAAGATTGATTACTCTGAGTTACATCATAAACAGGTAAGTCAATTGACAGGAGTGTATTTTGTATTGTCTCCCATCATTTTAGATCTCTACATGTGTTAATAGTACGGTTGTATTTTACTGTGTTCAGACACAATTTCTCTCCACGACTTTCCAGACTACTTTTCCATATTGCTTTCAGACATAAATTAAAAGATTGTTTGTTTGGGGCCACCACACTATGTACGTGCTAAAAAATGCCCTGAAATCGAAATTGGAACCTCAGATTGAGTTTCAAAAGCAGCCTCATCCTTCCAAGAGTTTTGCGTAGTTAATTAATTCTGTTATTCTGGTTGGTCATTAGTCATAAAGTGCTACAAATATTATGTAATTTGATACAGTTTGAAGTGCAGGTTCATTTTATACAACGTCAAATCAGGTTTCAAAAACCAGCCTGTTTCATGCATAAGTTTTGCATGTTAGTATGGGATATGCAAGTATGTTCCTTCAGTTTCTAGTTTATCATGCTTTGTATTTTTGCCTGTAGAGTTGCCAGCAGAAGCTGCGGAAAAAGCTGATGGAAGAGGAGGCATCCTTGAATGATGCAATACGAAAAACAGAAGGGTAACAGTTACAGTTAATCATTTGTCCTCGTCTGACATGTCCGTCTGGTGTTACCTGTTTTTATTAAGCAATATCAGTAGCCTTATGAAAAATCCAAAGCCTTAAAACAGCAAGCAGATGATATTTCTGTAAAATATCTAAGTGTAAAGGTTAAATTCCTGATTATGAAGTAATGGTAGTAAATTAACGAACACTGATGAATGTTATAAGGCACTGTCATAATAAAGTATTTTATACTGAGTAATAAATGAGAATATTAGATATAACCTCTTATATTATGAATGGTAGATTTTGGGCTCAATCCTGATTGGAGGCACGTGTAAGACATTAAATCGGTAGCCTTTGTACTACCCCATCTCGCAGTCTGCGTATAAAAAGGACTACGTATTTATATCAAGTATGTGTACATGTGACTGGTTGGGGTGTCGTGTCTGGTGTCTTCTGGATGACATTCCAGTGCAGCACCACTTCAAAATAATTCAACATTGGTTCTGGCCTCTGGTAAGGAGACACAATCATAACATAATCAAGATGTTGTTGAATGCAGTGTTGTTCCTCAATCAAACAAACAAACAAAGCTTCATGTTATCACTGGGTTTCTTAGTCAGGATCTCATTCCAAAAATTTGTTTCTTTGAACATTTGCTAACGAGAGAGAGCCACAGCTATCCGGATTTTCATATTTCCTGTCATTTACTGTTTTCTTTTTTAGGATCATCGAAAAGACAAGGGAGGAGATTACACAGCTGGAACTAGAAGCGAATTCTGTCAAAAAGGTAAGGATGCCCTCTGTAAGCTTTCCAGACAAGTACCTGTAGAGCTCTAAGTTACAAAGATGATGGATTCTAGGTCTGAAATTGACAATTACACGTAGTTTCCTTTTTTATGAAACCTTAAAGTGAGAGAGAAGAAAAGAAAATTAAGTATAAGCGTCAGTGGAAAATTCATAGAAAACTTTATTTAAAATTAACTTTACTTTGTGCGTGTGTGTGTGTGTGTGTGTGTGTTGGGGGGAGAGGTGGAATTTGTTTGTTCACTGAATAACATGTAGTCGTATGTTTGAATTCTGGGATGACCTTTATGGATCATATTACTTTGCAGTGATGACTCTTTGATCAATAGAACACAGTATGATATATTTCACATTGGAATAGCTTTATTGTGCACGATTCACAAACATTACACTAGTATAAGTCACAAGACTTCCAACCAAAATTGAAAATGGAGGGTTTAAAATCTAGTTTGTAAAGCTCACCACAGGATGAAAACATTTTCATGTTAACTGCATGTTGTTCAGTAAAAATGAAATTTCTGTCTTTGTCGGATTCAGGTCAGTTGATCTGATACTAGGTATGATAGATACCAGTTTCCTTTTCCCTGTTTCTTCCATGTACATCAGTCAGATGTCAGACTGAGTATGCTTGTCTGGTTTCTTCCATGTAAATCAGTCAGATGTTGAATTGAGTATGTTTGTCTAGTTTCTTCATTGCAAAGCAGTCAGGTGTCAGACTGAGTATGCATATCTGGTTTCTTCCATTTAAATTCAGATGCCTGATTGGGTATGCTTGTCTAATTCCTTACCTGTGACTTCAGATGTCAGATAGAGTTTGTTGATCTGGTTTCTTCCATGTAAATCAGTCAGATGTTGAATTGAGTATGTTTGTCTAGTTCCTTCATTGCAAAGCAGTCAGGTGTCAGACTGAGTATGCATATCTGGTTTCTTCCATTTAAATTCAGATGCCTGATTGGGTATGCTTGTCTAATTCCTTACCTGTGACTTCAGATGTCAGATAGAGTTTGTTGATCTGGTTTCTTCTTTGTAAATCAGTCGGATTTCAGATTGAGGAAGCTTGCCTGATTTCTTCAGTGTAAATTCAGATGCCTGACCGAGTATGTTTTTCTAGCGTCAGACTTAGTTTGCTTTTTTGTTTCTTTTCATGCGAATAAGTTCTCATGTCAGGTTTAGTATGCTGATTGAGTATGCCCTTCCGGTTTCTTGCAGACACTCTTCACAGACACAGATGGAGACACAATAGATGTGGAGGACATGTACGTTGATTATGATTCTGTGGAACTTATAAAACCAAGATTACAGACTGGAGGTCATGACTGATGTCTTCACCACCACCACATGGGCAGGTTTTCCACGGAGAGACAGCCCAAATCATGACTTTGATGACCACCTGGGCTGCTCTCCAGATGGAATCGGACTGTACCATTGCGTTTCGTAAGATTGTGCCTTGACAGTGTATCAATGTGCAAAGATTGTATCAGCATGGGAGAGATCTGTGTATTGTATTGAGTACGAGAGGTGAAGATGTGACTTCACGTTCTGATTAATCTTTTGAGCTTTCTGATAAAACACACATACTTGTACATCCCGATTCCTCATGATGGATGCGTATACAAAATGGTGATACCAAGTTAACGAGCAAGGGTTTTCATTATAACTCTTTCATTGGTGTTGCCAGATCATCATGTATATTGAATCTGTCAGATTGGAAACTGAAAACTCTTTTGTATCTCACTATGTCACACGATTGCCATGCTCTCATGTAAGTATCTATTTTATCTTTCTGAAAGCTGTCAAACAAAAAGCTGTATGTGCTGGAACAGTTTTGAACCCAGCATTTCAATTGATTTCTTGATGATAAAAAGCAGGATAAGTTTGGGTTTAGCTGTTACGCCACTTCACCCATTGTGTACGTGTCTGCATTGTGTCTACCACTGATTTGTTACTTATAATACAGGTGTTTGGGACACTGTTACAAAAACACTGTGTTCCTTATGAAGACATACATACACACAACCCACTGCTACAGGATCAAATGGAAGCAGCTCTGGCTGAGTGGTCAGGGTACTCACCTTTCAGTAGCTGGATCTAATAAATGGGATTCAGAGATGGCTTGATCTTTTCCAGTGGCTTCATGCATGACATCACTGCCTTGCGTGCTTAGCATCTGCTTTTCACAATGAACATTTAAGAAGGAAGTTTTCAGTAGCACCAAAAAATTCGTGACGTCGTACATGAGACCACTGGAAAAGAATGGTTCCTGGCCTTGGACAGGAAAGTTGGAGGTTCCTTCACTCTCATTATTCATTTGGCCTTGGAGACTATAAATGATCAACGATGCACCATTTGTGCAGTCTGTCATTGGTTGGAGAGCACTTGTCTATCACAAATACCATATGCATATCAGTAAGACATGTGAGAAAGTTCATTAGTATCTTGCCAAAGGTCAGTGGGTTAACCTCAGCACTTCAGTTTCCTGCATCCATAACGCTGACTGCCATTGAAAAAAATTCAAGCATTCAGTGGCATTTGAAAGTTGCCAAAGAAGAACAAGATGTTCCTTGTGAATATAAAATGTCTTTGTTTATGTAGGCCTACACCAAGTTTTGATGTAGATAATAACACCATTGCCTAGGGAATGACATCATTGGAATAATGGGCTGTAAATGTTCATATAACATGTATCTTCCATCCACACAACCAACCTGTTGTCAAGGGCTGCTGCAGTTCAGAGGCCATGGCGTGATTTCACTAGCAAGTCTAAAGTCATTGCAAGTTCTTAAATTTACCAGCCGGTACAGAATATGGCATAGGTAGTGTTGTTTGTCAAACGTTAGTATGTCGGAAGTTTTACCTGAAGCTCGGCATACACGCGAGCTAAAGCTGCGACTTGACTCAACTGGTCGTAGGGAGTTGGCCCCAGTCTCCAATAGGGGAGTATCCAGTTCGAACTCTTTTATTGCTGAAGGTAAGGAAAGTCCTACTGTGCGAGGAGACTTGACAAAACTTTAAGCAATTATTTCTGATTAAATTTGCTCTAACATGACTGTCTGAAAGTTATTCATACTGATCGAACTATCATGAAAATTGAAGAGCTGAAGGTTTGTGAACTTCAGAAGTTACTGAAGGAAAGAAATGTGACTCGTACGCCCTGAATACGGTGAGATGGATGATCGGTAAAGTAAGGTCAACATGTCTTGCCAAACATTTTTGACAAGTCACTTAAAACAGTAGGACTCTTTTTACCTTTAGCGACAAAATAGTTCGAACTCGAAACTCCCGTTCTGACATAACACTTCAACACTGACCAGCACACACGTAACGACTAGGATTAACTCCAGTTGTGTCTGTTCGCGTTTGTGCATACATGAGTGCATCAGGACCGGACGCAAGAGTCGATTCGAGCTGAGTCGCGTCTCGAGCTCTCGTGAATGGGAGACTGAGAAGCGACACAAAACTGTCCAAATCGCAGAGCAACACATCGTTTTCTGGTGAGATGCTAGTGTTCGCGTACCATATAAGTGCTTTCTGAACACATATGCACCTAGAAGGGTGACGTAATCTAAGGAAGAACAAAGGAACACACAGCTTTGGACCCCATTGTCAACGGTGGGAAGGAGTTAGGTAGTGACATTGGGGCCCGGTTTCAGGAGACACACGTAGCGTTCCATATGCTACACTTCCATGGAATACGGTACTGCAGATGTCGCGTCGCTGTATAGTCAGACGCACGTACATGCGCCGCATTGTGTAATAGGCCTCTGGCTGATCGGTCTCCCGTTGGCCAATGTTGTCATGCGTTGAGCTTCACTTGCATGTGTCGCCACGAGGTGCATGGCTGAGATGCTGCATGCCGACGTGGCCTGATGCCATAACCAATCATACATTCTGCAGGCAAGGAGAGCTTTCATAGTAGCAAAAGTTTGCAGTACTCAAAAGAATCAAGTTCATCGAAGAGGAAAATGTCAGCGACATAGTCTGACGCAGCGAGAACTTTTTGATACATGTGATTGATATCCATTGCGTTCTGAGGCATATTTATTTTACTTTCCCTGCGTGTAAAATATCTACTGTAGTTGACTAAACTTGTGCTGCAAAATCTGTTGGATCCATGTACCTGGCTTTTAAGTACTGTGGTTTTCTCCGAATCAAAAGTTGTGACCGCTAGTTTTCACTTGGCAATGAAAAAGCAGTTCAAGCTGTCTAAAGAGACAATTTTCCTGCGTACTACCTAAGTATACATACACCTAATTTTCTAAAGTTTTGATTTCTGAACCTCCCCCCAAAACAACCCAGGACATACCATCTGCATTAGCAATAAAATATACATGGATAAGGATTACGCTTGATGTAGCTCCAGCCTATGGGCTATGCAGACTTCTCCATGCGGCTCAAACATTTGGAAAGTTGTGAGCCAAAGAGGAATAGCTCAATGGGCCTGGTTGGGCAGACAGCGGACATCATTGAGACACCGTATCTATATGATCCATCCAGGGCTGATAACCCCTAGTGCAGGAACTGAGAGGCAGAGCACCGCCCCGAAGACATCCTGGACGGCGACACCATTGCCAAGGCAGAGCTGGCAAAGGCCACCAACGAGCGTTTGATGATACATCCCACGTAAGAGAGAATGAAGAAATGTTCACAAATTCACAGACACCATGGCAAACTCCCTTGGGCCAACATGCCAATCTCGGCTAGCTGCAATGCCTCTTCCTTGCTTCCTTCCTTGCATGGAGTTATTTTTCACATTTGAGATCGAGGTTTGTAGTTTGATTGCTTTATTGTGGTTGTAGGGACTAGAGCATGCGGTGTTGGACAGTTTGTGATCAACACTGATGACAATCAAGTAATTGATTAGAATTCCCAAGATTTTGAAAGGCTCGAGAAATAGTGCGCCTATGACTATATGCAGTGAATGTTGAATGCCATAAATATTACTTTGGAAAAAGTGTTAAACGTTTAATCACGAGCTGTTCTGTGTGAGTTAAGTACTGGGAAGATGTCCCCATTCCTGAAGGCAGTGCATAGGGTCAATCATACACTAGCATGGTGTCAGCATGGCACTGGCTAAGTTTTTCTTTTCGTTGGTGTTTTATGCCGTGCCTAAGGATATTTCACTTAGACGGCGGTTAGCATTATGTTTGGAGGAAATAGGGAAGGGCCTGGGTATGACCATTCGCAGGGTGCTGGCAGACCTTACCATGCACCCACGACAAGAGAGAAAGCCAGTATGAATTGGGCTTGAACTCACAGTCATCGCATTGGTGAGAGGCACCTGGGGCTTTATGGTGCACTAACGCGCTTGGCCAAAGAGGCTCCCCAAAGATTAAATAACTGAGTGACAGAAAGTGGATACATAATGTATATATAAATATATTTGGCCATGTTCAAAGGTATGTGATGTGTATACTTTTTAAACTCTGCAAGTGCCTCGAAACTGGTTTACCTTTTTATTTACAACTAGGGGGAGGCGAAAGTAAATTATATGTTCAAAGGAGCATAGCAAATATTTTCTTTATGAATTGTAAATACCGGTGTTTACATGTACGAAGACACCAACACGTTTTTAGCCAAATTCGAGAAAATATAGGCCTAACCCTTTATTTACTGCATATCATAACGAAATTAAAACTTTTCTTTGGTGTGCAAATTTAATTTGGGTCTTAATTTGGAAACACATAATATGTCAAGCATCATAGTTTGTGCTAATTTATCATTACTTCATACATAAGTCCCCCACTTTGGCATGTCTCAGAGGTAGCCATGCAGCCAGCCAGCTGGACACGTACCTGCGTTGTTCGTGGCCAGTGTGGTCAAGTGTTTCACAAGGTTTGTTGGCATGGAAGTACCTTACAGAATGTGAATAAGTTTACATTCACTATCAGTGACATCACAGAAGCCATCAATGTTTGATGTTAATGGTGCCAATTAGTGGCTTATGGTGCATGCTGGACGTTTGTTGGCGTGACTTGGTTTATGACCAGCTTGTCTGCTTCACAGTTCTAAATCAAGGTGTCATATATAGGCTTTGCGCTAAAATTGTGGGCCACCAAGTCCGGAAAACTTTGTTGTAGCATGCTGAAGAAATAATAAAATCCATTGTGTTGTAGCTTAATAGAGCGCATGGCGTCATTTTATGAAAATTTTATGGAATTAGTCCCTGTTTTGTGGATGAGTTTCATTATTGTATATGCCGGCCCAACGGGGTATCGGCGGATTTTCATCTCCCAACAGGTGTCGCTGCAGTGAATTAGGGCTTGTACGTCATAAGTCCTTTGTTACGTTTTCATTTATGACGCATAGTCCTATTCACTGTGACGTCACGCTGTTGACGCTGTAGCAGAATAATTATCGTCACTAAAATGACGTCGCATGTCCCACTTCGGTATCCCATTGAAATACAGGGATTTGACCCCACGTAGCGTGTCATAAAGCGACGACGTCACGACATCACGATGTTGAGTAAGGTCGAAAGCGGAAAGTATCGAATTGTTTTCACTGAGAACGGAATGAAAAGTATAGGTCTACATATATGCTGCACGGACTTTGTCGAGCGGATTATTACATCCATATAATAGGCCTATATATGTCAGTACTGATTGATTTCCGTGCCTACATTAACTTTTGTAATTCAGGTCGAACTGAAACCACTGAAAAAGTAATTATTGCGTAAAAACAGAAGATACTGAAGGTGGCATTTTCTGAAAGAACTTAAGTCGGCTAATGGAGGAAAGTTATACATGTTATAGTGTCTTAAACCGTCACTCTCCGGAGTATGTTCAATGCCACTTGTAAGCAGTTCAGTCAACGTCACAAAGGCATCGACAGAGAAACATCATGCAGTGTTACGTTTGATCCTTTTTGCCCAGCCAGGCCGAACACCACGACGGAACATGCCGAACGTGACGTCATATGACGTAAACAATGGATCTCCACGTGGTTACAGAGAGCTGTCACTAGTGCCAGTCTGTTCATGACGTTACATCGATGCTATCTACACGAGGAATACTTGTATTCAAATATAGTAGTGTTAACTTAAGAAGCATATTGGTAGGTAAAATATCTGCTGTAAGCCATGTTAAGAAACATAGTGTCTATTAGTGTGGTGTGTTTGCTGTTGGCCATCACTGGATGGAAGGAGGACGGCGATAATGCACAGAAAACGCCCGTCAGGTAGGCCTATATCAGCATCCATGTAAGCAGACATTAATGTACTTACACTCATCTAGATTTCACCTTTTCGCACAGAAACATACATATAGCCACCAGAGACGGCACCAGTCGTATATATATGCGCATCGACACTAAAAACATTAGGTCATGGTAACTGACCTGCAAAACGTACAAGTATCAAGAGCAGACAGCCACACTGTAAAACAGACGGACGAACAAACAGGACAATGTCGATAATCTAACCGTTCTGCTAGAGAAGTGCATGCACTTAAAATGTATATCCATACCCTCTTTCGAGTGTTAACTGATGTCAAATAAATCATTTTAAAAAAGAAGTACTTGGTTGTTAGATCTACCGCTATATGCAGATGTTTCATCAAATTTTAATCTACAAGACTATATACATTTTTAAAAAGCACAACAATTCCATGCTGTGGAAAGTCAATCCTTGGCGAGATGATACGTCTAAGCCCACAAATTGTATCCGTTCTGGCAGTCATCAAAAAATGTATGGCAACGCATGTGGCACTCTTTCAGACAATATAATCCCGAATAGGACCATTTAATTGTTTCTGCTAACATTGCCCAGGTTCCAAGTTTGTATTGTCCTCTGTCTTTGTAGTAGTTTCCGGGTTTTTGCCATTACTCTGCCGGTTTTAGCCAGCATTGTGTCGGTTTTTTACAGTATTTGCCCAGTTACCAGTATTGCTCTGTGCTTTGCTAATAGTGTATACTTTTAGTTGCCGTTTGTTTTTTGTTTTTTTATTTTTTATTTTTTATTTTTGTTAGGGGAGGGGGTTGTTTTGTGTTGTTTTTATGCCTATTTTGCCCTAGATTTCTTTGTACTGTCCTGGTTTTTGCTTGTATTATCTTGTTTTTGTTTTGCTAGTTCTGACCTAGTTTTACAAGTAGCGCCCCGGTTTTTGTTAGTAGTGCCTTGGTTTTTTTTTTTCTTTCTCCTTATTACCTGGTTTTTGCTAGTGGTACCTTAGTTTTTGCTTGTTTTGCTGTTGATGTTGTGTGTATTGCTTGTATTTTTGTTAGCATTGTCCTGGTTTTTGCTCGTATTGCCATTGTGTTTGCTAGTTGTGCCCTGTTTTTTTTTCCTTTCTTGTATTGTCCTGATTTTTGATCACATTATCCTTGTCTTGCCCTGGTTGTTTGCTAGTTACTGCTCTTGTTTTTCATTGTTTTTTTTTTTCTGTGAGGGTTTTCCTTTTTTGCCCTAGGTTTTATATGATTGCACTTGTTTTGGCTAGTGCTGTTTTGGTTTTCACCCGTATTGCCTTCCTTTTTGCCACTGTTGGCATGGTTTTTGCTTGTATTAGCCCAGTGTTTCCTTACCTTTATTGTGATATATGTTGCCTGTATTGCATTGAAACGGTAGTAAAATTCGCAAAAGCTGAACTAACTAGGCCTTATCATTCTATCAATTATATGTCTAATGCGTAAACTTTCTATTATAAAACAGCGCCTATGGTTCTGAGATTTGGTCCTGGTCACGTGATGAGGAGTCGTACAACCAGGAGCTATTGAGCTGTCAGTATGGGTGGTGTAACAGCGCATGTCTAGTGTGTCTACAGCCATTAACATTACTTCAGACTGATGCAATCAGAAAACTCTTCCATTTATTTCAGGTGAGTGAAATCGTTGTAAATCAATAAAAATGCCAATAAATAGTCAAAACAAAATATATTCTCCGATGTATTCGGTTGTTAACATTCAGCACAAAAACGCTTTCTGGGTTTCAATCCTTTTAAACTTCAAGGAAAATGGAAAACAATCTTCTTTCAACAACATCGTTTTTTATGATGAAATGGGATGTCGTTTATTGGTTGCCTATATGACTATACAAAGTTGAATTTTATGTAATGTTACTGTGTGACTAGAACAGACCAGAACATCAGCTATAACCTGGGATATCCTATCGCCACTCACACCCAATCAGTGGTCACTGTGCCAGACTTCCGTGGGTACATGTCTCAAATAACATCTGCTTCATATGAAAGGTCGTACAAACTAAGGATAAATGTTTTTTTTTTTTTTTTGTTTTTGTTTTTTAATTGCTCTGAAACAAATTATTCTGCACGATTAGCTACAAGAACTATATTTAAGAAAAACTTACGAAATGTTTTCAGTGTTCTTTTTTACAAAACTTCAAACTTTTTCTACTGTATCTTGTTCATCTATCGTATTTGTATTTTTATTCACCATAAGTATAACTAGAAAACATATTTCCAGAAAATAAAGCATGGCGGGAATAAAGTCACAAAGGGCTTGATCTATCCCGGGGAAGTATAAGTATATAGAATGGCGCTGGTGGTAGGTGAATTATAAGTAAACGTTTTACATATGTCAGAAAAGCACTGTCACGTGCCAAAAGAAATGCTCGCTTGCATGGCTTTGAGACATTTATATGTTTGAGAAGAAGTCAGAATTGATTCATCAAGTAATCTTTTATTTTGAACTTAAAAAGAGAAATGGAATCAATAGATTTGAGAGAAATCGGTAGCTTGTTCCATTCCTGGGGTATCATATTTCGAATTGTGTTGAGAGACAGGTTGGAAGAATGGAGGGGTCTAAATAGGCTAAGATGCTGTGTCCTGGTTGGATAATTGTGTATATCTGATTGTTTTCGAAACATGTTACGGTAGTTCAGGGGTATTTTATAGGGGTGATATATATATTTATGAGCGATTTATCAAGAAGACTGAAGAATAGAGAATTTTGGCGGTAAAACATTCAGAGATCTGAAGAGAGGGAGTCTATGCTCGAGTCACTTAGATAGGATTACTGAGCGCACTGCGCTTTTTTGTAACAGATTCAAGGGCCTGAGATGAGAGGGATAAGTGTTACCCCATATAACACAAGCATAATTCAGAAAAGGGGAAATTAAGGAGTTGTAAAGTATTAAGAGTTGGTTTGTTTATGAAGTGTTTAATATGGTTAATTATGCCAATGTTGAGAGATACTTTTTTGCATCTGTAACTGATATGGTATGCCCAGGAGGGTTTACTGTTAAACATTATACCCAAAAATTTAAATTCAGAAACATAATCTGTAACTGACCCTTGCATGGAAACCAGAGGAATGTCCTTATGAGCAGAGGATACTGGCCCGATGACCATAGATTTGGTTTTATTAACGTTTGACGATAGCCTGTTTGAAATCATCCAGTCATGAATCTTTCCGAGTTCAGGTGACATGGTGGTGACTGCTTCGTTTATATTTCTGGATGAGATACACACACTTGTGTCGTCGGCGAATAATACATATTTCAGTACAGTAGTGACATTAGTTATGTCATTGATATAGCCTAGAAATAAGACGGGTCCAAAGATGGATCCCGGTGGGACTCCACAGTCAACTTGGGCAAAAGAGGAAACTATGGAGTCATATTGAACACACTGAGTTCGGCCAGCTAAATAACTTGACAGCCATAGAAATGGTTTGGCATGAAAGCTGTAATGTTCAAGTTTTGTCAGGAGTATCTTGTGATTGACGGTATCAAATGCTTTAGATAAATCTAAAAAACTAACAAAACTAGTTTTTGTCTTTTCTCTAGCAGATACATGAAAATCGTGTAAAGAACATGCTGCACGCATGGTGGAATGATGGGCACGAAAACCATATTGATCAGGCGATATGATATTATTTCCTTCGAGAAACTCTTTAACATTAACTACTGCAGATTTTTCAAATATTTTACTTACGGCTGGGAGGACAGATATCGGTCGATAATTTTTGAGTAGGTTGTGTTCTCCTGGCTTATGAATGGGTGTAATTTTAACAATCTTTAATGAGTCCGGGACGTGACCACTTTCGAAAGATAAAGGAACACACACAGTTATGTAACTGGTAACATCGGGATCGGTAGAGTGACGAGTCTAAGAATCACAGTACATGCTTCCCATGACTTCCAGCAAGAACAGATGCAAGGACTCGAGTTTCCAAAGAACACAGTAGAATACAGTCAGGAACAGATAAAGCGTTTTCACACACAGTAACGCGGAGAAGGTAGTTCACGCATGCAGAAGTACACAAACAAGTACGCTGCTGTGTTCCAAGAACAGATTCAAAGCGCACAACACATGCAAGAACAAGAAACATACAGAGCCGCACGGAACTTCTGAAACGAGCACAACTCACAGGTTCATGTCCCTCTCCTTTACCTCTTGACCGTTGACATCCACCTTCCCACTTGTAAATCTCACCATTTTGCCTTCCCTAATACATTTTTGCATGAAGGGCTTACATTTTTCTTTTGCCAGTTTATCCGCTATAGTTAGGTCCTCGATAGTACAAATCGGGCTGTCTTTCAATAGGATTTTCGACTGGGAAAGAACCTGCGTTCTGCGTTGCGGCCTGTAAATAAACTTCGCGATTATGTGCCTGGTTTGACCATATTTTTTCAGTCCGATACGATATGCGTTTTCGATTTCCACACCAGGGAGCTTAAGATTGGTTTGCACAGTGTTATTCACTATATCTAAAGGATTTTCCCCTACTGTTTCGCTTACACCCCCAAATCGGAGGTTATATCCTCTGCTGTACCTCTCTAGTTCAACAAGTTTAAGGCCAGCATTCTCTTCTTGCACTAATTTCAGTGAATCTGTAAGGGCTTTTACTGTAGGTTTCAGAAGTCCAGTAACTGTTTTCTGTATGGCGACAAGGTCAGAGTCCGTGTGCTCGAGACTAGATTTAAGTTCACTTTCTGAACGCTCTAGTTTTACTAGACGTTCATGGAATAAGTCTTGCCACATTGTTTAAAATATATTCCTTTGATTACAGCTGGTTTGTCCCACAAGACAGAGATTCCTTTATAAAAGATTTGAGATCCTGCTCAACTTGTGCCTCATTAGATTTAGAAAGCACACTGGTACACTTGCTGAGGGGAGTGGCCTAGTGACTTAGTACCGTTCTCCATATTATCAGTTACCTGAGTGTCCACAGAAGGTGTAGATTTACCCTTGAGAGTTTCGTGTAGATCGTGGCATACTCCTGGCTGGTGCGTTTCAGTGTACACTGCACCATATTGTTGTTGTTGGTTGTAGTCACGTCACCCGGTTCCACTAGAGCAGAGTATTAGTACTAGCAGAAATGCACAGACACATTTATCAATCTGTTTGGCAGCAAAATCAATCCATTGCCAGGCAGAAGTCAGCGTATTTGACAGCCTAATACATTGTATAGCCTCATACAGAGAGAGAGCTCACAAATACGTCCAGCTACCATCCGCCATGTCGCAATCCTTTTGAAGGAATCGCCCTGTCCAAACTCGCATATCACCCCGTATCGTCCAAACACATATATACGGACATACTTTATTACTTCGTTTATTTCAGAGGACTCAAGAAGCTATTGACAGCATCAGTGTCAGCAACTCTGCCATGATGGTTTTGTCTGTGATCACACAGGTTCTCTTGCTTCTGCTTCACAGAGCTTACCGATCAAACCGTAAGTTGTACCACACTTACAGTACATTCAGTTTTGTACCTCGATCTGTCATAGATATGGAGATATTTTTACCATATACATGACAGTTACGTTATGTGTGATTCATGCGGATTCGTGATGTTATAACTGCAATTATAGCTTCACAGACACGAAACGAATCCATGGTTGTTGAAAATACTTCATGTATTACAACCAATCCAACCACGTACTCCTTACGCATACAAGAAATTTATTTATTTATTTATTTGATTGGTGTTTTACGCCGTACTCAAGAATATTTCACTTATACGACGGCGGCCAGGATTACGGTTAGAGGAAACTTTGCAGAGCGCGGGGGAAACCCACGACAATCCGCAGGTTGCTGGCAGACCTTCAGTGTACGGCCAGAGAGGAAGCCACCATGATCTGGACTTGAAATCATAGTCTAAACTCTGAGGAAGGTGGGGGTGTTTGTGTGTGATAAAGGAAACTTGAACTCTCAGCGACCTCACTGGTGGGAGGATTCTGGGTCATTGCGCTGTGCTAACGCGCTAAACAAATGAGCCACAGAGGCCCCTACACAATAAATAATAATACTTATAAATTGATTGATCACTGTTTAAAATTATACTCAAGTATTTTTCACTTAAGATGGCGCCCGCGGCAAACTACCGCCCTGTGGCGCTTTTCTGACGAACTTTGCCACGTTTCCCTGGCCTCCTCCCACTATGTTTCTCGCCGCCGTTGTCTAAGTGAAATATTCCTGAGTACGGCGTAAAAGACCAATCAAATAACACAATAAATCAAAGAACGTAACACTACACGAACCGCCCCGTGTGCGCCGTCCCCTTGGGGCTTTTTGTCACCGAGGTCCGCTCTGCAAATAGTGACTTCCCTTTCCAAGGGGAAATACAACGCAACATTTAAGTTGAGTTACGAATGAAGTTATGAAGGAGACATAAACATTACCGCGCAGTGTAATATATGTAGTTATGCCCGTGTTAGGCTATGTACCTAAAAGTTATTGTTTCTGGAATGACTAAAACTATTTCGCAAAAGCTACAGTGGACGTACGTGCCCGCGAGCAGTATATTTCTTGCTTGTTTTACGATGCCTCAGGCGACAGTACTGAAGGGGTGCACAGAAGTCGGAGCTTTGAGTGGCTAACTGATGAGATTAAACAGATTAAGGAAGCAAACCGGAGACGTCAACTCCACGGTAAATATAGCCGCTATAACGTATAGGCTAAGAAAACACGATGTGCCGAAGGATTTATTTATTTTTTGTTTTGTTTTGAAATTTGTTAAAATGCATTAGAAACACTAATGTGACCATTCAGTGATGTCTAGTTTTTACCAATCAACACAGGTTGCTCTGGACGAATTGATAAACGAACTTTTTAAAGCAAAATAATAAGAATAAGTTGCTGTACTCACTAGGCCCCAACAGACCACCCGTAGAGTCCTATTTCTCTTTAAAATATTTTAGTCCATTGATAAACTTTGCAAATAGTAAAACTGATCTGTTTTTCAAAGGCAGTTTTTAGTTTCCTTTCATCTAATATACGTATATATTTCATTATAGTGCTTTTTTCCATTTAAGGAGAACACAAATGGCTAGAATGAAAGAATAATTACTGCTGAACGCCACATTGGCAATGTTTCAGCTATATCGTGGCGACAAATGTCTAGATGCTTCATATAAGCTTATACACGTTCAAGACTCACTTTAACAAAACTACTTTCATTTTCACTTGCAAAGTTTGTAGTGGCACAATGTCTATTCATGTAACGATCAAGATTCTCCAATTTGGCTTCGGAATGGAAAACAAGGCATCTCTTGCACACCCCCAAAGTGGCCTTTGCATTTATGCCACCACTTCTAATTAACAAAATCTGACCCATTAGCATCATAACTGCTTACCTATTCAATCTGTAATGTGTTTTATCCTTTGCCAGAAGAGGAGATGGAGCTGATGGCTCGGACCATTGAGTATCTCCAGAGGGACAAGGGTCACGTCACACATGCTCATCCAATGAAGGGTAAGGATTTTGTCCCCCAACCAACCACGCGTCTTCAAACTAGTTCAAACCAGGGGCCGGTTTCATGAACCACACTTAGCTAAATAAGCCCTTAACTACCATGATAACCTATGTTGTAGAGACAGGAAGTGCACTTGGCTAAGGGCCACTTGACACTAAGTATGCTTCATGAAACTGGGGCCAGACCTTAAAGGCATTGTCTATTTCTTGGTGATATTTCCTGAAAATGGTGCCAGCAACTTTGTGCAGAAAGGACTATTCGTCCCCCGGCAGAATGCTGGTTTATGCACGAATACCAAAGTAACAGTTGTCAATGTCTGAAGAATCTTGCACGGCTATATAAAACGGATCAAGCGGTGAACTTCTTTGTTCTTTTCTGTAATATACCACAATATCTGTATAATGGTGTTTTTGAAACAAAGAAGTAGATCAGAAATACTGCTGCTTAGCAACAGGAAATAGTGTGTTATACACAGCTGCTTGAAACCGCCTAGATCCAAATGTTCCTCAATCTGACTTTCGTCAATCATGTGCCTTTGCTCTGTCCGCAGTTCTGAAGGTGACGTATCCTCCAATCATCACGTGTGAATATGTGGGCGTCCAACCCCAACTTCCGGTGCAGTCGGAAGTTTCCGTCAAGGAGCCGATATCCGCCAGTGCAAGCAGCAGCGAGGACGATTTTGATCTACTTATGAAATTCAGCGATCCGGAGTTTATCGAACCAGATTACGAATGGGACTCGGTGTATGATTTCGGATGAACAACCCGACGATTTGCTTACCTCTAGGGCGAAGTAGTCAATTTTAGTCAAGCCGATCAGAATTTCTTGACCTAATTATCTCCCATGTTTTCTGCACGGAAGGCGGAGAAAATCAGATGTTCGTGTGGTGGTCATTTGTATAGGCCACATATTGTTTAGGTCGTCAGAGGTTGTTAGTTCGTAACTGAGTCGTGGTCTTGCTGTTTGGATTAGATCCAAATTCATATTATTTAAATATCTGCGACATCACATAACAAAAAGATGCGCATGGGGAAAATACTCCGACCGATCAATGAAGTGGAAAGCAAGAATTGGCCTAAGCAACCAGTCTGACAAAGTGGCCCAAAGCCTAATAAATCCATAGATATAAGCTTAACATAAGCCTTTTTTACAGGTTCAATATAGCTGCCATGTGTCCGATCCGAACTCCCAACACACATACCAAGCTAAAGCATTTTTCCCACAATACCGCTCAATCCACCTCAGCTCCTGCTACCTGTCTCGAATGCCATCTGGAATTCCATGCCATTTTATATGTCTGTAAAGAGATGAAAACAATCGGTGAAAGGCTGTCTATTGATATATTATGCATATTATTGTAAATGTCGAATCGGTGTGTTCTTGTAATATGGGAGATGTACAAAAGCAGATGTAGGCCTACACTTTGCTAACAATGTCATCACTCAAATATCTTTGGCTTACGTCCAGTATTTATTAATCGGCCTTCTGTTTATATCCTAAGAATAACTGAATGTGTATGCCTGTATTTTTATTGTGTTCTAGTTATCGTTTTGGGAAAAATATGTATATAATTGGGGAAAAAACAAGTGTATAATTTTTATTTAAATATCTTTCTTTGTAACAAAATTTTTCTCTCTGATAATTTTTTGTACTAGGCTGCCAGTGTCATACATGGTTGTACATGGTTCTAATGTAGATATCCACACAGCTGATTGATGTCGTGTAAGTGGAAGCTGACGCAAAATTAGGTTAAAAAATACTGTGATGTTGACGTACCTTTTTCAGCGCAATGGCGACTCGGGTTCAGTTCAACCGAACTGATTACTGTTCTCTTGTAATATATGGCTACCAGCACTTCGTTAACAGTTTGCCCCCAAATCCTCAGCACAAAAGCAAGTATAAACAACAGACTACACAGCTTGGGCCTGATTTACTGTGATAAGAAGGTTCACCAATTCAGTTTATTAGATTCACTGGTCTTGAATGACTCAAAATGCTGCGTTGTCATCACAGTTAATAATCAGTACAATAGAAATGGATGCTTAGTCCTCCCGGTTTATGCAGGAATACAATATATAACACTACAGCGTCGAGGAGTAAAACCTGAGCAGCGACGTCTGACTGCAAAACTCACGTGCGTTGAATCCCAATGTCGGCCAGAGAATTCTCGAGGTTCTGCTATTTTCATTGTTCTCGGTGCCGCGGTGATCCACTTCGTGTGGTCGTGCATGAAGTCCGTATGAAGACTGCCTTTATGGGGTCGGTGATTATGGCGACACGCCACATGTAGGACAGTTCGCCGGAAACACCATTTTACTCATGGCACTCCGGCTTCATCCACCCATAAAGCTGTCCGCCACCATACTGAGTGAAATATTCTCAAGTAACAATCAACTAAATATATAATTAAATAAATAAATGAATGAATGAATAAAAAGCAGCCCAGAGGCTTGTTTTCATGAAACAGATAAGGTAGACAGAGGTTTCGTGTCGTCAGACATACAGAATACAACCACGTGATTGGAAATAACAACGAGGCAATGTTTGTCAACGAGTTTCGAGCTGGCAAGGCCAGGTTTGACCGGCAGACATCCTGTTACTGCATACTATCACCGTGAGTACAATTTTCACTGTATTCGACAATGTTTTACAGTGTCGTTAATAGCAAGTGGGCCACCTAGGCTTCACTAGGATAATCAAGAGATACCAGATGTTAGCAGAGGTGCCCGTGAAACCGTGACACGGACGTTCCGTACGGAACACAGTTATACTGCATTACTGGCTAAATCAGTCATGGCAAAACATATCGTTCCCCAAATACACGTGTATAAAATAACATGTTGCCTTAGTCAGAAATCACATGTGCGACTTAGGGCTGTTGAAAAAACGTTCACCAGGATTTTTATCACCTGTCCAATCAGATGAAATTCATGTAAGGCGAAATCACACTTTAGAGCAGGGCTTGCAAAAATTTAAGAAGAGAAAAATCAACTACAACCTCTCGCCGTTCCAACTCACACGTTTTTAGTTTGTCACGTACGTTCCTGACCAGTGGGAGTATTTTCCTTCTGTTTCCTCCAACCATAATCCTGACGAACGTCAGACAAATGACCAGTGAGATAAATAAACTTAATGATCTATACGCCTTTCAAGTGGCAGCGTAAACCAGGTGACCTTGGGCAGGTCACATAGTAACAAGGGCCTCCAGACAATGGCCAAGACTGGAAATGGAAAGACTACCCAACATTAAAGAAGAAGAATATGTGAAACGATGCCGAAATCGGGGGGAAGAACGTGATAATTTATTTACAGATATATTTTTTATTCCTTAGTTCCATTTCCTCTCTCAGGAGAAATGAATATTTGAAAAAAATTTTGTATGATGGTTATTTATGCCTGTTGGTATAAATAGTATTTGCATAATACTGCTCTAAATAAGGATGTGATGTATGTCTAATAAATGTAATTGAATGTAAATTGTTGTTTATTTTCAAACATATGCATTTAATCTGAATTATGATAACGATTATGATAATAATATGAATATATTACAAATAGAAATATGATCAAAATCCAGGCTGAACACATTTGTGGTGTTGTGTTGATGAAAAGACCAAATTCTAGTGCAAATATATTAATCATCGTGTAACATCGTCGTTTATAACATTATTACGCAAAGACAATATATACCAAGAGGTAGTCCCAAATAACCACCGTACAAAAATATAAAACATTTTAATATATATCAAATACTCATTTCTCGTGAAAGAGAAAATCAAAATAAATATTAAAGACTAAACCTGTAAACAAATTTTAACGCTCTTATTTTGGCATTGTTTTCATGTTTTCTTCTCCCTTAACACCATTTAAAGCGTTATTGATATATGTAAGCTGTTTAACAAAAATAACATTTTAACCTCCGTTCTAGAGGCCCACTTAAGCTCAAGTACATTTTTCTCCTGAATCTTTTTCTTTTGTCCTCGGACAGTACTTTCGCCGTTTGCAAATTCTGACGTCCGGTGGAGACAACTTGCTTACCACAAAGTTTGTTAGTTACATGCCAAAAGTGAGTGGTTTTCCACGAACACGCACTTCGGTTTCCTCCACTCGTACACTTGACCCGCCAATGTAATATAAGTGTACAGTTCTTCGGTCTTGCGATTGAAAGAGATTCCGTCTTAACAATGAAAGAAATAAATTCCTTCTTTCGTCAGATGAACCGTTTAGTAATCCAGACCAGTCTCATCCTAGCGCTGCTGTTTCTCCAAGTTGTCTCCCCTTCATCACTGGCAAATCGCTTGGTGTGCCTGAAAACGTGTCGCGCCAAAAGACAGGAATGCACAGCGTCATGTAAAACTCACATACAAGACGAAGTCAAGAGAAAGAAGTGCAAAGTGGGCTGTCGAACGCTGAGAATTCAGTGTAAATCTAACTGCAAGATCCGGAAAAAGACAGCTGCCGTCAAGCCGGAGGTTCATCGCAAGAAACAGAAGTATTTGTCCAGCAGAATTCCTCTAATACCGTGATGAACTAAAATCACACTTTGATAAATTCCATTGATGCCTTGAGAAGTTTTCACAGAAACGTTGATGAATTCTACTGATGTCATAATAAATGCCACTTATACATTCATGAATTCCAGTGATACCTAACAGAAACCCACTGATGCCTACATCAGTTCCACTTTGGTGAATTCAGTTTTGCTCTCTAAACCTTTAGGGAGAAATTGGAACCTGCCAAAACATTTCCGTGTACAAGTCAGTTTAGGATTGACCAAAAAATGGAATGGACCTATTTTATCATGGACTTAATTGTTTGTGGCCTACGGGCTGGACACAGCACTAAGTTGATACACAGAGGAATGCCATTATGGATGATATATTTGGCCATTTTCCCTCAACTGTAACAAATAATTCATTCCTCCACAAAATGAAACATTATATTGGCTTGTGAAAGACTATAATCGGCTGTGCACAAGATGTTATAGGGAAAACAAAGGGAGCTGTGTGGTGAAAACGTCAGTATTTGATTTGATGTGCGATTGCTAAGTATTTGGCAATGTCGGACAACCAAACATGTTAAACAAACTGTATTGTTTCAGATATAAGACACTGTTTGAGGAAGTGTTTATAGTGCTGCGAGAATATTTTTGACTGACTTGATTGAAAATTTGTTCTTATTTAATGTACTATGGCATATGAGGTTAACACCTTTAAATTCATTATCCTAAATGAGAAAAATGCTTTTTAAATAACGTTACTAATAAATATTTTACTGTGCTTTTTATTTTTGAACAAGTGTTGTCGAAGGTGTGAGTTCTTCTCTGCACACTGCTGAAATATGTCAGTGTGATGATTGGTGTTGCTACTCCACGATGCTGACTCGATTTCAGACAGCGAACATTAATTTAATTTAATAATCAAGGCTACTCAAGGGTGAGTATGAAACCATTGTTGTTGTCTTGTCTAGATATTTGTAAGTGTACCGTAATAGGTGTACTCGGACTAATGTTAACTGGGACTTGCGCCATCGATCGCTGCAATCGGTGATCATCTTAACATGCATACCCATACCTTGGTTGGTAATTTCTTGCGGAGATCGTAGGTCATTCAGCCAAGCACTTGGAAGCGAATTTTCTTAGCTTTGGCGTTAGATAATGGTATATATGTAGCGACGCTCGTGTTGTATTGCTGACGGTCTTGCTGGGATTTTCACCCTGTTCTGGGGACAGAAATTTGCCCATGACCCAACCCTCTACGCTGCAGTTTATCAAACACTGAGAGATTATGGATAGAAGGGATTGGAAGACCCGAAACATCCACGCAACGATGCTTAATGCCTACTAACCTGGCAACTGACAGGACCAAATGACCCGAGACCGGCTATATATTTGCAGACCAAAACCGTTTTGCACGACATTTGCAATTTTCTGTACACTAGTGGATGTTGTTTTGTGGAACAGGTTTTGAAATGTATTGTTTTATAGGTGTATCTTGATCTCAGATAGTCGGTAACTGCAGGCTAAGGGGGTTTCTGGCTCGCAGATTTTTGGATTGCCCGACGAGCATGGAAAGTAAGCATTCAAGACTCCTGTCTCATCAACTCCGAACACACAGCAGATACTCCAGGTTTAGAATTGAAAAACTGAAATTCCATTCTCCTTTGTGAATCGAGATGAAATAAACTCTTGAAGTAGTTTCAAATCCTACTCCATGGATAAAACCGAACGTTTCGTGGAAACGCAACAGTCATGTCCTCAGTACAGGACGAGAGGGGACTGGCCTCTCGTTGTAATCCTTACAGTTTTACAGGTTCCTCCGACTGATAACATCTGATAATCCAGGAAAGGGCTACGGTTTCCCACGAAATGCCCAACTTGAATATTTGGTGTATAAACAGGCCATAATCGTGTGACAGTCGTGCATGAACAACCGTTGTGTTTGATGTATGTCCCAATAATATCCAACGGATAATGAACGCCCCGGTTTATCCAGAGTGACCCGGTCCCCGCCCGCACCCTTCAAGTTAAACGCAGAAACCCAACAGTTGTCCCACTGAAGGGCCCCGGTTTCATTTTCTCCATAGATGAATTAACCGAGGCGTCGAAACCGACATTCGTATACCACCCGTCAACTAAAATAGGCTTTCCGGGTCAATAATCGCAAGACCAGTTTCCAAAAACGACAAATAATGCAAACCACCAAAGAATTAAGAAACTAGATAAAATATTAAAATTAGGTCAAGAGTCAACAGCTTTCAGTGATGACGAAAAGATGAATGTTCCAAGCGGATGAATGAAATCAGTTTCAAAATCGTGTACCCCATTATAGTACATATTGTGGCGATAATCAAAAGTGTATCTCAGTTGCGCTTTGGTTGCAACTGTTCCTATGTGCAACGTGGCGATCATGCTCAGCACGATGAACATAAGGCCCATAGCCCCGGTTAAGCGGAATTAGGGACAATTATGAACCAGAGTCCCAGAGATTCTGAACACTCCGTCCGTATTTACTCACAAGTTATGGTACTGATTGTAAAATTTAAGAAACTCCGAGTAAAGGCGTTTGTTGGAATATCCTTGACACACTAGTTTTTGCAATAACAACTTGTGACGTTGACGGAAATCATCAGACAGTACACAGGATCTAACAAATGCTACAGGTGGAGATGTATATTCGGTATATTGCTAGTAGGGATAATTCACAATATCAAAAGCGAAACTATCCCTCTTATCGTAATGTCGGCGTGGGAGGAAACCATTTTCGTCTTTGTACAGGTACAAGTCTAGATAAGATGCATTATCTGGAGAACCTGTAGTTTCCTTTAAATCCAACAAAGGTGGATATATATCTTTCACAGCCTTTGTTATATACGGGTTGTTTGCAGCTAGCAAATCTTCAATATACCGTTAGCTTTATGAGAAAGATCAAGGCTGATGAAGACCACTCTTTAATAACTTCTGCCTCTCGTATACATACGAGAACAGGTATAGGTCTGCCAAAAGTGGGACACAATTGGTACCCATCAGAATAACTTTACACTAAGGGTAAATGGTTTCCCCAAATTTGACATAGATATTATCAATGAGAATTCCAGTCGGTGTAACAGAAAACCCTTGTCGTCTTTGTGCTGGTACAAGTCCAGGTAAGATGTATCACCTGGAGAATCTCTAGTTTCTTTCAAATCCGGTTAAGGTTGATATACATCAATATTTTTCACTGCCTTTGTTAGATATCGCCGAATGTTTTGAACAGTTTAAATTTCCTTGACGGGTCCACGAACGCCGGAGAAGCACGATAAATGAGATGGATGTCTCGTTCTCGCGGGAAAAGCTGGGGTTTATCCCGAATAATCACGATTTTTCAATACGAGATCGTTCACAACTCATTCTGGGTTGACAGTACAGGATCTTTAGTGCATGAAGAATTAATTATTGTACCCTCGGTACGAAATGCTGTTGATCCTGCATTAAGAAAAGCGCGGACGGAATGCTGGCAAAACGGGAAGTTTTACCAACAAAACCGGTTAAGACATCAGCATATCGGAGGCTGCATAAACAAAACAAATCTGTCTCATTTGGCGAATCACACTTCGTTTAATTCTCATTGGAACTCATAAATATATTTCACTTTTTGCGAGAAATTGTTACAAAGGACGAGATTTTCATAATATCTAGCCAAATAATGATAAAGAAAAATGAAATTGGAATGCCGCCCGCATCAGTTTTCCACAATATCATGACAGGGAACGTACACTGACATAGGACAATAAGCAGTTCGATCAAATCACTAAGAATTTCTGTCCTCTACATGAAGCCTGTCAGTAACTCCCGCAGCAAACGAATCCGAATTCGAATACCAGCACTACCCGTGCATAAATTTTGCATATTCAATGCATTCCGAGATTCTCGTTGGTCTCTGGTTTCTGTGAGATAATTCTGGTAAATATTGTACGATTTTTATTAAATTTTGTCTATTTTATTGATTTATTGGATTGGTTGTTTTATGCCGTACTCAAGAATATTTCACTTATACGACGGTGGCCAGTATTAAGGTGGGAGAAAATCGGACAGAGCCCGGGGGAAACCCACGACCACCCGAGAGGTAATATTAACTTTTGTGTGCAGGTTGGCTGCATTTTGCGTGAGATTAATTTTTAAAACCAAGGGCATCCGTGCATAAGTTTTACATATTTATTTAATTCCTTCCTTCCGACGGAAGCAATTCTGTTTTCATGTTAATTTTGTAAAACCTCAGATCAAGTTCGAAAACCAGCCAGATTCGTGCATTGTAATAGTAAAAAGTCCTGTCTTTCCATGTCCAGATTTAATGTTTGATACATATATAGTTACTGAGGTGACGATGTGTCCATTTCTGGAGCGGCCATGGTAACCAGACTGCCATTACCCTGACATCTACCGTGTTTTTAACCGATACGACTGGGTTACAACTGTTTCTTCTACACGTGCATTTTTTGTTATTTTTGCTGTTGCGACGCACATTTGTCCATTTTCGCGGTTGTCATGGTAAACAGATCACCATTTTTCCTATACATATTATATACATATCTATAGATATAATTTCACGTCCGGGCCACAAATCGGCTTATTTCCCCACGTGTAGTTTTAATTTATGGTGGACATATAGATACAGAGATAATGGTGTTCGGGGTTTCTGCGTTAACTATGGTAGCTAGATTGCAAATATCTACCCCGTGTCTTCTACACAAATTGGAATATACAGGTATTTATTTAGCGCATATAGGGTTAACCTCAGTTCTTGCCTCTTATATCCAAGTTTTCCGCGGAAAAAAGACACGCAATCTTAAGTTGTGGGCCTTACACAATGACCATCGTCCTCAGGATAACAAAAAATTCAAGAAACAGAAAAGGACATAATTGCCCCTGGAGGCAAACTCCCATTAGCTGACATTGTTGCAATGTGTCAAAATTGTCGATCATACCGTATTTAATAAAACACACGCGTGAATACTCTGGCCAGGTTTCAAAAGTGAAGGTTTTTTTCCATCTATTTCTTATAAAAGTATGACTTTGTTATTTGCAACATGGAGGTAAAATATTTTACCTTCATGTTTGAAATCAGGTAAAAAAAACTGTGCTCACAGAACTTTGAAATCACGTTTCTCGTAACTTTTTCGTAAACCGAAGTTGACTTTAGTCATAAGGTGACGTCATTTCCAAGACGAAATATGAACCACAGTCTCTGATGAGATAGTGGCTCTACTGGTTGGGACAAAATTATCACAATCAATTACAAAATTAAAGCTGTTATCCAACAACATTGCCGGGGTCCAAGATATTACCTATTTACCATATCTGGTAATGCCATAACTTCATGGTAATAAGAAAGATAAAAAAACTGAACTGGATGTTGGTTCATCAGTTACATCACAGAACAGAAGTTTCAAGTCTTATAAGCTTATCCATACACAGGCAAACGTTACAGGAACACGCTTTACAAGAACTATATTCAGAGCTCAGGTGTACAAAAAATTGTGTGACGTAATTGGTGAACCGACATTATCAATATGGTCCATAAAACCCACCATACAATCAAAACATTTGACTGCATTTAATTTGGTGAAACATAATCCCCAGAAATCAGCGAAGGTATTTTCAGATACAGTTTTTAATGGTCTTTTCACTCACCATAGGCCTAACTTCATTTCCGAAGGTTCTTTCCCTTTAAAGGAACACGGTAAATTTTTACACATGCTCTGATTTCAGATGGTCGCATTTGTACACAACCAAAATTGCAGCTTGGTGGAAATGGTTAATGGCGCATATGTGAATTTGTTCACGGGGCCTCCGATATGCTGGTGACGTCATCGGTTTCGTTGCTCTTCTTGAAGCTTCCAGTTTTGTCAACCGTTTCGTCCGCTGAATTCTGGTAACGCTGCCGATTTTTATTAAAGAATTCCAGGACTTACCACAGGAAGTACCTAACTGAATAACACGACGCTGCCTGTCTTTTTAGCACATAGTCTTTATTCACAAAATACGAGATATTTTCAGTTTTGTACCAAACGTAAGATGCACCACCAAAAATGGCTAACGTAAATATGGCCTTGAGACACGCTTACAAACAGGCTGTCATGGAAACGGCATAAACCACGTTAAGGAAAATTTTTAAAACGTCATGAATAAGTGAACGCTCTGAGGGCAAACTGTTTATATTTTACCACTGCGTAAAATGTATATTAGATATATAAGTTATATATCGTCATGAACTGGGTACAATGAATATTATGATCTTTTGAAAAACAAAATGTCTTCCATTTCACATCGAAATGTTAGAGAAACATTTACCAGATGTGATGGATCAAGTGAGAATATTGTGGAAATAGATGTATTTGAATATAACCACCAGGCCAAACACGAATATACATGTATTTGAGATAATGGAAGCAGATGACAAAGTCTGATAATAAAGGCAGACAAAGTCTGATAATGAAAGCAGGTGACACAGAAATGAAGAGGTTTCAGGCTATTTAATGCTTCAACTATAGTTAACAGATCACTTTGATAATGACACCACTTCCAGTGTATTGCAACTTAATTATCTTTCATTTTCATTTTTCCTAGACACAATCAAGAAATGAATTTAGCTTTTACAGAAGGATGAAATCTGCATTAATGCTAAAGAAAATTTAAGCAAATTTTTTGGATTTTCGTAGTGTTTAACACCAGTTACACTCACGTTTTCAACAACAACAAAAAAACACAACATAAAAAAACATAGCACAAAACACCATGCTGTCTTAAACAAAAATAAACAAAATTATTTATCAATCACTTTAGACAACCTCCCTCCCCCCCAAAAATGTTCCAAAAATATGTCTTACACCAAAAATTCCAATTAATGGTTTAAAGAATTTTGTTTTGTTTTGTGAAAATATCTGCCTTTTATATATTACCATCTGGAATGATTAAAACAAATGTCATCAATACAGTGGTGAATGTTGAATTTTGTATGAAAGAATAAAATGTAGAAATCTATGTCAACATACCAAGCACCAATAGGCTAATATATCCACTGTCGAAACAAATTTTGTACATTCATAATTACCTCCTTCACATCGGCATAAAACTCTATCTGGATGCCTTTAAACACATCTGGCCAAAAACCCTATGGGATAGAGCTGAGCACTCCTGGCCAAAAACCCTATGGGATAGAGCTGAGCACTCCTGGCCAAAAACCCTATGGGATAGAGCTGAGCACTCCTGGCCAAAAACTCAACAGGGAACAGATCTAAACAAATATGGCCAAAAAAGGGGATATTCTAAACACGTGGTCAAAAAGGAGAAAAATATAAGCACATATTGCCAAACCCTCAAAGGAGAAAGTTGTAAACAAACATGATCAAAAACTAAAAAAGACCATAAAAGATGATTTTCTACTTGACCATAACAGAACAAAAAAGTTAAATGGGATGTATGTGAACAAATCCGAACAATTAAACTTATAAAGCTCTTAAAGTTCTATGAGGACGTGAATAGTTTTCTACAGAACTGTTTATTGACTATTATTTTCCACTTCACCTATGAATGCATATTCTGGTGATGAAGTATTAATCTTAGAAGATTTCACAAGAACAAAGACAAAAGAAATAACCAATAAGACATAATCCATGTTTGGATACTAATGAGTACAGCCAAATGCTTGTTAGTCCCTCTGCCCTCCTAAATCCGCGCAAACAGGTTTTCTGTGCAGATTTCTTTTATACTGCTGTATTTTGCCCCAAACAAAGAAATCCTAAGCACTACCTAGACTGAAAAGAAATGGCACATAATATCTTGCCCCCATTAGAAACTATTTGAGTTTGTTGTGTGTTGGAATCATGTATTATACGAATGGAAAATGAGTACATTTTCAGTGCCACAGGGTTTAGTTTTCGACAGTTATTTTTTGGCTATTTTGCTTGTATGTTTCTATGCATTTATTGAAAAATGTATTGAATGTATTGATAATTTAGTCAGTATATGGGTGTGCAGAGACTTCAGTGTTGCTGTTCTACAGCCTAATCTCTGATTTAACAGACACTAATCTAAAGGGAAAATCTTATTAGAAAACATGGCAAGAAAAAGACTTACACAACAAGAAGAACACAGAATTTGTAAATATGTCAAATACAGACAGTAGACAAAATCCACAAAACACTCAAGTTAATATTGCAAAATATAAATGGATAGAAAGCACCTCAATAAACATGTAAAAATGTTACAAAATATTTGAGAAGATGGGCCATGTGACCTTGCAGTGATTAAGCACACAACAGATCATTAATATAATTTACTAAGAAAATATTTCAAGGCATCTACATGTAAATTATAAAGCTAACTGTATATGCATTTGATGTATTAATTTATCTGTTCAACTGCAAGAGTTGTACATGGAGATCTTTAAACCTCAAAAACTTGACCCTCAACTGAATTGTCATCACTTTGTAAGATTGCAGATTTTTAATGTTAACATGACCTGTTCTTATCACTTTGACCTTTAATCTCCATTTTTTAAGGTCAAGATAATTTTGTATGTATTTTAACCTGCCATAACGACAGTTGGAATATAAGTCTTCTTTTTTTTCCTTTTCCCTGTAGCTTGTTTACCACCCTTTAAAACTCTATTTCAACATCTGTTTCAAAAACAATTTTCACTTGACATGTAACATTACATATACACATATTCACACAAACAAAAATTCATATAATATGCCTTTTTAAAAAACACTTCTAAACAGAAAGCGCATGAGGAGATCTAGGAGAGATTTATAAACTTCGTCAAAGAATTACTGAACTAAAAACAGCAAGAGCATGATGCAGATATTCAATATCACATAGTACAATCTATTAAACAGCTTCATTATTGGACAAATTCCTGTCCCATTAGAAACCGTTATCACATCTTCTAATCACATGTCGCCTGCCTTCCATCCCTGGATCTTCACAAGGGTGGAGCAATCTGAAAAGAAATAAATTTGATTTCAATCACTTCCACAACTTGCTTTTCCCTGAATTTAACTGTTTACCTCAAGCCATTTCAGTGCCATTTTTTAAAATGACAACTCTGTAAACACACTGGAGATATATGTAAACACCATGTCTCAGTTGTCGTCTTCCTTGTCTTTGTCAACCAATGATACTGCCCCAATCTCCCTGGCCGTTTCCAGAATATGTTAAGCCCAACTCTTTATATTCATACATTAGAGAGTTCCTATCCTATCAATGATAACCCACATGTAGGTTATCAAATGGTACAGATCAAATGTTACATAATCATGCTACTTCTCTCCTTTTGCTGCTAGTGAGTCTTAATACTAAACATTTCTCCAATGAAAGTTGCACATTTTGCCAAATTCCACGAGTTTAGTTGATATTTCAGGTTTGACTGGAAGCCAGGGTGATATTGTCCCACAAAAATGAAAATTTTAGCACCCAAATTATTTCACATGGCATATATACACTACTACAGGCCTCCCAGTGACTCTCTACCAGAACATAGGGCTAAAAATAGGGGGCTAAATTTACAAATAATAGGGCATACACAGGGTAAATATAGTTTACATTCAATGATGTCATGAGGCAGTTTGAAAAACACATTAAATGTTCATGTACATGAGCATAACCCTATTTTCTCCATTATGTCCGTTTTAGCATTGAACATAACTATATTAAGACTGTTAGTCGTAACAGATGATTTACACGTGCCAAAGTATCAATTTCATCGCACATCAATCAAGCAGGACATACCGTCTTGTCATAATAACAGCAGAGACACGTTTTAGGTGACTTCTGGTGACAAAAGTTGTTAGAGGAAGCCAGGATAAACTAAATATTAGTCTTTTTTGTTTTATTTTCACAAAAATTCCTTGTGTTGCTGGCAGAGGGAGCTAAACTACTATCCCAGCCCAATAGGTGAAGGTCAAGGGGCCACCAAGACCTCGGAAGCTCTAGTATTTCAGACAGCAGCAGAGACACGTTTTTCTCACATTTCTGGTGACAAAAATTACAATAGGGAGCCAGGATATATTAACTACTAGACTCCTTTGTTTTAATTTTTTCATAAAAATTCCTTATGTTTGCTGGATGAAGTAGCTAAACTACTATCCCAGCCCAATAGGCAAGGGTTCAAGGGCCACTCAGATAGCTGCACAGACGCATTTTAGAGATTTCCGGTGACTAAAATTACGACAGGAAACCAGGATAAATGACACTATTAATACTTCATGTTTAGCCCATTTTTGTCTATGACAGGAAGCTGTAATAAACTGCATATTTGTATTTATGCGAAAATTTTATCCCGCTCTACACATACTCATGCCCTGTACAGAGTATTTGCAAGACTGGATACAATTTTTGCGACCCAATATGCAAAAAAAGTTTGAATTCAAGACATGGCGACATTGGCTCGAACAGTTCGGTTTTAAAAGTTTAACCGCCTGGATTACTGTTGAAAGATGGTTTACGGGTGCCGGCTTTGCTATTTTTACAAACAGGCTGACACAAGGAATCGGCTCATACCAAATGTAAGGTAGGGTTCGAGGTCTTATTTGAAGTGAAATTTTCACCATGGACTTCTATCGGACCGGTGTTGGGTGCCATGGTAACGTGCCATGAGTACTCCTGTAGGGTGTATGTACAGTTCCGACACATGATAATCAACATTTTAATAATACGTGACCTTATCAGGTAAAAATATAGGGAGTATAGGGTAAAATCAGACAAATTTGGAGGAATATTGGGAAAAATAGGGAACCACCAAAAATACAGGGAAAAATAGGGCTGCTGGGAGCCCTGCCACTAAAATGCATTTTTCTGGGCGAAACTAGAGGTAATTTACTGTTATCCTTACCCACTTTTCAAGTTTGCCGCACATCATATCATGAGAATACAGTGCTGTGTAAATAACTTTGAGAACTTACCACACAGAGTTGTCCATTCTTGCCTTTCTTGACACTGTACATGTTGCCCTTTGTAAACTCAATGTTCCCCTGTTTGCCACTCATCATGTCATGGTTAATGCTGTGAAAAAAATATAACACACACATGAAAGCATCAGCCATTTTTCCCCGTCCATTTTCTCCACTCTGAAGCACAGTGACGTCACAAGCAAGATAGGTGCTAAATGTCCTCTGATTGCTATATGTCTACATTCCACATAAATATATACGTGGTACAACACCCTCATCTGTATTTAATATGGAAATATAACAGTTACACTGAGCAGCAAAAAGAAAGAATCTGTGACATTACTCTGGTTCAGCCTGTTCAATATGGTTCAGAAAGTTTAATATAGTTCAGAAAATGGTCTGTACTTTTAACATTCGGTAAAGACAAATTATTTCATCTGACTTGATTGTTGTTCCTCTTCCGCGCTCAAGAATATTTCACTTATATGACGGTGGCTAGTATTAAGGTAGGAGGAAACTGGACAGGACTGAGGGAAACCCATGACCATCTGCAGGTTACTGGCAGACCTCCCGAGGTACGGCCTTAAGAGAAACCAGCATGAGCTGGAGTTGAACAGTGGTTGCCTTGGTGAGAGGCACCTAGTTCATTACACTGCACTAGTGTGCTAGACCCCTTGGGCACGGGTGCCTCATTACTATTTTAATCACTGAAAAAAAAAACGCCAATAAAAAATGAAGACCATACTTGGAATCAGCAAGAAATGGCCTTTGAGATGATGCATACTTTGTTTAAAAGTGGTCTGTTCTTTTTACCGTCGGTAAAGACAAGTTGTCTTCCACCAACATCTTTATGTATACACATGCGCTTGCATGTCTCCCATAGGAATTAAAGTACACGACTTGCCAATGGTTTATGGTTATCCACGGGCATTATATAAACAAACAAGACAAACTCATGGGAACGGCAGTAGAAACCGCTTGGTCTGCAGTAAACTTACTTTCCGGTATTGGCGATTTTGATCACACTGCTGATATTACCGGCCATTGCGATCTTTGTGACAGCTTCTATCACGTAATCAGACTGAAGAATGAGGTCGCCCTGAAAACGCATTCGACTGGGATTAACAGTAACTCCACAGAAAAATGTACTTCCCAAACATCCCCAAAGCCGTATATATTTAACCGGCTAGTTCCACACGATGGTATAATTCTGGTTACTAAAGTCTGCTTGATACCTGATGTAGCCTACATTTACAGCTATCTGTGGCAACAACAACAGCAGCTATCAATCTTTCGCACAACTGGGTATTTTTTCAACACATAACATTGTACCAGCTTCTGATTGTAGACTGCAAGGCAGAATCACTAATCTTAGGTGAACATGTGCTTACCAAATATAAAAATTGTACATCTGGAAATTAATTCTCCTTTCTCTGTTTCAGCACTTGTAACAATGTTTCACTTGTAACAATGTTTCACTTTTAATTCATCTTTCCCAAGTAAAACAGGCCTACACTGAGCTATTTCCAAGGTAATTTGTTACATCACCATGCATGTGCCCAGCACAAAAGAAATAAAACACTACAGATTTAGCTGGCATAAACAGATGTGTGTATAAGCTGAGCAGGGGAAATTTCTTCCATGTTTCAAAAGACATTCTTCCCTTCAACTCACAAACACCTTTAGACACTGTATAAAGTTAAGATCATTGAGTGTTCAGTTGATCAGCCTACATCAAATGATTGGTGAATTCATATTTAAGAGTCAATACTCCAAATAATACCTTTAGGCAGGAATCAACTGTCCAAATAATTTGGATGGGGGTGGGGGAGGAAGGGGTAAATATGACCAGTACAGAGGGGGATCAACTCCAAATAAGGGAGTGGGCTAATACTTTTGTGGGGAACCAAATCTCCAAATGATGTTTGAGCTATCACTGCATAGAGGAACCAAATCTCCAAATGATGTTTGAGCTATCACTGCATAGAGGAACCAAATCTCCAAATGATGTTTGGGCTATCACTGCACAGAGGAACCAAATCTCCAAATGATGTTTGAGCTATCACTGCATAGAGGAACCAAATCTCCAAATGATGTTTGAGCTATCACTGCACAGAGGAACCAAATCTCCAAATGATGTTTGGGCTATCACTGCACAGAGGAACCAAATCTCCAAATGATGTTTGGGCTATCACTGCACAGAGGAACCAAATCTCCAAATGATGTTTGGGCTATCACTGCACAGAGGAACCAAATCTCCAAATGATGGGTGGGTTATCACTTCACAGGGGAACCAACTCTACAAATAATGAGTGGGTTATGACTATGGAGGGGATCCAATTCTCCAATAATGGGTGGGTTATCACTACACAGGGAACCAATTCTCCAAATAAAGACTGGGTTATCACTACACAGGGAACCAATTCTCCAAATAAAGACTGGGTTATCACTACACTGGAACCAATTCTCCAAATAATGGGTGGGTTATGAATACACTGGAACCAATTCTTCAAATAATGGGTGGGTTATCAAAACACTGGAACCAATTCTCCAAATAATGGGTAGGTCATTACTACACAGGAGAACCAAATCTACAAATAATGGATGAGTTAACACTACAGTGGAACAATATCTATAAATAATGGGTGGGTTATCATTACATCAGGGGAACCAATTCTCCAAATGATGGGTAGGTTATTACTACACAGGAGAACCAAATCTACAAATAATGGGTGGGTTATCATTACACAGGGGGAACCAATTTTACAAATAACAGGCGAGTTAACACTACGCTGGAACCAATTCTCCAAATAATGGGTGGATTATCACTACCCGGGGGAACCAGCTCTACAAATAATGGGTAGGTTATCACTTCACAGGGGATCCAATTCTCCAAATAATGGGTAGGTTATCACTGAACAGGGGAACCATTTTCTTCAAATAATTGGTGGGTTATCATTGCACGGGATCCACTTCCCTAACTAATGGGTGGTTAATACTGAAGTGTAGGGTGAATTACTTACTGAATGAATGGGTACTTAATAGGGGAGTTAATACTTAAGAATGAACTCTTGATGTAATGATATTCTCCTAATGGATTGACTGATACTATATGGTGATGACAAGAAATGAGTGCGTGGGTATTCCCAAATTGATATATAATAGGTGGCCTGGCACCTAACAGATGAGATAATACTCAAGGGTATAAGGACTGCATTTCTCCTAAAGTTTGGCATAAAGAAATCCCATTTCAGAAGGCAATAAAGCTTTTAAACTGATACTTTTGAAGGCAACACTTAAGTTTTTCCAGTAGCACATTAAACAAATTTCACAAAAAACTTTTAAGTGGCCCTATAAGGTTCATGAATCAATTAATCATGAAAAGTGTGACTCTTAAAAAAGTCTAAAGTTTAGGTGAAATAAAGTTCATGTGGCTAAAATTGGTATTTAATTGTTATTAATATACTGGTGGATACAGATTACACATAAATGGACCTTAATGGAAAAGTTAGCTCAAGACTGATGTGTAAATATCTCCAGATACTGACAGACAGCTGCAAACTAGGAGTACTTTCACTTAAATTATAGACTTCTTAAAATGGCAATGAAATGTTATCAAATGTTTTAATTATGAAGTGGGCTTTGAAGACTAAATCAAAAATGGCAGTGTATTCTAACGTCTTTTCTTTTTTGCTAAATTGACATGCAAGTGAAATGATTAAAAATATAATTTAACTCTTTGCCACTCCAGCATTCAAAACTGTGTTTAAAGCAGAGAACCTGAACATAGGAAATATGGTCCATAAAGCCCAATACAGAAGTTACCTTATAAGAGAAGTATTATTCTGCTTAGTTTTCAGCTGTGTTTCTGATGACCATTAAATTATAGCTGTCTTTCACTTCACCTACTAATATAATGAAAAGTGTAAGTTAATTAACCCCCTGACACACGTATACTGTATGTTAGTCAAAATTAACAATTCATGTGCAGTGTTTGGAAGGTTGAAAAACTAAAACAATATCGAAAGTGAAATTTAATAAGTAGTAAACCATAACAGCAACTATTAAAAGGTGTAAGTGCATGACTGATTGATTGATTTCAGTGCACACTGGAAAATGATATCTACCCGGCACTTTGCGTAAATGTTGTTATTCTCAGACTCATCGGGCTGAAAATAATGGCAATGATTTTTTTACTCAAAATAAAAAAAAAATTAAATGAATTATAAAAATAAAATAAAAGTAACCATAGCTGTTACTTCTATTCAACTACATTAAATATTTGGGATTATTGGTATATAAGCTAATTTGTCACACCCATCAAACACAAAAATTGATTTGTTTCAAAGTTACGCATTGCAATCTAATTATTAAGCTCACACATATAGCATAGTGTTTGTGTGCATGCGTATAACCAGGTTGGATTTATTCCCCTATATGTACATGTACAAGGGGAAATAACTCCGAGACATGTCCTGGATTGTGCTTTTACAAAAGTCAAACAAAGGAGACAATTGCTTTGAACTATACATTGTTTTCTTTTTTTTTACTAATATTGTGCTTGCACTTTGTGTGTTTACAAGAATGTGTGAGTTCTAAAATGCTTTTTAAACATTTTTAGAAAAACAAGGATAAGGTTTAGGTGCTGTGGCACCTGACAATAAACAGCTGATTGTGATAGTGTAATATCAAATTGCCAATGCAAAAAGATGGCAAAATGATTTCTTCAGTTTAATCTCTCTAATGAATAAATTCTGTATTAATCATATCAGAGACACCAAAATTAAACAACAGGGAGAAACATAACACATGCTATGTGTTCAAATAATATTAATCTGTCAATACCTGTATACATGAGAATAAATAATTATACATCAGACACATGCATTTATTTGTAGTTAAAAACAGCAGATTTAAATACATATTATATACATGTCAAAAAACAGTCCAACATTTCAAATCAAAATTAACTCCAAAATAAACCAGTAAAAAGCAAAGTATTTTGATAGGAATTAGGAAAGTGCAAACAAAAGCAGACAAGTGGAAAGTGTTAGAAAGTGATGAGTATGAAGGGAACTTGTTAATGGCTGCATCAAATATATTAAAGTGCTCAACAAATGCCTCCCCTGTTTTATCTTATTACACACCAATCCAAATGGCCACAAAAGAAGTGCTTGACTTTATAAAAATACTTGTCAGAGGGTAAGTTTTAAATATAAAATGTTGTTAGAAGTACATAACAAGACCATTAATTTTAAATATATTTTACTAAAACAATGTTTTTTGGATGTAGATTAAAGAATTCTGGGAAGGGATTTAATTGACACCTTAACTGTTGCCATGGAGACAGACTCATACCTTGTGCCCATCCTCCCACTGTTCATCCATTTCTCTCTCCATAACCTGATGTCAGAGGTCAGGGGTGAAGGGTCAGGGGTTAGACAGGATTAGTAGACAGAGCATGATTGGTGCCAGTTAAGACCACAATTCAGTGATACATCACAAGGATATGTTGTAATGTAAACACACACATAGGGCAAATCACACTTGACTCTGGTTTCATATCATTTTACTTTCTGCCTTGAAACTCATTAATTTATTTTAACTTTTTGCCCGAAATTGTCACAAAAGATGAAATTATCATAAAATCCAGCTGAACATTGATAACGAGATTTGAAAATAGCCGTACCAATATTCCACAACATTATGACGAGAAACAGGAGATCAAGTGTCATAGGCCTGAGTATATGGATACTACAAGGTACTTGTGTATAAAAACCACACATCCAACCAACTTGGTAAAATAAACCAGTAAGGTGCAATATGGTAAAACTGATTTTTCTAGTCCATGACATGGCATCATATTGGTTATAGTAGCCAACTCTTGCTTCAAAGCATGAGTACTGAAAATATACTCCCATACCTTATTTTCTTACCCATTACTGAATATTTTGATATATTTCCAGATAAAGATTCTTTCCTTATACCTGGTTCATTTCATATTTCTAAAACTGGACAACCTACTTTACCTGGCCAATACTTATCAATTTCACCTGACAAATTCAGTTATTGCAGCTGCACTTAAGGTCGACATTTTGTATGCAAAAAAGGCTGAGAACTTCAGGTGTTTTTAGGAACACTTCTGAGTTATTCAGTTAGTTAAGCCTCAAATAAAAATCATGCCATATTCTTCCAAAACTATGACGATCAAAGGAAGACTGGCATATGAATACTCAAGACAACGATGTGTTTTAAATTGTACAACAGATTACATGTACATACATTATTTTTATTGTTAATATGCAGAAGTAGTTACTGTAATTCTTCAACCTCTTCCTGTGTTTGCAAAGCATTTATTCAAGTATATTCTGAAGGCATTCTTCTGTGCTGATTGACAAAATTATACTTTTTGTGAAGACCTGAAACTGGCCAATCAAATACCTGGAAATGTAATTTTGTACCCCAAAATCAAGGTAAAAATATGCATAAATTGGACTGAAAGTTGCTCTTTCATATGCGGAAAGGTTGCAGAATTAGGGATAGGGATTAGGCATAGTTAAAAAAGCAACAGTTAAAATGTGTACGAAATAGATGAGAAGTCTGTTTATGAAAGAGATTAACAAATCAGAATAACAAAATCAACAACAACGATCTGCTTGAGCAAGAATCTTTATCTGATACATGACCATTCGCACACATTTTTGTGAATCAAAGTAATACACTTCTTTAACTGAAATTTAACGTTTGACTCAAGTATATCAATGTTATATGCAACTTTTCTGAAAGGCAGACACACATCTACATGAAGATTACAAAAGACTGGGCCGCATTTCCCGAAACCTCACATTCAGCAAATTTCTTTAGCTGGTAGTTTTTTCTTCCTGAAGTCCAACATGGAGTATTTCTTCACAAAACTTGAGTCTAACTTAAGTTGCTTTAGCAAAACCCTTTTGCTGAATTAGGAAAGCTTAAAGGGAAAAAACCACATATAAATGAAGTTATGGTGAGTAAAAAGGCCATTAAAAACTGCATTAAAAAAATACCTTCCCTGAATATTTTTTTACCAAATTAAATGCAGTCAAAAGTTTTGTTTGTATGGTGGGTTTTTTGGACCATATTGATAATGTGATTCACAAGTGATGTCATGCTGCCTTTTCTATGGTCTTAAAGCAAAAATTTAATGTCATATTAACATTTTCACACACAGGCAAACATTACAGGAGTACTCTTCACAACTTCATTCAGAGCTGAACATAAACCTGCACACAAAATTGTGTGAGATCACTGGGGAACCACATTATCAATATAGTCCATACAAACCACCACACAATCAAAATATTTGACTGTGTTCAATTTGGTGAAAAAAAAAAAAAAAGTGAGTGAAGGTATTTTCAGAGACAGTTTTTCATGGTCTTTTCACTCACCATAACTTCATTTTTGAAGAAGTCTCGTGAAATTGGGGCCCAGGTTAAACGCTACTCTGATTTGTCAGCTGCTTGTATAGCATCACAACATTACTACCGTAGTCAAACTAGCAAAATAAGCTTTCCTACAGAAACAACAGTGAAAAGAGGAAGTCTTCTAATTTATTCTGTGCTGATAACAATGCTCTTGAAGAGAGTTCAAGGAACCTAACAAATGCAAAGAGGAGTAGGAATTTGCCACAAACATGTCAAGGAATGTTGACATGATATGTGGGTATTACCATGGGGCTAGAACGTCCACATAGCTGAAGGAGTGTATATAAATATATTTAATTAGAATTTTTGACCAGACTGTCATACCTTGGATCCGTTTTCTGCCATGGACACGATAATCACAAATATTCCATCTGTCAGTGAACTCAGTACAATACCTGAAATATATACATAAATAATGCCTGTAAAATGTTCATCAGAGCGCAGAAAAAGTTCACACAAACATACAAGTGTTCTGTGGTGCTTCAAACTCCTCAAGAATGTTGATTTTTTTTTATTTTCATACTTGTTTAACTCCATAGTGTAGAAATTTTTAACCTCCAAAGGGTTAATAATGCAATAATTATATGTCAGAATAAATTACTTAATATTGCTTGGTTCCCAAAGAGGCTTGGTACAGAATTCCATTAGTAATGCAAATCACTGACTAAAGTATGTCCATAAAACAAACGAAAAATAAAAAACGTTTCACAGCATATATGGCTATGTAAATGTAGAAATGTGGAGAAAATTATCAATCTGCAAAATTTTCCATATATGGCTGTAAAAACTGATTAGAAATTCTCATGACGATTACAGTGTACATATTTTGATGCGCTCTCTGCAAAACTTACCTTTCACAAGAGAGTAAGGGATTTTGTCTTTGGTCTTAAAATCCTTGTCATTGAGAACGTAGATAGTTTTATCTGTCACTATCATCACCCGATTTCTGGGCTTGTAACCATGACGATCAAATTTGGTGACACTTGTACAGTACTGAAAAATACACAATATGGAATAGTATCAACTAAACTTTGTGACAAGTCATAATGCACACACCTTTATTTCCTACATGTAACCTTTCAACCCTTGGAACATAGGCAATCTCACATTCCATGTTTGAAATTATACTACCAAGATGGGTTTGTTTACTTACCTAAATTGTGTTTTATGCCATACTCAAGAATACTTCCCTCATATCAAAGTCACCAAATTATGACCCATGACTATCCACAGGTTGCTGGGGGACCTTCCCAAGTACGACCGGAGAGGAAGCCAGCATGAGCTGGACTCACATCGATCGCATTTGAGGCACCCGGGCCATTTTGCCACAATTGGGCACTAAACCCTTCGGCCATGAAGGCCTCTACCACTATGTGTAGTTAAAACCATGTTTACATACAGCTACTGGTGACAACACTTCTAAGGCCTCACCATAAAATACATTTTGTGACAAATAGTAAATTAAATGCCGTTAAAACCATACATATCCATCAATCTTGTCAAATATGAACAAGTAAACATCAATTTCTAAGGCCTTTTCACTGACCCTGTTCAATGAGCCAGCTGTTTTGAGTGAATATGACTGGGATTTCTATGACATGAAATAACTGTAGAAACACTTCATGGAAAATTGAGGCACATGTTTGGCAAGATATATGGGTATGGTGTTATTTTTTACCTAACATCTGAGCATAAATCTATAGAATTGTTCAGGTGGCTCTTACATGGGTTTGAAAGGTCTTACCAGCACTTTTTCATCTGCCTGTTTTATGGTGGCTTCAAAGACACTGGTCCTCAGAGATTCATGGTGAGCCGCTGAAACAGGTAAAATGTTTATTTGTCCTTTATACTTCATGATTGTTCCTCACACTGAATGAAAGCATGATTATGGCTTAATGTTGGCAATATCTCAGAAATATTGGGTTGACCTCTCTCACGTGGATGTTCTTATGAAATCATTAATGCAATGTAGTACAAAGTTACACGAAACTCAGGATATTAACTGCAGAATCCAAAATCAAAATTTTCCACCATGTAAACATTAACCTCATTTAATTTTAAACCATTTTCAAGAAATCACCAAAATATTAAATAATAATGTTACCTGATGTCTTTTTTTTCAGATTTTCAACGATATTATCAATATTTTTTACAGCTCATCAGTGGGAAAAAAATTTCCCCGACAATCAATTTTGAGGCAAAATGGTGACATAAAACCATACGATTGAACCAACACAGGACGGAACCCATGACCCCTGCTTTATGATTAACCATTTTAGCACTGTTAATGTGCTGAACCATTACTGGGGAATGGTCGCTGCCACAGATGTGCCACAGACTCACCTAATCTGTTATCTACAAATGATTCCTTGACACTGTATGGGTAGGATTCTTTCTTCCCTTTGAAAATGTTTTCTGCTACAACTTTCTGTTCAAGCTGTGAAAAGAGAGAAATACAGAAGAGATAAAACTGATTAAATTCTACAGCGATTTGGTATGTAGAATGCATACAAGTGTAGGACATAAAACGGAAATTACGAGAACTCGAAAAAATAAAATCTTTAAATCTGCACAAATAATTTAAAGAAAAAAAAAAAGAAACAAACAAAAACAGGTGAGCCTCATTTGACCCAAAAATGACAGACAAGTTATGCCTGTGAGTTTAAGAAACGACAGAGAGCTTACCTGTAATTTGCGACTGGGGGAGATTGTTTTGACATATTTCAGTGTCAGGTTCCTCATAGCTAGTTTCTTCAGAAGTTCTGAAGTCTGTAGTAGAAACATAACCCTGTATTACTGCCTCAGAACATTAGACATGCACACAGCTTACCTAACCGGTCAATTTAAGGGGACATTTTTGAACGAGGTCCAAATCTGACACACGATTTGAACATATTCTACTTAAACTAAAGAAAAAAGAATTTGAAGTCCTGGAACCACAAAGTATGCATGATAATTAAGTTTTAAGTGTGAACTTCTGTCATTGCACAGCCCAATTTAGCATGTAAGGCTCTTACCTCCACAAGGAGCTCTGGAGGTGTCGGCCATTTCTTGTCCAGGACAGATTTGGGCGCTTCCTTCTTAAGCCGCTCAAGGTAGTTGATCTTCGTGTACCTGATGAAGTCTTTGTTCTCCTCACACTCAGGCTTCTTCCTGTACATGAACCCTTTGATGAACCTGATAAATAATCAAGAGAATGAACCCTTAGATGAACCTGAGAACAATCAAGTACATGGACCCTGTGATGAACCTGACAGCAATCAAGTACATGAACCCTTTGATGAACCTGACAACAATCAACACACATAAGGGAATCACTCCATATAAGTAATCTTTGGCTTCATTATGGCACTGTAGCTGTTTTCCACATATCTGAATTTTATATGTTTTTATATTCCACCATTCATCAACGTCATGAATACACAAAAACTGATTAACACAGTGTGATGCAGTCCAATCTAATGAAATCTTCAGAGAAATTTACATGATTGACATATAATAATTTGAGTTACACCAAAAAATATTTGGTGACATTAAATTCAAATTGATGAAGACAGCATGGCTAAATCAACCGGAAATTTATTATCATGCAGTTACTTTTCAAAGAGAATTTGCACTCTGCTCATGGCCTATCTTGACGACTTACTTTCTGATAATCTCGACAGCCCGTTTTCGTCGTTCTTGCGCTTTGATGGCAGCGTATCTCCTCCAATAGCACTGAACCATTATGGCTGTGAGAAAAGAGAAAATAAAGAGAGAAAAAAACATTAGCAGGAATATTTCTCTGTAAAAATGATCGAAGGTAAATCTTACAGAAAATTCAAAATTTGATCATGTGCCACTTGTTTTAAATACTATTCAGTCAAAACATCAACAAACGGTTTGTAACTCACCAGATAATCTCATCTTCAAATAGACTTTTCTTTGATGGAAACACCTGTATTTGGCTTGAATCGTTGTGGCTGAAACAATATCAAATGCTCAGCATCTGAAAAACCAAATAGCCCCGGTCTTGCGGGAACTTTCTAGGGTATTATCGCACTAAACACACATAACTACCATGACAACCTGCACAGTATAATTTATTTATTTATTTCATTGCGGTCTTACGCCGACTTCAAGCATATTTTACTCATACCACAACGGCCAGCACCAGGTTCGCAGAAACCAATGACCATAGACAAGTTGCTGGCACACCCAGTAAGCTATTAAAACATACTGTTGTTTTCAAAGTAACATTTATATGTCCCTACACACACTTTTTTAATACGAGACTCCGCACTCTACCTACATGCGCACTGCTACTTACAGATGAGCACTTCTGAAGCTACTCTACGTTAATAAGACACCCCTCTATATGAAAACAGATAGAGTCTGGTGCAGAAAATCGCATACCTAATCCATGTTTCCGGGCTTGGAATGCATCCTCTGTGGCGAACAACACACGTGGGAACCGAATGAAGAGTTTTGTTCTGAAAACAGGGGAGATGACTCATCATTACACAGCTGCATTAGGTATACACATTGTGGATAACATTTTGATAGGCCAGAGAACTGTACTTGTACACAGTTGCAGGAATGCAGTAAAGTAAAGGGTAAGCTTCCTGAGATAAATTGCAGCAGGAGTTTGTGTTGGGTAAAACTACAAAAAATGACCAAAAATGTTGTCCTTGACTAAGTTACTTATTTCACCTGGTTGTGAGAGTTAAATTGGTCTCGGGAAGGTATTTTTGGGTTGGTTTGGAAAGTATGATGATGTCCTACTGAAAGATGTAAGTTTAGAACAAAAAGTGATATTTTATGACCTTAATTTAGCTTTAAAATTGCACTTTCTTGGAAAAATTACAATAAAATACCAGTTACTGTATTTCAGTAAATATGACAATGCCCTGTGTGAGTGGAGGCGTATCACTGGCGACAAACAGCCACTCAGACTCACTTTCCCATCCTGTAGTCATCCTCCTGGTACTGAAGGTGATTCACCAGTAACTGGACACCTTCCTTCTCTGGGCCAGGGTAATTAGGCCAGGTGCTGGGGCACAGAGACTTGTACCTGAGGACATAATGAACATACAAGTAAGTACGTGGGTAAGGGAAAAACAAGCTCATTGTCATGTTACTAAGAAGGAATCTCCACTTGTTAGGATCAATTTGATAGGATTATTCTTGATTCCATCTGCAAATATGATACAGTCTTTAATAGGGAGCTGAAATGTTGGCTTAAATGATTTATGTTGAAAAAAAAATTTAGTTTCACAAAAGCATGCCCAGTTCCTCTGAAATATTTTCTTATGTTCCAGGCAAATGAAAACTCATGCTCTCTGTTGTCATCTTGGAGAGAACTGTAGTTGCCAAGGTGACAGAATGAATTCTTGTCCCAATGCTGATTGAGAAAAAAAAGGAAGAAGCATTGTTTTTTGATCCCCTTAAAATGCTACGAGTTTTACACTTGTTGCCTCTTCTAGGCAATATTTTATCAACAGACTTTTGCTACAAATTCTAACCATGGAGAACATCTCACAATTATTCTGCTACTGATAACTACTCCAGCAGTACCTTTTGAAGAAAACTTCGTACGGTCTGCGGTAAGCGAACCCCGCTCTCCGTACCCTCAAATTCTCCATCAGCCCCAGATACTTGACCTGGTGGTTCACAATCTTCTCATCAAATATGGCTGAGAAACAAATCAGAGGCAAAAAGTTTGTTATATTCATTGATACATGTATCAATTTCTTTCGGTCACATAAGGACCTGTTTCGCAACGTGATTTTAGTGGTACAACTACATGTGCACATTTGAAAGGCAAGCACCTTTAACCACTTGACAAAAACTCCCTCCAATGTGATATTAAGAAAACCTTCCAAAATGTAATAATAATAATAATAATAATAACAATAACAATAATAATGTAATCTTACCAAAGTTACCAATACATACAATATATCAGTGTCTTCTAATTCTTGGTCCACCTATATTATCATATTGCATACACTTGGCTAAGAACAAAGAATTTTCAGCCCAGATTTAATCACTGATTAGGTATTTCATTTCAGTGCTCCATCTCACCTGGTCGTTTGAAGTCATTAGGCTTGATACACCTGACATAGGCTGGCTCTTTTGACATCAGTATATCCATGAGCTGGGCAAGGCTCGTCTTAAACTGGCTGGCTGCCTGAAGAGAAGGGAGCAAAGACCAATCAACTACTGCTGTTTTATGGACTGAAGTTCCATATAAATCACAAAACTTCTTCAAGGCATTCTTCCAAAAACATCTCGGCAAAATTTCAAAGTCTCACCTGAAACATGTTGTAAAAACTATTGCAATGCTATTTTATTTATTTATTTATTTGATTGATGCTTAACACCCTACTGAAGAAGTTTTCACTCCTATACACAAGATGACAGTCATATTAATGGCAGGTGGAGGAGTTCAGTATACGTGACTCAGGCACAGCTCTTCGAGGTACTGACAAACCTCACGACTTAAAGCTGCAACCCACCCAGCAAGAGCTGGACTAAAACATGCTATCTTGTTGGATGTGACAGTCACAGCAAGCCAGCGGTTTAACCATTCTATCCAACCAGGGCCCTCCTTTACTTTATAAAGTCTCCATGGGCATGTTATTTTATGCATTGTGTACATGGAGCTCACGTTGTACAGTTGGCTTTACTCACATAAAATCACTAAATATTTGTCAATCGAACAGAAACCACTGAATACAAACAGGTGATACGCTGAACACCCCCGAGAACAGGCCATGGCTGTAATCTGATCAATCTACTGGGACAGGTACAGTTGGAATTAAGAACTAGATTCATTAACAGGTAAAACTCAAAAGCTGGTTGCTGAAATGAATGTGACGATAGGTCAACACCACTTGGAAATGATGGTTACAGAGGATTCCAATGTCACTAGGTTGGCATCTGCTAACTTCAATTACATCTTTGAAACAACCGGAAGCTTTCTTTATTCACTTCAGATCACATCTGTTCTTCATCTCCATATCATTTCTGCTTGTATTAACCACTTACGGTATCTGGTCGCTTCTTGCTGAGGAGTTCCTCTTTTGGGAAACACTGAGACGTGATGATGTTGGTTGTCTCACTCATTGCCTTGGCAACAAAAATACACAACAAAATAAGATTTCACTAAAATCCCTAAAGACACTGTGAATCGATTATTCATTTGCACCTGAAGGTTACTCAACTTGAAGGTTACTCAACTTCATCCATTTATTGAGTCAAGACTGATTATTAAACTGATGTACATTCATACGAGTTACATTCTAGATCCTGATGCCAGAATTTCAAACACTGGGCACTTCAAACTCCAAAGAGTACATGTTTCAGTGGAGAAAATGTCAAAATGTTCAACTTCAAGAAGTTATTTTGGTTTTTTTAACATAGTAATTTTCAACTGACTGCTTTCAGATCCCTGAAGAGTAAGTTGTTGTTTTTGTCAAGGAACCCTTTGATGTTGTACGTCACATCTCCAGCATAGTGTTTCAGACGAAATTGCTGAAATGCAAAACATATGACTGTATATAAACACTTCAGATGAGAACAGGATGAGAGGATATAAACATGAACAAGAAGGTGATCTTCTGTGACAAGGAAGTGAAGATAAAATATGAATATATATATTATACTTCACATGCAAATATTTTTATGAACAATTCTTTAACGTTTATTTATTAAATACCTCCAAGAGCTAAAGGAACTGTCATCTGTTTAAACTTACTGACAATAAGTCCGTGCTTGTAAGCAATTATTGTCAACCAAAAAAGTCTTCATTCTTCTGTGAAATTTTACTGACCCAAATATAGCCCAGCAGGAAAGAGAACCTCTAATAATTTTACGATTACAATTCTTGAATATTTATTTATAACTCAGAGCTAAAGAAACTACAGTATGTTTAAACTTACTGACAATAAGTCCGTGCTTGTAAGCAATTATTGTCAACCAAAAAAGTCTTCATTCTTCTGTGAAATTTTACTGACCCAAATATAGCCCAGCAGGAAAGAGAACCTCTAATAATTTTACGATTACAATTCTTGAATATTTATTTATAACTCAGAGCTAAAGAAACTACAGTATGCTTAAACTTACTGACAAAAAGTCTCTGCTCTTAAGCAGTCATTGTTGTCACAAACAAAAAATGTTGCGAAAACACAGTTATTAAGAAAATGAAAACAAAGACAACTCCAGCTGTCTGCCAGGAGAAAATTTCCAATTGACTCACATCTCGTGAAATGGTTTTGCGTGTGGCTGAGTCCGCAGTCACATGACTGACGTAATGGGGGTGTGAGCCTATTGTCTGCGTGAGCTTGTCCAGGAATGTCTGGTCTGAGGGCTCCCCTGGTCGCAGACATTCCTCATCCTGGAACAGGTAGACACAAGGGGAATTGTCACATGAGTCAAAGTACAGGCCAACAGCACAATCCAGGTATAATTCAAAGAAAATCTTGTGTATGTATTTATTCATGTGATTGTTGTTTAGTGTCATACCCTGTCATGCCCTGAAATAGGGCAGTTTATTGCTAAAGGTCAAAATAGTCCTACACTACCATGTGGCCTGTCAGAAATGTTGGGCAACCATGACAACCAAAATGTATGTCAACAAAAGTTACCTGGCATTTTTGACAAGTAACATGATACAGTAGGATTTTTAACCTTTTGTCACAAAAGAGATCAAACTGGAAACTCCTCTAACATTTAGTCTACATGGACAGATGTATGTTTGTTTGTTTTCTTGTTTGATATATGATATCATTAGCAACAACTGACTCAGTACGCTTTAAGATGAACTGTCACGGTTCTATTTTTCATTTTACTTAACTGAATAATATACTTGTGATTTGATAAAAATGATGGAAACAAAAAACACATCTGCTGAGTATTTTCACTTGTAGACGTACGTGAAAAGGTCAGCCAGCAACCTGCAGATTGTCGTAGGTTTGCCCCCAGAGCTCTGTCAAATTTTCTTAAGTACGATGTAAAACACCAATAAAATAAATAAATAAATAAATAAATTTTACTTGCAGAAAATAGAAATATATTAAACTCCAAAAATTCCGAGAAAAAAAATCACTTGCCTGCCCTTGAATGGTGCTAGTGTGTCAAACATACGTGATGTAATTGTGGTATTTTCGATTTCCAAACACTAGTTAAAGTCTGATCAAAACAAGTCTCCTCCAAATGGCTAAAGCACAGTTTGGAGTACTAATTCATTTCGAAATCGTCACGTCGAATGGCAACTATCCATTTACATCGCATGGAGGGGTCTGATGGGAAGACATGAATATTAATCCCATCATTACTTGGTGAGTGATTAGCACAGGTTGATTGCTGCACAAAACGGTATATCGCCAGTATGACGTCACACACTACAGGGACATCAAGGGCAGATAAGTATGTAGAGAATAATAAGCTTCATGAAACTTAGCCTATCAGTCTTAAGAAACATATGTTTTTAAAACATCTAGTGATTTTCATTGCTTTAATCGCTTCAGCTCCATCTTTCAGATACCTGCAGGATAAACTGTTCCCATCTTTGTGAAAAAATTAATCAACCGGGACAAATCACTTTTTAATAGTAACAAAGATATTTCAAAATAATTGCTGCAAACAACCAAAGGCTTTTACTACAAAGACATGAGTGGTAACTTCAGTTAAATATGAATCTCACATTGTTGCATTCACATGGAATGAAGGAGACAACCATGACTAGTTCCAGTTCTAAATTAGCAACATTAACTGCAGTACTGAGTACTAAACTCCACTGACTGGCTCCAGTACTTACTAGTATAGCTATGATTCCGACAGGCTTAGCTTCCACCAGGTCACAGATAATTTTGTTGTTGAAGTACTGTATTGGCTCCCACTACAAACACATCAATAACAAAAGTGACAACGGACAAAAAACACACCCAATCAACCAATGTGTGTATGTTTTTTCTCTTTTTTTTTCTGCATGACTTCCATTTAAATAGTTTATTGCTCAAAAAACTTTTATCTAGAAAAATATGGGCCTTAGCTTATATTTTACCTTATATTTATCAATGCAAGAAGAGAAGATTTTATTAAGTGATCATTCACATAAAACTATTCTATGTGTTGCGCAATCAAATGCAAATTTTTTACCTATATTTGTTCCCAGGTGAACCAAATCTATCTCTCACCCTGCATATCAGTAAATTTAATTCATCACTTTTGAAATACCCTAACCAATCAAATCACGGTTTGCAGAAATTCCTGACCGACAATGACTAATGAAATCTGCTCATGTAAACGTCAACCAAACTCACAACCAATCAGATCACTCAGCCAATCATTACTCTTGGCCAAATAGGTGTCTCAACCAATCAGCTCTCTCAATCAAACATGTCTCTTAGCCAATCAACACTCACCGCAATGCCCTCTCTTTGGTATTCTTCCTGCTCAGACTTGAGGGTCAGCTCTATGAACAGCTGCTGGAGTTTCTCATTGCAGTAGTTGATACAGAACTGTTCAAAACTACAAGAAGCGGAATGAATATGCTCAAATTAGGCCTACATATTATGGATCTATTTTTGTACAGCAATAATTAACCTTTAACATCTCTTTCTTCAATGATATTTTGTTTTTCCCTAGTTTGCAACAAATGTTTTCCAGTTCTGCCATGTGAGATGAGATATAAGTAACCAAGTAATTAATGACGTCAAATGAACAAAGTGACGATTGACATTTTAGTTCATCATGACTGACAACTACGGTTACATGTGTAAATATTACATTTGTAAGCCATTCTGATGATGAATAGTAAAGACAAGACCAGAAAAAAACATTGTATTCATAGGCAATACCTGTTGTACTGGAAAATCTCAAAGCCATAAATGTCCAGTAATCCCATTAGATTGCACTTCAGTTTCCCCTGAAATGAAGAATAAACATGTAGATAATTATAGTTACATTAGACTCCATCTACAACATTAGAGGGAATCTCAGGAAAATAGACCTGGTCTTGTGAAGCAACAAAAATTTAAGCAATGTAGCCATATGGCAGCCTGACAAACACGTGTCTGTGATCAGCAATGTAAGTATGTACTTATTTTCCATGAAATCTGTTCACAGCTTTAAAATTAGCACAACAGCAAAGCTCATTTCATTTGAGTGAGTGCTTGGGGGTTCAATGCCGGGCTTAACAGTGTTTCAGTCACAGAATGACCAGAAGTCCTTCTGATGTGTGCATAGAGTGTGTCTTCTTGTGGCGGGGCGAGTCCATGCCACCAAAGTTCTGCTGTCACTGGAATATCATGCCAAAGGCACCAGATGTGACACCCCACCCAGTCACATTGTACTGACACAAGGCCGACCAGTCCTGTTTCCTTGCTCTAAACTTTCCTTGTCTGTATTCACTTGACTGTCACTCACTCAGCCCACGACTCACCCGCTGCTGTAGAGATATGTTGATCCTCTGCACCATCCATGTGAACAGACGGTCGTAGACACCTTTAGCCAGAGCGTCTCTCGCATACAGACACTGGTCTACATTTAGCGGTGATTTCACCTGAAGGTAGCAAAACCATTACCTATAAATTATGCAAGCAAACACAAGGAAAAAATCTTGTCCCTCACTGTGCATTCTGTGATGCCACTGATGAAGTAATACACAAGTACACACTGGAACTCCAAAAAAAACGAAGATTCCACCGTGACTCAAAATTTTGGCATTTTATTTTGCTATCATCAGGAGACTCTCCAAAATAAAATACTGACTCACAATGTACTCAGTTACACTACTTGTATCACTGTACATGTATCATGTACATAGACACCTCTTCCTCATTATAACACGTTTCAATACAACCCCGTCAGAAATATGTCCCCTAAATTTTTCACCAAGGTAATGTTGCAAACATCTTTAGATCCATTTTAAAACCTTCAGATTTTTTTACCTTCTTTAAACACAGAGACTTAAATATTATATATTTAAATGACAGCCATGACATTAAGCTGGTTTGGCTTACAATTAACATCTAGCATCACAACATGGTGATTCCTGTTTCATAATGTCACAGGGTAACAGTGGTTAAATAGCTTCACATAATGCGCTTCACTTATAACACGGTAGGCAGATTTGTCTCCCAACAACAGCACTGTAATCAGGGAGGGCTGTATGTAAATGCATTTCCTGTGCTCCTGAACTATGCTCAATGTGAGATTTGATGGGTCAAAATTCAAAACTCATTGCTTTCTGTTGAAATCCTGCTGTGTGTTTGTACTAACATTTTTTTCATGAGCACAAGTACACTGCACAGTGACATACTACAAAAGAAAGGAGAGAAAGTAAATGAGAGAAAAAAACTGTGAACTGGTTTTGTTATGGAAGAGGAGCCACATGTATAAAGTGCCTATCAGGATGTGGCCAAGGTGGCATCACGTACACGTAACAGACCACTGACTCAAATAGAAGCACTGTATTCCATATGAAGTTTGGCCTTTACTTTAATGCACTTTAACAGCACCACACAAAGGCCTTTAAATGATACTTTTTGATGCCAACACTGAGCACTTCAATTTTTTTGATAAGAACTTTATCAAAGTCCACAACAAAAAAACTCTTAAGTGGCCCTGTAACGTGAATGATGAAATGAATCAGAAACAAGTAACGATGTGTCATTTGTCATCTGAAAGGAGGTAAACTTCAGATGAAAAACAGTACGAACATAAGGTGAGTTGTGTAGAATTGAGAATACTGTACCTTTTCCCCTTTGGCTTCTATGGTTCTGTTGTGCAAGGCTGACAACAACACCTCTTCGTCACAGCCTAGCAACTGTCCACAGAAAAAAACAACTGTTTACGCTGATGGCAGTAACATTCAAATTATAACAAAGTGACAAAAAATTTACCAAGAACGAGTTGTCATCAAGGAACGTACAGGTAAGAGCTAAGAGCTACAATGTATTCTAGACATGCCTTTGGCTGTTCGGTATTAACACCAACATGATGAATATCCTACATCCAAGTTAATATATCTTGTCATTCAAATATAGGCAAATTATCGAAGGTAAAAAAAAACAAAACAAAACAAAACAGAAGCATATTAACACTGTTAGCAGAACACAGCATTTTTGATAAAGCAAAACCTACCCCGGCAATTGTGCTGACTTTCTGTTTATCTGTCACCATGGCAGCCCCTGAATTTTCTTGAAACTCTAAATCTCCCAGATGAATCACTGAGGCAACAATGGAAAATAAGGCCTAGAAAAAAAAGGTAACAACAATACTGAATTAGTTTTGCTCAAATCTTGCACATAATCTAATGTGTTGCACGCATTTGGTTAAAAAAAAGAAGTATTTTCCAAATGCTTTCAGTTTATAGGGAGCACCCAGACGCATCATCTTTATATTTTTCCTCCAAGACACTGCGGTCTTTACAATTTGTCACTATGTTTCATCACACAATAACGCCACAGTTTGGTAATCAATAAACCTGATCCACACTTTTGTCAGATGCACTTCTAGATTTACTGATACAACAGCGACAGAAAACTGATCCAAGCCTGGGAAGCCTTTGAACATTCACAGGTTCAGCATTATGTACTATTTTCCAGCTGAATGAAAGACAATGTAAACCCTACCCAAATATAACAATAAATAATCTTCAGCAGCACTTTACCTGGATTTTCGGTAATTACTACAAGGATGTAATTGAGATTACATATATCAGCTGAATGAATATTTATTTATGTTTGTAAAAATTTGCAAAAAAAAACTCCTTTCTCAATAATTTTGCAATTCATGACAGCCATCAGGTTTATGGGTGGTGCAAACCAAGGTGCCCAGAGTTTACAAGTAGCTTACATCTTGATGGCTTTCTGAGAAGTCACATATGTCTAAGGCATTTTTGACTGTCTGGAAATCTTTACGATCATCAATGGAATCCACTTCTACACTTTCACCCTGAAAACGCAACAAATAAACAATGAATTCCCATGAGGAAATTAGCCATATAAATATAATACTGGTTCAGAAAAACACACATAATGGTTGATAATGGTCTATGTTTTCAATTCCATTACACAAAACTATCAGTATGACTACCACTCCTCATTAACTTATTGGGCTCCTCTTTTCTGTATAACCTCATAACTCAACATTTCCAGCTAAGGACATGGTTGGATATAGTTCATGACAAATTGTGACAAAAGGTTCAAAAATTAAGTGCTACGGACAGATTTTAAAGGAATGTACAATTAAAAAATAATTCCCCGGGGGAAATTCTACATTTTTTACCAGTAAAATGAAGTGGTTGTGTATACAGTAACAATGTCAACTTCTGGAACACTATTTCACAATGCATGTCTCAAGCAATGAATCACCAAGAGAAGTAATATAAAAGATTTTGTTTTCTAGAAGAGTTAGTCATTACAGACAAGTCTTCCATCACACCTGGTTGAGATAGAAATGGTCATTAGGGCTTCCTGTGAGACTGTACTTGGTTAGTTTCCCTTGGTCTCCACTCTTCACCAGCTGGTAGAAGATATGAAAGTTGCGTTCTCCATTTGCCTGGTGAACCACCCGTGACTTTTCCAGCAAATAGTTCAGGATGTGACCTCCCACTGGTGCTCCCTAGAGGAGAAAAATTGTAATTGAAACTATTAGAGCAGTAACTCCAATGTTGCTTTCCATGAAGAGCTCATGTCAGAGTGAACCAGCATTATGTCTAACCTTTGTTTTACCTCAAATGTCTCTGTGTGCACTTCATGTTCTCAAAAGATTACAAGTCAACCAATGTTAGCAAAAAAAGGCTCGGATGAACAGATAATAACTTCTCATTACCATACTTTAGCTTCTTCAAAAGAATGGCTTTACTTGAAATCAAATCAACTCTTACAGTTGAGTTTCCCAAAACAATAAAACGTCAGCTTTAGGTTGCATATGTAAAAAATTTCAGTCCACATACTTGTATTTCCTTTTTATTTTCTTACCTTGAAGTTAAACTGAATATCCATGTATTTGCCAAATCTGCTGGAGTTGTCATTACGATTTGTCTTTGCATTGCCAAACGCCTGTCAAAAGGAGAAACAAACATATGCATCTTTAAGTTTGCTAGGAGAGCTGAACTCTAAATTCTATTTATTTATTTATTTATTTGATGGGTGTTTTACACCGCGCTCAAGAATATTTCATTTATACGACGGTGGCAAGCATTATGATGGGAGGAAACTTTGCTAAGCGCGGGGAAAACCCACGACCATCCGCAGGTTGCTGACGGACCTTCCCACGTATGGTCGGAGTGGAAGCCTGCTCAAGTGGGACTCACAGTCTAAGCTCTAAGAAAGGAGTGGTGGGTGTGCCAGGAGTGCTGTTAGTGCAAGGGTGTGCCTGGAGTGTCGAGTGTGCTGGGAGTGCTGGTAATGCTGGGTGGGCCAGGAGTGCCGGGTATTCTGGTAGTGCTGGATGTGCCAGGAGTGCGGGTAGTCCTGAGTGTGCCAGGAGTGCTGGTATTTCTGGGTGTGCCGGTATTGCTGGGTGTGCCAGGAGTACTGGTAGTGCTGGGTGTGCCAGTAGTGCTGGATGTACTGGGTCTGCTGGTAGTCCTGGGTGTGAAAGGAGTCCTGTGTGTGCCAGGAGTACCAATACGGCAAACACAGGCAGATTCATAGTGCATTGTGATTGGTCAGTCTATGACTCAAATTTAAATCACATTCATACCTCAAGAATTGGGTTAGACTGAAGCAGCCTGTCCTTGACCCTCTCCACGTCAGAGGAGTGCGTGCTGGTGGCTGCCACGTACTGGAGAATCTTCTTGGAGGCCTCGGTCTTCCCTGCACCTGACTCGCCAGATATCAGCACGCACTGATCGCGATTCTCTCCCCTCATGGAACGATAGGCCGCATCAGCGATGGCAAATCTGACAGATAAAGATGTCAGGAGAAATTACAGATACACTATACCATAAACACTACATGTAACAGGGAGATGTTGTTCGGACTGATAATGTAGTATCAATACTGTAGTAACCAACTGATTTTGTACGACTCTTTGACCCCTATTTTAATGGCCGATACTGTTGTAAAAATGCCAAATCTGTAATGTTATACCTTTTTCAACTGATACTGCAGTAAATTTTACTGATGATGCAGTAATATTTTTCTAATTGATGCTTTATTAAATTTTTACCTGTAATGTAGTAATGTACAGAAAATGTACAGTTATCGGTTGCAACAGCCTTCACCAAATGTTCTAAAAATTCTAGTACATTTTCCAACATTTGTCTCATATTTATCATCAAGAAAAATAAACCCGTTGCAAGTGAAGGCTCCTTTTGGGTAAAAAAAAAAAAGAAAAGAAAAAAAATGGTAATAGATTCATTAACAGGAAGAACCTATACAGGTATGTGATATGCACGTAATATCATGGTTAACAGCGTAAATGTACACAGCAGTAGGTTAATACACCACACAGTGGTCATTAACGCTGTCTCAACTTGTTAATAAGGCCACAAGGGGAAAATGTGAAATGTATCACAACACACCAAATGATGGTTAACCTGTGGTAACTAACTGATCACCACCCTAAATACAACACTGTCCCATGAATGCCTTTATTTTTGGACTTTATTATATGTTTAGCCATTTTGAGGAATTGCAATCATAACTAAACTCTGTGTCTTAAATGGCTGATGTACTGCTAAATAAAGTATTGTGACTGGTCACACTGATTGCCAGGGAACGAAAATAGAAGCAAGTGCTGGACTACTTTTTTTCTTTTTCTTGAATTGCATGTTTTACTGAATTACGTGCATGCCATTGATATATCATGACAGATTACGCGTGACATATACAGATGGTTTTGATCTCACTTTATCTTACAGCTACTGTTATTCTTCAGTCTTTTCACAGGTTCACAAGGTGCTTATTCTAGCATATTCTCAGACTGGTTTTGTGCATTTTTGTGCACTTTTTGTGAAGCCCTAAAATCAAGTAACCACATCAATGTGTCTTTTGTCTTTATGTCCACCTTACAATGGTACCAAAAATGTACTGAAGTGAAGAAAATAAATACTGTTGCCATTTTAATGTGAATAAAATGGGGACAGTGAATTAAGCAGGTATAAGTAATTGCCAAGACAAAACTGATCAACTCTGAACTCCAATGGCTCAAAGGAATAGGTTACTATGCTAACTTCTACCCCATTATAAAAACTGGTGATTTAAGAATCTGCAGATTCTTTCTTTTCAAGTAAGACAAAATGTTTGAGCTTTTAAGTAAAATCATCAGCACACTTAGCTGAAAACATTTACCAGTTCAACAGTACCATAGTCCATATAACACTTTTTTCGGCCAAAATTGACTGAAAAGGTAATAAAAAGCCAGTCAGAATCTCTGTGCCCTAGGGGGTTAGCACACTAGTGCAGCGTAATCACTCCGGGGCCTTTCATCAATGCAGTCGGTACCTGGTAAGTATTACTGTCAAAGTAGTGACATTTATGGAAGTCCCTGAACAAATCCAGTTTTACTCTACACGGGTCATGAAAGCTTCACAGTAAAACAGGAGACTGGCTTGGGCCTTAAAACCGGAAACTCTCAAACAAGGCATGTTGTGCTGCCAGGATTTCTACATAACAAGAAAGCTTGAGGCTAATTATGTCGGACAAATGTTTGGTATTATAACCTTGTGTGTTGACCTTGAGTCATTTACCACATGTACTGAGAAACAGAGAGTTAGACTAGTCTGAGACTAAAGGCAAGAACATGTTCGTCAGTGTTTGTGTTGTGCAATTCTTCAACCCATTTGGCATGTTTACAAGATGTTCATTCTTAAAGCACATTCTAAGGAATTATATTATGTGTAGAATGATAAAATTATGCTTTTTGTGAAGCTCTAAAATTGGTCAACAAAACTTTTATCTCCTAACCATATTAACAGTATAGCATGGAATGTTGCTCTTTCATATGTGAAAAGGTTTAGGAGTTATATATATATATATGTGTGTGTGTCCATAAATCTGGCAAGTTAAACATTGAAAACTGAAAGCAGCCTTCCTGGCAAACAGGTGCAACTGTGCGCAAGCTGTGGTTGTCAGCATGGCAAGACTTTCCGTTCTTTGCGGAAATCAGGTTTGACAAGGTGTGGAAGTTAATTTCTCTGCCTAAACCCAGGGGCAGAAACGGAGGGAAATGTCCATGAGTCAACCTTTACAGCCAGAAAGCTAACTTTAGACAAGTATCTAAATTTCCTCATGAAACATACATATTTTCAGAACTGGTCAGTACTATCTCTTTCACTGTATGCTTTTAGAGTTTTTGATATGCACTGTTGAGTATTTACAGGTAAAAAGCTATATAATAAATCCAGAAATATATAACAAAGCTATTAATCTACAATGTACATACATGGGAACAGTATTTTGGGATATTTCTTTAAAATGGTATCCTGTCAGCATGTAATGGCATGAGAAAAGATTAGCAAAAAGCTGGATCTGAACTCATAATATCAGCAGTGAAACACCAGTGACCTGTGATCAAATGTATATGACACTGACAATAGCCAGCTCAATTATCTGGGCTCAGAATCTTGGAATCCGTATTTTTAGTTATCGAGGCTTGTAATACTCAATACATCACTTTGATACATTATGAGAAAATGAGATCGAAATAAAATACTATTAACTGTAACTCTACTCATATACAAGTGCAATGTACAACTGTGTCCACTTATGACTCCTTTCGCTATGGAATCTGGGATTCTCCTGTCATAAGAAATCTTTAGAATACAAATTTACCAATCAACACCTATTTTAATGTAGCAACAACCAATTAGGAGGCATTGAACACTGGTAACTAAGTGAGCCAATGAGAGCACATTGCCAGCTGACCGTGTAGGTGAGCATAGAGCTTGAGCCGCCTTGTGCGGCCAGTCACAGCAAAACCGTTTATATACACCTACAAATATACATTGTTGATTCACACTGTGTGACTTTGTCAATGGCTAGCTAGTGAACAAATTACCACAAATTTGGGGGTTTAATTTCAGCCCTGAGTACCAAGGTACAAGTATAGCTGCGCAAGTCAATAGGGGGAGTTTCAAGTTCAAAACTCTTTGATTGCTAAAGGTAAGAATGGCCCTACTGTACCATGTGACCTGTCAAAAATGTTAGGCAACTATTCCCGATTACATTTACTACCACGTTCGAATCTAAGAAAAGTGTGACAAAAAATTATTTAGAGCAGATGTATAACAGGAAAAAGTAAGGAGCTGGAACTTTTTTAACCTAAGAAGCTTTTGATTGAAGGAATGCATGAATGAATGCTTATTGTTTAATGCCTTACTCAAGAATATTTCACTTATACGAAGGCGGTGTCTGATTGGTGCAGGACGGATTTTCACGGTATCTTTTATCTGGTGCTGCCTCACCGAGACGACTTGCTGAAGACACCCAACAAGCCCCCTCACCCAGTCACATTATACTGACGCCGGGCCGACCAGTGCACCCTCTATCCTCTAATTGCTGAGTGCCTAGCGAGGAAGCACGATGTACCATTTTTTAAAGTCTTTGGTATGACCCGACCCAGGTTTGAACCCAGATCTCCCCATCCGAAAGCGGACACTCTACCATTGATTGAAGGAGAGGTTTTTTGTAAATGTACATGTGCCTCCTTAACTCGGAAAGACAGGTGATTGGTAAATTAAAGTCAACAAACCTGCTTCACATGTTTGACAAGTCACATTGACAGAGTTGGACTCTTTTTATCTTTTGCGACAGGAGTTCAATCTCAAAACTCCCCTATAGCAAGGAAACCTCTTAGTCCCATGTGGTTCACTGGCTGAACTTCATTCATTACTAACTCCCCAGGGCTCTCCACACATCACCAGGAATGTTGACAGTTTTGTCCATGAATTGCTGTCATTAATTAATTCTCCCCATCCTGTACTATATGTCATCTTTTAAGTGCAGTGTGTTACCATGGTAACCGATCAACAGTTGACATATTGTTAACACAGGCTACAGATGATCAGTGAATGTAACGGACAATGATTAGAGTTGTGAATAATAATGTACTGAAAAATCAAATTAAGAGAAATACTCTGAGGTGGTCAAGTGTCGTAGACCCGCTGGTCATCTGTTGTAGACCTGTCGGTCATGTGTTGTAGACCTGTCGGTCATGTGTGACAGATGTGTCTGTTGTGTGTTGTGGATCACGCATGTGTCACACACGTCAAGTGTCGAAGACCTGTTGGTCATGTGTCGTAGCCCTGTTATGTGTGGTAGACCTGTCTGTTGTGTGTCACAGGCCAGTCATGTATCGTAAACCTGTTGGTCATGTCTGTTAGACCCGTTGGTCATGTGTCGTAGACCTGCTATGTGTGGTCGACATGTCTGTTTTATGTCACAGACCAGTCATGTGTTGCAGGCCTGTTGGTTATGTGTGGTAGACCTGTTCGTCATGTGTGGTAGACCTGTCATGAGTGGTAAACCTGTTGGTCATGTGTCGTAGACCCATCCTGTGTTGAAGACCTGTTGGTCATGTATCCCAGACCCATCATGTGTGAGTGTATGTAATTGGCTACAAGACTGATTGGATAACTCCTGAATAACATACTCTGTGTCCTATAAAATAACATTGACATCAAAACAGATTAACTTGTTGTATGCTTCTTAAATTCATATTCTGCCTTTCAACACTTAATATGTGATGGTTAAAGTGAGCTCCCTTTGATATACAGTTTACCAGTTACCATTTGGAAAATGTAATCCTGATACTACATATCAGGAGTTTTCCGTGTCCCCAAGTTGTATGTGTGTCACAGACAAAGTACTTCACAACTCTATCTAAACCGAAACAATTCTCGAGGCTAACTATTATTGCTGATCACGTGTTGCTGGTCTGGAGCATGAGCAGGTTACCCACTACCTGGAAGCACCTAACTGTTACCAGATCACTCAGGTAACTTAATTAGGGGGTATCAGTTGGATCAGAGCGTACGACTGTGACACACACAGGTGAGGCGAGCTTTTCAAGTCAGCTGTCATTGCCTCTGCTGGCCTTAGTGACTTCTCCAGAAAAGTTAGACAGGTAAAACATCGTAACATGATATTTTTAACTGGTTTCTACTGTGTATGAAGTCGAAGAGAACACCCAGGGATGTCAATAAAATATCCAGCTACTGGATTCCTTCTCAGTATATTAATGATCCGAATATAAAAAAAAAAAGTTGTCTAAAAGGCTCATGTGCACGATATGGAATGTTTGAATCTTGTAAAATGTAACTGTTACCATCTAAAATGGAAGATTTTTTTCACAAAAACAATGCGTAAATGTTACATGTGTGGAGTACCGTAGCAAACCAATACAATGGGTATTATACTGCCATGGCCGATACGTGCATGGTTAGCAATGTACTCTGCAGAACATATCAAGTGTTTGGATTATTTACATACTGTTAATTGTCTAGGTTAAGGAAGACTAGGCTTCTTCACCTTCCTGAACATGCTTGCATATGGCAATAGCCACCGTATCCTATATCTCCGCTGAGTTAGGGCGTGGCACTGGAGCATCATGGGATAGGCTAGCAGGCCTAGGTACTGGGGCTGTATTGTAGGTACAGTATACATATCGTTTTGTGGGTGATCTTATCAACCTGATTTTACGTTGAACAGGGACTCTAATTTCCTACTGAATGACGGAAGCCCATGTGTGCTTTCCGTGATAAGAGGACAAAAGCTTCTGTCTTAACAAAATGGTTATTAACAAAACATGTACTATGGCAATGAGTGCACTGTTCTGATAAGTGTACGAACACACCAGCCTAAATTTTCGGAACGAAGAGAAATTTTCACCATAGTCTGGCTTGAATTGTTTCTACAAGACTTATTCCATTTGTTAAAGCCTTTCTTTCATTATTCAAAATTTACCCTTTCGAACGTCGGGTGGAACTTTCACTGGTGTGGTTTTATATATACAATGTATGTGAAAACTGCTTTGTGGCTAGAATGAAAAGGGAAAAGTGGAGATGGGTGGGGGGGGGAGGTGGAGGTCACATATACTTAGCATTTTTACTTACATGTGTGGGGGAAGTTCGTAGAAATTGACATTCCGGTATGTTTTGATGACCTCGTCATTGTAAATATCCAATGTTTTGTAGGGATTGACTGATACCAACACAGGGCCAATGTAAGTCTGAAATGAACAAATCACATGTATGCATAAACAGCAGTCGCTGGGCGACACTGGAATTATTTTTGATCAGTGCACCAGGATGTACAACAAAAATGGGCCGACAAGAGGACATTTTCAGCTTCACAGAATATTGTGCTGGATGGCATATAATGTATATGTCTTACATCATTTGATATTTCAAAATGGAGCAACAAACTGCTAGTATATCACTGAAACATATGATGCAAACATATTAATAAACACACTTCACGCATTTTCATACTTACATAGATCAAATTTGCCTGGAATCTCTTGGCCAAGTTTGAGAGAAAGGCTTCAGGGTTTTTAAAATCCTCCAGCAGGACAAAATCCTGGACACCCACGATGTCCCGACGATGCAGTTCCTCATCCATGATTTTGTCCGTAAAAACGTATGACTCTCTACTGAACAAGTCGCAATCAAAATACTCTTGGAAACTGCAGGATCACTTCTTATCCGGACATGTTTCGCAACAAAAACCTGGAATAATCCAAGTTGCTATGGCAGAAGCACGGTCACCCCAGAAAACACACACACACACACACAGAAAATATAGATTGTAACAAAATCCTCCAGGAGCAATTTCAGCACATGTGTACGTATGTATTCCCAAGATAACCAAACTGCTGCAGAGAATGACACTGGCTTTTAATTCAGCTGTTTTTCTGGTAAAAGTACCCCTTTTTTTTTTCGTCCCTCAGGACTCTCGCCACAGTCAGTTATCCGTGGGGTCGTGATTCAGAACCGGGACGTCGCTCGCTGATTCATCCACCGCCCGTGTCGTCAATATTACCGACAATCAGCTAATACACCTGGCAACAGCAAAGTGAATATCAGCAATCAATAAACAGAAGAGGATCAAAGTCAGCTGAAATCGGCATGTAATCGACCACACAGTGTCGTCTGCCAGCTTACAGCTAGGTCCAGCCAATCAGCATTATATATGTGTGATGAAATGGGTGAAGTTTGATTAAAGGCGTCTGTGTTTAAGATAGATAAATGATTGATCAAATCAATGGACTGACAGAACTCCTTCTTCAAGATGCATATGTGTTGTTAACACACATATTTAGTCAGTCAGTCTGTACTGGTTTATATATTTTCGATTGATTTTCTCAATCACACTGAATATACCTTTACTATATAACATGAAATTTCACATACAAAAGAAACACTTCTAATGGCAAACGAGGGTTAACAATATTACTTCTAACGCTGAATTTTACGCTTTTCCCCGTCAAAATTATAAAAACAGCTTTCTAACATCAAACAGAATTGCCAGGATCAGGGATACAGTTCTTGTAGTGCGAAATCTCGCCTCTCAATGTGAATTTACTTCAAAACGATGGGATTCCTGTTCACACGCCAGTCCTATCTGACAACTCGTAAACCTCGTTCTAATCTGTGATTTCTGTTTTCATGAAATTCACGCCTAGAATCAAGTAAAGTGAGTAACTTAGTCATGGACAAATTTAGACCAGAGTACAGAAACCTTCACAAAAATTGAGATTAATGTCAAATAATGAAAAATAAAAAACTGCTGCGCCGCTCACTCCCACCACTTTCCCTAAATATTACCGGAATGACAGGAAACAAGGTGTTAAGTTTTATGGGCCTAACTGCCACCAGGACCATGCCCATATATCTGATACAGAGCAGCTCCACTCTGAAGCCAACGGCCACAATACTTTCAGTGAGACATACACGGCATACACAGTCCAGCAAAATCAATGGTTTTGTGTGCACCCTCATGCATATTCAACAGTCCACAGTGAGTCCATAGTAAATAAAGTTAATGAGGAGTCAAAGAGCGGGCTGTCAATGTTGCATAATTAATGATAATTGCCACAGTTTTCACTTTGGCTAGACAGAGTGCATTAGTGGTTTCTAGAAGCTCCTGGGAACAAAATTGGCCTGCTGGAGCGAATTTCTTTTCCAAAAAGCTATTAATAGCTCTGTTCATATTTTATAACCATATTAATTATACAGACAATATATGCAAATGGAAAGTCTTATCTATGATGTGTTCCATATGTTATTTTTCTTTTTGGTATAAATTGTACAATGTGAATGTCATTTCAGCTCAATTCTAAATGCCACCAATAAAATCTGATAGATTAGTGATTAACACCTCATATACTCAAGAATGATTGGCTCCAATAAGGGATGGACCAAACCGTGGATAAACCACAGACTTCTAGTAAGTAACTCACAGACTTTCCCACATGTGATGGCGTATATAATGTACATTTGTTAGACCCTCTACAGATAATCAGTATTACAAGTGATGGTGACCACTGATTACCACAAAAACCCCCAGGACAGCTGAGGACGGTGAATCTAACAAATTCCTGTCCACGAGTGGGATTGAACCATCACCATTATATGAGTGCTCTGATTCAAATGTGTGCTGCTCTGATTCAAATGTGTGTTCTTCACAGGTGTGTTCTGTTTCAAAGGCATGCTCTGAATCAAATGTCTTCATTGCTCAACCATGTTCTGGGTCACAATATACGATAAATGCACGACAAAGAAATCCATCGAGCACAAATACATTCTGCACGATCCTCTGAGGTACTTCAACTTCGCATCTTAGACTTGATTCTGGTAATTCGCACACATAATACAGCACGCAATAAAAGGCAGAATAAGATGTACAGTTGTGTCTGGCTCGCTGATTCATGCGATACCAATCAACTGTTAAACATTCACCTGGCACACGGCAGCCTTTCAACACGGCAGGATGTGTATACGCCTCTGTCAACCAGGTGTGATCAATGATTGATGACGTCTGCCCAGGTCATGCCTGTGTGAGGTTATCTGCCTGAGGGCAACAGAAACACTGATCTACAGCCTCTGATTCTACATGCTTACATGTTTACCTATCTGATACCTGATAACCATCAGCTGTGACTGACAGGTGGATAACCCCCCATTTGAGAACCCAACAGATGAGAAACGCCCAACATTGAAAACTAATAGGTGAGAAGCCTATGAGCTTAACACCAGAAAAATGAAAATAAATTTAACACTTAGGAAACCAACAGTTGAGAAACCTATCAGCCTAACACCCGAATAACACTTAAGAAACCAAAGGGTGAAAAGCCTATCCAAGTAAGAATCCTGTAAATTTGTAAAGTAGGCGAAACGCTTTGACATGAAAGAGCAATAAAATGTGAGAGACCCATGTTATTCGTGATCTACAGGTAGCTCTGCAATGTATATACAGCGAAACTGCCAACACCGACACATCTAAATACGGACATCTTGTCAAAACTGACCATGCCGCTTGGTCTGCTTTTATCACCATTCACAACTGTTACTTTCTTTGAATACACCAGTACTTGTATATTCTGAATTGTCTATAGGGATTTCTAGTCTGCATTGTACCTAGTGCATGTCAATCCACACTGTATAATCCGACACAGGGTGTCCCCAGCCGGCTGTTGCTACGCTCCACCTTTATCACTGCTGGAGGTCAAAGAGGTGTTGTCAGAAAGGCAGATAATACTCTTAGCGGACAGTCCACAAAACGATGAAGATATTCTCTCGAAGCTGATTTTGATTGGAACACTCCACAGAATGTTAGCCGAGATGAGAATGAACAATTCAGGATATCAATAAATACTTCAGTTTATGGCCGCAATGTTTTCTAAATTTCATTAAAACAAGCATGGACGACCGATCTGCTAAGAAACATCGTGTGGAAATGTAAGAGTTCCTGACTGATGAAGTTCCACTCAATAAGCCAAATCGGCATCTGAGCCGTCTCGCGAGATTAATGCAGTTTGGGCGAGATTAATGCAGTTTGGGCGAGATATGACTGAGTGCTCTCGGTAATTTCTGGCAGTCGCTACAGAATACATATCTGACAGGCACAATTCTGCGACCCCTTTTCAGCCAATTTTTCTTAGTGATTTTTCTGGACTTTGCTCACACAAAACATAGGTGTATAGAGTTTCCACTGTAGGCCGAGAGTGATTGCTCCTTGGTCTTAAGTTAAACCAAAACGCCCTGCATCAGTTTGTTGTCGTCGAGCCAAACAACAACAACATTCCGAGGTATAGTCAACCAAAAATCACGTGTTTTTAGTGTTATATTGCGTTACTTTGCGACAGCGCCCACTCATGTCTCACCCAAACAGCATTAATCTTGCAAGATGGCTCCAATGCCCAGAAGATGGAAACATTTCTATTTTGACTTGACAAGTATGAAAATAACCGTAATATCCCGACAGAAGTTACCGTTCCATGCATGTTTCCTTGTAAGCCTATTTTCTTTCGGATGTAAGCCTGTCGGCAGGCCTATTCCCCTGCGCATTTAAAGAAATAAAAGTTGGGGGTAGAAAAAAAACAAACAATTTTATTCACCTTGCTCGCTTGAACAAAACTTTGTTTATTAGTGACACATCTGTAAGGTGTGTAGAAGGAAGAAACGGTAAGTATTGTTGTTGCACACAGTATATTCCACAAATCAACATCTTGTCAAAACCGGCATTTTTCCGTGGAAATGGGCATGGTCAGTTTAGACAAGTTTTACTGTATGTAGTTACCTGTTGTTAATAGCAAATAAACATCAATAACTAAGCCCAAAATACAGCAAAAGCCTAATTACTAAACACAATTAATTGTACTCAAACTTCATCAAACACAATGGAGTGTCGTTATATATTCAAGTCCCTCTAGATGTGTAGGTAAATCCAGGTCAGTACTATCACACCTACACAGGTACCTATACATCAACCACCGTGCTACCTGTCCTGTCGCTGAAATCTGAGATGCAGGTGATCAATATCTTAAACAATGGCCTCAGGGATATGTATGCACCTATTGCCATGGCAACATGGCAGGATTTGCAGGTGAAAAGATGAAAACAACGACTAGCATGTACAACTGTATAACAGGAGTTCATAGCACAGCAAACATGTCAGACACAGTGTATTTTCGCTACACAATAGCTGATCTAATGCCTTGGTTTATACAATAGTAAAACAGCCTTCAATAAAGCCACAAGCAACATTTAATAGGAGTATTATTTATAAATTACTAATTACCTTGGTAATAACTTAAGAAAATGTCAGGTGTATACATGTACATATATACAGATACATATCTACATGTACATGTAAGTAAACTGATAGTTACACCAAGAATCCTTAGCAGTAATGCACTTCTAAATTACAGATCACTATGGTTTTACCTCAAAATGCAGGGGCATATGGGCAGATAATGCCATCTGTCTAAAGTGCAACATTAGTTAACCCCTATGAACTTGAGGATAAAAGGCCTTCACATTGATGGCACATCTTCATATGCTGGGAAGTTATAATGGCGAGGTTTTATAGTCACATAGATTTATTGTCACATAAATCTGACAATCTCAGGCCAAACATGTACAGTGTAGGCCTAATATATCAAGTTAGCTGTCACTTTACAGCCCATGTGTGAGGTCAGGCCAGATGCCATGTTGATGCCCTGTCCATATTAGTTTTCCATCCATATTATTGTCCATCTGTCTGATTACTCCAGTTCATGTACTCTGCTTCTATTACATCATCCAGATCATCCTTAAAAATTCTTTAATCAGAAAAAAATATTTTGGCTGATGTAAAAGATGCAGATTTTAAAGAAACTACCACTGTCAAAAAAAACAACAACCCATTAACATCTCAATAAAAAGGCTCTCACTTGGGAGATTCGGTTGAATCACTTCCAACCGACACGTTTTAAATGATAGCCTCATCTGAGTATTAAATTGCATTCATGTCCAGCTGACTACAACTGTCCATCTACTTGAATATAATAAGTTCATCTCAATGATTGTCTCTTTTGTTAACATTGCCTGTCGATCTGTTTGTTTAACGAACTATCCATCTATCAGACTAAGTGTACATCTACCAGGCTAACTGTCCATCTACAGGACAATCAGTCCATTCAAACTGTCCATCGATCAGACTAACTGTCCATCTATCGGATTAACAGTCCATCTATCAAACTAACTGTTCATCTACAGGATAATTAGTCCATTCAAACTGTCCATCTACAGGATAATTAGTCCATTCCGACTGTCCATCTATCAGACTAACTGTCCATCTACAAGATAATTAGTCCATTCAAACTGTCCATCTATCAGACTAACTGTCCATCTACAGGACAATTAATCCATTCAGACTGCCCATCTATTAGACTAATTGTCCATCTATCCGACTATCAGTCCATTCAAACTGTCCATCTGTCAGAATAACTGTCCATCTATCAGACTAACTGTCCATCTACAGGATATTTCGTCCATTCAAACTGTCCATCTATCAGACTAACTGTCCATCTACAGGACATTTAATCCATTCAGACTGCCCATCAGATTAATTGTCCATCTATCCGACTATCAGTCCATTCAAACTGTCCATCTAACAGACTAATTGTCCATCTATCAGACTATCAGTCCATTCAAACTGTTCATCTAGTCTCATCCACTCTACCTGACCACCCACCTGAGTGCGTCTGATCATTCTTAATTTTCCTGTATTTTGCCAGAAATCATGCACGCCAATGACCCAGAGCAAGATGCCAAGGCTCGGGAACCTGCAGGTTTGTATTTCACATGGCTTGCCAAAGTCAATTCCACAGTGAGAGGTAAGATGCTGGCCTACTGTACACATATATGGAGGCTCCTCTGCATCCATGTGTGAATCGAACACAATTTTGGTGTGACTTACAGTTTTTTTGTATGTCATTAAGCTTTTAGGCCCTGGAAAAAATATACTAACCTTTTGTCTAGTTCAACAACTAATTCTTGCTTCTTGTTTATCCTAGCTGCTGATTGACACGTAACAAATTGAAGATACCAGTAAAGCTAAACTTCAGGTGACTACATTGTACACTAAGAACAAGTCTTAAAGGCTTACCTCTTCTTGATGTCACCAACAATTTGAAGGTCAGAGCTCCTGGTGATAATATGGTTTACAGGTAAACTTACCTGGTAAATTCTTTACTTTGTAGAAGCCTTAAAGTTCAAGTTTTTTTAATGATCCTTGTTCAAAATTACACCTTGCAGGTACAAAATAGAAATCAGGATCATACGCATATCATAGTACAGTCTGGGACTGTCTCTTCCATATAATGTATTACAAGGACATTCATAGAACCAGTATAAGGAATCTGGTAAAGAAACAAGAGACCTGTCCCATGATGGCCACTCAGAAGACAGACAAATGATAGTCTCGTGGGAGAATGCTGACACCACGCGTCAATCTGTGAAGAATCTGGCGAGAAAACACGGTAGCAGAGTAAACCCTTCCCAGGGAAAAGATTCTCCTCTGCCTATTGGGACTCAGACTGCGTTTTAAGATCGTTAGGCTGCTGCATCCCTTCGATGGCCTATGTTAAACCACCTCCCCCTTCCTAACCACCCCCCCTTCAATTCCAAACTTCACTATTCCACAGGTATTAAAGATGCTGCCAGCCTTGTAGGCTCTCAGCTATACCCCAAGACTCCGTCGACCCAGTTTCAAAACAGATCCTTAGTTTAAATATTAGCAGTGAGCCTGCAGACTGGTCTTGAAGTGTTTGTCTGGTCGCTCTATGTTTGCCCTGGGCATAACCCCATGGGGGCATCTCAGAGTCTAAGACACTGCCATACATGTACATATATCCACTAGCCCCCCCCCCAACCGTTTCCTTCTCCCCCCCCCTCCCCGGCACTTCAAAACTCATCCAAGGCCTGCATCTGAATAGTTCATTGACATCAGCAGAACTCCACCACACCACAAAACTATCCTCCTGTTACCGGACTCCTCAAATGTATGAAATTCTACGTCCTTCAGACAGAGTAATTAGACCTAGTATTCCAGGGAAATGTTATAGGAATGCAATGTTTAAAATCTATCACTTTCTATTCTTCCTTGAGGTTGCTTAATGTTTGACAGGCGGTCTAAGCTACAATTCAGAGTATTAAATACTACAAGTACTCTTGTTCAACTTATGATTTTATTTGCACTTAAGAAAACATAGGTAAAAATATTCAATCTCCAACATATAGACTGAAAATCCTAGATTTCATCATCCTAAAACTTTGCAACTTAAAGTAACTTATTAGGTTACTAATTTGAAGGGTTAAAAAAAAAATACAAATGTACAAAGGTGTGGACATGCCCTCAGATATTAATCATATAAACCCATAAAAGTTATCAATGACATGAGGCAGAAAAAAATGAAAAACATTAAATTTTGATTAATTAAACTGCATTTAGAATCCAATCTGCATAAATGCCCATAAGACATGTTACAAGGAAATAGATCTGGAATAAAACAAGTACAAATAAGTTTCACCCATGCTCCTCCAGGCATGAGAAACAGGTACAAACAAAAGGCTTACAGAATTTTGGAAACTGTCTTGGTCTACTAAATCATACACATTTAAAACCCAATTATGAAAATAAACAACAAAAACATCAAACAAAGTTCCTCAGAAACTGAAACACAGTGTTCAAAATTACGATTAAATACTTTCTTTTTCCTGTAACAAAACAACGTATTTACTCTTTGCATTTCCAAGTGCCTGAAGACTTCCCTGTTCCCCCCCCCTCCCCACCCCCTTCCTTCTCTTTCCTTGTCCCTGCAAGGCTTAGCTCTGCCTTGGGATGTGAGAGAGAGGGGATCAGACAACTTCACCTGTCAGCTATCCTTGTTAATCGTACAGGTGTAAACACATCAGTAGGGCACCTTGACACAACTGTCTACACAAACCCGCTTTTTTCTGTACAGATCTATCAAATCTTTAAATGTTAAGGAACATTCTCTTAAATTAAACTCTGACCACACATCTCACTTTGGGTGACAAAAACAGAACATCAGCACTACATGATCCCCTGTACAACTACTGCACCACATGAACCTCCTATACAGCTATGGCACTATATGATCCCCTGTACAGCTACTGCACCACATGAACCTCCTATACAACTATGGCACTATATGATCCCCTGTACAACTACTGCACCACATGAACCTCCTATACAGCTATGGCACTATATGATCCCCTGTACAGCTACTGCACCACATGAACCTCCTATGCAGCTATGGCACTATATGATTCCCTGTACAACTACTGCACCACATGAACCTCCTATACAGCTATGGCACTATATGATCCCCTGTACAACTACTGCACCACATGAACCTTCTATACAGCTATGGCACTATCTGAACATTTTATTCAGTCACTGCACTGAATGAATCACCTATGTAACCAAAGCACCACAAAAACCTGCTATACAGTAATGGCACTACATGAACCTCCTACTCAACCTTGGCACTACATGAGCCTTTTATGCAACCATTATACTAAATGAATCTGCTACACAACCACAGCACTAGATGAACCTTTTATGCAACCATTACACTAAATGAACCTCCTACACAACCATCGCACTACATGAACTTTTTATGCAACCATTACACTAAATGAACCTCCTACACAACCATAGCACTACATGAACTTTTTATGCAACCATTACACTAAATGAACCTCCTACACAACCATAGCACTACATGAACTTTTTATGCAACCATTACACTAAATGAACCTCCTACACAACCACAGCACTACATGAACCTTTCATGCAACCATTACACTAAATTAATCTGCTATACAACCACAGCACTACATGAACCTTTTATGTAACCATTATACTAAATGAATCTGCTATACAACCATAGCACTAAATGAATCTGTTACACAACCATAGCACTACATGAACCTTTTATGCAACCAGAACACTAAAGGAATCTCCTACACAACCATAGCACTACATGAACCAGCTATACAACCATGCACCATGAAAAAAACTTGACTACAGCACAATTTTAAATTAGCTTGTTTAGAAAATTAAGACAAGTGAAACTTCTGAATTTAGAATATTCCCCATTGGATATCGTGTGAACACAATTTGAGGCAAATACATGTAGGGACAGTAAATAGGAGTACACCTGAACCGGAGTTAAAAGAAAAACAGGAAGAATGGAATATGTACTTTCCCCACATCTATTCACATCTTGGAAAAGCATTTTCTTCCTGGTTTGTCTGCTGCTAGGCTCTTTTAAATGAAATGTCACTTTCTTCTAATGTTAACTATGCCGACAGGTCTCAAAAGGAGAAAAACTAATTAGCATATATTTACATATAATTTGTGGTTGAAAAGCTTAAGCTACAGAAATAGAATTTTTGAAATGCATTCATTTATCTGTTTGCCTTTGACAAATACAGTGTATGATAAACTATTAGAGATATATACGTTTATATCTTTTTAATGCCTGGCCAAACTGATATATGTGTACTTCCTTACTTTGCGTAGTACATAATATGGATGGAAACTAGCACATGACTACAAAAGTTATATATCTCAGACTCCTGGTCAGCCTACTGTCACAAAACTTCGCCAATCATTTTTTGCCAGACATCTCTCACGTAAAATCTTGTCTCCATGTGATGCTATTATCTAGGCTACATTTTCATGTAAGTAATAGTATTATTGATATTAGAGCTCACACTTTCTGGATATAGCACAGGTTCTAGTGCTGAAAAATGACATCTATCAATTTGATCTTCATGTAAATGTTGAAAAATTTACCCTAAATAACATATATGAAGTTTTGTGAATTTATTTATTCATTAAGTTGATTAGTGTTCTACACCATGCTCAAATGTATTTCACATATACGATGGCAGCCAGCATTATGGTGAAAGGAAACTGGGCTCATCGTGGGGCAAACCCACGACCATATACAGTTTGTTGTCAGACCTTCACAAGTACAGCCAGAGAGGAAGCCCAGCACAAGCCTGAAATCACAGCGCCTTCATGGGTGGGATGAAGTTTTGTGAAACCTCAGTGCTTCATGGGTGGGATGAAGCTTGGTGAAATCTTAGTGCTTCATGGATGGGATGAAGCTTTGTGAAATCTTAGTGCTTCATGGATGGGATGAAGCTTTGTGAAACCATAGTGCTTCATTTCCCCTAGGGTCTTGACACCATGACTGGTGTCAAAATGATAAAATATGATATGAAATGGAATTTCCACATGGAGACAAATAATGCAATGATATACGTGTATGACAGAAACCACCCCATGGAACGGGATTTCCACGTCGAGACAAATAATGCAGCGATATATGTGTATGACAGAAACCACCCCATGGAACGGGATTTCCACATCGAGACAAATAATGCAACGATATACGTGTATGACAGAAACCACCACATGAAACGGGATTTCCATGTTGAGACAAATAATGCAATGATATACGTGTATGACAGAAACCACCCCATGGAACGGGATTTCCACGTGGAGACAAATAATGCAACGATATACGTGTATGACAGAAACCACCCCATGGAACGGGATTTCCACGTGGAGACAAATAATGCAACGATATACGTGTATGACAGAAACCACCACATGAAACGGGATTTCCACGTGGAGATAAATAATGCAATGATATACGTGTATGACAGAAACCACCACATGAAACGTGATTTCCACGTCGAGACAAATAATGATAGTAATGACAAAATTCTTGCTAGATATGATACGATAGAACAAAAAATATACATATCAATAAATATGTATACTTAACATCATCTGCCGGGCATCCAAAACTTTTTACAATGGCCTTTCTCTTAGAGTTACAAGCCTAGTTTACAATCTTCAGTTATCCTAACTTTCAACAAACATTTAAGGTGAAAAAGAAACAAAGCAAACAAAAACACCAGCACACACAAAAAAGAAACAGTACTCAGTACATGCATACAAGAATTAGCACAAAACTTGCCCAGCAGGTTGCAGATTAACAGGTTACCAGATCTGTGAATACAAACAGATGTCAGTGTCCTGGATATCTGTCACCTGGCTGCTACCTGCTCATACAGAACATAAAGACACCTGGCCAGGTGTTAATCTTCTCTTTACCACAGACTAAATGTATACTGGTACCTTAATTCTGCTAATTTTTGGGACACATGGTTTGCCATTTTTAGCCAGTGTACATGTAATTATAACAGAAATACACAGATTGTTTTTTCTCACTCGGTTGGTTCATCTAATGAACAATATACACAGCTATGCATACCTTCACTTTTCCCCCAAACTGGGAGAGAAATTTTTTGCTTTCAGAAGTACTAATATTTGTCCAGGGTATGTACGGGTAAATGTAGCTGAATGACACAAGCTGTCTGCCCCATTCAACACAAGTGCTTTGTCAAACAGGATGTGTACATGTAGAGGGTTTATGATGTCCTCAGCAAACATCTACTGAATTTCACGTAAAGTCTTGCCCTTTTCAACAGACAACAGACCACAGACACAACAGACACACAACAGACACACCTTTTTCTGAAGCCTGATTACTTTCTTAGATAATAAAGTGTTGCTATCAGGTATCATTTTAAGGCCTGTGTGGGCTTCTGAAAGTGCATTTTTACATAACTAAATTTCAGGTGAACTACAGTATTGCATGAAGATTAATGTTTCCACGGATAAATGTAAGCTATAATGTTCGGTTCTGTTACTGTACTGGGACGAAGCCCTCTCACCATTACGAACACATAACTAACATGGCAACTACCACTGGAACATTATGCTGAAGACATCATGCAAATATGACACCCTACCTAGTCATATTATACGGACACCGGGCTGACAAGTCCTGTTTCCTTGCTCTAACTTCTCAGTGCTGAGCGCCAAGAGAATCAGTAGCAAATACCATTTTTAAAATCTTCGGTATGATCCAACCCAGCATTGATCCCAGATACCCTGACCAATTTGGAAAATAAAAGCTATCACTGCTGTAACAAAGCGTCCTATTTCCTAATAGCTACAATACACAGAACAAAATGTGCCAATAACATTTTTCACAGGTCACATGGTAAAGTGGAGCCATAAAAGAGTTCGAACCCAAAATTCCTTTGTTGCAAAACTTTAAAGCTGTGTAATACTGAGAAAAAACACCTGTTACTCTTGACTCAGTTCAAGGTTCATGTAACAGATGAAGACTTGATGAACACCTCTGGTCACAATAAACTGAACATTACATATCCAACTGCACCACAGCAGAATTCCATATAAGTGATGAGGCCAAAAATTAAAGCAACAGATTATGAGATGTTATGACCAGGGGTATGGCCATACATATTATTTCTGACTGGGATGGTCAATAGTTAAGTTGTTCAGTCATTGTCTGTTATGTTGGTTATCATAACGGAACAACAGGAACACTCCAAGCCTTGTGTAGTCAACCACAGTTCATTTCTTATAACTGTATCATGGAGAGTGACCAGGACTCAGAGGTACTTGCTAGTCAACTCTCCCACCCAGTCCTAACTTGTCCCTCTAGCAGAGAGCACTGTTTAAATATAATCTTTAACAACACAAAATTTACTTTACCAGGGGTAACCGTTTGATTGCCATGACGACTAGAAGTCACTGTGAGTGTGAACATGGGCAGTAGAGAGAGTCTGAGTTAATCCTCTTAATGTATACACAACCTTCTTGGTTTAATCCCTCTCAGACACTTGGTAGATTACATTCAATGTTACATACTTATTCCATGATAAATAATCAGGTACTGTTGTGACTTAGACACGTGAAAAATGTACAGCAATTCTTTGACTGCTCATAACATCATCAACAGGTTATATATTAAATCTAACAAGCTTTGAACAAATGAAAAACTTAACAACCAGTCAAGACTTACAGCCTGGAACATATACCATGCCAGTCAAGACTTACAGCCTGGAACATATACCATGCAACACGGAATTCAGGTACATGTTGATTTGGTTCCTACATGAGTGACTTGCTAAGGTACATGAGGTGCCATAAGAACAGGTATATATATCTACATCCTGTACTTGATCAAACATGCCAGGTACATGCATTTACACAGAAGCCCAACATTAATCAGGCTGTGTATGTTTTCATCGATCAGCAGATTCGTGGAAAAAGGGAAACCCTGGGATGCTACATCATGTCATGTAGTTTCCTCTATGAAACATGCCCGGGGCATGGGGTTTACGGGGTTTATGGGGTCTATGGGGCCAGTGGGGCCAGTCTTTGAACACACACAAGCACCATGACACAAGGTTGATCCTATGATAAGCTGGTAATAATACAAGTACACAAAAGTCTGAGGATGGCACACTATAATGCTTTCAACCAAGAATTGCACTGACACCAAAATGTGTACTGACACCAAAATGTGTACTGACAGATGGACGTACACTGACACCAACGTGTACAGTGAAAATGTGTAAAGTTGCCCTTATATAGGCACGTGTGAACGTCAAAACAAAACCAAGAAGCATATTGCAGTATGACGTGCAAGGAACACCAACATACTAACAAAACACTGACACAAAGATGTACACTGATTTCCAACTTCAACATAGACAACTTAAACGTAACCTGAAATTCGAACCAGAAATACATGTACCTGACCAATCCTAATAGGCATTTCTACAGGTAGATGTCTCGTTAATCCTGACTTCCCACAGGTGACAATCCTCAACAAACATCTCTGTCTGGGTTACTCTCAGGGAAATGTCACACAGGTAAAAACTCGGCCCCCTAAATAAATCATCCCCTGTCTGTGTCAGCACAGATACCCTAGGAACCACATCTTCGCATTATTAACAGCCCTCATTCAGTATCTCGTGGTTACCTGCATACATGACCTAATTCAATTCTTGCAACAGAGGAGCTAGACCAGAGCTATAGCTGAAATATATTATTTCATAAAAATATTTACTTGTGCGTGTAAGCATGAAGTTAAACCTGCATAAAAACACAGGCAGTATAAGCATTTATTGTCTCTAATTCTATGACATCTGGTTTAATCGGATCTACCCGTGTCACTATTAAACCTTGGTTTTACTTGATGGGATAACAATGACCTTTTCATATATGCCATAATATGCTTAATATCATTGTTAAAACTTTGACACATTGATCTATTTAGACATACTACCGTTTATGTTATAGAATGGGATCATCTGCATGCTGTACTGCAGTTTAATAGGTGAAGGAAATTGAGCCCAAATTCTCATCAGTACATACTTCTTCTTGAAAAGGTACTTGACAGATACCTGAGGTAAAGGTGCATATGTTAATTTGTCAAAAAAGCCAATCAAGCCACATCTGCACATGCAGCCTCAATGGTCACACCTGTTGATCATATGCATGACCTTTATCAAGGAGACCTCTAAGCACCACATGGCCAGCAAGTATGTAAACACTTCTTGTAATAAATGTATGTTAACAAATACATGAAACAATGATTAGGTTATAATAAACACAGGTATAAATCAGACATTCCATGCAATCAGTAGTCATGGTCACGTTGGCATAATGTAGTAGACATACATTTGTTGTGATCTCTTAAAGAGATCATATGATTCAATGTGATCTATACAATGTCTATTGTGCAAACTATAATGATATGTACAAGTCAAAACAATTAGAGATGATAGAATACCTGTAGTACAGTTACATCCAATGAGCCAGCAAGAACTGAATGAATTTAAATATGGGATTTCATTGGTCAATGAACCCTATGAACTCTATATCCCTATATCACTTGGCCAATGAGGATTGCTGGAAGTATTTACTCTTCTTGTAAGAAATGTATGCAAACAAACATAAATTTTCTACCCAACAACTATGATTAGGGTACATCAAACAGAGACATAAAGCAGACTAAACATGTAGTTTGCAGTCATAACAAAGGCTGATATAATAAATGAGCAGACATTTATTTGCAGTGATCTAGGAAGACATTGTTTCATTGTGATAAATATATACACAATGTGTGTATTGTGCATTAAAACTAACAGGATACAGGTTTAAATCAATAGTATTTTGTATGTACTCCTGCAGTACATGCAGCCTACTTAATCTCTACAGGCCAATCTAAGCACCGCTTGACCAACAAGGAAAATTACTCTTCTCGCAGTAAATTAATGTACGTAAACAAACACAAATCTTCTGTCTATCAACTCTGATTTGGTTGTAACCATCAAATACATACACCAGACTCCTATGACCTGATTCGGAGATTAACCCATTCCGTGTGAGGTAAACAATGTCTGCGTTATGTAAACTGTAGTGATGCAAAAGTCAAAATAATTAGTGATGACTAATAAAAAATATGTTTCATATAAAAGAACAAGAAAGACAACTAAGATCAAGTAAATCAATACAACTAATTCCCCCCTTGTCCTCACTCTGAAATGTTTAAAAGCAATCTGGAATGCTCTCCCTGCTACTCTCCCATTTGCCTCCTCAATACAGAATTTCCAACACCTGTATTTTATTTATTTATTTGATTGGTGTTTTACGCCGTAATCAAGAATCTTTCACTTATATGACGGCGGCCAGCATTATGGTGGGAGGAAATCGGGCAGAGCCTGGGGGAAACCCACGACTGTCCGCAGGTTGCTGGCAGACCTTCCCACGTACGGCCGGACAGGAAGCCAGCATGAGCTGGGCTTGAACTCACAGCGACCGCATTGGTGGGAGGCTCCGGTCATTGCGCTGCGTTAGCGCGCTAACCGACTAAGTCAAGGAGGCCCCCAACACCTGTATGAGTGGTCATCCGAATTACATGCATCTCAAAGATAGCTACACTGTTATATACCTTAATTCTTCAACTTTTCTACCACCGCTAAAAACAATACTTCAAAATTTTTTTTTGTTGGATCTAGAGACTGTTGGGTCTAGAGAAATAATTCTCATAGTTTTATGAAGCTTATACCTGAGGTGACAAAAACAAATCATTTATGGCTCTATATTTGCAATACCTTTATGCATTCACTAGCCTTTAATAACAGCGTCAATGATGTTGAAGATGATGAAGATTAAAAACTAGCCTGCCTTGTACATAGTTCCCGAGTTCCATAGCCCATTTTACCACATATTTGTTTTAGTATAATGATATCTTTTGTATTTCAAGCATTTTTCCTTTTAGTTCAAACAGTACACTGTGTCAATGTTTATAAATGTTTGTTTGTGGAGGGTATCAGGGAGTGCAATAATATATTGAGTTTTATTACCCTCAGAAAATAGAAATTATTATTATCATCATTATGAAAGGATATTGGTGAAAACAAAACAAAAGGATATTGGTGAAAACAAAACAAAAGGATATTGGTGAAAACAAAGCAAAAGGATACTCGTGAAAACAAAACAAAAGGATATTAGTGAAAACAAAACAAAAGGATATGTGTATGAAAATAAGCATTGTCATCAAATCTTTTAAAACGTTTCATTTGAATATCCATGTTTTTTCTCTTGGACAACCTGAACACCATCACAAAGCGTCTTGGTATCTAAATTCAAATGGAGATTAATTTCTATATGATACATAAGTATACAAACATTTACACTTTGTTTTTGGATTTTGATGACATGGGATTATATTGTTGCTGTCAACTGTACTGGTGAAGAAAAAAAAACAGCTTCTCTTTGCAACTTTCTAGGCACAGCTTTTCAACAAAACTGTTGATGAGTTGTGGGGGAGTGGGGGGGAGGGAGGTATGATGACAGATTCAAATCACATGAAGGTGAAATTATTTTCACAAGACAATGGATTTACAGAAACTCCTTGGCCTTTGATTCACCCATCCCACATTTCTCTTCAGAGTAAGCGGCTAACATATCAGGAAATATGACGCAATTATAAAGGAATCTTGCATTGACTGATTGTTACACTTTGAAATTTAAGAGATTTTTAAATTATTGAATCTTATCTGAAATTTAGTGACAGTTTATCTGTTTTGTTTTTATACCAACAAATTAAATGGAATCAAAAATAACAATAAAACTCTTACCATGAATAATGGCCTGACACAAAAAGGCTCATCTCTTAATCGCGGACTTGATACATTGTTCCTCACAAAGTGCATTAATTACAAGTTTACAGGTTCATGCTAATTACAGCATGTATCATAATCTGCCTATTAAAATGTATATATACATATGTACATTGTATAAATACATGCATATATATACACACACATACATTTACATCTAAATAATACAAGTCAATTTCCTGAGTTTTATGGTCAAGCAACATCGATAGGGTAAATATGTCTTCGTCAAGTTAACAATGGAGACAAAAATCAATGAATGTGTTAAAGAGATGTACATGCATGATGTATGAATATTAATAACACCCCTTCATGATCAGGGAAGTGTGACACAGCTGAGCGAGGAGGATGTTAAAGCAATGTCACATCTGACCGAGCAGGTATATCTGTTTCTAATCTGCCAGGTGTAACAATCACATCATGCCAGGGGATGTATCCAGTTTTTGTAACAACATTTGTTTTTGTCTAACATATTAATATATTTTTGATAACTTTACATGGAGCTATCACAGATATTCCTGTAAGCATTGGTTTTGAAATGAATCAACAGTTGTTTTTTGAGGGTTCTTTTTTTAGCTTCAAACATTTTGGAGGGATACAGAAGATGAGAATGTACATTACCTATCTGTGTACATACATAAATGTTAGATACTGATTATATATAAGTATATATAATAAAATAAGAATATCTGTATTTTAAATAACGGCTCTGTCAAGGCAAATCATCTACGAATTAATTTCTGTATGTTCCTTTTTTTCACCCCTATTACATAGTGAGATCAGACAGTGATGCCCTCATAGGCCTCACCCCTAGAACCCCTCTAATACCCCCCAAAGCAATGTCAATACATGTAATATGACAGTATGTTTAATTCAAGTGTCATAAAAGTGGCCATCCTGCTTTCTGTATTTCGATTGTGATGAAAAATAAATCTGCAAACTGTAACTGTACTGTAACCACCAGTCTTGTGCTTTACTCCATCGATGCACCAAAGACAAACTACAGATGAGCTAGGGGCAGGCTACAGGGATCCGCGAGCCATTACCCTTCACCCTGTCCTGAGAATACTGCAATATAGCAACAGGACTATGTATATATGCATAAAATCGTTTGGTTTTTAAGTCGTACTCAACAATATTTCAGTTATATGACGACGACAAGGAGTCCTTAGAACATATATACATGTATACTCTCTCTTCTTGTGGGAGGGCGAGTCCATGCTGCCACTGGAACATCATGCTGGAGACACCAGACATGACACCCCACCCAGTCACATTATACCGACACTGGGCAGACCAATCCGGTTTCTTTGCTTTAACCCTTCACTGCTGAACAATAAGCGTGGCAGCAAAAGGTACCATTTTTAAAGTCTTTGGTATGACCTGACCCTGGATTGATCCCGGATCTCCCCCTCCTGATAGTACAGGACTTGCCTAAATACTGGAACAGTCATTTCACAATATAATATAACATAATGTAACTGGGTATTGTATCACATTACCTCATTATACGAAATTATATAATGCAGGGCAATGTGCAGTGCAACATTATTGTATAAATAATTATAGCACTATTCAATATGTGTTTAAAATAAACCTCAGTCATGCCAGTATGGGAATTACTTGTAATGTGTTTACCATATGTAGCTGTTAGGAATTCCCTTATTCATACATGTACGTGGAATCCTGCTTTCATAATGCATATTTAACTCACAACAATTCACCACATTTGCAATTTACCTCCTGCTTTGGGTGACAAGGCATAGGGGCTGTTCCGGAAATGGAATGTAAAGTTTAAGATGCATGCATACATTAACACATAATGGCACATATACTTATATTTAAATCACATACTTGTATTATAAAACTGCATGCATAATGTACTTTCTGAACCTGCTTTTAACATATAGAGTATATACATACACATAAAGTCAGCACATATTTTCAATATATATACTCAAATGCTCTAAACTAAACTACGTCTATATAGGTTTCTATGATTCTATCTAAATAATACCGGGTAACCCTACTCTGCACTTCTGATACCATCACTATATCACTGATTTCATATAGGCATATCCACAACCAAAGCCTGACTGATTAGATAGACTGGAAATGAGAGTTTAACACATACTATTATTATTATTATCAGTTTCAGGCATCATGTTACAGAAGATGTTTTCAGATACAACACTATACTGCCAACAAATTATAATATACTAGAAATACAGTGGTGCATGTTCAGTGTGACACTATACCATCAACAAATTATAATACACTACAAATATAGAAGTGCATGTTCAGTGTGACACTATACTGTCAACAAATTATAATACACTACAAATATAGAGGTGCATGTTCACTGTGACACTATACCGTCAACAAATTATAATACACTAAAAATATAGTGGTGCATGTTCAGTGTGACACTATACTGTCAACAAATTATAATACACTACAAATATAGAGGTGCATGTTCAGTGTGACACTATACCATCAACAAATTATAATACACTACAAATATAGTGGTGCATGTTCAGTGTGACACTATACTGTCAACAAATTATAATACACTACAAATATAGAGGTGCATGTTCAGTGTGACACTATACTGTCAACAAATTATAATACACTACAAATATAGAGGTGCATGTTCAGTGTGACACTATACTGTCAACAAATTATAATACACTACAAATATAGAGGTGCATGTTCAGTGTGACACTATACTGTCAACAAATTATAATACACTACAAATATAGAGGTGCATGTTCAGTGTGACACTATACTGTCAACAAATTATAATACACTACAAATATAGAGGTGCATGTTCAGTGTGACACTATACTGTCAACAAATTATAATACACTACAAATATAGAGGTGCATGTTCAGTGTGACACTATACCATCAACAAATTATAATACACTACAAATATAGAGGTGCATGTTCACTGTGACACTATACCGTCAACAAATTATAATACACTACAAATATAGAGGTGCATGTTCAGTGTGCATTTGTACAGACATATGTACTAATACACACTGTACATAGTAACTGTTTGTACACATTATGAAAGTTTTGGCCATGATTATAACATAGTGTACTCATTTCACCCGATTCTTATTCACGTTAGAAAGTGGTTTTGTTGTTTGTTTGAATTAGGTAGGGTGATATTTTATTGAAAAAAAAATGAGCTTACAGGCAACAGATGCAGTATACACCGTATTGTTTTTTTTGGGGGGGGGGGGGTAAAACAGTATATGTACCCTAAATGACCTAAAACTTCGATGATGACTAAAATGTTCATTTTCCCCAAGTCTGAGGGTTCTATTGATATTAGAAAGGTGTACTGAGCTTTGTTCAAAAGGTAGGATAGTATCCTATTGGAAAAATATAAGTTTCAGCATCAACAGTAATACTTTATAACATTAATTTGCATTTAAAATTGCACTCTTTTGGGTGAAATTTTAGGCCATTTAGGGTACTATATACCATGTCATCTCAGCTGATCCCTTTCAATGTATATTGTTACAGCCGTCACACTTTTGTTATAAGATTGTGCCACTGTACTTTATGCTCACAGCAATGTTGCTTTTCAAAGTGTTTTCAATACGTTTGCACTGGCTCCGAACATTAAATGAGTCAGGTCCCAGATACTTGTAAAAGTATACTCTTCGACTAGTACAAATGTCCATTTATCCGTTCCTCAAACCAGACAATTTGTTTGGTTCAACTTGCCCTCTGTCACCTAAGTAAGTAATACATGGGCATGTATATGCATGCAAGTGCTCTTTCATCTCCACGATTTTCTGAAGTTCTCTTTAGATATCACCGTTTACATTTACTAAACGAGTTATAAGTTACCTAAGATCTGTAAAATATTTAAAATTTACAAAAATCTGGAAACAAACATGACCCTTAATACTTTTACAGCTTCAGATTAAGCCTGAAATTTGGGTAAAAAGCCTGTAAGCTACATGTACAAAAAGACCTGCGTCTTCCACGTCTTGAAATCTGCAGGTGATCTGCTGCCATGGGATACTAAGCTTGAAATCATAATGAACATGTTTAGCAGGAACCAACTCTTCATAATGAACATGTTTAGCAGGAACCAACTCTTCATAATGAACATGTTCAGTAGGAACCAACTCTCGAGAAACCACAATAACCACAGCATCTAAACACAACCTTTACAAATCTGATATGTTTATTTCAGCTGTATGCAAGAATTAAGTGCGCCGGTGAGCTAGTCGTATGTCTGACCTGGGTAGGTCTATTCTTTTCTAGCCCACACTGGTACTGTAAATAGGTCGTAAATATTTACACATGTATAATATATACAAACTTACAGGTACATATAGCACTGCATATTGCACTTCTGTGTCTACTCAAGCTACAAATAAACCAATACCTACTGGTGCTTAATATCATAACTACTGTTAAGTGACAAAGATGAAGGAACAGCTTCTGGCGTGAAGTATGTTTTCTTTTAGTATTTTTTTTTTTAAATAAATAAATATAAAACAGTGTTAAACAAATACAGGAAACTAAAGGGTCCAGATTCAACCACTAAGACCAACAATAAAAATTTCAGAGTATGGAGGAGCAGAAAAGGTAAACATTTTTCATGATAAAGCAAAAGTTATTATACGGATGAAAATTTTTGCTGAGTAGAATAAGTTGGATTTAAATTTGGACAAGCTTCAACAATTATGCTATGTAGCTCATGTACAGCTTTAGAAATATTTCTACGTCCTGTATAGCCCAAAACCCGCAAATGTGACATTTAAAAATACAGCAAGATGTTGTAGAACCTTCCAAAGATGGCTAGATGATGAACGTTTCAAAGATGGCTAGATGCTGAACAGCCTTACCGATGTGGCCAGATGCTGTAGAACCTTCCAAAGATGGCTAGATGATGAACCTTTCAACGATGGTTAGATATCGCAGAGCCTTATCAATGTGGCCAGATGCTATAGAACCTTCCAAAGATGGCTAGATGATGAACCTTTCAACGATGGTTAGATATCGCAGAGCCTTACCAATGTGGCCAGATGCTATAGAACCTTCCAAAGATGGCTAGATGTTGAACCTTTCAACGATGGTTAGATATCGTAGAGCCTTACCGATGTGGCCAGATGCTGTAGAACCTTCTAAAGATGGCTAGATGATGAACCTTTCAACGATGGTTAGATATCGTAGAGCCTTATCAATGTGGCCAGATGCTATAGAACCTTCCAAAGATGGCTAGATGATGAACCTTTCAACGATGGTTAGATATCGCAGAGCCTTACCAATGTGGCCAGATGCTATAGAACCTTCCAAAGATGGCTAGATGTTGAACCTTTCAACGATGGTTAGATATCGTAGAGCCTTACCGATGTGGCCAGATGCTGTAGAACCTTCTAAAGATGGCTAGATGATGAACCTTTCAACGATGGTTAGATATCGTAGAGCCTTACCAATGTGGCCAGATGCTATAGAACCTTCCAAAGATGGCTAGATGTTGAACCTTTCAACGATGGTTAGATATCGTAGAGCCTTACCGATGTGGCCAGATGCTGTAGAACCTTCTAAAGATGGCTAGATGATGAACCTTTCAACGATGGTTAGATATCGTAGAGCCTTACCGATGTGGCCAGATGCTGTAGAACCTTTCAAAGATGGCTAGATGCTGTAGAGCCTTACCAATGCTGCCAGATGCTGTAGAACCTTCCAAAGGTGGCTAGATGATGAACCTTCCAAAGATGGCTAGATGCTGTAGAGCCTTACCAATGCTGCCAGATGCTATAGAACCTTTCAAAGATGGCTAGATGCTGTAGAGCCTTACCAATGCTGCCAGATGCTATAGAACCTTCCAATGACGCTGTGCATCTTTACCAGTGTGGCTAGATGATGAAGAGCCTTGTACACACAAACAAATGCTGCAAATCCTAACAAATATATGACTAAATCCTGACAACCATACAAACACGGGCAGATGATGAAATGCCTTACAAATACAGCTAGATGCTTTAGAGCCTTACAAATGCAGCTAGATGATTTTCAGCCTTACAAATACATATAATAATAATAATAATAATAATAATCATCTTTATTTTCAGAAGGTAACAAACTCAGTCAATATGACAGTATTGATTTTCCCTGAGGCCCTCCATTCACTCACACAATCACTCGGGCAGTCACACGGGTAAATTATGGTTAAAAAAAAACAACATACATACATACGTACATGAAGCATTAATTAGCTAATTAGCTAGATCCTGAAACTGTTTTACAAGCACTGTTAGGTCATATACACCCTTACAAATATGGCTAGATACTGTTTATCAGATAGATGTTGTGGAGCCTTACAAACACAGATAGATATACATTGTGCCAAATCTTTGGGACCCATTCGGTGTTAACTAAACATCCAGTTTCAAGCTACTTGAGTTGCCACCTTGAGAGGTTTGGCCAGGTTTCTTCCACCTATAAACCTGTCAGCCTTTTATGAGTGAAACAGGCCTGAGTATGGCAAATGACTGTATAATATCGAATGTTTAGAAGCAATAAAGTTGATGACACCCAACTGATACTTCATCATAATTCCGCTTATCTTATTTACTTTTGGTGTATAATTAAGAACAAGACACAATGGTGATATTATCAATTTTAATCTGGTAGCATCAGTGGATAAATTTATTACTTTTCATTTCTGAGAAGTGAATTAAAATAAATGTGTGAATCAATGCGTGAAAATTTATGTAAGGTCGTTCAAGAAAGGCTGAGTGGAAAAAAAAAATCAAATTAGAAATTAAACCCGTCTTGCTCAAATGATTATGAAATTGTTTACTAGACGGATAAATAATGGCACAGATAAAGTGCCACAGATTGTTCATTCGAGCATGGCGGCCATGCATACTGCCGGGAAGTATGTCATGTATGGATGAGTTAATGATAACTGATAGTTCAACATGTAACTGATTTCATCTAGGATCTTTTCAATAAACATTTCATCAGCCTCAAGCCTCAATCCACAAACATTGCCAATTCATGCTGAGAAGGAGAAATAAAACAGAAAATCACCCCACCCCACAGCCAATAAAGAGAAAAAAAGAAACCTTATATATGTAGTGTTAATTACTCCAATTGCATTTACATGTAATTATATAAATAATTCAATTCAGAAAGATGACTTTCACTATTTTAGGCAAAATCTATAATGTAAGTTGTAAACATTACCAGAACAAGTACACGAAATTTCAGTAAAGTCTAAGTGGTGTGTAAATATCACATTTATTTATTTACCTGATTGATGTTTTCTACTGTACTAAAGAATATTTCACTTATTCAACGGCGGACAGCTGGAAGGAAACCCATGACTGTTCGCATCTTACTGGCAGACCTCCCCACATACGGCCAGAGAGGAGGACAGCTTGGGCTAAACTTCCCCTCAGCTCTGCCTGGATTCCTCCCACCATAATGCTGGCCGCTGTCGTATAAGTGAAATATTTTTGAGTACGGCGTAAAACAACAATCAAATAAATAAACTGTACTATAAACAGTTTGTTATAACTGTGTGAATATGACAATGAGCAGTATGCAATGAATGCAACCCATGGTTTTTATCTAGCCTTTTATCTTATCTTTTATCTCAGCATGGTAACCACAATGAGAAATATCAGAAAACTGAGTTTTTGACACACTGGTGGTGAAAAAATACTGCTTCCTGATTTGTTCAAATTGAGTTTCTAAATAGAAATTTGCTAGAAAAAAACCCTAGGGTACATGTACCAACTATCTCACATAACACGCCCAGGACTAAGAAGAGCTAGAGTTGAATGTGCTACACTCAGGGATAATGACTGGGGTCTGTAATGAATATATCTTTAGAATTGCTTTGTTAACATTTAGGCTAAATGAATGAAAAAAAAAAATATTGTTCCATTTACTTAATCAGACTGAAAAACAAAATGTTTCAGATTATAATGCTGATATCAATCAGAACTTAACATGCTTTCAATTACAACAGAGACATAAATTCACTGGAACGTGTCAACTGTGTCAAAATTCAAAACTTTTCACCCTTATTACAATTACATGTAACCTATGAAGCACATTATACATGTTTCAAGCCTGATCCACACAGAGTATTAACACAAAACTGTAAATGCATTTTTTCTGCCTTTAAAACACACATTCCTTCATCACAAATCTCTATATAAACTCTATATGTAGTTATAATTCTGCCACAACATTGCAAATTATATTGTCATGGTGCACAGTAAATTTAGTTTTACACACAGACTTTACCAATTAATACAGAACATTATACATATATATATATATATATATATATACCTGCATTGTAGAATCAAGCTCCATTGTACACAAGTTTTACACAAAAAGACATTAACAATGATGAATGTACCACAACAAGAGCACGCATAATGAAAAAACATCCTCTGTGCCCATATATGGTATAAAAACAAAACAATGCCTTTACCTATTCCACATTGTGTAGATATACAAAAATATACACCAGTACATGTTTGTTTCAAGACTGCATTGCCAAAACATTAAGCCTGTCTGAGTTTTTTCTGTACAAGACTCTACACGGTTTTCCACTTAACCGATTCAAGCTTATCAACCATGTGCTAGCTCCTGTTAGGACGCCGCTTTAAGCTATACCTACCTCTTACGTGTATATCCACCCTCACACATAAAGCCTCTCTAAAAATATCTTCAAATGAATTCCTCGTGAATTGGGCGCTGGAATCTTTAACAAAATCGCTGAACTGCTACGATCTTTCGTTACAGATCTGGTCAGTCAGGAAAAAATAAAAATCTCGTATATAGTGGCTCGTTATATCTGCAATCTTCTTCACAAGACAACTCTATAAAGACTCCCGCTGCATCATGACTTGTACCAGATTGACTGACAGCTACAGACAACTGTGGTCTAAATCAGCCCCTCTGCTGCACGCATGCTCCTCACACACGCTCACACACACGCAGACAGAGGACATGTCTACAGCCTGGGGACACACATCACAGGGCTCTATACCACAGACGTGTTATCTATTCACTCTACAAATCATCACCACGTGGCTGGAATTGAACATTGCAGCCTGGGTCTTAAAAAACGGCTGTGCTAAATGGCAAACACATGTTCCACTGAATCTGTATACATGAACATGTAGAGAGAAGAAATAGTCTGCCTCCTATCCATTGTGAAAAAAAAAAAAAAACAACAAGAAAGGGACAACAAAGAGAGTTTAAGTCCGTCTTTCCCACACTCTGGTATTTCATGACCTTTCGATAATAATTCACAGTATGGATTCAATTTCAGATTTCTTAATAACAAAAGAAGCATAAGAAACAAGTTATTGATGGGGGCATATTAAAATGAAGCAAAGGTAAGACAAAAAAAAAGGAACTGAAACATAATTTTTTTTTTTTTGAGTGGAATTGTTGAATATACGCTGTGGCCTTAAAATAAAATGCTCTTTGTCCTATTCCAATGATTGTTATACAAGTCCATGTGCGTTAATACATATGTAAATCAGAGTGGAAGCCTTAGACTTAGCTCAGAGGTAGAGTGTCGTTGCACGGGTGGGGAAAATAGCAGAAAAACAACAAGACATCCTGAATTAAAATTCTGCCTTACTAAACTCTGTTTCCACAAAGAATTTTTTATTTCAACACAAGCAGAGAGTCTTAATGGAGGACTGTTGTGACAGATAATGTAGTAAGTATCAATAGTGTAGTAACCAGCCAGTATCGTATCACTTTTTGACTGCTAATGTTACAAAGACCCAGACAGACAGACACTGTTGTCCAACATAATGCAGTAATTTCTTATCTAACTGATGCTGAAGAAAATTTTTACCAAAAGTGTAGTAATGTGCAGAAAAGTTTTTTATGCTATCAGTTGCTTTTACAACAGTGAAAAACTAGTCTTTGTAACATTATTGGTCAAAAAGTGATACGATCTCAGTTGGTTACCACAGTATTGGTATATACATGTACTGCCTTGTTGGTCACAGCCGAGGACTGACATGAAGATGATTGGTCAATTGAGACCATGATTTATGCGACATTCTCCCTCAAATGCATAACAACTTCATAGAGGTAATGAGAAATTTACATGAGCATAAACATTGAAAAAAAAAAACAAACAAAAAAAACAAAAACAAAAAAACCTTTTTGTAAGGCATTAAGCTGTTTTATACTAGCATGCTTCAAGGAAGTGACAAATGCTGAACATTATAATCTACTTCTTGTTGCTACAAACACAGTAGATACACACCTTAACGCTGATGATATTGCCAAAGGCTATGTGCATTAATAGGCTGATTATAAGAGGTTACAGCCGGACTAGTTAAGACAGTGTATGGGAGTAACAGTAGATCAATGCTCATTAATCCCTTAAACCTTTAAACACATGAATTGTAATTATATTAACAATGCATTAAAAAAAAATCGAAACCTATGAAGAAAGAAATAAAAATGTTCAGAACCTGACCAACATTTGGAGTTGTGAAAAACAGAAGTGTGGTGTTTACATTTATTGAAAACAATTTTGCTCCATACATCCTATGTGCAAATATTAACATATCTGAAATGTTACCAAATGTTGTTAATTTGCAACTTAACAGATCTTTTCACTGTTATTCTGTGTAATTGTGTAATATTACACTGAGGGCCTTGAGTAAATAAAATTTCATTGACTGAGCAACATGTATCTTACTTTTGATAAAGATTATTTTCATTACCTGTGTCTTAAACACTTTTTTAAACAGCTACGCGCTTAGCAGCCTTCAACTGCCCACTCAACTTTTACTGACAATCACACACATCACCATGTTTCTCAGTGCAAGCTGTTACAGGTATATACCAATGCCTTAGCTGGAATATCCAACACAGTGATACCGTAGGATTTATGCAAAACTTTTCACACTTAACGAGTCCAAAACAACAGAGAAGTAGAGTATGAATTATCTTCCTTTTTGAATGTTGGCATGGAGTTTATTAAAAATATTGTGAACATTTGGGTATTAATATTGATAAAATCATATTTAAATTAAGACATAAAATCAGTTCAGATAACAAATATAACGTAGATTCTCTTGCTCAAGCTGAAACAAAAACCAACATGAATCCCACCTAAAATTGCACAAGTTTGTTTACACACAAAAATTGGAAGAGTTAATTAAAATCTATAATCTATTATATCTCTTAGTTGACAGATTTTGCGGAATTATTCCAATGCATGTACATGTACTCAATAGGGACATTTATCTAAGTAGATCACACGGTCTTTTTTCATATTAATACATCTTCAGGACATGAGAAAATCAGTAAAAGCAATTCTTTCAATACACAAATAAATACACTTACGTGTCTATAAACCTTTTTTTCAGAAATTTTATTAAAATCATAAAGAGTTCATAATTACAATTTTGACCAAAATTTTTAATGCTTTTTCTATATCTAAATAGATGTATATAAATATCCAAGAAACCATATCCAAGGGCTTATAAACTAATGAGATATAACACACACAAAATATATAATGACAATATTTAGTAACAGCTATATGTTCATTTCTCAGGGTGTCACAGACATAAAAAAACTCTTATCGGAGCTTAATGTCTTCATCTGTTCCTTGTGATGAATAAACAGCATGTAAGCTTTCATGCATGTTTTTGTAGACTCTTCAATTAGACACAACTGGACCATGAATATTGTCCTTATCAGGAGAAACCAGGCGTAACTTCCTCATGAATGCTGAATCATGAGATTCCACTTCACTTTACTTACAGGAAATGCTTAAATGACCACAACCAGGAATGAATATGTAACGTCATCATTTACCTGTTTTTAGTTGTTTTTGTTATTCTTAACATAATTAATTGAGATTTAAGGCAAAATTCAATCGGGAATTCCGAAATAAATTATACATGTATTCTACATATATGTACTTGATTCTAAAAGGTATTCTATGCTAACATTGCTTCAATGTGCATTCAATGAATTGCATAGAGTTTTTATTATGAAATGAATTCAAAAAAAGAGAAAAAAATCTCAGAAAAAGCCCTCCCACATGCTAGGGGTAAAAGTCCCTGGTTACTCGATTTCCTGTTTGCTCAACTCCCGTCTGTATTAGGGTCTGCATGTACTTGTACTTGTAGGTGTAAAAATAACATGCACACCCAAGTCCTTATTAACGGTTACTGTATTCGTTCTAATTTTTAACCACTCTTCCCAGCAAATTCAGTTTCAAAAAGTAAGAATATGTAGCAAAAATTGAATGTATCGATCGGAAAGAGCACTGTCATTTCAGACCTACGGCCAGAGACTCATTTGGATGTTTTTAGGCTACTACATGTTTGCACCTGGCCAATGTACTATTTACATGTAAACACATTTACTGGCCTGAGCCTACGTTTGTGAAGATTTTATGAATTAAAGTTTTCCAGTAATTAACCATGTTACCCTTACTGTCTTCTGACAAGAACGTCATATCTGAAAGTACTATCTGAATTTATGAGAAAATTAATTTACAAGTACAGAAACTTGTGAAAGGGTTCCCAGTGCCTCTAATGATACGGATTTTAAAAAAATATGAGTTTATGCAAAGTTTAAGCCCTCTAGGAAAGCAACACTGGACGAATAATACATCTTCAGTTCATATTTAGGCGTATTAAGGCTTGAATCCATTTATATACATGTACACATTTTTTAAACCCAACCAGTGGAGGATTTACAGTACTGGTTGGTTGAGTTATGCCCCCACAAACACAGTAAATTAGATAGCCTTACTCCCGGATACACACACTTCATAAAGGCGACCAAAATAGATGATCCTAAACAGATGGTTATACTTAATCATCTTATTAGCACAGACTCGGGGCAGATATCCTATCAACCATGTGTGATCCCATGGAAGCTTGATAAAATGAGCCCAATGTCAATAGATGCAAGTGCAGGTATGCGATTACTCTATTATAAAAACTGTTTTATTTTTAAACAAACCATCCAAGTACCAAGAGAAACATCTTCATTAAAAAGTGCTGCATATCTGATGCATGGTTCATTTGTTTGTTTGCTGGCTTGCTGGATGTTTGTTTGCTTGTGGTTTAATAAGATAGAGGTACATGAACATTTACCTGCAATACTGCATAATTCATGTTTCCAATTTCCCCTGTCAAGTTCTTGCAAAAATTTCATGACTTCCTGGGCCAGGACCCTGTAGACCCATTACAGTCCTGACTTCAACTGACTTGATTTATTGTTTGTTTATTTGTTTTCCTGGGGTTTAAGGTTTCAGTTTTATTTAGAGTCTTATATCAGTGGTGTGTCTCCTCACAGCTGGTAGGCCTGGCCCTATCTAGAATGTAGGTCAGCACTGACACATTTTTGGACTCACCTGAAGGACTACTGCAAACAAGACAGCTTTAGTAAATTTGATGAAATCATTCAAGAATTATCAGTGGGAGCCAGCTACAAGTCTCAAAAGTCCACAGTGAATTTATTAATACATGCCCTTTTTATATTTACTTGATTGGTGTCTTTTGCTGTAATCAAAAATATTTCACTTATTCTAGTAGCAACCAGCATTATGATGCCTCGTAGTTAATTGGGCTGTGCATACCCACAACCATCCACAGGTTGCTGGCAGAACTTCCTGCTTAAAACTGGCGAGAAAAATAGCATGAACTGGACTTGAACTCTGAGTCCCGGAATGCTTTGACTGCATGTACCGTACATGTATGTGGTGCTCTTCATTTTGTGATAACTGAATGCTCATCAACGCAGAGCAGCCTACAGGTTAAAACGGAAACTGACAAAGCGGGGGATGAGTAGACAGGCTCACGCCAGGAAACACCTACTTCCTGGCAGGCAAGATACTGTGCCAATGGACTGGAGCATGCTGGGAAGGACAATGCGAGGTAAACCACAAGAAGGACCAAGTCAGGATGGGCACGAACAAAACTGCGTGACAAGGAATTAATACAGGAAAATCTACCTCGTCTGCCTCAAATGGCTGATAAATTAACTTAGCTATACACAAAATGTGCATTTAAAGGCAATATTAATTTAATACCCAACTCATTAAAAACACTTATGCATTACTTTCACTGCTCCTTGGAGGTTCAGTGACTGTACATTGAACATTTGATGAGAATTGACCACCATCATTCAAGTGGAAAATTCTTGAGTGGGGGTATTGACAAAAAAAATGTACTCAATAATTATATGAAAATCTTTGCAACGCAAGTAACTTTAAAGACACAAATTTAAGGGCACACACATATATATATATACATGGATTTTCTAAACACAAAAAGGCATATTTCCAAGGTCATCTAGGTCAAAACTAGGTCATGTGTCAATTTCTAACAGAATAAGATACACATGCTAGTTTTACTGTTTACAATCTGCTGATGACATTCCAGCATTGTTTGGTGAGGACTAGGTTTAAATGGCTTCAGTGTTGACATTGAACATGTACCACCTTTATCCTTTATGATACACTAACACTGGTCAGCAAAAACCTGGATATACACTGTACCCACACTAAAAGCAGACAAGGTGAAAATGTAACTACACTGTACATGTTCCCACACTCAGCACAGACAAGGTGAAAATACAATTATATACAGCCACACTGAGACCTGTTGGTGAAAATGAAACTACATGTACCTACACTTAGCGTGGACAACATGAAAATGTACCCACACTGAGACTTGACAAGGTGAAAATGTAATTACATGTACCTACACTGGGCACAGACAAGGTGAAAATGCAATTACATGTACCCACAGTAAGCAGAGATGAGGTGAAAATGTAATTACATGTCCCTACAATGAGCACAGACAAGGTGAAAATGCAATTACATGTACCCACAGTAAGCAGAGACGAGGTGAAAATGTAATTACATGTACCCACACTGAGCACAGACGAGTACTGTACAGGTGCAAAAGTACCTACAGGTACCTACACTGACACCTCACAAGTGCAGGTGAAAATGCAAATACATTTGCTCTAAAGTGAGACCAGAGAAATACAGATGAAAAAATGTTACTACCATACACGCAGTTTTATACTCAACATACATGATACCACAAATAAAGTTGTAATTCCATCACTAGCTACTTTGTGAAAACAAATGGCGACACAAAATGTATGCATGTTTAAAAAATTCTCCATTACATGTCACTGCTGTGACAATTTTTTTTAAATTTCCTTCTAAATTGAAGTGCCTCCTGATATTCATCAGTAAATTTGACAGAATCAATCAGTACATTATTAAAATCGTTCCACACATATTAAAAAAAAAAATTCAATAAAAATCAATAAACATCACCAGGGGCTGGTTCAAACTGAGGTGACATGAATGACGTGTCTCAGTAATACCATGGTAACATAATGTCGTCAATAGTAACTGGTTGCTATGGTAGTCACAAACATTACAGGATAAAAAAAACCCTGTAAAATGAATCCAATTCTATTCTATTTTGAATTACCACCCCTCTAACACGTGCATGTTACAGAATTATAAAAATACATATGTGACAGAGAATAGTGTCCAGGTATATATTGGAGAGCAGTCGTTGATTCAGATGTATAAGGGTCCCAAAGCTGCCAGGTGTGGATTTATAATAGTTTGGATTTCCAGTATGTAATAAATTAGGCCACAAGTATTAAAATCTAAGCAGGACTTGGCATTTAAAACACTTTTGAATACCTCACCACATGGTTATAATTAAACAGTCACAACACAGGCAGGCAGGTTCTCAATGACCATGGTTCATATTATGCTAATTGTATCACTGACAAAATGGGACCAAAAAAAATTGATGCAAACGTGAAAAGCAATTAACAACAACGGACAATTAGCACAATTGATTCCTTTCAGCTATTAATTAACATGGTCAATGGGTGAAGCTTTAATCCAGCAGGAAGTTGCTGATTCCTATAATCTGACTACAATCTGCAGACGGCCACGCCCTTGTCGTTGCAGTACCAGTGAGGCTCTACACAGGGGGTACCCATCAACAACACCTGGTGCCGTCTTGATAATCAGTTCACGGTTCATAATTACCAAATGAACACAGCGCCGTATGTTATGTCACATTAATGTCACAGTTATGATATGGTTTTTCATTTCTACATTATACATTTAGCTTCAACAGCCAGTTGAGTGCAACAGCTTCTTTCAACAACATTACAACAAAACATCTTTTTTCCATCGCAAATAAATTTTAACAAACACAGGCAGATCACCACTGCATATTTCAGAATATATATTTTTCAGCAAAAGCTATGAATTCATAAATTCTTACTCTATCTCTTACTTAACTTATAAAAGTTATAAGGCAAAAGTTTAAAGGCATAAAAGTGAGTCTTCAAGGCCGCGGAATGCTCCACACTGATATCTACTTACCTGTCTACCACTGCGTGTGTACATAATAAATTTCATTTCCTGCGTTGACTGTGTTCATTACTAAGTTTAGAGGCCTTAAACTGAGTTCCCCAACCCCATCCAGTCATCATGCCACAACCCTATAACCTAGCCTGGTTACATTCTCTCTTCTGATTTTTGGGACAAATGGTCTGTCCTTTCTAGCCAGTATACATGTAATTGTAACAGGGATAAGCAGTTTCTTTTTTCTCACATGGTTAGTTCATCTAATGAGCAACACATCCATATCTTTACTTATCTCCCAAAACAGGGAGGGAAGTGTAATTTTTTGCTGCAGCAGTACTGTTATAATCTCTCAAAAATTAGAAGAATTAGGATAGTGTTCTTTTAATGAGCCCTTTGGGAGGTCTGGTTAGCCCTATTAAACTGTCCTATATACGTAGGCTACAGACTGCAGGTAAAGAAGAGGTCTGCGCGCAGGTATACCACCAGGTAGCTTTGTATGAACGTCCTCCCACACACTCCCTGACAAAAGATATATGTATACTGTCAAAAACATGTAATACAAGCAGAGCCTAACCTCCACAAAGAATCTCTCTGTAAATTCTTGGGCCTTTTATACAAGGTGTCCTCCAAGCCAAGGAAATGCAGTTGTGGCTAATTATGTCTCCGTGAACACACTAAGTTGAGTTGTTTGCATTTAAAAATGATTTAATCGCACTCATCTGAAATGTGTATGAAGCATGTATCCACAACAACTGGAGTTGAGGGTTAGACACAGATTCCACTAAGCTGGCCTTTTTTTTTTGACTTTCAGAGTCAACATTCAAAACATTCAGTATTATTCTTTTCATGCTTTGCTTGTGTCTTATGCTCACATCTTTTTTTTTAATTGGTTTGTTTTTACCACAGCTCTAATTTATAGGGTACGAATTTCTCTCTATGTATCCTGAAAACATGTTTAAGCCAGTTTCCAAAAGTTCGCATTTGTTTAATAAAACAGACAAAAGTTGAGTAAAGAATAGTCCATTTTTAAGTTACATACTGAAGGGGAATATTAGAGTTAATTAAAAAATGACTGATTCACTGATTGGTTAACAGGTCTGAGGGCCACAGTACTGAGGTGAGGTACGTATCGGCATCAGTTCTATCATCTCCACCTGACTTGTGGTCAAGTCACACTGAAAAATGGTGATCAAGTATGGAATCAGAATAAAAAACACTAACAGAACACTTTGGCATGATCTCCTATCATCTCCACTTGATTTGCAGTCAAGTCACACTGAACAATATTTTACTTATTCAAAGTGATAATCGAGTGTGTATTAAAGTGGGATAAAAACATGAGCGAAACTCTTGAGCAAATGACCAAGGCTCCTGATATACTGCATCTAACAAACACAACAAACCCTGATCCTTATGCATGTTCGATGTCCCTACATGTAATGTCCCGAGCAGTAAACAGGAGCTTCACTCAAACTCTGTGAAGATCAGCTAACTAGCACTAAATCTCTACTGAGAACCCATTCATAAGCCTCTAGGTCAGCTGAAGTTCCATCGCAGTACAATGGAAGAATCAAGGAAATTCACAGTATCAAAGCATTCAAGTGCATTCAGCTGTTAGCTAAAGTTAAAGCAACTGCATCACACATGATGTCCCACCATCCTTTTTCGCTAGGCCATCCTTAAAAATGTGTTCGTTGGGCATAACACAACCAACCCTTTGAAAAAGCGCCTACTCAAAAGTTTTCATTGCTATTTTGATAAATTTTTTTTTCTCCATGTTAATTTCTTTAAATACTTTATCTTTTTCCAGAACCAGAATAGAAAAAAAAAAAAAGGAATTCCCTTTCAACTGACCCTATTATTTTTATAGGGTTCAGTTATGTTCAACAAACAGTTTTTTAAGAATGGTCTGATGACGCTGCTTTTCATTCTATTACCATCAGTGAGAGCAACTGTAACATCTTGATGTCACCAAGAAAGATAATCGACTGAGCATTTGTAACCAATGTGTGATTCACTGACTGACTAACAACAATATTGATTACAACGGGTCAAATGGGTATTCTTAAACATTGATTGACATTTCGGCAAGCTCTATACTACTTGAATCAAAAACATGTTGCCTCACAGGCACCCCATGATGTTGACACCTAACAGCCTTCCCACAATGAGTCACAATCACACTGACTCTGAGGCACACTGACAAGTAATCTGTATTTTTCAGTCTGAGTTGACTAGGGTTTGAATCCTGGTCTCTGACTTATGAACACATTGTGGCTCAGAGATAAAGGTTATTTTATCATTATTTTTCTCTCCACTTTTTTTTTTTTTAAATTACTATCTTTTTCATTAGCCAGAATAAATAAAATCAATTCCCTACCAACAAAACTCTGGGTCTTTTTATTTATCGGGTTGGGTTACACTTAACAAAGAATTTTTAAAGATGGCCTCACTCATGCCCATATGAAGCAGTACTAAACGTACAGAAGTGTCGTGTGGGCTGACGTGCAGCACATCACCAACACAGCAAATCCCTCATCAGCACCACTGGTTTAATTTTGGTCTTTCTCTTTACCGGTTTAACAATTAAAAGCTGAATTAATCGAAATTGCCACACCACCACGCATAATGAGTACATTAGCATCTGATGGGCTAGAATAATTGCATATATGAAGTAGAATCAATACATCATGAGAATGCATTTGAGCAACTCCTACATTATATCCCACTCCCATTCACATATAAATTTACTAATATGGCATGGTAGAGATTAACAAGTTCATCATCTGAATACTGATTTTGCGCATGAACCATTGCAGGTCAAACATAATGACTCCTCCTCAAAGCCTTATATAACTCTGCCGTGGACAGTAAAGCACAAGGCCTTGATGCTTTTTGTACAATATCTATACTCAACACATCACAAAATTTACCGGACGCTGTCATTCGAAACTCACACAAGTACCCTTGCTGAGTTTTTCTGATAAAAACAGAGACTGCAAGACTCTGATAGAGAACGAAAGTTTTCAATGAGACACCTTGATTTTTACTTGTACACCTGGCTATTATAATCTGTGACAACAAAACAAGATTAATTTGCGAGCCAGAAGATCACTTCAGATAACGTCTGTCTCAAAGTTATTTTTAAGTTGTTCTCCAATTAAAGATTTCATGCAGGCACTGTTTTTCACGATCACTGTTTCTTTTTTCATTCTCGACAAGTCATTGTATCGTCACATTTTTGTGAACAATAGGCACTCTCATAAAAATGTATTATTCGCCATTCATATGTATTTCTTTGTTTCTCATATAATCCATGGCGTCAAGGTACAATATATAAGTGTTCAGTAACACTGGTCTATGTGAACATACACATCATAATCATCAATTTTCATTTATCAGTGGTGATCAATATGCTAATATAAAGGATCATATATAATCACTATTATTGAACACATGGATCGATTCATTTAGCAGTACAGTTACCACATGTATGTGAATTAAATCAATTTGAAATTAAATGCACTTGAGCAGTAGGCCTTCAGATTTATTTACTTATTTGACTGGTGTTTTACGCCGTGCTCAAGAATATTTCACTTATGTAACGGCGGCTGGTATTATTGTGGGGGGACACCAGGCAGAGCCCGGGGGACACCCACGACCATCCGCAGGTTGCTGGCAGACCTTCTCACATACTAGGCCTTAAGTTGACCAAATCTGTGTATACAGTGGGTGTAACATATAGGTCTAGTTCTCTGTCCAAAAAACACATGTTGAACATAAGCTCACTAAGAAGAAATGACATTCTGGGTAGGTCAGTTAAACATGACTTAATACCTGGAAAATACATTTGCTTAGCTGAACGGAAGGCATAGTGGGTTAGGGAAGAGCTCCATGTATATCTACATCTGATCAGGCGATATACAAAAGGTATGGGCCCCTTATTTCCCCAAATTTCCAAGTGATTTTATACATAGTTTTCATAATTAATAGGTAAAAAAAAACAACAAAAAACAAAAAAAAATTGTTACTGCATGCATGTATGTTCAGGGTACATGTTGATTTTCACTGGACTGCATTTTAATAAGTAGGCCTACTTATTGTCAGGACCTATCATAAGGTTCCAATAGATTCTTCACGGTCTGTGTTGCCCTGCGCATGTCATAGACTCGCTCATGTCCCTGGTGAGGATTCCGGGGGAAGATTTTAAAAAAACAAAATCCATCATCAATGATGACTGGCATCAAACAAATTGTGGAGCAGGAAAGAAAAATGGCATGATCAAATGGTTAGGGGCGTCTGAATACTCACATGTACAAGACTGGGACACTTTCTCCACCTGCAGTACAGTAAAGTCACTTGAGTCCAGGATATACCAACTCGCTTTACACACAGATCCACCACCAAGCCCGGCAGCCTGAGTCACGACTTCAACAACCGGTGTAGATCCAACCGGCAACATGTGAGATGGCAAAATCACGTGGTCTGGCCCGCTTCACGTTCACCGCGGGAGGCTGGCAACAAAATGAGCGTTTATATCAGATTGCTTTCTTCTCAGGCACGCAATGGACATTTTTGTTGTAATTTGAAACGATGCTACAAAGCTGAGTTGAGATAAATGCTTGACAAGATAAGAGGGAAAATATGTGATTTACTGCCGCCGACGTCACCCCTTTGTACAAATGAGACTGGTCCGGAATTCCGACGTTTGACAGACGTCGGGGGGTTTCCCGAGCTAAAGATGGCGGACCGTGTTGAGCCGAGCGAAGAACTTGTTTACGCTGTGATAGGTAATATACCGCCTGATTATCATTCCTCAGATCTGAGAAATTATTTCTCACAGTTCATCGAAGGTAAAGGCTTTCATTGTTTTCATTTCCGACATCGTCCCGAGCGGAGGAAAGATGAAAACGCCACAGGTGAAACAACAACAGCAACAACATCACACAGCTCTCAGCATGGTGATGATACCAAGTCTCAAAAGAAAACGAAGAAAACAACATGCTGCGTTGTGCATTTGAAAGAGTCCAAACTCAAGGAACTTATCCAAATGTATCACAAGAAACACTGGCTTGACAAGAAAGGAGAGTCTATCGCGAGTCTATGCATCATTTCTAAAATAACAGTGTCAGATTGGACGGGTTCCCAGTCACATTCCAGATGTGTGGATTCGGGTGAAGGTAAGTAGGTTATTTGTAACTGGCTGGAAAAGCTAATGCGGTGATTTTAGACTTGGGGGCTGTAAAGTTAATAGTTCCATCCTTTGTAGCTCTGTAGGGCTGTGGTAGTGTATACGTTCACATCCCTGTCGTCTTTCATAAGCCTACCGGAAACACCTTTGTACTTCCCGTGCTGTCCTCAACACATCAAGTCTGAGGCCGTTAGAAAGTGTTTGCCCATACTAATGGAAGTCTTAGTTATCCATTCCCCATGTCCCCATGTGTCACCACAGGTAAATCCACACTAATGTAAAACTGGTTGTAATTTGGACAAATTTTATGTCCAGCTGCCATGTTTGTATGCATACTCCTCACAACGCCAGAACCATACATATTACGAAAGATACCACTGCCACTACTTGACAAGACCTTTTGTGCGACAAATGGCTAATTCCTTAGGATCAGTCTCACAAGTGTTGACCTCAAGAGAATCTATAAACAACATTCATGAATAAAAAGATTTCTGTCCAAAACATGATAGTGGTGTCAGTCATGTAAAGTTAGACCAGAATATTGCCCGTTGGTTACCTTCCTTGTATTCGTAGTTCCCAGTGCTGTGAGCAGTGTGCATTTCAAACATGGCCATTAGAATTTGTCCAAGTTTCAACCAGTTTTATCCTCATGTGGATTTACCTGTGATGACATGTCGGGACACCTACCTGGAATTGACAGCTGAAGCATCCATGAGTATGGACAAACACCTTTTATCGGCCCTAGACTCGATGTATTCAGGACAGCACGGGAAGTGCAGATTTGTTCAAGGTATGCTTATGGAAAACAACAAGGCTGTGATCGTGTACGTTATCACAGCCATACAGAGCTATATCCTCTGCAACTTGACCAAAACAGCGCCGTCAGTTTTACAAATGCCTTAAACTTTTTATTCAAGAGAACTGGTAGCATGGACATCTGGACGCTTTTCTTAGCATTTACTTGCACCTACAGGCTTTACTCACACAGACACAACATTGAAAATATCATCTATATAATTTGGGAATTTATACAAAACTGTGGGTCACAGCAACATAAGTCCAATATTATGCTTTGTTGAGGTTCACAATACACATATGCAGTTTATATTGTTCTGTGGTCTAACATACTGTAATGTCTGGCTATTAATATTCAGGTCACTTCAGTGAAAAGTGGCCATTGTTGTTCATTTCAGTATAACTTCCCATTTTGTCTTGCTAGTTGTCATCTGCAGTATGAATAATGATCTACTTTTTGAGTTTTTCTTGAAGGTTTCTTGGAATAAAAGTGAACCAGATTGAAATCTCTGCAGGGTAGTATTAAATATGTGGTAAGTTGGTAACTTTCCCTCAAGCAGTCATGTTGTGAAAGACCTACAGACTAAAACCTCAACTGATGTGTTGAAATCACATTGAGCAACTTTCACCTCAGTCAGACATGTTCCTATGTTTCAGATTCACAGACGCCTGTATACAAGACTCGCCAGGAGCAGAGGAAGATTCCAGCAGAGAGAGAAGAATTCACGGCAGAAGATTTACACAAACTAGCAGAACTTCATCCACCTGACATCATGCCAAATGGGAATGTCGGCACTCCAACGCTGGTGTTTTTAGAGTTTATACGACAGTGCAGACTACCCCCTGTTGTGATCAAGAAACTTGGACTCTCCTTCCCTAAAACAAGAACTAACAAGAAGTATGGGAGTGTTCCATTTAATTATGGAGGTGTTGTGGTGGACGATTTTTCAGAAGATAGTGAGGACACTGTGGTGAAGACAGCCAATGGGAAAGAAATTCACAAAGAAGGGGAGGCAACTGTAAATGAAGAAAAAAAGAGCTATGGAGACATTTCAGAAAAATCAAGATCCAAAGGAAAAAAAGCTGAGAAGAAAAGGAGAAAACAAATGATGTCGGAGAGGATTGAGGAGAAGATGATTGACCGAGAGAAAGGCGATCTCTCCGAGGAGGTACCCTTTTTTTTTATTGTCATATTTGTTACATTCTGTTCCTGTGTTGTGGAGAAGGAGAGAATCATTAGGAGAGAAGACACAGTTCCTATATGTAAGCCTAGATAGACATGCATAAGACTTTATTTGTGAAGAATGTCTCACCTGATCCAAGCCTTCATTTGTTTCAAGCAAAAGAATGCTTGTATCAGGTACAAGTTCAACATATCTCCAAAAAGGAAATATTCACATAATTTTCAAAACGCCACATTCCTCTTCATATGTATGTAATATTTCAAGTTAGGCCTCGGTTAAAATAAGATCATCAGGATGAATATAATTTCAGCAAAACAAATAGTTTGGTATGAGGTTACATGTCATATGTAACCCTATTTCCCGATGAATTATTTTTTTTACATGTAAAAGAGCAGCTTCCAGTGAGATTTATGCACCCTTTTTGTTTGATTTTGCGAGGGCTTTACAAAAAATTAAAGTTTTATCAGACTGCACAGAATAACTTCCTCAGAGTAGGCTTGCAAGAACATCTTGGAAATATGCAAACAGGTTAAAGGCTGACAGCAGTAAGTTTCACCACAGCAATATAACAGAGACACAGGAGCCTTTCACCAGTGCACTCGTTGTGAGTTCATGTCCAGCTCTGGCTGGCTGGCTTTCTCTCTGATCATCTGCTAGCAAACTGCAGATTGTCATGGTTTCCCCTCATACTCTGTCCTGTTTCCTCCCACCATAATGCTGGCTGCCATTGCATGAGCACAATTCTGCAGTACAGCATTAAATCACAATTCAAAGACAGTAAATTAATACTGATGTTTCAACTTGGGACAGGTCTTATGAACTTCTTTAAAATAACTGCACAAATAACTAAGTTTGTGAGACATTATTTGACACCCATGATGATCACCATGCCTTGCTCAGTAGCAGTTTGAGGGAAGGGGGGAGGTAGCCTGGAATGTGGATGTGATGCAGTACTGCATGTAGTATGTCCAAAGAGGCCTTTATGGAGGCCATTTTATTTGATTTGGATGTTGAGATTCCATTTTTTTGGTATCTCTTGTGACTGTGTTTCAATTAGTGTAAATGATGAATCCAAATAGGGTTAATTTTCTAATTCATCTGTCTACTTGGATGGGTGAACTTGTGGCTGGTAATGGATAATAGCGAAATAATTTTCAGCAACATGACTAGTATAGTTAGAGTGTTTCTTAAGAAACATCAGAAAACATATGGAAAGCCATCTGGTGATATTTTGAACAACAGTCCTACATGAAAATTTAGGATTGACCAGGTATTTCCGTAACTGTTAATAACTACAGATTGTTATGTACAGAAGGTTTTTTTTTTTTTTTTTTTTTTTTGTTGGAAAGAGTGGAAATGTTTCAAAATGCACATGTTTAGTTCAGAAAAACCTCTCAGAAGACTTTTCAAGGATAACTTACAAGTTGTTGTGGGCAGGGTTATCTCCCTTGATCCCTTTCAAATTGATAAATTATCTATACCTGGGTGTGCTGTACCAAGATTTATGCGTTAGGTTAATAAAAACTAATGAATTTTTATGCCTATCAAGCACAGAGAAATAATAGTAATTTATTCCTTGTAGTATGATATAATTTGCCTTATTATTGTCTTTCAAAAGTCATAACAATCACATTTTACACATAAACTAATGCAGATTTATGGATGTTTATACAAAGTGTTTACTTCTATTTTAAACCAAAAAGAAATTTCTTAACACTTTTGACCTGTTAAACATCAGACAAGGATGTGGTATAACCTGTTCCTTATCTGTAATAATTGCATAATTCATCCCCATATACCTCTCCATTCTTTATTTGTAGGACAATGATTCCTGTGAGGAATGGGAACGTCATGAGGCACTGTATGACGATCCAACCAATCAGGAGAGGAATAAGGAACGTTTTTTTGAGGAGGAAATAGAACTGAAATGGGAAAAGGGAGGCAGTGGTTTGGTCTTCTACACGGACGCGCAGTACTGGGATGCCAAGGAAGGAGGTAAGGTTGATTTATGCTGGAGCAGGGTGGCAGTGGTTTGGTTTAAACCAAAACACGCGTGGGCATTTATTCTGCTCCTTAAATATCAGAATAATTAACTGACCAGAGTGAAAATATCATCAGCCTATGGTATAATGTATCGCACTGGAATGCCACTTATCACAAATTTGTATTTATGTATGCTTATGTTTTATGTCATATTCAACAGTTTTTCAGTTTTATGACACTGGTAAGTCCTTAAAATGGCTTCTTGTGCCAGGCGAACTTCATGCCACCCAAGTTCTGCTGCCACTGGAACATCATGCCAAAAACAACAGACATGACACCCCAGCCAGTCACATTATACTGAAACCCCGTCTCCTTGCTCTAACCTCTCAGTGCTGAGCACCAAGCAAAGCGGCAACAGGTAACATTTTTAAAGCCTTTGGTACACCGTGACCTGACTTTGAGCCAGTTCCCAACCCCATGGCAGGTGCTCCAACCATCAGGCCATTGAGATGGTCACCGCAAGTTTGTCTGATTCATTTTCCTCCATGCATTCATGTCTTGCTTGTTTTCCCAGATTTTGACGAGAAGACGGCCGATGACTGGGATGTGGACATGAGCGTCTATTACGAACCCACGGGGGGAGACATGGACTCTCGAGACTTTGTGAAGATCAGGCAAGAGCAGAGGCGAAGGGACGGCACCGAAGCCACCGACTCGCAAACAGTCGGTATAGGCAGATTTGAGCGGCACACCAAAGGATTTGGCCGCAGGATTTTAACCAAGCAAGGATGGAAGGATGGGGAAGGATTGGGCTCCACCATCACGGGAATGGCAGAGGCTTTGGAAAATGAGGGACAAAACCCTAAGGACAGAAAGGGATTCGGGTGAGTTTGAAGGCTTAAAGACTCTTTTTTCCTTAAAAATATGTCTTCCACTAGAAGTTTTTAGTCCTGATTTATATTGTTTAGTTAAGTGTGAGCAGTGTGAGACTTGCTAGCCTTGATATAGTTTCTGCGGATGGTCATATGTTTCTGCCCAGATTCCTGCCTGATAATTGCTGGTGACTTGTGTAAGTGAAATACTCTTGAGTGACGCTTCAATAAATAAAATAAATAAATTGATATAGTTTATCCTCTTTCAGTCTTACTTGAACTCCTATTACTGAATCTTGGTTAATTAAATGACATTACATTTTGACATTACTTGTGTATTTCAGATACCGTGGTGAAAAGCTGGTGCGTTATGCAGGCACGAAGCGGCGAGCTCAGAAAGATGTGATAATCTCTACAATCTATGACAACCCGGCAGAAACTGATCCCACAGAACCTTTGCTTAGACGACATGAACATTACGGACTAAAGTATCGTGAGAAAATAGCATTCACAAAGGCGTCACAGCGTGATGGTGACAGATGATAGTAGTCACATCTTAGGAAAGCATGCAGATATTACTTTTTATTCACTCTCACGGTTCATGTGCTGAAGTCATGTGCTGTCTCTCAGGAGTCGAGATGATTGTTTTTGTACTCTGTTTTTGTACCCCATCTTTTATTAAACTGTTGGAAATCACCAGTCATAAAGTGTTTGTAACATGTGTATAATAACCTCCAAGGGGCTTTCTGGCTACTTTCTCATTATAGTAAGGAGAGGAAAATAAATTTATTTGTTTATTTATTTGATTGGTGTTTTATGCCATACTCAAGAAAGAGATGAAAATTAAAAAAAACTGAGCTTGCCCTGCAGGTCTGAAACAGATATTATATTGTTAATTTGTTTTTTTCAAATTGAGTTTCTAAAAGACAATTTAATGCAGAAATCCTGAATCTCACCTGATTATTCTAATGATTCTCATGTCTCTTTGTACATGTAGAAGCGAGTCTCTATGCTGACACAGTGTGTTTATAGTGCTGGCTCAGTGAAACACTATGTCAAGACACCAGATGTGACACCCCCAACATTCCAGCCTAGTATTTCACCTACATGCTAATGCTGACTGGTGAGCCATTGATTCAAATATGATAAAAAACCCCCCAACTTTTCTGGTCTATTAAATGAGGTATAGTGCTATACAAGGTGTACTGTTTTTCTCATACCCTATGGGTGACAAGAGGGTATTTGCACAGTCTAACATTCAATGAAAGACCACTTGTATTCCACCAATATATTGTGCAAGTATTTACATTTCCTCCACCCGTGAAACTGCGCCCCACCCTTCCCCCCTCCACAGCTCATAGTATGAATGAGAAATTCTTGAATGTGGTGTTACACAACATGTAAGTGTACTCAGATGTTAGCATACTAGTATGTAAGTATAATCAGGTGTCAGTATACTTATAAGTGTACTTAGGTATCAGTAAACTTCTATGTAAGTGTACTCAGGTGTAGGTATACTCTATGTAAGATTACACGTTTGTCAGTGTACTTGGGTGGTAGCATACTCAGGAGTCAATGTCCCCAGGTCTCTGGTGGCTGTATACTCAGGTGTAAGTGTACCCAGCTCTCAGTGTGCTCAGGTGCCAGTGTACTCAGGAGGCTGTTTACTTCACTGTTAGTGTACTGAGGTGTCGGTATACTTAACTGTCATTATACTCAGGTGCCAGTGTACTCAGATGGCTTTATACTTAACTATCAGTATACTCAGTCTCAGTCAACCCATCTATCTTCCATTCTGTCAGCCAATAATGGATTAATTCGTATAAGTAAAGTAGGTTATTCCTATTCAGTCTTCATAGGAATTTTAATTTTCTCTGAGCAGATCTAACACATCATCACAATGAAAGAAACATTTAACATGGTGATGTAAATAAAACAAGATAAATCATTTTCCACTGAACTTCAACATCAAAGAAAGGACAGATCACAGGTAAGATACAGTCATTTCTACGGGGAAATTTGTATGCAAATGCAGGTCCTCTATTTGCATCGCTTGACAGGTAGCCTACACTAAGTGTTACATCACTGAACAGACACTCAGTGCAGAATGTAAGGTAAAATAAAGAAACAAAGTAGCCAGAAATATTGTAGTAATATACTACAATTTCTGTGTTTCACTTACATTTTTGCTCAAGTGACATTTAGCAGGATTCTGATTGATTCACCCATCTTGTAGGGCCGCTTAAGAGTTTTTTGTGAAGTTTGACAGATTTCTCATCAGAAAAACTTAAGCAAAAGTTGTCTGTGCTTCTGAAAGTGCATTTTTACATGCCAAACTTCAGTCGAAATACCTCAGGCAAAATCATTTTTACACGCCAAACTTCAGTTGAAATACCTCAGGCAAATATCAGTTTTACATGCCAAACTTCAGATGAAATACCTCAGGCAAAATCAATTGCTACATGCCAAACTTCAGATGAAATACCTCAAGCAAAATCAGTTGCTACATGCCAAACTTCAGATGAAATACCTCAGGCAAAATCAGTTGCTACATTTCAGCTCTCGTGTAGTCCGTATCGTTGCTCACTGGTTGTATACACATACACACCAAGTAAAAGCAAATGAATGCCTGAATGCCAGGTGAAAGCTTTTATGTAAAAAGGTCAGTACTTAACTTTAACCAGCACCTTTGCATATTTGTTGCTTAAACTGTCTTTTACAGATGTGTTTGATGTCAAGTTTTACATGAATTCTTTGAAGTTATAAAATTTTATAATTAATATTGCTTTAGGGATTACATGTATCTATCCCACTGACCAACAGTAAGGTCATCTTGGCACGGTTTCTCATAAATAATGGACACTACATATATGTACTTTGGTTATTTCAGATGACAAACCTTCCCTATTGGAATGCAACAATATAAATCCCTCTTTACCATTGTGTACAACCAGTTATAAGCATTTCGCCAACCATTAGTACACCATAGTGAACCAAATGCATGGGTACAAAGGCATGCAACCTGCTCCTTTTGTTATATACAGATAAGAATACAACTCAGCTGTGTGCATAGATTAATTCTTGGGTATGCTTTGGTTATAAGCAGATAAAGCTTTAAGTTACATTTGGTTTCCTTCATATATGTCTACACAGAATTAAAGGCAAAGCATATGATTACAATTCAAGCCAGTTTTGAAGACTTCTTCACATTTTTTACATCTGATTTTAAACCAGATTTCTTTGTGGTTGATCCTACTTTTGGGGCCTTCTTTTCAGTTGATTTCAACTCTTCTGTTTTACTTTTCAAAGCAGGCACTACTTCATTTTCATCAAATGGCTTCGCTGATCCACAATTCTCCACAGGCAGTCGGTTTACAATCTTGTTCATTTTTTGTGTGACCTTCCTGCAGTTTTCTTCTCTAATTTGAATTTTGTGGAGTTTCTCTGCTTCAGCTGCCTGTGAAAAAAAAGGAAAGAAATATTCTTTACATCAATTTTCAGACCAACACGTCCCATGAAATTTCAAATATTAAGTTTGGTTTCAAATTTCCTGTCTTGGTGGTCAGAAGCAGTTGATACTAGTAGTTCTTTCTTGTGTGGTCTTACATGAAGGTTGCTGGAAACTACCTTTACCTGCTTCCCCTGAGAGTACTCCAGAACCCCTTTCCCTCACCTTCCAACACCTCCCCTTCCTCGAATAACCCTCCTCTCTTCCACTACCCTCCCCTTCCTTCTCTTTCTTAACCCTCCTCTCTCAGCTTTCAACCCTTACTTACACCTCTCTCTTCACACCTGTCCCCCACCCCTCTCTCTTTCTCACCCATCCACTCTCACTCCCTCTGTCACCTCTTACCAGCCTGCCCAACCCTCACCTTCCTCCCCCACCCCTTCCCTTTCTCACCCACTCCTCACCTTCCTCCTCTCATCTACCTTCCTCTGCTTCTCCTGTATCTCCTCAAGGCTCATGGGCTCCCTCCATCCTACCCCTCCCCCCCTCACCCACTCCTCACCTTTCTCCTCTCCTCTACCTTCCTCTGCTTCTCTTGCACCTCCTCTAAGCTCAAGGGCTCCCTCACCCCTTACCATCCTGGTCTCACCCCTCCACCCCATCCCTCCCCTTTCTCCATCATTCCTTACCTTCCTCCTCTCCTCTGCCTTCCTCTGCTTCTCTTGCACCACCTCTAGGGTCATGGGCTCCCTCACAGGCTGCCGTCTCAGACGCCCAGGCCCGGCCGATGATGGCCTCTCCAGGTTATCATCCAAGCTGATCTCAAATGCAATCCCTCCTTGTGGCTTTGCTTGGGGAACAGACTTACTGGACGGTTTTCCTTTTGCTTTCCTTGTAGAGGCCATAACTGAAATCATCCACTGATTTAATGCTTTAATTTGTCTTTAGTGGCTAAGGTTCTTAAATCTGAACTTTTTTTTCTTGTTTACATGTTTTGAGAGATTGATGACTATTGGCTTGAGTATTGCAGCTATGTTTGTAACTGTCTCATTTGCTTTTGATGCCAACTGAATATTATCCAGGCAATATCAGTGCAATCAGTCTCACCTTATTTTTGTCACGTCAGGAAAGCATCTCCGTTGGCTTCCTTTCATTTTAAAATTATTTTAGTCATGAGATGCCTGCCACTCCTTCATACCAGTGAGTGAAAGCAGGTTATACTGGACATTTGGGGAGACACATTCTTGTGACTTATTGAAAGCATAAGGTTATATTTGAGAGTTGGATAACACCTTCTGCTAACAGAAGGATACACACGTTTTTCTGACAGAGAAAACAGAAGGTTATATTTGACAGCAGGATACACATATTCTCAGGACATTGCTCCATCGAAATCATGACTTGGAAATAAAAGATTCTGCCGACACAGAATCTTTGCACTATGGAGATCTTGAAACTGACTTGGTTTATACCATTTGATCCTTGATCCCAGATAGCCTATTCTTATTTTGGGGACAGATAACTGTACTTTTGAAAGCGACAACTTATGTTTCTTGACTTTCAAGAAAGTAAAGATATGGATATGTTGTTCATTAGATGGAATAATCACGTGAGAAAAAGAAACACTGTAATCCTGTTACAATTACATGAAAACTGGATGAAAAACACAGACCACATGTCCCAAAAGTTAGAAGAAATAAGGTAATTTCTTATAATGGTAGCCTTTCACAGAACATGATTGCACTTACCTTCAGAGCAGCCCTTTGAGATATGGTATAGACAGCCTCTGGGTTCTTCTGTGACAGCCTATGAAACTGCCTTGAAAAAAAATCCGTTTGCAGAATCCCTGACGACCGGACTGATCAATGTTTTGTGTGTGTCTGTACGGTTACTGGTTGTTTTCCTTGCTGCTGCACCACAGTTTCTGCTCAGCCAATTGTAGCGCAATAAACACAGGGGCTAAAGGTGTGCAGGCATGCAGGTGTGAACACCATTGATTCAGTATAAGTTTGCATGGCAGTTTATTAATATTTCATGTGGGCAGGGGTGAAGGTTTCATGATCAGTTCCCCAGGTGATTGTATACCGTACCCGTGGCTATCACTCATTGACCTATTGCACACGTGTATTTACAAAACACACCTTTAATTATCTCGGTTGTAGCGTGATGTATTAACAAATACGCTTTTAGTGATCACAGTTCTCTTTGCATGTTCACTTAGGCTTACAGGTATGAACAAAACATATGTGCAAATCAAGATATGCACATTGCTGCAAATATCTAAATCCCTCTTATTGAATTTTTTATTAGTTGCATTACAAAAACTATCAGAAAATTTTAAGCTAGTTTCCAGGTTCTGCTGTTTCACAAACACATGTTAATTCACTGGCATGATACATCTGTATAGTCCTAGTAAACTTCCATTACCATACGTTCTTTAACACTCATAAAACCTGGCCTCTGATGACAAACTGTGCCCTGATGCAGCAATTCTAATTATTGTCTTTTGTTATAAAACTGCAGAAATTAGGATCTAACATTTCTTTGTCCTTCAAAGTCACAGCATAAATTAATACACATTCTGATCAATATTGGCAACTTTATTATACACAGCTATTCATAATTTCTGTTCAGGTCACATAGAAGTTTTAATGCACAGACATTACAGAAATCAAGAAAACATTTGCTATTGGCGTACTGGAAGAGTATGGTTATGTTTATAGCAGGCCTAGCCATTATAGCTTTGGGGTTGGGGCTGTGTTGAAATGTGCAATCACATAACCATATATTGTAACTGTATGCACTATAGACCCCTATACTAAATTATCATCCTAATTTGCCTATTTTTGTGCAAGCATTGACACTACTCCATGGTAAACCATGCAGAAATATCTGGGCATTGGCCTCCATGATGTATCTTACAGTATTTGTCTCCAGGGATTACATTCTATTCACTAAAATATTTGTACCAGTACTTTTTTCTAACATTTCTGGGTGAAAAAAGAAGTTTCCAAAGAAATATTTGAATACTGGTACTGTTGATGCAACCAGTGAATCTGTTACATTTTACATACGCAGGTATAAACACTTTTATCTTAGGTAAGCCTATATATTAATATTGTCCAGAAGCTTAATTTCCAAAGCGGGAATGGAACTGCATCAACTTTTATGAATCTGTTCAATATCCTTCATCTGTTTTCTCTCAGAAGCAGTACAGAATGAGGTGTGTAAAAGAATACTGCCGAGGTAAATGTTCCTATGCTAACGAACTGTCTTAATTACTATTGTGGTTAATTAACAATTAATTTCATGGTAATTCATAACTGATTTCAAACACTACCCACATAATTTATTCAGGTCAGAACAGTGTATAATGTTTGCTTCGCATGTGCAACCTGCTCTGCTTGTACTGTGCTGTATCAACTTCACACACAATAAAAACAGTTAGCGCCATTAAAAATGCACATGTAGCAATTACTTGGGCCAACTTGTGAATGTCCACGACTAAGGATTTCCTTAGTGCAACTGCACCTCAAACGTGTTGAATCACATGCATTTCCAGATATACTTATTATCTGACTAGAAAAACTTCCTTCAGACTAATTAAGTACACTTCAGGCTCTACTCATGCGTTTTTAATGGTGTTATATATACATATGTCTCCATGAACCAACATTTTGATTAATTTATACCTGCAAGTGTTCAACAAATATTGGTAGACAAATGGTAGGCCTACATGTTGAAGACTGAGTATACTTTTATATGTGTCAACATACATGTATGTTAGCTAGACCTGCTCTGAGAAGTAGGAACCGAGGGATGGGGCAAGGGGAGGGGTTATGAGGGTGATTCTTTAAGGGTGGGAATTGCCCCCCTCTGCTTTTTTACTTTAGATGTAGTGTCTGTCTAGGTTTACAGTTTGGGTACTTCACTCAGGGCCAAGTAGAACTGAACTCGGTGGGGTCGGATTCCAATGCACAACTGTCTTAACTGCAGCTGGTTTTGACAGCTAGACCGTCCGTTAATGTCACCTACATGGGAAAATGTGGTGTTTTATCTTGTATGTGAAAGATAAGCCAGTTCAAATTAAATCCACCATAAAATATACGTTTATGAATTCCACCATATATTTTGGGATGTAACATAAACGAAGTAAATTAATAACTGAAATAATTAATTTGGACCAACAATGATTGCATTAGTGAGAGGCTCCTGTGTCAGACCATGCCATGAGCTTGTGTGTTCAAATCCAGCTTCTGCTAATTTGTCTGTGGATTTGTGTCAGGAGGTTTGGGGCGATGTTTTCTTTCACCTGTAACCCTTACTGTTGTCCAGAGTATTGAAACAAACCTGTCATACACTGTATACATAAAATGTCTGCCGCATGCCTGCTGTGATCAAACTCATTGCCAGCCAATGAGTCACATGACCATTAAGGTGTTGGTCCTCTGTCGTAAATCATCACAGTATACCACACTTCAATACAGTGTAAACAAAAAAAAAAATTGTCAATACAATTACAGAGTAGATGTGAGTGCTTCTTACGACTAAATACAACTGAGGTTTATCTCTATGGAAACCCGTCAACAATGAAACAAACATAATTTAAGTGTCAGTTATATGCTAAACCTTAGTACAATAAAAATCAATGTATCGATCTTATTCCATGTTCTCTACAATTCTACACGACAGTGAACATACTGAGTACATGTATACCAGCCCACATGTTCCAGGATGTACATGTTAAGACCACAAACATATGTTAAAATTTAGGGAGTGGACCGTGGCCTAGTGGTTAAAAGTGCTTGCCTTTTCAAAGCCTGTGGCACTGAGATGCAAATGCAAATCCAACCTTGGATATGGAATTTGTGCAAGCTCACAAAGAGGTCATCGAGGTCATGTGGATGTTTGCATAGTCTGAAGTTTGTTGAGGACCGTGTACTTGCCTTCCACCAATATTGGGTGCATGTCTGTAAAGATATAGGGAAAGTTCATCAGTACCTGGCTAAAGGTCCATGGTTTTTCCCTCTGGTTTGCTCCACCTGCGCCCAAAACTGACAGCCATCGTATAAGTGAATTAAGAAATAAAGAAATCATATGTAATTAAATATTATCCTTATAACGAGACAGGTCAGAGTATTAGCTGTCCCCTTTCAAAGTACAAGGTCAAGGCTATCAAGCTGTTCCATTTTGCTCACTCCACAGAATTTGCACAAATGGCAAAACAGATTGAAACAAAGGTTAAAGATTTACAGTCATTATGGAAAACTAGGACTACTTATTATCTAGAGCTTTTTAACTTTTGTTTTCAGGGAGAAATTTATACATTTTTTCCATACGGTTGTCCAATATCATTTATTAAAGTGTCCCATGCGAGGTGGTGTGTTTGGTGGAATAGCCTGGGACGCGGACCTGACTTGAATGAATACTGGTAGTTCTCCAGTAAGCCTCATCTGCCCTTAGCTCAAATGTTTACAATAGGCCTATATACCAGATTCCATGATGATGTTGACATTGTTGCACAGAGTGCTAATGGCTAGCAAATTATCCATCAGTATTTCTGGGTGAGCGAATTCCGCTGCATTAATCGACATTATCTGATCACCATCAAGCCTTGGTTAATTGATTCTCATTTATAATCATACGACTGTCAGTCTAGATATGTGGGACATGATGGAAGAGACCAGATTCAACATCCTGAATTATCTTTGGCTGGTAATCAGGAAATTGATTTGTGAAGGGCTGGAGTTGTCATTACAGCTTTAAAGCTGAAGTCTCGTGGGAGCGTCTGCTTTCTTTTTAAGCACAATAATAGCATGCATTAACTGAAACCTGTGTATCAACTTAGAGCGGCCTGACCCACACAAGGATGCATGGTGAAGCATGGTGTTGATGGTACGTATGTACCAAGGGCTGACTAAAATTGGCTGTGTAGACCTACCTGTGAATTTACATGCATGCATCAATAATTACTTAACATGAGTCATCACAAATTTGTATCTTTATTCATATACCATCTATTTGTTAACTTGAAATCAGAGGTTTTAATTTATATAATGTACAGGTATATATTTACTGTTTAATTACTTTATCCCAATTACTTTATATATATATATATATATATAATTATATATAATAATTATTATTATTATTAATTTATCTCTCAATTAAATTAATTGTTTGAAATAATTCTGTAGTAATTTTCATCAGGATGTGGTGACATGACAAACTGTCTCGGCCGCATAACTTTTTGCTTATATAAAAGCCCTCATCTAAGCTACGGTACACTATCTTGAATATCATAATATAGTCTTCCCGATATAAAATAAAGTTCAGTTTTAACTCGCCCTACCCCACCATCCATTAAGGAAGTGCTGTAACTATTTTAAGCAAAAACATCTTCACAATCACGAGCGCAGACCTTGTACTTAGCGGAAGACAAAGGACTGCACCCTCTTCTGCTTATTTCCACACGGAGCTGTCACTTTCGCGTTGCTGACAACACGTGGTTACTACGAGCTGGCGTGTTGATAGGGGGCGCTGTCAAACGTAAGTACTTTTTCGAACTGCACGCGTTACAAAACTAATCTTTTCGTCTGCAACAGATGTTGTCGTGTTTTAGTTGACGACTTAGTGCGCTCCTGTGGTCCATTTAGGTTTTACGACCTAAATGTGGTATTCGTAGTGGCGAGAAAGCAAATGTCACAGGGCCAATCGTGCTTCGTGGAATGGCGAGTCAAACCACAACAACAACAACATCGCATGCCGCTTCTGTCATGTTGCACAAAATGCCGGATAAACACTCACAAAATGAACGAGAGAGTGACGAGAAGGTAGATATATTCAGACACACTCCAGTGAGATATTTAGGTAAGTAAAACCTATGGGTTTGCAGTACGATTAATGTAAACACACCATTCGAAATACTGGAAACACGAACACTGACGAAGTCTGCGGTTTCCAGACTAGGGGAGGTTTGAGAGTCTTGCTTATTGTTAACTTAAAACGGGTTATGAAAATGAGAAATTTTCAGTTAAATATGTATTAATTTATTTTTCAGTTCGTCAATGTATTTATCGGTGATGAAGTTGACGACACAGTTGCAATCTTGATAAATCCATATGAGTATATCCATTGTCTCTTCAGGCTGTATAAAGTAACAGTGGGTACTTGTGTAATTCAGGTGTTAAATGTATGTAACCATTCAATGTCAAATTCAGAAAAGAATGATTGATTTGATTAGGGGACACATGTGGCCGATCGGGTATGCAGTTAATTGTCACTCTGTCACCTATAGCTGGGGATCAGCCAAAAATGTGAAGGTAGCCAGTATCCAAAGAGCCCAGTCTGAGACCATTTGGGTTAAATAGGGTGTCCGCATTTTACCTTTTCCTATCTCCAATGTTAAATGAGTTAGAAACAGGATGTCCACATTTGGCTAATTTTCAGTTTCACATGTCCACTGTGACAACTAACCTATAGTGATAAGGTTTTAGTGTCCCACAGATGTGCACTATGAAATACGTATATATGCACGCCTGTCTCTGTTTGTAGGTTATGCTAATGAAGTAGGAGAGGCTTTCAGGGCCCAGGTCCATGTCAGGGTTGTACATGTGAGTTACCTGGTGGCCAGTGGTTATGTCGTGGCAGATGCATTGCACAAAGGTCAGCAGGCTTTAGAGGTAGGTTATTTTTTAATAACCCATCAGCATAGTATTCCAGGAAGCATGCTGTCATGATTTCTGTCCATCCATCTATGTATTCTCCATGAATTAAATAGATGCAATATTATCAGTAGCACTTAAGATATGCTCCTTAAAACTGGTGTGCAGTTATGTGTTGTTATGACCTATCACTAAATTAAAACGTGATAATTATGTCCCTCCCTCCCCCAGCCACATGTAGCGATGGATCACTTTTTCTGTCCATCTATCCGTCTAGTTCAACATTGTGTGGAGCATATCTTGGCAACTATTACACATAGGATTCCCAAACTCCCACAAAGTGTGTAAAATGACCTGAAGTTGTGCACTGTCAGGTTATTTTTTCACGTTTCGATCTATTTTAGTTGTCTGCCCTTGACCATATTTTTCAACTTTGTGCAGATCATTTCTCAGCAACTATTAGGCATAGTAACATAACGTCGTTTTGATTGTTGTCAGCATGTTAGAGGTGTGATCGCTTTTGTTGTGTTTTTGTGCTGCTTTCGATCTTCACAGCGCTATGTATAAAATCGTTCATCATCGAAGGCCGCGTGTGACTGCCATACTCAATAAATATTCCTTCACTCGCTGAATATAGAATATCAACAGCAATTTAACAGAGGTAGATTTGTATCAATACTTTTTGCGGTTTGAATACTGAGACCTGATCTTACATTGGCAGACTGGAGATCAGACTGCGTGACTTTGAGGCCAGCCCTTCCATAAGGAATGCCAGTGGTTATGTCAAGTGACTTAAAGCATTTTTCAAGAAATTAGAACAAAGATGTCATACTCTAGAATTTTACAGATCCATACCCATATAAACAATTCAGATCTAAAAGTAAGTTTAAGGTTAAACCTGTTTTGAACGCGTCAGAAGTCGCAAGTCAGTAATAACAAACATTGGACACTGTGTAATGTATCAAATTTCGTTGTTGAAGTAATACTTCAACATTATGCCAAAAGAAAATTTATAAAGCTCATCATATCTTATTACATGATTTTTATGAGGTTTATTTGCGTTATACAAGGTGAAATGGGTCAATTCAAATGGGGTTGACAGTGTCCGACCACATGCAGCAGGAATCTGTAAATGCTCTGTGTATAGGCTACCATGCCTCATCTGACACATAGTCTGTATACAAAGTACTGAAACTATATGTTGGCTAGATAGCAATGAAATTCTCCTCGGCCCTTTCCTAAGGGAGAGATTCATACATGTATACTGCTTAAAATGTTAAAGAGTTAGACTATTTAAATTATTGTACATCAGTTAATTGTATACAGACTTTATCTTAGCTGAAAAACAAATGTTTTTGATAACTTTCTTACATGGAACCAGTTTTGTGTTTCTTGCTGGTCATGTTGGTTTCCATGAACGTGAAACACAGAACCGAAGAGTTTTTGTAGCTTAGGCCAGTACAAGTGAAATCTCCAGCCTGCAGGCAACAGTTTGAGTGTTTATCACTTATATCCTCATAAAGCAATTCTCAAACCTGCCAGCTTGCATAATAAACTGTTGATGGATAAAAGTGTGAAATTATGGTAGATTTACTTTAGTGCCTTGATCACAAAATAGGGCCAGGCAGCAAAATTATCTACATGCAAGAAACCTGAGCATTCATCATAGAGTACATTTCAGTGCTTTAGGCTCAAGTTCACATTTCAATCTATTTTAGAAGTTGCCTGCCCTTGCGCATATTGCTTAAATTTGTGAGCATACATATTTCCTCCCTTGACTTAGTGTTCACCAACAGGAAGAGAATGGCACAGATTGTAACCCCCCCCCCCCTGCTATTTTTCTTGTCACACATTTGGCCATGTCTTTATAGAATTCATACCTCTGGGAAGTATGTCTTTTTTGTATTCTTTCATTTGTAACGTATGCAGTTTGTGTATTTGCACACAAGTGCACTCAGTCTCTTAAAAATGTGTTAATACTGTGTAGTGGCTGATTGTGCTATATTTGTGTTTATGTGGGGGGGGGGGGGACATACAATTTTACATTTTCTCTGATTATTTTCTTGTTCAAGTTTGTATTTTTTCATGCTTTAGTAATAAAATTTAGAGTGATTCAGCAACAGGTTTGTAGATATAAAGCAAAGAAGAAAGACATGAATTATGTACTTTATTCATTCACATTATCACACCTATGAAAATTTATCAGTAACTTGCTGAAGGTCGGTGGTTTACCCAGGGCACTATGGTTTCCTCCACCCATGAAGCTGACCGCCGGCGTTGAGTGAAGTGAAATGACCTTGAATATGATGTTAAACAACCTTCAAATTAGTACAAAATTTTCCTTATAAGTCACTAAACTAAAATTGGGTAAAACATCTTTAGTTTCTGGTTTCTGTGGTTACATAATGTAATTAAACTCCTTTTCAGTGTAAATCATGTCTTTTAATGTGAAGCAGTGAGATTGGTAGATATTTTATTTACCAGTATTATATTTACTGTATACATAAAATAGAGGTACCGATACTGATACAGCACATGGAGATGTGAACTTCGTGTATGTTTTATAGTATGATTAATAAATTAGTAGGATTAAAAGCCCTGTAAAACGTGAAAAAGAGTAGGCTATGTACTTATGAGTATACATTTTTGTTGTTGTTAGAAATCACCAGCCATTGACAAGGAGAGGACAGGCAAGGTGTTGACAGCTGTGCTGGACACTCTGATATGGCAGGGCCTAGCTTCTGTCGTTGTCCCAGGCTTCACCATCAATCGTATCTGTGCTGCCTCGGGCTTCCTCCTCGCGAGACGCTCTTCCTTACCACCTCTTACGCGGAAATGGATGACGACCGCTGTGGGACTGGCATGTATACCGCTGATTATCTCCCCTATCGACAGGTCTGTGGATTATCTGATGAACAATACCTTCAGGAAGTGGATTCGGTTTGATGAAGATCTAGAAGAAGTTGTGTATCATAACAGAAAGGATTGAAGAGAGGCCAGTGTATATGCAAGATAACTGGAACTTCAAACTATAGCAATGATGCCACCAGTATATTAAAGATAGGACGATTAACATTGTACGGGATTACCTCAACTTCTAAATTCTAGATGTATAATTAGATTGACACTAATTCATTGTCTGTGTCCCATGCTGACAGCATCTGCACCTCTTTCATGTTAGCAAGGACATTTAGAAATTAGCATTTTCTGTGATGGAAGCAAGCCATTTTCAAGTGGTTAAAGGCACTTGCTTTCAATCTCTGGGATACAAAACTGGTTTAAAAGTGGTTGTGGATAGTTGCATTATTAAGTGGTCAACAGGCCTTGTGTGGCCCTTTGCAAAATCTAAATTTCTTTGAAGACCACTTTTCTTCTACCCATAAAGTGTTCATATACTGTATGCACGTGACGTGGGAAAGTACATCAGTATCTTGTCAAGGCCAGTGGTTTACTCCAGGCACTCCAGCTTTCCCCACTTGTAAAAATTAATGGGCCATTGTATAATTGTGAAAAATTCGTGGTGCAATAAAACAACAATCAAACAAGTAAAAGAAATAATTATCTGTGATGTTTCATCAGCTGTTATGGTTGTGGATTGCTGCATCTGGTGTGAATCATCCTATATGTGAATGGTCTCAGCTGTTGAACAACTTTAGGTCTCAAGGTTTTCTTGAAATCCAATTTTAATTTTTTGTTCTCAAGTGCGGATATTAAAAAAATCAATAATATAAATACTTATATATATATATATATATGTATGCAGTGGAGATTGCATTGGGATGCAACTTTGTGTTTTGTGTGTTATGACCCGCTATAAGTGGCAAGTGTGGAATGAATTTTTATTCAGCGGTGCATTTTAACTAACTAACTTTCCATTCCCTCTTAATGTAGCATACATTATGTATCAGTTTGCCAAAGAAAGACCGATTGTTTTAGAATTATTCCGTGCTCCTGATGTTTTGTGTATTTTCTTGTTATTTAAGTATATATGTGTTGAGGAACATATTTCATGATCTTAGAAAAGTTCAGTTAATTTGTTTGAAACTTTATTTTTGTTGTCTATATGAAGTACATGAAATGAATGGTACATACAAGCCTGCATGTGTTGACAGAATGGTTGAAGTAGCCTGCTGTTTTAACCTTGGCACTTTTTTTATATGTTGCATATTGGGCCATCCTTAAAAAACTGTTTGTTGGGCGTAACCCAACCCAGTGAGAAAACACAAGGTAAGTAGGTATGGAATTGTGGTTTTTTATTCTGGCCCTGAAAAAGATTGAAATTTGAAAGAAATTAACATGGAAAGAAAAATTTAGAAAAAAGAAAGTTCATGCCCTTTTTTGGGAGGGTCAGTTGGTGGGTCGACGGACATATATTGAAGGATGACCTTGCACATATAATTTGTCATGCTGCATAATTTAGCATGCTTAGTATGCTGGAATTCAGGGGAGGATACGCAGACACTTATGTAGCAACAGTATTGTATGTAGATGGAATAGTGTCTCTCTCTTTCTGCAAAACCTAAGAAAAAATATTAATGGCGATATGGTTTTAAGCTGATCAGATTGTCGTAGTACATGTTTATGTTTTGAAATATCAAAATGTTTAAAATTTGAATACATTGATTTGCCTACCACCACCTTGGTTAGCTTGTGTGTTGTTATTGGGCATGTGAAGTATTTTCTATGGTTACCAAAGGAAGATCATTTGTATTGTTTATCAGAAACAGGTCATTTGTGCTTTTGCAAAGACAAATCAAGTACAAAAATTTGCATGCCCTATGGAGATGAGTGTAACTTACCTATTGTGCATTTTATTTATTAACTTATACCATGCAGTGCCCACGTAATACATAGCTGTTCAGGGATTTCTCTAGCCAATTTCTTTTTTCGAAACCAAATTTGAACAAATCAGAAAACATGACTTTTTTGTCACCAATGTATCAAAAACTCAATATATTTTATGAAAACTCAATACAAAATTTGTTTAAAGCTCAAATTTTATTAATTTTCTCATTGTGGTTATCACATTGAGAAAGTGGCTAGAAAAAGCACTGCTGTTTGTGGCGTACTCATAATTGGTACTCTGTATTATTTACACAGGTGAAGCTTTATTGCTCTAAATAGATGTGGAAGAGTATTTTTACATGTATATAGGTTCATATCCCAGGGGATTGGAGTAAATACTTGTTCCCTTTTATTAATGTATTTACAATTTGTTTATCTTGAAACATAATACCGTCTAAAAAGCAAGCAAGATGTGTTATCGTCCTATGTACTCCAGTTTTGTGTCTGTCTTTATTTTCTAATTTTATTCCAGTCCCACTTATGCAGATGTGTGGCTAGTCATTTTTTTTTCTGTCTAAGTCAATTATTGTTTCACCAGCATTGGGAATTGTGTTTAATATCATCTGTGTTCATGTTTGATTTGTGTGTTTTATGAATCAGCCACTGAGAAAGACAGAACAAGCAGTGTTTGAGCAATTTACAAGTTTGAATTTACAAGACTTTGGATGGAAAGAAAAAGATCTTTTCCCAAAGCCATTTTGTTTCTAGACGAGCGCTGTTGTCCGTTCTGGTCTGACTAGTTTATATGTACGTGGGAGGACAGGTGGTAAAAACTAGATTTTGATTACCCGTACAGTTCCGCTACTTTTTGAAATGTGGATGCAGTACAGGGTCCTAAGGATTTTGTTATTTTTTCCTTCTTTTTTTTTCTTTTATTTGTTTATTACCAAAATAAATACCTGTATGTTGTAACATAGAGTATGACTGTTGTTGTGGGCTTTGTGTACCACATTGTGGTCATTATGCTCCATGGTGGCATCACATTGGTTTTCACTAAGGTATAAACAACATTTGATACCAGAATAGCCAGTTTGTATTTTTGAGCATACTTCATACTTTTACATGTATGAAGATACTCTGGTGGTTTATTCATGTGTGAATATGCATGTTTAAGGCAAAAAACTTGACAGTGACACATAATTGAGTTGCTGCAGAATTCTACCTTGGCAATCACAATTTTGAGCGTATTTCAGGTACAGTTTTTTTTATAGTCTTTGCCTCTTGTGATAAAATTAATTTTCATGACTCTTTTAATTTAGCTGAAGTGCTGTCAGGTGTATGTCAGACTTTTTGGACTTTCTGGACAATCAGCTGTGCGTAAGGCTTGTCAAACTGCTGCTGTGTGTTTTAACTTTCATATAACTGATACTAGTGTGTATGAATTGTCAAGCCTGTCTGTAGGTGTGTACCTAGGTTTTATTAAGGAATTTCATTACTCAGGTGTTACAGAAATGTCCCCAGGTAAATATGCTCATTGTCCGGTATGCGGTGTATGCGTGCAATGATACTCTCAGAGGTAACATAGTGTACACAGAGTTAGCTCCCATTGTTCCCAGTATTACCAGTTTGTCATGTTTGTGTGACAAGTTTTGCTAGGATTGAAATTTACTTGCATATGGGTTGTTACAGATTTCTTGAAAATTTTGTGTTTGAGAATTTTTTTTTGTTAGTGTTGGCAATAAAATTTTTAAAACATTTTATTCTCTATTTTATTGCTTGTTAATTTATTTGTGGGAGGGTGTTTGTTCATATTTATTCATTTGAATGATATATTTACATTAAGAAGATTTTCAGTTATTTAATTGGTGTTTTATTCTGTTATGTGAGAAGTTTCACTCATGTGATAAGAATCAGGCTTATGAGGAGAGGAAAGTGGCTTGTACAATGTGAAAACCACAGAAACCAAAAGGTGGGGTGGCATAGCAATCCAGTGAGGCAGCAGTATAAACTGGTGCAAGATGGGAGCTCCTTGGAAAAAAGCATATAAAGCCTTGATGTGACCATGAGTATAATGTTGAAAGTACTGTAAGTTTTATGCACAAGAAATTAATGAAACCAAAAAAAAAAAAACACTCATAGTACTTGGGTTGTACTTTAGCTGTTAATGCAACACTAACAGTACTATGTTTACTCTATGCTGTTACTTACAGTAAACTTGTATATATACAGATACATGTATCTCCTTTTCATGAGCATTGAAGATTAGGTTTAACTAGACAGCCAGTCTTGTTTCTCACACAGAAATACTTAGGAGATGACAATGAAGAGGTGTGACTGCCGTCTGATCATAAACGCAGATGATTTTGGGTATAGCAGTGAACGAGACCAAGGCATTATCGAGTGCTTCCGAAAGTCAGCGATATCCAGCGCATCTCTCATGGTGAATGGAGTTGATGCTGTACAGGCCGTGGAACTGGCAAAGAAAGAAAATCTGCCACTTGGTAAGAACGCTGCAGTTATTACACATCACTTTTCACGCCCCGTATCCTTACCCTTATACCCTGATTCTTGTAATTATTGGGACAGATATTAGTCCTGCCGTAAGCAAAATATTACATTTCTCTCCTGGTTTTTTCAAAAAATAAAGATATAACGATATTAGTCATTCGCTGAACTAACCATGGGAGACAAATGAAACTACTGCCTCGGTGGTCTAGTGGTTAGAGCATCCGCCTCGAGGCCGGGAGATCCAGGCTCAAGCCTGGGTCGAGTCATACCAAAGACTTTAAAAATGGTACTTGCTGCTGTCTCACTTGGCGCTCAACATTGAGAGGTTAGAGCAAGGAAACAGGACTGGTCGGCCTGGTGTCAGTATAATGTGACTGGGTGGGGTGTCAGGTCCTGTGTCTTAGGCATAATGTTCCAGTGGCGGCAGCACTTTGGCAGCATGGACTCGCCCTGCCACATGAAGACACACTATAAGTACACACCAGAAGGACTCCCCGTCGTCATATGACTGAAACAGTGTTAAGTACGACATTAAACTCCAAGCACTCGCTCACTCACAAATGAAACTTTGTATCAATGTTAGAATTACATCTATGTTAGCCAAAAAGGGCAGATCGGATGTCCCAATAATTAGAAGAACTAGGGTAATATGGTACTCTTTGGTATTTTAAAGATATTCAACATTTCATTTCCCATGTGTAATCTTTACACCCCCCTTGTTCTGATCAGGCTGATATGACTGCATTATTGTCAGTGAGGCATTTAACACCTTGCAAGCATTTATTTGTTCTTCACTCTGATGAGATCCTCCTTCCCCAGTCACATCCTTGAACTTTTTTAGGCTTTTTAGGCAACAGGCTTAGGCATCAAGCCCCCAAATTATGAAAAAATACAACATAGCTTGTGAACATTCTTACACATGTACATATGCCAGTAGGCCAAATATATATTTATAGATTATTGGCTTGTAAGGCTGTGTATGGACTCGTCCTTGCGAGTTGCTTCTCATCGCCAGGACGAGTCTGCACAAAGTCATATTTATTATACACCCACTCACACGTTGTAATCAAACTGAGGTAAATACTACACAAATAGCTATAAGCTGTTGATAAAATGTTATAAATTTTTCATTTTTGCGAAATCGCAGATGTGTGATGTCACACCACTCTCCCTTGTCAAAATGCTAATTTCACTCCATTCCCGGTGAAAGTAAGTGTCACGTCATGACGTCAAAACAAACCCAACAATTCGTTTGATAAGTGACGTCACGTCGTGACGTTGCAAGTGTCCAATATGTTATTTGGACAGTTGTAAATTACTACATAATATCATTGGAGCTGGAGGTTTGGATGTATAATAAATAAATATATACATACCTGTTTTACTACCTGTTGTCAACAACGGCCATTGATCGATCTGTTTTGTGGCATATGTGAGTTGGACAGGGTTGACCCTTGTCATATGTTGGATGTTGCATGTGTTGTTTTCAGAGTTAAGAAGAGACATGGGAAGACATTTTTGGGCAGAGGACTGCATGGGGGTCCCTGCACCATAAAATGACTTCATCTCCATTTGATTTATTCAGATTAAGGGTGTTTAATAAATATAATTTTAATAATGCAGCACCAGTAGATTTTAAAAACACTATGGCTGTCTTTCTTCATGGGATGGAGGAAGCCAGTGCCAGGAGCAAGCCATGGCTGACAAATGTCACATCTGTTGTCCCCTAACCAATGATACATAGCTGGATTTGAGCCTCTGATCTCATTGGACAGTGAGAGATAGGCATCTGTGACAACAACGCTTAAACCAACAAGAGACGTACGATTTGAAACTGTGAAGTATTTTCTCTGTTATTAATTTCGTCTGATTTAATTCCACCTGTAGGTCTTCATTTAAACCTAACAGAGGGTGTACCTGTTGGAGGAGGGGACAAGTACCTCACCCTAGTCACCCCAGAGGGTGTGTTCAGGGGAAAGTTTGGGTTGAGGGAGAAACTGAAGGCAGACACGGTTGACCTGGCAGAGGTGAGTGAACCTTACGGTTCTGGGGGAGGCCTGACAGAGGGTGTACCTGTTTGGGGAGGGGACAATACCGCACCCTAGTCAGCCCAGAAGGTGAGTTCAGGGAAAAGTTTGGGTTGAGGGAGAAACTGAAGGCAGACACGGTTGACCTGGCAGAGGTGAGTGAACCTTACAGTTCTGGGGGAGGCCTGACAGAGGGTGTACCTGTTTGGGGAGGGGAAAATACCGCACCCTAGTCAACCCAGAAGGTGAGTTCAGGAGAAAGTTTGGGTTGAGGGAGAAACTGAAGGCAGACACGGTTGACCTGGCAGAGGTGAGTGAACCTTACGGTTCTGGGGGAGGCCTGACAGAGGGTGTACCTGTTTGGGGAGGGGACAATACCGCACCCTAGTCAGCCCAGAAGGTGAGTTCAGGGGAAAGTTTGGGTTGAGGGAGAAACTGAAGGCAGACACGGTTGACCTGGCAGAGGTGAGTGAACCTTACAGTTCTGGGGGAGGCCTGACAGAGGGTGTACCTGTTTGGGGAGGGGACAATACCGCACCCTAGTCAACCCAGAAGGTGAGTTCAGGGGAAAGTTTGGGTTGAGGGAGAAACTGAAGGCAGACATGGTTGACCTGGCAGAGGTGAGTGAACCTTACAGTTCTGGGGGAGGCCTGACAGAGGGTGTACCTGTTTGGGGAGGGGACAATACTGCATCCTAGTCACCCCAGAGGGTGTGTTCAAGGGAAAGTTTGGGTTGAGGGAGAAACTGAAGGCAGACAAGGTTGACCTGGCAGAGGTGAGTGAACCTTACAGTTCTGGGGGAGGCCTGACAGAGGGTGTACCTGTTTGGGGAGGGGACAATGCTGCACCCAGAAGGTGAGTTCAGGGGAAAGTTTGGGTTGAGGTAGAAATTGATATGAAAATTAAACAATCATAGCTTTGTTGTTGAAATAAGCAGTCATTGTAACTGAGATACATTTTAGCAAATGTAAGTTGATGCTGATAGGTGATGCAAAAGTGCTAAGATTTTTTAACAAAATTGAATTTCAAAAAATGTGTTTCACATATCAATACTTGTAATCTTCTTATTGAAATAGATCAGACAAGAAATAGAATGTCAGATTGACAGGTTCCAGAACTTGGTGGGTTGTCTCCCTTTCCATGTAGATGGCCACCAGCACATTCATATATTTCCAGGTAAGAAGAAAGTCTGTCTGAACATAACGTTCAATATTTCTGATTTGGATCTAGTTCGATTTTGGACAAAGGATATCCCGTCCCTCTGTTCACCACCCAAGTCTTGAGAGCAAATTCACTTCCATTCGTGATGTTTGGTAAATACAGTCACATAGACTTATGCGTCTCAATTGACCTTGAACTCAGGTCAGATTTTTTGTGGTCTATTTGTCAGTCAAGTTGGTGTCAACAACCAGAATGATGTCTGTTAATGTATGATTAATCAGCGAATGCATACATGTAAATGTATTTGTATAATTGCAAGCATCAAAGTCTCTCTAATGTCAGAATTAAAGGGATGAATACATGCCCTGATTTTCTTCATGAAGTTTATCTCTCTGTTTCCATAGGTGTATGTGAAGTATTTGCTGAGATTCTTCAGGACAAAGGAATTAGATTAACAAGGCTTCCAATTGAAAGATGTCTCGATGCATGTGATTGGATAGATTCCAGTAGACTCACCTTTTACCGAGAGGTCATACAGCACTGTTTGGAGTGTCAAGACATCTTTGTGAAACACAAACTCGGGTAAATGAAAAAAAAAAAAAAGATAAAAACCTATCAAAATGTAACCTGTCACATCAACCGCTACCACAAAAACAGACAGCATCATAATAACATCAGTGATCTTTTGTAAAAGGACAAGAGTTTCCTCCCCTTGTTCCTCCAACAATGACACACTGAAGTATCATTGCGCTTTAAGTGTGTGCCAGATTATTAAGGTGAGCTGAACCATAAGCTTCCAAACAAGAACTTGAAAGTGTAATATCTTGTCCAGCTACGAACAAAGAATAACAGCAACTTACATATTGCTTATGCCATTTCATAGATAGAAATGAGGCACCAGTTTTACCCTATTTTTAAATTTGAGAGTAAGTTTTCTTTTTCCTTCCCAAAGAAATGAACCAAAAACAAGATGTGTAAATGTATGTAATGTTTAAAATTTTACATTTGTCCGTGGGTTTATCTGAAATGGCTGCCTTCAGTCACATATCTTGCTCATGTTCTCTGGGACTCATGGGGTTGGAATTTATGTTCATTTTGGTGTAACATTCAGCTGCTGTGTGCTTTATCAGCTCACTCACTGCATGAACATTGAATTACTGTATTGATTCATAGATGGAGCCTTCTGGACCACCTCATCTGTCTTGAATTAGTAAATTTTTCTTCTGGTCTTCATGGTATTTAAAATATTAGGGGAAAATCCCTTTTTTTTTTTTTTTTTCTCTAAATAAAAGTCAGTTCCAGACTATGCCTTAGATTTCTGCTGGTTAGAACTTCCGAGAAAAAAGACATTGCACTGACGTAAATCCAGATCTGATGTTGTTGTATCCGTAAATTAACTTTCAGTTTACTTTCAGTTTTGCCCCAGCCTTTGTTGGACTGAGTACTTGCGGGAAGGATATGTCAGTCGAGAGGTTGAGAACAGCCCTTGATGCAGCATTCATGGATGACAACTCTGCATCCGTAGCTGTGGATAGTTTTGACCCAGAAGGGGTTGCCAAGGATACCCTGATGCCACGTCACCCAGTTACAGTCTGCGAGCTGATGGTGCATCCTGGGTATCCAGCTGGGAATGCTGGGGGATGTGGAACAGGCCCTGATGAATTTTCTAAATCAGCAGAGAGAAAGGACGAAATGGACATTTTGCAAAGTGCAGATTTTAAGGAATATTTGAAAGGAAAGGCTATAACTGTGTGCAGTTTTAAGGACACCTTTCATTCATTACCTTCTTAACAGAATTGAAATTGTCTTTTGGATTCCTGTGCTGTTTAATTGAATATTCTTCAGCTATGTGGCATGCGTGAATTAGGTCGCCACTGGGAGAACTAGTTGAACATTCCTGATTTTGGCTTTAATATGCATGAACAGTCGCATGTATTTGACAGGTGTTGGGAATTATTCACCACTTTGTTATTTTATATTATAGTATTATTTTATCATATCTTTGCAAGCAGGTTTCTCAGTCAAGGAAACTAGCACCAGGCACACAACCAAAAGTGAAAATGAATAAGCATGAAGGAAACTAGATGTAGTGGTCAGAAAGGTGTCCGTTGTATCAAAGGGAGAAACTTAGTTTTGCACCTTTGCATGTAGTTTTACAAGAGATGAGCCAACTAGATTCCACATTGAGCCAAAACATTTGATCTTACTGGCACAGACAAGCCATGATTGGTATTAAAAACATTCTCAGAAGTATTCTCCTTATTGTGAAGATGAGTAATTTTCATTGAAGGAATCCACGAGGAATCTTGTCATTTGGCACGTAACTGATGAACTTTTCCACCTGTGATACAGATTTCTCCCGCAGAGCAAGCTCAGTGCATACGCAGTATTGGCTAAGACAACTGATCACGAACAAACTTACAATGCTGTCAACATAATTTTGCCACCAAACCTCGAACACAATGGTGCCATGGGAACCATGAATATGTCCGGTCCCAGATGGAACTTAAATGCATTGCCTGATGGTTCATACACCTGTATTTCTAATCATGGCCCGAGATGAGTCAGCAGGTGAATGCATATGCGTGAACATGCTAATATTTTTATAATGATGGTATTTCTCTTAGTATAGCAGTGGGACACAGCCAATACACCCTGTTAAACTACCCGCAAAAAGTTTTTGGAAATGTTGGCAGGACTTTATACAGAGCATTTATTGGTGTGAATGCTATTCTTTAACTAAAATGGAGGGGGCCTCTGTGGCTCAGTCGGTTAGTGCGCTATCGCTGCACAATGACCCGAAGTCTCCCACCAATGCGGTCACTGTGAGTTCAAGACCAGCTCATGCTGGCTTCCTCTCCATACGTGGGAAGATCTGCTAGGAACCTGCAGATGGTCGTGGATTTCCCCCGGGCTGTGCCGGGTTTCCTCCCACCATAATGCTGGCCGCCGTCGTGTAAGTGAAATATTCTTGAGTACAGCGTAAAACACCAATCAAATAAATAACTAAAATGGAAGAAAGCATTACTCAGGAATAAAAACCCAAGAAAGTAGAACTGGTTTATACATATACATGTACAGCTGTATTGATTTTTATACAGGAAAATTTCTTTGGACACTATCACTTGTCTTCATGTAGGAGAATCATAAAACATTGCAAAAACATTTACTCTACATGAGGTTGACACATGGCAACAACTGAAAAACATACCTCCATTTCAAAGTACAATAGAAGAAGTTGAACTCTTCTGAAATTTTTTGTTTTGTGAAATGTGATGTTGGTGTGTGCAGTACACAAAAAAGGTAAGACTCCACACTTAAGTGAGCCGATTTCTACCACAAATGGAAGGTACATTTAACCCATTTACATATACACGATACCTAGGAGCAACCTGGTCATTCCCTGTACAATACTTCCCGGCGAATCACCGATTTGTAACAAACCAAAGAATTTGTGTAATATATGTAAACAAAAATCACTTCGAAACAAAGATGTCGGCAATGTCATCATCGATACTTTAACCCCAGGCACCCATTTTTCTTCCTTTGTTTTTTTTTTTAACCTTTATAGTTTTTCTCAGGAGATTCGCAAAAAAGATGTCTTAAGATTTGGTGTACACCAAAATGATTTTGACTGCGATGCTTCTTATAAACACATAGCACAAATACAATACAGCACTTAGCCATTTCCTCCCAACAAGCATACAAAGTGGGCCATAGGCCCCCCTCCCCATCATTCCCTTATACCACTGATTCTAAAGAAATTCCTAACGGCGTCTGTGAATGATAAATCATAAAATGAATCATAAAAATTGCATTGGCAATGACAAGTTACAAAGTTGACATTAACTTTTCTTGAGTTTCTCAGTTTTGGCCTTGCGAAACTTTTTCCCTCCTCCTCACAATGACACCATCTTGTTTATTTCCTCCACCAGTCGTTTTCCATGCTCGACCCAATCTATTGGTGCTGCATTCACACAAACTGTCTTTAAGCGACTTTCATCCTAAGAACAAAACAGAACAGCCATGAAATGAAGCAAATATTAATTTGGAATTCTGATTTGTGTTCTTTATAAGAGGAAAAACAGAGGCTTAAATCTTCCTGTTAGTTGTCAAATACATGTATGCTTGGGGTTTTACGTTGTGCTTTTTTCAATTTTTCAGTCAAATGACAATGAGGAATCCTTAGCATGCACATATGCTGTGCCTTCTTGTGGCAGTCCATGCTGCAGCCACTGGAACTTTATGCCGAAGACACCAGACATGACACCCCCCACTCGGTCACATTACACTGACCCCAGGCCAAGCAGTCTTGTTTCCTTGCCCAAATCTCTCAGTGCAAAGAGCCTAGCTAAACAGCACCAAGTACCATTTTGAAAGTCTTTGGTATGGCCCGACCCGGGATTGATCCCAGATCTCCGGACCTCCAGGCGGGACATTCTAAACACTGGGCCATCACCGCGGTCTTATCACATTAGTATGACCATTATGAATTACACAGGATTAAGGAAAAGATGACAAGGTGTTCATGTTTTTCTTTTTTTTTTTTTGTTTCACTGGTGTTTCATGGCATACTCAGAGCTTTCCTCCCTCTTATGGTAATGATGATACTCAGTTTTATGGATTGAAGAAAGTGAGTGCCAAGCCTAACCTGCTGACCATAGCCAAGTCACAGACTAATGTTCCAACACTCAGGATAAGCCCACCGTATGGGTAGTCAGCAATGAATGTTTCACTACTCAAATGGGCTCACAATGTTCACGGCAGCTTGATGCCACTCAACAACACACACACAATGACAGTGAGGGAACCCACAAAAAGCCTGTTCAGGGCACGCAGAGGCTTTCATCATTAAAAAGATAAGATTCAGTGAATGACTGATTACTCACATTGTAGGTTTCCACCTTGGCGCGCAGTTTGAAAATGTACGTTTTGAACAAGGCTTGCTGGAACACCTGGTCAAAAGCTACTTCATTCTGGAAAGATAACAATTAACCATTAAATTAGGAAGTGGTGACTGGCTGCAGATCTCTGTAATTTAACCTTTTCGCGTGTTTGCAAGATGTGTTCATTCAAGTATATACTGAGGCCATTATTCTGTGCAGACTGATAAATTAACCTTTTGTGAAGCTCTGATATTGACAAACGCCCTCACTGTAGTTTAGCCTTCCAAATCAAATTAAAAACCTGCACAAATCATGCTTGAATCTGTTCTTTCACATGTGAAACGGTAAATTCATTAAATATGCAAAACTCAGACACAGGTCAGGCTGGTATTCAAGACAGCATGTACAACTGCTTTGTAAGAGTAACACTAAAGACCACAGCGTATCTTACAGATTCTCTCATTTCTCCGAGCTGATCCGCTCCTGCACCCAACAGCGTCTCCGCCGACTCTTGAAAACATGTCACCCACTGGTTGTCCGAGAAGTCTGACAAGTTGGCCTGCAGCAGGAAAGGAGATAACGATATATATACTGCAACAGGAAATGTGATAACAAGATACAGTGTTTTGATTACGAATTACCAGCTCAAGAGAAAAGTGGGTTAAATGTACTTCTATAATGACATCTGTGGGAGGAGAAGATTCCTGCTCCTCCACCAGACGTGTCATAAATCTGCCCAAGGAAGACTGCAGTCAAAGCAATGGGCAGCTGGATTTCAACACACAATTTCAACACTGGAGACGACTCAAGAAGACAACACTTTTTGGGCACACCTAATCAAAAGGTCAAAAACATAGTGAGAAAAAACCTTACTTAGTAGAGGTGAACAATAATATAAGGCAACAAGAATACTGAACAAAACTGAATCTGAAAACCTTAATGATGGCCTTAGTTTATTTCATTTGTGTTTTATGTCGTATTCAAGAATATTTTACGTATACAACAATGGTCAGCATTATGGTGGGAGGAAACCCAGTAAAACCCAGCAGAAACCCACGACCAAGCTGACAGCATTGGAGAAAGCAAGCAATCTTAGATTATTGACATAAGAATACAATGTATCAATCTCAACAAGGTCATCAGGACTAAAGACCGAACAGAGTTGATGTTTCAAGAACTCACAGATAGGATCATCCTCCACTTGTGGTTGGGGAACTCCTTCTGGCACTTCTCACAGCGGTACAACCCATTGCCCTGATCCACAACCTTCTTGTTACAGTTCTCTGTGGGACACGCCTGAGGTGAAAGGCCATACCAAAATCACGATTTGGTGTAACAGCTCAAGTCACAACATACAGCACAGGATACTTGGTCCCCGTGGCAAACTATCACCTGACAACTGACACAACTTTAGCAGGCTACTAATATTCCACTATCTCAGCACTGGTCCACCTTATGCAGGAGCTTCGAAAATTCCATCTCCACTCCTTAAGTCTTCATCAGCCAAGGGACTAAAGTTACTTCAGGGTGCATGCATGGTGTCATCTATCAGCCATCATATTCCATACTAACCAAGCTGCTTCCTGTCCAGAGATTGCACCTCCCAGACACCACTGGCAAGCAGCAGTGTTAGTCAAGATTTTAATGATCTTGAAACAATCATTTCAGATTTCTGAACGTCTATATCACAGGGGCAGAAATAAGGCCTGAGAATCAATAGGCACAGGGCCAGCCGGCTTGGGAGTCAACTGGCCCTCCCAAAATGCTACAGGGTCTTCAAAACGGAAACAAATAGCATGTGAATAATAATTATGCTGCATACTTTTTCCTCATGCATCCTATTTCCTCTAATTTGAGGGAGAGATATTCTAGCTAATGGAAGCAAAAAGTTACATTTGTTTTCATGTTTTTTCATTTTTTTTATTGAAAGGTAAAGATATGGATATGTTGGATATTCTGGATACTGGATATTCAGTAGACGGATTGACCTTTTGAGCAAAAAGAAGCCGTGTATATTCTTGTAACAGATATATCATGTATATAGGCCTGCAAGGAATAACTTGATTTAAACTCCATGCAGATATGATTTTTTTTCAGCAAAGTCACTGAATTCTGATTTTATCCAAAGATCTGACCTGTTCCTAAATGTGGCGCTTAAACACCTCTTACTTGTGGTATTTCTGATTTTTAACCTTAGAGCATCAAATAAATGGTGTATTGTATAGTGATGAAAATTGGGCGCAGAGTGGGGCCTTACACATGTTAATCGCCGCGGGTGATCTAAGTCACCTGCCAAACTTTGGTACTTAACATTAGAAGTATGGCACAATATAATCTTTCTTTCAATACCAGAATTTTGTAACAAAAGTGTCCATGTGCCCAGAATATACATTCAAATCTAGTCGACTGGATTCAAGCCACTCCCACTGTTTTAAAGTTAAATTAGTTGTCGCTACAGCTACACAACTGGCAGGATAACATCAAATAGTGGTGATCTTGTTGTACAAAGGCAACATTTTGTCAGAGCCCAATCACTGTTCCACAGGAGAGACACAGCCAATGGGACTGCAGAAGCCATAGTGATGCTCGTTGGGAGCACGTGTTGTTATCTAGGCCTACCATCCTTTCATTTCAGCCGGCAGGAGATCATCAATGAAAATAAAGATTACCGATCACTCCGTTTACTTTTACACAATTCCTTGAAGGTTTCTAGAGAACCAGTACACACATATATCTCCAGAGCCTATTTTTTTTCTTCCCTGCTGTTATTAAAATTGAGCTGCCCTGCCAGACTTTCTCATCCCAACATCACCTGGACCAGTACAGATTTCACTATCCCCAGGCCTATGGGAGAGCGGTTGTTTTGCCAGTCCAAAAACTGTATGGATGGGTTTCTGGCTAAGTCCACAACAGGCTGGTTTTGTAATGTTTACAAACATTACAGCAAGTGCAGCTTATTTTGTCGAAGTATGAAAATAACCTTTTCTGTTTTAATTTTGTCTGATTTTATTCTAACATACCCCACCCATAGAGAGTTGCTGCCAGGCCATCAATAGCAAGTTCTGAAAAATTCCCGGCAACAGACCAGGATCTGTCACCTTACCTGGTACATGCAGTTTTCTTTGCGAAGGAAGAGTACAGTCCCCTTGGCTGTGAAGTAGTCTGCCTTGTCTCCATGACCTAGGTTCTCTGACTTCACTTGTGAGAAATATTTCCAATTTGTGCTGGAACCTGTTAAAATCAAAACACAAAGATTGATAACTCTTTTTTGACATGAAACCCAAAATGTCAAATGAAAAACCTCAGTACAGGGATGCAAAGTTATGGCAAACGGCTGCACGTGTTCGCCTACCAATTTCACAGAACTGTGTTTAAGTGACCTGTAATTGGTTACCATTACAACAAAATGGTTCGCCATAAATTTTAAATAATGTTAAAGAAAACCCAGGGGAGAATCACTGTTGTCGGCGTGGTGGTATGTCCGTGTTGTTTGTTTTATTTAGCGGATGTAGGTCCGCTGTTCCAAGGCGAGCGAGAACAGCTGATAGGCAGCTGTCCCTTACCCTACCTGAGGTCCCATACAACAAAGGCCTCGTACCTTGTTCAGATAATAAATACACTTGAACAAGGTATGAGACACTTCTGGCTCGATGATGGACCCCTGCTGAAACACAGTGGTGGAGGGCCTTACTTCACTCAGACAGTGAAAACAAGTGAAGAAAACTATCCACTGGAAATATGCAATATCAAGGACAAGCTTATGTTGTGGAAGAATTTTTGAGAATAAGGCAGAGGGCTTTAGGGAAATCCTTCAAGTGCTGGAATTTGAGTGTCAATCACAGTTGTTCAAGGCATAGTAGAAAGGGAGTTCAGCTTGACTAGTAGACTTACAATAGAATGTTGTCAAACAAGCTTATGTTGCAGTTAAACATTCCCACTCCTGTCAAGTTGGAGTCAGGTTATGAGGATAACCTGATACAAAATGTGTGGAAAGCTGATTGATAAAGCAGAGATGAGAGCCAGGCACAGGTGTCTGGTTCAAAAGAAAACCTTCGACCAAAACACTTATGACAGGCCAACAGGGGGACAGAAATAATTTGATGAGATTAAAGTTGTGTTACACAACTTACTGTCTTCTTGTACTTACATGCAACTAATGCAAGGCTTTCTAAGTTGGATAAAAAAAATATCAACTTCATTTTTTCGTTCAGATTTCAGAACATTTATTCTGTCTAAGTCTCTGAAAGTACATTTACACTAAGGAAACCTTAATAGGTTGCCATACCGGTTACCTTAGGTTTCCATAATTGCGATTTGTACAACCGAAAACAGGTTGCCATACCATTTTACCTTAAATATGCGAAACCTGTTTTAGGTTACCATAAAAAATAATACATGGCATCCCTGCAGTACATCTTAAATGTTTGTCAATACAGGTTTAATGTCAAAAGTTTCTTGAAATAAAACTCCTGTCATTTCAATTTGAACATCTGGTACATGTGTACAATCATTTTATTTCTCACTACTGTTTCTTGTGTGTTATAAGAATTTTTTTTTTTTACATATTAGAATTTCAATACCATATAATATTACGATTTACGACTGGGGACCAACACCTTAATGATCATGTGACTCATCGGTTGGCAGCGAGTTTGATCACAGCAGGCGTGCAACAGACAGTTCCGAGTGAGCCTTCGCTGGTGACGGAGGGCCTCACCAATCAAAGCCATCAGAATTCCACACTAGAGACTAATTATAGCTGTATTCTGTATTACTTTTCATAAATATATACGGGATTACTGTTATACTAACGTGACATTCGTCATGTTGTTGTTGTTTCAAACAACAATCTACTTTTCTTGTTAGCCGGTGGAACGGCTGAAAAAATAGCTTGCTCGTCAGTTGAACTTGGTCACTACGTTGTTTTCTTCGTTTTCACTGTCATCAAGTACACTGGTGTGTTTATATACTTGGTTGCATGGTTTGGTAACTGTTTCATCTACTGATACCGTAACCGTAGATACATTGGTGAAAACACATGGTGGCTCACTTGATGAGGGCAAAAAAAAATGCCGTCAGGAAATTGCATCACAACGACATTTTCAGAGAACCAGTTTTTTGTCAGTAACATGCGCACAAAGGCAAATTAACATTGTTAAACATTTGCATAAAGCATCTGCTGTCTTGCGATTCTGCATGTATAGATAGTCTATAAGATGGACTTGGGGTGTTATTTTAAAATTCTGACATTTATTGCAACCCGAAGTCCATCACCTGTACTGAAAAAAATTGCTGCAGATCTCCGAACTCGAAGTGGCACTTCACTTTTTTTACCATTTCTGTCATTTTCCGTTTCAATCTCGAATCCTATCTTCTTAATTTACTACCTTTACTGATGAAACTAATTAACTGGAAGATTTGTGGTCAGATTTCCTGTAAGAACTTCAAACGGCTCACAATTGGCAGCCATCTTGAGAAGTCTCGTAATCTACTCTTGGCCCTGAAATGTAAGGGTATTCTAGCATCGAAATCATCTTCAAAATTATCGAGTTTTCATTGTAGTTTCCATTTTTTCAATCTTCATCATACAGTACACAAGGGCATAAAAATATTGTGCTTTTATAAATTTTGCATACAGGTGATTGCCTGAAACAAGCGCGGAGCTCACGAGAGCATTTCCATTAACTTCAAGATCTATTCCATCGTCTTACTATATCTCTTGAATATATTCAGGCTTTTTCTGAGCGCGTCCAAAAGCATCCCCATCCACTTCATACTTAACAGACTGAAGTCCCCATTTTTCAGCTTTCTGCACCTTCACCATTTAAATCACTGTTTCGACAATCTGCGCAATGAACTATCTGTTCCTGCCTGTACGTTCTAAAAACAGCCACAGCAGGTGAGCGACTGTTGCGGCCAGTGCATCAGTTTCCAAGCCATTTTCAACCACGAACCAAATTTTGAAAGCAAAGAACAAAACTACCACTTTAATGTGTTTTTTTTTTTTTTTTTTAAATGACTGCTGCAACCAGCAAATATTCAGCAGCCCGCCATTTACACCATATCTCGTATGACAACATTTTTTTGGGCATTGTAATCCAAACAACGGGCATTTACGACGGCTTTTCTGAATGCTGCACTATTTGAATGAGCTGACTACTGAATGCAAAATCACTTTGTCAAAGAGATGATGCTCAGACATTGAGAAGGGGAAATTGGACATTCCTTGTGAGTATATCTTCTGCGATAAGGGGCTTTATACTGGGAAGTTAGATGGCATGATTAACACAGCTCGAAGAGAACACACTGTGGTACAACAACAGAATCGACAGTAAATGAACAACAACAAAGACCACTGCAAAACGGCTTTTTTCGGAGCCAACAGCTATTCCGAAACGGAATTTTCTTATCAAGCACATTCAATTACAGGTGCATATGACTGTATAAATCTTCAAACAATCAGTCGGTTATTACCAAGGCCAGGCTTGAGCACAGGAGGCATAATGCATGTTTGTTTGTAGCCTGCTGGCGGTCGAATACGTCATCAGGTTTTATTCAGTCGTAAATCGTCATTATATACACCCAATTTGGATGGTCAAGGCCTTACCTGTACCTCTTCCCATTCCTCCCTCATTTGTGTAGCCTGTTCTCGAGCGTTGTCATCAGAATTTTTTTAAATATTAGAATTTAGATGTACACCCAATTTGGATGGTCTAAGACTCACCTGCACCTCCTCCCATTCCTCCTTCGTTCCTGTAGCCTGTGAAGTCCAAGGTATTACCAACTTTATCATACCACCCTCTCAACATCTGAGCCTCTCTGATGTCTGGATTAACAATCATCTGACTGCTCGCCAGGCAGGAGAGCGAGCGACCTGAAACAAACCAGAAAGCAAGGAATTTTACTTTATCAAATCATACATATACTTGAGAATATGTCATGAATATGAGGGCTATGGAGGGACGGGGGGGGGGGGGGGGAGAAAGATACAGAGGTCTCCTTGCACTTGGAAAAAAAGTGCTGATGAAGGCTTAGGGTTAGAACTAAGTACCATTTGATTTCAATGGATCCAGGTACAGTTTAATTTTGATAGAACCACGGATGGTTTGATTTGATGGAGTTAGCAGTCTGTTTCACCAGGCCACATGAGCCAACTCAAAAACAGGAAAAGCACAAGCATACAACAGTGTTTAAAATTTTCAAAATTTTCCAAACTTCGTCATCTATATTCAAAAGTCTTAACTCGACAGATTCATGTACATGTACGCTGTTCATTTTCCATCCACAAGTCCAATCTCTACTTAACAGCTACTTCCACTATGCTTTACACACAGCCAACTGAAACTGTCACATGTTACTTTGCTAATTTCATAAAATTTGTGCAGTCAATAAGGAATTACAAGTCAGAAGAACACATTTGTAGGATCCTCAACACAAATCAGAATTAACCACTCCTCACTGGAGTCAAATAGTTCCACAGCAATGTCTGATGAACGTGCAATTCTCTGTGGAACTCAACCATAACTTTACAAGATTTATTTCTTGAACTCTCCACGGAAACAGCAGACAAAACAGCAATGTTTGGAATTCCTTACAATTCTTAGACACAGCCTTACCTCCATAGTCAGAAAGCCTGCAGCCTTTAACTGCCACTACCTGAGAGCCCTTCATCTCAAATGATTCGGCCTGTATTCATGTAAGACACAAAACATAGACATAAAACAGAGAGAAACCCACAATACAGGGTTATACACACAGGCACAGTTCAAAATGACACAAATTGGACACATGGCTCCAGAAGCTGAGAAACAGATATGTGAGGTACACAGAATGGTAGCATTGCCTTGTCATAATAACAATTAAAATGTCTGAGTTATATTAATAATTTTCTGAGGATAATACAACTCAGTCAATATATTTTTGATTTTCCCTGAGGTCCTCCATGCATCAACACGCAAACATAGTGCGATATATCTCTGCCGACCACGAATGATAAAAAAGAAATTAACACAAAATGAAAGCACCTGGCATGATACTTGAAGCTTGACAGTTTGCTCACCTCATTCCCCCAGAGTGTCAGGTTCACGCCCATCCCTGATTGGTCCACCAGCTGCAGCTCCCTCTTGGATATCTCTCTGTTGCTCTGGCGACCCACCACAGTGCCCACGTCTCCGGCCGACCTCACCACCCCAATGACGTCTGTAATACAAACACTGGAGGTACAGCTGGGTGAAAGAGAACAGTAAGGCTTATCTTTCAAGAGGTACAGCCATCATTAAAAGTATGTTTATTGGGCATAACACGACCAACCAACCAAAGAGGGGCCTACTCAAAAGTTGTTTTTTTTTGTATTTTGATAACTGTTTTTTCTTTTTTTTTTTGTACAAAATTTTTCTCCACATGTTTATTTCTTTAAAATCCCTATTTATGCAAAAGTCAGAATATAAAACATCCCTACTGACCAGCCCTTTAATTGCGAGCAACTCATAGTCTTTGATACTGAACAAAATATCATCATCTGAAGTGTATGAATAAATTATATTTTATTTATTTATTTCACTGGTTTTTAATCCCATAACTAAGACTTTTTCACCTGGTCAGTTTTACATGTCAGTGGGGGAAACTGAAGTGCCTCAAAAACCCTCAGCCTTGTAACCTGATAATCTCATGGAGTTGTTTCCCAAAGACGTTGATATGTTATGCGGGTCACAGGTATTGAGGTCAAGTAAGCCATCAATCGGCAACAGCATAGTGAAAAGGCTGGAGTAATGACAACTTTCAGATTCCTTTCACAAACAGGAGCCCTTCACCTCAAGCAGCTGCTTTAGTGCAGAGAGCTGAATTTCAACCTTCATTGGTCAAGAGCCTAACAGTTTAGCCGAGTCAGTTGAGGCCACAAATAAGTTCAACAGAATAGTTGAGCCAAGTTGAAAAGGTATACCCTTCAAAACTATACAAAAGTCTGCACTTTCAAGCAGACTTGACATGTATGTCCATCGCAGCCCTACTCTCTGTAAACCTGAGCATGATTTGCCAGCTCTTCTCACCTATTAGAGCCCCGGGCTGGTGATTATCTAGTTTGTTGATTTCGACAAAGTCAAAGGTCATAGTTGGAAGGTCAACAGCCTCGTCGCACGGCTCAATCATCGTGTCAGAGTTGAAGGTCATCTCGTAGTCGTTGTTGATGGAGGTGTACTGTTTGTTGGCTGTTTTCAGAGTGCCTTTGCTAATGTAGTACACCTGGGGAAAGTGAAAGCAACAGGGCATAAAACAGCACATCAGGAAACTCAAAAGGGGAGAAGTGGGTGGAATAACTCAAAATTTTGCAAACATGCTCGCATTAGAGAAATTTTCTTTTCTTTTATGCTGATTACAGCCTTGCAAGTATTACATGTATAAAACAAGGATAAGGAGAAACCCAACAGCTTGCCGTAATGCGCTTCATAGTTTAAACTGCCGCCCAACTTGACTGGAGAGTTGATCCTAACACAAAACCATATCCTTGGTAACTATTGTTCCCCAACCCCCACCCTTTCTCCACATTCACAATTCCTCCCCCAACTTTGTAACGGTGAGCCAGAAATAATGCAAAGAGAGTGTTGAGACTGGGCATATAAAACTGGCACAGAATGCTGCCATGTCACACATGGAAATTGTCAGTCCCAGGCGCGGTGTATTATGGGTGGAGAACCGCAGTAGAATCCAGAAGCAGTTCGTCATGAGAAAATGACACGAGGTCCCTCCTCCATGAATTACCTTGTTGACTTCCAGAAAATTGTAGAATTTGTCCACAGCGTCATTAAATCCCGTAGCCCGGATCTCTCCGCTCTCATCCAAGAGGTTGACGCTGAACAACTTCCCCTCTCCGCGCGAGTTGCTCCAGGTGCGAATGGACGACTTGTTGGTGACTCGGGCTCGAATTCTCCACCTGGTAGCAGAACACAACTACTGTAAATCTTTCACCTTTTCCGATGTTGGCAAGATATTTATTCAAGTGCACACTGGGGCATTATACTGTGTAGATTGTGATAAATTTATACTTTTAAAGTATAATTTTTGAAGTCAATTTTTTTTCCATGTTATTTAGCACTGGACAAAGTTTACAGGAGGGACACCATTTCCAACAAAGGGGTGATTTCAAAAATGTCAGGCACCTATCTGCTAGTTTGTTTCTAAAAACAGAAGCCCTGAAAATGGACAACCCAACCACTGTTGCCTCGTCTCTCAAATCAAATTAATAACGTACATTAATCTCACTGAAAGCTGCTCTTTCGTTGAGGTTGAGGAAATAGAATACAGTCAGCTACACAATTTTGTTAGCAGTTGAAAAACATTATTCAATTTCCACAAGTAAATAGAAGATTTCATCGATCTTTAACCTGGCAAAGGAAAATCCTTTGAAGCATAATTTATTCTGAACAATATCATTTTTTATAAAATCAGTCGAATGGATTCAATAAAATTATTTATCTGTTCAGATTACCTGTTCTGGTAAGGTGTGAGGCTAACGATGGAGTGAATCCGTCCCCCACCCCCTGGAGTTCCAGGTGTGTCCATCATCTTCCTACCATAAGGAGCTGGAGGACCAGGTTTGCTGATGTTGTTGTTGTTGTTCATCCCCCCTAAACATAGAGACAATGTTTACAGTGTCACGGTCAGTGAGGTGGCCATGGTTTCGGTAAGGCTTATAAGGTGATGGATACAAATAGGTGTGGTTTATGTATTTACTTGGAGTTTACTCAGAATTTTTCACTCATATGACATATAATAAGGTTTAAGAGTGGATAAAACCAAAGTAAACCACCAATCTTCACCTGAAAGTTGCTGTTCAACCAATAAGAACTAAATTTGAGCATGCCATCTTAAGTCCCTTAAGACTTAAGGACTTAGGATTGAACGCTATCCATCCTCACTACTGGGAAGACACTGTTACCACTAAAGACAGGATGTCTGGCAGTTTGCCAATTACCTGTAAATTTGTTGGGGGCGTGTCCATTCTGCACAGGAGCCTGTTGCTGGGCTGGGGCGGGATCTGCCAACAAAGTAGTGAGTAAATTGGCACTATGTTTCAAGTCAAAACAACATGACAAGCAATTGACTGGTTACAAAAATTATTTTCCTCAGCTTCAAGACTATGGCTCCTACTGACACCGGAGGAAACATGTACCAAGGAGAGATCATGTGATACAAATAAGAAAGTGATTTTAAACAGGGTAACTTTTAGTAAAAAGAGTAACCATGTAAATCAAAGTGCAAACTTTGTCATACAAAGTGTCAAATATGCAGAGAGGAGACCACCCTACCGCATGGTAGCTAAATCTTCCCACATTCACACCAACATTGAACAGTAGTTGCAATGTGTCAGTAATCAGACAGCTGCTTTCAATGTATCGACATTTCAACATTTATTTTCGTTGCTATGGGGCCATCCTTAAAAATATGTTCATTTGGCATAAGGAGACTGACTCTTCAAAAAAGGATCCTTCTCAAAAGTTTTAAATGGTATTTTGCTAAATGTTTTTTTTTTGTTTTTAAATTTTTCTCACCATGTTAATTTCTTTACAATCCCTATCTTTTTCCAGCGACAGAATATATAAAAAAAGAATTCCCTACTGACCGGCAATATATTTTTTTTCCACAAACAAACAGTTTTTTAAGGACAGCCTAGCTACTGGCGCAGTGGGAGGGTCTGGGTAACTAACTTGAGTTCTGTCCACCAGGCCTGTACTGCTGTGGGTTCCCGATTCTCTGACCAACCTCTTGGCCCTGTGCCAACACTGTTATCCCCAGCAAGATCATTACGCGTCTACAAAAAGAACATGTCACACAACATTTGCATTAAGTGGCCATCCTTAGCGTACATGTAGAATCAAGCATGCAGATAAAATCAATTGGAAGGTTGTATGCCCGTCAAATGCTATGGTACAGTCCATGTGTTTTCCAAAGTGCTGGTTCATCACAAGAAAATATCTTGTTTGAAAATCTTAACTGTCTTACTGAAGTAAATGAAAGGGACATTAAGTGAACTTGAACAAATTAATAGTTTCTATCTGACTTTGTGGCTAAGCTGGTAGAAACAAGAAACCAAGAGTTAGCCAAAAAAATGAAAGAGGGCATTCGAACAGCCTTTCTTGAGGTGATGTAGGTTGTGCAGTCAAGATCTCGTTTTTTCCTCTCTCTCCCTCACGCTATGAGTGTTTGAAACAGGAAGCCAAACAGCAGTTATTTGATATTTTATCCACTTTTAAATCCAAGTGGATACGTATTTGCTAAAAGTAAAGTGCACGTGCCAGTCCAGTATTTGTTCTGATTTATTTTTTCTTGCCTTAACAAGCTGTTAGCAGGACGGCTTACCTGTCGGGCTGAATGGCATTGGCCATGTATTTGTCAATCCGAAGTACAGCCAGGTTGTCCATTTCTCCTGACTCCACCATGCTGTTCATCTGTGTGGCCAACATGGCGTCTGTAACAACAAACCAACAAGAGTTTGCTTATAGGCTATATAACACACATTACCCTGAAAAAACTGGACACCTTGGAGTAAAAATAGCCAAACATGGTGGCCATGATGTGCTTGTATTTATAATGTATCACTTACACCAGAATTGTTGTTAAAATTATGAATACAACAAAAATACACCTTGAAAACAAAAATTTTTTTTTGAGAGACATCATATACGAATTTTTTTGACACAGATAATGAATTATGTGAGATGTGTTCTTTCCAGAAAATCACTTTTTCATAATTCAATTACCCTTACTGACCTAAACCTGTGACTAGAACGGCACATTTCAAAAGGCAGATTAATGTTGCAAAATATTATTTTGGTGCTATAACTTACAATTTTCCAGTAGGATATCATCCTTAGTACTAAACAAAGATCAAAACATGTTACTAAAATCAATAGGAATCTCAGAATCAGGAAAAATTAGCAATTTAACCATGGACGAAATTTGGGGTCATTTACGGCATCCTATCAATCAAACCACACTAGGCTAAGTGACTTACGTGAGTAGCTATGCTTCCCATCTGAGAGTAGGAGTCTGTATCTGTCTGCATTGCCGGCGCCCGTGATCTTCTTTGAACTCTAAAACAAACATTTTTTTATGACATACTAGTACCTTCTAATATGTTTTTATACTCAACAGATTTTATGCACACTGGCTATCAGGTTTTTTGATGGAGGACCCCGTTTTGCTGTAGCCATACCCCCAGAAGCTTGAATCGTCACTGGACACAGAATGTTCTCATTAAAACACAATTTGGGGCTCGTTATCACCTGTTACAAACTTGTGAGTCACCCTTATACATATTCTATCAATAGACCATTCATACTGGCTTGGATATTTATCAACAAGAAAGAATGTCTGTCATGAACCACAATTATCACACCATATTCTCCAGCAAACATACAACGTATGGATACCTGCAAACTCTCCTTAAATTTGGACACATCGGTCTTAAATATTGATGTCTAAATGACTGCCATTAGTCAATTATTTTAATATTTAAATACCAATGCTTACCAGGAGCTGTAGAACTGGTTCCTCCACTTGCTCTCCATTTATAACTCTCTGAAAACAGACAGAACATCAACCATTTCACTTTCACTTTGCGTAATATCAGAACATGAGCAACAACACACCTGAGTGTTACTGGCTGACACCTATTCAAAATATATGCATGACAGTTTTTCTAGCCACTTTCTCGTAGTTTTAAACACCTGAAAAAATATCAGAAAATTGAGTTTATGACAAGTTTTGTACTGAATTTTGAGAAAATAAATGAGTTTTAGATATATTTTACATACACTGCTGATGAAAAATATTTTCTGTTTTTCTGGGTTTTCTGATTTTTCACCTTGATTTTCTATAAGGATATTGGATAGAGAAATCCCTGGACAGGTGTACTGCTATGCAGTCGTCGATGTCTACGATACAGGTCCGCAGGTTTTGTACTCACACTTGACAGAGTAATGGTGGTGGGGTTGTTGCCAGCTATTCTGTCTTACAGATGTGACTGCGTGAAGCAAGAGCTTCAAACACAGTTGCATCATACAGATATACTTGTGTACAAGGAAATTAAGTTAAATAATGGCACTTCAGAACGTAATGTCTCAGTCCTTGACTGTGTGGTTCCAGCAAAACCGGAATGAAAACAGTTGCTGATCTACAGCCATTTTAATTCATTTCAAAGGCCTGTCAATTTTTCAATCCTGGTTTCCTCGGTTTAACAGGAGTGTTTTACATACTTTGTCTCTCATCTTTCTTTGATATGTGTCTACAAAGTATCTCATGAGTTTCTAAGTAGGAATGCAATGGTAGACCAAAATAAGTACAATGTAATCATTATAATCACCATAAAAAATTCGGTGTAAAGTAAGTTACCCCTTTGTGCAAAATTCTGCACCAGCCTGTTGTCGATCTCTGGTGAAGTCAAACAACGCTTAATGCATGTTAATAGTGGTAAACATTCCTTACTAAGAGACAGAAAACATTTTTAGCAGTTCCTTTCGTATCTCTTGCCTGCGTGTTCTTGAATAAGAGTAACCCATTCCACCACAACATCATTGCCGAATGCCTAAACACTCAGACATAACACATAAAATCTTGGGCTAAAATACACGTAGCCATCACGCAAAAGAGATAAGGCCACAGTAAAGTGCTCAAATTTTTTAGCCCACCAATATTAAGAGGTGTCTAAAACAGAAAAATAAGACGGCCAGCATTATGGTGGGAGGAAACCGGATAGAGCCCTGGGAAAAACCACAAACATCTGCAGGTTGCTGACAGACCTTCCCACGTACAGCTAGAGAGGAAGCCAGCATGAGCTGGACTTGAACTCTCAGCGACCACATTGGTGACAGACTTCTGGGTCATTACACTGCGCTAGCACGTTAACCAACTCAGCCACGCAGGCCCCCGCATAATCCCTAATCTACAATAATTTGTTAAAGACTGATTGTGGTAATTCAGGGGCCTAAGTTGAAAAAGTAGCTCGACTATTGCATAGGTTATGATTCAAAGAAATTTTTGTACTACGTTGTTGTGGTTTTCTTGATTGCACCACAGTTGACAGTACATCGAAGAGAAAGTCAAAGCTGATGTGGAAACGAACAGCAAAATAGATACCATATGTCGATAACTTTTACGCAAGCAATCACTGTTATTATGTTTTCTGCGAACATATTTACCTCAATAGCACCCGCCGTCAGATTAAATGACATTGTGTCCTAGTAGTTTTGTTTTCCCTTCTATCACCTAGTTTAGCTGAAATGGCGGGAATAAATGAAAGTACCTCTCGAACCGTGGCGCGCAGGATGTGACTTCCGGTAGTAGCCTAAATTAACAGCCATAGTCATTGTTGAAAAGGACAGGAAATGGCGGTCATTTTGTTCATTGATAAATTGTCAGTGGAAGCAAAATACTAGAAACGAATATTTTTTATTCTAATATATGAAGATCTAGCGCATCTCTCATTAACTGATTTAATTTAATTCTAACCTGAGAATGTTGAGCCTATAGGCTACCTCGTAACATCTCCCAGTGAGGCAACTTCGTCTCTAACTCACGGAATAGTAGGGCGCCTTTCTGTCACTTTTAACATGGGGTTGTAGATAAAATATAAAAACCTGATTAAACCGCATGATTAAACTGATGTTCCGAATTATGTTCTCAGACGTTGGGTTATTTCAGGTTACTAATATTGCAAAATTAATGGCATTTTGTCCGTAGTTTGATCTTATGCTTAGCGCTATCATGCCGCAAAGCCGCGATGTATTTTTACAGTGGGACATCACTCTATAGTCCGGCAGCAGAACCTTGACGTCATTTTATTGACGTCAAATATTCCTTTCCCACGTTATCATAATGACGTCACATTAAAGACAGTGAGACGTTACAAGAGAATCTGATACGTTGTAACATTGTACAAGTTGCCGGTTACAATCCATTTCTGACGTAACAATGGTTCAAAGTCCTGCTTCACACTGGCGCCACTAAACGGGATTTAAACACGTATACTGCCATCCCATAGTTCAATCGACAGCCATACTTTCCAAATTATCTTTGGCCAGTCAGAGTGTATGATAAAAGTTTCTCATACAGGCACTATACATACCTTGTCCGACAAGCAGCGTTTGTCAATGCAAGTTAAAAAATAGGAATCATTAAAAACACAGAAAATAGCTAATATCTGCAAAAATCTCTGGCAATATATACAAAAATAAATGGTGTAGTTGGGTTATTGAGAAATTTCTAAAATTGTACTTACCGAGTTTTCATTGAGTGTTGACGGTACTGTTTGAAGGATGCTGAATGTATATCCTAGGATTTATTACCTGTATAGAAATTTTAAAATTGTACATATATTTTATTACTAAACCGGAGTACATGTATGCTTGGGACTCCAACAATGTCCCACAAAAACAATAATTAAGCGTTTTGCAGAGATGCATTGCTAAATATAATGTCTACAAAACATGGGCATTAACTGTAGTAAAACTACAACTTCACATGAAAAGGGAATACCTGGAAAGTATAGGCCTACTCAGAAATAAAATACAACAAAATAATATGACACACGAACAAAAATTAGAATAAAAAAATACACATTTCGAAATCGAAAGGATGACTGCATACCATCAGGGATAAGGTTTGTATACTATATCCCAAATGAATCATACGTGTATTTTCATTCCACTGAATATGATTTCTCATATTTTAACTAAGACCCCCATTGAATAACGCCGTCACTTTTTTCTTTTTTTTTTCTTTTGGTTTTTGTAGAAATATTGGAATATGGGGCAAAACGAAGGTGAAACGTTATCTCGTAGTTCTTACTTGTCTGCTATGCAGTCTTGCATTCTGTGTCGGACGTATGAAGAACAGAATTTTATCTGTCCCCTTTTCAGGTGTGGCTATTAAACACTTTTATGACAAACTCAACACAGCACATGATCAGATCTCATTGGCCTACTCAAATTATTGTCTACCACAGTGGAACCATTTTGTTCCTGTTGTTGTTGTCCTTTTCTGAACAGTGATAATGGTAACACAGTTTCAGGATTATATGTATTTATCCGCTAATTTAACAAATGTGTCCCAATATGTGCTCACAAATTTCGTACTGTTTTGGATTCTTGCATGTACTAACCTATGCAAGGTTATGATAATACATCTCGAATAATTACTTATTCGATTTAAATATTGAACAATTGAGAAACATCATCTACTGAGGATTTAGCTTGAGCTTGGGGCCATCATTGTTATCAATATTACGTTATTCTACAAATTCATTGGGTAAATCTATTTTCATATTTAGATGTGATTTTGGTTCCATCAAATAATCGGGCGGTGGTCGATTTGATGTACGAATCGAAAAAGCGATGTCGGAGTCCAAATGCTATGTGCTAGACCTTGTCCATGATGAACACTTACATAGGGCCTTATAATTTAGGCTACGCATTAGTTGCTTTTCAGTCCGCCAGAGGGCGGGACTACACAAATCTGTCAAGCCAGGAAAAAGCTTAAAATAAAGATGAGTAGATAATAAGTTAATGCTAGGGAGAGAAGATGTGGTGAAAGTTGTAGTGAGATTGATAATCCGCGTAACTTGGGCTAAGGTTCATTCATAACTATGGGGATCGACGGAGGAGAACGCTGTTTGGTTTTGAAGCCAGGGGAAAAGCGGATAACAGGATGGTGAACTTCTACAACCTGAAGTTACCGAAGTTGTCTGAAATTGTGACAAATCACTTTAAAGTTGCCCCAAACTAACGGAGCAACTTGGAACTTTGTGAATAGGCCTCTCGTGGGTTTCTTAACTTACTGAATGCGTGTGAAAGAAGTCAAGATGCCGCTTGTAACTATTAAAAACAAGCCTGGTAGTACGTCTAAAAATTATCCAGTCCGCGTCACGACCATGGATGCGGAATTGGAGTTCGATATTGACGTAAGTACATGAGCATCACATCATTTCACGGCTCAACATTTGTAAGAAATGTTCACATTTTATAATCTCGTTGTTGATAAATACGTGTATAGTTAAATTTTTTCAGTTTTTGTAACTGACAGAGTGTTACTATGGAAGGAATTAAGGCAGCCTTTGATCAAATCTCAAGTTCCAATATCTCTGTCGATGTTAGGCCTACACACTTTAGTTCTAATGTGTGGCTTCAAACGTAACAGCCCCTTCAGGCTTCATGCTGATGGATATAGTTTAGACTGCTAAAGCTCATACCACTATCTCTTTATTTTTAATAAAGTGATGTGTTGTTAGTCGTCTGGCATGACACACCAGACAAACTTAATAAACGGCTGTCATTTAATCAGTCATTAAGATGGTAGGTAAGGAGTATTCCATCGAAATCCCGCAATACTAATAGGATTTTTCAAGAAGGGCTAAACCTGTCAATAGTCCGAATATCTCAGTTTGACACAAATTTATTCACCAGCTGTGCAATGATCCAAGAAGATGAATCATGCATAAACTTCCTTCTGAGTGTGTAAACTGCATGTATCCGACCTATAAAGGTGGCCACATCATGTACTAATGATATGAGAATTGCACAGATGAGCATGTACATGTATATCATTGCACTGATGCAACCAAGCCTTGACCAGCAATTTGTTTTTTAATTATTGGTATGTGCACTTGCAAGTGTGTTAAACAAATGTATAGGTGCATGTAATGCTGTACCCTGTATCAGTAAATGTATGCCTCATTGAATGGTTATATTGAAACGACTAAAAGTTGGCCTGTGTGCAAATGATCATTGATTTAATTGCATATCATTTTTGGGGCTTGGAAAAAAATTGATGAGAACTTTGATATGAAACAGGTGGTCAAAATTAGGCCATTGACATTTGTGGCTTAAATCCAGCCCCTGCTGGTTTGCATTCATAGCTATTATGGTCGGCAAGTGTGTTAGGTATATTTTGACCTGGTGAAGGACAGTAGCTTTTTCCATGCTCTGCCCTACACCCATACAACTGATGCATTGCAGCTAAGTTAAACTCATTCATTGCATATGGGAAAGTCTCCCAGCAACCTGTAGATGGTTGTTGGTTTCTCGTGGGCTTTGTTCAGTTTCCTCCCACCATATAATGCTGGCTGCCGTTGTGCAAAGTGAAATATTCTTAAGTATAGCTTAAAACACCAATCAAATAAGTAAGTAAATAAATAAACTCCACCATGTAAATTAAAGTGATGTACACACTGTATAATCCAAAGGTAACATATACTGTTGGATTAAATTTTATGTTCATGTTGAGACTGTATATTTATTACCCTATGAGTAGAACAAGCACAGATTCCTGTGCAATGTGAAGGCCTGCAAGCCTACAGGGAGCATGTCCATGTACAACTGTAGAGGAAGATACTTGAACACATGTACAAGTATAGATGTGCATGGTAAATACCCATGGATTAGGCATGTATCATAAGCCTGTATGTGTTATAAATACCGTATTGGTATGTACATTCTACATAGCAACTGCAGCGTATATGAATATGCAGAAGTTCAGTAATTTATCATTAATACATGTCCACATGTATTAATAGTCATGTCTACACAATGAGACAGAGGCTCATCTATCTCAGAGAGGCTAATTGCATTAGAGTGGACAGGTGATGATTTGTACCTGAATCTCAGCGGTAAAAATAGTAGGTGCCATAGAAGTGGATAGGTGAAGTGAAAAAAAAGGAACATGTAAATGAGGCCTGGTTATTTTCAGGCAAGCAGTTTGAATTTCAACTTACCGTCCAACATGTCCAAGCAAACACTTCAGGCAAATGTACCTTCATACATAAATGCTTTCAGGACTCCTTCAGCAAGGATTTTGCCCATCTGTGGCTTTATGATAAAATATGTGTTCAATTATATTATATCAATTGATGGTTGAAATTATTTGGTCTGCACTTACAACACTTAAGAGTTTCATGGAACTGGGTGAAGTGGTTGGGAGGGTGTTTTGGTCGTGCAGGATTAATAAACTGTAAAGTGTTAAATGAGGTGATCTTTTTCAGCAATTTTCACTCTCTCTGTTGGAAAGCCAGTTACTTGATCAGTGAAATTCTTTGATATCCAATTCTGTGACATGGACCATTCATTTAACAAGGCCCATGAGAGCCAGGCAACATTGACTTTTTTGCAGGATGTCACAGTTACTGCAAAGTTGTGCTTGTTTATCAGCTGAAGAAGTAGGCAAAAAATTGTGGATGCACGAGTGCACCCAGGTTTCCATAATGACTGCACAGGGAAAGTTTTTGGGTGCTTGGGATGTAAGGTCGTTGCACATGCACTCCCATGTGCCTTAAATTTCAAATGCTTGTTTATTTACATACTAGATCTATTCTGATGTAAAACATTAATAAAGGAAAACTTCCTGCTTTGCTCCTGATGGTTGTGACTTTTACCAAAGATATACATATGCATTTGATATAGTTTCAGGTTTGCTACATAGTGATACATGTATGTGTACCTTTTTTTTATCTTCTTACAGTATGAAATACCTGAGAGGAAAACTTTTAAAACTTAACTTTTTACTCCAGGAAATAAACAAAGGCAATTTAGCCATGTTGTCTTGTGATCAAGGCCTTGGTTAAGCTAATGGCCCATGTTTTAAGATAAGATGTCAAAAATTTGCCTAACAGACAGACAGACAAACAGACAGGCTTATAGAGCTGCTTGTGACAGCTTAACATATTGGTTGTGAGTAAGATAGCGGAAATTATGTTTGTGTGTGACCTGTGTCCCAGGTTAGCTTTGAGTCAGATAGCTGAATATGTCTACACAGGTACAGGCAACTCTGTGTGTGTGCATGTGCGTGTGTGTGATTTGTGTCCCTGGTTAGCTGTGAGTCAGATGACTGAATATGCCCGTACAGGTACAGGCAACTGTGTGTGTGTGTCTATGTGTGATTTGTGTCCCTGGTTAGCTGTGAGTCAGATGACTGAATATGTATTTATAGGTACAGGCAACTGTGTATATGTGTCTGTGTGTGATTTGTGTCCCTCGTTATCTATGAGTCAGATGACTGAATATGTCTGTACAGGTAGCTTTATGTACCAGACCTGCATTCTGCAAGTGCAGGTTGCAATTTCCATCGCTTAATTATTGCCTCACAGAAAGGGCTAGTGTGCCACACCATGCTGACTGGCTGTGACTCAGATAACTGAGTATGTCTGTATAACTAATAATATACGTTTGACAGGATAGCTCGTTGTACGAGTGAGGTGAGGAAGTTTGACTGTATGAGCAACATGATGACCTACCTGACAAGTTGGAAGTAGATGTAAACCAATTTGGGCAAAAGCAGGATTTTTTATTTTTATTTTTTAAAAATCTCCCCGTTGCATTTTATATATATATTTTTTTTTCTACACAGCGGAGTACGCTTTCAGCCAAAGTGTATTGTGGCTTCAAAAGTGAATAGTGCTTTCCATTTAAACAGTTGACTGACATGGTTTTTCATTTACTCCTCTTAGACTGTAGAAGTTGTTCGGCTGGAAAAAGGTGCTAATGGATGACACAGTGTCATAGTTCCTTAAGGCAGAAGTTGTGTGATAATATCTCCTCATTGAATCAGCTGTCAGCTTACTGAAGCAAAGGCTCATGTGTCCGTGATTTGATGTTAACTTCATGACATTATTCTTACGTAAAATAACAGTAGGTAGGTCTGCCCCTGAGCTGTAGCATACTTAACTGTAGCTTTAATATGCAGATACCTGAATTAACGACAAAGGAGAGTCAACCAGTGGAAACTCCTTGGTTCCTGCTTTTTGAACAGTGAAGATCAGAAAATGAGAGGAATTTAGAAGTTTTGATATGAAGAAGCAAGACCTCTTAGACATACGATTTTGTCCAACTTACAGGAGTTATAACAAGTAATCTGTTTTACATACATACATATACAGATTTGTTGATTAACTCACCTGTTAACTGCACCTGTACTACAGATTTGCTGCTCAGCTCACCTGTTAACAGCCCCTGTACTACAGATTTGCTGATTAACTCACCTGTTAACATCACCTATAGTACAGATTTGCTGATCAACTCACCTGTTAACGACACCTTTTCTAAAGACTTACTAATTAACGTCACCTTATTCCTACCTGTACACTACTTTATAATGACACTGCACCTCACGTTTTTTATCTCAGAGGAAGAATTTAAAAATTAAAGCTATCAAATTTTGTGTGAAATGACCAACAGACCATATGTTCAGGTAAAGAGGTTAGATCAACATATTTTTAATGGTGGTCTAACAGCTTGTGTTATAACTTTATATTTCTTGTAATGAATGAAATTTAAGAATTATCATAGTGATGTTGATGATCACCAGGCAGTCTCTTTGTTCTGAAGTTATCTACAGGCTCAGGTAGCCTTGGTGCATGAACTTACAACCACACTGAGATACAATAGGTATAAATGTGGGTGTATTATTCATCTTTGTACTCTACCTGAACGCTCATGAATATTTGATTAGTATTGAAATGAGGTGGGATTATTAAGTGGGAACTGCAGAAAAAGTTAAATTTGTCATACATTAAGAGAGACTGGAGTTCCTGTGGGCAATCATCAAAACTCTACTCTGTGCTGAATATGTGGACACTCCCATCAGCTGTATCTGCTGTCAGCTGATTCTGGAATATGCTAGTATGGATACAATGTCCCAAGCTGAATACTTCCTTAATTGCAACATTCACTCTCAGCTGCATCCGCCCTGAGGCATCAACCCTCATTTAGCTGGCTCAGTAATACTTGGTGTTTCCAGCTGAAGACCAGAAGTCATTCATTCCCATACGGTTATATTTGCTATGTGCTGGCTAAGTGCTCAGATCTAGCTGTGGCTGCGTAGCCTACCTGGCATATGTCACTTACACACAATACAGACAAGGCTAATAGGTGTAGTAGCATCCATGGGACTGATCATTTTCATCTGCATTAGCCGTATCACCATCCGAAATTATATGCAAGAGTAATAGTCACATACACAATGTAGGTACATTCAACTCATAAATGAAGTCATAGGAAAATAATAAATATGTAGATGTTGGTATTTAAGTAAAAGAAGATGAATTAGAATGTCAGGTGTGTAGCACTTATGTGTGAAATGTGTAACTACATATGTTATGGCTGTATTTAAAATCTGTATTTTTTCATGTGCAGACATGTACAGTTGTACTTGTATAAGATCACTCATTCTTCTGTTTGAACACTGAAAGTGTGACAGGAATGTACAGAATCATTTTGGTGACGGTTATAAGTACATTGTTTGACTGCCCCAAGAACTCAGCTTAAGCGCACGTGATAAAGTTTTGTGCAAGGTGTTTAACAGGATCTCTCAAGTGTGTAATTTGCAATAGAGTTCCTCCCTACTGACTGAGTTAAGCTTGGTCTATTTATGACTTTGTGAGATGGACTTGAAGGAAAAATGTCCATCTACTAATAAAGTCATTAATAACAGCTTGTGCTAGTTAGAAGGAGGCAGAAATACAACCTGTGGAAAATGATTTTCATTACTTTATGGCATCTTGGGAATGATTTAAGGTGCTCATTCTGAAGAGCGATGCGTTTTTATGCCTTCAGAAATAGTTAACTGAGATTTACGCATGGACCATTTGTGTACTGTGTGCAGATTGACCTGACCGCTCTTCGCATATGACGAGGTGATACGGCAGTAAGCATTCACTCGGTCAGGTTTTTCACGGGAGTGGCCACACTTTAGAAGCTTGTTAGATGTGGTTTATTCAGTCTTTGTTAAAGATTTTTCTTGAAATCTCTTTTATTTGCTAAGACATGACTTTGCTGCAAATGCAAGGATACTTAAGCTGTCTAGAGGTCCCTTTTTGGACGCCCAGGAGTGCGCGGCGTTCAGACGCTTGGTGACAAATTGCTGACTGCACGCTGACAGTTGCAGGTGCTCAGATGAGATATTTTTGTGTTTTCTGCAGTGTTTGTGTTCATACCGCAGGCACAGAAGTGTTGTCTTCTGTTTTTACTTTGATGAAAAAGTGTAATACAACAGATGACTGGCTTTGGATATGTTTGCCATCCGGGGACCATCAATAACTGCACAGGAAGCTGTTGGAAGGATTCGTTGAATACTATTCGACTATAACTTGGAATTGCCATTGCAAAACATTAATACATGCTTGTATACCATTACCCAGGAAGGTTCTGTATCTTGTGCATGGACACTGATACTGAGGAAGATTCCAAATCCTGTACATGGATAACATTGCTCGGAAAGGTTATGAATCTTGTACTTGGATGCCCTTTCTCAGGAAGGTTCTGAATCTTGCACTTGGATCCATTACTCAGGAAGGTTCTGAATCTTGTACTTGGATCCATTACTCAGGAAGGTTCTGAATCTTGTGCTGCGACACCATTACCGAGGAATGTGCGGAATCTTGTACTTGGATCCATTACCCATTAAGGTGCGGAATCTTGTACTTGGACACCATTACCTAGGAAGGTTGTGAATCCCGCACTTAGACACCATTACCTAGGAAGGTTCTAAATCTTGTGCTTGGACACCATTACCTAGGAAGGTTCGGAATCTTGTACTTTGACACCATTACCTTAGAAGGCTCTGAATCTTGTGCTTGGACACCTCTCGGAAGGTTCAGAATCTTGGGCTTCGACGCCATTACTCAGTAAGGTTTTGAATCTTTTAGCTTGGACACCATTACTCAAGAAGGTTCGGAATTTTGTGCGTGGACACCATTACTCACACAGGTCAGAAAGGTTCTGAATCTTGGATAAAATTGCTTTAAAAGATTCTTCTGTTCCACATGTTCATAGACGTTTAGACAGTAAGCTTTTTCAGCCGGCTTGTGAGCTTCAAGTTGTAACAGTTGAAATTGCTGATTTTGACTATAGCTGAAACTTTCAGGTTGGGTCTTGCTAAGTGCAAGCTGTTCAGCAAGCTGTTAGAACAAGACTATTTCTGAGCGTGCGATACAGTTACTGAACCTTCACAATGGATTACTCTACAAAAGGGCGGCCGACGACATACTGGCGACGGTATAGTACATGTAACTCTTCCATGCCTTTCTCTCCTGAGGCACCCAAAACACTTACTTGCCAAAACTGCCCTCTGTTCATCGATGATCCAGAGAGAGATGAAGGGGAGGAGATTTCGACAGCAATTTTGCCCGTGAGCAGAAGCGAGATGCGGTTTATCCAAGTAATCAATGCTCACGGGCTGATACTTGCCATGCCTGTGTTGGCCAAGGTTAGCTCTGACGACCGCATACATACATGTATACAAAACATCTACTAGTCCGACATCATCTGCGTCTGTATGCATAGTTAATATGCTGACAGGTATTGCATACCGAAAAAGCCAGTAGATGTGGAGGATGGCTGGTGACTGCTTGTTCGCTGTTGTACTCCCTCCCTTCTATGGCCTAGATCTCCAAAACCACAGTTCCTTTTCACATAACATTGGCATGTGCATGTGAAATAGATGTAATATGTGCATATATGGTCAAGCATTGTTACTCTAAAATGACCACAAATTTCTTTTTCACTTTGCACGCCTCTGTAATGGCCTTTTCGGTCTGATGTCTGTATGCAGTACCTGTAACACATTAAATACGCAAACATACACAGATGGTGTTGGACTTAACATCTGTGTGATTGATTTGTGTACATGCACATGTTAGGTTCCAGGAGACATGTACTGTAGAAATTAAGGCCAGGCCCCTGTGGAAGTTTTGATTGTACTTATTTCTGCGGATTGGACGTAGCTTCCGTCTTCACGACATATAGGTCATTGTTACCTGGCCATTATGAAGTAAGGTGAGGTATTATGGTTATGCAGGGGGAAAATTACCATCAGTACTGGTTTCAGTGTGAGTTTTTTTTTTGTTTTTTTTTTTTTTGTTAAGGTCAGCTGCTAGTGAGGTGCTAGTTCTCCTAGCTCTAGTCTTTTTTTGTTAAGGTCATCTGTCAGGTCCGCTTAGGCTTCAATTTAACCGAATGCACTTATGAGTGAGCTGTTGTGTTCTCCTAACCCTTGTGCAATCATGTTAGTTGTCTTATTCTAGAAGTATGTCATCACCATGCCAAAGGCAGTTACTGTCCTAACCAGTCTGACCATGGAACTGTTGCAGTTTGTTGCTTCCTGCTGATATGCACTTTTAAGTTTACCAGATATGTCAGGACATCCTTTATGTGATCTATGAAAGGTGAACAAAAAAGTATATCCGCTATTATTCATCACTTTTGTTACTCACCTGGCTGTATTATGATGTACATTTCAGAACAAGACGACAGGTAAGGAGCTGTTTGAGCAGGTGTGTCGTACAATTGGCCTCCGGGAGACCTGGTACTTTGGCCTCCAGTATGTGGACTCAAAGGGTTATATTGCGTGGCTCAAGTTTGATAAAAAGGTAAAATTTTGTTCCTCTGTTTTCATTTACTTCCTACATGTAAGAGTAAGCATGTATTTCACCTAAAGTTTACCTTTTTTTCAGGTGACATATTTTGGTTTATTCTGATTGATTCATTCGCCTTATGGGCCACTCAAACTATTTGATGAATTTCATATTAGAACAACTTGAATGTTGGTATCAGAGTATCAGCTTAATGCTTTTTTGCTTCTGAAAGTCAAACTTCAGGCGAATTACAGAAACCAGAATGGAAAAGTGATGAGCCTGGTCATGTCACCTGTTTGTCCCTCCAACAATCATGTAGAGCTAGCGTGCCGTATAGAAAACGCAATTTGTTAAACCTGGCAGTTGGATGGGCTAAAATGCTCTAAAGTCGTTTGTCTTGTTATTTTATAGGCTGTGGTATTATTATATATACAAGGTCAATTAGCCTCATATTGGGCTCAGTGTCAACTATATGGGGTATGTAAACCCAATATGAGGCTTATTGACCCCATATAGTTTCGTATCCTTTCACTCAGTAACCATGTAATCAATTTATCACGCGAAAGACCCTAAAAACTACGCTGAAAATTTGTTTTTTGGAAAACAAAAGAAGCTTGTACTGTAATTTTCTGTCGTGTTAAGGAGCTTTGAATTACTAAGCAGTGATCTGGGAATTATGACGTCATGACGTCATTGACAATGTTCATTCAACATTCCTTTGTGATGTTGTGTCGTTGGTGTCATTGTTGTATCACATTGTAACTGTTACGTCATGGCCTTCTCCTTATTGTTGAGTCATCAGATGCATATAGCATCTGCTGCAGGTTATGGAGTTATACACGTCTTCAACGTGACCATTAATGTCCAATCAAGAGCAGAGGCTTTTGTCTGATGGGGGATAATAAAGAATACATGTACATATAGTTCCTTATATCCACTGTAGGTTACTGCAATTATTTAATTTTTTCTCACATTCACTTTGTGGTATTTAGGCCAATTCTTTAGAGCATCAGCCTGCGCAAAAAATTAAACACTTCTAGTGTAATGGTTTTGGTCCAGCTCATGCTGGCTTCCTCTCTGCCGGGATGTGAAAAGGTCTGCCAGCAACCTGCGGAGGGTCATAGGTTTTCTGTGGGCTATGCCTGGTTTCCTCCCACCATATTGATGGCTGCTGTCACATAAATGAAATATTCTTGAGTATGATATAGAGCACCTGTAATACAGAGCCATAATAATTTTAATCATTCCTAAGGTTGTTTAGCAATGTGGCCAGATTTCCATGTTTTTCACCCCTGTGGGTTTTCTGGGAGCAGGTCTTGGACCAGGATGTCCCGAGGGAGAACCCCATACCGTTCATGTTCCTGGCCAAGTTCTACCCCGAGGACGTGTCCCAGGAGCTGGTGCAGGACATCACCCAGCATCTGTTCTTCCTGCAGGTTAAGCAGTCCATCCTTAACATGGACATCTACTGCCCACCTGAGGCCTCAGTGTTACTTGCCTCCTACGCTGTGCAAGCCAAGGTACATGTACATCCAGACTTTAAATTTCGTTTATAGTTTCAGATTTTCTGGCATCAGTTTTAATTTGTGCAAGCTTTCAGCCATTGGCCTGGGTGATGGAAGCAAAGTGGCCTGTTGCAAAGGAATACATGTTGGGCATCATATCCTGATATAAATTACTGATTGAACTGTCATCATTTATTGTATTTGCCTTAAAAAATTTGTCTGAAGAAGTGCATTTTTAGAGGTGAATAAAAGGTGTAAAATGTTACACTTGGTACTGAAATTAAATTTAATCCAGCACAGTAAATAAAGAATGTTAAAACTTCTCTCTAAGATGAATATATTGTGCATATCCCATAACCAGGCAAAATGAACAGTTTAATCAGGATGTTTTACAGCAAGTACAGGTCCTTGTAATATGGAAGCAGACTGACTTCCACTTGTTGCATGAATTTGTCCATGTTAGTGGTCAGCCATGTTAGGGTCAATATGTAAAGCTACATGTGGACTGGTATACATAATAACAAATAGTATAATGGCTGATTTTATTTAATCAAGTAAATGACCTTGGTAAAATTACCTGTATTGGGAGGTTTAATGTTCACCCCTTAAGAATAATAGAACTCCTTTTGGGCCAAATTTCACATTTTGCCTTGTGTAGCCCAAAATATTGATCCAATATGGCAATATGTATACATTCTGAAAGCTGAACAACTGCTGATTTCCAAAAAAGTTTTAAAATTTACCTGACTTTAATATTATTCAAAATAAAGAGAATTGCTATTTATTCACCAATTTTCAAAATTTTAAAGTTTTTCTTGCACATGTGGATAATTTACTATTTAAGCTAGAAATTGTCTCACAGATTTTTAATATTCAGCATAGATTGTTCTAAGCGATCATTTAAGATTATAACTTTCCAAAATTAAAAAAAATTTTCAAACTTTAATGTTCTTTTTAGCTTAGGTATTTAGCTACAAGTTTCATAGCATTGTGTTGAAAAATAAGGAAGAAAAAAAGTATTTCGCCACATAATCATCTCAAAAGTAGAAAAGGAGAAAAAAAACAAAATATCTGGAGGATCATTATGTGTGACAAAATTTGTCATTAATTGGTTTGCCAATTAGTTTAATTACAAATTGTCCTGCCTCTAGTTAAACTGTGAACATAATTTAACGTATGTTTAATTATAAATCGTATCATGTTCCATCGTAGCATAAATTGGTGTTTTTCTTGACATTTTTGAGCAAACCCTGCTAGAATGTGTTTATAAATCCTATCCCCCAATGGCACCCCGGTGGGGTGAATGAGACTGTTGTTTGGGTTAATAGGTCTGCTAGGGTAGTCTGCACAAGCAACCATGCACAATTTATTGCGGGCGACAATACACATTAACCAGACTTGACACTTGATAACGATGTTAGTATCTACATCGAAATGTCGTGTTAATAAACCAAGAAGTTGTATATCCATAAGAAAGACATGTCCAGTGTGCATTTAGCAGAGGTGTGTCTGTTCACGGCAGGTAACTCCCCTTCAGTGAGCTAAACCCCTTAATCAGGGAGAATTAAAAAAACACAACAGCCATGGTTCACAACATGTTATACTTTTTGTCAAATTTTAGGCATTTACAATTCGAATTTGGTTTTCATCTTAAAGTGAGAGAAAAGGTAGGAGAATGGAGAATAAGAATGTGAAATAAAAAAAATTTGGCCAAATTTCGTCCCTGAGGGGTTCTAGTATCCTTAAGAGATTTGTCTACTATTGTTTTGTCTGCACAGAACTTTTTTCTTAACTCATGCCGAAAAACATAGCATTACAACAATTTGAAACTGCACTGCTGTTAGCTTTTAGAATCAGTAAACTGATGACACGGACATCTGCGTGTGTATATATGGTGCATCTTGTAACAGGACCAAAAGTCTAAGAGGAACAGTAGGGTACATGTTGGTATACCTGAGGGTAAGCAGCCATATCTAACTTTAACTCTATACTAAGGTACTGGTAAGGTCACAGACAAATGCTGAATGATGTTAAAACACTTAATGAATTATGTACAAATGGAAATCACAATGAATTTTATCACCAGACAAGCTATAACTCTTAAATAGCCAAATGTGAATTACAGACAGTTTTTCTTTTGAGGTGGGGGTTGGGTGCTGGGGAGGGGTGAAAAAAAAAATTAATCTACTCCAGTAACATATTTGGAACTAACACTATCAGCTTGTGGAGCGATTGTAAAGTCAGCTTGTCATTGACAAGTGTTACCTGTGTGATTTACAAGGCAAGGGTTATAATTAGCCTGCGCAAGGATTACGTGTAACTCACCAGCCTCAGAGCTCGTCTGTCTGTGAGACATTGCGCTGTCTGCGTGCATCTCTATTTCTGTCCTTAGTCGTTTACCGCACTGTCACGTGCCACTGGTTGCACTAACAGTTATAGCTTGGTACATGTATGTGTGGGGTCATTGGGCTGCACGGACTTCTAAAAACAAAACTGTCTAACATGTAAGATAAAGATAGTGACAGAGCCATTGATTTGTGGATAGCAAAGCCCCTAAGCCTGAACAAACAAGACATTGTATAAAAGTCAAGTTTTGATTTGTTTTTACATGATACCATGCTTTTATACTTTCTCACAGGAAGGAAATTGACATTCTTACATGTATGTTCTAAATTACCCCCGGGCTCTGCCCAGATTCCTTAACCATGATGCTGGCTGACATCGTATCAGTGAAATATTCTTGAGTATGGGGTAAGAATAATAATCAGATAAATAAATATACTCTAAATTATCTGAACTGAAGTCTAATAATTGTTGTTGATAACTTCTTCTGTTAGATATGTTTCTAATGTTGTTTGTCAGGGGAGATTGTTTATCATCTGTTAACAATTGGTCTTGCAACAGACAACAGGTCTTTGACCAGTGAGGTTGTACTCAAGGCTCTAGCTGCTTGACTTCACATCATGAGGTTTCCCAGGTACTTGACTATGTTTTCTAAACTGTTTCCAACTGGTTGCCTACTTGCCAAGCACGTGGTCTGACAGGCTGTTTTAAGTCTTAAAATCTACCAAGTCACCATTTCTCTAAACGAATCCAAACCCTTGACAGGTAGTAAACTTTTGTGCCCACTATGAGGTATTGTAAGTCTGGTTGAAGCAGTGAAAAGCATTCAGATACCAGCATGGGCCAAGTTATAAACCACAGTCGCCATGATGAACACAAGGAAAATCTCTATGCACTTTTGAGTAACCCTTTACCAGAAATGGACAGGGGAGATACATGAACATGTGTCTGTTGCAATCTTTTTCTCACCCATTATGTTTTCGCTGCACACTAGTGGATGTACATTTTGTATCTTCGTTCATTGAAGAGTTCCAGTACCTGTCAAGAGCAAGGCCATTGATCGGTTGTAAAAGTGACGTCTGCTGGATAGATTTAGGGCTCTTTTGTGAAACTGATGTAAGGGAAAAACCTAGTCTATGGTAAATAAAATTTCACTTATACAACAACAACAGCATAAAGTTAAGATGGTTTTGAAAACAGTCCCCTTGCAATCACATTGTGTTTGTTTGCTTCTACATAGATTTTCAGTTGAATGTGAATTCCTGCTAATTCCTGTCAAGTTGTCCACATAAAGTCTCCTGCCTGTTGATTTAGCTTCCGGGGCTTTGTTATCCCTGTTTACAGTTATTTTAAAATGTGGCATTTATTAGCAATCATTCAAGTCTTATTTTTAGAATAACATTTTTTTATTTTATGCAAAGATGCAAGATGATGTTTAATTGTTTTTTGTTGATGGATTTGTTCATAGGCTGTCAGTTAAGGTGATTAAAAAACAGTTTATGCGGAAATATTCTCTGAAGTGTTTTTATGTTTATTGTTGCTGATCTGATTAATTAGGATTAGATGTCACTGGATAAAGTATCTCTTCACATTTGTCACCTGTGTTTTTGATCTCACTCTCTAAATGTACTAGTTGATCTTCTCATCAGGATATTAAGACATCATTGCTGTTAAATGTCTTATACATTTTAGAGGGATATTAATACAGTTTGTGTAAAAACATGTTGGAAAACTCAGATGATATTTCTGTTTGTGTTGTTTTACCTGTATGACTGTTACTTTTGGGAGTAAAAATTTGATAAAAACAATTCCGAGTCCACTATTTCAGAGCCCACATTGTCATCAGAGTGACCACTTTCTGACATTATCTTAAAATACCTTCACTTACTTTTTTTAAACTTCCTTGAACAGAAAGCATTTATACATTTGGTGTTTATCTAAGTGACACTGACTGACTAGCTGAATCATGTGTTCTCCCAGAAAACTGCACTTTGTTTCAATGATTATGTTGCTCACTAAGTTGTTTAATGTGTTCTCCTAGAAAGCTGCTTTTGTGTTTGTGTAAATGACAGTCATTAACTGACTCATCTAATGTATTCTGCCAGAAACTGCACCTTTTGTCAATGGTACTCTTTGCTTGAGTTGATAAATGTGGTCTCCCAAAGGACCACTGAGGCGTTTGTCTGAATATTATTTATTTGCAGCCAGAAGACCACATTGGTGTTTGTCTGAATGGCACTCACTGGCAGAGTCAGATAATGTGTTCTTCTAGAGGTCCACATTGGTGTTTGTCTGAATGGCACTCACTGACAGAGTCAGATAATGTGTTCTTTGTGAGGATCACATTGGTGTTTGTCTGAATGGCACTCACTGGCAGAGTCAGATAATGTGTTCTTCCAGAGGACCACATTGGTGTTTACCTGAATGGCACTCACTGACAGAGTCAGATTATGTGTTTTTCCAGAGGACCTCATTGGTGTTTATCTGAATGGCACTCAGTGGCAGAGTCAGATAATGTGTTCTTCCAGAGGTCCACATTGGTGTTTGTCTGAATGGCACTCAGTGGCAGAGTCAGATAATGTGTTCTTCCAGAGGACCACATTGGTGTTTATCTGAATGGCACTAACTGGCAGAGTCAGATAATGTGTTCTTTCAGAAGATCACTTTGGCGTTTGTCTCATTAGCACTCACTGGTTGAGTTATCCAATGTGTTCTTCCAGAAGACCACTTTGGTGTTTGCCGAAATGTTTATAATTCACAGGTATGTCTATCATGTACTTGGTATGGTCTTACATGAAGCAAATTTGCACCAGTTCAAAAAAAGTAAAACACTTTTTTCACCTAGAAAGTTTGAATTCATGTCAAATGGCAAGTATGGCTTCGGAAAGAAAAAGAGAAGAAAAAAGGAAGTAGAAATCAGTGTGATGGTAAAGACTCTGATGTTCAGATAACAGTATTGTATATTTGGTTTTCCCAGAATCTAATGTATTCCATGATTTTTTCTGTTGTATACAGTATGGGGATTATGACCAGTTAACATATCAGGCTGGGATGTTGGCTAACGAAGAGCTACTGCCCCAGAGGGTGATCGACCAATACCAGATGACTCCCAAGATGTGGGAGGATCGCATCCAGGTGTGGTGGGCAGACCACCGAAGCATGACCAGGTAAGGGACACGGTTCAAATACAGCTGCTGCCAGTTTGTTTAATACTCTTTATGTTCACTGTTTCGTTGAGATGGGTAGTGTTGTCTGTGGTCATCATAGTCTCAGTTTCGTGTGTAGAAAAGATGCATGAAGCTGTTGACTTACTTTACCAGGATAGGTGTTATGCTGTTCTGAAGAATATCTTTCTACTGTGACAGTTTTAGAATGTTCAGAGGGAATTAGTGTTTTTATTTGATTTTTCTTGAACACCATATTTACTGAAGAATTTTTCCCTTTAGTGATTGGGGCCAGTGGAGGAATACACCAGCTCTGGATAACAACCAAGAAGAATGGCATTGTTCGATTTTACTTTATTGTTGCGTTGCTCTATGATACTTGTCTCACTGCTAACATCACAGTGGACAGGACCGTTATAGTGATACAAAGTTGCCTTGACAATGGCAGAAAAAGTAAAACTGGCAATTGTTTGCTATCTTTTGCCACACAATGTAAGGGACTATGCCTGTCTCAGAGCTTATGCCGAAAGGGTCTATTGGGGGTGAAGGAAACCAGTCCGTGAGAGTAAAGCAGTGACCATTGGCAGACTAACCCACATGTGACATGTGGTGGTTAGTTTGCTAACACAGCATAATGACCCAGGAGTACCTCACCAATGCAGTTGCTGTGAGTTCAAGCTATGTTGGTTTCCTCTCTGGCTGTGCATGGTAAGGTGTGCCAGCAACCTTTGGATGGTTCTTGGTGTACCAAGGCTCTGTCCAGTTTCCTCCCACCATAATGCTGGTTGTCATTGTATAAGTGAAATATTCTTGAGTGCAGCGTATAAAAAACAGTCTAGTAAATTAAATAAATAAATTACCTATGATATTATTCTGGTTGACGGGGTGAGTTTTCTAGTGAACTCCAGACCAGATGAAATCACTTTTGTTTGAAAAGGGCAGTGTCATTTCTGCATAGACGTCAGTGATTGGTGACATCATGTGTACATGCATGATATGACACCAGGCAAAGTGGGAAATACAGAAATATTTTGTTTCCATGTTCTTTGATGATACGAACAGTATTGGTTTTGATACAGTGATACACAGTATGGGTTTTGATACATTGATACATAGATGCACAGTATTGGTATTGATACATTGATGCACAGTATTGTTATTGATACATTGATACATAGATACACAGTATTGGTTTTGATACATTGATACATAGATACACAGTATTGGTTGTGATACATTGCAGTACTTCTGCAATTTAGAGGAGCTGTTCAGATTATCTCAGTCTTCATCACTTCGCCTTGCTCTTTGACACCAAAGTAGCTCTTTAAGAAAATATATGTACATCTCTTAATATGCAGGAAGTTTGGACAATTTTTATTAAATGAACAAACAAAAATGATAAGAGCATGTAAAGTAATTTCTCATCTCTTCCAGAATTCTAACTGAATCATGACTGCTCCACTCTGTCTCCAAGTATCAAAATTTGTCACTGGTTTAAAGATGAGGAAAAAGCAGACCTGTAACACGAATAAATACAGGCTAATCTCCTCACATTAATTTAATTGTTGTGTGTATTTTTTTGCTTTCCAGCAACTCAGGTGTAAATTTATTGGTTGCTAGAATTAGCAAGGAAAGTAATGACATTGCACATTGTATGAAACAAAAACTGGCAAAGCTGTGACAGCTGTCAGTGGATTTCATACGTTGACAGTTTTTTTGGATGCGAGACACCTGGTTATTATATGATCCATCTGTGAGTGATTCAGGGGGGCAGTATCATCAGCTATCTGACTGAGGAACTAACACAAGTACATGGATTTCAAAAATTCCAAACTGATACTAAAGTCTTCGGACAGTTGTTTGTTTTTAATTTTTATTCTACATACACATATATTTATCTTCCGAGTGAGCCTTGAGAAATCTCTGTTCCCATGGCTTTATATACTGATTGAGTTCAATAGTAAAGAAAGTAAGAATGAAGATTTTTAGTCATCTAGGTTAGCAATAAATAATATAAAATAGGACACTGATCTAATGGAATTAAAGAAAGTCTTCCCAAATTTAAATTGTTGGGGCCTTTTTCAGGTTGTTTGATAAGGTGCTTGTGTGTCAGTAGAGGCCTTCCCACAGTAGTCTCTTACTCTTGTATGAGTTCAAGTCCAGTTCATGCTGGTATCTCTCCTGCCATTTGTGGGAAGGTTTTCCAACAACCTGCTGATAAGGCTGGGGTTTCCCTCGGTTCTGGCTGGTTTCTTCCCAACGTAATGCTGGCTGGGTTGTGTGGGTGAAATATTCTTGAGTATGGGATGAAAAATCAGATTATTCTTGGACATAAATTTTCTACATTCCCCTGCCCACCATTGTCCAAAGTTACCAGGGTTTAATAATTTTGGCAGTATTCACAAATATCCACTGTATTGTCTAACAACTTATGTATACAAGTCATGTAAAGTGTAATAATGTCATAGGTTTGAAAAGTTGTTAAAAGCTACATTGAAATCTCACCAGCAGCCATGGAATGAGTTGTTAACTGTAAGAGATGTGTTTGTCTTAGTTAACATTAGGAGCCACCATCACAAACCTTTGTAAGTCAAACATAACAGTTTTTGGTAAGGGCTGTCTATGTTAGTGTCAAAATTTTATGTGATATAAGAGAAAAGTTTTGTGAAATTGGGGCAAGGAGGTTTGCTGGTAACTGCAACTTACCAGTATATTACCAATATTTTCCGATGTAAAAGAGACAATGATAGCCAGAAAACATGCATCTGTTTTGATTATTTTGTACGATGTAAGGTTGACCTTGAAACAAGTTTTGTTTTTTGTGTCTGTTTGGCAGAGATGAAGCAGAAATGGAATATTTAAAAATGGCCCAGGATTTGGAGATGTACGGTATAAATTATTTCCAGATAAAGGTTTGTTAAAAAACTCTGTTGCCCTTTTCTTTAGAAACCTGACATTCAGCTTTTGCTCTGCTCACTGATAACATTAGTGGTCTCTGAATTGGCTAGATTCGTAGTTTTGTCACATAACAGTTTTTTAAAAAGGTTTTTTAAATTTGAAAATATTTTGTTTTTAATCAGCTGAGAAGACTTCCTTGTACTGTTCTGGCTCAACTCTTCTGGTTTTTTCTGAACTAGCTCATAAAAATCAAGGCTTCATTGTAGCGGTAACCGTGCTGCTTTTGTAATGTAATTGTGTATAAACTGACATCAAACAAGACTTATGTGTATTAGTAGGTGTTTAAACTGGACTGTTTTTGTGAAATGTAAAACTGCATGTAATGTGCATTCTTTGTATTTCAGAATAAACGCCACACAGACTTGTGGCTAGGGGTGGATGCCTTAGGACTGAATATATACGAGTCTGACAATAGACTCACACCCAAAGTCACATTCCCATGGAGTGAAATTAAGAACATATCTTTTAAGGACAAAAAGGTATTTTATCACTTGTTTTTAATTTGTTTTCAGGTTTAATTTTTTTTTCAGTGAATGAGGGATTCACTGGTTTCCTCATTGCAGCTATTTGTTACAGTTAGGGTTAAAAACCTGACACCATGGGCATGAATCTGACCTTGAACAGGTGGATGATCTTCACAACAACAATGTGATGTCCTTCAGCATTCACATATGATGTTGTGATTGGCCCTGTTACCTGTGAGCGGGGCCTCCATGGCTGATTGTGTTAGCACACTGTGCGGGGTGTTGACCGGTAGTCTCTCACCAATGTGTTTTTGCTATGAGTTCAAGTCCAACTTATACTGGCTTCCTCCCTGGCTGTATGTCAGATGGTCTGCCAGCAGCCTGTGGATGGCGTTGGTTTCTACCTTCCTCCCATCGTAATGCTGGCCACCGTCGTGTAACTGAAATATTCTTGAGTACGGCGTATAACACCAATGAAATAAATACATAAATAAATAAATATGTGCACGCAAAGAATGGTTTAATAGCTGCTTGCACTGGCTTGTGAAGAATGCTTTACTCACCTTTGACAGTTGAGTATGAAGAATGCTTTTGACAGCTATACTGTAAAAGTTGGTTTTGGGGTCTGTACTTATTTTGGAATGTTGAGTATAAAGAATGCTAGCTTTTGAGGTCTGCACTTATTTGGGAATGTTGAGTATAAAGAATGCTAGCTTTTGAGGTCTGCACTTATTTGGGAATGTTGAGTATAAAGAATGCTAGCTTTTCAGGTCTGCACTTATTTGGGAATGTTGAGTATAAAGAATGCTAGCTTTTGAGGTCTGCACTTATTTGGGAATGTTGAGTATAAAGAATGCTAGCTTTTGAGGTCTGCACTTACTTGGGAATGTTGAGTATAAAGAATGCTAGCTTTTCAGGTCTGCACTTATTTGGAAATGTTGAGTATAAAGAATGCTAGCTTTTGAGGTCTGCACTTATTTGGGAATGTTGGGTATAAAGAATGCTAGCTTTTGAGGTCTGCACTTATTTGGGAATGTTGGGTATAAAGAATGCTAGCTTTTCAGGTCTGCACTTACTTGGGAATGTTGAGTATAAAGAATGCTAGCTTTTGAGGTCTGCACTTATTTGGGAATGTTGAGTATAAAGAATGCTAGCTTTTCAGGTCTGCACTTATTTGGGAATGTTGAGTATAAAGAATGCTAGCTTTTCAGGTCTGCACTTATTTGGGAATGTTGAGTATGAAGAATGCTAGCTTTTGAGGTCTGCACTTATTTGGGAATGTTGAGTATAAAGAATGCTAGCTTTTCAGGTCTGCACTTACTTGGGAATGTTGAGTATAAAGAATGCTAGCTTTTCAGGTCTGCACTTATTTGGAAATGTTGAGTATAAAGAATGCTAGCTTTTGAGGTCTGCACTTATTTGGAAATGTTGAGTATAAAGAATGCTAGCTTTTCAGGTCTGCACTTATTTGGGAATGTTGAGTATAAAGAATGCTAGCTTTTGAGGTCTGCACTTATTTGGGAATGTTGGGTATAAAGAATGCTAGCTTTTGAGGTCTGCACTTATTTGGAAATGTTGAGTATAAAGAATGCTAGCTTTTGAGGTCTGCACTTATTTGGGAATGTTGAGTATAAAGAATGCTAGCTTTTCAGGTCTGCACTTATTTGGGAATGTTGAGTATAAAGAATGCTAGCTTTTGAGGTCTGCACTTACTTGGGAATGTTGAGTATAAAGAATGCTAGCTTTTGAGGTCTGCACTTACTTGGAAATGTTGAGTATTAAGAATGCTACCTTTTCAGGTCTGCACTTATTTGGGAATGTTGAGTATAAAGAATGCTAGCTTTTCAGGTCTGCACTTATTTGGGAATGTTGAGTATAAAGAATGCTAGCTTTTCAGGTCTGCACTTATTTGGGAATGTTGGGTATAAAGAATGCTAGCTTTTGAGGTCTGCACTTATTTGGAAATGTTGAGTATAAAGAATGCTAGCTTTTCAGGTCTGCACTTATTTGGAAATGTTGAGTATAAAGAATGCTAGCTTTTCAGGTCTGCACTTATTTGGGAATGTTGAGTATGAAGAATGCTAGCTTTTCAGGTCTGTACTCAGTTTTGAAACTGGAGTTATGTGATGCCTGTAATGTACTTTGTGATTTGAGTATAAGGAATCCTTTTTAAACTTTTATACAGAACTGAGAATAAAGAATGAATTTGATGTCTTTATGTAGAACTGAGAGTACAGAATGCTTTTGATGCCTTTATGTAGAACTGAGAATAAAGCATGAATTTGATGTCTTCATGTAGAACTGAGAATACAGAATGCTTTTGATGCCTTTATGTAGAACTGAGAATAAAGAAGGAATTTGATGTCTTTATGTGGAACTAAGAATACAGAATGCTTTTGATGCCTTTATGTAGAACTGAGAATAAAGAATGAATTTGATGTCTTTATGTAGAACTGAGAATACAGAATGCTTTTGATGCCTTTATGTAGAACTGAGAATGCAGAGTGCATTCGATGCCTTTATGTAGAACTGAGAATGCAGAATGAATTTGATACCTGCCTTTTAGCATTGAGTGTGACACTGCTCACCATTCCAGTAATTTTGGCATCAAATATACCGTAGTTAAATTGCTAATATTGCGTGCTACTTGGCATTCATGTATGTGTGCAGGATTCAGAAGTGGGATTATTACAGGACTTTTTATTAATTAATAATAGGCTTTGTGTCAAACTGACATGGTCTATATGTAGCTTAAGCCAGAACCATTCTCTCAGGGTGATTAACCCTAGAACAGGTGAGCTCAAGTGTGCTGGGCTATAATCAAGCTTAACACAGGTAAATCGTGTCTGGCTTAATGATCACAGGTCAGGTGTTCCTGACACAGGCCGCCTGTCTGCTACAGGTGTCACGGGTTTTAATTAGACTGCCATGAGGCCAACCCTGCGACTTAGGACTACTTACCTTAATGAGACTGTGCAATGTTAGGGGCGACATTCGGCAAGTAGCTTCAGGTGAAGTTTGCCCTGTAAATATGTACTTTCAGAAGAACATGTTGTAAAAGCCTTAATGTGATGCTTTTGATGCCAAGGCAGTCCCATAACTTTATCTTGTACAGTTATTAATAATATTATTTAATACCTATGGAAAGAAACAGATTTGTCTGCATGAATAACTGTATATTTACATGATAATTAAAATATTGCACTTTTAAATTTAAGTACAATAATTATTGTTCTGATGAAGAATGAGCTGCCTTTTACTTTAATAATAGTTTAGCGTGGAAATGTTTGATAGTAATTGTTATAATTGAGGATATACGAACATTGAATCAGGAAAAAAGACAATACGTGGAGTTTGATTTATTAAGAGGAACAGGACCTTTTTCACATGTATCTGTCACTGTTTTCAGTGACATCTCAACTCTTGTACTGTAAATGTATTCATCAGTTTTGAGGATTTGTTTTTTTTGTTTTGTTTTTTTTGAAAACATAGAACTGTTAAACAGTGAAGTTTAACACCTGTGTGTTTTATTGGAAATCATCGGTGTGGGAAGGTGAAAGAAAATCTTTGATACTTTCACTGGGGATTTCGACATTTGGGGAATATTTGAGCTAAAATGGATTTTCGATGTTAAAGAAAATAATTATATTTAAGTGATGGATTTTCTGTTGATTATTCATTTACATGAACTTGTTCTATGAATAACCTGTAGCCATACTTAGATTCTGTCCTTGTTCTTCTGTGTTTGTATGGAAGCTTAATTGTAAACTTGTGATGTACATGGAGCTGTATTGGTTTGCCTCTGTTATGACCATATGCCAGCGTGTGTTGTATTACACTGTTGCACAGAGGATCTCTTAATTACTTTAATAATAGTTTAGCGTGGAAATGTTTGATAGTAATTGTTATAATTGAGGATATACGAACATTGAATCAGGAAAAAAGACAATACGTGGAGTTTGATTTATTAAGAGGAACAGGACCTTTTTCACATGTATCTGTCACTATTTTCAGTGACATCTCAACTCTTGTACTGTAAATGTATTCATCAGTTTTGAGGATTTGTTTTTTTTGTTTTGTTTTTTTTGAAAACATAGAACTGTTAAACAGTGAAGTTTAACACCTGTGTGTTTTATTGGAAATCATCGGTGTGGGAAGGTGAAAGAAAATCTTTGATACTTTCACTGGGGATTGCGACATTTGGGGAATATTTGAGCTAAAATGGATTTTTGATGTTAAAGAAAATAATTATATTTAAGTGATGGATTTTCTGTTGATTATTCATTTACATGAACTTGTTCTGTGAATAACCTGTAGCCATACTTAGATTCTGTCCTTGTTCTTCTGTGTTTGTATGGAAGCTTAATTGTAAACTTGTGATTTACGTGGAGCTGTATTGGTTTGCCTCTGTTATGACCATATGCCAGCGTGTGTTGTATTACACTGTTCCACAGAGGATCTCTTAATACTCTGTTGATTACAACTGTATGGCCAGAGCAGTGCCAAAGTAACGTAATGCAGAGATGTGATTGACAGATAATCTAACAAAAATACAGTTTAGCTCTAATATTTGATTGTTTTGCATCAGATTTTTATGGATATTTATGTACAAAGTAACAGCTAGAGGAGCACCACAATATGGCTGTAACACTGTCAAAGTGACGTCACAAAGCCAGAAGCAAGAATACATACTGTATTTCATCTGAAGTTAAGATTTTTTCAAGTGACAAATTTTACTTCATTTTGAGTAGTTCATCCACTTGACCTTATAGGGGCTCTTAAAGGTTTATTTTCGAAAGTGGGTTTATTTCTTATTAGAAATTTTAGCATCAAAATTGTCTTTTCAAGACCTTTATGTGCTTCTGAAAGAGCATTTTTACCGGCTAAACTGAAAGTGAAAGACAGCGCTTGTTCTAACGTAAGTTTGCAAAAATATTTCAGTAAAGTGTTTTTTTTCTAATAGCTACTAGGACAACAGAAGCTGACATTTGACCATGCTCTGTCGACTAGCACGAAGCACAGTCATCCTGTCTGGGCTGTGATGTAATTGTTCCAAGAGCAGAAACACTCTTGTCACCTGAGAGTGTAGTGAGCTGCTAGGGTTGTGCTTATAAAATTTAAGTATATATGTAAATTTTTTAATGTGACATGATCAAGAAACTAACATTGGCCACAATGGTCTGGAAATACTTTTCAGTCCACACATGTATTTGTTATAATTAAAACATATAACATGAAAACAGTGACCTGTCCCTATGTTATTATATGTTACATTGACATTTACATTGCAGCTTAAGAACAGCTGATATCTGCTAGATCTCTGATTAATCGATCTCTCATAAGCTGGAAATCATGGACGCCGTCAGCAGCACTGTACTCCACACTTCTAACGAAGTTAATTCTGCAACGGATTCATACAATTTCAAACAGGTTTTTACATTCAAGATAGAATTGTATAATCTTTATAATGAATAGTATCTGAGTCACAAGCTGTCTTTTACATTAAGGTGAAATACAGGGCTAACTAAACAGAGCAAGAAACATACATATAAAGTGACCTTATCTTAACCAAAGATGTCACTGAAATATCACCTATATAGTTTTGCACGAAATTTACATCTAGTAATTTCATGTTACTCACTTTTGAAGTAGCACACACAGGTGATTGTTATTAACGTATAAAGGAAGAAAAAATGAATCATTCATTGATGGAGCTCAAATCTTTTGAAGTGGTTTCTGTTGTTTTTAATTTTGCTGAATTCATTATTTTCCTCATTTTTCAGTTAAAAAGAGTTAATTGTTCATTGATGAAAATATTTTTTTTTCAAGTATTGTTAGTAATTTTAATTTTTGACTGAGTTCAGCATTGTCCCCATTTTTCAGTTTGTGGTGTTTGACAGTACTGTAACATCAAGTATATAAAAGTCATTCGTATCTGATACAGGTAGAATGAAGTTTGTAGCATCTCCTACATGTGTATTGGTGAAATGAGAATTTTAAGCTCAAATCACAGGAGCTAATTTGTGTGGACGGAGAAAACCGGTTTGTTCCTAACTTGTGAACAAATCTGAGTGATATATAGCTGAAGTCACCATAACCTGCTGTGATGACCGACATGAAAAATGGATGTACATGAGCTTAAAAGTCTTCAGAGAAGGAAACAAGGAAAGTCTAGATAATACTTGTGTGCAATTTGAAGCCAGGAACTTGTCTCTCAAAGAGCGTCATTCTCAGGATTAAATGAATGGTTATGGTGTTTGGCCACCTCAACAGTATGTCATTGTCATTGACCTCAAGAGGTATGACTTACAAACATTATAACATCAGGACACTGTCATTCATCCATGGCCATGTAGCATCTTGAAACTTGGCTGCCTTGACGAGGTAATGCCCTCATCACTGGATGCCATGGCAATATAATGTCCTTAACATTGGCTGCCATGACAACATAATGTCCTCAACATTGGCTGCCATGACAACATAATGTCCTCAACATTGGCTGCCATAACAACATAAGGTCCTGAACATACGTTCTGTTTGTAATGCCTTGAACAGTAACTGTCAGTATAACATAGTGCCTTGAACATTGGCTACGATCACAACATACCTTAATTCTTCTCATTTTTGGGACTCCTGGTTTGCCATTTTTATCCAGTGTACATGCAATTACAAAAATGTAATTTTGTGATGTGTAATTTTGAGCCGTACTAATATCTGTACCAATAAGTAGAACAATTAGGGTAATGTCTTGAACAATGCCTGTTGTCAGGAACATTGTTTGTCACCACAGCATAATGACTTGAACATTGCCTTTTATCACAGCATAATGCCTTGAACATTGCCTGTTGCCAGGAACATTGCTTGTTGTCAGAGCATTATGACTTGAACATTGCCTGTCGTCACAACATAATGTGCTGTTACAATTTTTTAAGGTGTTCTTGACCCTGCTTTATCCATGTGTAAAAAATTGATGCTCCAAAGTTTCCTTCAATAATTTGTCTCGTACATTTGACCAATTCCTATACAGTTTCACCATCCACACACTACGTTTTTTTAAATAACTGCACTGAGAAACTAAAATATTGCTGTATGTTAAAAATTGCATTTCAAGACGTGGAAAACTGGTCCTGGTTACAACCTATGTTATAAACTATAACTTTGTGTGAGTGTGAATTTGTACTGAATTGTAGGACAAGTTTTGTGCTCTGTTACTTCCAGAAAAAAGGGACAACTGTAATGAAATTTCCTTGATCACCTTTACAAACAATGGTTTTCTTTCACGACTGACTTCACTGCTAAAGGTTGATTGTGCGTGTGGACTCGGTGAACCATGAACTCAAATCATGTCAATATTTTTTTGTGGCATAAGGTAATTTATATCAGTCAGTATGGTCCGCTAAAGATTAAACTGTAATCCGCCAGTTCATTGCCCATGGATTTCTTGTGATTCATGTATTTATTTATTTATTTGATTATGCTGTAACGCTGTACTTAAATATTGTTCACTTATACATATAGGTGGCCTCTGTGGCTCAGTCGGTTAGCGCGCTATTGCAGCACAATGACCCGAAGCCTCCCACCAATGCGGTCGCTCTGAGTTCAAGTCCAGCTCATGGTGGCTTCCTCTCCGGCTGTGATTGGGAAGGTCTGCCAGTATCCTGCGGATGGTGGTGGGTTTCCTCCGGGCTCTGCCCGGTTTCCTCCCACCATAATGCTGGCTGCCGTCTTATAAGTGAAATATTCTTGAGTATGATGTAAAACACCAATTAAATAAATAATAAATAAATACAAATTATACACACATCTGCCGTCAGCGACCAGAGCGCCTGGGAATAAATCACTGCCCTTTGTCAGCTGCCTGACAAACCTACTGACTGAAAGCTGCAGGTAGAACATGATCTGTACAAGGGACACATTGGTTGGTTGTTTTTTCTAGGCCTTGGCCAGTTTTCTCCACTCCTAGATCTTGAGGTTGTCATATGTTGAGTTGAAACATTCATGAGTACATTGTTAAGACCTAATCAAGTGAGTTAATCCATTCACAAGGTGTCTCAAATCTTGGCTTTGTAGAGTGGGTGTACAACTTCAGGTGATTGTGTGGTTTTATAAAAATTATATTGAAGAGTAAGTGTTTATTCTTGGGCTTTGTCAGCCAGCACTTTGTGAAGCAAACCTACAACTTAAAAACTAGTCTCATGGAAATTATAAAGGAACTAAAGCACTTGTGGATTTGTAGAATTTTATATCAGTTAAAAGTATATTAAATAGAATTCCCAAAATATTGGCCAGTCTATCCAGGTACCTGAGAGTTTGAAACACTGTGTAATTTTCCACTGTGCTCTACTCTAAATGTACCAAATGACTGTGTGTGTGTGCCAAACATGATGAACTGAATGGTCTTTAAGTTTTTCAGATGTTGAGACCGTTAGGCTTGTGTTCATTTGTATGTGTACCAGCAAAACGACACCTAAAATCATTGCTTAGGAAACATGTCTTTATCAATGAGGGGACGTTAGAGTCTCCTGAAGTCACCCAAATAGTAAATATTTGTAGATGAGGGATCTTATAAACCAGTTTGAGCTTTTATGTCATTAAGCAAGTGTAATGGATTAAATCTGTCCCATCATGGGGTGAAAGGCACTGTTGTGAGGGTATAAAGTTTGGCTTGTGACGTCAGTTGGTCAAAGGAAGATTATTGCGACAATATATCCCTATTTCACATTCTTAAGGGGTTTTTTTAATTAAAAAGCTGTGAGTATGGGTGTAACCTTTAACAGCCACCTTGGTCAAAATAGTGAGTGAACTTCACATTCCTTTAAAAGCATTGATCTGTAAATATTGACATTCAGTATGTAGCTGTCAGGATGTCATTAGTATTTATTTATTTATTTACGCCACACTCAAGAATATTTCACTTCTGTGATGGCAGCGAGCGTTATGGTTGGAGGAAAGCGGGCAGAGACCCGCCGACCATGCGCAGGTTGCTGGCAGACTGACACCATTAGTATATATTCAATGAGCTACAGATGCCAGGTGTGTAATCTTGTGAACTTGATAGATTTCCTGAAACACTGAAATGTCAGAAAGCAATGTTTGCACCTTATATCAGATTCTTATTTATTATATTTTATTTATAGCTATTTATTTATTTATTTGATTTACACCGTACACAAGAATATTTCACTTATGCAATGGCAGCCAGCATTGTGGTGAGAGGAAACAGGGGATTCTTGTTATCAGTCTGCTAGTTTACCCTATTATGAAGAGTGTTAGGTGATCGACTTCTTCAGTACAGGTAAAGTGGTAACAGTGCAATATTTGGCAGCCATTCTCTATGATATTTTGTGAGCACAATCACAAATTGTCTGACTGTCTGCCGGTTGGTCGGTCAGTATGTCAGTGGGTTAAGTTTCTTTGACGTCCTAGCTGTCATTTAACATTGGCTGGTTAATCAGATTTTTGACATGGACCGTTCACTTAACAAGGGACCAGAATGTAAGATGTCCTATCAACTTTTGTAAGAGGTTTTACAGCCGTTACGAATGTGCTTGCATGTGTGAGAGTATCATTGTGTCTCATAAGGCTTTCTAATTTGGGGGAAAGCTGTGGGAATCATGAGTTTAAACATGGATCAAGCTGTCTGCTGAATTGTCTAACCAATCACCTGTGACTGTAATGAATTGTTTTATTTTTAGCCCACCACCTGGCCAGGTGTAATAAGATTTATGTTTAAATTAGTCACACGTGTGCAGAGTGGATGCAGGGTTATACTACCCACAAAAATTTGTGACTCACGCAGTTCCTTCTCTGTTTTCTGTACAGGAGAATTTTCATGTAATAAAATTGTTTCCATTGTGATCATTCATGATCTGCCTCCACTGCTACCCAGTGCCCTGGCTGCATGACAACATCATGGCACTGACATTGACTTGATGGTTGTGTTCAGAACTGCCTTAGTAGATTAGTTCCAGTTGGACGGAGTAATGAAATTTTGCATGGTTGCAGTTATCAAAATTTTGCTCTTGTTTATTATAAACCAGTAGGGACTTTTTCCTCCACTTCCCATTCTTCAGGAAATTTTCAGTTTACATGTTGCTCTTGGTATTTCAAACATCATGTCGTCCCCTTCCTTCAGCTGTAATAAATTGTAACTTTTTGAGGGCATTATTGGCTGTCACATGAATTCATTGCCAAAACTGGGACATTTGCAAATAAATGTGAGACAAGTGGTTGGATTTTCACAAAAATTTTGTCATGGTTATTAAACAGAAACTTTGATTGCTGTGTTGCAGTAGACTTTACATGACCAGCACAAATTCCTGGGGTCTGTCAGCTGGTGATATACCTGGTGATTGTTGTTGTATTAATGAAATACTCTGGTGTAGGCCTATTGTGTGTAAACAGAATTAAGGCATTGGATAATTTACCTGTTAAGAGTGTTATACTGGTCAAGTGAACTTTGTGTTTGGTCACTTCCTGGCCGAGCAGCATAACTCGGGGTTATCATTATCTAGAGAAAGTAACTGTGTTCTTCAGGATTTAAAATTTTGGTGCTTTGGGATTTTACACAGTATTTATATACGTTTATAATGCTGGCATAAAATTCCTTAAAGCATTCTTCTGTGATGCCATATGGGAGACAAAGAGCATGTCACTACAGTAACATAGATGTAGTCAGATTTTAGAATGGTGTCTCATATCTAATTTATACCTACTTTCCATATCTCTCCTGTGTTAATTTTGTCGGAAAGTGCTAAACGTGTTGTTTCTGTAATTCTTCAACCTTTTCACCTGTTTGTAAGATGTTGTTTGATGCATATTCTGATGCCATTATTCTCTGGAGACTTTGGAGAATTTTTGTGAAACCCTGAAACTGACCCACACAACAAATGTAGTTTTGTCCCCAAAACCAAAATAAAAAGGTACATAAAATATACTGAAAGTTGTCATTCCCTACAGTGTGAAAAGATTGAGGAATCAAGGTACTGTTGGTACCCTGTCAAACACACTTTCACAGGCCTTCACAGTGTGATTTGCACAGTTAGTCATAGTCCCAAGACTTTAGATTTTGTCAGGCTTATTTGCACACTTAGGCTTTGTTTCAGGAGTGCGAAGGAGTGGGACTGTGCACACCTCAAAATACAACGGCCTGCTTCACCACACTGTGTTATTTTTGATGCTTGACCAGATCAGATTGTATGTGCACTGTCATGTATGTTGATAAATATCAGGTAACATGATGTTTCTGTTTTTTTCTCATAGTTCTCGATAAAACCAGTGGATAAGAAGGCACCAGATTTTGTCTTCTTTGCTCCCAAACTTAGGATTAACAAATTGGTGAGTAAGATTTAATTTTTTAGTATATATATATATATGAAATGTCTAGTTTGATTCATTGATACATTGAATTCTGGTAATCAGGAGACCAGTGGCTTAATCTAAAGTCTGGTCACACCTTAGGCAGGGACTTTAAACCTTAGCAATCTAAGTACTTATCTGATTTGGTGCTTTTGACCAAACACTGTTTGGCTCAGTTTGTGCCCCAAGTATGTCTTCAGGATGACATTTCACTGAGTCAGCATTACAAGTGTAGTAGTTTGTTACTGGAACCAGGTTGGTGCAGAGAGAGATCATAGTGAAGTAACTAAGATAATGATAAACCCTATGTTGGGATTAAAAATAATAAATAACTTATAAATAAGTCATGGTTTGAAGAAGAGTGCTGGAATAAAAATGCCTCAATTTACATAATTCCAAAAAAAATGGGATTGTGTGTACATGGACATTATATTTCGAATCAGACCTTACATAAACAGTTCAAATACTTCATTTATTATAAGGGGTTTAATTATCTTGTGAAAAGATTGCAATAATATTTGCTCTAACTGGCATGTATTATTTAATGAAGCCCCCAGGCAGTTTTAAGTCAAGTAGGACTTTGTTAAGAAGTATATATATATATGTGTGTGTGGTTAAGGTTTAGGTTTAGGAAATTTATGCACTTACACCATAAATTCGCTGGAAGCCTTCTCACATTAACATGGTGATGTGTAGGTAACTAACTCCATGGCCATGGAAGCCCCAGGAACCATTACATTTAATACAGTAGCCAAAGCCCCTGTGGTTACCTACACTATTGCCAGTTGGGAGATGGTCTAATAAAAGATAAAAATCTTGTGTGAAAATGTGGATAAATTCTCATTTTTGTCATGCGGCTACATAGTCCAGCATTCTCTGAAGACCACTTTTGTTCAACCAATACATCATATGGTGTTCGTACATCACATGTAGGAAAGTGTTATCGTATCCCGGATGGTCAAAACTCATATAGTATGCTGAATGAAGTAAAGGAATAAATCAGTTGTGAAATATTCTATGTCTCATTGCAAATATACCTGAAAACCAAGCAAGACAAGATTAAACCCTCCTGATTTTGCGTAATTATTTTCAATGTTTTTTAAAGTAAAATCCTCGCATATAATTATCAAGAGAATCCTAAAATGCATAAATTGTATATTATTTAGCAATTTTGACAAGAGAAAAGGGTGCAGAAATTAGAGTACTTGTTTTCCTCTTTGTTTTTTTTTCTTATACAACAGAGGTCAAATTATTCAACTGTTCCCATTGACATTTCATTCTTTACCTGGAAAGGCATGCCAGTTATTTGGACTGATGCTGCTCTATGTGTTTGTGGGCTGTGGAATAAAGGAGCCATTGTATTACGCTAGACTGCTTTGATCGTCAAACCTGCTTGGTTATTAACCTCTCTAGTAAATGGCTCTTTTTTGGCGGGCGAATATATGTTAATTAGATGAGGGGTGAAAGTATCCCCTTGTTGTACGCATATATGTGTATGGAAAGTTGCATTAGATGTGTTTGGGATTCATAGTGTGCTTGATTAGATACTTCTAATTACCTACATCGCTACCCTGTTTTAAAGTTGAATTTAAAATTGTATTTGCATGCATTGCCTAGAAAAGCTATTGTATGCATGTTTAAAATATTAAATGTAACAGACTAAAACACGGAAAGTAAAACTAGAGCAGCAGTGACATTGAAATAGTCGCCATTTTGTTGGAGGCAACTGGCAAAATGTGGCCTCTTGTCACCTTACCTCAGGACAGGTGGTTCATAAGCTTCTTATGGGCAAGCTAAAATCCCCCCCCCCCCAAAAAAAAATATGTCATTGAGCGAAAGAATATACTTTTAGCCAGATTAAGTAGAACTTCACATAACGCAAAAGTCTAGAAACTGCAGGAAAGACCTCATAAGTGACATGTTTGACATTTCAGTATTTTAACAAAATTTTATTTGCCATCTTCAACATATGTGAGTACAGTTAAAGCACATGGAAGTGACTTAGTGAACTTAACCTTTGACCTGTCGTGATGAATATTCAAATGCACTATAAACTGTCTTATGAATATGCATACAAGTATTGTCTTTCCATGCTAAAACAGGCTGATGTACTTTTGTATATTATACATTTTGTTTAAAAATACCTTTCCTGGCATGTATGGAAGAATGGAATCTGGAGTATGTCTAATATGGCCTGTTGTTTAGGTTGAACTTGACACGTACCCCATAAGGATTTCGATTGCCAGTAAAAATAATAGTGCACTAGAGGTTTACAGCACTTGTACCTGTTGCTGTCTGTCCTCAGCTTCTGGCTGTACATATGGGGAAATTTGCTGAGTTTTCAATTGACAGTCAGTAAACAAATTATGTACTAAAACCATAGTTAATTTCCTTTGGAAAGTAGAAAGCATTTTCTGTTTTACAGTTTAAAAGTTAAGCATCATACTTTTGACACAACGTACAAACAATATGAAAAAAAAAAATAATTCCGGTATCTGTGAGAAGAGGAAATAAATGTTTTCCGATGCATGGAGCAAGCCTATTTCAAACTGGTTGGTATGATGATACTGACATAAGTCAAGCCAGGGCATTAAATTCAGGAGAGGTTGCTGATATTATATGCTGATGACAAAAAATTTGCATACTATATGCATGACCAGTGGCCTCATGAATGTCCATACATATATGTACATGTTTTTACCACAGTAGTGGATAGTAATAATTATAGTCCAGGGGAGCTAATCCATCTGCCAATAAGCTCAACAAGTGCATGGTTAAGCTCTGCAGCCATGGTCACGATTAAATAAACCTGGTATGCCTAAATTTCAGGTTACGTTAGATTTGCTGGCCTGGACTTGCTCTTCTCTCACACCAGCCAGTCAGAACAAATTCTGTAACCATTAATGGGCCCTGAAATGGCTCATTTGTCTGAAGCACTTTTCTTGTCACATCTGATCTTCACCTCAGTAAAACATGAAGTCTCTGGTTCAAATCCAGCTTTTGCTTCATCAGCGGCCATTTTGATTTAGAATACTTGTCAGGTGGGTGGTGGTGTACTCTGGGCACTATGATTTCTTCCATGAGTAAATCTATATCGTGTCTGGTTTAAACATGTTCTCACGGAGAAATGGCCACAATATTGCCAATTGTTGAGGTTGTTGTGGTTGTTGAGCAATAATTATTCTTTCATTTCAGTAAACATGGCCGCTGCATGTCATAGAAGTGAATAAGAAAGAATGGCTGATGTTTAATCACAAGCAGCAGTACATGGATGCTTTAAAAAATGAAATCAAGAAACAAAAGAACACCTTCCTCCTGTAGATCTACTTGAGGCAGCAGAAAATTCTAGAGTATGTGGCATCACACCCTTATCAAATATGGTAATGGGCCTTTTTGGTCAAGTGACTAATAACCAGGGGCCTCTTAGTAATGCATTTGCTCAGGCTGGCTTCCTCTCTTTTCATATGTTGGAAAGTGTGCCAGAAATGGTGAAACTTTGATAAATAAAAATAAATAAATATGGTGGTCTAAGGAATACCACGTGTAATTTCAGATATTAGAGTTATGCGTTGGAAACCATGAGTTGTTCATGAGGCGGAGAAAGCCTGACACGATGGAGATTCAGCAGATGAAGGCTCAAGCCCGAGATGACAAGGCGAGGAGACAGGTGAGAAGGCTCATTTGGTAATATGGGTCTGGGAGAACTAATTACTGCTATGACTGCAATACAGGAAATTACCCAGAATATCAACCAAAGAAAAAATGTGTTTTAGGATGCAAATTGCTGTTATAAAGTTACTTCTGAAGCTGAAACAAACCATTGAAATAAACCTCAAAATTTTTGAGGTCAGAAGAAATCTGAGAATATAAGGCAAGATGAACAGACGGAGTTTTAGGTCATTTGCAGTACTCTTTATCTCTGATAGTGTGTAAAAATTGTTGATTGCATGTACTAAAACTGGACTGTTAACAAACAAGCCGTTTTCCTCTGACAACTTAGCTCAGTTGGTGTAGAGATGAGCTAGATCTTTAGTCGTGAGTTTGATTCTCACTAGAACCCAGGACATTAGCTGGTCTTGAATTATTAGGGTAGGTTATCATATCTAGTTCACGTATTCCCGGACGATGATCACACTCGGCTATTGAAACACTTGCATCTTCTCTCTGAAATTACTGCAGCTAAGTAAAATAATCATAAGTATGCTGTGAGACACTGTGAACGGAAATTAATAGGTCAGCTGTCTGATCTGAAGGTAGCCTTCAGACTTATTCCTTTGAATTTAGGAAAGTCAAACACATCCTGGATTAGAGTGTGGGAAAGCACCAAAGATGTACCATCATAATCTGATTATTGAGACTAGAGGTACTGTGTTTATTTGGTTTGGGGGAAGGGACATGGAATTTTTAACCATTTCATGAACAGTTATTCTTATGCTGTCTGCAGCTTTAAGCCAGTAGGTCTGTTGGTTATGTGCCAAAGGTTGGTGGTTTACTTCAGGTACGCTAGTTTTCTCCATGCATAAAGCTGACCAACGTCATATTAGTACGAAATGTGTGAATATTGTGTTAATCACTAATCATTCCATCAATCAATCAATCTGACACCTGAGTATGTGTGCGCCTTCGCAGCTGGATAGGTCGAGACTTGCGAAGGAGAAGCAGATGCGAGAAGAGGCACTTAGGGAGAAGGAGGACATGGAGAGACGGATGATGGCGCTACAAGATGAAGTCAGGAGCGCTAACGAGGCGCTGGTATGTCATCACGGAAAGTTGTTCATGTGTGTATGTAATGGGCTGGAATAGGAGGAGGCCATTGAAGTCCCAAAATTTGTTCAGGAGTTCAAAACAGACGTCCGCAAAAATTTATCCTAGATATGATTAGGGAAGAAATGTTGCTGCTAAGGGCGCCTAAGGGAGGAGAAGACTGGGGAAGTATTGAGCAGTTTGTAGTAAAAGAGTATGGGTTGAAGATTCAAAAACAACCATCAAAAGTTTTTTTGGATTTTTTTGTAGCTTATGTCGTACCCTGAGCATCGACATCGGCATCCAATAACAGGGATGGCAATGTTAAACAAATGTTAGGGGGGACATCTGAAAAAGTACTGCATGTATTGAACTCAAGATTTACACACATGTAGAGCACAATAGCACAAGGGGGATATTCCATTGTTGATTCTGTGAATTACTGAATTCCTGAATTAGTGCACTGCATTTTAGAATGTATCCCCAACAGACAAGCTCTTTGGTAGCCTTGCTACCACATCTATGTTTTAGTTCCAAGGCAACAAATTGTAAGGTAGGTCATAACACACGCTCTATTGTGAATAACAAATACCATGTAAAAGGGACGTAACTGTGAAAATAATTTTGATCAATCAGAACTCAGGGTTATGTAAAGCCTGATTATCAGATAGTACATGAGTTAGGCACTTAAATCATTACCATTCTATCTTTTGAATATACATATTGCAACTCATATATGGATGCAAATTCAACTCCATTAGGGACGACGAGGCATATGTTTGTTAGGGAACGGCTAAACAATTATCGGATGGTGTTTTTTTAAATCTTCAATCCGTACTCGTTTCACATATGACATATTATTATTAAGATAGTATTTCTGAGGTCGAAAATTGTAATTTCAAGGACCCATAAATAAGCCCGGAAGTCGTTGCTCAAATTTTAACATACCTGTAAGAAATGGTTTACAGCAGATGGTAGGTAAATGTGTATTGTGTCTGTTACCATGGTAACTTTGTAGGCGCGGTCAGAGGAAAGTGCGGAACTGTTGGCGGAAAAGGCCAGGATAGCGGAGGAAGAGGCGCTGTTATTACGACAGAAAGACTCGGAAACTGAGGCAGAGATTAAGCGTATGCGGCTCACATCCATGAAGGTAGTTGTTAGTAAATGTTAAGGCTGGAGATATGTTTAAGAGGAGGATTTGTTAGCCCTTTTTAAAGTTTGAAAATTATCAGTTACATAACTGTAGATGTACTGTCAGAAGGCTTTAATATAATACTTTTATTGTGAACACTAAAACTTTTCTGATAAGAAATTAATCATACTTCACAAAAAAAAACAACTCTTGAATGTCCCAGTGAGGTACATCAATCAATCAGAATCAAGCAAAATGTGTCAAAACCTTAAAAAAAAGGAAAGGTGATATAATAATATCTGTCACCTGGGGTTTCCCCTTTTTAGCACCAGGTGTGACCAGGAAACTTGTCGTGAAAGAAATGAAAGAAAAGTTGAGTGCCCTAAATTACCTAAAATTTCATCCTTGACTAAGTCGATTATTTTTCCTGATTCTGAGAATTTAGTGCTTTTTGAAAAGTAGCTGAGGGTTGTCGGGAAGATAGGATGATATCCTACTTGAAAACTGTAAATTAGAGCTCCAAAAACAATATTGAATGACATTAATTTGCCTCTAAGAATGCCCTTTCAGAGGAGAAATTTGAGGTCATTTACAGTATTCCTTCAAATGGTTATGAAAGGAACAAAATGTGCTGATGGTGAAACACTGACAAACTATTTTGACACAGACAGAGGAAGAGTACAGACAGATGGAGTTCCGAGCGAGGGAAGCTGAAATGATTGCCATGCGACTTCGTCAAGAGGCAGAGAGGAGGTAAGGTTTCTTCTCCACCAATTGAAAAACAAAAACAAAAAAAAAAACTCAACACACCAAATATCTAATAAAAATCACCTCTGTAGAACTAGAAGCTTCATTGTAATCTCATACCATAGTTTTCTTCAGATTCAGTGCTTTAGTAAAGTTGGTTTTGCTTTCTGCCATTGGGCTTCCTAGTTAATAACCATGGCATTGTTAGTGCTTATTCCAGATGTAGAGATGCGTGTATGCTGGGATATATAACTCCACATCAACTGCTACTTTCATTTGCTACACCCATAAACCCAGTGAAAATTAATCTGTATGCTGTTCGTAGATCACCATAAATAGTATGGTCTCTCTAAATGTGGGAAATGGTAAAGGCAAAGTTGTTTCTTTCTGTTGGCATTTTATGTTTCTTTACCAGAAAGAGTATATCTCAACAAAAAAGTGTTGGTAAATTAAGTACAGTTTCCACAAAACAACTTTTGCTTGAAAATCAAAAAGGGTATAAGTAAACGGTATTAAAAAAAGAAGACCTTCTCTTGTCTATAATGAGTAAAACTTTCAATCTGAAAAAAAAAACAACACAAAAATGATTTAGATTTCTCTTGAACCAAGATATTGTTACATGTACATAGATATCAGATATATTACTGTTCAGCAAATCAGATGTTTAGATTGAAGGATGTTCTCAACTGATGATGAGGTTGATAGCTACAAGATTTGCCAATTCTTATTTTTGTCCATGTGTCCACAGTTGTGATTTGTAAATTCCAGTTTGATTTGGTGCATTTTTTGAAAGAAATTTTTGTCATGGTTGAAATATGTAAGAAGTACTCTGCATGGTTAGCAATTTCTGAGAAGAAAGAAACACATTATGTACTCACGAACCATTAGAAGTAGATTACTCAAAAGGGAAAAATTATCATTATCTTTCTCTCATTATATGCAAAATTTTTTCCTGTTTTAAAGAAAAGTGACATATGCCCTGCTTTTCTGTCAGAGACTGGCTCATTTTGCTAAAGTCAAAAAAGAATAATAATAATAATAATTATTTCAGCTTGTCGTGCACCATTGCAGTTTCCCTATCGTTTATTTTTTGTTTTACTTTTGGGGGGTTTCTGTTGACCCCTGTTGCTGTTTGGTTGGCTGCTCACCCCTTCCCTTTCCTCCCTCTTTGCCATACCCCTGCAAACCCATCCATCGGTAGCTCCAATGCTTATCCATCCCACAGCTTATGAGACCAGCGCATGTGTCTACCCTTTCACTCTACTTCCCATTTGTTTTTGTTTAACAGCGATCTGCCGTAAGTATGCTCAGAAAAATGTGGGACTTTGACTTATCCTTTCCTCAACTAAACGCATGTAATACATGTCAGCATTATGTGAATGTGTTTAACAGGGAAATGTGTTTAAGGAAAAGTATATAATACATATTAATGCAGATGTCATAGGTGGGATAAGTCAGTGTGGTGATCTGTGTGTTAAAGAAGAATCTCTTGTATCAAACTAATTTGCAAAACCATTTGGAGTGGGCTCCGAATAGGGTTCTAATCTTTCACTCGGTAGGACATTTTCTTTTTCCTTTCATGGCACAATACAGTTTGAGTTCCCAGTTTGTACAATGTAGTCATCCAGCAATCTACACAGTTCATTGGCCGAGGACAGATTTATACAACTTATGTATATTTGTAAGGAATCTGGTGAGAAGAGAGTTTGTGTGTGTACAGTGTATGACTAAAGAACCAGTCAGGTGTCCCTGGATTCTCCATGTTCTCGTGGTCTGAGTGTTTGGTGGAACTGTCTTGTGTCGTCATACATGATGGTCGTGAGAGATGAGAGTTTGTTAGTAACTCAGTGTTTATCAGCCGTCCACTCCGAAAACTGGACGGCATCGTATAGGCTGGCAGTATTAATGTGCATGGAAATAAATCCATGGAAATCAAATGCATGTCCTTGGGTGGGTCTTCAACTATTAATCGTAGTTATCTTGGGAGTGAAAGATATCGATTCATTTGTATCTCCCTGCATGATATTCACACCTGATGCGGCTGTTGCATGCCTCAGCATTACCCTGTAGAATACCCTCTGTCTTCAGGCTTTGGTACAGGGTGCACTATGGGGCCTTTACTTTCTCTCCTTGTTCAGGATAGGGTGTTATATGCAAATTGACCAGTGAATGAGCATTTAGTTTATATACACCTACATGCATATACTAGGCAATAGGAAGCCTGGAATATTTGCTCTGTGTATTTATCATCATTGTGAAAAACAAAATTTCACATATTTTAACTTCAACAGATCATCTGCCAGCAACCAGCAAATGGTCCTAAAAGGATTTGGTTTCCCCATGCCGTAATGCTGACTGGCAAAATATGACTGAAATATTCTTGAGTGCAGCATAAGACACCAATGAAATATTTATTTATATGATTGGTTCTTTACGCTGTACTCGAGAATATTTCACTTACATGACGGCAGCCAAAATTATAGCGAGTAAAACAAATAAATCAATCAGTGAACTGATCATAGCATCTTATCTTTAATGCAGAAATCTTATTCAGCTTAATGATGATTGAACAAAAGAAAAAACATTAAATTGGAAATTCATCAGAATCATTATATCATGCAAAAGGCATTTAAAATAACTTAAAAATTTACAATATCATGTACCTGGTACCAGGTAATTTGTCATACTCAAACAACAAACAGCTATTGTGCTGTTCTCCTACCAGTCTCCTGTCGGAAAAGGCATTGTGTTTCTGCTGTCTTGTGTCCTCTATAACTTTATCTAACCTTAGACAGAGTATAGAGTATAGAGTTTATGTGTCTGCTTGTCAGTATTTTGATATTGATGAAGGCAGTAAGCTTGTTTAGTGATATCTCCAGAATGGCAGTGAGATTGAAAACTCTGATGCTTTCCTGGTTGTAACATGTTTTAGGGATGTTTCGACAGAAACACTGCCAATGTGATGGTAAACCCTGTTCATTCATTCATTTGCTTTGAAGTTTAAAACCAGATGGCCCTTTAATATAGAAAAGGTTGACTTTTGGAAGATTAAGGATATGATTTGCTCCCAAAACCATACATGTAAATAAAAATCTGATTGCTTAATTTTGATTACTCAGGATTGTTATGTCTGAGAAACTGGTTGACATTTAGAAGGAATTCTTAATTGATGAAAGAAGACAGAGAGATAGAAATGACACGTATTGAGAAATTAGGGGAAAGTTTGTGTGCCAGGATGAATGTTCAGGATATATCTAGCATGTGGATATCAAGGAATAACATTTGATACATCTGTAAATAAAGTAAAGATGCATCTAAAAAGTACATTTTTACAGGCAAATAAATGCTGTATTATTTTTGGTGCCCAAACTTACATTTTTCCAGTAGGTTATCATCCCACCTTCCTAACAAATCTCAAGACACCTTTCTAAAGTCAACAAGACTCCCAGAATCAGGAGAAATAATCAGCTTAGTCAAGGATGAAGTTTTAGGTCACTTCAGTGTACATGTAGCCTTATTGTCTGCGTTTGAAAGGTGCATCAAATATAGCCCTTTCCAGGGGCCTCAGAAGACAATGTCACCAGCATATTTTATAGATAGCCGTTTTTTCACATATTCAAGGTCTGGTCAAATGTTATTGATGGCAAATTATCTTTTCTTTGGAAAAATAGAGATTTGGTTCAGTGAAGGTTGTTAAACAATTTCTTTCACCACCAGAAAAAGATCACTCATTGACAGCTTCAGAAAGACCTGTGATTCATATTTTTCTAACCTTTTGGGCAAGAGAACCCTCATTGGACATTGCCCTTTTGTTGTAGTAGTAAAACCTGGAGACATTCACATTAGAAGCTTGGTCTCTGTAAACATACACAATGTGAGATTTGACCATATATGGTGGTGTCCATGACTGAGGAAACTGTCTGTGCGACAGTCTTCTCTGAGAGATGTAAAAGGGTTCTTTAGTCACACTGGAAACATTCTAAGGCATACTCTGGACAAGGCCTTGTTAAAAAGTTTATGAAAGCAGCCCTAAGACTTATTATATGTTGAATTGAAAGACAGCAGACGCGAATGTTAAGATTGATAATTTTACATGCTTATGATTTAAAATGGAAGATTTCTAGCGTGAATCACAGTACTTCTACAGCTGCAAATGGATGAGCTATTCCAACAAAAGATGCGGTGTTCCGAAAGAATAAAACATGATATGTCCACAAATCATGTCCTTTGTTAGCTTTGGTATTTGTGCACAATTAAGATACCCAGACAGGGTTGAGCAATTTTAGAGACTGAATTTTATCAGCTTTATCTAAGTATATTGAGAAATTAGACATCATTGAGATTAACATGTTAAAAATGTCAACATCATCCTTTTGGCTTTGGTAGGAAATGTAAATCCACTAATTAAACCCTAATTATCCCTCTTGAAGGTTAAAGGACGAGGAGCAGTTGAAAGAGGACTTGATTCGTGCAAGATTGGCAGAGAAGGAGGCCAAGGACAAGCTGTTGGCCGCAACGATGGCACAGCGCCTCCCCGCGTACGCCATGGATGGGGGAGTGTACGGAGAGACTCCTCTGCCTCCGCTCGGCTTCCAGGAGGATCTGCCACAGAATGGCTCCTCGGTATGCTTGGATTTATAGTGTTCCTGAATGGTTTTCAAGATGTTTGGGGGTCCTGGATTTTTCAGTATTAAATATGTTATGTTTGAAATAGAGTGTGAAGTAAAGTACCAAAATAGTAGTTATTAATCTCCACAAAGAATTCTATACTTAAACTGAATGATCCTAGAATGGGCTGAGAAAAAAAAAAAGATATTAGGTCCTTGAAAGGTCTTGAAAACATTTTCTTTTGCCATTATCTTCACAATTCTGCCATAATTGGTCACAATCTTCATCCTTCCATGATAGGTTATCTTCTTAATCTTTCCATTACTGGTCATCATCATCTTTATCCTTCCATTATCAGTCATCCTCATTATAAATTCGTATTTAAACAGTTTTTCAATGCTGAAACGAACCACCATCTTAACCTCCCCTCAGTATTACTTAAGAATCATTAAAAGCTCTTAAAGTTGAGAACCTTGCAGTCTAATAACTCAGAGGTTATCCACATAAACGGTGTGATGTTAAGTTGAGAACTTGGTATACATTGTTACCCATCCTAATGCTGTGTTTGTAGACGGGCTATGCTTTCTCTGGGCTGACCTCGGACTTCAGTGACCTCAAACTTGACCATGGCCAGCCGCAGAATGACTCAGAGGTCAGCTGTGAGCTGATGACTGGTCCAGACATGAACCAGCTGTCTCTGGAGATTGAGAAGGAGAGGTCAGTCATCGACTAGTTATCTACCTGGATGGTTTGTTATCTTTGTAAACATAAAGTGGCTCTATGTCAGGTGGTTAAGCTTTATAGCACAGTGCAGTACCCCATGAGCCTCTCACCACTTCTGCCGCTTTAAGTTCAGGTCCAGATCTGGCTGGCCTTCTCTCCAGCCGCACGTGGGAAAGCCAGCCAGCAACCTGTCGATAGTCATGGGTTTCCCCCAGGCTCTACTTGGTTTCCTCCCACCATAGTGTTGGTCACTGCCGTATAAGTAAAATATCCTTGAGTGCAGCATGAAACACCAATCAAGTCACAGTTGCTTTAGCCAGGAATGGAATGAAATGTAACATCTTAATGAGAAGGGTTGGTTGGACACATGGCTAGTGGATCCATCCATAGCTTCATTGGAGATAACTTGCCTCCCAGCAGTGTGGTATGCACATTTGGCTTGCTGCATGATTGAAAATCTAAGCATCACACAGGCCCATTAAGAAAAAAGACGGTTTCCTCCCACCATGATGCTGGCCGCTGTCATGTAAGTGAAATATCCTAAACACCAATGATATAAATAAATTAACAAAAGAAATGACAACACTAGGCAAAATGTATACATGTAGTGATAAAGAATCCTATTCATAGCCCAACCAACTTCACATTTTATTTTTGTGATGTAGTGTTAAGGAGATATCACGGTTCAAATTAAGAAAAAACTACCATGTGGGGAAAGTTGCACAGGCAACCAAATTCTTTATTTTACCAATCAAGGACAAAATATTTCTACAACCCAAAAAGACATCTGTTTCCGCTGTGACGTCACCCGTTCCTAGTTTACCACTTTGTCGTATAGAAGAAGTATTAAATTCTGCTATTTTCCTTCTGATTACAAGACAATTCCGATATACTTTCAAGCCATTTTCAACGAGAAAATGGTAGTGGAATATGTCTGGGGCTATTCCCTCAAGGCTAAGCTAGAAGGCCGCAATGGGTGGCCGTCAATTGTAATAATAACTGGGACCGTACTTCGCATACAGGAGAGTGTCTTGCCCCTAGTACTGAGGAGTGCAGGGTACGGATGATGTACATCATGTTTCTGGTTTTTCTAAAATGGTGTCCTGTGACCTCATAACAATTCCAGATTGAAAGGTGATTTGTAGAGTTAATATGCATGTCATAAAAATATATGCATGCTCTGTTAGGAGCCCTCTTTTGAAATGACTTTGGTTATATTTTTTGTTGTCTTTTCTTTTAAGTTTGTACATGTTTTTGCCATAGAACAATTGTATACTCTAATTTTTGCCAAGTTTCCTCCCACCATAATCCTGTCATATAAGTGAAATATTCTTGAGTACAGTGTAAAACATCAATCAAATAAATAAATAAATTTGGTTAAAGAAATGAAATGTTGATGGTGACTGGTGTGATTTGCATTAGGGTGGATTACATGGAGAAGAGTAAACACCTCCAGGAGCAGCTGAAGGAGCTGAAGACAGAGATAGAGGTGCTGAAGGTGGAGGAGAAACAGACAGACATGGACAGGCTTCACGATGAGAACGTGGAGAAAGGAGAATCCAAGTATTCCACACTGAGACGGGTAAGTTGGCATGCTGGACTCTCCTTAACCACATTCGTAATAGGTATCCTGTCACTGAGGATGTGGTGAGAGTGGGGAGGAAGGAGAATTTAAGTATTCCTCACCGAGACGGGTAAATTGGAATACTGAACTCTCCATAAACACATACACTGAGTAAGTGGTAAGAATGTGTAGAAAGGAGAATTCTGGTATCTCACACTGAGATGCCTAAATCAACACACTGAACCCTCTTAAAGTACGTTCATAATGGATACACTGTCACACAGTTTCTGATGAGAGAAATTGAATCAATTTTTAATTAATCAACACTCAACATTCCTGGTTCTCTTCAGGTAATGTTTGCATGTGGTCATGAAAACATCCCACTTGAAGGAAAGGATAATTATGTAAGCCTCTAATCACTGAAAAAGTTATAACTTATTAAAAGTTAGAATAGTGTTTCTAGAAATGTTTCAAAAGTTTAGACATTGTGCTTGAATGAGCGAACATATTTTAACTGTATGGACAATGTGTGACTGAAAAAGTCTTTAGGATATACATAAAGGAAACATTGGAAATATTGTCAGAAGGGTTAAATTGAAGCAACAGTGAAGACATCCCAACACTTTACACATGGACAAAATTTATTTATTTATTTGATTGGTGTTTAACGCCGTTAAAGAATATTTCACTTATACGATGGCGGCCAGCATTATGGTGTGATGAAACCGAGCAGACGACAGGGAAAACAAACATCTGCAGGTTGGCGACAGACCTTCCCACTCACATGTATAAAATGTTTCAAATGTAAACATCGCTATGGTGAATACATCGCTAGAGGAAATGTTCACATCAGTTTAGGTGTCTTACTAGAACTCCCTAGACTAATAGCAGTGAAATGTTGAAAATACATGTAGTGTAGGCTCTTTGATATACTGTGTTATGGTGAAAACTATTATATTGATTCTCCACTGCTTTTCCTAAAAACTTTACTAGGTTTGAATAGATTATTATTGTTTTTTCATTGCAGATTCGACTAGGAACCACAAGATCAAGGGTGTCATTTTTCGAGGAGCTCTAATTGGGAAATTTTTTGTTTACCAGAGTTTTTTTTTTTGAAGTCATTGTCTGTAATATACTCATTGTTTTCAAAGCTTTAAGAGTAGCCATTGGGTGATATGTAAATCTATATATTCTTGTACACAAGACCTGTGTATATTGGTGTTCACCATCACTTCCACACGTCAGATCATCAGGCGTTTTCACCTTACTTCACTGCCTGTGTCATCTAAACCCATCCTTCTCTAAGCAAGGTTTAACACCAAAGGATGTAGTAATGTACAGCGATCTGATTTTTTTGGACATGTATTTTCATCTCTTCACTTGATCTTTGTCTTGTCACCAAAAGAATCTTTGATTATGTTTAAGTACTTTCATAGGCCATCAAGCTTCTACAAGATTCTCATGTTGGAGGGAAGGCAGTAGGTGTTTTTAGAGGCTTGTATTGTACTTATGGACATTTGGAGAAGATGTACATGCATGTAAACTTTCAAAATGAACCAAACCACATTGCTTTTTAGCTTGAGTGTAATTTATATTCATGTCAGTTTTATATTCTCCTGATTTTTTTGGATTTAACGCATGAGCCCACATGTGTCACAGCGCTGTGAAGAACATGATAACAAATGGCAGTGTACGGAAATGTGTTCCACTGTTTTGTTTGGTATCTAAACAACTGCTGTATATATTAGATTTTTTTTTGTTACCATGATATTTAGGTATGAATAGTTGTATGTATAATGATATACATGTGTACGTAAATGGTGGTTGGAAGAGGAATAAAAGGGAGCTAATTATGTTCAGCATTAGTACTACAGGCATTGGCTTGCGTTGGTCAGTGAATTGAGATTCCATATTCATGACAATTTCCTCATTGACATATTCCCCTGGTGACATTTCTCCATCAAAACTTTATCTGTTGTCCCTGGTAATACATGTACTGTTGCCAAATGTTCATTCACATCCAATGTTTCATGAATTTAGGATTAGCTAGGATATACTTCAAATGGTATTAAAAGTTCCTGTGCAACAAAGTTATAACAGAATTACAACATATGCAAGTTGATTGCTAATTTCCTTGTCCACAAATTTTGTAATAGGACAGTGAATGAAAGTTTCCGGGCAGAAACTGATTTTTATGACAAGTGAAATTAAGCGCATGTTTGTCTTAGAATTACTTTGATGCAAATGCATCAAGTCCTCACTCTTAACATACTTTACTAGTAGGGAAAAAAAGTAGTTGAATGCTTTCAGAAAGTTCAAGGTAGTCATATGTTTTAAATAATTTCGACTTTCCATTTGTATGTTTGCTTGCGGGTTAATTGTCAGGCAATATTTGATAAAATAGATAAATAAATGAGGAGAAAAAGTGGATTGTGTTGATACAGTGTAGTGGAATTCATGCTAATGGATTCATGCTCTAAAGATGCCCACTGTATTGTTGAAACTGTGCAAGTATGCTGTTGTGTAAGTGTAGATTTTGCATGTCATCTACTTTATTAGCTTGACAGTGAACATTGTACATGAACATTATCTACAAGTGTACAAATGTTAGTGTACATGACTTGTACCAGTATATGTATGTTGCTGTACATTTTAATGTGTCTGTGTAAATGCATGTTGACATTATTCATCTATTCAGTCGGGGAAACTCTGTTGAGCGTAGATGTTTGCAAATGTAGATTGAGACCTGGTTTTAATGTCAGTGAGGATTTCGTTATCTGTTACGCGAATACTATGTAATGTTGGGAATTGGTGTACGTTGCAGTAACGTGTTATTGCTATGTGTAAAGGTTATGTTGCTGTACAGTGTAATATATGTTGCTGCATAGCTTACATTGCTGTACAGTGTAGGACCAGTGTATGTTACTGTTTTGGTTATGTTGCTGTACAGTGTAATGTGTGTTGCTGTACAGCTTACATGGCTGTACAATGCAGGCCAAATGTATGTTGCTTGTACGGTTATGTTGCTGTACAGTGTAATGTGTGTTGCTGTATAGCTGACGTTGTTGTACAGTGTAGGACCAGTGTATGTTACTGTTACGGTTATGTTGCTGTACAGTGTAATTTGTGTTGCTGTATAGCTTACATTGCTGTACAGTGTAGGCCTAATGTATGTCACTGTTATGGTTATGTTGCTGTACAGTGTAATGTCTGTTGCTGTTACGTTTATGTTGCTGTTACGTTCCTGTATAACTTTTGTTGCAAATACAGTGTAGGTCTGTGATGTACAATGCTGTTATGTTGCTGTACTGTGTAATGTGTGTCGCTGTCTAGCTTGCGTCGCTGTACAGTCTAGGTATAGTGTATGTTGAGATCACAGTTGCTGTAGTGTGTAGTGTGCGTGCATGTTGCTGTTAGGTAATGTGTATGTCGCTATGCTTATCGTTTTAGTTGTTGATTGTAAATATGACTGGGCAATCTGCCTCCTTATTCAAGGTGCTACAAGTGCGTAATCAAACCATGATAAGGCATTTATATGGTGCACATTCTCTTTTCTACTCTTTTGTTTGTTATCATCTCTTTGGACGTTTACACTGAATTAACATCAAAGACATTTCATGCATGAAACTTTAGCAAAGGCAGTTATTGCAAACATGAAAATCAAGCAATGTTACCTGGCTTATTTGTGTTACAGTTGTCAGTAGTAATGCCGTCAAGGTAAGTATTGTAGATATCGATTGAATTTCTGGCTTGCCAGAAACACTGATCTACCAGTAATAAGATTTCTGTGCTTTGTACATGGATATAAAATAATTGGGACATTTTCAAGAGTAAGACAGTAAGTATTTGCAGTATGCTGTATATGATTTTAAGACTTTTATATGTCTCTAAAATGGCATTTTTATGGGCCAAACTTTAGGTGGTATACAGTAATCTTTATGAAGTAAAGTTGGCAGGAAATATAGCAGTAATACTTAAGGGCACATTGCTGTAAAATACTAGCGTTATAATCATTGTTACTATACCATATGTCTACTTTTTATGTTTAACTGGAAAATGCATGGAAGTTGAAATGACCAACAACCACTAGTCATAGTTAAATTGATTGAAGAGAGTGTTCTGAAGTGTTATTTTCAGATGAACTTCAGCAGAACTCGATTTAATAGTTTATGGGAGATGACAGGATCATGTACCCACAACATGGAAGAATATACATGTAAACAGAATGCCTTCTTACTTTCTGCTCGGGAGTATTGTGCCAGCAATTCAAATTGGCTATGAAAAGGTTAATTTATCAGTATAATTTGCTTTTTCGCTCTCTCAGATTAATTGCTTATCACCAGGGAAGAAATTGCTATCTTGAACATGTACTTCACACAGGCAGAAAGAAAATGCAGGTCTTTGTACAGAAAGCTTATTGTCAAACATTGTTATTATGCTCAAATTATGTCACATGCTTTTCAGTAGAGTCTCTTAAAACTTTTTTTAAAAATTTATACAATAGTGTAGGCCTAAACTCAAAAATTGTAGATATGCGTAATATGTAATGCCATTAGATTTGTGAGATTTACTGTATGAGTAACTATACTTGCCGGACTAATTAACAAGAGCAACATGAAGTGTATCTGCATGGACCCATGACTTCTGGAAAATGCATAGTTGTCTCCCTTTAACTTAGGGATCTTACTTGATTACAGAGTTTTCTGATTGCTTCATGAATGAAGACAAATTAAATGTAATAATGAATGACTAGGCATGAGTATAACTAAGCATAATTGTTACTGTATTGTTTTATTGTATCACCAGAATCAAGGTTATAGATCTATGCCAAAGTGCAATACCACATGTTTTATGTAGGGTTAAAGGTCAGTTGTAGCCATTTTGCACGTGGCATCATGGGATACTGTTACTATGCAATGGCTGTATGGTGTATTTTATACTGATTAAACTGCATGACATCCTTATTCTTTTATATTTCAGTGTTCCTGTAATTTTATTACGTCCCTTTGTACAGAATTTGCAGACCTAAATGATCCTAACATGCATTTTTATGCAAATTCGTGTCAAAACATATTGTTTTTGTTGTTGAAACTTTCATGACCTTAGGATATCATCCTGACTACTTAACAGACCTAAAAACATGTTTCTAACTTCAACAGAAGTCTAATTCAGGAAAATTGAATGACTTAATGATGGACAAAATTTTAGGTCATTTAAGGTCTAACAAGTATCCATGATGACATTTCCATCAACTCACCAGAGCTACTGGTTGCTGTCAATCTTATTTTAGTCATTTCTCGATTTTGTATTCTAAGGGCAGACCCTTTCCAGACACATTAGTGCTGGGGTCACTTGCATAAAACATTATAAATTAGATGTCTCCAAAACTTTGCCATACGTGACATGTTGTCTCATTACATCATTGTAAGATGTGATTTATGAGAACAGTTATGAAACCTTCATTAAAGTGGGCCCAATCCCACTGGAATGCAAGGTCTTGCTCTGTGGAATGCTTATTGCATATGTTTTATGATATTTTAGGGCATATCACGATGGTGTCTCGTAACAGGCCTGTGCCTATGCTGTCATGTGGTGTTGCCTCACTGAAACACCATTCTGCAGACACCAAACACCGTGCACTGGGGCAGGGTTGAGCAGGTATCGAAGGCGATGTGCTATTAAGACTACCAGTATACATGGACATCTAAATCGTTTCCTTGAATGGGAGTGATAAAGGCTTCCATGGTTAAGGATACTAGAACCCAATTTTTTTTGCCCCAAACATTGATGAAATATTAATATTAATCAAAACAAAGTCTGAAAAAAAATCAGAGCTGTTCCAAACGCTATTTTCCAATTTTCAATAATCGTCTTACATTGTTCTGAGTGATCATTTAAAGTTAAAACTTTCAAAAATTTTCAGTTTTTCAAACTTTGCCATTCTTTTACTAATATCTTTAAAACTATACAAAATACTCTCCCAGATTTCCTCCCCCAAATGAAACTGACTGCCATCAAATTAACAAAAAAATTCATGAGTCTGTTATTAAACAACATTCATGTTAAACAGGGAAACACCAAGAGCTCACTATAATTTCATCATATTTCATATATGGACACGTCCAAATTGTGGTACATCCTAATTCCTCAAACTTTTTGCGCATGAATGAGCAACATTCAGTGTAATTTATGCACATTTTAAATTTGGTTGTGGAGACTAAACTACATTGAGTGGACTGGCCAGTTTCAGGGCTTCATAAAAAGTATAATTTTAACAACATAGAATAATGCCTTCAGAATATGCTTGAATAAACGCCTTGCAAACATGCGAAAAGGATGAAAAATTACAGTAGGCCCTAATGTTGAGTTGTTACAAGTCAACACTAAATAATGATAACATTAACTCCATAATTTCTGTTGAATTTTTTTACTTTTTCTAAATTCTATTCCCTCACACATAACTACAATATGCTCAAGCTATACCACAGACACACACTGCAGACTGGAGGTCACTGATACATATATAAAAATCTGTCACAAGCAGGAACTGGTTTGCCATAATGGTATTAGTATGCAGTACAATGCAGTAGGTTAGATGTGACTGGTTGAACTGCTCATGATTCATGAATTATGATGTTATAGGACTACAAATTTGATAAGTGGAAGGACACAGCATTCCTCAGGTTCATTATAATGAACTTGAGGTAGTGTTTGTGAACTCCTCAATCATCCAGATACTGATCTTGCCAGAACTTTGGAGTATTCGTCCCTTTGTATTTTTTTTTAGCCCTTAAGCCAGTTATGACAGTTGGTCTCCCTGGAAATGCATTCACACCCCCAAACATGGGGTCGTTGTCGGGGTCAAACCTAAGATAGTCCAGCTGAATGTGAAGATTACGGGGCAAGTCAAGTTTGGACAATTCCTCATACGAATTTATATCACGAACCGGTGTGCTGTAGAAGTTGATCACATCTGCATTTGTGTTCATGTCAGAGAGTTCTGGATTCGGGATGTCATGACCAAATTCTTTGATGCACTTTGTGAGAATCTGCAACCAGAGAACAAATATACCTTGTGAGAATTTGCAACCAGACAACAAACAGACCTTGTGAGAATCTGCAACCAGACAACAAACAAACCTTGTGAGAATATGCAAGCAGACAACAAATACGCCTGAAGAGAAGTCTGTGAGACAGTCATGGCAGCCAAAGCCGAATTTGAAAGCTTTGTTGGTCATGGGCTAGTGGTCTGACCAGGGGTCTAGTTCATGTGCTTTAAATTCTTTCAAGCTGAAATACACATTACCTAGCAAAAGTCCTCCATATTCATGTTACAAAATATCAGTCATGTATTTATACAAGTACAGGACTGGATGCATGAACACCTTCCTACTGTAGGTCATGTTTCACTGATGAGGCCTGTCATTTTGCCTGCCAGCCCTTGCCGATACCAGGTGACCTAGAGTTTTAAATTAAGTTTCTATATTAAAGCCTAGTCCCATCCGATACTCGGAGGAGCAAATGAATGAGGCGATGGGGCGGATGACTTCATAGGCTCCGTTTGGAGTAAGAGCGTGAAACATTCCAGAGTTATCTCCCTTATATCAAGATCCAGGCCTGAACACATGTAACACGTGTTCATAACGCATGTAAACACTCATACAATATTCCCTCCCACTAGCACTGCATATAACTGTTACCAATATATGTAAATCTATAGAACTTGAAAATATAACATGTACATTTGTAGATACCATAAGAGACAAGTGACAGGATTTCACTAATGATTCTCCACCAGTTTTGTCCAAACCAGGTAAAGTTACTTTTCGTCTGTTTCACTAAATGGAATAGAGCGCTTGTCCCCCTATATACACAGCAAACTTTAACCACTTAATAAGAAAACTCCATCAAAGTGCCACACAGTTTATAACCTAGCGGTAATGCTCAACCACTGCACCTTGCAGTTACCTAAAAGTATGTACTTGAAACTGCTTATAACAATGCAAAGAAACTGAGGCCATCATTAAAAATATATTTGTTGTGAGTAATCTAACCGACCCTATAAAACAGGGCCCTACTCTTAAGTTTTCGTTGGGCTGTAGATGTTTTATTTTTTTTATTTTTTCATTTTTCTCTGCTTGTCAACTTCTTTAAAATCCTTATTTACTTTATCAGCAAGAATTAAAAAAAAACATTTCCATACCAATAGGGATGCATTACCCACAGATCCTATTTTCCAACCCAGTTTTTAAAGGATGCCCAAGTCTTGGAACTTTATGAATAGTTGTTTGCTGTCATCATTATTTAAGTCAAATAACGATTACCTTAAACTTGATTGTCCTATCTGCCAAGGACTGTGTTTTCCACTCAGGGGTATCACCACATACTTCCTGTGTTATTCTCTGGATTCTCTCCTCAACATCACTGGGAGGAGAGTAGCCATGAGTTGATGGTAACCTATCAACAACACCACCACCATCGAGTTATTGAGCAATATAAATGTTGGATGTTATGTAATTCAGCAATCAAAAGGAAGGTTAAATTAAATCAACTTGTGAGCAAACATTGAACAAATATTCATGGCACCATCTGTGGACACACTCAAGCAAAAAGCAATTTCAACCAAAATTTCATGGACATGGGCTCACAATCCAGATTTGAAAGCAACTTAAAAAATTTACGAAGGCACAAATGTAGAGCAGAAATCAAATTTTGAAGAAATATTCAGAATTTTACTTAGCATCACCTGAAAAGGCTCTCCGAAGAAACATTTTCACACATACCAAATTTAACAACAAATATCTGACTCAAAGAGTTAAGAAGTATCATACAGAAAAACAAAAACTTTGGCAGACAGACAGAAAAGCGTGACTCAGTTCCATAAACAATGGAATTTACCCTAAGTGGCCTAAAAATTCATCCATGGCAAACCTACTCTCACTGGAGATGTAAGGGAACATGGGTATAGCACAGAAATGAAAACCACAAACCATTATACAGTACAAGATAATCCAACAGATTCAATTTAAGTTATTTTAAATTTAATGACACATGGGGGACCCTCTATATAAAATACGGACCCTCTACACTCCGACTGCATATGAATATGTTATTGAATTAATACCTTCCTTTTTCAAGTGACTGAAACCTTTCTTCAGTTGATGGACCATCAAATTTTGTGTTTCGTTTCCTCGCTTCATTCCCTGTGGAATCTAGCTTCGGATCTTGTGCTTTCCCCTTGAAGAAAGCAGATCTGGTAGATGTCTGAATAAGAAGAGAGCAACGAGTAAGAAAATCAGTAACTGGTCTCAAAACAGTGGTTATGTTAAAACGTTTCTGGTGTAAACATGCTTTCTGTTTCAACATACTGTAATTCGTTGACCTTTATGCATAAACAGGTGTAATGCCACAGCTGTGTGCCTGACTGGTCACATTTACCTCGATGGATCGGAACTTGAAAGACTATACTGTGACTGACCTGAAGTTTCCTTGATGACATATTTTACTCATTTCCCTCAGATTATGAGTTTACTGATCTACTAAAATAACAATGTCTTGAGGTTCATTTGGAAGGTAGGATGATATACTAGAGGGAAAAAGTAGCTTTTAGCACCAAAAGTTCTGTTTTTTGATATTTAGTTGTCTCTAAAAATTGACATTTCGGGGTGAGATTTTAGGTCACTTTCTGGGTTACTTTCACACCGACAGCTAAATTAGCATTTCTGGAGTATCACGAGTTCCTGCTAGTTGAGGCGAGACAGGGGAGGTAACCTCACAAACTAAGGTGGCAGGAGACACCTTATCTAGTAACGTACAATCACGTCTTTAGCTGCATTAGTGTGCGAGAGCACCACCACTGTCTTGCTACAATCTGCATGAACTTGTGAGACGTCTGAAATATTAATTGTGCATTTTCTTCCTGTTACTGGATCTGTATGCATGCCTATTGTCCAGCGGGATCAAAAACTTACACACACATTGCTCTGAACTGTTCTATGACATGTTGGGCAGATGCCTCACTTTCTGAGGCCTAAAAGGGACACAGAATCAGCAATTTTTGACTGCTGTGAGAATAGTTTAATTAAATTAAACATCAATTCTAGTTGATGTTTGGTTAGATTTTTTAAACAGGTTGTATAAGATTATTGGATATCACCGCAATCTACTTAACTGAGCTAGTGTCAGAGGTATGCAGGTCCCTGGCTAAGTTGAACTTTTGATATGGCACATTTACACAAGCATAACTAAGGTTGTGGACTAATAGCATTAGCTGGCTCAGTTCTTGTGACTAATTCAACGAGTTGGACGTTGATGCTTCACTTTTGACATCTGATGCTCGGTGCATCGATAACCGTAAAAATCAGAATCAGATTAAGGCCGAAAAACATTCAGCTTAATTGCTCCGCGAGTTTCTCTTGTGATAAGAATGTTATGAACAGTTATCCATGAAAATATGGAAGAACTACACGATAATGACCTATTTCTATAAACACAGTACTATTTTAGCACAAGGCCATACACCCAACTATGGGTAGTCGTGAGGAAACGATACGACACCGTAGACCCACACTCAGCCTTTGACTAGCTTAGCTGTGTTGTTGTTGTTGTGGTTTTAAATATAAAACTAGCGCAGAATACAATCTTACTACGTTGACGGCATTTCTTATACGCGTAACAAAACAAATAATATTACAAAAAGCTTTACCCGAAAGACCTGACCAGGATTTCGACATAAATGTCGCACAACTATCATAATGTATTCTAATCTTTTACACGCCTGTCAATCCGTGGGAGCAGACATGACAGCTTCAGAACGAGGTTGGTAGTATAGCACGTGGGCTACTTGTCAGATTTTCGGCTTGCTTTGAAAAAGCGATCGCGTGGAGGTTTGCACAGAAATGTTCCTGTCATGTTTACGCCGTTGTCATCCGGCTGTTTAAGCAAAGGTGGAAGCTGACGTTCGAAGCAATCAACAATTTCAATTAATTTGTAGACGGAATCATCAAAACTCTACTGTAAACTGAGTGCAGAAGAACTTAACAGTTCACTCTTAAGCTTCAGTGGTTTGCCCTGCCTTGTTGTTGTTGTTTCGCATTACGTCCTTGAGTTTTATTTATCTTACCTTCACTGAAGCGAAGTTATTCTTTTCGGTGTAAAATTGAAATTAACAAAAACTGAAAAGACGTTGTCACGATGTTATGAATTTATTTTATGATTTGGTGTACAAGCATGTAAAATGTGTAAGTGCAGTTATCAAGAAACCATATACATGGTATTTTCAAGTGATTTTGTAATGCACTTTCAAGAACGAAAAGAACACAGCTTAAGCAACAATTAGCCAGTATGTCTGTTGTGACACTGCAAGTAGGTCAGTGTGGAAACCAGGTTGGAGGTCAAATGTTTGCGACCTTACTGGATGATGCCTTCACGAAATCCTCCTTGACTCATGTGAGTACGAAGAAAAATGAGGAATATATTCAGGAAGTGTGCAGCCGGTTTTTCTGTGAGGGCTCTGGGAAAGGGCCAGAAAATGACCTGAAAGCGCGCGCAGTAATGGTGGACATGGAACCCAAAGTGATCGCCCAGACATGTGCAGATGCAAGAAGGACTGGATTATGGGCATATCCAAACAAACAACAGTTCTGTCAAAAACGGGGATCTGGCAACAACTGGGCACATGGTTACAGTCTCCATGGCAACAGAGTCTTGGAACAGATTTTGAACATGGTCCAGCGCGAAGTGGAGAAGTGTGATTATTTTGGCGGGTTTTTAGCGCTCATGAGTTTAGCAGGTGGTACTGGATCTGGCTTGGGCGCTTATCTCACCCAGGGTCTGAGGGACGAATTCCCACACTCCTTCATTGTCAACCAAGTCGTGTGGCCATACAACACAGGGGAGGTAATTGTGCAAAACTACAATGCCCTCTTGACTCTGTCACACCTGTATCAAACAGCAGATGCCATCCTGGTCTTAGAAAATGATGACCTCCATCGTGTTTGTTCCCAGCTGATGAATCTCAAGAAGATTTCCTTCAGAGACATCAATCATGTGATTTCTATGAAGATGGCTGGCTTCCTCCAACCTGTTTTTGCCAGAAGGTCATGTGATCAGCTGGTAACCAATCATTTGGGTTCGTATACTGAACAGTCTCTTTGGAATAATTGGTGCAAGTAACGCACTAAATCTGAAATTCTTCAAAACTAGTAGGACCCTTGAGTGAAAAGCATATAGCAAGTACATGTAGTTGAGGCCATCCTTAAAAAAATTCTTTGTTGCAGGTAATATAACCCTGTCACAAAAAACAGGATCAGACAGTACGGAAATACATGTGTATTTATTTTTTATTCTAGCTATTAAAATAGGTAAGAATAAATTTTAAAGGAATTAACATGGAGAGGAAAATTTAAAAAAAAAAAAAAAGAAATTTCATCTAAAGCCCAATAAAAACTTTAGAATAGGGTTATTTGGAGGGTCAGTCGGGTTAACCATAACAGACATATTTTTAATGATGGCCTAACTTCAGAGATCCAGTGAATGTTGAATCTGAATCCCTGATGTCCTTATACGGGTATCTTGGGACTTGATGATCAATGATCCCTGTACCATGACAGATTTGTTACATTGAATTTTATGCTGGTATCCCAGCATTTGGTGTAACCTAGGCCCACTGTCACAAAGTTTTGTAAATTGATTTTTCATAATCTTTTCTCACAACCCACTAGTGCGCTACAGCCTAGATAATGCCATGACGAAAAATGTAACGAGAAATATGACCTATGAAGTTCTGTGAGGATGGCCCCTGACCTTGAATAAGGAATTTCTGAATGCCTCTGCCCTCACTGCTTGTTGTGCCTTTATGAATTAACTGTCAAGGATGCTCATGTGACTTTTCTTAATCTAATATTTATTGAAGGCCATATGTCTTCTACCTTGCCATAGATCAATGGTTTTAACATAAAACACCATTCTGTGTTAAATAAGTTGCTTGCTTTTCCTGACTCAGCAAGTTCTTACTGCCTTATTTTCCAAAGGTGGTTTGCATTTCGTGAGGAAGATAAAATGATATCCAACTAGAAAACTGGAAGTTTCAGTACCAAAAAAATATTTTATGACATAAATTTGCCTGAAAACTGCATTTTCTTGGACAAATTTTAGATCAGTTAAAGTATTCATAAGCATGGTCCTTCATGGCTTAGGAGGTTATCATGCTGATGCATCCTATCCCCAATGCAGTCCCTGTGAGCTCAAGTCCAGCTCATGCTAGCTTTCACTCTGGCTGTAGGTGGGAAGCTCCACCAGCTACCTCTCACCATAACCCTGGACACTGCTGTATCAGTGAAATATTCTTGAATGAGACAAATTAAATTAAATAAAACACCAACCTAATATGTACATGCAAATAAAAACTTGAATAAATAAATATATAAGTTTACCTGGACTGATGTATAAAATGTTGTAATATGTCTCTTGTTACCTTTGCATTAGGTGACCTGCTGGAGCACTTGGTGCCCCACCCTGACTACAAACTGCTAACAGTGAAGAACATCCCCCAGATGTCTGAGCAGGCCGTGGAGTTCAGCACGTACCAGTGGTCGGGCCTCCTCAAACATCTTCGGCAGATGCTAATTGCCAACGCTCCTATGGAGGAAGGTCAGGGGATGATGTCAATAAAGGGTGTACTTCGACAGGAAACCTTTATGTGTCCTAATACTGAGACATCATTGAAAAATGTTCGTTAGTGGGGTAACCCAAGCAACCCTCTTAAGCTGAATGAAATTTTTTTTTTGTTTTTTGTAAATTTTTCTCTCAGTGGTAATTTTCTTTAATTTCTATTTTTTCATTAGTTCTACTGACCTACGCACCCTAGTTTTTCATGGTAGAATTGAGTTATGAGCAGGAAGAATTTTTCAAGGATGGCCCAGCTCTTTGTAGGTAGTGAGATGTTTTGAAACCGAATATACAGCAAAGCAGGCTCAAATGCTCCTAATCTTATACATAACCTAACTGTAATTTTATCCCCTAGTGTACAGGAGTATGATTTATTTGTCTGGCCATCAGTGTTGGTAGGCTGTAATGAATCGAAATGGCTAAACTATATTGTGATACACGTATCTAAAATATGATCATTAGGACTTCACTGGCTAAAGAGATAACAATGATTGACACCTCACCTGACAATGACTCGAGTTGTCTGATTTCAAGTTTGGAACAGCTAAGCATGATGGCCCAGTCATATTTCTCCATCCATTTGTCACATATTTGGGGACCAATTTTCTCAAAAAAGAAAAAAAAATGTAAGAGCACCTCTGTTGTACATGTACTGGTAATCTGTAGCAAAAATGACCTCATGAAGTTATTAGTTGTGTGGTGGTTCTCTTGATATTCAGTTTGATGATGATCTTTACGTCATTACCTCCCTTTAATTAATTACCTCCCCTTGCCTGCTCTGGGGTTAACATGGCTTTAGTGTTGCATAATTTTGTGTAAGTTATTTCAGTGAAATTGCATTCAGGTGGTGTTATGATAATTGCAGGTATAAACTGGCAGGTTACTGTTGGTGACCAGACCCCAAGCGGAGGGACCAAGCACAACCGCTCCCTAGCTAACCTTCTAACCTTACGTGGGAGGGACTTACCAACAGCTGACTCCTCCCCTTTCTGTGAGCCCCGACTCTATGCCAGCTGGGTGCCTGCAGACTGCACCTTGAGGGAATGGGCACAGCCCCGGGCCTTCAGTAGGTACGAGAAGTGTGCCACACTACTCAGCAACAGCAAATCTCCCATTGGCCCCCTGGATCATGTGATTGGCAAGGCCTGGCGGATGTTTTCAGCCCGCGCATATGTTCACCAGTATGTGAAGCACGGACTCACGCAAGAGGACTTTTTAGACAGTTTTGCCACATTGGAACAGGTATTAGCTAACTACCGGAACTTATGACACAGTGATGGACTCGTAGCCATCTCCATGTCATGGTTTGCCTTCGTCAGTAAATTGGATGACCCTCATTTTTGTTCATGATTCCTCTTGTGGACTTGTTTTACAACTTTTTTGCTGTAACATATACTAGTATTTTAGTCACATATTTTACCACCAGACATGGAATCCATGTAGAATTTGACGAAATAAATAGTATGGTAACTGACCTAAAAGTTTTGCCCATAATGCATTTATAGAAGAAAATACACTGATGTAGGATATCATCCTACCTTCCAAGCAAGTCTCAAAAGACCTGTCCATAATCAACAAGAATCTCAGAGTCAGACACAAGGGGGGTCTCTTTGGTAGAAGGGGTTAGCCCACTAGTGCATCGTAATGAACCAAGAGCCTCTCAAAAATGTGATCGTTGAGACTTCAAGCCCAGCCCATGCTGGCTTCCTCTCCAGTCACACATGGGAAGGTCCACCAGCAACCTGTGGATGGTCATGGGTTCCCCCGGTCTCTGCCCTAGTTCCTTCCACCATAATGCTGGCCCACTGTGGTATAAGTGAAATATTCTTGAGTACGTCACAAAACACCAATCAAATAAATAAATAAATGTCACAAGGAGATCCATTATGATAGGGCTGAAATAATCTGGGAACCTGGATAGTGCAGATTCTGTTAGGTAAAATAATTGATTGGTTCTGAGACCCACTAATTCTCTCTGGGAGCCTCAGCAGGTGTCATAGGTTCAACCCCTTCCAGGAATCAATCTCAGCAATGTCATAGGGTCAACCTCATCTGCCTCAAGGGGTTATTCTAAGCAGTATCATAGGGTCGTCCTCATCTGTATCAAGGGGTCAGTCTTAGCAGGGTCATAGTGTGAACCTCATGTGTATGAAGGCGTCAGCCTCATTTGTATCAAGGAAACAGTCAACAGTGTCATAGGGTTCACCTCATCTGCATATAAGAGCCAGTCACGCCAGCATCATAGGGTCAACCTCACCTGCGTCAAGGGGTCAATCTCATCAGTGTCACATCATCAACCTCATCTGTATCAAGGTGCCAGTCTCAGCAGGGTCATAGGGTCAATCTCATCTGGATCGATTAGTCATTGTCACCAGTCATAGATGTATGGTCAACATCATCTGTATTAAGGTGTCCGTCTTAGCAGTATCATAGGGTTAACCTTACCTGCATCAGTCTCAACAGAATCATTTGGTTAACCTCATCCGTATCAAGGAGTTAGTTTCCGCAGTATCATGTGGTCGGTCTATTTAAGAATAGTATCGTAGGGTCTTTATGTACGGCCATGTCTCATCTTTTATTTGCGAATGACCTATGGCTTACCTGAGCATACACTTCATGCTTATGAGCAGGTGAAGGTCCTGAAATAAGTTTTACTGTTGATAAATTCCAAAGTTCATGACCTATGTTAACACTGTATTAATATTAGCCCAGTGAAAGAACACAGATGTCAATAATATTATTAAATTTCTGACGGAAGTCTCGGAGCAGGCAGGCAAGCATTTACTGAACGTAAACTCCAGGCCTGTGCCTATATTAGACGTGGGGTGTTTTTTTTCATGCATTATCCCGCGAGCTCGGGAGATACCAACATGCACTTTGAAGGCGAATTTGTCGATTATGGTGATGTTTCAGGTCATCTCAACGCGATCTGAAAGGGCTTCTCGTGGTTTCGGTACGACATGATGATATCTTGTAATCTCCCTGTAGTTTGTACGCGTTTGATAAAACGGTGTCAACCCATACAGGTCTGCTGGCAACCAGCGGACGGCCGTGGGTTTCCTCCCACCATAATGCTAGCCCCCGTCATGTAAGTGAAATGTTCTTGAGCGCAGCGTGAAACACTAATCAAGTAAATAAATCAACTCATATACATGTAGATAAATTTAAGGAGACCGAAAAGCGTCACAGTCGGTGTGAAAGTATGCGGATGCAAAACTTGCACTATTTCAGATTACATCTGCGATACCATAAAGATGATCGCCGTCATGTAAGTGACAGTTTCTTGGATATGGCCTTAACACCCATGAAATAAGAAAATAAATAAATAAATAAATTATACTGTCTGATTACATACCTGTAGTGAGTAACTGATTTAAACCCAGTTATTGTATCGTTGCCGTAATACATCTAAAGAATCTGAATAAATCAAGCTGGCTGTAGGATATGTGATTTCTATATGTCCGGCTGTATGACTTCAGTTTGGTTTCATGAGTGGAGGCCGAAAAAACATCTCCGCAATCATTCACATTCGTCGATTTATCTGTTTGATTGATGTGTCAAGCCGTACAAATTGATGTACTTACCCTACTTAATGGGTGGAGGAAACACGAGTGACTAAGTGGTCTAATAAGTAAACCCCAGCGAATTAAGGCCCTCAAATTAATCCAGTCATCCAGTGTAGCCGCGTATCCATTTGATAAGAGTAGAAACTATTTTTGAAATAAACTGTCAGTGCTGGGAAAAATAAGCAATTTTAAAATAAAAACTGACCAGTTTTGAAGCATTCCTGTTGGATAATTATGAAATTAAAATTTCTGAATCACCTGTGAAAAGGTGTATTCTTTATTTCAAGATTGGTAAAAATATTTTAAAAAGTAATCAGTATGTCAGAGCTGGTCCATTTTTATTCCAAAATTGGACTTTTTTACAGCAATGGTGTAGGAACCAAATATGATGTCAACCTTGAAATTAACACCATTTTTGAAATGGGAATTGGCAACTACTGAAGTACGTCCCACTTCTGAAATAAAAATTTACAAATTACGAGAGAAGTGCATTTTTATTTGAAAAATGGACAGTTTTTATTTATAAGTGGAACTTATTTCAACAAGAGTTCAGGTGAACACAATATACGCACGAACAAATACATTCGTTTGAAACATACGAACGAATACCAGCATCATTGCGATGAGTATAAACACTTACAACAATGAGTTTGGAAAGAAATGGTTTCAAAAATATGTGTATACTAACCACATTTCTCATTCTGTTACAAGGTTTTGGTGTAGGGGCACTAATTATCATGGTAGCCACGGAAGTATATACACAATTGTCCATTGTCACCTCTGTTTGTCACCTCTGTATGTATGTATCCGCCAAAAGATGAAAATGGACACATCAGCATCTGCGTATCTACGTATCACCCCAAAATTGAAACTGCGTATGGAAAATAATTGGAGTCGTAGCCCTGACATGAAATCATATATAAATTATATAAAGTACTATATGTATGATAATGGTAATCCAATTACCATGGCAACACATTGTCACCAAGAACTAAAACTGAATATGGAAACCAATTTGTAGCTGGGACATATCATCAAGTCATATCTATTAATACAGCATATACTGGGGAGAATATTGATCTGTTTACCATGGTTATCACTGAAAAGGAACACGTGTGTTGCGACTCATCGCTACATCGTTATGCAAAACAACTGGTGTTGTCGTATCTGTTTTTTAAATATATGTAAGGATAAAGGCAATTTGGCAAACGGTGAAAACTGACATGGGTGTCATGACACAATGCCTTACCTGTATCTAAGTATCCAACAAGAATTAAAACTTAATACGGTCCAGACACGAAGTTCAAACCTGTCTATAGAGTATGTAAGGGAAATAGCAATCTGGTTACCATAGCAACCATGGAAATGGACAAATGTGAGTCACGGCACCTCGTCATCGGTGTATCTACGTATCTACCAAAAATGTAAGCTGTACTAGGAAAGTAATTGGAGTTGTAGCCTGGACACGAAGTCAAATCTATTAATACAGTATATATAGAGCAAATCATGAGCCGATGGCCATGGCAACCACAGAAATTGAAAAAAGTAAGTTGCCACACATGAGCTTCCATGCTTCCACAAAAATTAAAACTGCACGTGGAAAACAATTGGAGTTGTAGACCGAACACGAAATCATATGTATTTATACATATGTGAGTCGTGACATCACCTCATCTATATCAAATTATCCACCAAGAATCAAAACTGAATATGGAAAACAATTGCAGTTGTAGCCCGGACACGAAATCAAAGGTATTTATATAGTATACATAGAGGAAATTATATCTGGTTACCAAGGCAACCGCGAAAATGGACAAATGTAAGTCGCGACACATCGTCACACCTATATATATGTATCCACTAAAAATTAAAACCGTAAGTGGAAAACAATACGAGATATAGCCCGGACACGAATAGGGACGGACGGGCGGACGAAATCGCCACACCATTCTACCACCACCATTACTGGCGAGCGTGTAAAAATTGTCAGTTCAATTAACTAGTGGCTTTTGCTGACTGATTTATTTATTGGACTGCTGCTTTGCTCCACACACTCAACAGTATTTCACTTATACCACGGCGGTCAGTATTATCGTGGGAGGAAACCGGGCACAGCCTGGAGGAAACCCATAACTAACTGCAGGCTGCTGGCAGTCCTACCCACCCACGGCCGGAGAGGAAGTCAAAATGACCTGCTCTGGGAACACAGTGGGGGTGGGCTCCTAACTCATTTTGCTACGTTAGCACGCTAACCCCTTGGTCGCGTAAGCCCGTTCACCCTGCAATGAATATATTCATGGGCTTCGCTTATATGTAATAACGATTTCCATTGCCGTGGATGAGTTGCCTTTCTGTTGCTCATCGAACAAGTGGAACAAATCCAGAGGAATTAGTGGGTATTGAATATCAACGACCACAAGATTCATTTTATATACAAAGAAAAATTTATTTCGAATTCACGATAACAAGCCAAATACATCGCCTCAACAAATGAAATAACGAAGGCTGACGTCGCTGTAGGCTGCATCGTCCGAACTATCCAGAATACGAACGCCTGTAGAGCCTACTTCTCTGACGTGTTTTAATTTTGTTCGCCAGTAACAAACGTTTGTATTTAACAATGTTACAGATGGACTTGTTAAAATATCAGGAGTTGCACAGTTCGTCCGAAAAAAAATTTAAACAAAAATCGCACTGACATGTATAGGCAGGTTACAAGTATTTTGGAAGCTGTGACTTCATACATATAATACATTCTCTTCGGAAAATAGACTGACACAGAAAAGATTTTAGTCACTATTTTCTTTCTAGCCCAGAATCACAAAAATTACACACAGCACCCCACTTCTTCCCTGCCTAATGTTCTTGTATTTGACAGGGACAGGCTGACGTGGAAGTGAAATCGAAATTAAACTGGGTTTGAAAGAATTTAGTGGCTATTATTTAAAAATCATCACATTTATGAATGTACTCTTTTTAAGACAAGGCGTAAATAGCCGGACATTAGTACATACCAAAAAAAAAAAAAAAAGAAAGCGAAAAAAAAAAAAAGCGAAAAACAGTGCATTTATTATATAAGCATTGGAGCTATTCGTTCAGAATGACCGAATATATAAAAAACTGGAAGAGCAATGCCTCTGGATTCGGCCGAGTCCATGTATGGAATAAAGGGGTGAAAGTAAGCTTGTTGTGAACCTAAGGCATATCGACCATTACCACTTCTGGTTACATAACTCGATTAGTTGAATGCATCTTCCACTTTGTCTCCAGAGCTTGCGCAAAATTCACTTAGCTGATGAAATATGAGAGATGAAAAATGATACACAAGTTACAAGAACCCAAAAAATAAAACGAATGACAAACTCATAATTGACAAGACATATATTACACGACTCTATGCTTATTTCACGATTCACGTGATAAAGATATAGAAATAAGTTATATCTACATGGTGTTTTTTCTACTCAATACTAGTGAAAACCTGAGTGTCCATTGAGTGAGAGAAAACAAAAGAAAAAAAAAAGCTATATACCTGACTGATTTTTTTTCTTAGTCTAGGTTTTGTCTGCAGAAAACTTATATTGTGGCTGCTATTGCATTTTGAGCCGAGTTGAATATTTCTTTACCAAATTATATTAATGGTTGGGAAACCTTCCGACGACCTGCAAATTAATGCCAGCCTTTACCAGTGTAGAGGAACACTTCAAAGTGATGCCAGCGTTTTACAATGTAAGCCTATGGTAAGACATCAAAGTACTGCCAACACTTCGCACGATTAGGTTATAGGCTACAAAGTATTGCCTGAATTTTACACTCTACGGCAACATTTCAAAGCAAGGCATTTGTTTTACCTTGCATGGTAACACTACAAAGTAATTCTTGCTTTTTAGACATTGTTTGATAACACTTTAGGCTTCACGGTAGAATTACAAAATTATGCTGGCATTTCACACTGTGTGATAATGAATCTATATACCAATACATATTATAGGTTGAAGAGTTATCGAACGACCCCAAAACTGGAACCAAATGATGGAATAAATTACTTTATATATAAATATTGATTTTAAAACTCAGGTGAATGCTGAGAAATAATATTACTTTGGCAGTGTATACATATAGTGAATAGTGACCTACTACACATATAGAAATATACAAGACAATACCATAGGTAACATAACATACACTCGATAGGTCAACAATGCTTTAGTAAAGTATTATGCGAGCGAAAATATAGAGTTGGTATACACAGTAGGCCTGTACATTACACGTGTGAGACACACAGAAATACACATAAAACACATACACATTAACATACAATATACACTTGATGAGGGATTTTCGTACACAACCATTCATGTATCACTATAGAGCATGGTATATTTAATTTGTCACGCCACCACTTCAGTATTTATGTTCTGCATTTCCTCAGATTTTTCTATGACCTTTGAATATTCTACAGATATTACAATTAAAATTAACATAATTTTTTTATATTATATTTTTTTTCCTGTTTGAGCACGAAATAAAACTCTCCGTGATCCTGACAATGCGATGAATCTATAACCGAAAACTCTCAAATTCTCCGAAAAATTCAAACTAGAGACTAGCTAAAAAAGAGGGGATTGAGGATACACCTTTTTTTCCTTAAACCGAAGCTCTTTTGATAAGCTCATTAGGGTTTAACCACTTAAATTCAAGTTATAAGTAAGCTTGTTTTTGATTACAATTTGTGCTGTGCAGCTATATCTAGCTTAGAAAATATGCGCATGCTGAGTTTCTCGAAAAGCTGTTACCCTAAAAAAAACTATTAAATCCGTTGAAGAACAACGGATTGTTTTTCCGTCGATCTAACAGATTAACCCATTCCTGATAACGAATTAATTCGTTCATGATAACGTAATCAGGAAGGAATTAATCCGTTGGATCAACGGAAAAGCATTCCATAATCCGAAGATTTTTTTTGAGGGTAGTGGAGTCTCCCAAACTTCGCGTGAAACTCTCCCCTCACAGGGGGAGACGAATATATCGTCCATATAACTCTGGTGTAACTTTGGAAGTCTTTGAGAAACCGGTAGCGCCTTGAAATTTCATCGTCTTTATACATAACTGGTTAAGGTGCAAAAAGTAGGTGCAAAAATCTAGGTGCTTAACATATTACATCCTTGAAGAGGTTACAATTGATCACCTCGTCCATAAGTCTGAATATCTGACGTTCTACAACAACAACAAAAAAGAAACTGGGCCATATCAAAACAGACAAATTCATACCCTGACTTATCAGTTGGGAACTCATCCAGTCTGAACGGCAGTAGATCGTTTGCAACACTGTTATGACCGATTGATTGAGGGTAGAGGTTCCTTTTGGCGTTTCTCTTCAATTTGACAATTCAGCTATACAGTATTTAAGAAAATACCACGCTTTCTGCTAAAAATATCTCCCTAAATAAATAAATAAATAAAGCCTGCGCGATACAACCGTACAGGCCTTTATACAAATGCAATATCATTTTGATGTAATCTCATATCGGTAAGTTCTGAGTATGAAAACGGTCTTTCATACAATATACATACACTGTAGCGGAGATTCAGAGAATAAAAAATCTGCTGATTAAATGAAAAATGCAGACTATATAACTTTAGCATATACTTTCATACTCCTTTAAAATCACACGTACTCGCTGCAATGTATTTAGAATTTTGGCCTCCACATGCTCTAAGGTGCTCTGGCTTGCAGAGTATACCAGCAAGAATATACGCATATGCCGTTAGCAATAACGGGTCTGCTCTTCTAAGACGAATATAAATATAAAGTACAAATTAAGCTTATCAGGCTTCCATTTGGCACTACTTTGTTGAGCTGAGGGAAGGTTGAGCAGATGATGCATTGTTCCAACCTTGTTTTGTATCGACTAATATCATTGGATGCACACAAAACATAGCCTTCTACTGGCTTAACGCGCAACGAATCAACTGTCGTCTTTCATCTTTGTATAAAATTTAACTGTCAACATAGCGCTCTTCAAACAATCAGCTCATCGCAAGGGAAAGGTAATCTTTCCTTCTGATGTATACTGATCGCAAGTTTGAATTTAACTTTCTACATAGTGGAGCAAAATTAGCAACAGGACGTGACCGTTACTGATAATTTTTTTTTTTTATTTGAAGGATCGAAGCATTATCACATAAAAGGGACTATGTTTTTGACCGGGACCCTGGGCGGATGGATATACAACGTGTATGTGTTATGGTGAGGTTGACGTTGCGAGGAGGTTTTTTCTGAGGTTGTAGTTAATGCTGAAAATCGCTCAGGAGTGAAATAACGCTGAAAGTCACTGGGGAGGTAATAGTGCTTGAAATTCGCTTCGTGCGAAAAATGTGAAATTCACCATTGAAGGGCGGAAAGATATATGGGGGAAGTGGAAACTTTCACACCCACTCTTAAATACAGCCATGGTAACTTCATACATGTATATTCATAAGGGCAACGTTTTCTACACAAATGACTTACATCACCACATGGTATGCCAGAATAAAATTTTAAATGAAATAATGTTCCGAGAACCCTGAAAAATGTTTCATCATTTTGTGGGATAAATACGAAAAAAATTAAACTCATTTCAAAATTTCCACAGGCTTCCACACACACTCAACTTTTTTTTTTAAATCAATACCTTTGCAATAGTGCATACTAAAATACATACTCTGAATCGTCAAGGAGTTATTATCATGCAGCTAAACGCACAGTATATATATATATATTATATGTGGTATAAAACACAAAGGTAAAAAACAAAAATTTTGTATCAAATTGAACAATAATTTGGTCTCGTGAACAACTTAGTGATAAAATTGATGATGGCGATAAACTCAGGCTAAGTGAAGTCATTGGTCAAATTATCTGCTTGCATGAGCTATTCGTGCCACCCTTTCAATGCATAAATGACTTCTGACAACCAATCACAACTAAGATGACAATGATCTTGAATAAATTAAACATCTACTTTGTTTTCGTTCTTCCGATTGGTGCTGAGCAATTTTGACGTTTCGCCTACAGATCACGTGATAATACATAGTGTTGTCACTTATGGAATCCGAGGATTCACTTCACTCTGAAAATCTGTCCTCAAATTCAAAACAGGATCATTTTTATGCCTTAGGTACCATGTTTTCTTTTTCAAAATATACAATCTAGCACTTAAAAAATGTACACGAGCTTATGCATAACATCCCACGAACATTACAACAAGGCCGCATTTGTAAAAAATTTTCAAGCTTCAATACCCTGCACTTACAATAAAATTTCTGGTGTTGGCATGCATTCAATTCACAAACAATTACTTTCAGACACCAGCGCAAAGGCTTCTGTACCTTCAAAATATTTTAACCTTTCAATTCAAATACATTTTGTCTCGGGTCGTCGGCCTACATTACATTGCCTTTTTGATCATTAAGTGGGGAATCCTTCATTAATGACCAGTCCATAGGAGAATGGAGGTCAGGAGTAGTAACACAACAGCAGAAGATGTGATTCGGTTCCCAGAATGCCCCGCGGCATTGCTGAGACTGGAGGAGAACATCGGCTCGGCGGAATTCACCTCGGCGTTTTCACAACGCATGAATTTTATGGACGACTTCTTGGGGTCTATGTGCTTCACTGCCATGACGTTGTCGTTAAATTCCCAGTAAAACTGATCTTGGAAAAAGTAGGTCTTTCCTGAAAGAAAAGAGAGGAAAATGATTACATGATGTCCCGGAACGGCTGATTAAAAGAAAGGCATTTATCTATCTGCATTTATTTATTTATTAATTAGACTGATGTTCTACGCTGTGCTCAAGAATATTTCAATTACACGACGACGGGGAGCATTATAGTAGGAGGACACCGGGATCTACCTTCATCAAATCTAGAGTTGTCATTTTTTCGCTTGCGGATGACAACTTTCCTGCTGCTCTAATGGTCCACAGAGATTATCCATCTGATAAGTGGTCGTTCATTAATATTTCTTTATTTTTATTTATCTATTTTCCATAGCTAATGTTGTATCTTTTATTCACTTGTTTTCTCTTCATGACGCTACCAAAACATCATCTTCGGATGAGAAAAAGGGGCCTCTTTCGACATTTTCCCACATCTGATCCGACATGTTTGATATTCCATGTAATTAGCAGTATTAAAGGATTTCTTGTGCATTCAGGTTAATCAGTGCACAATGCATTTATTAATTTTGACCTCTTCTAACTCGAACCCCATAAGGCGTGAAATTCGTGTTCAGATGGACCTTCTCATGCCGACTACTGACTTACCATCCCAGTACTGGAAAGCGGCGTGGACCGGAAGCTTCACTCCTTTCCACGTGCTCATGTCACGTGGGTAGTCGAACTCCGCCACGTTCTTGTTGTCCAGCTTCCAGTACATGTCTCCGCTGATCAGGTACGTGCGCTTGTTGAAGGACCACACGAACACAGCGTCTATCTTCTTCACGTCGCTGGGCAAGCCGAACTCTGAGAGTGGTCTCCCTTGTTTTGGGAACCCGTTCACCAGAGAGTTCGCCTCGAACTTCCAGTACCGGTCACCTGGAGGTGCAATATGCATAAAGAAATAAATGAACGAGTGAATATATATCATATGGATCGCGATTTGTAGCAGAGGTCTAGTGTCATATAAATACGATCAGGACCTTGATTCCGCCGTGTAAAGTTAGCTATTATACAGATGAAACTCAAGAAAATGGTGCCATATTTTTGTCACCTCAAACAGTCTTGTCCTACTCCTGAATTTCACAAAGAACTTTAAGCTATTATACAAGCGAAAAAGGAGCCAAGTTGACTGGTTTACGGCGACGATATGAGACCCAAGGTTAAAACTTCGGTATCCATCGGCCATTATTATATCCGTCGCAAACATCGACCAACCAGTCCTACTTAGACGATTTCGATTAACAACAAATTACTCTCTATAGTGTGCATTTCGCGACCTTTTCTCGAAAACTAACCCTTGGAATATCAGTATGACTTATTCACCATCAGTATTTCGCTCAGTCTCACCTATAAAGAAGATGATCTTTCCTGTTTTGGGATCTTCGTACAGAGCGTCCACGTGGTCGATATCAGTGGGTAGATCGTGCCAGAACTGATGGATCTGTACCGGCGATCCGTGGATCACGCCTTCCTTGTTCAGGCGCCAGAACCACTGCAACAGACAACAAGAACATTCCGTTATGTCAACATGCACTGTTCCAAAGAATACTTGCTCGAGATAAAAGGTAACATACATAGTAAAGCCTAGGCTTATTCTTAGGCAAATAGAAGTGTCTTGATACTGTTAGGAGAACACAGAATATGCTAAGAGGACGTATATTCTTGTCCCTATATACAGATATCGGCCTACGGTCGTCGCCATTACTTTTAGGAGTAGAAGATAGGGGACCTCATTGGTGAACCATTGCTATAGTTATGAAGTACGAAGTCCTTATTTCTGGAAATAAACTTTGCAACACCAACTGAAAGATTTCGACATGATATCAGCAAACACCAAAAATCTCCTAATTAAGAGAAACTATTCCTTATTATCAGTTCTACTGTGCTTGTTGACCAAAGTTCGGCTTCAGCCAATGAAAAATCTAAAAAGGTGCCACCTTATTTGTCAAGAGTATAAGACGATGGAAAACTGTTGCGTTGGCTCATTGTTACAGCTTCAAAATGTCTCTTTTTGGCAGTTTTCAGGATAGAGTGATTATCTGTAATCAGATGAACAAGAACTTACCCGTTGTCGAAAGATGTACACCTCTTGGCGTATGATAGCAACAGCGTCGTATGGCATGGTACATGGATTCGGAATTGACCCCTCTGGATCAATGGAGCGAGGTGTGCCGGTAGGTGGCGTACTGCTCGGCTCATCCGGGGATCTGGTCGGTATCTGAGGTAGGCCTGGTGTGAAGTTGTCGTCTGGTTGGGGACGGCGACCACCTGTTGTGATAAATAGAATAAAATTGAAGAAAACACTGATTTTAGTCTTTATTGAATAATTATTGATCGGAAAAACAGATTCTGTTTGGGGCTCACTTAGAAGGTTTTGTTCCCCGGTTTTCGACAGTTCGGGGACAATACTGAACTTGTCAAAATGCTACCTGTGTGTGGGCATTACGGTAAATGCTTGCACGTATGAAAAATGTCAGATGGTGGATATCAGGATAGTTCTTATCAGCCATTAATTACTATGGTACACCTTATCTTGCTACTGATAGAAAACAACTTACCATACAAAGTTTGGATACCAGCAATGTCGTCATAAGGCAACTCAAACGTTTCCTGGTAGCCTTGATACCATGGATACATGAGCGCTCCCTGTACGTTGCTATGGGCGAGGCCGAGGGCGTGGCCAAACTCGTGGGCGGCAACCATAAAAAGGTCAATACCTACAATATGTCAAAAAAAAAAAAAACATTTAGAAAAGGAAGAAATGCTCAACATTTTAACTGAAAGCTGCAGGTAAGCCTCTATAACCATGAAAGCAGTTTTAAAATAAGAATGCAACACATTATCATCGATTTAACCCCTCGCGACAAAGGGAAAGCTGAAATTTACCTTTAGCACAAAGGACACATGTGATATGTTTGGCATGCAAGTGCTCTTGTCATATCGTGTTATTTTAGTGCGCGAAGGTAACACCTGTACAGAAATTCAGCATATATAGTTTCCCTAACGTAATTTCTTCACACGCACGAAGTAGAGAACCAAACGTTTAAACAAAACAAGTTTGTTACGCGTCATTTTTCAACAGTTTTTCAAAAGTCATAAATATCACGGCGACACACTATCCCGGGTGCGCTCTACCTCACGAAAACATCCTTAATGCAATGCAGGGAGCAGTGAAGTTAAAATCTGATGGCGTCTAACAAGAAAATGCTATTTTTGAAATTAAAATCTGATGGCATCTAACAAGAAAATGCAATTTTTGTTTTTGAAACAATGGCAGCTTTCAAATATCGTGACTTCCATGAAGAGGTTTTGAATCCTGAATGAATTGCGATGATTTTTTTCTCCTTCTGACCATTGCACACATCCGCTGAGTTTTCCGCTGAGTCAGACACGTCGTAACTCGACAACTGGTCCAACAGTTTTCATTTTTTGTCCACACTTTCCAATAAGCACGAGAAGTACAGTGTTCAGCAAAATTTCCAGAGAAACGTTGTCGATGAATTAAATCTGTTTTGTCATAAATCTTAAAATTCCACTATACATCCATCGAGAAGCACTCCTTATTGTCTATGCACAATGCTTCAGGTATTAACACTCTACACACTATACATAAACTCCCACTTATTACACGACACTGAATATACATGTTCACTATCTTCCATCTAATAACATTACAAACGCTTTACTCCTGGTATTTGTACCGGTATTATACACTATACTGCACGTTCCGTGGATCATGTCGCTACCAAAGTTAGAACCCGAAAATCTATTTCTGGCGATAAACGGGATAACTTCGCTTTGACATTTTGTTTAAGTTGCTGAAGTACAGTGCTCGTCATTTATTACAACACACCCTACAATCACCCAGCCCCTTCCTTCAGTTTCCACATGCCGCTGAGTCACCAAAACACGGGCTGAAGACTTAAAATAGAAGTTCATCTCTAGTCGTCTCTGTAACTAGAATAGGATAGAATATACGATTCGTTTCCCCTTGTCCGACATGTATAGTTCAAACCTTCCTTTAACATAATTGTGTTTCTCGCTAGAAAATGGGCCTGGATTTAACGGGAGATCATGCCGTTTTATCTGAACCTTTGCGCACGGAGGGTTTCTCGGCTTGGAATACATCTTAGTGTAAAACTTGTATATATTTTTGAAGAAGTCCATGTGTAAGATTCCTCCCAGATTAGTACTTCTTACCCCCTGGCTATTTAGTACAGAGAAAATAAGGGCAGTTTTCACACATATAGCTGGATAAACTTTGCTGGTTCTATAAACATCTGATCCCAATTAAACCGGGAACTGTAAAACTGCTAGTGTAAAGAGAACACAAATGGAAGTGACGACAGAAGGCACAATGGCGACTATCTGCAATCCGAGAGATGAATGACTAACCCATCACCCAAAAGTCAACCGACTTGACGCGGAGTCAGTGAATCTACCCTCAAGGTCAGCCAGGTCTCCTCAAGGTCATTCGAGATAAAGGAGGCTTGCGACAAAGTGATGCTAAGTCCTTCTAGTGATACCATAGGGTGTGGTTGAAACTGCAGAATTTTAACTATTTTACGGCGTTTAAACAGCTTTCATTTTGACGCCTTGCTCGTCGTATAACTGTCGACCTGAATAAACAGAATTGTGTACAAATGAGTCTAAATAAAGGCCTTTGTGTTCAGAGACTCACTGCACATTTTCACTGGAGAGACCATAATGAGTTAACCCAGGCTGAGGAATATAGAGCTTTTATTTTCTTACAGGTTCGCTCAAGGTTCTATGATGGGAAATCGCTAATATAAACTGGGAGAGTTTAACACACTCTTCCCGAACCAACAACGGAAGCCCTTTCACTACAAGATTACCGTTTCACGCAGAGTAAAGCCAGAAACACAGATAGCTTTGGTTGGTTACCTTCCTGAGAGTTGACAGTCCAGTGCTCATCTTCATCAAAATGTGTGTCTCCGCCACGTTGTTCACCTGGGAAGAATGCGTGTGCCAAGACTTTGCCTGGAAAAGAAAGATAGAACAATTGTTTGACTAAAACAATTTTTGTCAGTTTTTATATTCAAGGGATCGACAATGCTAGAAATTAAAAGTAATACCATTATAAAATGAGACATGCAATGTACCTAAGATGTATTAATCATAATACGGAAATGTACTACAACCCAATAAATTAGAACAATATATGACGAAATACATTTGATAGATAATGATATTCATAATTATAATATGTTGTTTCCAGATTGAATTTGTATACTTCAGAGGAAACAACAAAAATAACAAATGTCTTCAGAATTGAGGAAGGAAAACAAAAATCAAGGTCTACGGTTACAAATGATGATCTGTACCTTGTCCATCAAAGGGGTAGCCATCTTCGTGATACCTGCTGGCGAACATGATCATGATGTCGGCCTCGCCGGAGATCTTCTCCTCGAACTCCAGCAAAGTTTTCTTCTGCCACACATAGAGGGCGTTGTAAATTGCAGTACGAGTCTTTGATATTGACAGATCCGGGCTGTAGTTCAGAATGCTGAAACATAAGAATGGAGAGGAATGATATCAAGACAACTGCCGTAAATATTCAATCGCTGATTTATTCTGACTGGGTTACAGACAGATGTAGGCATAATTGTCTCTCAGCATAGAAAAGTTATTTAAGAAGATCAAAGCAAAGCACAATGAAAACAAATTAACCATAACGCGGAAATATCGCCCATGAAAAAGTTTGTACCGAAGATACAAAGGCATTTGAACTGACAAGGTATAGGCTATACTTCTAAAGGTAACCTATACCTCCAAAACACCTTTAAGGGGCTAGTGCTAAAGTAGGAGCCCTCGACAAAATGGACTGATTGACTGACTGACTGCGCCAGCTGTATCTCAAACTCGATGTCAGAAAATGCAATTCCATTTGTCTTTGTTATGATGTTAGATAAACTGCGTCATAAAACAACTGGTGAGTATGCATGAATGTTACTTAATAAAATCGGGTAATATTATTCATGCCCTGTTCCGCCACAGATCGCGTAAACAACTTCGAAACATCGGGAAATACAAAATGTAAAGCAAAATATATGTCCACTTCCTCGGTGTCTTGCAGCTCTTATATCACAATATAATTGACCCGACTCACACGAGCACTAAACAAACACTCAACTGAAGAGAAAAAAGGGAGACAGTTACGAGGGGTAAAACGACGTTCAAAATAGCTGCTAATGTACAGTTAACGGGTTTTCACACGAACTACGGGAGAAACGCGCCGTCGGGAAACTGGGCAAATGGAGTTTTCTTCGCTCAAAAAATCTGGAGAGAAATATGCTCGGCGTCATCTGATAACGTTGTGAAGATGGATTAAGGCTGTTTGTGGGACAGTCCGCTGGGAATTGCGACAGCTCTCGAAGATCTGCTCGAAGACGAGACAGAAGCAGAATTGTGCACGGAGGGGGGAATGGGGAGACGGGGCCTTGGGGGAGGAGGAAGGTCAGATGTGATTAGACACACAATGGATAGGTGTTTATCAAGATAAATCACAAAGACACCAGCGGCTTACAGAAACAATGACAGGAAGCGATGCAAGGTTCCACTGTGATACTACCAGGATACAAGGTACCGTTCCAATGAGCATGATACAGTAGTACTACTAGGATGCAATGCACCGTTCCAGTATACATGATACAGTAGTATTAGCTAGGAAGCAATGCACCGTTCCAATGTGCATGATACAGTAGTATTACTAGGATGCAATACACCGTTCCAGTATACATAATACAATAGTATTAGCTAGGAAGCAATGCACCGTTCCAATATGCATGATACAGTAGTACTACTAGGATGCAATGCACCGTTCCAATGTGCATGATACAGTAGTACTACTAGGATGCAATGCACCGTTCCAATGTGCATAATACAGTAGTACTACTAGGATGCAATGCACCGCCCCAATGTGCATGATATGGAAGCAATACTAGGGTGCGATGCCACGTTCCACTGTGATACCACCAGGATTCGATGCGCTGTTCTAAAGTACATGATACAGTAGCACTACTAGGATGCGATGCACCGTTCCAATGTGCATGATACGGTATAGCAATACTAGGGTGCGATGCCAGGTTCCACTGTGATACCACCAGGATTCGATGCGCCGTTCTAAAGTACATGATACAGTAGCACTACCAGGATGCGATGCACCGTTCCAGTGTGCATGATACGGTATAGCAATACTAGGGTGCGATGCCAGGTTCCACTGTGATACCACCAGGATTCGATGCGCCGTTCTAAAGTGCACGATACAGTAGCACTACCAGGATGCGATGCAAGGTTTCACTGTGATACCACCAGGATGCGATGCACCGTTCGAATGAGCATCACATACACTACGGTAGCACTACTAGGATACGATGCATTCGGAAATAAAATGCAACCAGTTTTAAGCCAAGAAAATGGACCAAATTAAAACCCTCGGCGCTGTGCCTCCCGTTTTGAGACATCTCTTTAAATTATGGGTTATATTATGGATATTGACAAACAGACAGATTCGTAATAAGGCGAACAAAACGTTGACAGTTCGCCGATTTCCAGGGGTCAAACACAGCCGATATAAAGCCATGGCTGAAATGATACATTTAACATTTAATGCATTACAACGAAGTCGATGCCAACGAAGAAAATATTCTAGCCCAGTTATAATGTTGACAAGGAAAAACAAAAAGAAAAAAAAATGGTTTTGCTGCCATGAAGCTAACTTAGCCAGCTTTTCTTATCACATGAAGCAAAAATGTAAACAGTTTAAAAACTCTACTGCGGAGAAGAACGAATGTGGAAGCGTGTGTTGAAAACCTGACATTGTGTTTTCTCCTGCCGAACACGGACTTTTCCATGGCCGAGGATCAGGAATGGCAGCTCGGAGAATGAGTCATTTTTGTAGCATTCAGCTGGGATTAGTTCATATTTTCATAAGCGGTTGGCACGTCGATTATTTCGAGAGGGCAACTCGGCCTAGAATTTGTAATTGGATGTAATAGCTTTAGCAGGCAATTTGTTTTAGGTGGCCAGATTCACGACCCTATTGGCACTACTATTCGAGTTCATCCCTCTCTGTCAGTCATAGGAGCTGAATGATGGGACTTTGTACGCCAGAGTTCTCAGCCTCTCAGGACTTGTGCTGTGCTGCGATGAGCAGAGCAAAATGAGCACTGACTCTGCCAGAAAACATGACTACGAGGATTAGTCGCACTTGACATGCGCGCTAGCTCTATCATCCGGAGCACGTGCAGAAATTCCCGCCATCTCGTCCCAGAAACCTACAGGCCTAGGTGCAAATGGTTGGCGTAAATATATTACCCGTGGAAAAACTGCCTGACGAAAACGAGTGTCTAAATGCTTCCAGACATTGCACACACAGCCGTATGCTACATGGACAAACCCGGATGCCTGTAGAATTTGTCACTTGTCAAAATTGCTTTTGAAATCTATAGGTTATGCCTGTAGAAATCTCCGAACAAAAAACGTATCCTGCACGCCTTGTTTCCGGTTCCCTCAAAGCCGGCAAACAGTAACTTGGAAGGTAGGTAAACTGATTCGCCAAAATATTTAGTTAATGATAATTTGGGTTGAATTAAAATGTGTCACTTATTAACAAGAAATGTCAATGTGAAAACACATGTGATAATATCTGGTAATATACTCTAATTAACTTTACACCTGAATACCAACTACCTCAAATATGTACAACCCATTTTCCCGCTCTGACATTCCATCTAGTACTGATTCAGCCCGTTGTGTTGTAATACTTAAATACACGTGTGGCTTATGTTTTTTAACATCCACCACAAGACGAAATTAACTCCGAGCAACGCTGTTTTGGGGCAGCGTATCGATGTAAAGTGCATGAGCATAAGACCTCGACGGGCGGGGGGGGGGGGGGGGGGGAAGGGAGGGGGGAAAGGTTTCCTTCAGCACCCCGGAGAAAGGTTGCGATGACCCTCTTCAGGGCCAGGCTGTATTGGCGAGGGTGGGGGACATAACCAGAAGAAAGCAGGGTGGCAGTGGGGTATGAGAGACATAGGGCTTAGGGAGGAACTGGAGACGGTACTGGTTCTAAATCGGAACATGGCGCATGTTGTGGATGTTTTTTTCTCGCAAACTCATAAAGGTCACTTGCGAGGATGCGGCGAGAGAAATCTAGAGCGGATCAGTGAGTTACAGGGGTTACATTTACAAGAGACGGGGGAATTAGGTAAGGCGTGGAGGATAATAGGTAAGGGATGGAAAAGGAGATGCTGAGCGGGCAGAAAACGGCGTCCACCTACATCGTGCATGGATTCTGTAACAGAATTAGCGGAGCCCAATGCGGAGAGTCTTCACACTGTGTGTTTTACACTAAATAAATAATAATTTATCTCTGGACTTCAGACGTCCCAGTCGTAGCTATACTCCTACATATTTGCATGTTTGGAAATTACCATCAAAGATAGATGAAGACAAAAATCCATTTCCAGAGGTATAAACAAGAACTTCAGTACAAGGCCTACTTGTGTATTACTCAATGTTATGGGGCTTGAAACTTGATCACATTTTAAATCCATTACCAATGGTTTGTATTTTGCCCCTAAATAAGCTCTCAGTGACTAAATCGTGTCTCTTCAGTAACAAATGAATCCCTTGCCTTTGAATAACTGTGTGCAGTTTTGGATGCGCTTATGGACTAAGAATTCCGCAAAAATAAAAACCAGGGGCCCGTCTCACGAAAAAATCTATCGTACGCCCACGGCAATATATTGTGAAGAGATACGCCACAGTGGTAAATGTGCTTGACGTAGCGTTGTGACCATTCTGTATAACGGGTCCCACTGGCCCGTCGAAGTTAACGGCAGTTGTTACACGAGTCTAAACTGTGTTCAGCGCTTGGCTGAGGCTGGACGAGAGACACCGGACAGCCTTTCTCTCTGTCCAACACGCGCTTCACTAACCGGGTCTCTCGCGCTTCGCCGAACCTCTCTTGCTGAACAAGCCAATCGATGAAGACCTGGGTGCTATTAAATTAGATCTGATCAACTCGATTAGTGTAAAAACCAACGATTTGCTTCATTCGATTGCTCAGAGGCAGTGGAACACGTTCCGGGGCTGAGGCCAAACAAACCCCTTTGCACAGCCAATTGCCGGCCACAATGGCGCTTGGAAACTTCTCCCACACTTAAGGAAATTAGCCTGAAATACTTTCACGGTTGTCTTCTGTCAAAAATTGAAACTGATACTGGAACGAGTGATTAGCTTGGCTGAGGATCAATTCTTATGCTCTTTGGAAGACGGAGAGCCTCTCGATAGTCCACCATATCCATTCTGTGAAGCATGATCCTTCCCCGCGTCAAGCGTGCTTCCAGTTCATTCCAGAAAGTATCTACATCGGTTCCGGCAGGGAACTTTAGGTTTCACCGTTTCAACATTTACTTAAGGTGTCGGGGAAAAGTCTGGGCAGAGGCGTGAGTCTCATTAGTTAAAGCGATGTGGGAAAATTCTGCCCAAAGGTTATGAATGTATTGGAAGGGACGGGGCGGGGAGAGATTCAGCAGGATGTATGGATGGAGTTTGCTTACGCACCAAACTCATTCATGTTTCATGCTGCTCGAGTTTCTCTATGACCAATTCAGATTTCTTGACAGTATCTCTTTAATATTCGAAATGTATTCCAGTAAAATCTCTTTTATGTTCAACTGAAACATTTTTACGACAAACTCGACTCCAGTAAAATGTCTTTTACGTTCAACCGGAAAAGGCTTATACCGGTAACACAACACAACAAAACAAAAACAGAAAACAAAACAGATCTCGTTGAAATGCACGAGAAATAAACAACCCATCAATACAGGTTTACTTACGTCAAATACCTATTCTAAATTCCTTCCCTGGAGATCGGTTATGAACGTAGAAAAACATACCGACAAAGGTTCGAAGCATTGTTCATAATATTTGGTGCTGTGGAACGTAGTTTATCTCTTATTAGACTTCCATATATTTTGTGTTCATTATTAGAACAAGAAATCATTCCACCGTGGCAGTTCAGGGTATTATAAGACAGAGCTCATAATATCAACACATGAAATTGTTACGTGTAAAATTGCCAGTATGACCCTGTTTCAATCCACCAGACCCTTTCTTCGCTTTACAGGCATCCACTCCCTGAGTGCAAGTCATCAAACCACAAACTATCAAACTACTTGGTCTGGTCAGAATTTTACGAAATATTCAAAAAGACTGAAGTTCAGTACAAAGGTGACGTGGTGGTTTCTGAGTGGGCGATCTGTCAGAGTGTTTTAGTTGACTGTCTGGAATAGTCTTATCTAAGGAGCGAAACAGTGAAACGAGAGGAGAGACATGCGGGAATCGCAGAATATGACACGCAGGGCACCAGCTCTGAAGTTTCATAAACATTGCTTTTGTCTGGTTTCCCAAGCTTAGCTTCACAGTCCACGTAATTGTCCACTGGGTTGGTATCGAAAAACAGACTGTTATATTTAACGACATCTCGGCATGTGTTGTGGATGGCTCAGCCGGCACAGGAAACAACAGCTGGAATTAATATGCTCACAGCGTCCAACTCTTTACAGGCTGAAATAAATCTCTACAGCTACAAAAGCAGACTTCTTTTTTTTATGTCTGGAAAAGTGTTGCTGGTGAAAATTATTAATCATTTACACTTTTTGAAGGTTCTAAATTTTTGAAAAGAATGTATAGAGCTGGTTGATGTATTCAAGCTACAGTATGCGATGACCGCTTGCTTTCTTCAAAATATCCATTGGGTTCTCTGTGCACCACTAACTTCAGGAATGTCCCACGGATTAATTCACACCGTTTTGGGAGGCTTTTGGGTAGGGGCAAAGAACACATTCAAAAACAAAGTCGTGCTATACAGGACATTCTAAGTTCTAACTCAAACGCGTAAAAACTACTGATACTTTTAAAATCTTACACACGAATGTTCAAATACAAACAGAGACCTTCAAAAACATCAGGATGCTGAAGCCCAACAACATATTTCTGGTATACAGAAACTCATATACAATCCTCAATTTTTGTCATTTCTTCTACATGCCCTGTTTATGGGTTTATTTTCTCATTTTTCCATTATTCCTATTGCCCTGACTGACATCGTATCTTTCCAAAACCTATTGCATGACATGAGTCCGCAAATCGGTTACCATCCGGTCGTCTTTAGCTGTGTCTATCCTCTGCTGGACCGATTATACCACTCCAAGTGGAACAGCAGCTAATGAAAGACTCTTCAGTCGATGTTGAGGAAATAATACAATAACCGTTTAGGGATTATTCTTTGCCAACTCCCCAAGTCTGCTCATCACGGGCTAACCGTCGCTGAAGTATGCCCTAGGAGAGAATCATGTGATTGCAAGCAAATCGGCCCACCAGTTAGTTATTACTGCCAGTCAGTCCAGGAGAGTTAACTACTGTGATTTCCTAACACTGACCGGTCATACAATAGCAAACAGGCAAATTGCATGCTGTTTGGATAGCTCTGTAATCTCGCAGACAAACTCTTGTCCAAACATTCAAATATGAAAAATGGAGCACTGGGCGCTTGTCGACCGTCCGACGCAACCATTGGTTAATTTGTCCGAATTTCGATCTCCTACGCAGAGTTAATGGCTCTAGATCACAGATTACTAGAATAGGTCTGATTGGATTCTGCCATGGAGATGGATGGCTATTGCTTGACCATCTTTGCTTAGACCGCTTCTGGCACTGACACAATGTGATTTGCTCATCGCGCGATTGGAAACAGTTGTCTGTTTGCCTTTGATGTATAACAGGCGGACGTCTCTGATGTACTGGCTATCTAGTCAATTTAGGTTCGCCCCCCAAAAAAGTTTGCGCTAGCCTTCATATAACAGCCCTCCTTAAATCAACTCCCATTTACCGCCACGTCAAAGAGATCGTTTCAACTTCTGCCAGCCGAATTTCCACATCAGATGCCTCCAATCTTTACCAAATCAAACCGTCTGCTGGCCTGGGAAAAGTAACCAGATTCTATCCCCTTACATTCCTCGCTGTTAAGAGCATAGTCATTTCTTTTCTAAGCTAAGAACTGACATTAAACCTATCAAACAATATTGTTTTGTAATTAGTCGTTACATGTATAATTCACACAAAAATTCATGTTCATTTGATTTCTCTTTTCATCGATTAACGCGATATGTTAGCACTACTCTTCCAAACCAACATACACTGTCCTCCGAAATCGCAACGGTCATGGTCACGCGACTTTGTCAGGACACTTCCCTTCCTAAGTACCTAGTTCTTGTTGAGGCTTTTTATAAGTTCTGGCCAGTAGCCAGAATTCAGACTCGAGTGGAACCAGTATCCCAGCCAGTCATAAGCCAAGGACCGGGGCCACCTAGATTCTTAGATTCTCGACCTTCGGGAAGCCTTCTAAACGCTTTTCTCCCAGGAAATGATTATATGAACAAACGTGAACGGGGCCAAATTCTTGAAAAATATTAAAAAGTTTTTTTCAGCTAACGTAGAACCCGAATCCCCTTCATGTTGTTTACAGGGCGGGCAATTGTCGTATGTATAGGTAGCCTCACTTGCATCAAAATCTGTCCAGTATTTTTTAACCTTTCTGAGCGGAACCGCGCGCTTCAGAAAAGTCAAGTAACGTGCGCAAAACTTTTCTGCGTAGCCTAAAAGCCAGCAAAGTTTCATCATAATACCACGTAAAAAATACAAGGACGTTTTAAAGCTTATAACAGAAATACAGCTGGTAATATATACCAATATCTGGTACGAGATAAGAAGCGGGAACAAAGGCAGAAACAGGTAACTAACTTACAGTTTGAGAATTTATGTTCATGACAAGGCCTAGATCGTATTATTAATCGGCAAACCATCGTTTGAACGGAATGGAGCAAACTGTCCAGTCCCCAGATCTCGTGTCTGCCATTACATGTATCTATACATGGGCCACTTCTGAAATCAACAACTTCCTGTCTTCTTCACTTGTGTTTGAAATACACTTTTCAGTGGCCCATAGATACACAAACAATGTTGGCAAGTTGTTGTATGCCTACTATAAGTAATAACTAAAATGGACCAACTTTGACAAGACATACAAAAAAAAACACACCCACACAAAAACATGGCTACTTTTGTTTCAGAGATCATGGTTGACCCTTGTACCAGGTCTGAGATAGCCTTTGATCCGAGGGAATCCCACCACAATTGTTCAAAAACAAGGCACTGTTATTTTCATGCTACATCAAATATATTAAGAATAAGTCGGAAAAAAAGTGATTAATGTTTGCATTGCGAATTGGCGATTTCAAAGATAATACATCAGGTACGCCGTAAGATGAGTCCGACGATCACAGGAAGAAGTGTAAATTATCATTTTAATGCTAAACACAATAAGAGGATCAAGAACAAAAACGAAATGAAGACTATAAGGCACATGAAGTGGAGAGGTGAACAACCCCTCTACCTCCACAAAGCCAGCATTTATGTGCCTGAGTAGCCATTTCATTACTCAAGAAGCCGGACAAGAAAATTACAGTCGAAAACATCCGACATGTCATAGAAAAGCTCTTCTCTAAGACATGAGGATAAAAACTACAAACAGCGGAAGTGGACCCGGCCCATGAACGGCTTTAAGCTGCCACAACTCCGTTCCCCTGGTTTAATTGCCTTCACAGTTTCAGGATGCAGAAATTTCTTCTGCGTTTCAATGGGTGATTTATCCCCCACAACACCAGCCAGCATCAAACAGAAAGAAAGAGCACGTCTTTTTGGCACAAAAATAAAAATATAAATAAATAAAAAAAAAAAAAAACAAATAAAAAAACATAAAAACTTGTTTGTTTTCACTCGTTTTATGTTGCATATTGAAGTAAAAACATGCGCGGTGTAGTAAAGCCAAATCAATGCACCGGGCTGTAAAAATCCACTCTAGAGTGCGCATTATGGCTGTAACTCTAATTGCAAAACGAAAATCGGACTGGCGTTATTAGCTTAAACCATGGTCATCATGAAGCCCGAGCAATGGAGCCGACATCAAGGCTGTAGCCACAGATAGCATTTGAGATAACATACAAACAGATCCCGCTACAAACACTTTCTCCCCAGAGGAACAGATCGTATCATGTCAAAACGGCCTTCTCTCACTCAACTTCAGGGTCAATTTTTCGTTCAATTTCCTGGAATATCCGGAGTTTTACCGACTGGTTGGAATAAAAATTAATGGAGTTTTAATCTGAGACGGTTTGTAATTTAGACTATCGCAAACAGCCAACACCAAACCGCGTCTTCACTGACCTTGCAGCGACATCTGGTGGTTGCATGTTGTCAAGAGGGAGAGACAATTCACTACGAAATTCTAACCGAACCACCGCGGCAGATTCATCGATGGACTTCTGCCATTATTGTAGTACAATGCATTGAAAGAATGCTCACTTGTTAGTCGATAAAACGAAATTAAAATACAACTTCTTCCAAGTTTAGAAACGGTTATTTTTCTTTCATTTCATCACAAGAATTTCAGAATGTCCATTCACTACTGAGGAAGTCAAGTATTCAATTTAGAAATTACCGTTTTATTTGCCCGTGCACGACATCAATAATTTATTTTTGCATGGCTACTATTTGTCATCGAATGAAACAGCACAAATCCCACTGTTATTAAGTACAAAAAGGTTACTCGCAGTACAAACTTGTCAAGGTCATTCCTAGTACAAGTAATATATAAATCTTACTAATTTGTCATTCGTCTTACTATAAGAGTCATTCATAGTACAAGTAATGTAAAAACCTTACTAATTTAAAAACCTTACTAAAATACTGATACTACGTGTTTATGACAACATCTATACACTACATCAATTTAGTCCAGCACAGTTGTCTTCGGATTGCTGTTGTCAGAGCGTTGTTTCAAGAAGACGGTGCTTTAAACAGGTTTCATGTAGAGAGTACGAATAGTACGGGCATATGACAGGGCAGTGCATATGGTGGGGATGGGGAGGGGTGAAACTTTGAGGGGTGCGGTTCACAGCAGTCACCGGCATCCATTAATCCTCACCCGTGGTCAATCTATCAAGACAACGGACTCTGTAACCCAATTAATGAAGGATGCTGTCAAGTTCCATTAGAGGCACGGACAAATATTTACACCAGGCCAGCGCTAGAAACCCCGGTTTGCCACGATCATTTCTGACGGGTTTCCCAACCAACAGTTTGCCTCAGTCTCGAGGGGAGCCTTGCAGAACTGACGGGCTGTCAGAGCGTGTCCCGTCCCAGGGAATGTAATACTAACCACTGCCTTCACCGTCGGGGAAACTTCCTGCAAGATTGCTAAATGTATTATACTCCGCTCTTCGGACTTGAGGCCAGGTCCACTTTATGGAATTACCCCTCCGAGACCAATTGACTAAACACTAATTAACTGGTAATATAAGCTTTGTATATTATATCAACCCTCAAACGACCCAGCTGTGGGCATGAATCTAGTTACATCTTTCTCAGCCTTCCCTTTTCAGAAAAACATGCTTACACAATTTTCATTAACTATATTTACAAGTCTGTGGCCTATGCGAAGTGTTGTGTCCTAGGCTTGTGGTCGGGGACCTGCCCGAGGCGTGTAGCTTACTATGGAAGACTGGGAGAATCTCCATGAGATAACCTCACACACACCATATCTCCATATTCATAAAACTGTAACCAGATAACATGTCCTAACATTTCCATAGTTCTCCAGTTTCATAATCCCCTTTGGAGTTAAATTCTCCTTGATTTAAATCTTCCCTCCCACAGGCAACTCACCCGGGTAATCACACACAGCCGCCCAGCAGCCCTCCCCAGCTTCGCACCATAAACACCCCAGAGCGAATCCCGGCACATCGCACTGCTTTAACACAATCTAAACTTTGAGGCGAATCTATTCCTACTTAGAGACTTTGGCCTCTAATGTGTTGCCATTTTACTACGTCATTATTCTGGTTTCCATATGTTGGGAACGAGGCAGACAGTGCGTGGATTCAAAAAGTTATCAGACGGCAAACAGACTTACGGTAAGAGCTGAAATGTCACACTTTTCCTGTATCTTGTTGGCAGAACATTAATCGTTTCCTACCTTGAGATTAATTGCATAATGCTCGGCCTGCTTTTCTCATGGATCTATGTTCGTAACTCTTCGAGAACGTTTGATATACAACAGGACATCTATACAACGAAGGCTCTACGGGGGGGAGCCATCTTGAACACCAATGACATCACGTCATAAATTATTTCTCAAATTGAAAAAAATCGACAAGTTCAAAATTAATACTGCTTGCGTCAGTTGGTCATTCTTTCACAATCGCCATGAAAATATTTTACTTAGATTTCACAATAAGACAGAGCCCACATTTAAGGGGAAGGTGGCCACTCAATACACACAAGTATAGATTCGGCCATTCTCGACGTAAACCTGAAGACAGGCGAAGTGGGTCACGACTTGCACGGCTGTGCTTTAACACAGCCCTTTCATGCATTCCTTCTGACTCCAAAGGGCTAAAATTTATAGAACGGTTGAGGTATGGAGCAAGCCGATTTTATACGATTGGTTGGTATCAAATTTTTACTGCCCGGGCCAAGAAAAAAGAAAAAAAAAAAAAACAAAGCCGCCACCAAAAACAAAAAAAACTCAAAACAAATATAAAAAAAACAACTAAATGTGTAAGGTCACAGATTCTAGACAACGATCTGTAATGAAGACGGAAATGTTGCAAACGAATAAAAGAGAAATTATCAGTATGCAAACCCTGGGTTGTTACTCTGTCAACTTCTGAGTGCTTCTTACAGAGCCGAAGTTTCTGTTATGTTTGATCACTTTCTAAATGACAAGAACATTACAATGCATTCCTATATTCTGGGTTTAACTTTTTAAATGACACATCAAACACTGACAACCATAAATGACACAGTATTCAAATATTACAGGTTGACACCTGAGCAGAGGTGACTGCAGCCAATTCTGACTCAATACACATGTGGTTCACACTTGTGCATGGCGGTTTACAGCTACACGCGCTGCCCAAGATTGCTTACTTGCCATTTACATCACGTGTACCAGAGACCAAAATCTACAGACTGTGGGCACTTGTAATACAAAACTAGAACCAGTTTCAGAGGGGTGTGCAACGCTGGTGCTGTGACGTGCAATGTTATAGTTCATTCAAGTTTGCAGACGATTTAAGGTCCGTTCATTCCTCGGTGGGCACAACCACATTTACAACAAAGTGACAAAAACATGAAAAACATCAAAGGCGGTGGCATATTGACCATTGTTATCTCACACTAAACAAACCCATTGAAGTTAGACACGTATTTCTTAAAGATATCGGAAATTTCAATCCTGCTGTTAGGAGTTTTATATTGTTCTTCTTTTCACGCATTTCGTTTTTTTGTTGTTGTTTCTTCACTGAACAACTCCTGCCAGCTGCTGATAACCTCAGTTTATCTCATTTAATACATCAGGGATCAGCCAATGACTCATTAATTCAAAGCCATTTTTCACACATAAAACCTTCAGACGACATTATTAAAGTCCACAGGAAGCAACAGGGGCCTATTTGAAAAATTAAACAAAAACACCTGTTTTCCTCAGCTGAAGTGAAAAACGGCTGCTAATGGTTGCCTTAAAGTTAACACTCAACTCCTCCTACCACCCTCCGAATGTCGAGTTAATGCGAAATTATGTTGGATTTTACCAGCTCAGTAAGTCAGTGATATATAAAGCGATAAAGCGATATAAGGCAATCCGATACTTGTGGTAAAATCTTGTCCAAGCGCGAGGAGCAGCTAGAAGTCTACATTCCAGGGCAAGTGAGTCACCTTCAACTGCTGAACTCTGACCTGCGTGCTGTAGCGGTTCAGGGGATCTATGTGCGCCAGTCTAAATACTTGCGGCAGCAAAAAACCCCCCCAAACCCCAGTTTCTTAGAAACTTCATATAGAACTATATCCAATGAAGCTGGCTTCTTTCAAACATTATCGAATGGTGGCAACTGAAACTTTTTCATTTGAAAACTTTAATTCAATCACTTGTTTTTTATTTATCCGCATTGCATATCGTTTTGAGCTTAAGCATAAATTATGCTGAACGTTTATCATTAATTATATAAATTAAAAAAAAAACAAACAAAAAAGAACATAAAGAATGTGTCGAATTGATAATTTCGTCCTCTAAATTACATGATGCAATTAATACAACATCTGTTCTGATCAAAGTATATGGTAAGTTCCGTAACAATATCAGTGTTGAAAATCTTACCAAATTGAACTTTTTTCGCTTCGTGTTCTGTCACATTATTTTGTGAAACTCAGTTTTTACTTGTTATAAACATCGAAGCCAATAGTACTTATACGAGGACCTCATAACAGTGAAAGATTACTGACTCACACAACTGCCTCGCAAGGAAAAGGCAACCCCTGATTTAATTGAACCACTTAAATTTGGCCTTAATTTTAGGCTTGTGCACTAGGGACCTACTTTTTCTAAAGCTGACTTCCGGCCAATGCGATGCCAAGTGCCAGATGGTACTGTATCCCGTTGCACTTCCGGGTAACGTTTACACGCGACTTTGCATGAAGTTCGGAAATTCTAACACATTATAACACTGTGATGACACTGGGGTAAATATAATAACGCTATTGTATACACATAATGCCACGTGGATTAGAGGGGCGATTGCCCATTCAATATGGTACATATAAACATACAACACAGCCATTTACAATGAAATGAATACAGTTTCTTTGCGCTCTTCTTTGTCGTTAATGTTATTTAATTTCTAATGTAATTAAATTCTCTTAAAAATTTTAGTAGTTTTAATTTGAGATTAATTTACTTTCTTCAGAAGTAATTCGTATGTGTGGCATTGTGAACTTCTCGGCCACGCGTTAGCTTTCCAACTAATTAAACTGGTTTTAGCGAAGGGCAATATGCTTATATAGTTCCTGCATTCGCGGCTGACGCGTCCATATCAACGCGCCTGACGAACAGAAATGCAGTTAATATCATCTATGCATATCAGCTAATATCATCTCTCCATAAATGTCATCAGGCCGTGTCCGAACAGCCATATTCATCTCTGCCCCCACTCCTAAGCTCCGCCTTGCAAACTACCCCCCCCCCCACTCCCCCCTCTAAACTAAACACCGGAACCCTCATCCTGTAACACCCATTCCGGATGGCAATGGATAATGGTGTCGTTTCATTATCCCCCAAAACCAACCTAGCTATTTCAAACTCACATGCTTCAAACACGTTCCACAGTTTAGATAATTAATAGAGAGCTATGTTTGGACGGGTATTTCAGCACCCATTTTTGGTATATATATCACTGCTGTGTACACATAGAAGAAAAAGTGCCGTCAAAGGGGTACGTTTGCGTTAACTGATCGATAATGTCATGCATAGGATTATTGATGACATAGAGTGTATCTGTCTATTTTCAGTGAGTTCGGCAAAGTTCACATCAGATTAGGACGTTGTTGACGCTATACGTATATGTTTAGCCAAACTGACATCAGATTGGGTCATAATTGATGCTTTAAGTACGTTACCTGTAAGCTGGCATGAGATTGAAACATTGTTGACGCTACACCTAAGATCAGCTAAGTTGATATCAGATTATATGGCATTACTGACATTATTCATGTTACACGTAAGTTCCGTTAAACTGACATAAGATTAGGTCATTATTCATGCTAAGCTTAAGTTTAGTTAGGTTGACGCGAGTTTGTGTGACTTTATTACTGCTAAACATATAAGTTCAGCTGAGTTTGAATCTGAGTGATTACGTCGATGGTGACGTTCCTTTATACTTCCACAATAGTTACACATAATAAAAACTGTTCATGTCGTTTCCTGTTGGATTTTCATAAGGGTTCAGCCTTTTAATTCAAATAGCCAAAGCAGAATTACGCAGAACCACCGGCAAAACTTTGCACGGTTTTCCATTTCCAACAACTACATTTACTTGCAAGCTCTTGGAAGCTATCTGACATCAAATGAGCTCTATGAACGTGAAGATTCACGGGGTAACCGGACCAGATTGTATTTGAACATGAAGCAGTGTTACATGAAGCTGTGTTATTTTCAAACAATGACTGGGGCTGTCTAATAATCAGCCTCCCCGGCTTAAACCATGCATGCAGCTGGAAAACCTGTTCCGCTTTTCAACAACGATCCCGGCGGCGTTTACGCCCTGCTCTCCCGCGAGATCGAACCGTTCTGTTGTCAAAGCGATCGCAAACAACAGCCGACTAATGAGCTCCAGTGGCGATTGCTTTATGCAAATGAGGCTCGTTTCACTTTAGGGGATGTGTCACAAATGACGAGGCGTTATGGAGTGTTGAGTTGTATATCCGAGTGGGCAGACAGCACCGCGACATGCTCCGGCAACATGGATTAATTAGCATTACGGCCCAGTGAGGACGCTTAACAACACTGGAAAAAGGACCCCGATGGGCTTCCATAGAATGCCACATTATGAGGCCGAGGTGTCCAGGGAGTTCGATTCCTGATTGATCCACTTTGTGCTGTTGTTTAGCTGGCCGCCCTTTGCTGTCCGCTACCCACCCGTAAAAATACCCGGGCATGCACATTTGCTCCCTACTTAGACGATCACAAGGTAGGCCTGTTATACAGTGGACATTCCATGTGGCAAATATCAAACCTTAAGGGAATATTACATTAATTCTTGGATTCAGTTAAGTGCTCAACATATGAACCTACCAATCATGTGGTGGGGCGGTAAAGCCGAGGAGAAACCGAACGAATACAAACCGTTCTACATCTCACATGACTGACCCTGGTAATTCCTTCTCTTCACGTCATGAAAGTTTGAGATGGCCTATATGTTTAATGTTCATGAAGGAATAGCTCAGCGGTAAAATCCATAATGAAATTAATAAAGTTGTCTGAAAGTTTTCTTCGACAAGAAGAGTTCTTCTTCGACAAGTTCTTCGATATTAGATGACGTTATTTAGTCTAGAAGTAAAAATTACTTTATAACGAAATCTTGGAGAAAGGACTCACCTGGAGCCAATTTCATAAAAGTTCGTATGCATGTTTTTCTCTGTACACGTACAGTATCTGTGTAGGAGGAAAATGTCCGTACGAAGTTTTTTTGAAATTCGCCACTGTTCACTTAGAATAAACTGGCAAATAACTATTACATAGAAAGCAATTCCATGAAATATATGTGAACGTAATTATATTTATATTCCATTATAGGCCACTGTCATAATTTCTCTCCACGAATCCGCACGAACACCCACGATTATATGGAACATGATTTAGTCAAATCTATGAAAACGCATCGCGACAATACTCTTCAGAAAGACGCGTGTCGCCCCACATGCCTGCAGTAGCTATCTCCATGACTATGCATGAGATTTTGGTAGACATTCTCCCCTGCTCCTGAAATCGTACCCCTGCATATCCCAGGTGAGCTATGGACAGTTGTCAGCTCGGACAACAAAATAAATACCGTCACACTGCATAAAGCTCGGTAAAATCTCAAGGTGATAGGACAGAGAGAGAAAAGCGATGGAGGGGAGGAGGGGGGGGGCATCCGCCTGCGGCAATGAGGCATTGGACGAGCATCGTCAGGCGCTACATAGGAATCTCAATTTGGTGTCAGTTATGAATTTAATCTGAATTGCTGATGAAGCGTTCCACCAAAGCTCCCTTCTTGACTTACACCGGTGAAATTAGTGCGACGCCCAATCAGACAAGAAATGATGCATTCCCCTTTAAAATAGTCCCCTCGTGAATATTCATTAGGCAGTAATTAGTACGCCGGGGACCGCAATATGGCAGATTCAACATCTGCATACGGAAATGAATACCTTTATGGAATTGTGATCGATATCAGCGACCGAATGCGGTGGTTGGGAGGCGAGGGGTGGTTGTGTGGGGTGGGATTGTGGAGGGAATGGGCGATAAATACTTGCAGGGAGAAGAGGGAGAAAGATTTGGGGCACGGTGGGGGGAGGAGAAGAGAGCAGAAAGGAGATTCAAATTTCTAATAGACACTAATGACAAAATAAAAGGGATGTAGCTATTAGAATGAGTCTGTGATATTTTGCAGAATCCCTATTACATGTAGCAATAGCTCTGATTTAATTCGCGTAAGGTTTGGTGCTTCAGGGTGTGGGAATACACTTCACCTTACAGGGTAACCTGTTTTGCCCTTACAGAGTCAAATTACAGACTTCTGAAATACATAATCACGGATGAAAACTTGAACAAGAAAAAAAACTTGTTCCTCTTTAAAAAACCAATGGTGTCCCAAGTGCTATTCATAAAAATATTTTATCGTCGTCGTGGAAAGTTTCTGAGCTCTCAGAAACAGGAAGTGACTAAGTGACATGACTTTTTGAAGCTGAGGCGAGGAGAGATTGGGGGGGAGGCGGGAGGAAGGAGGAGAGAGTAAAAAAAATGTCAAAACGGACGATCGGTACAAGATGCCAACAGGTTTTGAGCGCGAGCTGGAGTTTTCAGACGTTACTCTCTCTGGGTGTCAGTTTTTAAGTTATGGTGGTGGAACGGGGTATATAACGCCCGGGGGGAAAACCATATGTGCACAAGGTTTGGTTTAAATGTTTACCATATGATCTGGCCCTGACAATCTGGGATAGCAACGCCCCACACAAGATGGACAGTTCCCACGAGTCTAGTCTCAACTTCAATCTATCACCACCTTACTTCCCAAAACTAAAGAAAAAAAAAACACCTTGAAAGAAGAAAAAAATGTTGTCATCCAATTTCCTGCCGGCGTGGACCGTCTCGACGTTCACAGTCGGTTGGCAAGGCAACTTGTTCTTCCTCATTCAAGCAGGTTGTGATGACGTCATGTTACATCACAACCAGGCTGAACAAGGCAGAACGGGAGTCACATCTGTTACATCATCGTCCATCGGCGGGTTTTCACGTCATCATCCACTTGCTGGAGTTATGTCGCAGACAATTCCCCCGGTTAAAATTGTTTGCATTGGTATTAACTCACTTATGATCATAATCTGTCACCCGAGAGCAAACCAACAAGCTACCATCAATGTGAGGATAATTTACTAATATGCGTAACTAAATAAAACTGTCAAATACTATGACATAACAAATATCGATGTAAACCAAATAAACTTGCTAAGGCAAGGGCGGAAGCGTCAGTTCTTGGATGACTCGATTTGCAACTGAGACTGAAGCGACCTTGGGGAGGATCAGTTATTATCTCACCTTTGTTCACATAACATCATATAAAATATTTGCAAAGGTATTAACAGTGAGAATTTTAGAAACCTTTCATGGCAGTTAGGGCACAGCTTGAGATTGGCGGTCAACATGGTTGGTAAATGCCAATAACCAGCCTGGCAATTAAAGGGAATATTAAAAAAAAACCCACAGGAAATCATGTGTGAGGAACGAGCAATACTGACGAGAACAACATGGCCGGCAAGAAAAATGAACGGCACATATATTTCAAATGTACGAAAAATGCAGTAAATTATTTTAACGAGCAAAGCAAACTACATATTGTCAGCCATACACTCTCCCTAATCTTAAAACAAAATTATTCCGGTTTAAAGTCAGATCCCCTTAAATCAACTTGCAATCAGAAAGGCCCATAGAAATGGCAAACTGACTTCATTCATTGCGCAAGTTACTCTATTTCATCAAAGAAATGCTTGGGCTCACAAGACAAAAGTGTGAAAAGACAAAATACCAAAGAATTGGTGAAGTCTTCATTAGGTGTGGGTTGCTTTAGTTGTGCTAATCACGGACAGCAGTCGGGCGACTTGGCCTGCTTTCCAATCACGCGCACTTTATTTTACTTCAGAGTGTGTTCTAGGCGGGTAAAAGCCCTAACGTAATCAATAGATATCATATGCGGGCCGAGTACATAACGTTAATCTCAAATTGCGTATTTCTGACATGAAGATGGGGTAAGGTGATAGCCCCACCGGGGCTAATTCGCGGGCCACCCCTCGGATTAAAAGCGGCAGACTCTTCACCCCACCGTGAAATCAGTCGATATGCGCTTAGCCCGTTTCTGCCGAGTTCACATCGTTAACAAATGAAGCCACAAGCTTGTGGAGGAGGGTAGTTCGGTCTGGCGCCAGTCTAAAGGAAATTGTTTCAAGGCACAATGGATATGGAAGTTTGAGACTGATTGAGTTGTTGGATTATTGAGTATTTAATACAGCTTTGGTAGACAGATCAATAGATCAATGCATAACTGCTACAGGGGCGGTAAAATGCACTAATTTGTTTACAAAAGCTGTTTGTGAGCGTTTGAAGAATAGTCACTGCGAGTTGTTTCACGCAAGCCAGGGCAATTTAGATAGTCAGTTTTGTCAGATCATCTCTCGATCCGTAAGCCAACAGCTCCCTCTGATCTGTTTCAGATTGAATAAACTTTACAGCCACATACGCCGGATACCACGCTCCAGAATTGCAAAGCTAATTTAAGAATGTATTAAGTTAATATCGTAATACTCAAGTGAAAAGGGAATGAAAGCGGTATATAGTCTGCAAATTGTGACGACCTATATTTCAATAAACTGTGCTAATACGAGCAACAATAACACAAAGGTATTGCAAATGTAACAAAGTGAGAGGATAAAACCCTAAAAAGGTGAGGAGGCATGACTGCAAAAGTAGTCACTTCCACCAGTGCATCAGTGGGACAAATATTCCTTTGATACCAGCCGGACAAAGGTTTGATCCACAACTTTGGACGGCAGAGGGACTAACGTATCAGTGCTATCACCACAGAGATGGTTTTCTTAAAAGACGGTACAATCGATCTAATTCTAACACTATAAAATCTGTATCGTATTAAAGAGCTTCATTCGCAAATGGCAGATGAAATTTTTGCACAATTTCAAGTGACCGAAATTTGGAATGAGCTACAGCCATGCAACAAACAAATGTTTGCCGAAAATGGATGATTTAACCACAACGTATACAACCAATACAGAAGTGCAAAGAAAGGAGGTAAGCTTACCGGAACGTCAGTTTGCGCTTGTTCTCCCATTTGGATGGCGCCAGGGTGAAGCGTTTTTTCCTTCGGGAGAAAACGCCCTGTTCATTGACGATGTCCTTGTTGCCACAGCGAGGCTTGGTCATGGCGGCCAGGGTGTCGTGATCAATTGTTCCGGTTTCCCGAATCCGGGCGAATCTCTGGAAACGTTTGATGGCCAGGTCAAAATCCTCCGGGGCCCGGAGATCATCCAGTTCCTGACTTGGTCCGGAAATATAGCCATAGCGTGACAGGAATTGCTGAAAATTTACAAAAATATAACGGAACGTAAATATTTAACAGTGTAAAAATGTAGAAAATAATAGACCATTCTAAAGTCGCGATATCCAAAACTAAATAAAAGAAACAGATAAAAGAGGGGTATCTAAAGAGTCTTAGAAAACCATTAAACTGAACGTTTTCCTAACGCCAGTAAACTTCCAACGTCTTCGTGGTTTTAGATACAGTTTTTGTGTCACAGGCCTGCTTGAGTGAATATAAATATATGTAATACTTTTCTGACGTTATTGTGTGAAGCACGACAAAGAAGATTTGGAGTAGAAGGTCTTTGTTCATACACTCCATTAAATTCTAAGCCCAGGCAGTAATCTGGCCTTTATCAACTTGATGCGTTATTTATTGAGCTGAGGAAGTGTATACGAATGCCGGAATCGACACTAACGACACCAATCGTGCATTCTTTAAAATATTTCATCCCACGATTTGAACGATTTGTTACTTCGTTGTAACTAAGAACATTTTTCAACTGGTTTCCCTTTGGGCAAAATAGGATTTAAACATGAATATTAAAAATAACTTAAAACACTTAAACACATTTCGTTCTCTATTAGTGGCACGTCCGTCGGACGAGAGAACTGTTCAGTTCTGAAATCAGTTTTGAAATAAAACATATTCCTCATATCCTATGCAAGCTAAAACCCCAGTCATGAACTACTTCTAGTCGTATCCGTCTTTATGTCTGCACATTTCCTGCATTATAACTGTTCCACTGGGGACTAAGGGTTTAGGTGGCAATGAAACGGCAGTTTACGACAGAACATCAAGGCCCCAAGAGGCTTCAAACACATTCAAACAAACAGGCGTTAACGGTTTCTACAGAATTGAAACGCTTAACCAAATTTGGGAAAACAAAATTGAACAGGCTGCAAGCGCATATCGGAGCTGTAAAAGGCAAATAAAAGGCAAAATTATCAGGCATGAAAACAGAGAGAATCTGAGAGTGCGAAATGCTCTAATCCCTACCCATCCATCTTAAGGCGATTCCTCCGGAGCAGCTCGCGGGGCATGTTTACCGTTACGACTGTGTGCCCCTCACTGAAGAAGCTAGCCCTTTCCTACCCCACCCAGACAACCCTGTCTCTAATTCCCACAGTCGCAGAAGTCGCTGTAACTTCAGGATAATTTGTCATCTCTGGCCGACGGCTGTCAAGCACATACCGATGGGAAAGCCACTTTGTCCCTTATCCAGTGCCGCCTCTCACTAGGAAAAACTCCTCGGCTTTATGAGATCTTGAAATACAACCCCAGTCAGTTGAATTGCCACACTAACGCTTTAGGAGGGAATTATACGCCTATCAAGACATAAAACGGCACAAAAAGAGGCAATACGAAAAACAGAAGTTTTGTATTAAATTTCCACGGAAGGAAATAAAAATGATTTCTCGGTGAGCTCAATAACTTAAAGAGAAATTCTGCTATTGACCCAACATTCTTATGGACCGGTTGTGATGACATTCGTGAAAGAGCCACGGGGTCACCGCAATAGTTGCCCCAGCCGAAAAGGAGGAAAAGAAGAAAAAAACAGCAAAAGAACTTTTGCGGAAAAAGCGAGTTAACTAGACCATATGAGGGGTCCGGAGACGCAGTGTGGAGGCAACGTATTGAAAACACATGGTACACCATTCACAACACATTCAAGAAGTACAAGAAATCTTAAACCAGAAGGAAAGACGAAACAAAAAAAAAAAATTGGTCTTACAGAATCGTCGAGCGGTGGTTTTGGAAGGCGGAAATGTGGAGGTCTGTTGAGTTCGGGCGCTGGTCTCCTAGTAAACTCAGAGACGTTGGCTTTACAGACATGAAGGCAAAGGCTGTCCAGGCCCGGCCAGCGATCCACCAATTCCGAACACAGATCCGCACGATTATTCACAAATACAGATAAATTATGATGAGTTTCCAGAGGACGGTAAATCGATCGGGAAAGACTCCGCCGATTGGTCCTGTGACTTTGCCGAGCGGTAGCCAGCGAGCCTTCAAAGCTCCTGCTGACCACGCGGACCCGCCCAACTCTTCGATACCCATCCCCTCCCACCCCGACCCCCCTAGACAGGGTACCAGCCGGACACTCAGGAATTCGCACGAAAGTTTCCAACCAAATGGGATGGTGAGGTCGACGGTGACCAAGAAGGGAACTAGTCGAAGAGTCCGTATCGGGGGTTCTCGCTTAAACGGAGAGTAGGGAAAGGAAGAGGACGGGGAGGGGACAAGTGCAGTGGGAGGGGACAGTGCGTTTATCCCATCAGAAATTACCAAATAAAAGGTCAGAACTGTCCTCTCGATTATTACTGTTGAACAAACAAGCTAATGAGTTCCTCTTGGACACAAGCACTTGACGCGGGAATTAAGCTCGGTGTTTTCCCGCCTGACATCTCGCGCCCTCCTCGCACCATTCCAGTAAGCGCGGTAAGAGATCTTTGAATTGTCAAATCAGCCATAATACACCGTTCTGGGTGATTATACCATGTACAGGCTTAAACACCAAACCAAACCCACCTAAAGATGCCGTGTGCGAAATGAACCGTTTCCCGCTGTGTATACCCCAGTTTGTCATAAAAGCCGTAAATGAAAGAATGATTGACTGTATGTTTTCAGTGAGATAGAGTACAGCCTAGACAAAGACATCTTACACTGCATAATCGCAGACCATGAAACCATTTAATATGCTGCAAAAGATTTGGTAGATGATCATGTCAAGACTACACAGAGCACCATGTTCGTTCAACCAAATGTTGGTTGTGGTTTATCAACCCAAGCACACAGAAATGACAGTAGGGGAAAGCGGTTAAGTTCTGTGTGCCTTTTCGTAAACGATGTAAATAACAGAGAGTGTTGAGATTACAGAATGGAAGGAAAGTGTCTTACGTCTAACTACGCGCAGAAAAAGGCATAACAGACCGCTGTTGTATTTTGGTTCCAGGAAACTTTTGGGGATAATTTCCATGGTTGTATGTCTGAGATGCATTTGGAAGAAATCCCACATGTAACCGGATACAAGTACATGGAAGCCCATGAAGACGACGTTTATAATTTAAGTGCGTGAGATTGAGAATCACTAAAGACGTTTCTGTCAATCAAACAACATCTCATATATGAGTTACCATGGCGATTCGAAGCCACCGAAAACATTCTACCATGTGCTTGATTTCATAAATATTGCGGGTTATATGCATGTAAACCAATGACAGCTTGGCTCTATGGATTTTTCTGCGAGCTTCCATCCACAATACGACACAGGTTAATAATTTGGGTTTTCATACACCTCAAGAGTTCAGACTGTCGATTAAAACGTCTTCTACATAGACAGCAAAAAACTTTGTCCTGAAATGTTTACAAGTAGAAGCTCAGTGTTTACATTAAGTTGTTTATGTGCATGTAGTGAGCGATCGCGCGAGACTCTGTGAGGTCTCGATGACATGAGTGATTCATACCGTTAATGGCGATACTCTTAATTGATGAACTGATGAAAGTACACAACTTTGCAATGAGAATTAACCATTAGGATTTCCGGTGTGCATTTTTACACAAAACCCGTCCCCCCTCCGCGCTTCAAATAAAAAAAAGAAAGAAAAGCGTACAATCCAATAGCTGACATGACTTAGAGACTGGTTTAATGCTGAACTATTACAACCGTTTAAACAAAAAATTGGATCATGCTGCTTTGTTGAGGTATACTACAGTGTAACCGAGTTTTTTAAGTCTTCATGCAGAACATTAATTTTCCTCACAGTTTGATGGCGCAACATTTACACACCCAATCAAGTTTGGAGTGTTACTGATTGCTGTTTAGCAAAGGTTGTTTTGATGGGGGTATGTCTTTAAAAATTGTTAGGTGCACAAATATTTTGACACTAAAGTCAAATACGCGGATAAACTGATTGGTGGAAGACTGATTAGAAATCAAAGGCATGAAATAACACGATCTGTCCCGGAACTGAAAATTCCGCGTCGGAATTCCACCCATGCAGCATTTCCTCTACTGCAGGCCTATATATAGCTCCAACCCTTATGGTTAAGCCGTGAGTTACAAGGGCCGGACAGAAAGCCCATAACGTTTCATTAGCAGCCATATGGTCCTCACATCACAATTATATCATATTTTGAAAGGAATAAATAATGCCATAATTCTGTCGCAAACACGGACGCATCACTAGAGCCGGCACAACGCTCGGCGCCATCCGACGTCAATTTTCAAATTATCCGGACATTTATGAAGCGGGGTTGCCATCGTTACGCTCTCACGAGGCAAAACACGCCATGATGTTAAAATAAGAGGCGATAATGTTACAGAAGTCGTTTTAAAAGAAAAAAATAACATAAAAACGAAAAGAACTGTGGGATTCATGTTGATAACACGCCTACTTTCTCCCGGTTATACATCCACTTTAGGTTTCATTTGGACGTCATTGTTTTATATATAAAGACAAAAACTCCAGCATTGGTGTACAGCAGCGATTTCAAGCCCAGTAATGAACAGTGGTGTGCTACTCTGTTTTCAGATATATCACATTCATGAAATAAACTCTGAACTTTTTCAACGACCTAAAACAGTTTCCATCCTGAGCCCGTGCAGTCATATAGGGCAAACCGTCTTGAATCATATCCTGCACACACTAAACCTGTTTCACGATGCCAACGTACGGAGCAATCAGGGAAAATAAACAACTTAAAATGACCACAAAATTACTTTTTTTTTTCAAACAGGATTAATAGTAATAAAGAATTTACGTTTGGTGTATATCTCTTTAAAAGACACCCATCTTTTCAATGTAACACAAATTTAAAGTCACAGAACAAACCCTTGGTGAACACGTCGTTAAAATGAGAACGTATATGGCATCCTCTTCATGAAGCAAAGAATTGCCATCTTTAACAGTACATTCGCTGTGCAACACCACGTCCGTTACGAAAAAAGTCCTCCGTGACAAGTTCTTCTTCGAAAAATGACCTGGTTTTCAGAGTATTTTTGTTTCAGTCTGACGTGACACATAATTATCTTGGAACAACAGTGTCCTTCGCGAAATAAAACCCCGATCCTCAAACTCGCGTGATTCTATCCCCGATAAACAATAAAACACAGGTGACCTTGAAGAGATCGAGGAAAACATACTAAAAAAAACAGCGGTCTTGATTTAGAGCTGTGGTAATGCATTCCAGTAATTCCCAGCAGGTTTTTGCGTGAGCGTGGCCTCGGTTTACTGAGACCTGACCCCCTGGGGGAAACTCCCACACCCTCAGGAATTAAGAGGCTCCCGGTGCAATACGGAGTGGGTGGGCGACATGGAACGAACAGGTGGAAACGGGTCCATTCCTAATTCAGCTTGTGTAATAGAAAACGTGACACTTCTACTGATAAATACGTTTTAAATTGTTTTGAAAATGGACCTTGCGATTATCGACAAGAAACTCTCCATCGTCGCCTGAGATGTACACACACAGGTCATGGCTCTGTTCAAACCGTAGAGAAAGGCGGGGTTTGTGTGTCACGTGATAAAATGTGCCTGTTAGTTGAACACACCACAAAAGGGTAGAATTTATTTTACTAGCAATGTTGTCAAAAATGAGAGAGAAAAATTTGACTAATAGACGGCAAAAAAATGTATAAAAAGGTAGTCCAATACGTTTTGAACGCGGTGATCCAATCTGGTTCGTTACTTGTAGACCCATCGAGTGCATTCAGGGCAAAGAAGTTGAACAAACAAAGTTCAGGCAAAATTCACTCTTTAATAGTTTCGAAATCCAAATATGCTCAAGTCAACAAATATTAGTCCACAGAACAACGTCAGGCGCAGCTGACGATATCCAATTTTTACACTGTTTTCAGGCCAAATTCACAAAGAAAATGGAATTGAGCAGTTGATTTATCAACTCCCATGGTTGAATATCAGCTCAAAAAACCTACTGAAACTGTCAGGAAAGCATTTGGTATTTGGTCACATGTTACCGGTGAAGTACGAACACATCTAGTGACACTGCCTCCTCTTCCCCGCCCCCCCCCCCCCCACCACAAGCAAATCACGTTGTTCCAGCTGTCTGGGTTACAGACCAACTGTGGAATATCAGTTACATTGTTAAAAGTATGGAGTCTTTGCTTGTTTATTCTCCGATCACTGTAGTCACTCCTTCTGCAAATCGTTTAACGCAAAATCTCCGGTTTCCCATGTTGTGGGTAGACGCCCAATAGGACCTTAGCCTCTGGGTATTGGACCCGATATCGGAGACGGAAAGGGCCCGTCGACTCTTCTCAGAGTGCACCGACGGGCGCAAGGGAATGGTGGGAGTGAGGACAGGAGAAGGGAGGGGTAGGGATGGCGTGTGTGCGAATGGCCACTTGACCTTATATACCAGAATGGCAACTTGAAGTTACGTATCAGAGTGACAACCTAACTGAACATAAAAAAATGGCAACCTAACTTTATATATCTGATATGGCAACCTAAGGTTATATACCAGAATGCCAACCTAACGTTATATACCAGAATGACAACCTCAAGTTATATACCAGGAAGGCAATCTAACGTTATATAGCACAGTGGCAGCCTGACGTTACAATTCAAAATGACAACCTAACGTTACATACCAGAATGACAACCTATCGTTATATACTAGATTGACAACCTAAAGTTATATACCAGGAAGGCAATCGAACGTTAAATAGCAGTTAAATAGCGTTAAATGACGTTACATGCCAGAATGGCAACTTAATGTCATTTACCAGAATGGCTACCGAACATTGCATACTAAAATAGCAATGTAACCTTATACACCAAACTGGACATCACAGTGGCAACGCATGTGCATGAGGTTATAACCTCAGAATGACAACGTATCGTTATATACTATAACGGCAACCTGACTTTGTATATCGGAATGCATACAGAGAATGTTACGTCCACAAGCAAGTATTTAACCAAAAATATGATAATTGGATATTGTAGGGTAAAACAAGGAATAAAATGTTGACAGACATAAAGCTGATCGATCGATTGATTGATTGAATACAGGAACACCGTGGATTTGATTTCATCCGCCATGGCCACAGAAATATCGCATGCCCACATTAACTTTTTTCTGGCTGACAATTAAGTGCATAGAAAATATGGATACATTCTTGCCCAATGTTTGAAATAAAAAAACAATATACCTATAATGAATATATAAGCTACTGAATGTTTTGATACCTGTTACATTTATTCGCAGCGCTATAACAAATATATAGCGGGAATATCGACTCTTCAGTTCATTTATTTATTTCAGCGCAAGAATATTTCACTTATATACGACGGCAGTCAGCATTATGGTGGGAGGAAACCGTGACTACACTTCAAGTCCAAACTTATGACATAATATACGTGTATTACTGTAGTATACGCCGACCGCATATATCTCGGCGTCGTCCCCCCACCCCACCCCCAGTCCCAGGGACGACAGTGCACACACTATACGAGCTTAAGCAGTCCTGGCTTCTGCGCCGAATGCTAACCCGCAACCCTATGATGGTTTGACATTAGAAACGTCGCCGATAAGTATTCACTGTTGGGGCCTAATACGGGACACCAGTGTAAGTGTCCACGACTCAAGCTGGGTGAGGGTAGGGGTGGGGGAGGGGGTAGGTTGGGGCTCGGGCCTCTTAACTACCTCCAGATGTCGGCCTGGCACTTCTGACTATGATATTATTTACCCCCAACTACTTTAGTTCTCAAGCACTTGTGACAGACTGCTGCACGGGAGACTGGGTTAAACTCCAGCTCGGATTTCAACTCGATCCCGTTTCTTTAATATTTTTCTCTGGAAAAACGCGAAAATACTTTATCTGATCCAAGAAATTAAGGCCGCTGGTTTCCTTCAATCAAAATGTCACTACTTTTGCTAGAACATTAACACACTAAAAATAATTTTTCTTATTCCTCCAGTCACAATATTTAGCTTGTTTTTCTCAGGAATGGCTGGCAAATTTCGCATATATAATTTTGACAAAATTGCTACAATGTACATTAAGAAAGTAATCACCTTTTAACATCTGGAAAGAAACAATTTCTGGGATAAACGCAGAAAAAAATGTCATTCGCCCCCAGCGATGTGCTTCTGGACTAATGCAACTTACACATTTAGAGAGGCTAACCTACGGTATAGCACCTACGTAGAAAGTTAGTACACATGCACTTGTTTCCACGAAAACTGACGATTTGATGGGTTTTGGTTTTAGCCAGTGAGTTATAAACAGAATGCTTAAAAGGATCATTAAACAATCGGGCAAATTTCATGCGCTATACACATATATGAGATTTTTTCATCTGTTGAATATTCGAGGATTGTTCTCTTATGCCATAAAAGTCAGCATTATGGGTAACGGAACCACTGGCCATCACTTAACAAGTTAACTACCCAACTTTCCATCATGTGATCGATGTATCGACCCACACACTATACTGTAGAAGAAAAGTGATCTACGACGAACCTTAAACGTAACAAACCGCCAAAGTGGCATAGTTGGCCGCTAAATGTACTTCAGTGCCCATAAACGATCTACAAAGCTCCCGGTCCAAAGTCGGTGTTGAACCGCAAGCTCATGCGCTTGGCAGTCGAAAATCTTACCCCTGAGCCACGCTCCATTCGCTGAGCATGCATACCATGTGCGGAATAACAAAAGGATAGCAGACATAGCTGACGATGAAAACTGGTCTCTGGTAAAGCCTTGAGGTATGACTTCAGATGCCACCCTCTCAACTGTTACCCGAATTCTGGTCATGAGCAATGGTATATACAACCATTACACAACAAGGCATTATTTACTAGACACATAGAATCTAGCAAATGACTGGGCATAAAGTAATGTATATAGCATACATTGCTTTGTTTACTTAAGAGGTGGGAGCGTTAGGGTTCCGGTGAAAAACACTTTCCAAAAATTCAAGCCATTTCCTTTGTCTCTTATCTGAGACCCAGAGACTACCGCTGACCCATCATGCCACGTGTAACGGATGGCTGTGTTGCACGTAATCATTGCAGAAACAGGGAAACAATCTGATCACATGGGAACAAGGTACAGGCATGTTTCGCTGACATGTTTCAGTCATCATGAGGTTGATGGAAAGCAGATGTCCGCAATAAAAGCTGCCAAGACAGAAATGGATTAAAAACACTTAAACGTAATGAAACTAACCGCTCTCGGGGAAATTTATCCTCCCGGCAGAATCGCCCTCCAAAACTTCTCCACAGAAGCAGGTGACCAGCTCTGCACGTGCTGTAGGCTAGGCTATCATTATGAAACCAGTATTTTACATCGGCGTTCCTTGGCAGCACACTGAGCGTGCAGGCATGATCCCCTTGCCATTAACTTTCAATACTCATACGCCCAGATCTGAGTCGAGTCTGCGTCCTAACGTAAAACTCACACAGTCTATATATCTATCGGTCCGGTTGTTTACTATAGTACATTTCCAGCCACGGCTCAGTCAAACCGGACACAAGCCTATCAACATGTCACGAGCAGTCCGCTTCCTGTTTTACCAGAAGTCCTGGTTTCTGGTGTAACTCTTATCAACATGAGGCAGAGGCTGGATTGCCAGGCTATATAGGATATAATTCCTTACCCCTAGCCGTGTCAAGCAGTGATGTTAATTGATGCGTGTTAGTACCTTTCAGCTGCAATACACATTTATTGTTCACCAGTCTATTTTTTGGTTTGTGAGGCTTCGGGGGACTCAAAATGTGGTGTAATAACATAGGTGTTTTTCTTCTGCAGAAAGACAGTCGATATTCTTAGCAAGACATCCAACTCTAATTTCAAACGCATAGTTCGTGCTGAATACAAATGCAGGTATCTGACTCGTGCTTTGATAGAAAATGTTCATAAAACCATCATACTGGCGTAATGACCATCAATACTTACACCTCCGCTGGTCCCAGAATTAGACTCAACTATGACAACTATGAAAGCGATCACCAGAGGTCTTGAAGAGGTGTTTAAAGACTCAAACCTTCACATCTGTCAGTACTTTCAGAATGCTTATTCGTCAGAGGCCTATTGTGATATATATAACTACATCAAGGCGTCGAGAAAGTTTCGTTCTTGGTCAGCTTCCAACACATGCAGCATTCAAACCAAACCACCACAAAAGTAAGAAAGTATATACATTAACACAGTAAGACGGAGCCATACAAGAGTTTTCATTGATACCTGTAAGACGCAAAGTAAGCTTAAAGACGCGTAAATTCACTCAGGAAGCAAAGTTTATATAAGGTATCCGTGATTAAAAATATTTCTCTTATAGTTGCGTTTGATTGCAACAGTCCATACATGCAATCTAACGATCTTAGTAAACATGACACCGACGCGCTCTTGGTATTATACACAGTGTCCCTCCATATCCCACAAAGACTGGGTGTCACAGGTGGGTGAAAGTATCACAGAGTAAACAGTTGGCGAGCATGCAGGACTAGGTCATTTTTATCATGTCCTCTTGCATGAAAACGTGTCAATTGCACGTATCCAGGTACAGTATAACTAAAGGTCGGTAACAACTCACGATTCATGCCACATATTGTCTCGTGTTCACCTGTGAACGAAATTGTATGTATATTTTTAACTATTACGTCCATGTCTGATGACTCACATCTCGGATTAATACACCTTCAGCTCAAACAGAGCATCATCAATCCACTGAAATGCGAATAACACACAAAAGAGAATAAAAGGGAACATTTTATTACGAAAACGTTGCATTATGAATACCAAAGACAACAGCATAGAGAGTTAACCAGAGCAGCGACAACAGTGTGATAGCTGGCAAATGGTCACACGTTACCTGTGAAATCCGGCGACTTGTCAGTTTGCCTCAGTTTGGATTTTATTTCAACTGTCCATGTAAATGCATAAAAATAGCAACTTACACGCCATCTGGCACCATGGCTTCAGCAGGAATACGTAAAACAAACGCAGCAAGGTCACTTGCAATTTAATACACTTCACCTTAGTAAAAAATACCCCTGCATTTTAAATAACTTTGGATACACAACTAAATAAACCTCGCACATAAAACACTCAAGAGATCCCGTACGATTTGCACACCGAGCACTTTAGATCGCTTACCAGTTGTATAACATAATTATATATACTTGTGATGCTTTCAAACCTTAAAGGTAAAATATACCCCTATATCAAATAACAGTTAATTCAGTTAACTAAACCTTGTGTGCAAAAGGCATACGGGATGCCGCAACATCCCCCACAGACGGTCGCTTGTAGCAGCACTCGAAGCCCGGATGTTCAGCCACAACCCTGGCTACAATAGCCGGAAACTAGGGGCGTGCATTTAGCCCGGATAAGGCAAGTGGAACTCCGAGGACTTCCGAGAGATCGTTCACGGCCTCGGTACTGCAGAACACACCAAGACAAAGGTCGCTACACACAATACGCTATAGACAGTGATGTCAGCTGTTTGTTTGCTTGCTTTTGTATTCTAAGTTTGTTTGTTACAAGCTAATCGCAAATATGCATGCATGTATCAAATCTACTGGTTTTCGCGTTTCGCTTGCTGCGTTTATGGAATCACACACCCGCATCCCTACATATGATATAACAACAGCACACGCAGTTCACTGATTTATTTATCCGTTGGTTATAATTAGATGATTTGGAGTACATGTAATTGTATATGACGGGTCGGTCCATGGGCTGTTCGTTTTATTTATTTTTCCTTGAGCAATAACTTTTTAACATAGCGCTGAAAATACACTAAACTTTTCACTGATTAAATGATGGTTTGACAGATTGACTGATGTTGTGATGTTATTTCCTGACAGATAACTAATTCCCTTACCACAGCACAGACGATACCTGTTGTAATGCTATTTCAATTTAGCACCTCTTTAAGTATACACGTGTGAAAAGTTGGAATACAAACTAACTGGCATAAACTGACAAGAAGTCCGATTTTACCTATCATACACGTGTCGTCGATGCTCTGGTTTATGCATGCAATAGTACTTTGTACAAGATGAAATATTATGCCCGCGTATAGTCAAAAATGGGTCCAGATACGACACAGCATATAAACAAACGGGCAACGAATTTAAACGACAAGGAACACCGGATGTGTGGTATAATTTATCACGCATGCCATATTAAGATCATAGCACATATGGTATTCTGTAAATGTGAGTTATAGCTTATAATATGACATGATATATATAGACAAACAAGATTTAGAAAATACTGGATGTTATTTTGCATGTAACAAAACTTTTCGTCTATAAAAGATTTAAAAACACCGTGACTATTTTGAAACCACAACAAATTTGGCAAATGAGCGGAGCGCTGTTAAGATCCATCCTAACCCTAACGACCACCACCATCCCCCCCCCCCACTCATCTCTTCCCAAGCTCTTCACCAGCCCGTCCCTCACCATCCCAACACACTTGTTTAGTTATGACCCTTATTATTATGCCCATCCCCCGAGGTGCTTGTGTAATATGGTGGGTATGGATGACAATTACATGCGGGTGCAGATAGAGTTGCTACATCAGTGCCCCACGAAATGGTCCTTAAACGCGCTGATTGGCTGCCCGGTAAAGATTGCGGCGCCCGATAATTAAAACCCCTCCGTTCTCCTTTTTGAAAATCATACGGCAATTCTTAATGTCGATTGAAACTGACAGAAAGCTGGTTAAGGGCAATAGCTTGGGATTTCCCACCGGTCGGCGACCGCGGTAAATGAGGAAGCCGCCATGTTGGATCCGTCGCTCTTCTCCACCACTCTCAGAAGGTTATGTAATACCCCTCTAAGTGACTCGGCAACGAGATTCGTTTACAGCAATTGTCTTTTATTACATCGTATAACTCTAGTGGGAAAAAACGAATTAAGCTGGACAGCTGAAGGACAAAGGGGAAACGCTCAGTAGACACAAAGTGCGCCTGTCAAGCACTTCAATCGTTGCAAACATGGCAGTCCAATAAAGAAATAGATTAAGGTCGTTCACAAAACCGCAAGCACTGATGCCTGACCTTCATAGTTAGGCCGATTGTTACAGACAGCCGTGGAACAACAGTTAACAAGATCATTCTCAGAGTAATTTGGCTAAATCGATGAAGTGATTGTAGAAATTGCCGTCTTTAGATAAATCCGTAGGGGAATCGGGTTCGCCTTTAACCATGTATCTAACGTCATGCGAGGAACAGCTTCAGTTCAAGGGAATAAGGGCATGGGCTAAACTACCTGGAGGAACGAAGGGCATGAGTTAATTTTCCCGAAGGAACGAAGGACATGAGTTAAACTACCTGCAGGAACACAGGACATGAGTTAAACTTCCTGGAGATAAAAGGGCCATGAGTTAAACCACCTGCAGGACCACAGGATATGAGTTAAACTTCCTGGAAATAAGAAGGACATGAGTTAAACCACCTGCAGGAACACAGGACATGAGTTAAACCTCCTGGAAATAAGAAGGACATGAGTTAGACTTCCCGAAGGACATGATTTAAACTACCTGCAGCAATACAGGGCATGAGTTCAACTGCCTGGAGAAAAGAAGGACATGTGATAAACCACCTGCAGGAACACAGGACATGAGTCAAACTACCTGACGGAACGAACGAAGTGAGTTAAACTACCTGAAGAAACGAAGGACAGGAGTTAAACTATCTGAAGGAACGAAGGACAGGAGTTAAACTACCTGAAGGAATGAAGGATATCAGCTAAACTATCTGAAAGAACGAAGGACAGGAGCTAAACTACCAAAAGGAACGAAGGCCATAAGTTAAACTGCCTAAAGGAATTAAGGAAATGAGATAAACTATACCTGAAGGAACGAAGGGCGTGAACTAAACTACCTGTAGAAAAGGGCATGAGTCTTACTAACAGAAGAAACTAAGAATATGGGCTAAACAACTTGAAGCAACTGGGGGCATGTGCTAATTTGCAAGAAGAGGAACACGAGCATAAGCTGTTGATGATTCGTCGAGTGATTTCAGCAAAATCCAACCAGAACGAACTCGACAAAGCATGCTGTTCCTTGTGTAAATTCAGCGCAAGTACTTCCTAAACATATACAGCACAGTTATTCGAACCCAAATTACCGATGGCAGTATGATATCAGTTAAACCTTGCAGTCGGTTATACTCAACAAAGCATCAACAAAATTAAGCTTTCTCCGTTCTGAAATACATTAAATCTACAGTACTTTCATATTCCGTGCATACAACATAGAATCTGTTAAGGGATTCTGCAACAGATGAGTAACAATTGAAGAGAACGAGAGAAGTGAAGTCCGTTCAATATAACCACTGCCATAGTCCGCGAAGCATATACATAAATATTCAAAAACTGCGGCATTATGATCTCCCCAACGCACCACATTTACACCTTTGTAAGCCGGTTCATAATTAAGGTTACAGAATTAATTCCAACAAGGTAACGAGGGACCGTGCCGGCGACATGGAGGCTCTACAGTTACCCGAGTCTGATGAACCAGGCTTCCGGTCCGTGGCAAAGAAAAAGGACGCAGTCCCGTGGGAACGAGGTGCGTCGTCATGGTGAATAAGATTTGGAACGAGACGACGTCGTGGAGGTTTTGTTCTCTCAAACAAACGCGGCAAAAGGCGCAGTAATTACCTCTTTATTCCGTTAACAATTCGTCGCAGGCTTCAGAAAGGCCCCTCTCGAAGCCTCTAATTGATTATTAGCGTTTGAGTTCGAAAGACAATTAAATACTTGTCACAAACGACACAAATGGCCGAATTTACACCATGGAAAAATGTAAGTCAAGTGATAACCGTTGAGTGTGACCTTCATCCGGACAACTCTGGACGACAAGTTCTCCTACAGTAAAATTAAGAGAAGGCGAAATGTTTAATGTCTACCATGTGTCCAAACATGACAATCTCAAAAAGCCCCTCGGCTGTTCAAATGTTGTAAATCGACAAAATGAAGTCATCAAGCAACCTGATGAAAGCAATTTATGTTGTTAGTAATGCATAGTTGACTGGACAACTGTCAACGAATAAAGTCACTCAAGTATGCTCCTCAACCTGCACTCAAGCATTAAACTGTGGTCCAAATGTCTGACGTAATATTTTCTCTTCTGGGATAAGCTTCTGGTTTACGCAATTAAATCGACTGAGTCGTTTTCTTTATTTGCTTTCATTACCGTACTCGCTTACTTCACGTGTAACAATTTATCATCGCCATGGTTTAATGACAATGAACTAGTTTCGTCAAAAATAACAAAAGAGATACATAACTTTGAGGAAAGTGAGAGTCACGTCACACGTGACAGCCGACAGGCATTACAGTTGCAGTCGCCACGTGGTCCGTGTGACTGGTATTTCTGTTTATGAAACAATAACACTATACATGCACACCAGTTTAGCATCCTTCTCGAGGCCATGGTAAACAACATGTCAGTCAGATCAACGGCATTTTTTGTGTGGCAAATCTAGAGGGTATTAATATTGAAGTTGGAACATTGTAAACTCGTTCCGTGGACGTGGAAATGCGACAAGAAATGTGTCCATCAAATATTTTCATCACGGAGACCTACATGAAAAATATGAAAAAAATGTCTGTAATTGGGTTGCTGGCCTACTAACTCGGTATAATGTTACAGGCTGGACTTTGATAAAAGGTTCCTCAGTGGGAGGATCCCAGAGCACAGAATGACCAGCCACTTAAAACCTGTAATACAGAATCTGACGGAAGTGACACCATTTGCGGCCAATCAAAAAGACAGTTACAGCAATAATGGGTCAGGTAATCGACACTTGTTTCTGAAACCAACAAGCGTGAAAACGATTGTGATAAATCCGCGTGCACAGTGCTGTAATAAGAACCCAACAATAACAACAACAAAAAACCCACACGTGTCCGTAATTAGGCTTGTCTAGGTGTTAATTAATTCCTGACCATGCTGGTGTCAATTACTACAGGCATGCCTCAACGGGCACGGACATTAGATGACACACAGCGCGTCAAGACGATTAATGACATCATTGTCCCAATACGGCACGCACAACAGAGGCCAGTATGGGTGGTAAACGGTGACACCGACAAGTGCCAGTTACCCGCTCTTCAAAAGGTCGCATCGTATTGGCCTTTGGGTAAATTTGAATCACTCGAAAATCAAATTTAATGCACAACGCTCAGCACCATGAACTGAATTGAACAACAGTTGTGGCAAAAAATTAGAAGATCCCAAACCCAGCCGGAGTAAAATATTTACTGTTTTCTTGTCATACAGGCGTACAATATTTTACATAGGTGTATGACCAGAATAGACCAGAATGGCAAGTGTGCCACTGTCATACATACAATAGGCCTACCCCCATAATGTGATGTGCAGAAAAGTACAATCTTCTGCTGTATTAATACATGGCAGAATTACCCCATTTCTTCTAATTATCAGGACAGATATTTGTAGTGCTAGAAGCTAATTATGGTATTTCTCCCACGGTTTTTTCGGAAAGGAAAACATGGAAACGTTACTCTGTGTATTCCTGTAACAATTACATGTACAGTGGGTTAAGAAGAGGAGACTAGACGTCCTCAAAATTAGAAAAAAACAGGGTATGACAAGCCTTGTGTGGGTGTTATGCACCATGTCCGTGTGGTATAATCAGATGGAAAGCTTGTATGCACATCAAGCCTTAATTTTTGCAGTAGCCATATGGTTCGGAATAACTGATTCATCCATCGCAAGTCTGCCAAGCTTTGATCTCCCCACATAAAGTAGACGTTTCTTCACAAAAATGTACACATAGCCTGTGCTGAGCATACATACATTTATATAGATATACTCCCCATTCGTTAATTCTCTTCTCATGCTCAGCAAATCAACTGCCCCAACGGTGAAATTTTACACCAGTGCATATACTCATCGGAATATACTAAAGCCGTCTCAACACAGCAAACGCACCGAAACACAAAGCCGACATATAAATTGGCCTCGATCACATATTCGTAATAATAGGCTTTCAAAATTTGGAGATTGTGGCCTCTCTGACCCACCATACATTATTCACATTTTGGGTAATGCATATTATGCATATTGATAATCGATGAGGTCGCGCGATGGAATTTCCTGAGGATGAATCCCACACGTATCATAAGCTTAGATATCAAACTGCACCATGCATTGTTCTACAACTCTGCAAGGCTATTTGTACTGCCCTATAACGCACTGTTTCATAACAGGATTCATGCCGATTTATTGCAGAAATTACATTAGTTAATTACACACTCTACGCTGTTTTATTACACAAAGTAGACAGTGTTGTTACACATATTAAACTGCTTTATTACACCAACTACACTGTTTTATTATGTACACAATCTACACTATTCCATTAGACAAACCACACTGTTTTTCGCACAAACTACATTGTTTCATTACGCAAACTAAGACGTTTTATTGCAATACTGCACTGCTTTACGTTATGATCAAGTCAATCAGTGGTCAAGTCAATTGACAGTCAAGTAAATTATTAATCCACTGAATCAACCAAACAGAACTGATTCAGTCATCAGAAAATCAGAAAAGTTTGTTCCTATATATTCATATATACACCGTTTGTTCGTGTACAGTGTAGATACCAGGGGTCATGCATGGAAGCATATTAAACTGTGCATGGCTCATCTGTCAGAACTTGACAGATAGCTGAACAACCCAATTGCTTATGGATAACAACGTGTATGTGTACACCACATGTATCGTACGTGTACACCACCTGTACAACACGTGTATAATACTATAACACGTGTACAGCACGTGTACAGCAGCTCAATGGCAGGTTCTGAGCTGCTGGGATCCACTCACCAATTGATAATTTGTGTTTATCTCCACAGTACAAGCTTAGTACATATACCCCAACGGATGCATGTACGCTCCATGAGCCATTTTCCATTCATACTCGCTCCAGCCGAACAGCTGTGCGGTGTATACAAGACCAAACCCCGCCGAGGCACCTATAAACCCCCTCCCTCTACCCCGCCCAGCTGTTCATAGTCTGAGGGAAGTAGGCTGTTATCATCACCGGACGTGCCAATGCGGACAGCACTATCTGTACCTCTCTGTGCTGACCCGGGATTATCAGACATAAACTTTGCCTTACGCTGAGTCAGCCATTTTGACGTTCAACCTCGAGGTTTGCAGGCCGAGGTACGAACGGACGGACGGACGGACAAGCGGACGGACGGACCCAAGCACAGGGTAGATTCAGACAAAAGCCACACTTAGTGCGGACAGGCTGAGTGATACGATGAGCGGGCTGGCTATCACGTTTAGGGTTTGAGATAGAAGCCTGTATGGAGCTATTCAGTTTTTTTTTCTTTCTTGACAACAGCCAAATCTGTCTGCGGAAACATATTACACCACGCAATGTCTTTTGTCTCGCACTGGACTGTACAAGTTTACATCTATTCAACATAAACATTGAGCAGATGTTAGGCACGTTTTAATCAAAACAAACAAATGCACGCGTGCAATATAAAAGACTACAGCAAAGAGAGTAAAACCACAGCAGTTATCTCAGTTAGGGTTCTGTTCTAAATGTTAAGGTAAGTGTTCAAGCAGTAACAACTTACACACCCCCTAGCACCTTAACAAAACTTAGGTAAAAAAGGTATAGTAATGTTATATGTAATATACTAGACGTCCCTGGTCTAAAATTATTCAGAATGCGGTTTTGTCATTAAAATTTAATACATGTACACAATAACTTGGTAACAATGTTAAGTGACCTGCAAGCATATCTACAGCACTAGGCCAGTTACGCTACCTGAACTTCTCTTTCGCCTTCACAGCCTGCATTTCAGCGTTTGTAACATTTAGTCCGCTGCTACCTGAATGGATTATAAACGAAAGAGACTCGTGACTTGTTGTCTTAGCGACTGACTGATTATAATTTTTCCATTCATTGACGAAATAGGCCTAATTGTACTTTTCATGTCCAACATTGCGAGTTCAAATCCAGCTTTGGCGCCAGTTTCATTTGTCGGTAAACTTATGTGGCCAAAAGCTAAGTACGGGCGTCAAACATTAAGTAAGTAATTAAGAACAATTCATTACACATCTTTAAAAATCAGATATCCATCAACAATGTTACGTGGCTTGCATTCTGTACGTCTTGGTTATTCATATCACTGGGAGCAGCTGCACACATAACTGGATGTGTGATGTCAAAAGTTGACGAAAACCGATCCAAGAACATATACACAACATCACTACATATATATATATATATATATATATATATATATATATATATATATATATATATATATAGCCCAACTCTTTACTTTCCCTGCACACCATTTTTCTTGCTTTATAGAACTTTTAAAATCCAAAATCTACAGAAACGACTGATAAGTTCAGGATCTGTGCTGGACGAAATTATAAGTTTAACAGTCTAAAATCTAAATAAGTCTAAAATTTAACTTAGATGATTACGACTTTTGCTTTCCCATAAAAAAAACAGTCCTGTAATAATGTTTATATTAGCGTCAAGTTATCCCTAGAAAGTCCATTTTCCGACTGTGGGAAAACGTACATATTTCATAAACAATTCAATCTGCCACATCCGTGGCTGCGTGGCTGGGGCCAGCCGCTGAAAACTTTTAATTCAGGGGGGATAATCCATGTAGGTTAAATACATAACTGGCTCCGAGTTAATTAATGAAGGTGGTCGTCAGTTGACGTCAAGGCTGCAATCTGATGGATTTCCTTCTGACAGAAAGAAAGAAAAAATACTGTTAAATTACGGTTGGTCCAACCCTGATACTGGCATGAGGGCAAATTAATTAATATGATTTGGCACATTCTTGATGTTAAAACGAGGAGTGATTAAAAAGGCCAGAGGCGGATATGATACATCTACATGTAACCTTTAGTATAAGCCGACTTTTCCGAATAAACAACTGAGTTATATTTTGTGTTATTTTTGTTTTCGTTCATTCTTTTTTCAAACTAATTGAATGTGGAGTGTAGACGTCAAATATTAATAATTCTTTAGCAAAGGGGAAAATGCAGCACTATATGTATATAGATATATAAACTCTATGTCACGCTGCCTCCAGATTAATAATGCACTGAACGTCAAAATTTCGACAGACTATGGAGAATGATTTAATTTTCAAAAGGTGCATCATGTTCAAACAGCAAACAAATCAAACCAAATAAAAAAAAGACAACAACAACAACAAAAAATAAATAAATAATAAAAATAACGAAGAAGCAAATGAGATGTAGTGTACTCCATTACAAAGAGAATTAATATAAGCATATTCCATGCAGGTGTGTATTTACTTCACAAATAATTAATATATTATGCAAGTTTTAAATATCACAAGAGAATAAATCCGCTTGTGTTGACATCTAACTCAGAAAACACGACTTCTAAAAAACGCTGTAGTATGTTGATTAATTAAACAATTAGCAGGGTTGCTCATATTCTGTCATCATTGGATTTTAATATTTAAGTAGACATCATAATTATCCATATTCGAAGTCAGAGCACGAGCACGTGATTGTTATTTAAACATCATTAGATTGGTGATGAAAAAAATACAATTAGAGACAATACAGAAGCATCAATATCAGTCAGGTTCTTTATTGTCTTCACACTCTACAACGTCGCCCTCTGTTAATTTACGATTTCCAGATAACGCACCGAGTCATGTGAACCTAACCGGGCTCGCTGATTGGCTATACGTTTCTAATGTTATTGTTGGAGAGGGGAGAGAAAAAAAAAACAGACAGGTATAAAACAACACAATTAGTCGATGGACATCTACTTGCCTGAGGTCCGAAACATGTGCTTGTCGACAGCTGTCATAAAAAAGCTTCTTCGGCCACCTGGTCCAAATTTACCAAACCGAAATGGAATGCTGTATAGCAGCGCTAGAGACTTAATGTTAACAGCTAAGTTTATCGAGGTCTGTTTTTCAGTATCGGTACATTTACAAGAGGGCTGGCGATGTTGTAGAAGAGATCCATTCCATACGCGTCGGCTAAAAGGCATAAGGCAAGGATTGAGGAACAGAGGTGTGGGGGAAGGGGTGGGGTGGGGTGTCCTGGGGGGGGGGGAGAAAACTGTGTTTGTGTGTGATATCTAGAGGGCAAAAGAAACAACGTTGCCATAAAAAAACCGATATTCAAGCAAGGAAAGCTGCTGACGGTATATTTTGGCATCGAGGTCGTAAAAACGTAATCCCTTGTACGCGCATTGTTCAGGCCTAAGACTGACCACAACATCATAAAATATAGTCATAAACAGAAGATATCGTCTTTATCACATCACTGATATCACGGGATGACATTAAGCGCATGTCACGTACACGTCACCATGTGATATGGCGTCTCACGTTACACATTACAGTATCACATTTATGTGTATCACGCTGTAAAGTAGCACATATATAGCCAACGATGATACCATATCATGCACGACATTATAAGATACTATTTTCATATATACAATTTAACAAATGATATAATGTCATAAGAGCGCGCCTTGATATCAGCCTGTGACGTGAAAGACAATGGCTCCTCAAATGCACCCATCGTTCAATCTGTCCGCCATCATATAAGCGAAACATTCTTGAGAATACCAATCAAATAAATAAAGAAATCATCACATGTAAGCGGATCACATTAGATCACGAAAATATACAGCATCACTTCCTGCTCTTCATATTCGTAAATCAGAATGTGACACCAAACTCATCATATACACGCAGATAACACTTGATTCACAAAGCATGGATTTCACCATATTTAGCATTTAGGGAAATGAGGTCAGAATGTATCAGCGGTGATGACAGCTCGTCGGTATTACCTCAGGCCAACCTGCACGTGGCAGCCAATTAAGAATGTAAACACAGAAATGCTGCTAACAGCCTGTGTATGTAATATATATAATAAAAGAGAATTCTAAAATATGTTACATAACGTTTTATTACTTTACGGAACATGGGCATGGACAGTTTTACACATGGGTTACATATTTGCCGTACTGAGTTTGGCAGGTGCCTCTGAACTAAACACGCTGGTGGCGTCGAAAAGATCAACTTTTCCTGTCGAACTTCACTGACGGGTTACATTTGATCTGTTCGGTGACAAACGATAGATTTATTGATTTATCTACTTCGGGTTTAACATCGAACAAAATGATGCTTCACTTATACGACAGTTGTTATGTGTGCGGCCGGAGATACAAGATGGCTGACTGGACGAACATCTGACTGCTGGGCTCTCAGTATAGTGACTGAGTGATTGCAAAGCTGTATAGTTGGGTGACTGATTTTCGTGATACACCTGTTTGGTTGGACGGATGACTCATTGCCGGCAAAGTTGTTTAGTTGAATGACTGATTAACTTTGAAGTTGTTTCATCGGGTGACTGATGGGTGGCAAAGTTGTTTGGCTGTGTGACTTTCTAACAGTAAAGTTGACTTGTTACATTTTCGGACATACTGCTACAGCTATATAAAGTTGATTAACTATAGCATATCATACAGATTAGGTGACTGAGTCACTGAACCGGTTTAACGATCGATTATATTAACTCATTGATTGATTAAATAATGCTGGTAAAAGCGTAAATGTGACGAAAGGGGCTTAGAAAGCACCAAAACAAAAAACAAAAAAAACAGTGAATAGCACAACTGATATCGATCCAGAATAAATTCACGACAGTCACGTCACTTCCAAGGATGTAATCAGGCTTATCGCCCTTTACTGAAACGGTTAAAAAAGTACCAAGACTTAGACTAAACCGGAGCAAAATACAAAGAGCACGGTGTATTAAACATGTATACATGTCTCTAGGGGTATGGGCCATACGAGTGCTGATAAACTAAGTTATTCCACTGATGTTTGGTTGTCGTGCCTTGCAAATATATACACGTCCAAAGTCTGAAGACACTTAACACGACGAATCGGGCGTGGGGCATATACACGGTACCATAATACCTCTAGTATTATGTTTAAAACATTTGTTCAACAAAAATATTAGAGTTAGCATCTGTTCTATTCATGATTTAGCTCTAAATTTCAATAGCTCAATAACACGTCGCTTTACTGATATTAATCATTTATTTATTTGCTTTGTGACAGAATTATTATTTTCTCTCCTGCAACAGTCTGGGGGAATTCACATAGGTCAAATGGCACACTGTAGACGACATGTATAACATATGCCTACAATGCCCTCGTGGTAAAAAAAAAAAGAAAAAAAAGAGCATGGAGGAGGGTTACGTCTCGTTTGGGAGAGTGGGGGGGGGGTATAAGAGGGCTAAGTGATCTGCAATCCCCCACGGACAATCCAGAGACGTAACGTATTAGTGTAATTCGGAGGGTATAGCGTGATCGTACGTGATATCTGCACATACTTCACTCCGCGACATTTCGGTGAAAACATGATCCATAATACCAAATGGTTATAGCACCACTGAGCGAAATAAATGCATCGCTCTAACTCTCGGCTGGGGTGAAACGTTCATGTCTGTGCCCAGCGAGTTGTTTCAGACGTGTATACACACTCAGTAGTCTCGCGAATTCTCGCACAATCCCGAGATATTTGATTTTCTTTATTATTCGTAAATTTTTATTTTGCGCCGTGAAAATTTGACAAACATGGAACTATGGAAATTTCGAACACCATTTTGATTGGTAGAGTGTTTGTAGATCAAATCGTGACGTCATAACTGGGTCTGTGGTCGGTTGACCTGGAGAGGGAATCCTGGTCCAGTCATCATTTACATGAAGCATCCGCCATGCTCGACAGGAAATCCCGGTGAATGGCCAGAGGACTTGCTCCACTTACATCAAAGAGAATTACACATCTGAATCTGTCACCTAACAAATACCCTGATTCTTCAAATTACTGCGACAGATCTTAGCCCTGCTGAAAGCCAAATATTACATTTCTCTCCAACTTCTTTTGAGAACGAAAAGATATGGACATGTTTGGTCATTAGATGATCTATAACCATGGGATAAAAAAGAAACGTTTTATCTCTGTTAGGTTTATATGTATGTTAGCTAAAAAGGGCAGATCAAGTGTCCCAAAAATTAGAAGAATTAGGCTCAATGAAAGAAACTCAACCGAAGATTGTGAATTAGAGTCTAGTCAACTGTGAACAAATCAGACTGCCAACAAGTTGCAAATCACAAGTTTTCCCAGTTCTATGAAAATCAGAAGTTACGCACTTCATTTTTCTTTTCGATAAAGAGCAAATATTTTACAAAAACTCTTTGTAGCGTAATAATGAGTCGTTTATTTAAGGTGCTGTTTTCTTTTGTTTTCATAAATCCATGGTTTTTCGGTACACATAAAATATACAGCACTATAACCTGCATTGCTGCAAAAGCTTTGACAGTGTTTCCTGAAACATAGCAGATCTACAAAACCAGAGGGACCTGTCATTAGCAGTAGTGTTAAGAACTTTCCCAGTCAGCGTAATTACCACATCAATGAAGGTGTCGAACAAACACCAGTCACATTTGAACAATAGAGGTTTCCAGGCCACTTCACACTTTTAATGCCAGCTGGTGCGAAAGCGTCAAGAAAAGCTGGCGAAATCATACGGCTTGGGGAAACGCTCGTCAACGCCGATTTCTTTGGCATAACCCTAATCCAATAATTGTCAAACGATGCTAGTGTTTGTTGAGTTCTTTTGGGTAGCACTCAAGGGGGTTATGCCATCCCTCTGGCGCAATCAATCTCAACCGGAAATGGAAGAAAAGTCTGTGATTGTGCGCAAAACACACCAGCAGCTAGCATCAAGCCTATAAAGCTGAAACGGCGGCCATCGCCTTTAGAAGAGTGTTGCTAGGCAACGGGTTTATACATGCGGATGAAGCTAAGATTTCTATTACAATAGCCGTATTCTTAAAACCTCCAGATAAATATCTCAACAGCAGACAAGTTATCGGCAGAGAAACACAAGACGGTTTGCAAGGTATATAACTGATAAGGAGAACCGATTAATAATAAATGCATTTATAGCTGAAGACGATCAGATTTTCTCCACGGACAAACAAGGGCGGTATGTACAAAACAGTCCCTTTCACACACACAATAACAAAACTATCTATCAATCGTGCAACTAAGCGTCTAATTGGAATACACAAACATGGATGATCGATCGTTGACAGGCCTCAATGAAGCGGTTAGGTGTAATTTCGCATTATGTCTATGTTGTGTTCGTCTAACTGTCGTCAGACATTTTTGTACACGTCTGTGCTCGGAAAAGACACAGAGGCATTCCGATGCTAATTATTTATTTATCTATGCAGCATTCTGTTGGACAATAAAGGTTATAATAAGACACTTACCACTGCAGTCTGTTGGATGGTTTTGGGGACTCGGCGGGACAAGGCTGCCGCGTGTGACGGCGATACGAGCACCGTCAGTAAATGCACTAAAACTAGAAAAACTGTACATTGAAGATAAATAGACGACATAGAGATTGGTAAAGTTCTCCTGGTTCTATGCGTCATGCAGGAACGGTTCGGATTTACCGAAGTTTCTCGGCAGTGTTTTGAGGGGTCCCTAGACGAGGCTGAGAATACAACCCCACGCATCACTATACTCTCCTTAAAACGACAATGGCACGAGGTCACCATGGCTACGCCTCCCATCTTAACAGGGGTATCCTTTGTCTGGGTCATTCTGATGAAAGACGATATGAAACGCGGGGATCAGAACCTCCCGATATCTGAATCTCCAAAGTAATCGGCAACACTTTATCCACTGTCGTCTGCTCCTTTTGAATCGTTGTAAAAATCCTCTAGATGTCTTCAAAAAATGGATGAATTTTCAAGAACTTAACTGTGTCTGCTGAGATAACTGACCGTCGCAGCGGTCAGTGTGATCATTCCGTCGCCTCAAGGCTTGACTTAGCAGGAGGTCCACTCTGGTCAGTCCCACACCAGCGGTCAAGTAAAAACACTTCTGGACTGGGGTAGGGATGTCTTCAGTTAGCAACAGTGTCGGCATGAAACTGGAAACCCACTTCCCCTGGGCCAGTCCCTGTGGTAAAACAAATTTGGCAAAGTTAAAACAATAGGCACCTTACAGATTCGCGTTGCCAATCTAAGGAGTCTGGAACAGACTGGATTAAAACACTATACTTTATTATGGCAGAATTTTGCAGGCACTGCTCATGGTAAGGCTATGTAAACCAGGGACTGAAATCCCACAGCCGGGCTACATCAGTATTACATCGGCTGTGGATAAGAAGATACGTGTATTAAATACGCCGATATTATGGCTCCATTAGCAAACAGCAGCCATTGTAATAGCACCAGGCGTCGGGTCGGCTCTCCACTATTTGACATTTGTCTATAATGATTACACCAGAGATCTATACTGGTGAGATGACCTCCATACCGCGGAGTTATATATCTACCGCTCTATAATCTGCTCCAGACTTATGATATTCGGCACCCAAGGGGAAAAGCCAGAACCGGACTTACGTCTCTGCCGTCTTCGCAGCTAAGACTGATGGGGGTGATTATGCTACCGTTGCTGTTGTTGTTGCAATACTACTAAACTATATGCAATCTAGCGCATTCGCTTTCTCTCTATTATTACACGGCCTACACACTTTTCCTGGTGTACTCATGCAGTGACTGCCACAGACCACATCTCTGCGCAGGCCGAGCACCCCTGCTTCGTTATATATACATCCATACATGCCCATGCATGATGTAAATTACCTCAGCGTCACATATCCTGTCGTCGACATAGTCCTTTTTCCGGTCGTTTCGTCCGTCGGGTAACAGCGGGTAGGTAAGTGTTGTCTTCCAAGGAAGGCCTCAATACAACCAGTCAAAACCTCCCCTTAATTCAGCTTCCGTCAGCACCAGTGGACGGATGAAGGGGTAGGGGAGTTAGATACAGCTTTGCCACTAGCACAAAGTTGACTGGTCTGAACTCACCAGCCCGTCCTGTCGGGATTCAGACCGCGATGGGGTGAGAGTCCGCATTCAGCTGGCTGGCTGCATCCATAACCTCGCGACTTGCAATCAAGACTTGTATTACCGCTTTGCCACACTGGAATTCCGAGTGTGGGAAATTTGTGGGGCCAATTCGCCTCCCCACCATGCACTAACATGTAACCCCTCTCTCTCTCTGAGCCGACTATAGTATACCTTGGTTCCACTAACTTGTGTATACATACACTTACTAGCCCTCTTCTAGGAAAAGCCACAGTCGGTGGAAAGACCGTTTATGCGCTAAATTTAGCTAGAGCATCTCTTTTACTATTTGCAGTGTAGTCGTTGCATTACCTCTTCCCGTGCGCCTTACCAACCGGTGGCAGGTCTGCTGCTCCTCAATACGCCGCCTGCAGCACAACCATCATCATCACGGGCTCGGGGTAGGCCCAAATGTGTTTTAGTCCTTCTGGTATACGTACGGTATTATACCAAGCTACACTCGTGGAGTGATGGCCTACACACACTTAGCCGAGGCTGTGTTTACTGTCAGGTCTGGCAGATATCAACACGACAAATTCACTCACGCTGTGTGCTTCCAGCGGTGTCAAAGATATATCCAGAGCAAATCCAATATCACATCGATGTAACAGGGATTATTACAAGCTGAGACTAATTACTGACACATACTTATACAGGTCCACGGTTCACACTGTATACAGTAGGTAATGCAAACGAACAGGAGTTGAACTCGTGAACCAGATCCACAACCCCTGGCCAGCTGTGCCCCCAAAACGCGTACCTGTTAGAGGCCCTCTGTCTCAAGACGTCTGTCGACCATCTGGAGAACAATAAACACAGGCCGTATGTATTTCCGGGTTCTGGGCTGAGGCTTTCACCATATACAATCCATTGGGTATACGATCTCAGTTCTCTCAGAAACCAGGGAGTGTCCAGTCTGTCTTTTCAGGCGGCAGGCGTTTAAACACACGCGGTCTTGTATGCCACAGGGACATAGCCACTGACCACTGTCCAGTGGAGATGACCATTCCCGAGGCTGTGTTATTATACAGCAGTGTGATGTTAGTGACTAACGGTCAGCTATGTAAATTTCCTGCCAGGGTTTTTCCTTATAATGACAACCCCAAAACTGCACGGGTCAGTGTATACAGGCTTATCTGCCCAGGAAAATGTCAACGGGTCTGAACCAAACACAGCACAATACCATCACATAGACATATTATCGATAATTCACTAGTTATTGAGGTCATATAATAATTAGGAGTTTAATACTGTGGACTATTCATAAATATATATGATCAATTTCAAGGAAAATATGGTAGACCAGCACGTAGAAAGCCTCACCTTGTGTTGAGCTCCGGGCAAGCCTTGGGTTCGATTGCTATCGCCTTATTGTCCTGGGTAGTCTCTATTCTGGCTGATGACACAGAAACCGAACGATGACACATTAACACTGACAGTCAGTCCACGCGTCCCGATTTCTCTCAGCTGATATTTACTGCGAATAATGAAACAATCGATAGGAGTCCAGACAGATGTTGCAAACTGTGTGTAACACGTTGATTTCACGTTTCGTATCACTTACTTACATGTCCTGAAGAATCGTGGACAGTTCCACAAACTGGCCTTAAATATCCATACAGACCTTGTCGTCTTTCATTCGCAGTCGAAACCTTTCTTTACTTCGCCAGACGGCCTAGTTCCAATGACTCATTCCCTCTTTGAAGTACAGCACCACACAAAAACATGGCTCTGAAATTCCCGATCGCGGCTACAGTCAACGACGCTAGCTCTGGAAGGAGACTGATAGCATGGGTGCCATGGAAACATCTGCAAGCGATGCTCGTCGATAGGATATTTTTAGATGCATATTCGAGATTCGAGAGAACTTGTCCTAAGGTGACAGGTATGGTTCAGGAATTTCACGCTCAGGTTTGGGTCTATAGCCAACCCCCAGGCAGAACAACAGAGTGGGGAAACGAAGCAGGATTATGTGAAAGCATGGCGGATCAATGGAAACAATTAACCTATACATATGGCTTTTCTTTGCTCAGCCAACCATTGAAGCGATGGAGAGATATCAGAACCCAGAGCGGTTCATTCGTTACCTCGCACAGGTGCTCAAAGATTTGGTTCAACAAGCAACCTGTCAAATATTAATAAAGAACAGATAACAATTACGCGAGAATTGTTCTCGGGAAATGTTAAATAAAAAAACAAGATACATAGGCGAAAATTCCATAACATGAAATACTTGAACTCACATCTATGGATAACTTTTATCTCTACTGAAATATAGAAGCTAGGAGCTACTGAGTTTGTTATTAGATGTGCGCCATATCACAGGCATTCCGATGTGACAAACAATAATACATATTTAAGTCTTAAAAATGAAATATACTGCTGAAAAGTGAAATATACTGCAGCAACACTATGCTACTTGTACAGAAATGTTTCGGAAAACACCGGCCCCTTATCGAAAATATCTTTTGTCGCTTTGAAAAAGTAAACTACATCTTCTGTGGCGGTATATGTTAGTATAAATCAGTGGTACAGGCCTACGGAAGGTGTTCAACATTTGAACTCTACCAGCGCCCTTCACCCCTTATTGTCCTATAGAAACCCACGAACAATAAGAGCGTGACTTTTTTATTACTTGTATCGAATATTTTTTTTTTTTTGCGATAGGTTATACAAAACACAATTGTACCACATCTGCTCTGCGCAGCCGTGTTACAACTTTCCGGGGCAGATAAGGGCACAAAATCTGCGACATTTGAGGGCAAAAGCCGAAGTATTGATTGAAACCACATGGTTATTGAACAGATGCAGCTCTGCGGTCATTTCTTCCAGTATATCTGATGCACATGTTGACCATATATAGCGTTAGACTGGTAAACTTATTTATTTATTTACTTTGTTGGTGTTTTACGCAGTACTCAAGAATATTTCACTTATACGAAGGCGGCCAGCATTATGACGGGAAAAAACATAGCGTTAGATATCAGTGAATCAACAAAAAAAAAAATAAAGAAATAAAAAATAAAAAAAAATAATAAAAAAAAATGAAAAAAGAAACAGTGTTTCGAATCCAGGATCTCCTGCTCCACCCCTCCCTCCCTGGATTTTTATTTCGGAGCCTTTTCAAGGTTTGTTAGGTATCCTGCAACAAGGCAAGGTGGTTTCTTCCCATTCCTGGCAGGGTAAATGAATGGATGTAATTTGCTAATGTGTCCAAGCTGTAACGCCAAAAATGGAAACACTAAAACTAAATGATGTCTTTTATCTTCGCAAGCTTTCTTTTTATGTTCGCTCTTCCACGTTAACATCTTAGCAACACCTTTGAGGCTGATTAACAACTTCACAACACTTAATGCAACACACTGCGCTATATGATTTGTCAATACTGATTTAAACAGTTACTTCTTCAATGTTTACAAACATATGTATATACACACAAAAATGCAAAATCTTTCTTTTTTTATCTTTAAAACCGGTGTCTCAGCTTGTATAACGGGTTTGATGAAAACAAGGAACACTGAATATTCCTGTGACCACAGATATTTGGCCTTTTGCACACACTCAAGCACAATGTAACGGGCAGGTGTCACCGTGAATGTATAGGCCTACCTCGTGGAGAAGTCTTGTTAAAAAATATATATATGAAAACCGCAATATATATAATTACAGACCCCCTTTAAGCAAGACGGTATTTTCCCAGGCCTGTCTCAATGGGCGTGTGTATTGTGTCATGCCTGGTGAAACCGCATTGTGTGTGGATTCATTTTCAGATGGCTATACATAGAAGTATACACGGAAAGCATGGCCTTCCGTTGCATTGCTTTGTTTACCTGGACAGATGTAACAACACACAACAGGTGAAATGAAGCTAAATACTTCTATGTAATATACTCTACCTGTGGAAATCCGTATGACAATTACTGAAAAATTGAAAGCACATGTATAAACCTCGTCAACGATTTCATTGAGCCATTACGGCTTACACGATGCAATATTTCTCTCAGTGAGCCCCTCCAGCGCTGCATGGGTCATAGACCTCTCATCCATTTCCAGCCGCACAATACGTACTCTGGCCACAAGGTGCCATCGCGGAAAACAGTACATAGAATAGACCTAAGCCACAATTCCGGAAACGACAAACACCACATGCGTGTTATTTCTATAGTTTTGTTTAGTGTCAAAATGTATGGGGATTGGAATGTTACACTCTTCAGTGGGAACCATGGCATATAAATAGAGAAGGACAATGACAATGTAACAACCATAGGTATTAGGTCCACTGCTAAGCATTCCGTCAATATCATCTATATACGTGCATAAAATGTCGCCGAAAAATATGTATATGAAAAAAAAGTGTCCAGGCACACTTGAGTACAAGACGGTAGAAAATTTAAATTTTGGACATATACTTAATCGCCTTAATTAGTAACGGCCTATATAGTATCTAGAAGTCATGCACTCAAGGTCAAGTCCATGCTGAATCTCTAATCATGGTCCAGTGCAGAGATAGTGAAAGACACACTCCAGGAAAGATCATGAGATTCCTTTGTTGGAGATCCAGCATGGCGGCGAGCACTGGCCATCTATGGATCTACATATAAATATGCTGGGGAAGAGAGATTCCCGTGCAAGATGAGGTGATCGTATTATGTTTTCTCCTGCTAAATCAATCACAGCAGGGAATTACTGCCGAGGCTTGAAAGTGACACTTTAATGCATTCGCCGGCTAATTCTTCCCGCGATCGGAACATGTGGAAATACTTTCTGACATTACTCGGTGCATATGTAGTCAGCTGGACCGGACCTCAAGCAATACCTTGTAAAAACCCGATCGAACACAAAAAGGCGGACACGGGCGATTAAATCCCCACCTGTTATCTGTATCCACGCCTTGTCATATGTTGATGCTCCTGTTAAGGATTTACTGCGAGTTTTTGCTTCCCTGAATCAGTGTCTGTACAACGCTGTGTTTACTGACAGGTCACTATAACAACATGTGTCATATGTCGCGTAATCACAAGACCAAGACTTATAATTGTTGTTTTGAGGTCGTAAATTTACGCCATTCCATCAGGTTCGGATATACATGCACTACACAGTAATACATTCCGTTGGTAAGATATTACGTGAGCCAAGTTGTTCCAAAATGTATATAGGAGTATAGGTAGGTATAATAACTTAAGTCTGGACAAAGGCGTTCTATTCGGCAGGTGTGGATGAAAATGACAGTTGTTGTAAGAGTTTAATTGGGACGATGTTTTAGATACTTTTATTTAATACTTAAATATCTGTGTATATTTATTAAACACGCTTGTTGAGAAGTTTATCCATCCATTAAACGCACTGGGCGTTGGTTATTTTACAGTATAGTCTATACAGCGCTTTATCACATGTAGTCAGTGAATTTTGACTTCATGTAGACTCTTTATGTGTTAAAGTCTTCTTTCCTTAATTTGGAGATATCCTAAAGGTTAAAATAAAAGGTAGAAATATCGCCATTTTACTGTGAGCTGTGATCCCGGGTAAGTTTTGCGTGCGTTTGTGAATGGTCATGTGACTTTGTCAAGGATCTATAACCATTAACGCTAATGACAACTAAACGACAATCTTATACAAAGACATTACATGTATAACCTTGGTGAAATGTTAAACTGATAATACACCAATAAGAAAAAGACAAGAAATGTGACCAAGACATATTTTCAGTGACGACATCACAATTAGCCATGTTCTGTCACTGTGTAGGCCTACAGATAGCACAGGGCCCAAATTGTCCGTTTTTTTGGGGGGGGTATGGGGGCAACAGGCAGAATTCATTTCTCTATACATATACTTTTACATAATGCTGGTATCCAAAAGTATTCATAATATACCAAACCTCACCAAAGACGGCTAGATTTCGAAAAATACTGCTATATTTACAAGTATTATTTATCATTCCTTCAAGTTCCGATAAATATGAATCAGTGGTTATGAGATGATGACCTGTTTCCTACATGAATCCATAATCCAGTTTTACGGCAGGGAAATCCACTTGGGTGTTTTTCTTTACACAGTTAGAAAAAAAAAATAAAATAAGATCACATTTAAAAGAAGCGGGCATCATCTAAAAGGCCGTTTCGTGCAAATTTCAAATATAGTTATTATTTTGTGGGCATTTTTAGAACTCTGTAATGGTAAATACAAATTGGGGAGCTAAGGTGGACGATTCTTTTCACTTGAAAATCTTCTGACAGTTACGTGTCTACGTTCTAGTGAACAGATACAGTATATTCTGCAGTAAAGAAAAAATCTGTGACGTCACCGTCCTTCAGCCTGTTCAATATGGTCCAAAAAGTCCACCATATAGGACCTCACCCTTTGTTTCTCTTTAAATTACTGCCAAAAAAATGCCAAAAAATAATGAAGACTATATCTGTAATCAGCACCAAATGGCCTTTGAGATGATGCGTGATTTGTTTAAATGTGATCTGTTATTTTAAATGAACACAAGACACACCTAGAACTGCATGGTAACTTCCGCAAACCTCGTTTCAAATAATGTCAAAATTTAAAATTTCCCTATCTGACATAAGTTTCCTAAAATTCAAATTGTGAAGGTTGTCCTAACATGGAACTTGCGGCATGAGATATGAGTGCACATTGTAAAATTTGGAACTGTACTATAGCTGTTGGTTAATTTTCAAATGCGGATATCTTATTTTTATAACTTTCTCGAGACATAGTAGTAGTTTAGTTATAAATTTTGTAAGGAGAACACATATGTCCAACGGTGATCTGTTGTTGTCCGAAAAACATTTAAAGACGTGTTTAAATATAAGTTGAAATTTTGATAATTTTGATAATAACAAGGGGACCTGCACGTATACTGCGACGTTTTACCTAAAAAACTAAACGTTTTCATCTAGACAGTTTTCTGGTTTCAGTTTTATCCCTGACTCGTCAAAATCATGTTGTAGAAAGTTACAAAGCGACGGATGTTTTCAATAGTTCATAGGAGAGACGTTTCATAAAGTAAATACAAGCAAGAAAATCTCCGGTATATCAAATTCGGACAACGTCACCTTAAAGTCAACATGTCCGGGTCTGTACTAAGGACTGTAAATTTGGTATACTGTATAACTTCAGAAAACCTATACGAAGGTGTCGGCAGACTAGAATTCCCGCTCATTTAATTACCTGCCAGACAGCCGACGTACGCAGCCGCAAACCGCATCCGGCCTACGTCCATTACGAGCAACCAGAGACTCCAATCGGAGTTTGGCTGGCCCCGGGAACCCGCATATGAGTATCTCGGGAGTAAGGAGTGGTGGCGGTAACGGAACCTTATGTAATATCTAATCAAACAAAACTGTCACGGCGACCGCTTTAATACCGTTACACGAGTGGCAATTTTACCACAGAGATGACTTAGGACGGGAGTGGTGCAGGGAAGGCCGATAGCGCTATGTTTGATATCTGTAAAACGGAATGCTTTCTATTATTTCCTATGTGAAAGAAATTAACATTTTTATTTTGATTTACATAGAATTTCACCATTTTACGAACTAGTCAACTTCAATGTTGAACGTCTGTATCAGACACTCTATATACCCCAAATATGGCTTGAAATTCAATTATTTGTATTTGCTTCGAAGCTAGATTTGCCTGTTACCCAACGGACTCGTGTTCACGGGTCAGTCCTGTTATTCTGAGGACAGTTTATGTGAAGAAGTGGTGAACTGGGCTCGTAACATTACAGCATGTGTTCCGGTGGTAAACTGCAGTCTGGCAAGAATACACGTCCCACATCATTCTGGTATACCTAACAGTACGCACATTGTGTATTTTGTGTAAGGTATCCATTATATGTGTATCAGTGGTACACAACAGTTATCTCGAATGTGCAAATTTGTAATCCGTGGTTTTAAGAGAGTGTATCGCATCAATAATGTCGCTGAGGAATGTGAGATACATGGTTAATCGAGCCATCAATCGCAGACATGGCCTTTCCACCGACAAAATGTCAACACACACCAAAAGGCCAAAGTCCAAAATTCCAATTCAAGCTCTAATGTTCTTTACATACATCACTATAAAATGACATTTAACTTTGAAAATGTTTGCGGATTTCTTGTTTGAAATTTGATTTATTTATTTATTTGTTGATTGGTGTTTTACGCCGTACTCAATGGTGGGAGGAAATCGGGCAGAGCCCGCTTGAAACCCACGACCATCCGCAAGTTGCTGGCGGTCCTTCCCACGTACGACCAGAGAGAAAAACCAGTCTGAGCTTGACTTGAACTCACTGCGACCGCATTGGTGAGAGGCACCTGGGTCATAGCGCCGTTTTGGCTTGGTAATCTCCTCGGCCACGGAGGCTCTTAGGTGTTGTTGGTTGTTTTGGAAATGGATCTTGCGCTTAATGAATATGAACGCATCTTCATGGTTTACGAGTGGCATGCGAATGCCGGACGTGAGGTTTAAATCCATATGGTGTGTTAATCTTGTTCTAAGCTGAGTACAAACTTAGCCTTTAACTTGTAGCCATATATGTGACATGCTAGAATTTATACCACCCTTAAAATAATCACATTCCACAGTCAGACTTTACTTTACTTGAAAATGTATAGGTTGATATGAACGTTTTAAGATCCAACCATTGTTAAAGTAAAAGTAAATGCATGGTTAAATCATGAATGCCCTGTTTCATGGAGGACAAGCATAAGTCACTAAATTTTTCAGAAATAATAAGTGACTAAAGGTGACGTAATGCGGGCGTGATTTCTGTAACAGGATCCAAACACATATGAGTAAATCTTCCTTTGTAGTAGGAAGTGACACTATACAAGCTGACAGGCAACGAAATGTTGTCTATACCCAGAACATATATGCACAGATTATAACATGGAGTCATTATCAAAGGGACTCTATGATTGGTTGTCCGGAAATGAGACTTGAAGACACACACGCGCGAATCCGGATTCGCACCCGAGCTGATTTTCTGTTAACAAGTTATACACGGATCATTGCAACTTCGAACACTAACGGGTTCGGATAAGTATAGTGAGACCTTTGTATACCTTTGTAGTTATCAGCAAAATCATTGCACTTGACACCAGGCAGTCCTCCATGCACGCAGGTGCGAGTGACAGGGAGTTAGTCAGGTGACGCGATGCTTTCGGTTTTGTTCATGCGACACCAGGATTTCATGCAGCGGATAATGAATTCATCCTCCTTGTTGAACATATATGCATCTTCTATATATATATATATATATATATACATATAATTTCATTCATAAGGAAAAAAATACAGCACTGTTTTCAAGTTAGGAAATCTACACCAGGGGAACTATCATAAATTTGGGGTTTTACTGTGCACATTAAAACCGATTGATCCAATAGGAAGCGCTGTGAAGTGAGGTCTTTTTCAGTGAGATGGTGATTCTGTGAGTTAAGTGAGTAGGCTTATTAGCATTCATTCAGTTATCCATTTAATATTTAATTATTTATTTATTTAATTATTTATTGCATTGATGTTTTACTCGATATCCAGGAATGTTTCATTTATATGCAAGTGACCAGATTTATAGCTTGAAGCAACTGGAAGGAGATGACATGATGAGTGAAGAGACGACCGCACCTTACCAGAAAAAAATGACAAAGTCCTTTTCCGACGTAAGGCTGCAGCCAAACCATCCAGCGTTAATAAGCAAAATGCACGTAATTCAAAACTTTTCTAGTTTTATCGAAATATTAAAGATTTGGCCATGTGGTTTATTAGATGTACTAGCTATATGGGGAAAAAAGAACTGAAAATATTGGCTAAAATGGTTGACCAAATGTACCGAAAAGAGAAGAATTATGGTGGTCTGTGCGGCTATGTTTCAGTTAAGGATCACACTATATATATTACCATGTAAGTATGACAACTTTTAACAGAGTTTTAAGCAACCGTCAGGCTTTTGAACTGGAACTGTTTATATCCCACGGCATTACGGTCGAGAGAGTAGATAGTGGCAGCTCATACACATCAAGCAGTTTGCATGAGTCATGCATGTATGGAAGCCTGGAACTGCCACATCGACGTTCACCGTTTCTGAATCAGATTTTCTGATAAGCCCTCGTAATAAATATTTCAGTATATGTTCTCCATTGACGGCTGTTTTAATATATTTGTATACCCTTACATGTTGTATTGATACAGTTTGAGGCATATTTGACATAGAGCTACAGGAAGGAGAATCCTCTGACTTGGAAATTGCATACTTTAAATACCACTTTCATGGTCAACGAAACAACGCTGTAGTGCCTTGCATGGTGAACTTATCGAGTTTGACTGAAGGTTATAGGCAATAGGCCGGTTCGTGGATGCATGATTCAGCGCATGGTGCACAGCGCCTCGACAATAACGGTTAAACAAAGCCCTGGCCGTGGTGGGGTCTGGTCAATAATTCATGAAAGCATGAGTAAGACGATTCATCGTCGAATATCTATAGGTGAATGCAGAATTAAAAGCGTAAGCCCAAAGGTATTTCGTTTGACAAGGTACCGTGTCCATTTCGGCCGGATCGCTAATCATTCAAAGCGATGAACGGTCAGGCGCCAAGATGCCGGGAAACGTTGACATGCTCAGGTGCGGAAGGTGTCATTAGCATCTAGCAAGATGAGTGCGCGACATGGATATACGCGGATGAAAATAGTTAGCGAAGTATCCAAATCACAGATCACGCCGTTAAATTAAACGACACTCCGTGGCAACTTTCAAGTAGAGACAATCCGTCCATCAGCCTTCTTGCGCTTATTGGGACATCCAGTCTTTCATCTATGTTAATATGAACGGTCCCGACAAGAAGGTAAATGAGTTGCCTTTATGGCTTTTCTTGCTTTGCAGCAGGATATTGAGTACAATATAAATATGGTCATTTCAATATTAAAACATAAAGTGTTGTCTTTGGGAATATAACTATGATCATATTATTTTACTGGTGGACATTTGTACTTTCAGTTCTATGCTATAACCAGATGGTATATGTACAAAGATGACTTACCAACACGTGTCACTTTTATCTCCACGAGTATAGAAATACCCTGACGGGAAATACGAGAACGACATATAAAAACAATAGCAATTTTTATTTACACAATGCCTTGTGAACGGAATAATGGTGGATTTATGCTGGCATTTCATATCTGAAAACAGAAAACAGTCTCAAATGCGGGCCAATCGATTTAAGTTTGCTTATCATATGATGTCATCACCAGACGTAATTAATAATTGTAAACAGTATAATTGTTTAGACATTTTCAAGTCAGGACATCAAATGTCACAAAATTTTCCAACATGCAAACGGGGGTCTTTGCACTTTGTGAATGAATTTAAGGGAACAATTAAATAAAAATTCAAAACGCAAAAGTCTGGTTCATTGAGACCATATATAATGTAATTTGTTCGAATAAAAATGTATTATGTAACTTTTGAGTGATGTTCTGAAGTTTCAAAACTGAAATATTGGGTGCATGACGAATGGGTCATTTTGAGTTAAGTAACGGAGGCGTTCTCTCATAAGTGTACACATTTATTATCTTAAGCCACTCTGAGTGTTTAGCCCAAATACCACGCACCATCTGTCGTCATGTTTTTTATTCCGATAGACATCGAAGAGGTGTGCCAATTACAATGTTACTATGCGTAAGGTGTCAGTGAGTGCATTAGTGAGAGGCACGGGGTGATATCGCCGCACAGGGGCGCTAACCCTCGGCGATGCAGGCCATCCCGTGCAGTTGAAAGCTAAATAAATTTATCGTGAAATTGTTCTCAGCATTTCTTAACTTACGCCTACTCTAATCTTGGTGACTGCTAAATGAAGTCTTAATGGAAGTATCAAATATTACCATAATAATTGTAGCTAAGGTGTCAATAAAGAAAGCTATTACTTTCGTATTGCTTTATGAGTGGTGCATTTTTTAAATTTCTAACTAATTGTTTTTGCCACTCCGCGTTTGTCCGGAAATTCTATTGTTGTCTGCCATAAACGCGCGGATGTCACAACAGTCTCCTTCTTTGATTGTCTGGAAAGGTCATGATCCGTGAGCTTCTGCCACTTTTTTGACCACGTGACTCGGGGATAGACAAACCACCAGACACTCCTTTGCAGGGGAAACTGCGATCATAAAAATGGTTCCTTTCAAGAAGAGGTGACTACCGGAAATTCCAAAGGCTTAGTTTTAATTCCAGCAGGTATGTGTTCCGACTAAAGCCTGGAGAATAGGCACATCAGGCTTTATCTGATATAACTAACACAAGGCTGATAACGTAAACAATGAAATTAAAGAACTGATCTTATACTTTCTACACCAGTACAGACTGGAGAATAGGCATATCCGACTCCATTTGTGTGCCAAAACTAACACAAGGCTAATAACGTTAACAATGAAATGAAAGAACCAGTCTTATACTTTCTACAACAGTATAGAGTGTGTTTCCTGTATGGTACATATTGCCTTTCAAGAGTGGCGAATTACAAGGCAGGGGGTAAACTGTAAATGAATAAGACGTTTAATTTCTGTACACGAGACTGATCTATGGATATCAATTATACTGTATAAAGAAATTACTTAAATACCTTATCCACTGAAACAAATGAGTGGAAATAAATATTATAAGGACAGTGAAAGTTTCTTGAGTACGACGTTTATCACCGATCACATTCATTTATTTGAATGATTTGATTGATCGTTTCTCTAGAATATTTCACTTATAAAACAGATTATAGTGAGAGGAAACCGGGCAAAGCCCTATGCCAATCCGCAGGTTGCTGGCGGGCCTTTCCACGCACGACCGTAGAGGAAGCCAGCATGAGGTGGGCTTGAACCCGATCGCATCGGTGTGAGGCACCTGGGTCATTACTCTGTACTAGCGCGCTATCCGCCTCTGCCACGGAGGCCTCCACCGAATAAGTAAATAAGTAAATAAATAAACTAATTAAAAAATAAATAAATCAACCAAGTCATAACTTATTTTCGGACCTCCATACACGACCAGTCCTACATATGTTTTACTGAACTTTCGTTTCCTTGTGGCTTTCGTGTAAACCCTAGCTCTGATACTAATTTTTATTTGTAGAAAGACCAATAGAAAGCTCACCGAGCGTTCTCTACACACTCAAAAAGAGGATAAATCAAGCAATGAATCAATAAATCAGACAATGTTTCACCGTCTCAATCAATCAATCAATCAATCAATCAAAAAAGTTTGATTACTTTACACGTCACAACACATTATTGTGAGTAACTCTTATGGAAATCTATAATAACCATGTCCCTAAATTTATAATAGGTTACAAAGGTTAGCCTACATGAATATTCCCGGTATAACATACAACAAAGGTTCAGTGTCCAGCGTGTATTGAATGGACGGGCAGATTGCCAATCTCACTTTGTGGGAAGGGCCATCTGGTCAGTATCTCCGGGGAAAGTGTGGACAATGAAAGGCCATGGGAGCGTGTCCTGACTGGACAATGGCTATCTTGCCTCGGGGCTTGCATCTTTGACCAATAGGAACCTATCCATGCCACCCATATTCGCGCCAAGCATTACTGATGATGCCCAAAAGCGTCTGTGGTCCTCTGAAGGGCATGTTTTGTTTGATATCGCTTACCAAGAATGGTAGTAAATTCATAATGTTCAAAGTTGTAGGCCGTTTTTATACAAATTCAATTTATCTCTCGAGATGTGTGATACGATAGTTATCACATGATAGTTATATATTATCTTTTTCTTCACTCCCTCCATAGGTATAGCATAATGTTAATAATACAACACAAAGCTAACAAATAATCCAAAATCAATAACACCATACGCCATTTCAACTTCCCAACGAATGGGAACAAATTGCATTTGCATGGTAAAATGTATACATCAGTCTACAACTTCCCGTGATGCATCCGAAGCAGACAAATTAGTGTAAGCCAATGCCAACAGGACTTCGTATCTTTCACAAGGTGCATATGATTATCGGCCAGCAATTAAGGACCAAAACGTTGCACGGAGTTTATTGTGTGCCCTCAGCTTAGAATCGTGCCAGAGATCGAGTTAACGCTCGAGATCTGGGTTCTGATTTACCACTTGCTGATCACAAGACTTCTCCTTGCCTTACACAAAGTTAACTTGAGCTTTGGCTGCTGTATAGCGTAACAGATCAAGGCTATGAGTCATTCTGGAGTAACGTCATCAAGTTCCACGTGTCTGTACGTTTAAGCCTCGATGTCGTTATCAGAAAAAGACCGCACTTCCGGTGAGAAAGTTTACATCATCATGCACCCGTCATCCCGGGAAGAGGCAATGAAATCATAACTTTTCGGCACACTTGATGAAACCGAGGCTCTATATTCATGTGGCATCAATTCCAGAAGCGGTGCCTTGGAAGTGATTCAAACTGTCAATCAGAATCATCGTCTCTATTCAAAATTTCCAAAAAACTGCATTCATTACTTCCACTTACCACTATTACACTATTCTACATATAGCGCCATTACCTATACGCACAGTATTAATTGTGGTGCATGATGCTATCTCTCCGTAGGACGTGCAGTATTAGAATTAGTAGCTCAGTATGTAATCCCCAGGGGGTCCTATCAGTCGGAAACATAGCAGTAGGAATGTATGGCTACTGCAGTGTGATAGGTTAGATGGTATAGCTGTGGCTAGTTCGACAGCCCGAGTGGTCTCCACCAGTTTTTAGCGCCAGAAGGTGTATAAATCCCACGTAATGATAATGCTTATACTGTTGATAATATGGATGTAGTGCGCTAAATGCATGTGTGCCGGAAATGTGGACAAAGCATGGAGCATTTTTAACTGAGGAACTTAATTCTTTCTGAACAATAATTGAAAGGAGAACTGAAACTGTATATCTCATAGGTCAAGATCGAATTATTCACAGTCATCTAAGCTCACTTTACAAGATGATGCAGGCTAAAAACAGAGGACTGAAACTGTATATATGTCTTTATATATTTTGATCCAGAGATTGACATGATTTGTCATCGAAAAAAGCGTTTTACCGACTCGTGCAGACTGAAAACATTTCAGGCAAAGCTAATGACTCTAGCCACTGGCCATACTCCAACCTGTATATAACACATTACAAGAACATTGACAGACGATTGGTCTAATGGAACCGTGAACAAAGTAAAGCGGAAATGTGGAATATGTTATTATTTTTGTTTTGTATTGTTTTGTCAGCCAGTTTATTTTTGTTATCGTTTTTTTTTGTTTTTTTTTTTGGCTAAACTTTTTTATTCATTAAACCTAATTCCTTAAAATGTAACAATAACTATTCTCCCATAGACAATGCTCTACTGGTTTATACAGCTGTTTCAAACAAACAACAGACATCGACAACAGAGGTTCTCTTTCTTTTCTGTGACTTTCTCAAAGTTTATCTCACACCCGCAACACGTTATGACAACGGCCCACGTTGTCTCTATTAACTTCAACACCAGATATATAACTATGTGTGTATACCATGGTAAACAAAATATAGTAAAACGAAAGAACACTTGACAGATGCGTCCAATTTACTGCGTTCTCTGTGCGTATGCCTTCAACTGACAGATGTTCAGCAAGCAAGAGCGGTTGCCATAATCCCTCTTTGTTTCATGTCGCGTCAGTAATACTTGTGGTCCTTTATACCCATCCCCCCCCCCAGCACCATATCAGAAAGCAAAAAAAAAAAAAAAAAAAAAAAAAAGGCAAAACGGTTTCAAAATTTTCTGTATGTAACTTCAAGTGTTTTCAGGAGAATGACTCATAATCTTCTGACCGGAAGTACCAGGTTAAATTTTGGGTGCGAGCCTATCCAAAGTGGCTTGACACCCTCTCGAATTGGTCCGGAAATGGATGCTTCTCTAAATTAGCTTTCGGAGTTGACTTTTTATGTCTACAGCTGGCTTCCCTCTGTTATATTTTTGCGAGTCTTTCACAGAAACACGTGACCTCCAGCTTATACACTTATCTATGCCTCTCCTGCATGTAACATTGGTATTTTTTTTTAACGTAACTTTCTTGTCTACCACCACCTGGTCTTTCCTTCGTGTATCATTTCACCAGTTACCACTGCGCTATTCCTCAAAACCCTTTCCCGTTTCGTTTCTTACAACACACGCTCAATTAAATACAACTTCTTTCATCGCACGTTATTACAGACTATAAACAAAAAGATTTTAGACAACACAAAAGTCTAATCAAAACAAAACACAGAAAATACCTTTTACGTAATTTTTTAAAAATTCTAGAAAGAAAATAAATTAAAATATTTGTATAAGTTTTGAGAAACCACAATAAAGGGCTGTAATCTACTCCAAGGGAACAATAGGGAATCTGAAACTTTTTCACCCGCAAAAGACAATATAGGCTGTCGCTTTGGCTGAAAAGCGGCTTTCTACACCTTGTAGTAAAAGAAAATTACATGCTTCGCTCTGCCATTTTGAAAGATTTATACGCAACAGATTATATTCATTGAACGTTCAACCTATGGTAATAAATTTCTGCATGGCGTGTTGTACTAGGAACTGGAACTGGGACAAACAAAACATGACCTGAACGTATGGAGAACTACATACAGCCTTCATCATTAAATTATCTTCGAATTTTAAACAGAAATATATACTCTTTCCTGATAAAGTTTTATATACCGGCATGTATACCTTATACCACGTCACGTTGAACCATTTGATTCTGCAGTTTTAATGTCTTTTTCGTTATTTTATAATGAGGTATTTATAGAATGAAGTAGTTGACACAAACAGTCACAAGGCTGATTGGCGCCAAATGTTCTTTCTTCTCAAAACTCAATCGCTGGCTAATGATTGCGAGTGGCACAGAAGGTAATTAAGTCCTAATGAATGACCATCAGGTTGGCCCTCTATATATAGGCCTCTCTGGAAAATGAGTATATGCCCAACCGCAATAAAACACTCTTGCACAAAAGTGTGATATGGGAAATAAATTTTATGATTAATGGTGAACCACAGTGTTATGGCTTTGTATATTTGAAAACAGAACATTGTGAACGGACAAGAGGGGCACTTGCTGTATTGTCAATGGACGTATTAGACATGCGCAGAGGACGCACAACACCAACATGACGCGAAATGGAATCATGAAAACAATCATTCACGCATGCGCGGTAAAAATACTACGCAACTACACCCATTAATTGTTAAATGTTTTTTTCTTTGTTTAAATCTATGAAAAGATTCGATATGATAGAACAACAGTTGTAGTTAACTTTGAAACCTTATTATAGCCAATGCCAAGTGATCTCTGAACTGGTCTTGTTAAATTCCCCATCATTCTATTGCTATATGAATCTAAATGCAGCGTAATGACACAGGTGCCTCTCACTGATGCGATCGCTGTGAGTGCAAGTCCAGCTCACGCTGGCTTCGCCTGCAGTTGTAAATGGGTAGGTCTGCCAGCAACCTGGCTGCGGATGGTCACAGATTTCTCAAAGGCCCTCCTCGGTTTCCTCCATCACAATGCTGGCCGCTGTCGTGTAAGTGAAATACACTTGAGTGTGGCGTAAAACACCAATCAAATAAATAAATAAATTTTAAATAAAAATAAATCTCTCTGCTTAATTGTTCAGCAGAACACCGGTATCAAAAAACGCCAGATTAAAATTTATCACTTTTTCAACTTAATTCATCAAGTCACAAAATTAATTTCGCAGGAGATTTTCGATTATAGCACATGAATTTATATCAGCTTCTCGCTTTGCTTGTACGTACTACAGAAACGAAAAACAGAAATGCCTCATTCTCATTTTCAATCCAAATGAATAGTGTTCAGATTTATCCACGACCGAGGCCTCGTTAATCGTGAATCATCTTATGCCTGTAATGGTTTTAAACTTTACTGTGACTTTTGAAGTTCAGGCAATTATGGGCAGTTATTACACATGTATACTTAAAAAAAAATCATCACGTCCGCGCTTGGCCTGTGCACAGATTATTAGCAGTGATGCGTTTTATGACTTTTTGTTATAGTATTATTATACAGCTTAATCGTCACACACAAAAGGTCACCTCATGCAGAGGGCGCTACATTTGTGTCGTCAGTCAGTTGTCGCTTGTGTACCATTCGTAATTAATGGCTGCCCTTTAATACGCTTAATAGGCGATTAAACCCCATTGTCTGATGTTGATCAGTTGAAAACTTCAAAGACCAGATTACAGTGTAATGGGGCATGAGATGCATGTATAACTCCTATAAATATGTCCGAGTGCGTTGTTTGATCTGGTTGATTAGTATAACGGAGAGATGTTACAACTGGAGTTCATAAACAGACAGCAAATCTCTGATCACATTCGATATTTGTATACCGATACCTCAAGTCTACCACAGAAACAGCGAAACAACAAGACATACTACCGAAACCATCATTAATACCAGTTCCAACAGAATAAAAATCTATATGTTGCTAGTAATATATATGTACATGGGAGTCGTGTGACGATAAATTTTCAATGGAACTGCATGTGAGTTTAAGATATAAATTTTATCTTAATCCCAGATGAACACCGATAAACACCTCAAATTAACAGCGACATACGTCTATATCTTATCCTATATTAACATCAACAAATGCCAGGCCTATCTTAATCCCATATACATAGAGAAGACAGGCACGGAGTCTAGATTAGAAGTTAAACCTTTTGTTGCTACGTAAGAAGAACAGGACATATAAATCTCGGCTCTGTAGAGCAAAACCCGAATAAGAGCATACTTTTCACAGAAGTCGTAAAGTTATACGCCCGGTTTAGTTGCCATGGCGACGTACATTTTTCGTATATATTCGTGTAAAACTTATCGTCGACTGGGCCCTTGCATGGCTGCTTTAACGCACAGCCCACGGGTCATTTGTATGCGCGGGCCTGTTAACACTGAACTTACATGAACCCGCCGTAAAAGCAAGTCCGCCCACTGACACTAAGTCCTTCAGCTGAATTTTAAGCTTTAAAAAATCGACTGCACCATTTTAGATAGTTTGTACCTCTTTGTCGGCTTCACAGGGGATAGTGCATTTCTGCCCATTTCCCCATGAGCGCTCATTGCAGATTTATACAATAGATGCATCGCGGACAATAGACAGAATTTGAAGTAGCACGTGCGTGCGCGTGGCCCGTCATTCAACTCCGTCTGCCATAAAACGAGCGCTTTGAATGCAGCTCGTGAAAATTTATTAGACTGGGGGGTCAGATAGTGAACTTTCCTCCCTCCCCCACCCTGTGGCCACACTGCCACACCCTGGATGTATCCCTATGGTGTAAACCTTTTTAGAGTGCAAAATGAGAGCAGATCGAGCTGTCAAGCCTCCTGTCTGTTCTCCAACTATTGTAAACAACTTAAATATTACCCCCCAAATGTCCATTTTTAGAGGCAAATAAACGTCCCAAAATGATACAGCGTTGGTGCTGAATGCTCCACTTTCCTCGTCAGTCATCATCACAGCTTCCAGACAAACCTCAAAACACCTTTACATGATCTCCAAACTCTAAGAATCAAGAAAAATGAATAAAGCAGCCATGGACGAAATTGGGAGTCATTTATACTGTAGGCCTAGTCGAGAACCACAGGTCTCACAGTTACGTATCTGCTCAAGCGGAACAAGCCAGTCGCTGAACTTTGGTGATTTTCTCTGCATATGTACTCTCATCTGTACTGTCGCGAGTTCGAGACTGTTTCTCGGCTAATAGGACCATATATCACCCTTGGGGCTCATAAAACGATTGTCAAAGTTCCCAAGTTTCTAATGGATGACTTCAGTGATTAATGACATCATTATTTGAACTTTTTATTGATTTCTGATTGATTGACAGCATGCGTAATTACTTGCATATAATAAACTGATCACTCAACCGAAACGCATATGTTAAATTTCTAAATGTTAAAACGATAGAACGTGTTATATGTTGTAAAATTTCACCTGGAATATTCGGAAGTTTTCACACCGCGTAATGAGTGTTTCCAAGTTGTAACATACTGTTAAACATTAAACGATTGTTTCCAAGTTGTAACATATTATTTAACATTAGACGATTGTTTCCAAATTGTTCCAGTGTTAAACATTATTTGAGAGTTTAAACATTTACATTGCCGAGCACAACATTTTAAAAGTGTAAAAGTGCACGATAATTTTACAAAAGATAGTGTCAAATAACATTTTCAAGCATTTCCAAAAGTGCTAAATTTCTAGCATTTTAGAAAGTGTTAACCTAATGTTATAAACGCTTTCCTTTGATTTTTTTGTAAGCCCGCTTCCTCCGTCAGAAAACAAAAATCCAGTTGGACACTCAAGTTTGGCTGAAACGATACTACCACACTACAAAAGTAGTGGCCTAAATTTGACCGATTTCATGTATATATATATTGAAGAGTTTAATTTGGAGACTGGAGACATGGAGTGTTACAATTCAGTGGTTAGACAACAGTTCAAGTCACGTGGTACAGGGTGCAGTTTTCTAAGCGAGTTTCCCTCCACGCAAAACCTGAACGTCACCATGGAATGAATATTCATGAATATTCGTCTGTGTTTGGTATATAAACAACGACCGTCATGCCCTCTCCAGCATGTGTGACTAGCCCGGAAACAGTGACCTACGCCCGGAAGTCAGAAGCAACAACTTAACTACGGTGGCTTCCCTTTGTTTACTTGCTCATGCAAAGTTATCATATCCGACTGCTGATCGTCGTCTGTCCAATCACAACACGTGGCACATCACCGTCCATCCAATCCGTGCGGTTACAAAAGTGACAAATCCTAGATAAATAAACACGTTAAATGTCCGTTTGGGGGGGGGGGGGGGGTGTTTTCACAAAAAGCAACGACAATGGGGAATGCATCATAATCTAAAGGACGTACAAAACCGACGTCCGCATATGATAAGAACATTTTGACTGTATTATCCGTTATCATACATACTCACACCTTCTAGTTTTATATTCTATATGTATATTCTCCGAAAGAGAAACGGATACACTTTAAATTTCGATGATTAAATTATTAACACTTTTGTGGATCGGATATAAACACTTGGGGATTACAGTACTATAACATAGGCCTATATAAATGATTTAGATATTTATGTTTAATACTTAAACACATGTGTATATTTATTAAACACCCTTATTTAAGGTTTAATCACCTGTCAAAAGAGTTGGAAGGTTTGTCATTTTACAGAGTAGGTGGCCCATGGTGCCTGAGATGAGGGTCCACTTGTGACGTGATGTCATCGCTGAACGGATTTATGCTGCTTATTTTATGATAGTTGACATTCTGATTTTCTAATTGTGTAACCTGGCTGAAAAAGAAGGAGTGTTTATTTCTTTTATTGAATCATACTGCTGGTTCTTTCACGTAAAGCATATGTATCAAGTTGAAATGCACGTACGCGATTCTGACATTCTGTTATGTAGTGGTAGGCCTTGTATTCAGATCACAATCATACAAACTAAAACGGCTGTGTATCAAAGCAAAATCACTAGACGAGTCACTAAATAAAACCACCACTATAACCGTGCCAAGAAAACTTCAATATTTTCAACGGAATTAAGCCGGTGTTAATCTGAAAATCTCTCCCATCACAATTTTCTATGCCAGATAAGGGTTAGCCATCTAAAATCACATTGAGATGCGGACAATAATGCTCGCGTCAACTGTTTGGTTAATGGATAAGTATTAATGGATGGAATGCACGGGTGAGAGTATATTATATAAGGCTCAGGTTTATAACAAAGTTCATTCTTAAGTATGACACTGTAAACGAATAAATAAGGTGAATAAAAATTTCGTCTTGGATATATGCTGAAAGGATGTATCATGCCGCTCGTACAAGCTAAAATTGGTGTCCTTGGGCATAAAAGTCATTTTTCCTTATGCTTTTCTGGAGCTTGTCCAGGGAACAATAATTCGTTAAAAATCGATGTTTGAGAGAATTATAACATAAAAGGCACTGAGCAAATCTGATGTATATGCAATGGTATTTTCTCCATTAAATAAAACGAACGACATTCTGTATGATCCACACATAATCCATCGAGAAAAAGCAACTCGGCAATTGCAGAGAAAATTATTTTAGTTGGATAATGTCTTTGATCCTGCACGAAAAAAGTCTATCAGTATAATTAGATGACTAGGCTGTCGGGTTAATGCCGGGTGCGTCTGGCCGCATCTTCTGCTCCATTCAGTTCCTCTCCAGTTGCAGTCAGTGTCGTCTGCTCTTTGGATAAAATGGAAGAAGTTCACCAAAGACAGAACAGCTCTCTCTTCCATCGCAATTTTCTTCCAGATTAGGGTCAGAATAAGGTCATTATGGACAGAGAAAACGGCCTTTTCTCCTACAGCGATATTTTCCCATAACGAGTTTGGACTTCATCCAAACCCGTAAAGCCATTTACAATGGGATTAATGTTTCCTTCATGGCTGATGCAAAGATTTGGGGCTCATATCTTATAACATACAAATCTTTTAGTATTACAGTCGTGTGCAGCACACTGTACTAAATACATTGGGATGTTCAAATACATTTAATTCCAGGCATCTAACCTTCCTGGTTTGTAGCTAAGTAACAATATCTTGTAAAGTCGGAATAACGTGCTTTGTGATAAAAGCACATTGTTTCATTTGGGACGGGAGCGTGCAGTAGAAAGCGTCTAGCACGACTGTTTGTATCATTGTTTTTGAGAGGACTGATGTTGCTTTTCGTACGGTAGTAAAACTATATGGTCCGAATGTCGACATGATTACATTGGCGCATGCTTCGCTGATATTTGATATAAAAGACTACAGCACCGAGAGTAAAACCAAAGCAGCGACGACAGTGTGATAGATGGCAAATGGTCACGCGTTATTATGGTCACGGCGAAATCCAACCAACTGTCAATTTACTTCTGTCAGGGCTTTTTCCTAACTATTCATGTAAATATTTAAAAAGTAACAACTTACCCCCCCCCCTCCACCAATTAAACAAATATATTGCATTGATATTTATTGCAATTCATTACATGTCACTGGATTATAATTAGTCAAAATAAATGTTTTGTCATCACATTTAATGTGCAATGAGATGAGTTTTTGAACTCATGTCTGCCACTCATGAGGCATAATTAATTTATTGTCTATCTAAAACATTAATTGTATATTTTAGCGATATGTTATATGTTTATACGTCATTATACCATGCAACATGGCTTCAAAGAAGACGTAGAATTCCCTATGTCTTAATATTAATTGAAAAAGATTCAAAGCACACTTGTTGCAGTTAATATCATTTTGTTAACAAAACTGTAAGGGAAAAAGTATACCAACCGGTAAAGAGAAAAGAGACGAAAACTGTGCATATTCATAAATGAAAGGTCATTTGACAAATGCTGTCTTGTTCTTTTAAATCTAATTTATATTTTACACCAAATGAAGGACATTTGACTTAGCTGGGTTTAAGATAGGCCCTAAGAAGGTCAGAACGTCTAAGGTGCTACACATCAGTGTTCTATTAATGGAGGTCCAATGTCAAGCGTTCAGACGCTGAAGACCTTAACTGTGTTTTATAGATACATTTCTAGAGGTCTCCAGAGGTGAAAAAGGTATCTAAACTTCAGCGTTCAGCAACTGAAAAACATTTAATTCTGAATATGTTAAAGGCCTCAGTCAGTACTGTTGCCGATGTTTATCCGCTATCTACCACCCTAAAATTGGCTGATTCATTCTTTATTTGTTCTTTTCATTAAGCCCGTCACTAGAACTCAATTCCTTCAGGGCCAATGTGCCCAAAATATGTCCTAATCGAAAACGAAAAATAATCTGCCGCTTAAAGAGACAGGATCGCCCAAATATTATGTATTTTAGCGTTATTACAGAATGGAATGAGTATTACATATTTTTCTCAAGAAGTAAAAGCTACAAGTTTTACGTTAATCCCACCCCCAGCATTGCAGGTTAAAAGAATGTTTAAAAATGACCAAAAAAAAAAAATGACGGGCTGTCAATGCAGTGGAACTGGAACATGCGCACAGCGCTCGGTAAGCTTCATATGAAATCAAATGTTCGCGGATGACACGTTCAAGAGAGGAATTTACGCCTCGCTCGGCCAAAAAGAGGCGTAAAAGAGACCTTAGCAGGTTGACAAGCAAGTCTAGAGTTGTAATTGGTGGCCAGTTATCGCAAAACTACACTGCTTGATTGATGGGTGAAAATGATGTTGTTGTGGCGATGTTAACAAGGCCAGCCCTCAGTGTTGAATTCGAATAACGACAGAGCTTGTTCGGCTCGTACATACTCAATGAATATTTTTTATCTCAGCGTGACTGATATAGTTTATGAACGAACTTCAAAACTTCGTTAAGACGTCGCAATCAGAATTTGTTTAAAAATCCAAACCGTGTCTCTTTAAAGTTTGGAGAGGTCAACGCGCTTGTGAATACTGTACATTAAGGTACAGCTATGCAAAGAAAGGGGACGTAATTCTTGTCCACGAATGAATTGTGCATAACAATCTGAACATGCATACGAGGACTCGTTCTTGTCTATCACTCACAAATCGATTGAAAGCAGATGAAAAGTTCCACAAAGTTTTAGATAAATTTTCAGGTATTAGTTTTTACAAGTATACATGTAGTATCAAAATGTGCTCATAATGGTTTTGTTACGCATGAATAATAACCCAACATTAACCTCAACCAAGTGATGCATGTACAAAGCTGGGGTTTTTGGAATTTTGAATATTGAAATTTTTTTGAAAATATAATTATAAAATATACAAATCAATGTACTGGGATTTTTTTTACACCACTGTGTGAGCAATTGCGCTGGCGATAAAATACTTCATTGATTATATATCTGATTGACGATTACTGTCAAATCAAATTATTTTACCCACGACAAGGTGGTTAGAAGCATGATTGATGGAAGGTATATTTTAGAGATTCAAAGGTATATTTATTATCTACTGTATTTGCATTTATTGGTAAAAGATATGCAATTCAACCAAATTAAACGTCTTTCCCCTAGAAAAACTAAATGTATGGCAACTATCTGTCCATCTTGAAATAAAGTTTGGTTTCAAAATTAAAAGGATAGGAACATAGATTAAAAAACAGCAAACTATTATACGAAGAACAAAAGGCACGAACAACAGAATGGATTTGAATCACGAACTCTCGTCCATGCTGCGGTAATGACCCTGTGTTTTGTCCGGAAATAAATGTTTACATGCACGCGGGCAAATTTTCATAATCTTGTGAACACTGGCTAATGTGAGTCAAGGTTAAAGAAATGACCTTGAACAAATACGGGATGTGATTAACGAGACAGAGAGGTTAAGCTCATCAGCGACCGTAGGCTAACACTGTCGTGTTTTTATACAATCTAAATCTTAATTTTAATAATCAAGAAATTACGGAATGCCCTTCCTTGGTGATGTTTTTTTCCTTTGGTTCGGAGGGGTTGGAGGTGGAAGGGGAATGGGGTAACTATTGTTCTATTCAGGCGTATGACACACTCACGGGTATGTGCGCATGAGTGTATTTGGACGCATGCATGGGGGCATTTTGTAGTTCTAACGGGTTTGATATGAGAAATTCCATCGGCCGATTAAAAACCGTGTTTCGGCAGGCTCAGAACTTGTGGCTCGTTTCTGAGTCAGGCGTTGTTAGTTAAGGCCGATGAAAGCCCTCGATCTCCCAATCTTCACACAGTCTTCTATACTCCGTGCTCGATGAAGCACAATCGCGGAAAACCCTCACAAAGCCACTGTGTGACGATTTGAGAAGAATTCCCCGCAACCAATCGCCTTAATCTAATGAAGGATGTTTCTGAACGAACTCACAGAACGAAGGGCTCCAAAAAGGGCAACCAAGCCTGAAAAACAAACAGCAACTCTCCACGGGGCACGTACTAGCTAACTCCACGACTCCAAAGAACAACACAAATTCCACGCGCTTTGACAATATTTTTGCCGGGCAATCTAGCCTAACGGTCTGCAGACTGACGCAAAACGGGTCGTCTTTCCTCTTCCCGAAATCGGTTTCTGTGGTGCAGGGAAATGCATGAATGGATGAAAGAACGATTATACATGGTTAGCAGTATTTAAGCCATATCGCTACAGGAGAATGTATTTTAACCAGTAGACAGTTAATGGTACTTTCTTAGTCTTTGGTGGTTTATGGTTTTAGGACACTGGTGTTGCGATTATTGACGCCCATTTTGGTTGGCAGCTGGTATACGAATGTTGGTTTCGACGCCTAAATTCGAAAGTATAGGGAGAACATCCACAATAAAACAAAAATTTAAGGGCACGTTTAGAGCTAGCTAAAATAACACAAACTGAATATAGTAGGGAAAGAACTACTTAAAGGAGGAAAATGTTTTATTCTTTCTCTAGAGCATTACATATGCTCACATGTCTTATACGCATGATAAGACAGCATAAATGCTCTGCGTGTAGAATGATCCAAAAATGCACTCATTTTGAAATCCAGGGATGGATAATTGTAAAATAAATAGCACCACTTTCGAAATGTGTTGGATAGGAATGCACAAACTGCATGAGGCCATAATGCAAACAAAGAAAGATGTTGCAAATGTATAATATTTACAGGTAGAATCCACTGATGATCACTATGGAGGTATCTCTATAAGGGTGATTGGTTTGCAATGGCGTTTTCCGTCCCACCGGGGCGATGCACGCCAGACAGAGCGCCAGTTTCTTTGCACTCTGTAAATGGTGCTCATCAGTTACCAAAAAAAAAAAAGCAACAACAAAAACAAATATATATATATATGTGGAATTATATAACTGATATATTGATATACTAGGCATATTCATTAAATCGCCGGAATACTTATATATCAAAATTTTTATAGACTTAAAACAAACCTTGTCCCTTTCTTTTAACTCAGGGGATAAGAAAACATTTAGTTGTTTTCTTTGGACTGTGCATGTAGGGTTATGCCCAACCATTAAACTTACCGCCGCCATTTTCAGTGTACTTGAATACGACCTATAACACACACTAAGGAAAAAATTGTCATTGAGGAAAATTTTCCGTCGTGAGCTAATATGTATTCCCATAGAGCCATGCACTACGTAAACAACTGCGGCCGTCGATTTCAACATTCCGTCTTTGACTCTTACGTATTTTGGCATGCCAGGCCAAGATGATAAACAGTTTCCAATAACAGCATGACACAATATCACCACAATATCTGCAGAAGCTATAATCCTTAAGTGATAAACCGGTCGCGGCTTCCCATGATCTGCATGCACGCTTAAAAAGACTCATGCAGGCATGCTGTGGTCCCACAGTCTATATATAGTCCGCCTTTGTGTGATGTATAGGCTCATGTTTCTTCCATGATTTAAGATCATTTGGCATTTATAGAGATCACCCATCTAAAGTATGAACACCAATGCAGTGATAACGTCACAGTGATAGGCTTTATACGACAATACAATATTTACGGTTAGCCATTGCAGAGCCATTGCTCGCATTCCATACAGAATAATAGCACAGTATTTTCATGGTAATTTAGGGTACGAAAATAACAATAATTGCTTGAACAATGTATCCGCCATTCCTTTCCCCTGGACAATACATTTTCCGTTTTCAGTTGTTTTACCAAAGAGAAATGGTTAAAACAAGATCAATTCAGCAAAACTAGCCTACATATATTTATATGACGGAAATGTCGAGCCTCGTGCATGTTTTTCGTGACACAAAAATTGAAGGTTTACATAAATGACACATCTGCACGATGAGATTTGAAAATTTGTTTTTCATCACGGCTAACATATCTTAAAATGACAAAGCATTATATATGATAATGTTTAAGTCCAGAAGTTAGTCTCAGGTGAAAATGATCACAGTTGCAATATAACAACTATCGTCATACGTATTGAAAATAGATGGGTCGTGGTGATAATTTTAAAACACTATATGTTTAGTAATTAAAAAGATGAGTTTATTACAGTAAAAATGTTTACATGGAAAGCATGTAAGTATTTTGATATTGAAACCTATGTTTATTGGGGCTTCTCTTTCGTAGTGTTTATGAATAAGCACCAGGACGCGTTTGATAAGTCTAGGTATTCATTTTTCTTTTCATAAACTAAACCCTGAATTGTTTTATGGTGTGTTCACAGTTTTGTTCTTTTCTCGATAAAATTAAATTTCTTAATATGAAAAGGATTGTAATGTTGTATCTGATGAAAGACTTCTTAATAAAATTATTTTATATATTAACTCTGCTCGCAGATATATAATGGGTTTTCTTGTTTACACTGCATTAAAACGAAAATAATTACGGAAAATGATGTGAAAATTTACCGTAAACCATTCGTGATAATTATGAACCGGTACTATGAATCTTGTTAACAAATGTCGATATATCCTAAATATGTTCATTTATTTATCTATTTATTCGTCGTGTTTAACATGGCAATGAAGAATTTTTCATTTACTTATTTATTTCTGGCTGAGAAAACCTCACATACAATAGTTATACAAAAGAAACCACCGCCCTTCACTATAGTTATCTGTCAAACCACCTGATGTAATGCCGCAGCCGATTTATTAACAATATATTTTAAATCTTACAACTCTCAAAAACCATAAGTTGTGTGTACTGCATGCAAACTATAAATGTTGTTTCTTTGAATGTCTTGTTTTGAAGGATTAGCCATTAGCTTAACGATAATCATTATTTATGTTTACATCAGAGTATCTGAGTTTATCGTTCCGCTTCCTATATAAGGGGGATTACTGGCATTTGTAACGGCTTTTTCCGTGCACATCTGTTTAGAGACCTATCGGCATTTATCCAAGATTGCTCATATTTAGTGAGGATTACAGCAGTTCTCGGAGCATTATCTATCCTTCGTCTAATTCACTGACCGGGTACGCTATAGGGCTCCAAGCAATAGGTTATGGATGTTTCGAGGAAGAAACGGAGACTTATATGTGATTTCATGAAAGTATAGCACAATGAGTTCATATAGCCGCGTATATGAATATGGTTCACTAAGGGAAAATAAAGGAGAAAATAAGAGAAGCAATTGGGCAACAGGTGCGTTCATGTATGTTTGATAAGGTGGCTGGTATAGCATCCCAAAATCGTCTCACGAAACACTATATGCATATTGTTGAGGAATGCTCGTATTTCCTTCCTTATCATCAAAGCCCCCACTTTTTTCTAGCTTTATCTTCTCATTTTCAAAAACTTAAATAAAATACAGTGCCTCACGCAAGTTGATTGTATGGTAATAAAAACCTTGAACGGAGAGTTCATGATCATGTGATTGATGAACAACATCCATGGCAGGGTCGCGGTGAAAACCATAGGGGTGATCAGTTTACAGATATGTAACAGAGGCTCCCCTATTTGGAAGTCAAGGGTTTTCCACACTTCTGATAACTATACTCAGGTCTCGTCAGTTATAAATTGTTCCATTAGTCATATGTCAAAATGGAAACAAATTAAATTTAAATCACGTTTGGAAACGTGTATACATGGCGGCGAGATTCTCGTTGTATAGATGGATAAGGGGCATTAAGAGGTTTGCACTGAGCAACATGGGTTTCCCATATGCACAACTCATCAAATTCCCACAGCATTGTCCCGTGTCTATATAGTTATTCTTAAGCAAAGCTTAACGGCCTAATTGCAACTGACCCAGATGTCTGTCTGTGCTGTGAAGTGGTTTTCATGATTCAAAGATTAGAACTAGAATGTACTGAATGCCCTTTTTGGCAGGCCTATATATATATATATATATGTAGAGTGCTCTAGTTCCAGTAAAACTATTTCATTCGAGATAGAAACGTGATCTATTCGTGATGGGAAGTGTGTGGCTCTCAATAATGTCAAGTGCTTTCATACAACAGTCCAAGGACAGGCTGATTATTGAGCAAATGTCTGGCTTCATCAGTGACTCGCTTATATATTTGTGTATACATATATATTTAGTTGATACATAAACACCACTCCACATTTGCACACATACTTACAAGAGATTGACCAGTAGTGGACACTTGTTAACCGTATTAGTTTTCTTTCTACCTTATTCAACTTAAGCCATGGTTTTAGGGTGTTGTAAATTGCTGTAATATGGATGTATTTGCGTGAACAGTTGAATAAAACCCTAACTGAGGTAAACACTGACCAGGGGCCAGATTTCACCAATTATAAAAGCGACCGACCATCTTCCTACTATCAGACTGTCGTCGCTGCTTTGGTTTTATGCTCCGTATATATATAATATTATTGACATGTTTCTCGACAATGAAAATTACATGATTATGGACCGAGAGATGGCCGTCATCTCATGTTGTCACTTGATCTCCACTCATTTTAGAAAAGATACCACATCGCTATTTATGACATACACGAAGATTCAGTGGTGAAGTTCTTACAGCATTCTACACCGATAGTATGGAGCAAATAGGTTTAGTAAATATCGCTAATTTACCCTCCTCTATCAGTTGTAAACCAAATCCCTGTACAGAACAAACCGACTTCGGCCATTGGTTCACGATGTGTCATTGACCCTTGCATTTATTTTATTTATTTATTTTACTTGATTAACTGGTGTTTTACGCCATACTCAGGAATATTTCACTTATAAAGCAGCAGCCTCCATTATTGTGGGAGAAACTTGCATTTAAGAATTTCACACTCTTATATATACATAGCGTGAGAATAATGCATTCTAAGGCGAAATAGCAGTTAACCCTATATAACAATAAGACAACATATTGCCAAGTATTGCCAATTTGTGCGTCACTGGGACGATATGGCGATATGTGTTGGCGGAGATCTTGAAAACTGTGCTACATCCATTCTGAGGAAATTAACTGGAACAGCGACTAACGATTACGTCTAGACGATTATTTCAAACAATTCTCATGTATATCTGGATATCGCATTCAGTACAGTAGCTATAATATCCAGAAAATCTCACGTCTCTGGAGAGACATAATATACAGTCACATCTGACTATGTACGAGATATACGGCGAAACACATACTGACACTGACTTCAAACAAGCTGACCCGCACATGCATGTTCTGCTTATTTAAAACAGTTCATGGAACAGTTTTATTTATAGTACTGAACTTGGAACATATAACGATAGAAGAATTTTATTAAAATCAAGTGAGTTCACCATGCTTTCTTTGTAATTTAGTGATCTAAAACGTAATCATATGCCGAATAGCGTCTTTCTGATTTTTTCTTAATTAAATACTATATACCGTGCCTCGTCCCACCAGAATTAATCTCATATTGTGGCCATATATTTAAACGTATATTTCAAGCCAACTTTCATCATCTTAAGATTTGGATATAAAGATCAGATCCTCTGGTATACATGAGTACATCAGAGTCATAACTGCAACATCAGTTCCCAGTTCAAAGGTTAACCTTTATCCCTAGCAAGATCTCAGACACTACACAGAATGTATACCGGCGTCAAGTTACTTGGCAGATAAGAAAACATTTTCGGAAAAATACGCTTTTCACATTTCAGACTATTACAGTTATCCGAGTATTATACACTTTGAAATCGAGTAAAAGACTGGTGTTACTTGAATAAAAAGATTAAGCCATATATTCCCGTAAAGCTCTCAGTACAAACTACCCTGATAAGCGGATCTGTTTGAAAGATGTATATATTGGTAGATCTGTATATCGCTAGATCATGGTATATACTGGGAACGGAGGTTAAGCCCATGGAATCCCGATAACAAGCTTGATACCTAAAAAGGCTTAAGTAGAACGCCCGATCTCGGCGAATGGAGTGAGTTTCCTCCTTGCGTAATTTACATTCACTGGGTTATCCATTTTTATCCGGTGGATGCGTCAAACCTTAAGTCCCGTTTTTCTATAATCGGGCTGGACTCAGTTGGTTTGTTAATATCTGTTGACATACCGATGGGCCTGTAAAAAAATTTGCGCTCTCAATTTTATAGAATAAACTTGTTCTGGCACTTTTGGGCGAAAGCAAGAAAAACTGTAGCGTTATCGGACAAATCAGTTGAGAGAGAGAAAGGGAATGATTTGGCAATGTCATCCGGGCACTTGGTTGCCAGTCAATCACGCGCTCTCTCTGTCAGCTAATTGACTGTGTAATCTCCGCGCTGATGGATTAGCAGAACAAGTTATTGGCAGTTGTCTGGTCCACTGCGCTGAGAGCCGGCTGATGATTTCCAGGACACGGCTGAGAATCAAAGGGGACTGTGTCAAACTTATAACACGATGAAATGAGAGAGTAAAAGGTTAAGACGCCTCACCCTATATCTTGCACAATTTTCGAGACGGGTTTTAGTATTACTTTGTATAACAGCGATTCTTTCAAAAGAAGTAACATCGGCCGAAAAAAAAAAAAACACTACCCTGAATATTGCAAGCACAGAATCAGAAATTCCGATTCACAAGGAAAAAATACCGGCTGAGAACAAACACCGCTTGAGCCGAAAAAATTTTATAATTCTTGAAGAAAAAATAACGAATAAAAGTTCCTAACTTGGAAATGCCAATATTTAGTTTCAATATCACTGATTGGAATATATTCTTATGATTACAAAAAAAAACAAACAAACAAAAAGCATACAATGATAACAGTTCCGTCATTCTCAGCTCGCGGGGATGTGTGTGTATATGCTCTGAATGTTATGCCGACACTATCTCTCCACGGAGTGGGTTTCCAGAGAGGGTGATTTATATGCTTATAATATATATGTCTTCTTTGTACATTATCTGTACGCACACATTATCTCTAAAGAAAACTGTGCTTTTTTTCATAACAAAGTTGCTTAAAAACTAATATGTCACATAGTTCCTTTTAATTCATATATTTTGAAGAGGTGGGATCTATGCTGCAATTTAGCATTATATAGTGGTAAAAATGTGAAGGGGCCATGTGTTACCTACATGCCATGTAAGAGACACCCGCTATTGCAATTCACCTAACAATCACAGTCTGCATTACATTATATTTAGTTTACTATTATTAAGTTAACTCACCAAATTACTATGAGTATTGATTGCTAAAGGTTAAAGGTTCATCCATCTTTAAAACCGACCGTCATCGTATTACTGATTTTTTTTAATACGGCGATAAACAACTTTCTGATAAAAATTACGTAAAAATATTATCATTTTATAATTAACAAGGTTATAGAAAAATAGGTTATTTCCTTATACACAATGGAATGGCCACTGGGATTATCCTCCATATATAAATGTTACACAAACGCGGTTTCTAAAGCGTAGATATATGAAGGGATGTTTGAGAATTTCAGTTATGTAAGGCGAAAAGACAATCGATGTTTTTACTTGGAGGATTTACTGTATAAGAACAATTGTGTACAAAACATACGCAAGATGTGTACCAAGGTACAAATTTGCACATATGTACACACGTTTGCGTAGTTAGAGTAAAATACAATGTATAGACAGAAATGTTTGCTATTACAGTGCAGTTTTCATCGTCTTTTCACCACGCACGAAATGGCTGAAATGTACTGCTCATGTGGCGTAAAACCATAACAATTACTGTTAATTTATATGCAAACATATACGCTGATATTATAAAAACACAATAATGGTCATGGTCATTGTGAGTGCAGCGCGCGTGGTAAAACTGCACAAGTCAGAAATTGTCCAAGATGGAATACACATACTGCAGCAGAGCTGTAGGACTCCATGGTACAAAGCCATGCCAGGATTGTCTTCATATAGATAATGTGCATTTATACCTAGGAAGTGATTTTCTAAGGAAATTTCTTGCAGACGCCAGGAACAAAAGGGGAAGAAACTGTGTCTATACATGTAATCTAAAAGAATCAGAACAGAGCTGGACAACCTTATGCGACTCAAAAGTTAATTGTCTAAAAAAACAAGCTCAAAAATGCAATCTAGAAAAGACAGTTCTTCTAAACCTGTTAGACAGTGTTTATACGGAGCGACAATCATAGACAGTGTACATGCATTGCAAAAGCAGTCCATTCGATTTTGACACTTGTCATAAAAGCACCGGAGTTAATTTTCTTACTTTTCACCCATTTCTATGGTAACCATCTAATAAATTGAGGATTTTGACGTTTTCAGTACCAGATGTTTTTCAAAGAGTCCTCCGGGAGAGGTCGGATTTCACAATTTACCCACATCTAAAGTTTTCCTCATTTGAACCTCGAGAGCCGAGAAGCTCGGCGAAACTGTAGCTAACATTAATTTCATAAAGAATTGATAACTGGCGGAATTGGATACCCTCTGAGGGGATAGGCAACTTGGCACTTCCTCCAAGCTGAGTTGGGTTTCTGTAACTTTAGCGCTATTTTATCACAGGATAAATCGAGAAATCTCGTGCCAGCACTTTCACTTCGTTTCCGAAGAAAAGCTACAATTTCTGACGCAATTCCGGGAATAGATGGACGGGAATTCCAGATTTCTGTATGTAAACCGAAATGACAAGGTGGCGCGACAAGACATCCATGCCTTTCACAGAAATATGTGGAGAAAATTCTTACCTTTGGTAAATTTTTACATCAAGGAGCTTAAAATGAATCGTACTCAACATGTGTAAACGTATTTAAAAAACTTATTGTACAAAACATGTCTTAAGCCATGGCAACGTCATGTAAAACTCTGAGAGGGTTTAGCATTTTGTGGAAATTTTAAAAATGTAATGTATATTTCCATACAGACTGTAAACTAGTCTACATGCAGTTCATGTAATATATATACAGACAATTTGTCATGTTTTTCCATGTAGCCTAACATTGTCAGATATATGGCGCGAATGGAGTAGATATAAAATACGAATGTGAAACTCCTTTTGAATTGTCACCTTATACACGGACGGTGTTTTCTATTTGTAATGATGGCCTATATTCCTTCATATTCATTCGTTGTTTTACATTTTTTGTGGACACTTGCCGATTCAGACAGTTAAACCACGGGCTCGCTGAAACTGCCTGGTCTTTGACCAATGGGGTTGCGTGTTCGAATCCAACTAATATATAATTATATTCCTTTTGCGGTGGCATTTAGTCAGGGGACTTATCAGTTACCCAGCGAAAGGAGGTTGTTTCCTATACACAAATTAACTAAATAATCTCTGTCATGTTAGTAAAACATTATTGAGCACGGTGTTGAACAGAAATCAAACAAATATAAATATTAACGCATTTTTCGGCAATCTCTAAACTGTTGTCCCGAACATGCACTGTGTTAAAAATATTCCTCTTTGAGCATGTTACAATATAGTTGGGGTTCTTCGGTCGAAAGACACCCATTTGAATTACATTTTATGTACACCCAGAAGAGCTATAGCAACTTAATCTGAAGAGAGGAATTATGGTTTTTCTTACGAAAATAATAACAAACCCCCCAAAAAATTCAAATCTGTTGTCTAAGAGTCAATGGCAGGATTATAATCACTAAGAGTCAATACTAGGAATAAATGAAACAATTTAGCTTTGGTAATTATTGCCATTCACGGCCTCGATAAATTTCGAAAATTGGTTACAGTTGGAGAATTATTAAAAAGCTGCAAATATTTGATAGAGGAAACGGACACCGCATTAACTGTCAGCGTTTAATTGAATGCTAGGGAAAATTGGGGTATAGACATTTAATCGTGCATCAACTGACTTTGGCCCAAGGGGAGCAGATTATTAGGTTTATGCTGAGCCCCTTGGTGAATTACGTGTCGTGGAATTGGTTTGAAACCGTTAGATTTTATCAAATGGCTTTAATCTAGTAATCCAGAGCGGGAGAAAATCCCGAGCGCTCAAGACAAGCCTGTGCAGACCGACAGGACATTCAAAGACTAACTTTATGAGACAAGGCAGGCTTACCGCATTCCAGGCCAGAGGTGAATCCAGCTTAGAGGACGTCCTAAACTATCCCAAATTGAAATATGGGCCATTTCCTCTTGAATATATCTTCCGTTGATTCAGTCACCAAAACAACAGCAGTAAATATCCATTCTTAATTCACTTTCCCTTTTGACCAATTTTCCACTCTAATTTTGCAAGGCCACCATTGTACGACTGTCAGTATCTGGAACACAGAGCGTGAAAGCCACGTGCAGCACGTGCACGGGGCTTCGCGGAGCGAGCGCTCCCTCGTGCAGAATGCAAGCGCGAGGAGCCACACTGATTATTTTGAAATCTTTATACAAGCAGCCTATAGTAGATATTGGTAAACCGACTTCTGCACTTTTTGCCTGCCTAAGCTGCAGGAACCAATAGTGTATATTACAAGAAACACCATGGTATAGACTAACAAGGCACAAGTGGCATTGTTCGCATCACGCACACTATAAGCTTACTAAATCCAGCCTTCGCCAATATACAGCAGTGCAGTAAATTTGGCGTTGTTAGTTTATTGGTTTATTCTGTACATGCCTGTATGCACGAAATCTTCACAAAAAGTCTTTCTGTTAAAATATTCGCATTGGTTGATTTTCGTGCCAAATATCTATTGTAAACCAAAGTCTATTTCTAGCCCATTGAAGTATGCAGGATACCATTCTGTCGTGTTTACAAGTACTTTATACACAAGTATGTCATATACCCTGATAGCGTACCTTTTCTTTTTGGCAGCAAACGAAGTCTGCACTACAAAAGGATCACTAGAAACCTTGGCAACTTGCATCAGATGCGGAAAATCCTCTGATATTTTTTCGCCAAGCATTATGAAAAAAGCCTCAATTGTTATTTCTAACGTAGGCTTTGCCAAGAATGGCTCTGTTACGGATAAACTGAGAATCTTGGCATCCTGGAAGTGGAAGATAGGTCACTTGTTGCATTACTAACAATGTATACTTGCTCTGACAGTAAAATATACAGGGCGACTAAAATAGAAATGCTTTGTTGTGTATCCTTATTATGTGGGCTTATTGAATGGCAGGGTTATAAACTATGTTAATATGGCTATCGGATTCCATAACACTGTGTGGCTGTATATGCGTCAGTTGGCAACATACATTGACCATTAACCAGTTCTTTGAGTGTAAGATGATCGGTACAGTTATTATTAATTTATTTGTTTCTTTATTTGTTCATTGCCAGTCCACACTGAATAAACATTCATTTGAAGGCGGACAAGTTTATGGTTGATATATACATTCTTGCCGTTATGCCGAAATAAATGAACCAGTTGCTTAAACCTGACCTTTTGTAGATTTAAGCAAGAGCGTTAACTGCACTGTTTCTAAGTCAAAACACTTCTGTGAAATTCTTTGAATGTTAAACCTGAAACTTAAATTGTTCTTTGGGGAACACAAATGGCAGTATGCTAGCCATATCTGTGCCAACAAAATAAAAAATGCCACCCCTCCATAGATGAGTTTTTTGGACAAAAGATCAGATTCAGCTCAAAATCTAGGATGTGGAAAAAACTGACAGGTATGGCGCTCTCATTTCTAGACATAGTATAATGTTCAAAATTTGAATACTATTTTTATTCAAACTTGCTAATACAGATCTTCGGTTTTAGGTATTACAAACTTAATATATGAGTTCTATCTTGAATGTTTCGGAATAGAAAACACCGCTGACTTTACGCCTGGGAATATATAGTTCATCAGTAGAAGATAAGCTAGCATACCTTTGCGTTACTGCTATATTTACTGTAGTTATATAAAATTAGGACTGCTAACTCTTGCCGAAGAAATGATGAATTGGTTGAATGGTTGAGTGGTTGATTGATTGATTGGTTGATTGTCGTTGTTCGTTAACGCCACACTCAAGAACTTTTAACCTATACATAACCTCATGAAATACGGTGTCGTCATACAGCCTAAGCGATGTGCATGTACTAGGACGTAACACACAACTAAATAAATAAATTAACAGATGATGCTTCAAACCCGAAGACTCTGTGCCCAGCAGCCATGGTCTGTGTGGATAAATAGCTATAGTATATAATTAAACTGCCGAATGGATGAAGATTTGACTGTAGAAGCCTCTGGGTAAATTTGACAGAATAAAACTAAAACACTGGTTGTAGTTAGCCCATTTTAATTTAATTGGGCATTCGACAATGTACTCTCCCTTGCTCTGCCTGTGAAACCTGTTTCTTTGAGCGTGAAATATTCCGAACTGTAAGATTTGCTTAAAGCATGAATGGGTTCATTGTGTAGCAGGCAACGTGTTGCATAGCAGAAACTCGTTCCTATGGCTTTTGCCCTTTGGCTGTTTAAGACTATTGCCATAAAGCTTGCAGCCAAATCAGGCAAAGAAATACTATTAACAGCAACCTTTAACAGCCAGTTAAGTAGACTAATTCATTAACTACAGCGTATTCTGAACAAAGATTTATATTTTAACAGAAAGGGTTTTTTTACGCTAAATACAGCTTTCGTATATTTCAACGTTGGATATTTCATGGGTTGGGTTGGGAAAAATTGGTTTCTTTGCCTGGCGTTAACTTCAGCATGGATGAGGAATTCGTGAAGTTTTGGCTCCAATGCCCCGCAATCCAATGGCAGTTAATAATAAGTTTTCGACATTTCCATGGAAGACTTGAATAGTAACCTCTGGTGATTTAGTGCCACGATAACTTCGAAAACTTCCCCAATGCGGACAGAGAAAATGGTTTCGGGAACGGTGGAGAGAAAAAAATAGTATTTCTAGAAAAGTTGATTGCCGCTTTTGTGCTGGGAGCCAAATTGACGTCGGGACGTGCCTGAAAGACGAAGTAGCAAGATGGCCGCCGAAATGGAGCCGGAACGGTGAACTTTAGGGCAGCAATTTATACCAGAGTACCATAGATAACCTCGAGGTTCTGACAGCGGAACGCAAACAGTTAGTCTGCTCCACAAGAAAACATCGAGGGGCGGAGAAAGTGAAATTGCAGACCGTCGAGAAAGCCAAATTCACCAAGATCGATACAAGAAAGCGATTTCTTGCCGGAATTAAATATCGTGCCCACTTTTACCCGGTCTGTAAAATTCCACAAAGGGAACAAGGTCTTTGATTGGAGTCTGTAGGCAGGCAGTCACCCATGCGGCTATATATCCGTTCCTTATGACCGTTCACTAGAGAATAATGCCTTGTAACAATGTAAAAATACATGCATGTATGCGGAGCTAGCAAAATAAGCTTTTGTCCTACACAATAAATCGAAACCACGCCATCTGACAAATAACAAAATTAAGATTTATACATATATTTTCTTAAAAAGTAGTTATTATATGTATGAAGTTACATGTATGTTTAGGAAAACATTAAAACTTTTCCAATTTATTTTTGAAAATTACCCTTCATCCTTAGTGTGCTTATAATCTAGTATATATTTTGATTTCCGTGATGTCTGTCTGACCTAAAAGAGACATTTGTGGCCAGAAACTTTGGGCCATTTGTTAGACACAACGTCTATAGAATCCGGAAAGGTAAGTGTACGTATTCATAAATCGTCTGATGGCCCTGGCTCTGATGTAATCAGCTTTTTCCTTAAACCCACTACAGCCTTTCACCCTTGAGATAACGTGTTCGAATCGAGGTTCCGTTGGCCTTAAAGATGTTTTATTTCTTGGGGAGCTATACTTCCCCTTCCCAAACGTCCTACCTATTATAGTGAGTGTAAGTGAAATGTGATTGGATAAATGCGTCGAAACTTCAAATAACAGCCAATCATAAAGGCCTTTCTGGGTCAATAATCGCAAAACCGATGCCCAATACAACGTTCAACACATGCAAACCACCAAGGAACTAAGACTGTACATAGATAACGAAAGCAGATTCAGATGCAAAGAGAAGCAGTCAACACTTTTCAGTGATGACCAAAAGATATCAATCAAATCAATTAAATCAGTGTCCAAATCGAGTATCCTGTCAGTTCATAAGCTGTCTTTTATCAAATTATGTATCTCAAATGCGCTTTGATGGCAACTGTTCATATATCCAGAATGTACCACCCACGGAGTAAAGCATTGATAGAACCACTGAAATGAAAAATAAATTGAAAAAAAGAAATACGTTTGGTTGCCGGAAACGAAAATTTTCCAGATTTTCCGCAGTTTGAGAGCGTAAAGGGACAAACGTTCACTCTAACCAATTAGCAGAATGAGTATTTCCACATGATAGCCATGTTTCTAATGAAGTTGCTAAAAGTATTCTCTACCTTATAGCTGGACAGTTTGTTCTAGGTGAGGACTGCAAATGCACCAAGTTGGGGGCATGTCGAGTAAAAGCGGTACCCAGCTACAGGCGATCGGCTTTACCGGAACACGGTGTGCTTCTGAATGACTCCTCCGCCAAGTTAAGCTGCTTGGTCTCCTACAGTTCACAGAAGCTGAATATACCAAGAGACAAAAGGGGTGTAGGAAGTAAATCTGTAGATAATACGAAAACTCTTGTCGCTTCTGTCAAATTCTCTTATCCATTGTTCTCGTTAATTTGGGTTGACTGACAGTCATTAATGCATGCTTGCTATGGGTATATTGGTACGCGTGCGTTCTGCTAGAGGAACCTTCGTGTAGAAAAATTTGATTCCGTATGAAGTTCCACGCTTATTACTTGTCCAAGGCTTATATGGATGTATCTATACATACGTGAAATTTGTTGGAAATTCAAGCAATCCTATATGCATGTAATGTTGCCGAGTACAATTGTCATTGCCACGGCAAACTTTCCTTCAGCCACAGTCGCAGTATAGTAAATCTGGATGTATCGGTGCATGCACTTCCCCCGGATGAATCCAACACTGAAACTTTTACATTGTTTTATCCCCCACCCAGCAACCCAACCCCATCCCGACCCTGTGCACTGCAATTGTCTCATTTTGTTTATGCAGCAGTATGGCAGTGCGAAAATTAGGTAAAGCATTGCAACTTTTCCTGACCATTGATTTGAAATTTTTCCATAGGGATGTTTACTTTTGAAGAAGATGTTAGATGCACAAAATCAAAATGTATGGTGTCATGAACAATTTAAGTTTTAATTCATAAAATATATTCCACTCGTATTGCGCACAGTTATTTTTACCCAAACGAAGCTTTCCAGACCCCAAAACTCAAAATTTCATTATGGAAGATTGAATTGCACACAGTTATTTGTCTCCCAAAATCTAAATTCTTTGTGGACATTGTGGACAAAAGGCGATGTCGAAGTCAACTGGAATAAATGAAATATTGTTAGTTTGAAAAACAGAGTAAATAACATTTGCGGATTTCCTCCTAAGTTACAGCAGTGACTTAAATGTACAGTTCCATGATTACAGGAGGGAAGAAATGAAAACCACGCTCCATTTTTGGGAATGAGGGTATTTTTGGTGAAATGTTTGGATACTATCCGTATTTCGATAAACTACTGTACACAAGTAATACACAGTATTGTGGCAAAAAACAAAAACAAAAACAAAAAATATATAAAAATAAAGCATAATATTTTGTGTACCGGTGATATATATACCATATTATGAATGCGCAAATTTGTCCACAGACAGCATAGACACCAATGTAAGTTGGGTATTGTCGTGTTTTCACATCATACCATAGTGGGGCGTTTGTATTCAGTTACTAACATCAGCCTCCTTCAAAGCACATGCGGAATCCAGAGAAGTGCATTAATAAATTTGTATTGGAAAGCCCATATGAATGTTTGGCAGGCACACGATATACCACACTGAGGTTTCATTATAAAGGGATGAATGTAGATTTTAACCCTTGGCATACGTATAAACGTACACAAACCAGGGATAATTGTAAATTGTGGCTTGCTTCGAATAGTCTCGATATGTATGTGAAAGGAAAATTAATATTAGGCTGTTTATATCGTTGTTCGCCTGGTGGCGATGCAAGATCAGATAGGCTATTTTGTTTATTGTTTTTAAGGAAATAAGAAGTAAAAGAACATAACAGTGAAAGCATTTGCCATGTTAATTGTGTCTTCGGAATTCTTGGTTCATATGGTACCGGTATATGAAAAAAGTACTGGAGCCGAGTCACGAACGCATATAATGGCATATGAACTTCGCAGGCTTCGGAATTCTTTGTTATGGTATCAAAGTCGGCGATGAGTTGTAAAATGATGTGGGTTGGTGTCAGCAAGACTAACACTATAATAACTGGCCGGTTGGCTGACGGGCTCTCTTCACGCCCCGCCGTCAGAAACTCTCCTAGGTTTAGTGTAGAGCTACTCGTCCAGATAGCGACACATCAGCGGCCGCAATGGATAGAGACCAATGAATCATGGGCGACCAGGCAAATCAGCCCGATATATTTGACTTGGTGTCTCGGCAGAAATTTTTGATTTCCATGTTTGATTAGGTTTCGGATGGGGAGGCTGTATTAAACTTATAGTGGCCCTCACAAATCATCCTGGATAGGGAGTGTCAGTCGGCCAGCGCTTCGCCGCAGCCAATTGACAAATGAAATTAGGGAGGAATGTTTGATTTACGCTCGGCCGCGGGACATGATGTGATACAGCAAAGCGGCCCATCTTGGCTTGAACTCGAGTTGTCCAGGGCGGACCCGTATTGATCGCTGGAGAGAAACTTTGACGGAGCGCATCGGGAGATTAAAAAGACCCCGGTCATTTCACTACATGGAACGCCGCGAGCCTGAAGCAATTATTCAATTTGTTTGTTGCGGAATGCCGGCGGACTATCCAAACTAATCACATGTTACGCCAGTTTTAAATTGCTCCGTTCGAATGAATAGATCCGAGTTAAACTGCGCATCTCAGCCCCGGCAATTACGCCGACATTGTATCCTCAAAACGACGTCATTCATCAAACTCGGTTCGTCCTCTTGGCATATAATGGTGTGTAATTTGGTTTGTGTATCAGCAAAACACGGAAAAACTTTGAGCTCACCTCATTTCGGACATCGAAATGGGCTTGGCTTGGAGAATGTAAATCTAATTTCTGCCCAACGACTATCTCCTCGGCCAGGTGGCGCTGTTATACCAAGGGAGTTAATCTAGGTGACCAATCTGTCCGGACCGGGACGCTGGCGATAGTGTCAAACAACGAAATAAATTGAGACTGCTCTGGCATGATGAATGACGTTGAAATGTGCCACAGATGAAACGACTTCTCTAGAAATGGACAGTTTTTACGTACTTGGCTCGAAGGCGGGGAAAAACAGCTTAATGCTCTCTGATGTTTATTAGTTTTGCTGATGGAAAAAGGAAAATTTGTATTCTTATCTGTCGACTGTGATATTAACTTCCTTCCAGATGAACCGCGATAAGCAAGAGTTTCTGATACGCGCTGCGTTTTTTCTCTCCTTGACGCCAAACTCAGTCTTCAGCATCGGAGAACACGGTTCTCTGTTGCGTGCGGCCTATTGTTATCACGGCCTGTAAACTATGTGAATCGATTTTCAGAAGTTAATTCAGGATGTTCACTTTAGTGTGACGGATCTTCAACGAAAATGAAAAACAAAATTCACGTGCTAATAGCTGTATGTTCTTCTTCTTTGCACATCGTTACTGAGTGATATCTGGGGAGCTTTTCACATTTAATTGAATGGATTTCTGGGAAACTTAATAACAACTTCCTTTAGGACGTCTCCTTGCTTTACGTTCTGGGGATGAGTTGAAAAGGTGAAAGTTGCTTTCTGCAAATAAACTAGTTTTGAGAAGGGTGTTGCCCTGTCATGTCGGCTAACCGATTTACAGATAAGACGAAAGCAAGTTCAGTGACGTCAACGACACGTGATGTCAAAACTACGTCACAAGCACTGAGGTCCACACAAATTCACCGCGCGACGACGTCACAGTTTTCAAAAGACATGAATCAAATGTCTTTGGACAGGGAAATGAATAGCGAAATGCGGACATCCACGTCATGTCACGGTTCGCATCATGAGCTGAAAATGTCACAGCGATGTGAGATTACCACAAAAACGTGGGAATATGACGACAAGAGACTTCAAAATGTGTTAAGTATTTCTAGGAATCCCGCTAGAAAAGTGGAACATTCGTCAGCGTCATTAATACCAATACACAGTCGGAAAACTGTTACGACTAAAACCAGCCATTCAGTGGTGACGCCAACCAAAAGCGGCCATTCTTCAGCCACCGAAGTGAAACAGCCGAGTGTGGAGAACGTGATGCGTCGGTCTGCGCCAATTCCTGGCGACTTTGGGAAAATGACCATAACAGTCACTTCCTCAACAAAGACGCGATCCGCCACCCAGTCTTCAAGGACGACTCGGTCTTCTTATCCATTAAGCAGTTCGTCAAAATAAAGCTGGCGTACGAACTGGACAACGAGTGAAGGAAACTGAATGCTGATTAATTTATGGATTAAGTACATAGTGGAACGTAAGGTATCAAAAGCAATGAGCGAAGCTTTCCTGTGAAAAGTTGAATGGGGTCCAGGCTGGACTGGTTAGTGTTCTCTTGTAAAACATAAGTACTACTGTACTCCTGAAAGAGGAAACCTTAGCACACATAGTAAACCACAGACCTTTGGCATTTTACTGACGAGCATATCAATGTTGTAGTGCGCATCATTGTACTTTGTTGATCTACACCTAAGATATATCGTTACAATGAGAGTCCACAGCTAAGGTACACAGCTACGATATATCGTAACAGAGTTAGCCTACAACTATAACATTGTGTCGATACTGTACCACCTGGCCATGATATAGCAACATTGCTAGCCCATTGCTCTAAGATGGTAACAATTTTTGTCTACAGCCACAAATATATAATACTGTAACATTGTTGGTCTACGGCTATGATATTAAAGAAGTGTTAGTCTACAGCTATGATATTGTTACAACATTGGTTTACAGGTAAATATTGTACACAGTGTTGGTCTATGCAGCTACGATATTGTAACAATATTTTTCTACAGCTATACAATAATGTAGCAAATGTTTGTTCATATAAAATTGTGATATTGTAACAATATTGCTTTCTTCATCCATGTTTTATTTTTATGGTCATTGCTGGCAGCTTCTCTTCATATTTGTAGGATGCCGCTTTAAGTGCGAGATCAGAAATGAAGGAACATCGTGTTGAATCAAATCCCCATTATGTTAACATACTGTTACCACTTAACATAATGTTAGCATGATATACAATTCCCCTGAGATACAGCATTTGCGCTTACGTTCAAACTATGAAGAAATCCTCTGTTTGATTTCACCTATCTTCTGACAGCCGCTTAAAATTGCCGTCACTTTCGCCTTGGAATGGGTTTAATTTTAGACTTTGTTAGCTGTTTTACATCGACGTGACTCCATGGTTGCATGTTAAACGACATGACATCACGTAGAACATAAGGACAATTTTCTTAACCACAACTGAACCAGTGAAACCTTTCCAAATTGTTAAAACAAATGGATTTGTTTCATCATCGAATTGTAAGAATAAACTTTCAAATGCAAATGCTCTGCTATAAATAAAGTGCTCTGTTACATATACATGTAAATCTACAAATACTCTGTTGTACATGCAGAAATGCTCTATTACACTCACTGGTTGCATGTGATTACAGACCCATGATTCCAACACCAATTGTAATCTCTAGTCTAAACCTTAGACATGCAGTTCAGTATTGTTTGTGTGTTAGACCTTGCTATACTGGTCAATAGTAATATAACGTTTGGCCTTTCTTCCGTGGGGAGAAGGCAATGAGAACAAAGGACGAAGATTGCCTTATTTGATCTTTGCCATATCTCAGATTTTGCTTAGATTTTGTGCTTTACTTCATGGCCTGAAAATGTTTTACGCCCAAATCTTGGAGACATTCAGCGTATTGTGAGCGCGTGTGTAAACCTCAGTGCTTCGTTTATGGTCCTTGTAATCATGTACAAAAAATAATTCTTCATATCATTTCTTAACATGTAAGTGCTTATAGATGTAACAATGGGCAATTTCGCCTTATTACAAAAGTAAAAAAAAATTGAGGTAAAATGACACAAAAAGCTCATAATGGCTGAAAATCACGGAATATCTACAGGAATTAAAAACACCAAATAACGATTAACTGAAGAAATCAGATTGCATGTGGACAATTTGGTTTTAAGACCACAGATTATCCTTTTTTATATCGCAATTTCGTCTTTTGCACAAATACTCGATAAGTTTACACAAACAAAAACTGACACTATGTAGCGAAAAAGGAATAAATATATTTCTACATACAGCCATCGATTATGATATCATCCCACATGATTATCGATCTATGAAGACCTAATCAAATTTGGGTGATAAAATTTATGGTTGGGTGCTTAAGGGCAGAATATAAATCACGATAATTATTTTATATTTGAGAAAAATGGTCCTCTTTCTGACGGAATTTTTGTGTCTTCGCGAATTACGTAAATCGTCAGGGCAAGTATAAAAGTTTTTAAATTGATAGCATGCAAGTGTATGTAAGTTAAATTTTAGGTCAGTCTGCTGAATCATGGAACGACATTTTAGTATTTACTGGTTGATCTTCATTACGTCGATCCTTTAAGACAAGGTGTGGGTTCAATCCTGGCCTTACATAATTTGAATATTGCTCGCTGTATTTTGGCAATTTAAGGGCCTTGGTGACAATAAGCTGTCCACAACAGTAGTATATATGGCTGTTAATTTCTTACGTTCTGTGAAGGTCATACTTGTCTATCACCAATATGATGAACATATATGTAAGTCTCAGGTGGTCAAGTTCGTCAGTGGCTTGCCAAAGGTCAACGGTAGAGTTTAATTTTTGACCGCGTGCAAAAGAGAATCGTCAACTGTCTCTTTCTATTCTAGACCAGTAATGTGTAATAAATTGCAGTCAGCAGCACAGCATTACTTTTACCTAATTCTCCTTTAGCCACAGCGCTAGGGAAGGTGTAAGTTGCTACCATGTACGTAATGATACATGAGCAATTAGAATAAAACCCTAACTGACGTAAACTGACAAGTGGACGAATTTTCACCGAGTACGAGTGGTCATGGGTCTGCCTCAATGAATGTCCCATTAGGTTGTCGACGTAACGTAAGACAAATTAAATGGAAGCCGCCGGGAATTTTGTTTTTGAGGACAACTTTACATGCACAGTATTTACTAAATTCTGTGTTATATACATCGCAGATATTGGTTTTGGTTTCGCTACATTTCTTTCTTTCTTCTTTATTTCTTGTCTGAGCCTTTGGCAAGTACACTGCATTCAGTCCCATCCACGTAGCTTGTAGACACAGACAGAATATACGTTTTACCCACAACGCAGAACCATTTTAGTGACACCTTTGCCATAGCCTTGCCATGATGCTGGGCCGGGTTGATAGAATGATTGATTGGTTGACTGTGATATTTTATTGTACTAGTTCTACTATATTGTGTTTCAAGCTATGGGGCTCTTCATACTCTTCCCAGTTATGAGAAATCATTCTCATCATCCATCAGTATATATCTGTAGCCTTAAATTTAAACTTTTTGATCAAAGACTTTAGTATCGAGGAGTACGTAGCTAACATGTATGTCTCAGTAATTCGGGTCTGGTTTTAAGATTATCACAATATTCGTAGTTATTCTTCGGGTCACCAATAATAAAATTAATGTCAGCTTTCATTTATTTATTTATTTATTTTATTGTTACTTAACCCCATATAGTTAAGAATTTTCACTTCAACTATCATAATGGCAGTTAGTTTTACGGGTTTTTTTAAGTCCCGGCGCAAAATATCAAATTTAACGCGTAGATTTAGTACTTGACTTTTAAAAGAAAGTTACATGAAGATATAAATATATTGGCCTGCAGAAATTCATTCGATTAACAGATCTCAGATAAAAATTCAGGATGACCGAGGACCTAAAACAGCATCTCTCCTGAGATTTCCTGTAATAACAGGGCCTGTGTATTGTTTACAGTCACGTGACCATTCAAGACTTCCGGCTCACCAGTTCGGGCCAAAACTCACGACAGCCATTTCCAGCAACTTCCGGGAAAATGTAAAAATATCTAATGGTTTGTCTGTCCATTCTTATTTCTGGGTCGTGCAGTTTTAAAAGCTGCCACTCATTAGGCAACGGAAGTTCAAATAGTCACAACTGCATTGCCACGAATTTATGTAAAGTACTGAAAAAATATCTCATACAAAATTATCACCCTATCTACTATGGATTGAGATGAACCTTTGATTATTTCTGCCACATATAAAAATACCACTGCAACCATAATATATGTCTATACATGTATGTCATTTTTTCATTGCAACAATATGTCGATGTGTACTGTTCAGATCGTTATATTATCAAATACATCATACACAGGCAAAACACAAGTTGAACCAAAGCAGACAACTGAGGCAGTGCAATAATATAGTACATACGCTTTTTTCTTTTTTTTGCGTGTTGTTTTTACTCTTCTTGACAATGCTTAAATTTTAGCATCTATTCTATATTCCCATAAATAGATCAAATTTGGATTCTGAATTAAGAACGAAGAAATACAACTGCAGCTTTGCTAGACCATTTGTGGAGGGATCTGATTTTGTGGATTTTATGTCCAGGAAGCCTACTTGGTGTCAGTTAAACTGGGGTAAGTAGTCGAAGAGCTGTCAATTGTGTCTGAGCTGCACTGTTCCCACAGGACACAAGACAAGTAGATGATCCCGTGTATAGTTGACGACGTGAACTCCGGATGAACTTTCCTTGGTGAACCAAGATGTCGCCTTAAACTGGGACATCAAAACTTCTGAACACGCCTGGTCACGATGCACCCCCCCCCCCCCAAATACCGAGGTATTCCGTAATAAATATTTATGCACATTTAAAATCCTTTTAAATAACAAAAATAATAATTAAGTACTTTAACAATTTCAAGAATCGGAATAATGATTTTTATACGAACGTCTTCGCATGGAAAGAAAGTATTCATGAAGTTCTAACCATAGAGCGCTTTGATAATGGATCGGTGTGAATCCAGAAAATACAACCTGAAGTGATGCAGAAAACCTGAGTTGTTGTTTCTCTTTTAGCAGCCAGAAAGAGAAGCAGTCAAGTTTTCAAAGATGCATTGAATGTAATAGGCAGATGAATAAAATCAGTTCCCAAGCCTTGTAGCATTTTAGTATATATGGTGTCGACAATAAAATGTGTATCTCAGTTGCGCTTTGATTGCAACTGTTCATATATCCAACTTGGCGATCATGCTCAGCACGATGAACATACCCGCAAACAATTACTATGTGGTGAACCATTGTACGGAATATGTAAATAGTAGATAAATATAATAGATAAAGCCTGTAACATGTAAGAGATCAGCGGTCATAAGTTTCCAGTGATCGATACGCATGGCATCCTCTTTAATTTTCAAACTCTTTGTTCCGAAAAAATTTCCAGGCGGAATTCAAATATGGGTATCTCAGTCGCTCATTAATTGCAACTACTCAATAATTTAATGCAAAAAACATGAATGCTTATACTGTCCCTTGTCGCGTTTGAGAAGAATGTTATGACAACTAGGCGTGCAACATGCCGCCAGATATGTTCAATCCTATCTGCATGTATCTGCCAAGCAGAGTTTTATACTCGTTGTAGAATATCTGTGAAATGTGAAAGTGCTCTTTGACACACCAGCCTTCTAATAACAAACTTGTAAGCCGGGATGAAATCGTCACATTTTACAGATCTAACAGAAGATGAGAGATGTGTGAACGCCCTGTGCAGAACATTTTGGTTTATTACTACGAATAATAATAATAAGGATAATTCCGGATTTCAAAATTGAAATTATCGGTTTTGCCATTGTTCCGATAGATGGAGGCTGTTGAGTTGAGAGATACCCCAGAAATTGGCCTAGAATACAACGTCTAAATCTCAACTCTACCTTTCTTGGATTCCTCTGTACCTGATCTGTGGAAACATCCATCTGTCGAACAGTCATAAAGGCTCCATAAGACAAGATCTCGGTTTGTCGTTGGAATGTGGGGAGTTTTAAGGTCATCAGTATAGCGCCTGATTACATTTGGGTAATTTCTAAATATATTCGTATTCAAATTCAAATAGGTCAGCAGAGCACCATTCGTACCCATTGATTGATTGATTTGTTTGTTTGATTGGTGTTTTACGCCGGACTCAAGGATATTTCACTTATACGACGGCGGCCAGCATTGTGGTGGGAGAAAACCGGACAGAGCCCGTGGGAAACCCACGACCATCCCCAGGTTGCTGGCAGACCTTCCCACGTACGGCTCGAGAGGAAGCCAGCATGAGCTTGGCTTGAGCTCACAGCGACCGCATTGACGAGAGACTTCTGGGCCATTACGCTGCGCTGACGCGCTAACCAACTGGACAAAGGAGGCTAACTCGTACCCATTATGAATGGTTGGTAAATTGTGTCGAGAGATAATTTTTTTGTTTCATTTCAGTTCTGTTTTACTTTTCTCTGTTCTCTGTGACCCTCACAAAGAGACCCTTTAGGTCACTCTTAGGTAACATTAAGGCCATATGTCAGGAACTGTTTACAACTGTCACAAATAAACAGAGATGATTCACAAGTATAAGTCCGCCCATCGAACTCTTTGATAATATATATTAGAAAATGACTATCTGTGAAGCTTCAGGCTTAGTATATGAGTATACACAGCATTTTGAATAATTCTTTACAAGTGGCGTCTAATAAATTGCAATTGATATCACCATATATTTTTACCTAATTCTGCTTAAAGGAGAGGGTGGGTAAGTTGCTTCTTTTGAGCAATGACATAAATTAACAGTGATAAAACCCTGAGTGAAATAAATTGACAACAGGCCACATTTCAACGGTTACGGGGGAACATATGCTTCACTGGTTTTTCTCTCAGTGCTGTAATCTATTATAATGAAAGAAGTTTCAGTAATATAAGCGTCAAATCCAACATTTATATACTAATAAAGGGGCATTCATATCTGAAGACTTTGGCAGGGCGTACCAGACGACGCACCATGGTGACTGAATAGTAACGCGTATACTATAACAAATGAAACATGACCGCTTGTGAGTTTAGCAAAGCCAGTGTTTTGTTCTCACTGTCAAATGTAAATACGTGCCGTAAAGACAAGCAGCTTGACACCATGCTTAAGCAGGAGGTAAAATATGCGGTTATGTCAAGAACAAATTATTAGACGTTTCTGGTTTAAAATAACTAAAATGACTGTGTTGTCATTACATTCAATAAACATGAAGACAATGCAACGAGGTAAGAACAAACAACTTCAGTTTCTTTCGAAATTTAGTCAAAACGTAAGGGAAATAATAGATTTAGTATCAAGGCAGAAGGATGAAAGAGTAGTCTCTCTTGTTTGGTGAACCAGGAAAATTAAGGTTATCCCTTGAAATGAAAAAGGTGTGGAGCGTCTATTTGATATATTGTCGTTTATGTTGGAAGTGACTCTGAGAAGTGGAGTGATGTGACACTGTGACGTCGTCGCTTTAGTTTTGCTACTACACTCCATGTTGTAGTCTTTTGTATACTCTGCCCACGCGCACAAAACAAAAGTGCACTGTTTATCAACAGAAATATAATCAATCAAATATCAAATATAACAGAAAAGACGACAGCATTGACAGCAAAGAAGGAACGGCGACGGCGATGTGTCACAAGTAAGGTATGAAATACGTCATCTGGACAGTTTACCTAATGCAGAGTTTTATTCAGTTCGCGCAAATGCTGAAATAACAGCAACTTACCAAGCCCCTATCGCCACATGCTTTTCAGAATTAGGTAAAAAAAAATGCAATGATCATAATAGTGATTTTATTAGACTCACTAATTACTCAAATACTGTGAAGTCAAAACGATAATACCACGAAAACAAGGCAAATGGGCAAGTCGGAAATGTTTACTCCACAAACATAATCTCTGTTCATGCAGGTGTAGAATACAGAAGGCAACAGCTGGCAAATGGTAACTCGTAATTCGATATATTCATATTGTTGGAGAAAAGCGAAACGCTTAGCAATCAGTGTGCAACTCTGAGACATATTTTTATTAGCTGACAACTTTTAAAATAGCATGGTCCAAGCTTTGGACACTGATTTAATTCATCCGCCGACATTTCTTTTGTCTTTCATACAGTCGCTGACAGTAATATGATAATGTTAGGTTTCTACTGTTCCACTCTGTGGCACGATAAACAGTATGCTTGAACAGCCACGCACCGTGATCTGATAAACATGACACTCATACAGTCCCAGACAGAGATACATTCAATACAATATTTACACAGTCCTACTCGTTAATAGAATGGATTTGGCTCTTAGACAGCCCCCAATCAGTGATATTTATTTATTCATTTCATCGGTGTTTTACGCCGTGCTCAAGAATATTTCTCTTATACGACGGCGGCAAGCATTATGGTGAGAGGAAACGTGGCAGAGCCCGGGGGAGGCCCAGGACCATCCGCAGGTTGCTCTGAGACCTTCCCAGATACGGTCAGAGAGGAATACAGCATGAGCAAGACTTGAACTCACAGCGACCGCATTGGTGGAAGACTCCTGGGTCATTGCGCTGCGATAGCGCGCTAACCGACTAAGCCATGGAGGCCCCTGTTCACTCATTGATAGGATATACTCTTAAGGTCCCAACCACTGATGTGATAAACCTCATACGGCCCCAACCAGAGCTAGGATAAACCTGATACTTATACAATCCCAACCAGTGAAACGATAAACCTTATACTTATACGGTCCCAACCACTGATAGGATAAATCTTGTACTTATACGGTCGCAACTAGTGATAGGATAAACCTTGTGCTTATACGGTCCCAAGAAGTGATAGGATAAACCTTATACTTAGACGTTCTCAACCAGTGATAGAGTAAACACTTATACGGTCCCAACAATTGATAGGATAAACCTTGTGCTCATACGGTCCCAACCAGTGATAGGATAAAAATTCCACTCATACGGTCCCAACAAGTGACAGGATAAACCTGATGCTTCGTTATGAGTTTGCTTACTTTTTGTTTTGATTAGAACCAATTCGCAAGAAACAACTATACTGAAGGGTGAGCAGAGTTATCTCTAACTCAGTACACTCAGTCATATGTACAAGGTCTATAAGTCCCCTGGCTTTATCTATGTTGCAGACTCTCATAATATCCGGCTAAATGCAACGTGTCACAAAGTGCTAAACAACAACAACAACAACAAAAAAAAGAAACAAAAAAAAAACGGAAAAAGTGTGGCACACCCTGTGCCATTTTTGATGAAACATTACAAGGCCCTGTGGAATTCAGCAAAATTATTATCTCGCTTATTCAAAAGTAGAAAAGAGATCCCGAATGTTTCGCACAATTATCTCAAAGTGTCGGACATGGGGCATGATTTATGTCCAGAGATTTAACTTATTAGATCCTGAGGAGAGGGCAATTGTATTAACGATGTGTGCTGAATGACTGATGGCCCGTGGTACTTTAGCAACATCACACGTACACGGCCCAAATAGCTGCTGATTGTATTTACACTATGCAGTTATTACTACTTATTACTACTTGATTCACAATTTGGCAGTGGCGAATTACAACGAGCGACAGTTGGAAATGATGTGATGAAGTAGTTTGCTTTCGGAAACAGTCGTACATGCATCTACCATCTAGTTTGTTTTTACAAAGTCAGACGGGACATGCGCATCAACGCGTGTTGCCTTGTGAACAATGGAACTATCTCCACCCCCTGTGTGCTGTCCCTCATCACACAGACTTGAGTTTACAGGGGAAGAAAATATAAAAACGACGCCAAAATCGGGAAAACGAGCGTGAAAATTTATTTGTAGATGTAGTCTTCAACATTTATTTTCATTTTCTTTCTCAAGAGAAAACAGTTTTTCAAAATGAAAGGATACGAAACTATATGGGGTCAGTAAGAGTTACAACTCCCATATAATTACGTATCCTTTCACTCAGTAACCATGTAACTAATAATATTTGCCCTAGATTTTAGCATTGTCCTCTAACAAATGTGTTCAAAATAGATTTAGATAATATTTTATTATATTTTTACTATATACATAAATATTATCATAATTCAGACTAAATCCATGCGTTTGAATATAATGTACACCCAATTACATTTATCAGACAATCATCTCAAGCTTATGAGTACATTATTATGCAAAGACTGTAGAGACCAAGAAGTGGTTCCACCACACAAATATATTTTCTAATATTCTTTTCTCCTGAAAGAGAAACTGAAAATAAATACCAAAGAAGAAATCCGCCAATAAATTTTCTTTATCTAATTTTGGCATCGTTTTTGTTTTCTTCTCCTTTGATCCTTCAAAAGTTACATATTTCATGACACTAAAAGTGCTTCTTTGGTTGTGAAATAGTCCCTGACACACCAGGGAACAATCTGTCCTTGAGAAAGGGAAGTCGATAAGCGCAACAGCCATTTCCAAAACAACACATAACAGTTTTCCACGGAATAACAGGAATATGCAAGACACAAAACATATAAACAGTAAATAAATCCAGTAACATGTTAGAGAGAAACAGTCGACAGTTTTCAATGACGCAACGAAGGTAGTCAAGACAGGCAGGAAATCCAATTCAAAATGTTTCGTACAATTCGCTTTTTTATGTCGCTTTTTGATTGTGACTATTCATAAAAGTACCTGGTCGATGTAATATTCATGATTTACTTTTACAGCCTCAATAGCCTCGGGGGTTAAGCCGAATTATATACAGTCATGATACAGATGGCCACACTGACGGCCATGATGACAGTTATTTGACAATGAAAACACCTGGAAGCTTGTATCTTCGTGTATCTTCTTACTGATGTTTTACCACTAAAACTACTGTAGTGGTAAAATTTGTAGAAATACCGGTTAGTTAGTGTAGTAAAAACACGGGCTTTTCTATCAGGATAGTTCCATATTCGTGATTAAACATTCAGCTGTTGAGTTCTATATTTATCTGATCAGTGTTTAAATTTGTTGTCAAAAATGTTTCTCATGAACCAAACTGCCCGGTATTTTTTATGTAGCGGTAACGGGACTGCCTGGAGAAAACCATCCCCATCGGCCAGTAAGCCCACCTGGGAAACCACTCTTTGGTTTGATCAAGTCCGGCATTATTAGGTGTCCTGCTCTCTATGGCCAATGTATAAAAATTGGTGTATATCAGTGTGTATATTGCGTCAGTTTTGTTCAATACTATTCTCAAACTACAGCGGTACTAGCGAAGAAAGAAGTCTTTGTATGTCAAAGTCAGAGAATTTGTTGAGCACGTGGTGACGTCATTTTATTTCCGTCCGAGGATATCCGTGCGTTTCCGTGAAAGCTCGGTAATAGTCGTAAATCGCCTGCGTTTACAATACATTGTTACTCATCCACTGCTTTAACTGTATAGTGTATGTAAAATTACCGGTCATTTTGTTAAGGTTGGGTCAAACATAACGCCCCATTTATCAAATGATTGTCAACCTGCGGAAATACTTGACCTTGTGACTCCATTCCTATAATACAGTCGAAACTGCCCACGCGAGATGACAACAATCCAGCGTTGGCAGGTCTTTATCTTTAATTACAACGCCCCTGTTAACAACTCCCCCTCACAACGAGCTTTGTAGGGGTTAGTTCAAATCCCTAATGCTGACTTCCTCCAGAGATAAAAGGGTGGTGATTTGATCCACTCTGTCAATATTATGGTTAACCTTTCAGGTGCTTAGGTCGGACAGGACTTACCCCAATCCTACCCTACCACGTATAACGGTATACAGAGGATTCGCGTGTCACATTGGAAACGCGCTTGATGGTGGATTCAGACGCGAGGGGCTAAAAATTACCTAAAAAGGATTAAACGACCAAACCTGAAGTACACGTCGGTCTTTATTTTCAAAGGAATGTATTGACTACAGGAGCGCAACAGCGCTCTCAGTTTTCCCAACATCTGGGAAAAAGTGAATTTGATAAATCGTAAGAACGTCGACACCAGTGAAATATACTTGAACTACTACTGGATTCGAAGCTGAGACGAGTTCGCTTAAGCTCACTTGTGAACAAGTCAGTGTTGTAATCCTTGGATCATTTTGATTAGGCTGATTCTCTTATATTTGAACAGGTGTAACACAGGAGAATGTGGAGAATACCTGACGTCGTTTGGACAGTTAACTTTTTCTCTGTTGCGGTTGTTGTTGTTTTGTTGACATTGGGCGTTCACGGAACGTCAGAACCTAGTGACGCTGACGTCGGTGTAGCGGAGAGAGCGATGTCTCGAGATCCTGATGTAAGTAAATACCGAACACAGCTAAAGTAAAAATACAGAAATAGTTGCCCATAGTTTTCTCCACTGTCTGGTGAAAAGTATGGCGCTTGCTTTGCTTTGTTAATGTTTTAGAAACAGAAAATGTGGCTAACACCAGAGTGAACCTAAGAATAAACTTGCTCTTTATTCAGCGAAACCTTGTGACAACTCTCAGACTTGCCTTACTTGAATTTCCATCTGCTCTCTTACTTACTCTGTATCATTTATATTATGTACAATGAGCAATTTTGTTTCTTATTTGTCTGAATTTATGGCATTCTATTTACACATCTATATTTGAACTGTTAGAACTTGTTCCCAATCCCATGGTCATGTGCAATAAAATGTGTTCGATTCAATTTAATTTAAATAAAACCTTAACTGAGGTAAAAGGTTGCATTTCACGTGCGGCAACTATCACACTCTTTTCGCTTCTGTGGATTTACTCTCCATGTCATATCTTTTATATTACTATGAACTTTATTGGTAGTATCTTTATATTTGATGCACATTTTATATTTAAATTCTATGTGTGTATTTCCTGCATGTTGGAATTTCTAGCGTTAATCCCATCTTTGGACTTTTAAAAGTTCAAAATTCATAAATTATGGACAATCCGCATACAATGTTTGTATATTGCATTATATTACTATATACCTCATTCGGGAGGGGGGAAAAGATTACAGCAGTTAGAGTACAACCAGATCATCGACGACAGTGTGACAGTTGGTCAGACGTTACGGGGGAGATCCAGTCTGTTGTCAAATTTACCTCAGTTAGGGTTCTCCCATGCTCAGTTGGTTAGCGTGCCAGCGCAGTGATATGACTCAGGAGCCTCTTACCAATGCGGCTGCTGTGAGTTCAAGTCCAGCTCATGTTGGCTTTCTCTCCGGCCGTACGTGGAAAGGTCTGTCAGCAACCTGCGGATGGTCGTTGGTTTCCCTTGGGCTCTGCCCGGTTTCCTTCCATTATAATGCTGGCCGCATTAAGTGAAATATTTCTGAGTACGGCGTAAAACACCAATCATATAACTCAATAAAATCAGTTGGGGTTTTATTCTAACTGTTTATATAAATGTTTAAGAAGTAACAACTTACACCTAGCACCATGGCTTAAGTAGAATTAGGTAAAAGATTACATGATGTTAAATGCAATTTATTAGACGACATTGGTCTAGAACTACACTAAGTGCTGTTTTGTCATCACATTTAACACATGTATATACAATAACATGAAAACAAAGACAGTCGATAAGCGCTTGACCAATGAGATCGCCTGTAATCCACCTTCAACAATGCAACGCACAACCGTGTGTCGACAAGGGTATAAGTCAGGGATTTATTTTGCCCCAATCCTTGACTTGACCTTGGATCTAAGCGCTCGGATGAGTGAAATATTCTTAAGTACGGCGTTCAGATCGAACCCATTAAATGAATAAAAATATCACTTGGGTTTAGGCAGCGATGTGGTTGGCTGAAAAGGGCATACCTGTACTGAGAAACAACAGAAGCAATACGTTATGTATGAAAGCTCGAAAACCCTTTTCTCTCACGCAATTCGTACTTGGTCGGTATTATTTCTCCTAGTTCTGCAAACCTATGATCCACCCTCTTCAAGCGTGTAAATGTATAGGATATATTGGTCGTACGTTATAACGAGAGTCTCTCCTCATAATGGTATTCGTATTTCGAGACCTTTACCTTCTCAGCCAAATCATAAAACAACATTGGCTAAATTCATTTTGTTCACTTGACATGCGGTGTGCCATTCGTGCTCAAGAATTCCTTAGTTATCCCATGGCGGTCAGGTTTATTACTTAAACTGAGGAAGCCGGGGTAATAGCATGGAGAGTAAATGAGGAGAAACAACGACAGTGTGACGGTTGCCAAATGGTCACATTAAAATGTGACCATAGCGTTAAGGTTTAAGCAAATTCAGGTATAAAAATGCAATTACTGAACGTCACTGGTCTAGAATTAGGCAAACTGCTGTATTGGCATCAAATTTAACAATCGGGAAAGCAATGCAAAGGGACGAGGCCTCGGGTATTCTTAATCTACCAGCAGAATCCTGGTTTACACATGCAAAGTAAAAATTGAGCGACGACCGTGTGGTAGTAAACCGGTGTAATCCGGCGTTGTGAGATTTTGACGGCGTTACCAATACGAACCATCCATGAAGCAATGTCATATAAACGAAGGAGGCATGGTGCGCTGGAGAGGTGCGAGGATGGAGAGTGGAGCGGTCGGGTGATGGAGTAGTGGACGAGGGAGCGGTGGGTGATGGAGTCGTTGGACGAGGGAACGGTGGAGCGGTGGGTGATGGAGTGGTTGGACGAAGGAGCGGTGGAGAGTTTGTGTTCATTGGAACTACGGAGCGGTTTTGTAGTGGAAGGACGAAGCGGCTGGATCGTGGAACGACGGATCGGTTTTGTGGTGGAACGAAGAAACGGTACGGGGGCCTCCGTGGCTCAGTTGGTTAGCGGGTTATCGCAGCACAATGACCCGAAGCCTCCCACCAATGCGGTCGCTGTGAGTTCAAGACCAGCTCATGCAGGCTTCCTCTCCGGCCGTACGTGGGGAGGTCTGCCAGCAACCTGCGGATGGTCGTGGGCTTCCCCCGGGCTCTGCCCCGTTTCCTCCCACCATAATGCTGGCTGCCGTCGTATAAGAGAAATATTCTTGAGTACGTCGCAAAACACCAATCAAATAAATAAATAAATAAATAAATAAGAAACGGTACGGCGGAGGAACGACGGGACGATGAAGGCCGGGTGATTAACCGATCTGTCTTTGATCCTAGGCTAAAAAGAACCAGCATTTCCAATTCCTTTTCAAAATTGCAAGCTGTTTATCACCCCTCCCTCCGTACACCGCTTCATTCCATCGTATTGACATGAACTAACAAAAACACATGGCTCTCCTCGTGAATAATATGTATATACCGTCAACTTATCCTTCTATTACTCAGAGTTTTTTTCCGTTTTTTCTCATTTCAAGGCATTTTTGGAGAAGTTTGGTTACTTGGCGGTTCCTCCGGGAGGCACTCCTGGAAATGTACAACACAGTCCAGAGAGCCGACGTCACGCCATCAGGTAAATCCCATCGACGATTTACGGTAGCCTGTTCCGGAAATAATTAGCCGCTGAGGCCATGTCAGAAAAATTTATAATTCCTTGAACTAAAGGCGATAGGCGAGTAAAACACAACAAAAATACCCTTTTGTGAGTGAAATGAACAAAGTTGTCACTTGCGTGTAATGTGCACTTCTTTTTCTTGGAAACAGAGAATTCCAAAGGTTCAATGGTCTGCCTGTAACTGGGCGTTTAGACCGACAAACATTGGCTAAAATGAGGCAACCTCGATGTGGATTTCCGGACATCATTCGCCCACGGTATGGAAGCACTTCCGGTACGTCAACCAATAGTAGAGGTCGTAACAGAAGCCGTAACAGAAACCGGAACAACAGTCGCCCGCGGAACCGAGCCGAGGAACTAACGGCACAGTCCTTTTACGTTCCAGGTAGGAAATGAAGGAGAGTCGAATGGAAAGAATTTCACGATGTACACATCTAGATCAATTGTTCCAATTTTTATGCATGATTTACGAGTAATTTTACCACCTGACGTACATGACGCAGGTCAGCTTAAATGTCACTGTCCTGTGAAGATTTTGGACGGGGTCAAAGTGCAGCACCCATGACAATTTCCACGACATAATAAGAAGTGTTCAGTACGACTTAACGTTCAAATCCAAAATTACCTGGAGACTTCAAAACCCAAGTAGACTGTGTAGAGAAAATGCAAATTATGTTTAACCATGCCAAGGAGAAACGTAGGAAAATAAAAATATTGCTGGGAAAACGCCAGCGCTACGACTACCTGTCGCCTCAAGAAACCCAAGAAATTGCCATGTGACACAAATGTGCATACGATTCATGATGATCGTTTACGACGCTCGTAGGTAGGCCTAGCTAGTACGATTAAGATCAGTCACAAATCCTGCAGATCGCGACTGATCGCAGTACTCCTTTTTTTTTTTGACGTGTACAAGAACTAGCCACAACCACTCAGACGGCCTCGCCTTCCCTGCGGATATCTTCAGATTCGTCAAGATCTGCCACGATCTCCAACGACTTATTGTATGATCAGTTCAACTTACAAAGATTATCCGTGAATTTTCGCTCATATGTTGAATTAACGAGGCGTACATGTATGTGTGGCTGGGACTTTATAAGGTAATAAATTTTGCTTTATTTCCAAAATCACACACATTTTATTATTCTCTAAACACAAAATGCATTCCAATGAAAAAATTATGATCATAACGTAACAAATACAAATGGTTTCAACGCGAGACGCCAAAAGTCGATTACTCAGGACGGATAAATTAGGAAAATGCTTTTTTTGGAAACAAGTGAAGACTAGAGGTACATGTAACTCGGACAGATAGAACTAGCATCATTTGTCTTTAAAGGGATAGAAAACGCAAATATTAAACTGTGGTGAGCAAACAGACCATTAAAACCTGTATCTCACAATATCTTCACTGATTTTTTTGATGTTTCTTTCACCGAATTAAATGCAGTCAAATGTTTTGATTGTATGGTGGGTTTTATGGGCCATATTAGTTGTGTAGCTGACCAGTGACGTCACGCCCAGTATTCTCTGGACCTAAACCAGGATTTTAATATCATGTTAGCTCTTTCATACACAGGCACACATTTAAGGTGTACGATTCACTACAACTTTATTCAGAACTGACGATAAAGGTGTACAAAAAGTTTTGTGACGTCATTTGTGAACCACACTACAAATCCTTCCCATAGAACCCAGTATACAATCCAAACAAATACAATTATTTTTTCTCACTTAAATGCAGTGTAAAAAAAATATAAAAAAATTAACTGATTGCAATTTTAGAGCCGGTTTCAATGATCTTTTTTCCACATTTGTAAATGATCCTTCCCTTTAACTCTTCGGTTGGCAGATTATCAAATTTAAATCCAGTATATAATTTTGATGTGTAAAAAGTCTGTATATTTGTAGGTCACAAATGGAAAAAGACACGAATAACGTGGCGCCCAATCGGTTATTCGCGCACAAGTCGTCTCAGCCAATCGCAGCAATGGTAAGTTCCTCAAACAATGACGTTAAAATACACTATATAATTACGTTATTTTGCATAAAATGCTTTCGCCATTCACTTTGTATATTCTTATTAAACCTTGGTACACTCATAAACAAAAAATGCTTCCACAGTTAATTTAGTCAAATAGTGATAAGTCAAATAACTGTGAATTTAGTTTTTACCTCTCCATTTCGGTCAGAATTATTGAATAAAGATGTAGTTTTTGAATTGAAAAAAAAATTACACCTAAAATAACTGATCCTGAGTTATAAAAACAATTTTGTTGTTATTATGCAGTAAAATATCAAATATGACTTGTGCGTAAATCATGAATGCATTCTTTCCACAGGTGGTCTTTCAAACGCGCATTCAACAAGTGGGCGGAGCAGACGCCTCTGACGTTTTCTGACGTCGGCGGGACGGCTGACATCATGATCAAATTTGTGAGGTCAGAACACGGAGATGGGCGTGGAAACGCCTTCGATGGCAGAGGTGAAAATTCATAATGTTTGCTTTTAAATGCATGGCTTAACTTTGCAATTGATCTTAGACGGCCATAGCAGGGCGTAAGGGTTACAGCTCCAATTAGCTCGAGAGATTGGTCAGATTGGCCACCAGAAAAAGCGTTATTCAGCTATAGTCTAATGTTCTGTATCCATTCGCAAGTGTCTGAACACAATCGCCAACGCATAATAAACTTCAGAAACGCACAAAAGCTTCAAAGCTTGTTCTATAAAAATATGCCTCCAAACCAGCGCCGAGGTCGGCACAAGACAAGGCCTAACTTTCCATCAAAATTGTGCTTTCTCTCAAAGCTGTCTCTCTATCTCTTTAAGTTACATACCAGAGTCCTGAGGTCACTTTCGCGGAACTTCATAAGTCACTTTTTTCGGAACTTTTCTCGTAAAAGACATCGTCTAAAAATTGATATTACTTTCGTGAAAGTGAGCCCTGATTGTATTCATGACCATAACACAAAGGTTCTGGGCCGAGACCAGGGCTCCCATTGACCTTGGTGTATTTTCAGTGGGTGTTTTGCTCTGACCTCTACACGTGCTCTGTAGGTGAACATTTTGGAGCTGCTAACCACTCATTTGGGCAGGATACACAACTTATATGGACGCCCGGCCCATACAGTGTGGAGAGTATGGAAGTGTGTGTGAAATTGCAGTTGACGAAAACTTTCATTGCAGACAAAAATATATCCGCTACACCAATTTGTTCATACATCCCAATACCTTCCGCAGAAAAAAATAAACCTTTTCGAAAATACGGTGCATATACCCATGATTACACTCTGGAACCATTAAATGTATTAAGGTAACAGGAAGGAATAAATCCATTATTTTCTCCACCTTGATATGACCTCCTTATAGGCTACTGTGGTAAGTTTACGGACACAGCTTTCAGTCTTTGTTGTCAATAAATGAACATTTCACATCTTATCTTCAAGGGGGAACTTTGGCGCATGCGTTCTTTCCCGGCACCAGCGCCATTTCCGGTGATACTCACTTTGACGACGACGAGAAATGGACACTGAACACAGAAGATGGTACAAACCTGGAGATCGTGGCCGCTCACGAGTTTGGCCATGCTCTTGGCCTGGGTCACTCTAACGTCCCCCAAGCCCTCATGGCGCCCTACTACCAGGGCTACGACCCCAACTACAAACTCCACAACGACGACATCCGAGCGATTCAGTACCTGTACGGTGAGTCTACGCCTGTTAATATGCCTGCGTGGTCTTTTTCTGGACAAAGTATATAAATGTTTCTCTTTTATCAAATCATCGTAAAGCTTGTCCAAACCTTCAGTAGTAAGCTGTTGAAAGGAAAACTGTTTCGATTGGGGGAGATTCGAGTTCGAACTCTTTTATATCTGAAGCTAAAAGGAGTACTACTGTACCACGTGACCTGTCAAAAACGGAAGGTAACTAATTTTGATTACATTTACTATAACACTGGCGTTGGAAAAAAGAGTTTCATAAAAGCTGTTTAGAGTCGAAGGGCCGTGAGGAAAATTTCATAGATGAATTTTTATGAACCTAAAACGATTATGAAGGAAAAAAGTGTTATTTGTCCGTCTGGGACACGGCGTGACATCCATCAATAAAGTTCGTACTCGAATCTCCGCTTTTCTAGAGACATGTAATATGAATATTATATACTACTGTAGATGCCGTTTTGAGATCGTGTTCATGCCATACAGCGTCATGGTAGACATACATTAATCCAGTTGGATTAATTTTATGAGTTTATGTCGAAAGAGAAAGATAACTTTTTGGTCACATTTATTATGTCGATTGAAAACATTTAGACAGCCTGACAGCGTGTGCTTCTTCCTCTTTTAGGAGGTCCATCTAGACCGCGAACGACACCCAGACCAAGGATGACGTCACGACCACGTGTGACGTCAAGACCACGTGTGACGACACGACCACGCGTCACACTACGCCCAACCCGTCGCCCCTCATCTGGACGATTTTGTAACCTTAAATTTGACGCCGTCATCAAAGGTTAGAGGTTTGCCCCGATTTAAAATTCCTTCGAAGCTGAGATTAATTCAAGATTAGTGCTCATGACACATTTAAATCTTCACAGTTCAGACGCAAGGAAGCATTAAAGTTTAAGATATTTAGAATGAAATATGGCAGCTGCTAAAGAGTCTGATTTCTTCGATAGAACTTCTTTGCAAGATGGAAACATAGAAAGAAAACATTTACTTCCCACAGCGCACGACGGAAACACATACGCCTTCCGATCACGTGATGTCTACAAATTAACGTCCACTGGCGGAGTCAGCCGAGGATTCCCGAAGAAGACGAACACAGTGTTTCAAAATGCACCGATCAACATCGACGCGGCGGCTTACTCGCCATGGTCCAGGAAGACTTACATGTTTAAAGGTGAGCTATATCACTGTTTTTCGTGCGTATCAGGTCAGAATTATTTCGTTATAATCTAAAGTCAGGAATAGCAAAATCTCAATCGGAATTATTCGGACCTTTCCGGTGGGCATTTTGAGGAATGGGAAACGCCACTAACGCATTCTGAGTGAGACGAATCTCTAGAGTCTAAAGAATAGTGCCGGCCTATATCTAGTACTGTTCCATGTTGCAGGAAGCCGAATATGGAAATACACCGGTTTCAGGTTAGACTCCGGCTATCCCAAGGAAATCCGGGCGACTAACTTCCCGACTCGTCCCAAGGCAGCGCTGGTTTGGCGAGATGGGCGTGTCTATTTATTCCGGGTGGGTATTCGCATGGTGATTTCGCTGCGCATTCCTATAACCCTAGTTCTTGGTTTCAAAGCCTTACAAAGAAGAAATAAAACAACTTGGACAGGAGTAAGGGGAAAAATCAAGACCAGCTATTAAACGTTTTGGAGATATATCAGCTTTATAGATTAAATCCACTCACCTATACCCCCACTCTTCCGCCGTGTTTACAGGGTCGACAGTTCTGGGTGTTTGACGAGTACCGGAACAGTATTCCCCGCGGATATCCTCTGGACGTAAGGAGATACTGGAGAGGTATCCCCAACAATGTGGAGGCCGCCGTCAGGTGGACTGATGGATACACATATTTTTTCAAGGGCAAAAAGTAAGATCTATACTTTGGAGTTGACAAAAATTAGTCAAAATTAAGAACTTGCGGAATGTTTCACAAATGACACCGTTTGAGATAAAGTCCAAGAACTTAATACTCTTCATTAAAACAAAATCTGTAAGTTGGATGCTAGGTCTGAAATACTCCTACCACAGCATACAATCAGCGTTCAAAATTCATTTGATGAATGTACAATTTAACAGGATAGTGGCATTACAATTTTAGCCTGAATCCTGAAATCGCTACGGTTTCGAGGCTGAAAGATTGTACATGGGCCTTTCCATGTCACCTGAAAATTTGACTTCTTTGTTTAATTATTTAAGTTTATGCCGCTCTTAGCATTATTTGTGTTACATCCCGAAGCTGCCTTCTTCTAGTTCAGGCACACCGGAAAGCTAAACTACACAGCCTGCATGACGCCTCACCCAGCCTCAGTGTGCTGACTGACAACTACTACTCTATCGCCCCTTGAAGTACATGTAATTTTCCCATTACGTGTCTCTCCAGGTTAAGACAGCCGGCCATTTATTGGACAAGGAGACCATCTCTATGTGAAGAGAGCTTTGGGTTTGTTGGGCAAAGGTGCATTGCGTATCTCTAATTTAAGAGAGGCTTGCATTTTATGGAATAGGGCACATGGTGTATCTCTAGAGTAAGAAAGATTTGCATTTCTTGGACGAGAGAACTTCATATACGTTTGGGTACGAGACCCTTGTATTTCTTGGACGAATGCGCCTTGTGTATGGGTCAAGAATGCCTTGCATTTCTTGGAGAGAGAGCACTGTGTATCTTTTGGATTTCTTGGGCTACGGAACTTTGCGTATCTCTCACTGTTGACAGCCTTTTATTTCTTGGACCCGGACGCATTGTGCGTATCTCTGTGTTAATATAGCCTTGCATTTATGGGACAAGATACCTGGTGTATCTCGATATTAAGAAAACCTGGCATTTCTTGGACGCGGATGCATTTTGTATATCTTTGTAAGGGGGAAACTTACATTTCTTTGACGAGGGTTAAGAGAAACTAGCATTCCTCTAGATTAAGAGAGCCTTTTTCTAAATACTCTCGCACACGTATCTGTGAGGTACCACAGTCATTTGTACTCAGAAGATGGTGTTGATCATTCTGTATTTGAGGTTAGAAAATCTCTTCTGAAGTTTTTGAAAAAGAAGTAACAAGCATTTCAGAGCGATTTACACCTGTCTTTAAAAAATTTACTTTTACACATCACAAAATATACAGATGTAAATCATGCGCATTGGAGTCGTCAGCGTCGGTCAAAACTTCCGGGGCCTACTTGCATGAAGGCTATGGCAATCAGCACTGCAGGCATTAAGTCGTCATGGTAGCTACGTACCCGTAACTTCAAGAGGCTTCGTGCGAGTGGGCCCTACCCGACAGAAGTGAAAACTTAATTTCTAATAGTTTCCACTTTTTCTTATTGCAGCTATTTCAAGTTTGATGACTACTATCGGCGCAAGGTGGCGGGATATCCCAAACCGAAAGCCAGCGCCTGGCTCGGATGTGGCTCGCGCACTCCCAAATAATGGAGCTGTACAAAACAAAGCGACTTTGATCCCATTTTAAGAAAGATAAGTATCTTATTTAGGTCAAGAAATTTAAGAAAGTAGATAGGTCTTTGCAGGTAGGGAATATATTCGAATTCACAAAATTTGTGTAATCTATCTGTGAAAACAGCATGCCTGCAAGCATGGTTTGCGTTTTAGCTAATACCATGCGTATTTAGGTCTATATTATAGGTCTTTTGTCTCAAAGCAAGTCTACTACAATTCCTGATTATACTTTCACTTCAAAATGTTACAAAAAATAAAGGGTGTAACAATGTTCTTCCATGCGTTTGTTTTTATTTCACTCAACATTCACATTTTGGCGCTTTCTTGCCTTTCCTGAATAGAGACAAAATTTCACTTGCCTGAAACAGAACAATGCAGAAAATAGCCTAAATTTAAAGAAATGAACCGTCTACAACAGTACAAACCACACATATTTCAGAAAAAGTCTACCTACAGGCAGCAAGTTTGAACATATTGGCTAATTATTTTACTCGCATAATAACTACAGTGACATTTGTCGACCGTGACCGCTTTGTTTATTTTCTTTCCATACTAACTCCATGGAATTGATTTTAATATCGAACGCAGTACTCGAGAATATTTCACTTTTTACGATTTGGGGTTTTCAATCGTGCATGGAAGAAACCGAAATTCCAGTTGTAAACTTTCTCTCATGTGACGTACGCATCATTACATTCAGAACTAGTTCAGAGTGTATGCCATGCTCTTTATTTGTAGGACGTATTTATTTGATTGGTGTTCTACACTGTACTCAAGAATTCTTCAGTTATACGACGGCGGCCACCATTACGGTGGGAGGAAATCGGGCAGAGCTTGCGGGAAATCCCCGAGTCGACAATCCGTAGGTCTCTGGCGGACCTTCCCACCTACGATCGGAGAGGAAGCTGGACTGTGCTGGGCTTGATAGTGGAAGGTCAGTGATCCTGATGAACTTCATGGAAGACCACCTTTGTGGCATTTTATATCCGCAAGGCTTCCAGCAATACTGGATGTAGGGAAATCTAGACAATTCTGTTCCCAAGTAACAATTCTGACTGATCTTTCCGTGAACGTAGGTGTGTAGGATATCAAATCCATATAATGTAACCCGGAAGACCATGGCAGCCAATGCAATATTTACATTCCTATGTGTGAAGCCAGCTACACAGATCAGTATTTTGAATCTCTCAAGTGGCATTAACAGAGACAGTACTCGGCAGATAGCCATGAAGATTGATTGACTGATCGATTCACTGGTTGGTTTTTAACACTGTGCACAAGAATTATAAGACTAGTAAGACGGCCGTCAGGTTTATAGGCGGGCAAACCTGATTGCTTGGAATGAAGAGGTTACAGAGGGGACATCGAGATATAATCATGATATGTATATATGTATGAATTCCTAGGTTTTTACGTCGTATTTATTTAGCCATTTTTTCAGTCATATGATGAGGAGTAGTCCTTCGAATGTGTATGTACTGCGTTTCCCTCTGACGGTGTGAGTCAATACTGCCAAAGTGCTACCGCCACCGGAACACCATGCCGATGACACAAGACGTGATACCCTACCACATCATGCGGTCAGTCTATGGGCTGATTCAACAAAGCCATTTCTGACAAGTGAAAATTTGAAATACAATTTTAGAACTAATTTTGGGGTGCGAAGATGTTAAAATTTTTCTGTCTTATAAATGTTACCTTTGGACAAAAGTGACTGAACTTTTCTAATGGCAAATACTAAGCTTTGCGACCAGGTTTTAAATTTTTGTCTACAGCCAGAAGAAGCTTTTGTAGAATTGGTCCCTGTTTCCTGGCTCTGACCTCTATGTTCTGAGCGCCAATTACCGATATCCTAAACTATGACATGTCCAGTGTTGTGACATTGCACAGGTTCACCACTTTCATACATGGTAGCAAATGAACGCAATTTACACTTAAACAAGAACAACTGTTAATCAAACTTAAAATAAAAAAAAAGGCCACCAGAGAGAATATGTAAATTTTAGAAAATAAATCTTTACTCGTACTTTGAAATTTACAAGACAAAACAAATCACACTCCATGGAATGATCTATGCTTACCTTACACTTTGCCCCTAAAAAAGCAAAATATGAAAAAATATTTTACAACTGCCCACTTCCATGAGTTATTCAACGCTGAGTTACATGTATTTATAAATATAATAACTGTTATCTTGCGCAAGATTATATTACAAGGATTATAAATTTCACATAATAAACTGTTTCAAACTGCAAACTGAGCCCAAGTGGGGAACCAATGAAACTGAAAAACTGATTGAAAAATCTGAAGGCTGACAAAAATCTGATCCATATAAAAACTGATCAAAATTCATGCTAGGGTTCCCGTCATAGCCTTGCCATCGTTATGCTCTTAAATCGGAATCTACATTCACTACTTCGCATTTCAACTCAGCTCATCCTTTCTCACACTTTCCTACCTCTTCAGCCTGAAAGCAATATTTGAATATTTTCTTGAACTGTACGGTCTACAGAAACAATATCTCATGGTTTTATGAATCTTATGGCTGTGGTGACACTAAGCAAGCAGTTTGACTTCAGCTTTATAATAACTATATAAATCCTGTATCATTTAAAAACTGCTTCAACGGCAGAAAAGGTTCAAGATTCACAGAACTTGTAATGTAGCTTTTCAGTTTGACCTCTGAAACAAATCACATTGTACAAAGGACTGACGCTTTCAACATGAAAGGAACAGGCAAAACCCAAGACTGGGGATTAGATTAGTGCTTTTTTCAAATACCACTACTTGTCCTGAAGTTTCGAAGTCACAGATACATGTACTACGCATCCAAAAGGACAGCTGAAATCCACTAAAACTGATCTACTAACCAAAGTAACATGAAGAGCTCTTAGATTCAAGTCAAACTTAGTATTCACTTCAAACCCAATTCCCAATCATCGTCAGGGAATTCGTGGAACAGATGTGATTTCCAACACTTATATATCGAGACAAGCGGAAATACTGGCTCGAATGAGATTAGGACTCAAGGCTTAGGGTCTCGATTTATCAGTGCAGGAAATCACTTCAAAACCAGTTACTACACTAACAGTGTAGCTTCTTGAAGGAAGCCTTTTTTTAAGCTTTCATTACTAGTCACTACATCAAAAATTGGCCTTGAAGTTCAGACCTGAATTCTGGAAAGAGACAACTGGTTAAGACAATGACTGACTTACATCGGAGACAACTTTGTGATTATAGGGCCTGAGCAATCTTGTTTCCTCAGTGCAATATATGGATATTCATACACAGACACAGGAGATGTTGAAGGTGTGTACCCTGATGTAGGAGAAACAACTCAAAACTCAATTACAGTTTAATCATATTTTGTTGAAACAAGGCCCGCTGTCACAAAACCCTCAAATTCAACATTTCATATAATAATTGGATACCTTTTCCCACGTTATTCAGTCCCATACCAACTTGAGTACTGCTCCCTTGCACTGCACGAGTAATGTGTTATCAATTTGCCCACAAAACGCCATATTAACTGCAGAAATGAACAACAGACTACACAGCCTTGAGCTGAATTATCTTTGGCTGGACAGGTTCCTCATTAAACAGGGATTTTCATCCACTAAAATGTCCTTTTCATGTGCGATAAAAACTCGAGTTTGTTTTCTCTTAAATCATCCATGAATGAATGATTATAGTTTAGCGCCGGTTTGGCAATCTTGTAGCCACATCGGGGTGATAACCCTCTAGAACTTTGAAGACAAAAAAGTGTATACACTTTGACTAAGTTGGTACAATTTTTCACAAGTTTAAATGAAGGGTGCACAGGACCTCTCACACACAACATAATATACAATCATCACCAAATCTTTTATGCAAATCTGAATTATTACTGGATACAACAAGGCAGAAAATATGCAAGACCCTCTATGATTTCAACTTTTAAAATTCCTTCATCTACATCATCACTCCATAATACATATATTATCTACTCACATGTTCAGATTTCGGAAGAGCGTGGTCCCCCCTCCTCCCTTCCCCAAATACAAGTACATATCAACATGTATAAACCCTGGGAGATACATGGGATATATGCAGTAGGTAGCTAGTCTGAATACCTAGGGTATTTCATATGCGGCTGGTTTCCATGTCAACTGTGAGTCTTACGAGAGTAGCTGAGCTAGTGTTTCTGTGTGTTGCGAGATCTCATGGCATAATGTGGCGTTTTTGCTGGAGTCTGCTGCTGTTGTTGCTGTTGTTGTTGAACAGCTTGTTGCGTCACTGGTGTTACAACATGTTGCGTAACCTGGGGAGAAGCTGTGCCTGGTGTAGCTATGGCTTGTGTTTGTGATGGCACCGGCTGAGTCGGTGCCAGTGTCTGTGCTTGCACTGTTTGCTGTTGCACCACCTGCGCTGGTTGCGCTTGCTGTCCCACTGACGCCAGCGTTGCAGCGTGTGGCGCAGTTGCAACTGCGGCCTGCGGAGTGGCCACTGCAGGGGCCTGCGACACTAACAGTGCTGACGCAGTTGCCCTCTGGATCTGCGCCTGCATCTGAGGAGAGTCTGTGGCAGCTGACACCACCACTTGCTGTGCAGCCACGGGCGGCGTCTGCGCCGCGATGGTGTGCGTGCGAGCGATTCCCGCCACCTGACCTTGTTGCACCTGCTGATGGACAACCTGAGTGACACGTGCCTGAGGAACAGCGTGTGCAATGTTCGTCAATTTGGCCTGTCCCACTGACACTGTCTGTAACGGCTGCATTTGCACTGTAGCGGACCCCGTGGATGTCACATTCACAGACTGCACGACGCCTGTTGGCGTGCTCTGCGGGGATGCTGCGGTCAGACTTAATGTCGCCACAGACGGCTGAGTCGTCACCGACACCTGTGACCCCAGTGTCAACGATGACGCCTGAGTAATAGCCTGCATCTGTGTCGTGGCTGGAGCCGTCGCCAGAGAAACTTTTGCCACCATGGGCTGGGCTTGGTTCACCGTGGCAATCAATGTGGGCTGGGTTGTCTGTGTGCTGGGGGCTACAGATGTAATGATCTGCTGGATCGTGGTGCCCTGGTTCTGCTGTTGTTGTTGCTTCATGAACTGCTGGAGTGTCATGGACAAAGGCCGGTTGATCTGTATAGCTCCCAAAGGAACTTGGCCCTTCCCTGTCACCTGCTGTACCTGAGTCACACCTGGCCAGCAACAAAATGCTAAATTAACATCAGCATTTACAAAATTTTAATATGAAAATGTATATATTCAACAGCTGGATCTTAAAAGCTCTTATTTTTACATTAATTCAGTCCCACAGCTGCATCCAGAAAACATGCAATTTCAAAAAATAAAGTTCAAAGTTTGAATGGTTTAATTGGTTTAATTGATTTCTTTTATTTTTCGAACTGTTATTTAAAACAGTACTGGAGAATTTTTCATTAGTTACCACTAGTTTTAACAGAACAGAATGCAAAAGACATTATTTCACAGTATTACTACTTCACGCCTGAAGCTATTATTGGTCCTGTCTACTCTCACATAAACCACACCTTATCTTCTTGCTCACGCAAGCTCAACCTCCAACAACTACACACACTCACACTGAGATCAAGGGAGATCACCCTCATACATACCCATCTTCCCCGGATGCAGGTTACGTTGCAGCAGACGGAAATGATTCAACTTCTGTTGCTGATGTAACTGGTTGACAGTCAGATTCTTCCCTAGAATTAGAAAAGAACATGTAATATTCGATAGCAGACAGAAATCATTATGACAAATGTACTGGAGACCGTAACACCAGTACATTCTACAAAGTATTAGGTGCCACAATGCACCGTGAAATTAAAGTTACTAACATTTACAACATTAATAATGTCATCATTTTTCAGAAAATCATTACTAACTGGGAAACACTATACAAATGGCCCCTAGAACCCTGAGCCTTTTGTCATGAGAGATGGAAAATTTACAAATTCTCTGTCCATGGTTGGGATTGAATCGACACCTCATGTGCCTCAGCAAGAGTTTTTCTGACCAATTTCTATTTAGAAACTCAATTTAAACAAATTTATTCCCTGAAAACTTGTGGAATTTATTTCTTCAAAATTTGTCTAAAAATTTCCTGATATTTCTCAATGTGGTTACCAAAATGAGAAAGTGGCGAGGAAAACCTCTGCTCAGGATCTCGAGTCGCATGCCTTCCTCACATACTGTAAACATGGACACAAGTATAAGGCAATATACAACAACTTTGTGATCCATACATACACTCAAAAACAGTCAAAAATTCTCCCATTTGACCAAACTCAAAGCTCTTGCTATCCACGATTGGGTTGACTGCACCATTAGCAGTATTGCATCCACAGCATGGTTGAAGAGAGTCAAAGCATACTTGCTGGTCAATTATTTAGTTTAGCATGAACTTTATTGACAAGTAATCAACTGGTTCCACCAGTTAAAGACCACTCAAAAATGAAGTTATGGTGAGTGAACAGACCATTAAAAACTGTATCTGAAGATACCTTCACTAAATTTTTTATAATTTATATATAATTTTCACCAAATTAAATGCAGTGAGACGTTTTGATTGTTTGGTGGGTATTACCGACCATATTGATGATGTGGCTCACCAGTGATGACATAAAACTTCAGACACCTTTTATGTTTACCTCTGAATAATGTTCTTGAGAAGGAATAATGTTCCTGTAATGTTTGCCTGTGTGGTAAAAATGTAATATGACATTCAATTTCTGCTTTACGGCCAGAGAAAAGTAGGCGTGATGGCACTGGTGAAGCACATTATCAATATGGTCCATAACACCCACCTTATAATCAAAATATCTGACTGCCTTTAATCGACAGGAAAAAAATAAAAAAATTCAGTGAATATATTTTCAGATACAGTTTTTAATGGTCTTTTCAGTCACCATAACTTCACTTTGTGTGGTCTTTCTCTTTAAGTAACCACCTACAAACAAAACTTTCTACACGAGCTGACAATGGACACAATGCTGGCTGTTCTTACCTGTGGCAGTTTTCTGTCCTGTCATGCTGACGTTGATGTTCACTGGTCCCACTTGGGTCACGGGAATGGTGACACTCGACACACAAGGGGTAGACACGGTCTTCACTAGAGTAGCCACGGGGCTCTGGGCACTCGATGCCTGACCTACCTGCTGAACTGGGGCAATGATCTGAAAACAAGGGGAGGTAATTACGGATGTGATGTATGTTTAATAGTCTTTGGTCCACCTGCTGCACCAAGGCAACCAGCCCACCTGCTGCACCAGGGTAAGAATCTGAAAACAAGGGGAGGGTAATTACAGTTGAGGTGAATATTTAACAGTCAATAGCCCACAGGTTGCACGAGGGCAAGAACCTGAAAACAAGGGGAGGTAATTACAGATGAGATGGCCACACACCACAATCAATGCTTCTGTGTCGGGAGGGACGAAGCTAGTCCCTTTCTACCTTTAGGGATATTTTCTTTTGCTTCCCGTTTCCATTTTTTCTGCTTGATGGGTGGTATCATTTTGTAGCACAGGCTTCAAAGTTTCATTCCAGGTATAAACGTGTGTGTGTTTTTTCCGGGAATGGAGGTGGATGCACTCAAGGCAAAAGTAGTGATAAATCAGGGCTCACTGATATGTCACTGGGTGGGATTGACGCCTATCAGCTGTTTGTCAAATTTGCGGAAAATTTCATCTGTCATGCCCTCTCAGGAATTTGACCGGAGTTTTCTCAGGGAACAAGGGCTATGAGGCCTAGAGGGTTTAGGGCTTGCAGATTTAGGGACAGTGCTGCGAGATCAAACGTTAACATGTAAGTAAATGGGAAATTAATTGTGGTGTGTGGCCAGATGAAGATTTCATAGTCGCTGGCCAATGTGCTGCACTGGGACAAGAATCGGAAAACAAGGGGAGGTAATTACAAGTCAGGTAAAAATTTCTCACCCTTGTCCAGGCTTTCATTTTACCAAGATGCCTGAAAGAACATTACCACAAGATTTTAATAATATTTGCTGGAATTAAAACAAGGGACATGAGCTACCTCAAGGGTCTGGTTTTCGGAAACTCAGTGAACGTGGGCTGATGTCAGCAGGCAAAGTTTGGCAGATGTAATGAAGTGGCTGTATATAATTCAGTATATGTATGTATGCCTGGGTATTAGGCTGTATTCAACAATTTTTCAGTTATTTGATGACGAGGAGTCCTTAGATTGTATAAACACTGTGTCTTCTTGATGAAAGGTGAGCCCAAGCTTCTACAGTGCTGCCACCTCTGGAACATCATGCTGAAGACATGATACATGACACCCCACCCCATTATACTGATACCAGGCCGACCAGTCCTGTTTCCTTGCTCTAACCCAGTGCCGAGCGCCAAGCGAGGCCCCAACAAGTACCATTTGTACACTTTGGCATGACTTGAACAAGGATCTCCCAACCCTAAGGCTGATGCTCTAGCCACTAGGACACCAAGGCTGTCATATAATTGAGCACAGAAGCATTAAGAATGTAAATGAACCACCCATGAGATGTCCAGTAAAGTATTTTGTCACAAACTGTCAACATACCCTCCTGAAAAATGACATCTGACAAAATGTTGAATGTTTCTATTTGTCCTGCTTGGCGGGTACCTCAACACGACACAGAGTGGTGTCAAGGGCATAAGGCCAGAGTGTTAATCTGCGAGTTCATTTAGCACAATTCCTGGTACTGACAACACAGAGATGTGACTCTACACTCGCTTCAACATCTGTCTATTTAATTCAAAGGTGTCTATCACTGTACTTGGGGATATTTCTCATACAGAACAGCATTCTGCTTTATGGTAAGAGGAAACAAAGGTCAATAAAGGCCTTTAGTTCTACAAAGTTCCTGTGTTTCAAGCAGGAATTACTGTATTTGACAAAGTTCCAGAATCAACATCAGAAAATCTGAATGACGTGAAACAAGTGATAAAAAGTCAGTAATGAATTAAAATACTAGGAAAAAATGAATGTGCAACAGTATATAATCCAGCTAAAAACTGAAATTACAAACTGAAACTTACAAAATATTACAGAATGTCAAGAATACTTGCAATGAAACTGAGACATGCAAAGCAACCAAAAACTGCAAAATGAAGAGAAATTTCAAAAGCCATGCAAAACAAGGAAGAGCAGTAGTAAGGAAAAAAAGTAAAACAAAGCGATCGTACATTTACCTGCTGCACATGTCCTGCCGTGGACTGTTTGTTATAGGCCTGCTGACGCTTGATCAGTGCCTGCACTTCTGCCTCTGACAGTCGCTGGATCGGCTTCACTGGTGTCTTCTGTCATCATAAAATAAACACTGATGATGTTAAATATACCAAATCAACCAATCAGTGAGTTCATCGAAATGCACTTCTAACGTTGATGAGAAGTTCAATTTACACATGCTAAATTCTTGGAAGACATCAACGACAGACATCACACATCAATTAAAATGTCAGACATTTTACGTATCATTTCGGTTGAGAGTTCCAATGCAAGCATTGATAAAATTGGTCCAGCCTTACGTGTCAGTGAGTAACAATGAAAACAAGTAGTGATGAACATCAACAACACATAGTTAGGCCAATCACAGCAACAAATTTCTTCTCGATCTATCTAGGTTTCTCATTCTGAATACCAACAAAATCTAGTATCCCAAAAAGTTCATCTATATAAAAATGCATGTAAAAGCTCACAGATTTCTGGGAATACATGTTCATAACTGTAATGATCTGGAGCAATGTATTCTTTATTTTAATAAAAGTAAGAATGTGAGTATGACCTTTCTTTTTTTTTTTTAACAAGAATCCAAGTAGATTATCGTAAATTGTTTTTTCTGGAGTCATGCAGAGAATCTCATTCACAGATTTCCGCTGAAAGTAAAGCCCCGTTACAGATTTAACACAATTTTAAGTGTTTAAAAACTTATGAAATGGTAACTCCCTCAGCAGTACTAACCTGTCCAATGGCAGTGACCAGCTGAGAGGTCAAGACGGGTTTCTGACCGCTGGCCACATGCAGCTGATGAGCACCAGCCTGACCCTGCTGCAGTTGCTGTCGGATCTGCTGCTGCTGCTGTTGCTTCAGCTGCTGTCGTCGCACCTCCTGCGTGCAGCAACAACATTGACAATGTTGGTAAAGTCAATCTCCATGCCAGTTCAACTACTGCTGATTCATCAACAACTGCACACTGGATTGCTGACTCGTCAATCAAAAACCATATATATTTTATAGGTGTAAGATGTACATGTATTCTTCACCTGTATGACGGTGGTTTGGTTTATAGGTTGAGGAGTATACAAAAGACACTTCCTTACCAGAATCTGGACAAACCTCCAAACCCGCAGGCCTTTTGAAGGAGTGCGGTTCCCAGGAATGAAGAAACAAGTTTCCTCGAACTTTCAGTGACCAAAAATTGGTAATATCCTTCGATTTACAGCCCTAAAAGGACCATCAGTTTATGCGTACACTTTTATGTGGAGATCAATGGGTGTTACTCTGTCCAAAAATATATCTTCTTTGAAGGAATTTCAAGGTCATGAAAAATCGTCAACAAACTTCAAGTTCACGTAAGAATTTAAAGGACCACTGGGAACCCTGATACGCCAACGGTGGCTACCTGTGACATGTACAACTGAACTCAGTAAATACTGCTTCAACCTGTTTTCATTTTTAAATAAGTGTGTGACCCTTAAACACTGCAGAAGACTAGGTGCATTTCGCATATATAAATCCATACCTGCTCAGACTCTCGATTATGTCAGGTGAGTGGTCATGCACAACTACATTTCGTTTCCAAAATATGAAGTCATAGAAGTCTCCTGCTGGGTGTATTTTGTGTTACCGCAGGTTTATAGTTGGATTGTGGGTTTCCTCCGGGCTCTGTCCGGTTTCCTCCCACCATAATGCTGGCCGCCGTTGTATAAGTGAAATATTCTTGAGTACGGCGTAAAACACCAATGAAATAAATAAATAAATATAGGTGGATGTCCCCCGGCATGCATCAACTGTAAGGTGTGTACTCACATTTAAGGGTATCTTCTGGGTGAGGATTTGGTGGGGTTGCAGAGCGCTGGGCTTGAGGATCGTCTGTTGTTGTTGTTGTTGTCTTAGGCGTGACAACTGGGCCTGGGTCAGAGGTTTGCTGGCCTGAGACAACTGTTGCTGGACTGAGGTCACTACATTGGAAGAGAGCAAAAGTTAAATATGAAAAACAAGGATGGAGCAAACTGGATTTCACACTTCACATTGTGGTCCTAACTATGAATCTGCACAAAAAGATTTTACTCTAACAGATAATATTTTGCGAGCATGTATTGCATGGAAGTAAACAACCACAGGGAATAAAAGCATTCTGTTACATATAAAACAAACAGATATTTTGTAGATTAAAATGTTCAGGTGTCATTGTTTTTCTTACAAAACCTGTAATGTCTGTCCTTTTCTGTGCTATACTATTCATTTACATATGAAGCGACTAAACTGTTTCTATATTAAAATGGTTAGGTGTTATGGGGTTTTTTTTGTTTGTACAGAACAGTTTACCTCCAGTGACGGAGGTAGCGGCAGCCACTGATCTCTGTGCAGCCAGCTGGGCAGCCGTCAGACTGGCCGTGGTCACCACAGTGGCCGTACCGGAAGTCAGATTAGACCTGGCCTGAGCTTGGGCTGTCGCCTGATTTACAGCAGTGGTCAGTTCCTGCAGGGTCAGTGCTGTGCCCTGGACAGTCCTCTGAGCCCTCACCGCCTGACTGACCGTCTGAGGGGACAGGTTCTTCTAGGGGAGTAGACAGCAAAAGCAACAATGAATCAGGAAGCACTGAAAGTTTTGTTCTGTATAGTTCACTCCTCATGATCTTCGTATCTGATATTTGAGATTTGATCTTCTCAGAAGAGATGTGTTTTCGCTTCTTTTGCAGCATTTAGAGAAGGAGTTTTAAACTGTCACTGAAAAAACTGGTATCATCAACCATCTTAATTTATCTTACTCAGCACAAAAATAAGAACTTTTCTCACAGCATCTTTTTTCTGGACTGGTTACCTGTCATGGGCTACTTTCAAAGATGTTCACTTATCCAGGGGTTTCTCTAGCCACTTCCTCATTGTGGTGACCACAATGAGAAATATTGGAAAACTGAGTTTAAGACAAATTTTGTACATGTGTTTTCATGGAATTAAATTGAGTTTTTAATACACTGGTGATGAAAAAACATTGAGTTTTCTGATTTGTTAAAAATGAGTTTCTAAACAGAAAAAAAAAAAATAGAAATAAAAACCCTGCTACCAAATCCGAACTAGGGCACAAAACTTCCAATATCACCAAGTCATAAAATAGCCTTTGAAAGACATGACTGGTGAACAAGAAATCTGAGGATTTAAAGTTTGTGTTGCACATAAAGAGCAGAAGGGGAGAGAGAAGCAGGGTTATTGAGAATTTCACCGCCACCTTTTGTTTTGAGAAAACTAACTGGATCTATGGGACTAGGCCAAAAATTTTCTGGATTTCAGCCAGAAAGCACAGAATTAGAACTGTTCATGTTGCTATGAAGGTAGCAATCAATCAAAATGCAGTAACAGGCACCAATTTAAGAGATACTGAAGTAGAGGTCTACTAAAATGCCCTAAATTCTTACCCTTTCTGCATGTTACAGAGCAGCTTCAAGTGATATTGATATCAGGAGGCAGGTTGCACTGAACCATTTCAGGGCTCCATAGACATATGATTTTATCAGTCTACTCAGATTAATGACTCAAGAATATCTCAAAATATCCTTCAAACATGTAAAAAGGTTGAAGAAACACAGCACACATAACTCACTGCTTTAAAATCAAACTGACTTAAAACCTCTGATTTACCCTTTTTACCACAGACCTATGCTAAACATAAGCATTTAAGTACACCAGATAAACATGCAACAGGTTTGGCGAAAACGATAAAAGTGGCCATGAAACAGTGAACCAATTGGGCAGTATAACAATTCTCAAAATCTTTCATCACACCTTCAGGGTAAAGAACAAATACTTTAAGAACATTCCTCTAAGTATACATTCAGTTTAGCACTGAAGTCCAATTAATCCACTTATTCTGCAGAGGTATATCATATTGTGAAAGAGTGGAAGACAGCAATTTATGTCCCTTTTCTCTGTGTATATTCATGCACAGCAGAAATAATTCCAGATCACTAAGAATACAAGAGAGCAAGCAGAAAAGTGAAAGCAAAGGCTTTACCAAGAGATAGAGAAAGTATCACAGAAAGATGCTACTGAAATTGAAAGCGCAGGAAGATGGCTAGACTAAGGGGGAAAACAGAAAGTGAAAGTAAACACATCATGCCAAGGGAGGTCACTCACTACAGTGGGCTGGGCCAAAGCCCCAGTCTGCTGGCTCATTCGTTTGTTGATAGCTGCGAAGGTGGTTCCTGACACACCCGGTGCAGTGTTGACAACAATGTTACTAGTGGCACCCCCTGGGCGCGCGATGGAGACAGCAGGCACTGTCCCTGGGCTTACCCCAGGCTTCTGGAGTGCTCCAGTCTGCTGTTAACAAGGGAACCAAGGTACATGTTAACCACACAACTGACAACCCCTAAACAGGATATGGTACTACGAGCCTAGACTTACAAGAACAAATAAGTTAGAATTTGACTTCCCATTGTGAAATGAGTGATCAGAAGTTCACTAGTTCTGCAAAGTTAAAGGAGCCTTGTGAAGGTATTCATTCCATGGAGGTGTACCATCAGATGTTACCAAGGCACAAAATGCACAAAATGCAAAAAGACCTCCTGGGATTCTCAGTTACCTCCCTGAGCTCTTTCGACATTAAGCAATAAATCTAGTCGAATCAAAGGGATGTTTTCCACCTCCACCTTTGAAGAGCTCACATATGGAGGTTTCCAAAACCACCACAATAAGGCTGCTCTAAATTATCTGCCATTTAAATGGCGCATTTTCAGGAGTATGTTGTGGTTACGTCGGACCTGTGAAAATGACTTATGGCAAGATTGAAAGTTAGGGCCATGAGGTAGTCGTAGACTTACCTCTAGGATATATTTTAATTTAGCAGAACTGATCTAGAAAGTTCAGGGAAAATGTTACAGAATTTTTAAGCCATTCCGAGTATATTTTGAAGTTATGTAGACTAAGGAAATACTTGTACATGCACAATACTCTGTGAACAGAGAGCTCCGGCAAATTCTGTCAAATATTCATTTTCAACCAAACCCTCAAAACATTCACTTAAATTAAGTTTCTTCGCAGGCAGATATTACAGCGGCCTATTGCCCTATGTAGACAAAAGTGGGAAAGAGGTTACTGATTTCATCTCAGTGTTATTTCATTCTTAAACCTTTCAAGGTCACAGCAATATCAAACTTTGCAACTAGGGCTTGATTCTTGAAGGTAACATATTCTGAATGAATCAAAAAGTGTTCAGAAATACCTCATGTACATCTTTCACAATTGAGGAAGTGACATATTTCACCTTATCTTAGACAGTTACAAGCAACTTCCAATTTATCTATACCTGTCAAATTACAAGCTAGCAGTTTCACAGACTCAAATTTCTTTCTGGTTCTTAATCTTTTAAAAAAATAATTCCACAGAAAGAAGTATCTCATCAACACCTGAAAAAACAGAAAGGGGTAATGAAGGGAGAAAACATCAGCCAAAGAAGAGCTGAATCACACTTTAACACAACACTTAGCCCAACATAGCCAAATGTCGCTGATGCAGCTCATATTAACCCTCCCATTAACTGTCAAACATGATGTATATCTTGCTTTTGAGACGAGTCTCATGCCCAGAAAGCAGGTCTTGGGATGACATTTAGTAACAGAAAATTAACAAAAAATAAAAGAAACAAGATTAAATAAACTCAGAAAATAAGATGAAATGTTGTATCATAACTGAACATAAAGATCAAAGCTCAACAAATTCAGTACTTACTAGGACTGTGGCTGCAGCGGTCGCCGCTGTCTGCAGCTGGGTCGCCACTTGAGCAGCTGCTGCAGTTGATGCGGCAACTGCTTGCTGCTGAGCCTGCTGTGTTCGCTGGGCTGCGAGCTGATCTGTTTGAGCCTATACAAAATAAAACAGACCAATCAGCGCATTCTCAGGGAGGGGAACACCATAGCAGATCTTCCACACTAAGATCTCGCCACAAAATATATGAAATTCCACTCAGGTGGCGTCATTCGGATTACTCCTTCAGAATCAAATACATCATGATTTAGACTACACTAGTCTGCTAGTCCTGCCTCCTGCTTGATTCCTCTAACATACCACATGTTGACAGTGTAAGACTGTAACCTGAGGGATGTTACAAGGGTAAAAACAACAGCTATGACATCCCGTAAGATGTTATGGCTGTTTTTGCACTCTAGTATTATCCCCAGAAAAGTAAATGGCTAGTGCTTAAAGGTAAGCTGTCAAAAATTTTACCCACTGACATGCAGACATTGCCTTGAAAAACTATTTGTTACATCTAAACATAATGTTCCCAATAAAAATGTAATGCAAAATTTCAAGTTTTTACCTTTAAAGATCTTTTCAAAGGTGGATAATAATTCAATTGGCTGTCACTTTCAACCAAGTTACAAAATCAGAAGGTCAGAATGTCAGAAACCATGAACTAAGCCACAGAATGCCCTTGACACCTGGTCACAGGAGGGTGCTCACTGTGGACGCTTGCACATATTCTAACTATACACTCCTTGTTATGGCAGAACAAGCAAGTGTTTCCTACCTTCATCATTAAGACTTGTCCTTTCTTCTTCTCCTGCTGGATACGCTCTGCCCGGATGGCGGCCACTTTCTCGGGGTTCAGCGGGGTCTCGTATGTGATCCCGCTCTCCGCCAGAACGGCAGCGTGTTTAGGATTTTTCTGCGTAGGGTTCACAAGCGTGGGTCTCAGAGTGGGCGTGCGCTTTGTGGCGATGCACTTGATGGAATCAAAGCGCAGCGAATGCAGCATAGTGACCGAGTTCTGGTTGTCCTGCAGGAAGAGCTGGCTGGTTTTCATTGGTCGGTTGTTCTTGGTCTGCGTGGAAGAGTAGGAGGAGCTTACAACAGGCAAGTCCTGCAGAGGTCAAAGGTTAGTTGGCATTTGTCTTTTGGAAGATACGATTTTCAGAACAGTCAGGGCACGCCACAACATCCAGTACAACACCAACTGACCCTTTCAGAATTTTGGATGGGTGCCATACTCTTTTCAACAGTGTTATGTCTCAGGGTATGAAAGTGTAGCATTGGAAAGAATACTGCTTTGACATTAAGTACCATAAATGACCTGAAATTTCAGGAAAATTAATGTTATCCTACTGGAAAAAATGTAATTTTTACCACAAAAACTATATTTTATATCATTCTGCCTTCCAAACAAACCTCAAAACACCTTTCTAGATTCTATATACCATTCAGATTCAAGAATAATGAGCATGTTATTTTAGGTAATTTGTTGTAAGAACTCATTTTATTTTGATCGAACCTTCAAATTACAAATACCTAGTAGATGTAACTGATGTATTTGTATTAACTTTACTCAGAACACTACATGTAAAATCAGCTTTATGGGACCAAGAAACTCTGTTTTTATTCCGGCTTCATTATATACACTTTCCTAAATTCTTTCATATGCTTTCATGATCATCTTGATTTTAAATAAAACTGACTTAGGTTTAGTTCTTTGCCCCGACATCAGCACCCCATCATGTAAAGGTCTGACAACATTCTTGGCTTACTACTTCCACTTTACTTAGTTCGCATTCAGTTTACTGAGCATACATCAAATCTAAACCTAGTAAAGGTAACTATCACTTGAAGACATGTTGGATGGCAAAACAGTGGAGAGGCCTTGGATGGAGGCATCCTCCATACACTTGGCTATTCAAATGTTTTGCCAAACAACAGACTGGCAATGAAAGTAACCTGCTCAGCTGAAGACCTCCTTATACATCAGAAAACAACATACAAGATACAGCCTCTAATTAGAACAACTCAGTTTTTTTTATTATGTGAAAAAGCAGTAAGAGATGGAGTGCATCTGTTTAAAGAGCTATTTTAGTGAAAATGTTAAGAAAGGTTCAGATCAGAAATCTGCGAAACTTCAATGGATATACTTGAATAACTGCTTGGTAACTGCCCAATGATTTGGTTTTCTTAATACTATCAGATAAGATTTGTCGTTCAAAAATCAAAATGGACAACATAGCGTATGACATTTGTCAGTTTGCAAGCTCTGCAGAGATAACTGTTTCATGAAGAGAATGTGATGTTTTGTCAAACCTAACTACCGTGGCAACGTATCTCTACAGCATGTGTCGCCATGACAATTACGTTTGTCACAACTTGCAGCCCCTTGAAATGTAATTTGTGACAAACCAAGACATCCATCAAGTGGCATTCTCTATATCCATAACACAGACCTAAAGCACTTCAAGTTGCTTACTTTGTAGATTCCCTTGGACTTCTTCTGTTTTCTCGGGTTGATGTCATAGAGAATGCGCCCCTCTTCACGGGGGATGATCACGTTCTCGTAGCGTAGCTTACACTGCTTGGGCGACCTGTAAACACGACTGCAGCTGTTGACCACATCCGAGACGAGATCCCAGTTTGGAATATGGGCAGGGGAGACAATCATGAGATTCAGCGGCAAGTACAACAGAGTCTGGACGGCCTGTAAACGACAGAACCAAGAATCACAATGACAATACACAACAGCATTACATCAAGCTTAAAACTTCACTTACCCTTGACTGTAATGCACCGTTACTAATAGGAAGTCACTGCCACATCCTGCACACCTGCAATTATTGTATTTAAGGGATTGCTGTTTCAAGAGACATGGTTGCCGAAATATTTGATATTTTAGCGTTATTACAGAATGACATGAGCATTAGGTATTTTCCTCAAGAAGTAAAAGTTACAAGCTTTTCATTAATCCCATCCCCAGCATTGTACCTTAAGGGAATGTTTAAAAATGACGAAAACTTGAAAACTGAAAAGTCTGCCAGAATATTTAGATGAGGGTCTGTCAATTCACTCGAACTGGAGCATGCGCACTGCGCCCAGTAAACTTCACATGTAAGTCAACCTGGATGATGACACGCGCAAGAGAATGACTTTTGGCTCGCTCGTAACAGGATCGTGTAAAAAGAGGCATAAAAGAGAGCTGAGCAGGTTGAGTTGTAATTGGTGGTCAGTTGTCGCAAAACTATATTGCTTGATATTTGGGTGCAAAAGTTGTTGTTGTTGTGACACTGTTACAACATCGAATAGGCCTGCCCACTTTGTGTTGAGTTTGAATAACGATAGGACTTGTCCAGGCTCGTACAAGCTACATACTCAATGAATATTTTTTATTTCAATGTGACTGATTTAGGTTATGAACGAACTTCACAACGTTAAGATTATCAGAATTCACTAAACTTCAAATTTTGGGCAACCATGTCTCTTTAACACAGTACTCAGAATTTTCCTCTCAAACAATGGTAAACAGCTGGAGTTATGGGTTATGGGTGGAGGAAACAAAATTTCCTGTCAATGGCCGGAAAAAAAGTGTACTAACAACTTGGCCACAACAGAGTCTATTACTGAAGTTCAGCTTTATTACCTGTAACAGCGCCCAATCCTCGTGGATTAGCCACTCTGGGTGGTCGGGTGTGATGTCCATCACAGGCTTGTTGCTGGATGCAGGCAACTGGCGGAACGGTCGGATTAAGCCCTGCTTAAGTTTCTGCAGCTTCGCCTCTTTGCGGAGCTTGACAATGGTCGCTGTTGGGCGTTCAAAGAGCGAGCGTGGCACTCGGGGTGCTTCCTCTTTCCTCTGCTTCAGCTTTCGCGCCTGAAGCTGGGACGCAGTGTCTGAGCTGGACTGTTTCTGGAGCAGACGTCCTGAGGAACGAAAACATGTCATCACTCATTACAAGCACGTGGATAGTGCTCAGGAATACAGCTGAAATACTGACTGGGAATCAATCAATGAAGATTTTGTGATTGGTTGATCGCTTTGGGCATGTCATGAGGTTTGGGAGGAAAGCCTCAGTTTTTCATCAACACTTGAAAAGATTATCAACGTCCCTGTAATACTCTTATATTTACAAAACCAAGAAAACTTTAAATTTATGCACACCAAACCTGAATTAAGTTTTACTTTTACAGGGTGAAATAATTTTAATTTTATGGAATGTTTATTTGTTCGATGCTTAAACTTCAATATTGTTTTTAACCTCATTTCCATTAGATCACAAAGCTGCCTCCCTATATCAGGCTGTTTTCTAGCTTCCATGTATTTATACAAGTACTGCTGCCTTACTGAAATGTTGAGCCAAACACTCCCGAAGTCCACTCATCACATACTGACATTAAGCCAACCAGCACTAATCCCCTAGTGGGGATCTAATCCTCAAATTGCACTATTTCTCACTTTTAGAGCCTTCCGCATTATAAACCTTACAAATGCATCCCATTCTCTCTCCTCCTCAGGAAGTGCGCTCCACATTAACAATATCAACCTGTCCACTCTCATAATTTCTATATTTCATAAAAACACTAAAATTGGACAACTTTAAAGAAAGTGATTTCACGTATCACTGCGTCTCCGCCGTGCGAAAACTCACTTGACATTGTTTCGGCTTTCGTTTTCCGTGCCTCTTTCTTGACATAGACAGGGGGGAGCTGGGTCTCGGTCATGGGCATGGGCTCATACATGAAGAAGACTGTCTGGTCTATGTACAGGTCGTTGTCGTCCTGAGGTGGCGTTGGAGGGGCCCACAACTGGCAAGCACAGACACAGACACATTCTAGTTTTAACATTTGTGAACTAAAGTGAAGACGATAAAGGAATTTTTTTTCATTGTTTTTTGGCTTTTTGGAAGTACATTTCTGAGACTATGACCAACCCGTACATTTGAAATGAAAAATTCTGATCTACCCTTCAGTAACCAAGGCAGAAAATGTTATCTAAACCCACAAGGTGACACTAGAGTGAAGCAGGATACTAAGCCTTAGCTACACTGCATTAGTTTCTATAGGTTGCGTGCAATACAGGTCACGTAACCGCTAATCAGGCTAGTAAGGCAGTGCTTATGCCATGTTGGACGACAAGCTATCTCTGACAGTTAGGGTCTGATAGGATCGCAAAGACACTGTGTTCGACAATAGAACTATACAGGGTGGAGTTTTCGCCATATTTGAGGACTTGCCAGCCGACAAGAAAAAGAAAAGATACAGGAAAAGAAACTATATTATTTACAGAAAAAGATTAAGAAGTCACTGGACAGCACCTCATCCATGATGCAAGAGCTCCAACTAGAAAAATGTAGTGGTCTAATTTTCCAGTTGTGTCTGAGATTATTGGCATCTGACATATAGGCCTAGATGAGTCCCAAAACTTAATTTCCCCAAACTAATTCAAGTTCATATGTGTGTTTGTCATCGTTCAAAGGCTTTTTACATACTGAGTGTGACTGCATCTGCAGGCATCTGAGTACGGTGGAGCTATTTGACTGTTTTCACCCTATGGCACAACGTCAAAAGAAGTGTTCAAGAAAGCATTATTGAAGCATTTCGAGAGTTAAAATGTATGCATGTCTACAGTACTATTTATTCCACTCCTTGTTGGACAGGTATGAACATCTTAAAACCGTGCGAGCAAGGCATTAACTTTAGAAAACTGCCCTTCATAACAGCCTGTGTATTGCTATGCGCCACAGGTATCAGCCATCATGACGGCACCTCATTTTGAGGGAGGCTATGACGCATATTGCAAGCAACCTATGGTAATACCAACCTGTTCTTAATGTGTCCTTTATGAGGAATAATGAAGACAAACGGGAACAATGGGATGTCAAAAAAAAAGGTGTCAAGGTCCTACTGCTGGGTGATTTACAGGTCGCCATTCATTTTACAATCCCAGACAATACCGTACACATTCATTCTGTTAACATTAACATAGAGGTACCTTCAAGAAACTTTGTAATATCGGCTTTACAAATACGGTATGTACTGCTGAAAAAATTTACTCCTCAATCCATGCATTTTGCATATGGAACTACTGGATGGGTAATTCCTTCACCTACCAGTCTAGAAAGAATCAAGTAAAATGTATAACAGGTCATTCTAGAAGATACAGATGTCAACTAACAGATGTAGAATTGTACTTACTGGCATCTGGTCACCGTCTGTGTCGGAAACAAACACCTGGGGGAGGAAAACAGCAGTCTATAAGGATTGTGCTTAACAGTGTATGGGTGGTTCATCTGATGGGTGGGCGGTTCATCTAATGGATGAGTGGTTTGTTTAAATTTGCACACAGTGGTTTGTTTAAATTTGCACACAGTGGTTTATTTAAAGGGAGAGTGGATGGGCGCTTCATTTAATTGTTCAGTGAATGGGTGGTTTATTTAATGGCAGAGTGAATGAATGATTCATTTAATGATTGAGTGGATGGTGGTTCATTTAATGGCTGAGTGGAGGTGTCCTTCACTTCAGGTTGTGTGTGGGTGGTCAATTTATTGGTTGAGTGTATGGGTAGTACCTTGAATGGATGTGTGATTCATGTAATGGATAAGTGAATGGGTGGTTCATTTATGGTTGAGTGAATGGGTGGTTCGTTCAATAAATGAGTGTACAGGTGGTTCATTTAATGATTCATTGGATGGGTCAGTTGACGTTTCCTGAAGCTACTTCTTGATCACAAGACCAACACATGTAGGCATGATAATCCCTTCTTGAGGATACTGGACATAATCCATGTATGTAAGACATCCATGATGTAAGACATAACATATATTTCTGGATAGCTTCGGTCAGTTCCATTGTTCGACAATGTGCGTATAGCCTGTATCTGCTATTATGGAAATTTCAGACTGTAGCCTCATCAGAAACATAGGAATGCATCCCTTTTTCAATGGGTAAATCTGATTATGGCTCCCTGTGTAAGAACACTAAACAGAGGTCTCCTACTGTGGGTATACATTAGCCTGCACCTAACACTAAAGCATCTACTCAGTTAAAACAAAATCAAAAAATTACCCACTGTGCATATACATTAGGCTTTGGTTCCCTACTGACTGGATACCTGGAGAGACCCCCCCCCCCCTTGTGTGTTTACATAGACTCATGCCCCCTAATGTGAGTTCACCTGGACTGATGCCCCCTGCCAATTTGTGTTTACCAAGACCAATACTCTCCAAATGTGTGTTTTCCTGGGATGATGTCCCCTAATGTGAAGATACCAGAAGTAAAGCCAGTAAACAATTGGGGGGTGGGTGGGGGTGGTTGTTCATGCATGCTGATGTGAGTTTTGCCTCCAGATCACGCGGATACATTCTTACATCACTCTCTATTGCATGGACTGAAACCCCAACTGAGCATCACCCCCAATTGTAGGGATAAATTGTAGCCATTGTAGCTACTGTAGATAAAGAAGACTTTTCCCAATATGTGAACTGTTTTGTGGTGCATGTGAGTCTTTTACTCCACAGTGTTCACCTATGAATTAAGGAAACGACTACTGTGAGGATATATTCGACTTTCTCCCCATTCGCAGATATCGAATCGCTGAATATCAGTTATATCCCTTTGAACCTCTCCAAGCAACTGCCACGATACCTTCTCTGGAGTAGATCTGCCAAGGTTGTATAATAGTGGATGTGATGTCGACTTGCCAGGCAGACGTCCACTGTAGCATCTAATATTTGTGTGGCAAAGGAAGAACATTTACTAATGGCACTAGTAAAATTTCATTCTGTCTCGAAACTATCTCTGACAATCAGATTCACATGGTTGTACACTAATCTGTAGTGCACATCAAATAGGACACATCTCTACAGTACAGACCGCAGCATTCCTTGCCTTGCTGGTAGTTCCAACATATTGTAGTATTCCTGTATGTGACATCCTCCTTGAAATTTCCCCCTAATTTAACTCCAAACCTGCACCTGGTCGGGCATTTGCATACAAAAGAGGACCACATTATCCCAAGGCTGAAATATCCATTTCAAAATAGAAATTTTGAACTGTATTTTTATAACCAAATTTGACAATTCCAGGACTTCTTATGCAACAGAGCACAGACCAGCACTTTCCCATTCAATGATGCAGCTAAGAAGTTTCACTACTGGACAGGGTTCGAGGGGAAAAAAAAAAGTAAATGACCATTCATCCAAAAACCATGCCACTATACTTAACAGCAGTATTTACATGTATGCATAATAAAGCTTAGAGACTAGAAATGTCAGGACTTTTCCAAGACTACATTCAAAATTTTCAATTTCATGACCATCATATACTAAAAAGTCATGATTGGGATTATGTATTTACGACTTCCATTTTATTTCATAACCATGGCAACCATGTTAACGTTCACCCATCATAAATCAGGCTAGTTTAGAAAATGTGTAATTCCTTATTTCTAGGAATGGGAATTGATGGCCAGAAAAGTCTGAAGTTTCTCAAGGGTCTAAAAATTCCTCCCTACCTCCCAATTACAAGTACATTGGTAATCATCTGTTCTGATGAAATCAGTAGTTTCTTGCTCTTAAAATTTTAAACAAGGAAGAGAATTCTCATGTCTGTAATTTTGAGAAAAATCTGTGCCCCAATCTGCATCTCATTTCCCTGGTGGTGAAGAGGGGGCTAGCTAGGAACCACACGAGGAAGGAGTTTGGTGCCGTGCGAGAAAACCACTCAGGCATATACCGGGGACAATTTTCTTTACTTTTAGAGACTTGGTAGTTTCAGACTGGACAATTTTACAGGTAACAGTCACTAAATCTGGCATTGCAATTTATAAACACGACACCAGTTTGACGAAATTTGAAAAACTAAGCAGCCAAATGCTCAGATTTTTTTTGTTTGTTTTCAGCGCATATCTGGTGCCGCGAAGACCACCAAACATCAATTCCTGGTGTAAAGAGGTTTGGATTCCGTGCAGCCTTACACCAAGAATGAAGCTGTTAAAATGAGACACAGGTTGGGTTAACAGAATTGTAGAGAAAAGGTATTGTGGGACACCAAAAACCTTGAACCAGAAAGCAGTGCCCTCTGGTGATCAAGATTCAAATCCTGAGCCAGTTATGTCCCCTTCCCTCCCCCGTGATAACACCACCAAGGAAAAAAACAGATGCAGACAAGAGATTTCATAATTTGCCAAAACTTTTTAACTTTTATTCAACAAATACAGCTCTTATCATTCAAGCGAGATTTCTCTTAGAAACAAAAGAAAAAAAAAATTACAGTTTTGATCTTGCAGTTTCCAGACGCACCAAATTTTTAAACCACTCACAAAGGGCCAATGATTCCACGTGTATTATCCCTTACAGAATTACACAACACGTTCAGGAACTCATGTATACTATCACAAACAAGGGTAGAGAATGTTTACCCTGAGGCTTCAGAAAAGCCGTGGAAATCTTTGTCATATTACATACTTACATACATACAAACATTATGTATTTACAAATATGTACAAAACCAAAATTACATCATGGATTATACCTGCTCTACAACTGTAAACTTTACAAGGAAAATGGCACAGCCAATCAAGTACCGCATGGTAAACTCAAAAGAGGATTAGATGCCATATCCAATGGGATCCTACCATAGCACTTTGTGTTTTTAGAAATAATGCTCTATGTACAGGATTATTTCCAGCAGATTATGCGCACAATCTGGAGATTATCGCTGGTATTGATTCATTTATTTCGTGAAAAAAAAAAAGAAGTCCACAATTAACAGAGCAGTTAGCATCTGTCCTGATTTAGAGTATTGGCAGGGCTCAAGCCATTGCTATCCTGAGGGGCCGTTTTAAGTTTGGGCAAGGGTTTACAGTTCTCCCCTGCGACATGGGCATGTTTAGAGGGTGCAGGGTTTATGTACAAAGGAGAGGCACACCTAGAGCTCTCTCGAGATGAGGTCACAGAACTATTTGAACCCATGGCGTCGGCTGGTAATGTGAGAATATCAACCTCGCTACCCTCAGAGTCATGCCTGAACCTCTCTTCCTGTTTCAGTATGGCCTCTTGCTTCGAGGCACGTCGTGTTCGTATCACCAGATTAGGGTTGGACCAGGGCTGCGGGGTATTGGGGTTGGAGTTCTCTTTGGGAGACAATACTTTAGGTTTGGGGCTGAGCACATTACACGGACTTGCCACACGGGAATTGGGTGGGCTGACTAAGCGACCTTTAGGAGAGGTCAACGTATGGTTCGGGCTCATCAAGGGACTATTGCTAGTTTTTGAAGTGACTATATGTATATTCAGTGGAGCTATGACCTTCTTCTGTACAACTGCAGGATTGGAATCTACATGGTTGTGGACCTTAATATTGACTAGGCTAGGCAATGGCACCTTTTCTGTTTTTGCAATATTTTTGGCTGCCAGAGTATTGGCATTCACACCAGGGTCTACCAACTTGCGACTATTGGCCCTTGATGGGCGTGGTTGAGGTGTGGGGATAGAGCCTGTGGTTTTGGCCCCGCCTTGAGACTTGCGGGATTTGGAGCTCTTCTTCACCTGGTTGTAGGAGTCTTCCCGGGAGTAGGTGAACAGCATCTCGTCTTCCTCCCATTCAGCCCGTCTCTCTTCCTCTTCCTTCAGGGCTTTGAGACGAGCCAACTCCCACGAGTTCTTTGCCATCTCCACTTCCTCCTGTAAGAAAGCAGAAGGCACATGATTACCACTACTTAAACCAATTCAATTTGTAAACAGATAATAGGATGTGTAAACCGTTCACAATTGGAGACTGCAGTACCTGGGATAAACCACCAACCTTTGGCTAGTTACTGACAAACTTTCCCGTATGTAACATATAGATATGTATACGATATCCATAGTACACAGTTGGTCTTCAGCAAATGATAGGCTGCATGAAGTGCACCACAAGCATCACTGACTGCTTGTTGTTACGAAGATGCCCTAAACACCCGGGGCCAGTATTACTAACTGATGTTAAATGCAATAAGCCATATAGCGGTTTCAAGTTGCGCATAATTGTGCATGAGCAGAACGCGTCTTACAGTAGACAAATAAACGCACATGGCCATTCATGTCCGTCTCTTCATTTTGCAGACTTCGGCAACAGCCCACAGTACAGCTCAGAGTTTTCCACTTGATACAGTCCTAGAGCCCACGCACAGTCTCAAATGTCACACAGACATACAAAACGCACAAAATGGGCTAAATGCCCTTCGGTTCCAATGCCTTCAACACAGCCAAGAGTATCTATTTATCTACCAGCGAAGGAAGCGGTTATGCGCAGTTGAAACAGCTATCTGGCTTATTGCCAGGGCTACACATACTGTATAGATGCATCGCCATGGTAGTTATATTTCATGCAATGTTACAGCCTATCATAAAACAGACTTCTGGAGAGGGGAATCCTCAAATTCCATTCAAGGTCAGGTAAACTGATTCACACAAGATTTGAAAATATGGTAACATTAACATTTGCACCATTACGCGAGTACACATTTGATAAGGTGTTTAACAAGATCTGTTCCCTCCCATCACTAGTCCTCTGGACATTATCAAACATTCACACCTACCTCTGCGATTTCCAACTCCTCCACATTGTATGGCTCCAGCTGAGATTCCATATACACTACAGCATAGCGCTCTACTGGAGTCAGCTGAAAATTACAAAGAATAATGAATTACTGTCTCGTGTATTAGGCCAAAAGTAAGACATTCTGAACATCTGAGTCAAAAATTGTTAGGTATCACTCAAGGCTTAAAGCAGGATCCACTACTGTTTCCACCAAGACAATAGCTCAAACAATTCTTGCTTTCACAGGTATCTTCCAAACTGCACTTGCTCACATCTAACTAGTTAATTTAAACTTCAGGAAAATTTCACCCATCCACAAAAGTGTAGAGAAACTGTACCAAGACAGTCACTAAAACCAGATTTCCTAACTCTGGCATAAGGGCCACTTTTGAGTTAGCTTAATAAACCAACAGCCACTATGGTTTATATAATACGAAAACACGATTCACAACAGGAATTCTTTTCATAATGTCTAATAACATGGAAATATGTCTGCAAAGTGATTTCACACTGGAAAAATTTCTCAGCCAACACTACAGATCTCACCTCTTTCTCAAGCATGGCCAGTTCCTGCTCCACTTTGGACAGGTCTTCTTCCTCCTTCCTTCGATCTTCTTTCTCGTCCCAAGGAATGTTCTCGTCAAACTCTGCCAGTTCGGCTTTCTGTTCAGCTCGCACTTGATTGGCTGCTATCACATCTGTCTCATCCTCTGCTTTACACAGGGCCTGTAAGGAACACGAGCAACACTACATTATCTACACATTCTCATACTACTGATATAATCGCTCAAATACAATTCGGGTATTTAAGCCTTTAAAAAAAAATTCAGTCACTTTCAGGGATATCACAGACCAGTGAAGGATCAATTATGCAAACTGATCTCTCAGACACCATGTGACAGGTTTGACAATGAGCATAAACTCCTTCTCACCTCTTCAAACTTAGCCACAATATTCTTGCTATCGCCTTCACCGCCAGGCAGCTCCACAGCTGCTATTGCACTGGCACGCAATTGCTTCCTTTCTTGTGTTTCGGCTTTTTCTTTGGCTAGTATATCCAAACCCGACGGCTCCTCAAAAAGATCCTTCAGTGTTTGCTGAGGACAAAGCCAATGCAGGTAAAATGAATATGTCTTGAATCTTAAGTTTTGGAATATTTAAAACAAAACTGTGATAAAACAAGTTAACAAAATAGTAGAAAGAGGTTGAAGCACTTGTCCACAAAATTAAGTTACAGTGTGCTATGCTTTAAGAGAGCCTAGAGGAATTAGGGGGTGGGGGGAGTCTTACTAGATTTTACTGATCAGCCCAACGGAACAATCTTGCCTACAAAAAGCAGTCCATACACGAATCGCACAAGCTTCCTGCTTACCTCCTTGAAGAAAGCAGTTGTGAAATTACCACCCTCTATAGCCAGGTCTCCCAGCAACCGTTTCTGATTAGCTTTCTTCAGGATATTTTCCTCAATTGTCTTCTCACTGATCAATCTGCAAGAACCAACAGATTGCTTTGTCAAATGTCACAACAGCATTTCTGTTTGATGTGCTTCCTGCTCTGTACATCATTGGTTAACAGGGAACCCTCAGTCAAATTCCACGGGTTAAAGGCAGTTAATTTTATAGTTTCAAAGGAATGATTTAATCAGGATCTAATCAAGAGTGTGGGTCTTCACTGAAATACACACTTTTCAAGATGTACACTCTGGGAGGAGAGATGGTGGAAAGGAAGTGTTTCTAAAATTCTAAGCCATCGAGTTCGCAGCCACTGAGACAAGCATGCCTTACCTATAAATGTGGACATCTCTGGTCTGACCAATCCTGTGACAGCGATCCTGGGCCTGAGCATCCATGGTGGGGTTCCAGTCACTGTCGTAAAAGATGACCGTGTCGGCACCGGTCAAGTTGATGCCCAGGCCCCCTGACCGTGTGGACAAGATGAAGCAGAATATCCGCCTGTCAGCATTAAACCTCTCCATTAGAGCCTGGAAAAATAAGGTATGATAAGGTAATAATTACTGTATTTGACCCAAAATATCATTTCTCCCAATTTGCAAAGTTGCAGTGATCTTTTGTGAGGTGTTTCGGGTTTGTTTGGAAGGTAGGGATAAGTCCCCTGAACACATACTCCACTCGGCATAATACAGGCTTCACTATCCCAGACCTGAAGTCCTCAGGAGTAGCATATAACCACCAATGTAAAGTGTGAATTACGACCTTTGCACAATTTCACCCCCATCTAACCTGTGGAACTCATCAATAGAAAAAAAAGAAAAAAAAAAAAATTGATAAAAATCAATAACCTTCTTCTATTCTATGAAGATTACTATGTAAATCAATTTGTCATAACTTTCTTCATAATTAAGGCTCTGTATCCCCCCCTCCCCCCGACATCAGTTACTAAAACCTGATGAGAATTAGATTCACTAAGTTTCATGTAGGTGAGCCCAGACTGGTTTGCCACACACTTCTTGCTCCAATCACTATTCTGGACTCACCTGTCTCTGCTCCACCTTGGTAGTGCCGTCAAGTCGCAAGTAACGATGGCCGTGGTAGTTGAGGAAGGCCTCCAACACATGCAACATCTTAGTCATCTGAGTAAAGATGAGGACACGATGGTCCCCAGACTTGAGGTCTCGGAGTAAGATGTCCAGAGTCTGCAGCTTACCTGCCACCATTTAAAACCATGGCAACAATTAATGACATTCCTGCATCAGGTGATAACTGTTGATACTTAATGGTTACAGATGTATACCGTGATAGACGTTGTTAAGAGAGACATTATTGCATACATACCTCAAGTTTAACATTTCAGAACCAGTCTTTTCCTTACTAAGGTTTTATAAATATGAAAATTTATAATTCTACCACACAGAATTCACAATGTTACAACATACCCAATTAAATCTGAATTTGAAAAAGGAATTCAGGGCGTTATGTAGCCACTTTCTCGTATTAATGCAACAAGAAATGTCAGAAAATTGAGTTTTAGACAAATTTGTATTGAGTTTTCATGAAACTGAGTTTTTGATACACAGGTGATGAAAAAATAAAGAGTTTTCTAATTTGTTCAAATCGAGTTTCTAAAAACAAATTGGCTAGAAAAACCCCTTGAATTGGCAAGTAATGATATCAAGCTTTAAATTCACAGCACATACCACAGTCATACTGTATGAGCCGGAGCTCTGGGAATGTCACGGTCATCTTGGAGGAAATGGAGTGTAGACAGTCCATGTGTGGCGACAATTCTTGGTGGAGACGTTCTTTCCTTGTCACTTCGCTGACCAGGTATGACGGGGAGGGGTGGGGTGCACCGAGGCTGACAGGGGGCGCCACAACCACGGGTGTTACAAATACATACCTGCAACACAAGAGCTGAGAAGTGAGTATTTTGCAATGTCACTATTGCCATTTTTGATGAATTCCTTGGAGATATACCCTACGCCAGATCTACATGGACAAATTTTCATTTTTTTTTTCCTTTTCAGTAAGGCCTATTGCCTGATTAACTATTTCGCTTATACAATTCTTGTCATTTTTATGTTTAGAAAGAAGAGAGGGAAAGGTATAGACCAAATTCCTTCAACGAACAGGAAAATTCTTGGCAATGTCTGGGACAAGTTAAAAAGCTGGAACTGGATTTCCTAACCCCTGTCTCAGGACAGCAAGTAGAAAAGCACCTTGCTGTTTGTGACCACATATACTGTATATGTTTGAACTGTGGTTGTGTTAATGTATGGCCAAGTCCACGGCACCAGCAGTACAGTGCCACTACCAGGCTTTGGTATTTTGGCCAATGCAATATTTAATTTTGAAAACTTAAAATCAACAAGTTCACTACACTCTAAATTATGAAGAGCAGAAAATACTTCACTACATAGGGCGTAACGGAAAAGATCACATTCCTCTTATTACAATATCTGCCCACAAGGCATGTAGATCTGTTCTTGAAATAGTGTTTGTTTTATCGTGTTAAGATAATAACCGCCTGTGTAGCTACACGAAACCTGAAGTCTTTATACAGGCATTATCATCAACACAGATTCATTTACATAATCAAATTATTGATGTTCCTATGTGTCTTTTTGGCAACAAGTGAAGATAACTTTCTGTTGCATATGTACATTTTGCATTCTACCAGTAACATCAAGAGGCTCATTTACTTGTGCAGCCATACCAAATTTCCAGATAAATTAAAACATTTTGGTTAAGCTCCTGGAAAACCGTGATGGCTAGTCTTAACCAAATGAGATAAGGTTTTGTCTCTGAGCAATGCACCTCATCGAGGGCAGTTTCAATGTCTTGCAATACTGATAAAACTATAACTGGAGAGAGAGGGAGGAAAAAAAATCTTAAAAGGACACAGCCTGATTTCTAAATCTGGCTCCATGTATCAAGCCTGCAAATATGTGCCTGAAATTTTTGAGAATACCCGTTTGTTGGAAGTGGTATGACCTGAGCACAACTTATATAACATGGAAAACATGGTCAAAAGTGTCTGGCACCTATTTGCAGGCTCCAGGTATGCAGACTTCCACCCACCTCTGCAGGATGTCCTGTAGCTCAGATAAATACTGCTCGGGTGTGTGGACTAGCTGTGACAGTGCCTCCGTCCTGGTCCAGTAGTTGGCCATCAGGTGGGGTCGTTTACAGTGTTGCACATTATGACAGTATATGAAGCCCCGCCCCTTCCACTGGGTCCCCTTCGCACCCGTCTGCTCTCCATCTCGCAGTAAATTCACACAGTTATAAAAGTCCTGCCCGTACAGAGGCTTCACATCACAGTGAATCTGGTTCAGTTTACTGATCAACTCCAGTTTTTCACGCCGTCGTTTTGCCCGTCGCTGTTCCAACTCCGTCTGTAGTACGCAAAAAAAAACAATACATGACTTTAACCCATGGCTCATCTACATTACTCTGTCTTGGAATCACGATGCCTAATGAAGTCTATGTGATTACAACAGTGAATCACTGACAAATGGATGCTGTTTATGACATCTTTGCGATTGTCATGAAGTTTAATGAAGGCTATATGACTAACTTGGACACCTGTAAATCCTTACGACATCGAAACATAAGAAGTACATTTTACAGACATCTGATGGAAGTGTCACTTGAGACTCACCAGATCAAATTCAGATTTTGGCTTAACTCGAGCTCTAAGAACAGGTTTTACAGCAGCCTTCATCACCCCTGCGGCACTAGGGGCATCACTCCAAGTCTTAGAGGTTACAGTCAGTGTAGAACCTGATCAAAGAAAAACATAACTGAACTACAAAAGTCTGAAATACACTGCATATTCCATTTCTGCTTCAATTATGAAAAAAGAAAAGGGACGAAATCCTCATTATCCACTTTAAGTTCTTCAAAGATAAAACTGTCTGGATGTCTGAAAATTTAATCGTGATATTTCACCTCAAAGTGACACTTAATAGAGAAAAAGTATCTGAAAATCTTCATATGGCTAAAATTTATTCCCTTTAACAGCAAACTCAATATTTCACACGTGCCGGCCTCACGGCCGTCACCACATACACAAATGAAATGTACTAGAAATTTTGTAAGAAAAAAACAAACATGTATTCACTTTGATCAGAAAATCAAACTTCAACAGCCATGTTTGTATCACTCACTTGAAGTGGCCAATGTTGCAGTACTTGTGGGGTAGGGTTTGGGCGTGGCTGGGGACTGCACAGTTAAGGGGGACACCCTCATCACAGGCTTGTTAACGGTTGTCAGAGTTGGAGCGAGTGGAGTGGTGGTAGCTGCGTTGGACTGCTGGACCAGAGACGTGACTCGCACAGGTGTCACACCTGCAGTCGTCATCACAGGTTGACTGACTCCGACGACGGTTGGTAATGCTGACGAGGGCACACCGTTCACTGGAAGAAAAGTCAGATACCCAAATTACACACAGCAGAAGGAATAACTTTCCAAATTTATGGCAATTTATCTTGCCAGACAAAGTTTATAAATATACCACCATGTTACATCAAAGCTGACAAACTTCAGGTGTACTGAACGCTAAAAGATTTGTGTTCACACAGTAATTTTATCATTAGACTGAGTGAAGAGATCTGAGCATTACCATGTCGTGATACCAAAATGCCATTCCTACCCACTTGGTTAAGCCTAAGTGCCACACATCATGCAACAACATGGCTCTGTGTCCAAGCATTAGCACATATCCTTGTCCTGCTTGGCGGGTACCTCGACACAACACAAAGTGGTGTCAAGGGCATAAGGCCAGAGAGTTGATCTGCGAGTTCATTTAGCACAACTCCTGGTACTGACAACACAGAAATGTGACTCTATACTCGCTTGCCCACGGACCATTTCGTACCTATACATACTATTCTCTTCATTTCATGACTGGCAATTTGTGTTTTATCCTTCTTAAAAACAATTAATTTCAATGAAGTACAGACAGGTTAACACAAGAAAGGAACCATGAAGAAATTAGGTGGCAACCAACTCAATTTTCCCCACGTTATAGCTAACCCTGAACAAATCTGCCAGATTTAAAAGCAAAATGAACTGCCACTGTTTCATGCTAATTTGCCTTAAGCACATTAGTCCATTATGGGCAGACTCAACATTGGTTACCTCCCTTACCTAAGGGTGGTGTCGCTGCAGGGGTCATAGCTGGACGAGGGGTCACTTGAATGGTCTGAGGCACAGCGGCTGAGGGCCCCGTAGTTGTGATCAGCTGCTGACCAGTTGACGTCTGCACGATCTGGATAAAGCCAGCTGCAATCAGATGTAAGTACTGTTGATCGACAATTTCAGAGCACATTATTACAAAATTCTTCAAGGTCTGAACAAGAAGCAGTTTTCATGAGGCACTCTGTTAAATGGGATCTATGTAAAGCCTACTGCAAACATTTCTATAGTTTGGTCCACAAGACGACACCAGGCCTTGAAAGTACCAGATCCCGCTTTGTTCAAGCAAATTAAAGCCATATTAGTGACAGCAACTAAAGCATTTCCTGGTATTATATTGCATTACTCCTAACATCTACCTGTGGGACAACTTATCAATGGAAACCACTGCATACATTTTACTCACTGGCAACTTTTCTTTCTAGTTAGCATGGTAAACAAAGCACTCTAACACATTTCAATATGTCTGGGAATTTGTTAAGACAGCAATATTAAGTTTTCTCATTGTTCCACGAAACCATAGGCTGCCAAGGTCAATAAAATGGTGGAGAATGTAATGACATTAAGTAGCCCTGTAATGTCACAAGCTGGTTGCTACATTCACCTGGTAACTGTGAGAGCTGGCCAGATGGGATCATCAGTTGTGTCCCCTGATCGGTCTGCTGAATCTGAACAGTAATTGGCTGAGATGGAATAACTGGAGTCCCTGATGCGGTGAGCACAGCAGAGCCTGTGGAAGAAATCACATACATTAACACGTTAGCAAGAAAAGAAGCCTAATGGTTATTGTACCAAATGTGGTCCTTAGCTATGGACAGAGCCACAAACAATTCACAGAAAAGACCATGCAAGGACCCAGTGATGTGTTTTCTACCCTGTTAGGTTATGAACTTAAAACAGGTATCTCTTAGGACAAAACTTAAAACATCAAGATTTAAGCCTAAATGAAGAAAAATATTCTTTTTACCCTCCACAGGAAATCTTTTCACTCATGAAAGAGCAATGTCCTTTACCTATTTCAATAAAAAAATACCAGTGCGACTCCATCACAAGTCATCACAAACAATAGCTGCTTGCATTGTTATTCAAACTGGTAGATGGCATTGCTGTTTCGGGTTACAAGAAGTGATCCCCTTCGAACAGAGATGGTGAGGCCCGTTGAGAAGAAGCGCTTAAATGGAAATCTCAATAATCCTCCTTTCTTTCTCCCTCCGAGTCAGAGGTGAATTTGACTTACCTGGTATGGTCGGGAGTTTTGCTGCTAGCGTTCCCTGCACAGTGGTCACGTGCGAGGTGGGCACCCTGGTTGCTGGAGAGGACAGAACCACTGTGTTAGGGCTGACGGGTTGCACCACTGCTGTAGCCACTGGCGAAGCACCCAGCCTCTGTAATTGTACAGGTTGTGCTGTGCTGACACCGAGTTTTATGGGAACTGGAATATGTAAGAGATGATACACCATGTACTGTCATGTAACAAAGAGTACTGTCCATTCATGGTTTGGAATGAATGGAATTAATGGGGAATGAACTGGTAACAATTGCTGTTCTGCTTGGCGGGTACCTCAACACGACACAAAGTGGTGTCAAGGGCATAAGGCCAGAGAGTTGATCTGCGAGTTCATTTAGCACAACTCCTGGTACTGACAACACAGCAATGTGACTCTGTACTCGCTTCACATTTTTTTATACCCTACTCATGTCTTTATGGCTTGCATTATGAAAAAAAACAGATCAACAGCCTACCACCTATAGGGCATAAACTCACAGCAATCATATTTATGAGCGGCACCTGAGCCATTATGCTGCACTAGTGCGCCAGTACCCTTGTCCAGGAAGGGGTACACTACCAACCTTTGCCGCATGAAGTTTATGACATTTCCCCATGCTTGATGTGCAGACATACACAAGTTAAACAGTTCACTGAATCGGGTCCACAAACAAAGAGTGAAGGAATCAACGAAAATTTTTCGAAGGATAGCAATCAACTGCACCATGTGTGCCAACTACTGAAAGTGCAGCCCTTCCTCTTTTTTCTTTTTCGAAACACTGATACAAACATTAAGTTCATGCAAAACCACAATTTCATAAAGGAAATGAGAGACCAAGCTTAACACAAGATAACCAACACTTGTTCATCAAGTGATAGTGGGGCAATTGGGAGTTTGATGGAAACATGACCCTGATCTGAGCCGACATATAATTTCAGTGCCGTTTTTACAAAGCACACAAAACTACCACAGCAGCTAGAGTTGACGGCATTGTTCACTTTGATAGTACTACTATCAAACCAGGCCAAGTAGGTGGTGGTGGAAACCTGTCTAATCTCATTTTACAACCAAACTGACTTTTACAACTTAACTCAATTCCACTTTCTACTTTTCAGCTTGTCTTCTCCAATTCTCAATGAAAAGCCAGCATCAGGTTCACTGTGTGGATGCCAGGCCAGCAACAACCAATCTACAGCCCAAGAGGTTTAACATTTTCACCTATTCTACTTGGCGGATACCTTGACACGACACAAAGTGCCAACGGTATAAGGCAGATTGTTAATCCTCGAGTTGATTTAGCACAACACCTGGCACTGACAACACAGAGGTGTGACCCTATCCTTGCTCATTAGATAGATATCACCTGGGCTCTGGGCCGTGCTACATTTAGACCCCAAATCTCATTCATGACAAAGTCACTTGTCTTGCTTGACTCTTTCTGATCTCAGAGAGGGCTTCTGTCTGTTCAGCAATGTTAGAAAGGTAGAATGACATCATATTCGAAAAATGTACTTATCTGCCTCCAAAAATGTACTATGGAGGTGGACTTTTTAAGACAAATCCACTAATACATCTGTCACTGGGTTGTGATGGTGTAACAAAGTTCTGAGATCAGACCATGCAACTTACCTGGGGAGGGCGTTTGTTGTGTTCTGACAACAGCTGGGGCTGTTCTCACTATTGTTATAGGGGAGGCAGATCTGTTCTGACCACTTATGGACGGGGTCACTGTTGCCAGTGGAGATGACCGACCCGAAGCAGGCTGCTGAAAAACAATATGTTGAATGAGGACCAACAGTGATCAGGAGCCACACGTCATGGAGATGACAAGATGTGACAATACAATACAACATGTAAACTACATGCAGTTATGATTACCGGCCTAAGTTATAGCTGCTAAAGAAAAACCATTAAAGTTAGCTCAACTTACATGGAATATTTTTCCAACACTCCCAAAAGAGGGGTTTTGGGCAAATGCATTTGATTGCGTATCGGGTAAATGACCTCAAATTTAGTCCATGTAAACTGCCCATGTTGCCAGAGTCTGAGAGTTCTATTCATCTTACAAAAGTCTTTTGAGGTTTGTTTTTAAAAGTTTGACAATATCCTCAAAGAAGTAATATCATATCACAACTCATATCATAACTGCAACTTACCGCATGGAAAAATGCAAAACTAAGGCAAAATTTTTGGTCATTCACCCCATGTCACTGATATTTTGCATTTAAGCAAATGACCTTTAGTTTACCTGTACAAGAGGACTAGCACTGCGGAAGATCACAGGCTTCTTGGCTGGCTTGAGGGGTGGAGGTGGGTCAGGCTGGCTGTCAATCTCTACAATCAGCTGACGAGGCGTTTGTAACTTCTTCACCCGGTGGGCTACAAATGCTGGCAAATCCTTCTCCATGTCAACCAATGAGGGAAACAGGGTGCGGATATCAATCATCTAAAAGCAGAAGCCATTAATGTCACAAACACCTGCAAAGTAACAATCAATAGCTAGCTTTACAAAACTAGGTTTCACTTTCTGTCTCTCACTGTTTGCAGCGTGGGAAAGGCTGGCCTAAGTCCACAAACAAACCAATGTTATTTGTACCTGTTCCGAAATATGAGCTCCAATCATATGACAGGCTCAAAGCAATAAACAGGTATTTCTGTATGAGGACAGAAGGACACCAGTGATCCTAATTCAGGTACTAGTCAACCATGCCCTCTACCACACACAGGGGAGGTAACTCACATAACAGTTTCTCCGGGCATATTTCATCACTAATTTCTTGCAGAGTGAAATGGTGAAGACCAAAGTGATAAGCACTTGTACATGCAGTGACAATCAACTCCTAAGGTCACCACGAGTGATTTCATTTGTGCCTCCCTCAGTTGGGGGACTTATTAACGTACTGGGCTATTCCAAAACTGTAATGAGAACACACAAAAGAAATAGTGGGCTGGGGAAAGAATAAAGTGTGTGGGAATCCATGTTGCTTTTTCCATGATGCTCAACTTATCTTGAAAAGATATGCAAACAAGGCAAAAATGCAATTAGTATAAAATTTGTCCTAAATTTTCGCAGGCGGAAGAACTCTGACATCTCTTCGTTTTCCGTCCTTCAGTATCACATACCGATCTAAACACTCTGCAGACGTAATCTCTCTTATTTCAGTTTCAAGGTCTGAAGAATAAAAACCACTGTATATGAGAAATCCTACCTTGAAAGGATCATAGTCAAGAACCTGTAACACTTGGGATGGGGTTTGGTAGGCGATCCCCTCCATTTGGAAAGGGGAAACAATTGGCCGTGGGTCAAACAGGTTTGGGTGATTGCACACCTTTCTCAACTGCATCAGGATGTTGATGACACTCATGAAGTGACCAGACGACAGTGTCTCTTTGGTTCTGGAGACAAAGAAAGGGAAAAAGTGTAAAAAGTTCATATAGACCACCACCTTTCACATAAAGAATCATGATTTCAGGAATCAAGGCATATTGATCTATCTTAAATTCACACATGTAAACCCTGTACAAAGCCATTCCACTGGTCACTTGACAAGAGTAACAGTCAGTGTCTTTGGTTACTGTACGAGATTGTTGACACTGACTGGTGCAACATCATGCACGGCATAGAAATGGTAAAATCTCACAACCAATACGAAAACAAACATTTCCATTTAAATTATCAACTCTTCAAGATTATAATTTCAAATTCATAGCAAGAGATGCTTAAGTGAAAATGGAAAGCCTAAATTCCAGCACTTACTTTGTTTGCGACATGAAGTCGTCGTAGAGATAGCGCTGACGCTTGGACAGTTTACACATCACAACATGCTCGTATTTCTTTGGCATCTGTTTTTCCACATCATCCTTCAGTCTTCTTAACAGGAATGGCCGTAACACCTGTCCATATAAACCCATTGCTAGCTTCAACAGTTAAGTTCTGTAGAGGTCAGTCTTCAGTTCACTAGTGTTTCGTATGCTGTGTTTTCTTGTTTTTAGGCCACCCTTACACTGAACTTTTCAGATGTGGAGGTTAAAATTCAGAATATTTCTGCTAGCGATGGCAATCTTCAGAATGTCAGGACAGTTATTCTCTCAACAACACATTCTTCATTCCAGCAGGTAATTCGAGACACTTGTTGTGGTACATGACCGAAAATTTCTCAACCGTCTAAGGTGCACATTTTGCTGGACTCAGAGGTCTACTGATATTGGAAAGGTGTTCTTGATGTTGTTTTGAAGACGGGACGACATTCTATACAAATGCAAGTATCTGCACAAAATGTAATTCTCTTCAATAGTTTTTCAATTCATTTGACTTTAAAAATGCAATTTTTACTGTCAAATATTGAGTCATTTACCATATCAAAAGAAGTATTAAGGTTTGTCTCTGATCTGTAGTCCACATGGCCACACCAAGCCTGTAGAGGATCAAAGATCAGTGGTTTCTGTCTGAGACCTTTGATCTGATACATTCATATTACCAATGTACCAGTGATTTTTGTCTCTCCAGGGGGCGCATATGATTCCAGAGGCAATAGAGTAATAGAGTAGCTAGAAAAAGCAACTTGAGTTTGATTGATGCTTAAGACCATATCGCAGAACAGCTTTTATAATTAATATATATATTATGAAGTGTACTGCGCATTACAGCGTGTGGACAATGAGCTGATAGACAATCCCACCTTATGAAGCCGTCGGATGAGGCTGTCGTTATACTCGTGGCTGCCTTCTATCATGCCAGACAGCGGGTTGGAAAACCACTCCTTGAACTCCTTGTGAGACTGGAACACGTGAGGCATGAGGAAGTGCATCAATGACCACAGCTCCATCAGACTGTTCTGCAGAGGGGTTCCTGTCAACAGCAGGCGACGCTGGCTGGAGAAGTTCAATAGGGTCTGCCAACGCTGGGACTTGAAGTTCTTGATGTTCTGAGCCTGGAAAAATATAACATTATCTTGCAGGGCTTCCAGCAAAACTTCCCCGGCCTGATGCCTGTGACTGGACAGAGTTAAATGAAGTAAATAGTAGTTTTTACAAATTAGGCAGCTTCCTGGTAGCACCTTCTAATGGTTACAGATCCGAAGACTTCTTCAATATTAGGTAAGATATCTATGTTTCTTTGTGCCTTTCATAGCTCTCACTCAACTGTTGATTTAAGTGAAAGACAACGCATGTTCAAAGTCAAGTTTGCCAAAGAAGCTGGACAAATTCATGTATACTTCTGTAAAGTATTATTTTCTAACAACTACTACAACAGTGGAAACTGACATTTGACCATGCTCTGGCAGCTACCATGAAACTCAGCCAAAGTGTATGGACTGTGACGTAATTCTTCCCAAGCCTTGAACACTTGTCACCTGATACTTTAATAAGCTGCCAGGTTTGTGCTTGAAACTTACGTCTATATGTAAATTTATACCATGAAATCAAGAAACTTTCTTCTGCCATAAGTCTAGAAATACTCTGCAGTGTTGTTCACTCATGTACTTGTTATAATTAAAATACGTAACATTAAAACAGTGCCCTGTCCCTATGCTATCTCATGTTACATTGCCAGTCAACTCAACATTTACGTCAGAACAGCTTATATCTCCTAGCTCTCCGATTGGTCAATCCCTCATAAGCTTAAAACCATGGGCACCTTCAGATCCCCAGTCGACAGCAAAATACTCCACACTTCAAATGAAGACAATTCAGCAAAGAATTCATACAAAGTAAAACAGGGTTTTGCATTCAAAAGAGAATTTTGAAATCTTTTCAATGAGCGGTGCCTTAGTCATGAGCAATCTTTCACTTCAACAAGAACAAGGGTGGATTTTGTGAAGATCACATGGAAACCAAAGGTGCCCTCAACCTACCTGGAGTGACCTGTCACATTCTCTCAATATATCACTGCATGATATTTTAACAAATCAATTAAGATGACAAAATGTTCACCAATACTTTAATAACAGTAATATCCCCTCTTTTACATGCACAGGGCCAAGCCAGGAAGATACCCTAAGTTCTAACGGATCATTTCAAAGTAAGCAATAAAAAAATTGAAAATTAATTTTTCTGGTTGTTTTCAAATTTATCTAAGTGTTTTACACCATACTCAAGAATATTTCACTTGTACAACAGCCACAGGACTATGATGGGAGGAAAACAGGCAGAGCCCAGTGGAAACTCACGACTATCCGCCAGATGTTAGCAAGCCTTCCCACAAAAAACTGAATGAGGTCCTATCAAGGTGCCAATGGTAACTGATCAACAAAAAGGTAAACTAGCTAAATTTATGCTGGACGTGAGGTAACCACTACAATCTACAGCTAATGCAGGTGCATGTCCTCCACTATATTACTTACCTCATCCAGAATGAAGTATTTCCACTTCTTCCTCCTGAAGGACTGGTGGTCCTGTATGACCAACTTGTAGGATGTTATACAGATATGGAAAGCATTTGTCTTCGTCCAGCCCTGCAAATGTACCAGTGCACAGAGTTAGGGGCAGACTGGATAAGCATACAACAAACACCAGCACACGTACAAAGACACTGACATATTCCATGACGTACCGAAGTTATTTCATTTGGAAAACCTAGTCAGTTATTAGCGACATGAAACCAGAGCACCTTGTTATGTTCAGTATATCCAGAAACTTCACCACAATGGAGTCAGCTCTCATGTCAATCATTTTTAGCCAGAAACATGTTTTATTAAAACATCATGCTGATTTTTCACGTACTAGTAATGCCGAACAAGACAACAGGCTACTAACAAAGCCAACAATGTCTTGAAATTAGGCGCACAAGCTATATTTCACTGTAGTCATTTTTCACACATACGATGGCAGTCGGTTTTATGAGTGGAAGAAACCAGAGCACCAATCACAAACCACCACCATTTGGTGACTTACTGAAAAACTTTCCCCATACATGACTCACATATACATACACTTAACAGGATTTTCTCGGGTTCCACGACCTGTATATATCACAAAGGTTACAGCATTTCAGCCACTGAACCCGTGTACCAGTCACTCCACTGGTCACCTAACAGGCATAGTGGTCAGTGTCTAGAGACTGGGTTACTGTACGAGATGGTCGACACTGACCTGTGCAACAACTTGCAAGGCAGTAGAACTGGTAAAATCTCGATTCTTGAAATAATTCCACTTAACTGAAACCATACTTGCTTACCTGTCGCTTTTGTTTTCTTTCTTTTTGATTGCCATAATAAGTTAAAATTTTGAAGGCTGGACACCACTTTTTAATCTCCATCTCCCAGTTGAGCATCACACTGGTTGGCACAACGATGAGGTGGGGTCCCCACACACCTGTAATGTAACATGGTAATGTGAGTCATAGTAATATGGGAAGAACCATGTCAAGAATCATCGACAGATTGTTGCAACGGGGCAGACACTTAGTATAGAACTGATCCATTCACTGCTCTCTATTCCTCTGTTCACTTACTGGTTTTCCATTATGATCTTTAACTCAAACAGCCTCCTGCCGTCATTTCACAGAACTTGTGAATTCAGATAAAAATAAATCAAATTAATATTATACATTTTCTTGACACTTACTTTCAATGAGACCTGGTGTCAAAGATACCTTAATGTATGAGCCAGAGAAATCTGGAGCAGATCCTTTAGCAGTGGAGTATATACCTTTCTCACAGGCCAGATGAGCGAGCAAAGCTATGGTCTGTATGGTTTTCCCCAGACCCATCTCATCAGCCAAAATCCCATTGAGCCGTTTCTCATACATGGTGGCCAGCCAGTTCAAGCCGACGTGCTGGTACTCCCTTAACTTGTGCTTCAGCAGGAATGGCACTTTGGTCTTCACCTGAGCACAGAAACAGGTTCGTGCTATTTTAGCATTCAAACATAGCAATAAGGGAACACCCACTCAATTTACACCACAACTGTACCAGAAGGTTGAGAATGGCAGTTAACATCTGGCGGAACTGTCACAGGGCAGAGACAACTGCACTGGGCCAAATCAAAAATTGCCCTGAAAGTATGAGTACTTTCCAGATAGTTTCACAGAACTTGGGGTGTATGCACACACAGAACAGAACACAAAATCTACACAAATGTTGTCCCCAGCATTCAAATAGTTTACGACAAGACAGAACTTGTAATAAGGGAGGCAGGTCTGCAAAAGACAAAAAAAAAAAAACTGATGTCATTTGTACCTGTTCAGAAATATGAGCTCCTGTCACATGACAGGCTCCAACCAAAAAACAGGTATTTCTGTACGAGGACAATAGGATACCTTAGTTCCTAATTCAGGAACTGGCCAACTATGTCCTCTACCACACAAATATGGGCGATAACTCTGTCAAAACTGAAAGAAACATGACGGAATTTAAACTCATGTTGCTCATGTGGATAAGATTCTCATCTACGAAACAAGGAAATCCTTTCCTCCAGCTCACCTCAGTAGTTTGTAGAGTGTAGCCTTTAGGCTGTAAACTGAGTGCCTCAGCAGCAATATCTGTGATCTCTTTCCCTGGTCCTTCAGCCTCTGGCTCCTTCTGAAGAGCAAAACACCATCATCACCATACAATACCAAGTCTGAAACATTTACAAAGCTGGGGATCTTCATGAAACTGGGAATCTTCAGCTTATCTTCAGGCAGTGGACATATTGTCATTGTTAACACTGTGTTGCCTACAACAGGCCAATCATAGCAGTTCAGGGGGCCAGTGGTGTAACCACGCCTATACTATAGTTTGTAAAGTGTACAGAAGCACTTATTTACTGTGATTTTATGTTAGTGATATACATATCTAGATATTTCCTAGTCAGCTGCCAAAAACAGATACCTTATGTTGTTGTAATAACACATCTGCAGAAGTTGTAATTTTTAATTTGATTAATTACAATGCCCCGACATGTAAACTGCAACACATGCCTAGCAGAGGAAACGTGTCCACATTGTAACGTTCCAAAACATATCTAAGGCTATAAACAGAGTGTGAACATTCCACAAAGGATGGAAAGAGGGCCTCTTAATGGAACATTAAATTAGAAATATATTTATTGAATAAATTTTGGGATGTAATTTCTGTAAATATCCAGAATCTGAGCCCAGAACTACCTTTACGACTATATCTACATCTTCCTTGGCTTCTGGATGCATCAGGTATTCAAGGCCCACATCTTCCTGAGTTGTCTCCCCTTCTGGTTCGTCATCAACTTCCTCTTCACTCTCTTCTTCCTCCTCCTCCTCCTCTTCAGTTTCAGCCTCACTCTCATCTGAAAAGAACATCAGAGGTCCAAGAGTTCCCTAGCGCAAAATTCCAACCAATGTTAACTTAGGGGTGGCTGGTTACATCTTAACTAAGATACACACTGTTTTTTTTTCTCCAGTTGTGTTCTTTGTTCTGTCACATTCTGGGATTCCCTCTTATGCAAATTATAAATTCTTAAATATATTGAGGAAGGTAACAATTCTAGGAATCTTCAAGTTAAAGCAGGTCTTTGACCACCACAGGGGCTTGTTCAGGTCAGTAACTAGTAAGTTGAAGAGAACCGCATCTACTGATTTTGTGAGTCATTTAGCTACATAATCTGCTATCACTTGTTCCATCCATTCAAAATGAAGAGGTACATCCTTCAATATACATCTATGGAACAACTACAATTAGTTTACACCCCTGGTAAAGTTTCAGGCCATGCAAAAGTTTCACAAGAACACAGAGTACCACTTACCATCTGTTTCATCATCTGTGCTTTCATCAGGAAACTCAAAGTCACTGTCATATGCCCCTGCATATTTTTTCACCAACTCTTCCATTGACATTTCGCCTGGAAACCATAATTTAGTATTAGGGTGTTTCACCGAGTTTGTCTGCAGCCAGGGTCTTCAGCACAACCCTGTCTGAGCTTGACAACTTTTGAAGTGAGCTGTGGTAACGATTGTACCATCATACCTTTTAAAGTAATTTTGTAGCCTGTGACAGGAATCCTGTAGACTGAGCTCCACAAGAGTTTTATACAGACAGGTTATCTCCCCCTGATAAAGATGTCCACCCTGAACACAAGTTCAGCATGGTTGTGAGCGGCAGGGTTTGTAATGATCTGAACTCTGCAACATTCGCACATGCAATTTTTCATGCTGAAATGTTCAGCAAGTAAAAATTGTGATACACGACACATACAAGAACACTCATGACAGTTTAGGATGTTTGCCAGGATTTATAAAGGACTTGAAATAAATGCCTTCGCCTTTCTTCAATCCCTTCGCAAAGAAACTTATTTTCACATTATGCTACTGTACTGCTCTTTTGGGATCCTTATTAACAATTAAAATCATTACTGAAGCACTCTTTAAGACTAGCGATCAGTGAGAGGCTCTTCCACTGAAGCTTGGGGGGGCTCAACTGTAAAGTTTCACTGAGGACAACATAAATCAAATCACCATGAAGGTTTCCTTCTTTCTTTGATTGGGCTTTAACATGGCTTTCCAACATTCTTTGCATCTTGCAGCAACCCAATATCAAGCCTCACTGGAATGCCATGCTGAAGACATCAGACAGACACTACACCCAGTCACATTGTACAAACACCAGGCCAGCTAATGCTTGGCCCATTCCCCTTATGATGAGCGCCAAGCAGGGAAGTGCCAAGATTACCCTTGTTAAAGTCTTAGTTTAACTGAATTCAGGACAGAAATCCAGATCTACCATTTATGCAGCAGACGATCTATCCACTGCGAATGTGGACTTGTTCGCAAAGCAAACAAGGTGGTTCTTACCTTCATGCTGGAGTTCGTCTAGCTCTTTCTTCCGGTCTGTCTTCCTCTCATGCTTCTCCTGCTCCTCAATCGTCTCCTCCATGTCTTCCTCATCCTCCCCACTTGCTGCCTCAAACTCTTCATCTCTCAGCGGTGAGGACACATCCTGCAAATGAACACCTCATTAACTCTCCAACTTTTAACACTTCGGATCTCTGTCCATATTTATGTGATTCTGTGTTTCTATAACAACCCCCTAGGATGAAAAGCCTCAGCTGATCAAGCAAACTCACTGATCATTGACTGGACAGTAGCTGCAAGCTAGCTTTTAACCATTTGAGAGAGTGACCCCAAATGATACCCGCAAAGTGAATACCCAGTTATTTATCAGTGCCAGAGAATGAGCAAACTAAACCACTAACACTATTTAGCGTACAGCAGGATACAAGGAAACGGACCCCCAAACAAACATTATCTCCACCAAGGTTGTGTACAAAACTAGTCACCACTAAACTGAGAAAAAACCTGCCCTCTCTACCACATACCACAGATTGTTTACCACAAAATTTAATTTCTTCTCTGTAACTCTGGTTATGACAACGCATCCGGGCTAAGTAAGATTCCCCATCATCTTGTGATGTGACATGAAACTTGACCAACAAAACTGTGTTCTCACCCCATCTCCCTCCACATCGACCTCCTCTGATTCGTCTGCCAGACTGGCTGGCTTAGAGAGCACCTCCTGGGGAATGGTCCGGATCAACTCTTCTATAGGGACCTCGCTCTCCTTCTGCAGAGCCTCCACTTCTTCCAGTGTTGACTTCTGAAAGCAGGATACCACGATTCACATTATCAGATATCACTAAACATGGAAACTCCTCTGCAAAATTTATGGACAGAGGCGATAAATTTTCTGTTTTTTGACGATTTATCAGACTATTGCTTTTTGTCATTGTTGTTTTTAACTATTTCTATCCTCAATGAAATTACAGACAAAACACAGCAGCGTACATTTGTCCAGATAAGCACCAACAAGTTTTAGTCACATATTCTGGCATGAACGTGATCCCTTCAAGCCCGGTCATGTAGAACAAAAATTACAGGTACTTCTTTTCATGAGCCTGTCATCTAGCTGAGAAAATCAACTCTAAGAAAGAGCTGAGAAACAAAATAGAAAAAATGTACATATACAGCTTTGTAGGTCTTTAAATTTGCTCTTTTTCTCTGCATCTATGTCCTCAACAGAACATTTTACAGGTACTGTAGTGGATGACCCAGATTTCTGTCCTCTGCTTTAATCACAGAAGGGTTTATACAACAAACACAAAACCTGACAGTGTTTACCTCATCTGTACCAGCCTCTTGTTCTTCCCGTTCTATCGTCTCTTCATCATCAGAATCCTCTTGAGCTGGTTGGAAGTCCTCTGAAAACAAATTTTACACTTTCAACTGGGACTTTTTATGCTTTCTGATAGGGACATTCAATAAACTGTTGGCAGTTCAAACATAATATTTAGGCCTAATCATATCCAGTGGTATAACATTGTACAGTATTGGGTATTTTGCCACAACCTTACAAGACTTAATATTAAAACTTAATTACTCAGGTTATTAAACTGTGGCTTATTTCCTTTGTAGAAAAAAACCCCTCCATCAATGAATTCCTGTAGCCTAAATGTATGCTTAAACAGTCTGCTTGCTGAACCCATTTCCTAGAAATTTTAACGGGGTTCATACAGAGAGGTGTGAACAAAATTCCAGACGTTTCCCATGGCCAGACTGAAAGTAAAGATTTTAAGTTTTCTAAAAACAGTAACAACTTAGGTCTACCATATACTTTTTCTTAGATGTTTTCTTCATCTTTAAATACTTTTCTTCAATCCCAGGCTGCCTTTAACTTTTACTATTCTACTCTTAATTTACATCAGAAATTTTAGTTTATCCTTCTCAGTTATATTATTCACATATTAATTCATAAATATTAACAATCAGGTTACATTTAAAGGTCACGGAAAGGCCTATGTTCTAAGCGGATATGTTTGTCAAAAATACTTGCATTATACTTTCTTAATAAAATCTTAACTTCAGCAGATATCTTGCATTAACTGCTGTTTTCCCCTGCCAAATAAAGTGTAGTCCACTCTATCCTGAATGTAATTTCTTATGATCCTGCTGATTTGAAATTGATGCCTTCACCATATCACATCGGATACTTGAAAATCGATCTTGTATCGGGGAGCCATCAACTGAACCTATGTTTTGTTTTTAAATGAGTAAGTCAAGCACTGTGTATTATTAAGGGCAATAATGGAAGCCCACACACCATCACTGTTTGCTACACAATGGTCCAGTTCATTGTGAGAGCCCAAGAAAGGTATGTGGGGAATATGTGGCTAGGTATCAGAAATTGGACGATGTATTACGTTGGCTCATAACCGCTGTCGACGTTAGATAAATGATGCAGTTCTAGACATGGGAAAGCCCTTGATGGTGGTGGCAGAGGCTATTTCAGGCTAGACAACTAAAAAACTCAATTTTCCCGCATACCACAGAATGTATCCCCCCCCCCCCCAAAAAAAAACAACTCCATTTTAGAAAGAAACTCAATTTCAAACTATGCCAAAAAATAAATTTGCACTAGTTTCACATCAGGGTTACCCCAGTGAGGAAGTGTCTAAGAAAAACCCTGTTAGATGATAAGTCAAAACTGCTTTCTTCCTGCTTAGCCACATTTTGAAGTTTCTTTTTCCAATATGACACGAAAGCTGTACAAATATAAGATACAATGTGGTATACAATTTATGTAGCCTGTTACAGGTATCCTGCAAAGTGCAGCTCTGCAAGAGTTTTATACAAGCTAGTTATCTCCCCTGGATAAAAAGTCCACACTGAACACACAATTTCAGCCTGGTTGTGAGCAGCAGGGTGGGAAAATCAGCAAAATCATTATCACCCTCATTCTTCAAAAGTTGAAGAACATTTCATGTGAAAGGAGAGAAGTATGTTCTGGGCTGGGCTACTGCATCAATAAAGTCTTTTTTATTTCTGAAACAGTGTTATCTTTGGATGACGAAATCAGATGGAAGAGAATTAAATTTTCTGAACAACCCTTCACATCTAGCAGTGATGTGGCTCTGTTCGGAAATAAGCTTAGATGAAAACCCATCTTGATACCAGATTTTTAATTCTTGGAAAGACTTCAAACAACACTTAACCTGAGGTGTATTTATTGTCTCCTTGATACACTCGACTTCTGAAATAATTAACAAGGCACAGATGGGAAGATGAGAATTGAAAAGGAGACCACTATCATTAAGGGTTAGCATTCTCCAGAATTTAAAAACAAATCCCTATCCACATAACTTCAAGGCAATTTAGCTTTTTTCCAAGCTAGTATTCACATAAAATAATCAGGCTCAATCCAATGCATAGACTGATTTCACAAATCCCCATATATGCTAAGATAACCTTTGTTATTTTATGTTTTTCCAAGTTCTTTTATTTAATTTAAAAACTTCAAGACACTTTCCTCGCCTTGAATGACCGTTTTTCAGCACTTTGCTCTTTCTACCCTCCCTTAGAAATCCTAGATATCGAAATTCTGCCAAATCTGTGTGCGGATTTAGTTTTACTTACCATCACCACTAGTGTGGGCCTGGTCAGAGGTGGCGTCTGAGCTCACACTGCCCGCAGTGCTGCCCCCCGTCAGTCCTTCCGTTAACCAGGTCGAGTATTTCTCTGTCTGATCCACGATAAAGTTTAGGTGAAGGTCTAAAGCCTTCTTCCGCTTCTCCTCCAACCGAGACTGCTGTTTGTATTGCACAACCTGAGGAAAGTAGAGGCATTATGCACAATTTTGGGGAAATTTTTTTTCTAACCCTATTTCATACTATAGCCTTAGGAAGAGATTGCACTCCATAATTATATGGTCTTATAAGGTGTAAAACTTATCTATCATTCAACCCTGCCCCTGCAAGGAATCGTGCGCAAAGTGGTGATCTATTACTGAATTATTGCAAGAGAACAGCTAAGACCTGGGTTGTCATTGTGCATAACAAGGTAAACCAACTGTTCACACGCCCTGGAGAAGGGGCACAACCTCGCCGTGGGAATTTGAAATCTGCACCTTCAGGGTCACAACCCAAACTTTTGTTACCATATCAGATTGAAATTACGTTCACTACTATCTGCAGATCATCAGTACTTTTCTTCCCTAATGCTGACCTTACCTTTTCTATATTTGTCCAGAACTCTTTGACTTGTTTGGCGAGCTGACTGGCGATTCGCCGCAGCTTCATGGCTTCTTCCTTCTCAGCCCGTATTTCTCTCTGGTGAACCTCCTGGTGATATTTGGCAACCATTCTTGCAATCTGCAATACACATGTAGAAAACCATTCACATTGCACTTTCTACATCAGCTACATGAAGTCCCAAATGTTTGTCTACTTTCCTCAGCGATTATTTTCTAATATTGAGTTCAATTCTCTAATGTAAAATATTTCTTTTACCCATGAATCACAGCTGTCAAAGTATGCCTGAAAGAAACCTCAGCCCTTCAAATGACAAACTTCGACATTTAAAAAGAATTCATAATTTTTTTTCTTTCACACAAGGTGGAATGTTAAGCCCTAAACATAAAACTGTGATTAACCAGTAATGTTAAATGGTTCAGAGAACAGTGTAACATCCCTGGGTAGCCTCAATTCACCACGTAGTTGAGACTGCCTGATAGGACTCTTACCTTCCTTGCCCCTGCCTTTTTCCACTTGCGTTCCTGAGAGAAGTCTGTGGCCAGCCACTGCATCTCCTCCAGAAGGTAGTCCCAGTGAGCTTTGTTCCGTGGCGGCTCCTGGACACGAGGCAGTCGCCGTGATGACCACATCCCCTCCTTCCTCAGCTCGGACACGCGCTGTATCACCTGTGCTTCCTGAACAAGCAAAAATAGGCAGAATTTTACATCAATACATACATCACGGACACTATAAGAACCATGGACAAATATACATCTAGTTTATAAATGCACTGCAACAACAGGGATTCACTCCTTTTACAATGAAAGTTTTAGCATGCTTGTAAAATTTTGGTTATTTAACACTAATAAAATGTTGACTTAAACAGACTTATGAATTGTTTAATCGTTTAAAATTTCTATTCAAAGAGTTTCCACATATCTCTGAACTCAAACTAATTTCCACAACAACTTTGCTTCCCAAATTCGACAGCTGTAGTAAGCCATGTTGGCTCTTGTGAAACACTGAGTTTTCTTGGTTATATATGTTGTCAACTATTATGTCCCACGAACCATTGCCATGTGAAACAATCATTTCAGATGGAAGCAGCCATGAAGTTTTATCTAGCCACAGAGTAATTAGGGATGATGATGTTCACACACAACCCTAGAATGAGTAAGTGGCAAGTGCACAGGATTGAAAGCCCAACACCTCCGCTCTGGCAAAATGGCCTAATTCAGGTATCATATGCCACCTCAGCAAATCCACTTCAATAGCATTCCCTTCTCATCACAAAATCTTAATACCAATTTTGAATATATCCCAATGTGCTTGTTATGCATAAACCCTCCATTGTAATGGCCAGATGATTTTCAGGACACATTATTGCCTCAACAACATGAACTTCCGTCTGAATATCCTCTACTTGATTTTTCTAGTTGTACGGTAAAAAAATATAAAGAAAATGCAACAGATTCTGTACACTGACCTGTTTGGCCCTCTCCACAATGGCTTCTTGAGATCCGAGAGGGCTAGCGCACACAGAGGAAAACGAATGTTTTTTTGATAGTGGTATCCGAGCCTTCGGTGATCCATTGCTATGAAAGTGAAAACGAAAGTGATAATCTTTCCAAGGTCAACTAGTCCTTGTGCAAAATTTCACACATGTATGTGTGTATATATGCATGTACCACAAACAAAAATATTTCGTCTTCAATATTTATACATGCATTGGCTGTATTCTTGGCAAAATAACATTTGGAACCTGTACTTTTCTTCTGTAAACTCTAAAGTTATATTTAAGATCCAGACGCCACCAAAAGTCAATCATAAATGAAGTCTTTTCTATGTAAACATTGCCCTATACCCCACCAAAAGTCAATCATAAATGTAGTCTTTTCTATGTAAACTTTGCCCTACAACATTCTAACCATTTCATCTCAAGTTCCCCCTCCTTTAAGCTTTACACAGCTTTCAACAGTGAATGCGCCAATTTCAGTGAAAAAATACACGACATTCAAATGTTCCCAGCTTTGATGATGTACCCGAATGAAGTGGTAAGAGCTGTTTTTATCTCTGATGCATTGAGGCTGGCGATGCACTTGGCCAGTTGACTGTGAAGATTGGCTGGAGGGGACAGTGGTGATGAGATGGGTTTACTGCTTGAGGCTGTGGCCGTGCTGGCTGTGGTGGTGGTGATGGTCAGGGACGACGGTACAGAGGGTGTGACTGTAGCCGTTGTGAGGGCGGGCGAATCTGAAACCACATAAAGGTTGGAACTTACGTTTATATCCTCGATTCAAGCTTTTATGACATGCTCAAGAGTGTTACACCACGGTATTTCATCTAAGTTTGGCCAGTAAAATTACACTGTTTTTCTGACAAGATATTCATCGAATCCTTAACTGGCAGAGTAAGGTATCAATCAGAATCAAGGAAACTGTATAAAACACAACAGTCACTGATGTTATTGTACTTCAGTTTACTGGTGGAGGTGACCAGGTCAAGTCAAGGGGAAAGGCCATCGTTGAGTGAGCAGAATCTGGATTTAATCCTGCAATCTACAGAAGGTGTAGACTGAAATTCATAAATGTAGATAAACAAACAGATGATGAGGCCATGCCCTAAAGAAACTAGTCGAGCAATCACTTGCCCTGTCAGTTATCAGAACGAATTATCATCCATATCCGAAAAACAGTAAGTGTAGTATTTTTAGTCACTCTTTAAAATCCGTTACGTTCATGTTCATTCTGACTTTCCTAGGATCAGTCCTCACCTGCTGTTGTTAAACCTGGAATTGGTTGAGACAGAGATGTGGACCCTTGATTTACAGCATTCAGGGACCCTGAAAATAAAAGTTCAGAATTTTATTATTATAGAATAAACAATTTTTATATTAAAATTTTGCACCAGTTTCTGCAAATAGTTCAAGATGTTATAGACTTTAGGAAAGTACAAATGCCTGAGAAAACTTTAATGTTGATAGTACAATGCACAGAAACTTTGACATTAAAGTCAAATGATACAAAAACAGAATGAAAGTTTGTACATGTATATTTACCTTGATTCAGAGCTGTGACATTTGGGGGTAATGTCTTTGAAATAGCAACTGGTGTAGAAAGTGGGATATTACTCCCTGCTCCTGTTAACACTTTTACCTGTGGAAAAACAGGAAGATCTGCATATAAGCCAGATGCATTTATACAAACACTAGTTTACAGGGACTCGGTCTGAATGTGAAATAGGAATACCACAGTTTGGAACAAAGAGGACCAAAGACAGCATAATGAATTTTGCAAGAATGCATATAACATACGGCTTTCAGCTATTAGGTTGGTCATAGCACGTGTATAAAAAAGACAATCCACTCAATTTTGACAAACACCACTCAAAATAATTAGTAAAAATCTCAGGAGAGTGGTCACCAAATTTTTAGCAATGTACATTTCATTCCAAGTGTCTCATTTATCCTCATATTCTTCTGGTTATTCCCAAATTGTATGCTGAATATCACAAATATTTAAGGCTGTGTACATTAGTGAAGAAGAAATTCAAATTACACAGCACTAACAGATTCTTTGCAATGCAGCTCCAGGTTTATAAGCAGAACAATGAAACAAGTCACTCACCTCGTCATTATAGGTTTTCACCTGGATTTGATGATCATCTTCCTCGTCACTGTCAAGGTTACCAGATTTTAGGAAATGCACTAGTTGTGGAGTTGGTCTTTTCTTCCACGTCAAATAGTCCATGATATTGCCACCATTTTGCAGGAAGAACAGTTCTGTCAAGTGTTCTATGTAAGCCTTTCGAATTTCACCCATGTCTTTATATTTACTATCTAATATCAGTTTACGTTGATGGGCTATTTCTGGGGTGGCTGCTGCTTTTTCCTCCACCCGAGGTCGTTTTCGTGGCGATGGCCCAAACGTCGTTGTGGCAGCCAGGGATTTTGTGAGTCCTTCAAACACATTCCGACTTAAGTTTGAGCTTGCTGGGCTCTGTGAGGTCACAGTTTCTCGTGCATGCCTTGAGTGAGACTGGCTTGTCAAGGGAACATTGGCTCCACCCACCGACCCTGGTGGGCTTGCCAAGGGTGGTAATCCCCCGCGAGTGGGACTCTGACCATGGTGATGGATTGTACCACCACTGGCACTGATGCTGGTGTTACTTACGAGAGGCACAGGGTCAGAGCCCACTAAAAAGCCAGCTGTACCGACAGGCTGGCCAGGCACGCTCTGCTGCTGCGGTAAAGCTCTCCCTCCGCTGCCTGCCACACCTACAACAAAGGAGTGGAGCAAAAATCTAACCAAATCATAACAAAACAAGCAGACAGACACGATAGTGCTGAAATCAATCACCACATGAGTAAAACTTGCATCTTTGACCAAATTCAGCATTTAAATATGAGACTTCACATTATACCCCGAAACACTAATATCTCATTTTCAATTTTCTTTACACAAAACTGGTTCATCCAAATACTGTAACATACACAAGACTTCATCATGAAATAAATCAGAAACTTCCATCATGTAAGCGAACACAAAACAGCCAAAAACATTTCCTTATATTTATATGAAATAATTCCTTTGAATCATTTGCTGATCTTTCCAACACACAAGATGCTCATCATTACAACAAGCATGAGGCAAGTATAGCTTCTTTATATGCAACACCTTAATCCTAAAAGGCACAGGAAAAAAAATTACCATTCTAAAGCAAGTAAAATACACAGGAAACTAAAATACCGAAAATAAAACCAATCAATATCAACTGGAAAAGCTGCAAATTATTACAAAAAAACCTTGAAAATATATTTTTAGTTCACGCAAAACAGAAGAAATTGAAAGGTACAGAAACTTTGAACAAACACTCTTGTGATAATTTTTAAACGCTACAAAATGGGCAGGATAGCACTTAACCCAGTCAGGACAAGTAAACACCCCATGAATAATGAAACTGCTGTATGATAGGACCATATCATATCAATGAAGACAAGAGATTGTAACTGAGAGATGGAAAACTGTGAATACAGCAAATGGGCCTACCACATACACACAAAACTGGGTGCCATTAATGCTTCAGAAATGTGAAGACAATATCGTCATAAATTAGTTCATAACATGAGAAACGAAATAAAATGGAGATGGAGGCAGAATATCTGAAGCATGCACAATATCAGCTTACAGAACAAATCACAACACCTAATACGATGTACATATCGACAATTGCAGCACCATGCTAAATGCAGAGACAACTGAGCAATCAACTAGCAACATCAACGATGAAGCAGACACGCTAATTGTAAAACAGGCCTAGCAGAAAATCTAACGAACTGACTCGCCTTGCCAAGTCGATTCTCTCTTGCATGCAATTTAACACACAGATCCAACACAAGGAAGCTCCACATTGCACAAAACATAGGTATCATCCACAAAGACTATCACAAACTTCTGCTGCTTTACAAGTTTTGTTTTAAACTCCAACTGAAGAGAAATGCAGGATGGAGATACATGTACTTCTACAGAGGTTCATTACGCAAAACTGATCAACAATGTGAGCCACTGATAATATTTGTTGAGTACACCTGTGCCAATGCATTTGACGACTAACCTGAAGATACAAAGTGGTGTAATAACAGGTTATTTAAGAAGACTTTTTCACGGGTTTAGAGCTCCAAATTCATACAAGTCAAAAATAACAGGTAGTTGGAACATGCAAAATTAAGAATCACAAAGAAACATGCTGGCGGAGCCTCTAATGACACGGTTAAAATTGGAAAAGGAAAACGCAAGCATTCACAAACAAAGATGTAAAACTGACAAGTTGATCAAAAATAGAAGACAACACAGAAGTGGACAAATCATCTGAGAACAGAAATAATGGAAAAAGTATGAACTGCTAAACAGATGTAACATCAACTGCAAACACAGAACAAATGACAGACTGATGTGCCATGAACTGAATACGATAATCATGAATCACATATTGGCCCAATAATGCAGCAAAAATCCACAACATTAAGCCACATCAACACAAAACCATCAATGATTGGCTATTCACAAAGCATATGGACAAACCTAGATGTAGCATTAACCGACAAGAGACAACATGGAGAAATATCACCAACTGTCTAGGATCCTCAGTCATGAAGCATTACCACACAAAGATGTAGCATGAATGGACTGTCAGATTTAAGCATTACCAGACAGGCACACCGACAACTGATTGACTAATACAGCATGACCTGAGAGATGTAGCAACAACTGACCGACAGATATAGCATCAACTGACAACATGGAGATGAAGCGGCGACAAAGCGCTCACCTGCCCCTCCGAGCTGCCTGTGAAATGTGTGACTAGCGAGAATGGTGGCACTGTGAGGGGAGAGGGCTGGTGACAGGACACCAGCACACGTGACAATGGCCGCTGTTGTCGGATTGAAAACCCGCCTCCCGAGACCCGGGGAGCCAAGTAATTGTGTGGGCAGGGTGGTCGAGGCTAGAGAGTGAGGGTGGAGAGGGCGATAGCCAGTAGTGTGCGCGATCAGACCTCTTAACTGTGGAGGGAGGCCTACAGAAGACAACAGACACAGGGGGTGGTGACGGATGGACAGACAAACCACACACACACACACACACACTGTTTAGAAGTAAATTTAGTGAATGCAACTATGTTGTTTGCACAAGTTTATGTAACTATTATATATATATATATATATATATATATATGCACAAATAAAGAAAGAGAAAAATGAGTGAAACAGCAACATTCCATCTTTTATAGAGAAATTAACATTTCTAAGTCCAAGTGTTTTTGAAACTGTTTTCCAAAATGAGACATGACTCAGTAACATGGCACATCTGGATAACTAATCTGGATTCAACTTGGGTTTAAACAGTGATAATCCACAAGAGTGACAAAGCCACTCATTTTATGGCTAATTGACAAGCAGTAACTTAATCAAAAGTTGGTATCCATCATGCTTGTAATTCTGTTCTTCTTGAACACAAACGATGTGATATGAATATTTCGGTTCATCTCGCTTAAACTAAGATCTTTGTGGAATGCCATTCAGGTAGTCATAGCCGCAAGACAGGGATATGAAAGTTGAATGAAACTACTAGTTACGGGCAGTTTCACAGTGTGGAAAACAACATAAATGGAAGACCATAATAAAATATATTGTCATCAGACTATTTGTACACCCATATACATTTAACCAAAGAAAACCTCTTTACTTCAAAAAGGTTTTCATTGAAATGGATCTTGTTCGGGTATTAGAACAGTAGGACAAACATACCCTGACATCCCTACTTTTGTTCAACCAATCTGTGGCTACTGGAAAATTATTGCAACTCATAAAATCGACACAGGACAGATACAATTAGGTTAAAAACTGGTTAATATGAACTAAATCATAGTTATCTCCCTTAGTCATTTTTTGTAAATGAACCAAGTATGACTACCATAAAATTCAAACAAATTTCAGGTTGTAAAGTTGAATCCACATTTTGATTACTAAAACACTCAGTAATGGTAGATTTATATTTCTCTTAAACCTTTGGGTTTATATTTTGAAGTGTAGTGTTTGTTACATTCCTCTTTTACAGTTAATGTCAAAAGGGAGACAACTACTGATATTAATGCAACGTCTTCTGGTCACCTTTTGTTAAGTCAGAGCCATCATGATAGCATAGAATGAAATCCCCACAAAGAACTTTGATAATTACCCGTTTGAGGTGGACACACAACATTAGGGGCTGTGCCCTCTGTCTGTAGTGATCCGGCAAGTACAAGCTGAGGTACTGGGCTGATCTGGGGCAGCGCTCCAGGCGACGAACCAGCAGGCGGGGGCTGCACAACAGAGACAACCGCAGGCGTCTGAGCAGCAGAAAGCAAACTGGAGGCGCCATTAGTCCCACCTACTGGCGCCCCACTGGGCTGAGGTGCAGGATTCAAACCATCGTCAGCATCCCCACCACCTTTCTGCATGGCAATCTCTCAGAGCTGCCTGAAAAGTAATCACGTAACATCATACAATTCGTATCTTTTTTGTTTGTTTCACAAGCACTTGATGCGACTTTGACATGGATAAAAGTTACACAAATCACATGATTTTAATGGCTTCTAGAGGTGATACTTCGCCTAAATATAATATTACTACAGACGGGAAATCCATGAACTCATTTCAAAAATAGCATATTCCAAGCTATCCAGAAATACATGTTATATGAAGAATTGCTTTATTTTGTAGGTCCATTTCTTAGGCCTAACCTCTGAAGATCATGGTCGCTATGTTCTGGGGCCTGGTGTTTGACTGGGCAACCAGGAAAGATAACCTATTCAAATGGTCATGATTTCCTTTCATCATGTCCAAGAAATAACACCAAAATAAAATCAAATCATGACATTCAAATTAAGTCTGGATTGTTGTAAACATTAAGTTACCTCCTTTAACAAGCAAATGGATCATTCCAAACAATCTGAAATATTGTGAACTGTAGCACACCAAAAGTACTTCTGTTAAATCACAAATACATTCAACTGCTACGGGCTTACTGTCTCAGTAGTGTTTAACTGTTTCTGTACCTTTATTCAGCTTCTGTGTAGTGACATGCAAATATTACTCTTCCTTGCTAAGAATCGTTACATTTGTAGTTTCATTCACTGCTGGAAATGAATTGAAACTTGAAGTTTATATTAAATATTGATCTACTCCAGGCCAAGAAGATTGCAGGAGACAAGAGTGAAAAATTTTTTCTAAAATAAGCAAATTGCAGTTATTCTCCTTGCACAAGTTCAGCCGAGTTGCCCAAAAATTCACTGTGTAGATGGTACTTAGATGCTCCCCTAGCAATGGAGCATATTTACATGCACACACACTGCGAAGCATCTGTAGGCCGTGTTGGCATTTCAGGAATTTCATAAATTTATGAGAGAAGGAAGAGATTGTCAGGTACTACACATGGATGAAGACTGGAGGAGTTCGAGGAGTTCCAAATGAGTCCGCCTTATCTATTAATGCAAGATCAAGTCTTTAGCCGCACTGCACTTGAAATATTCTTATCGCCACTTACAAGCACGTATTATACAATAAATCTTAATCTACATATTTTGACACTTTACAAGCTTGTGCACATCATGACTACTAATGTGAAAAAACAGTTCTTGAATCTGTAGGATCCGACGGTTTGTGGGAGTCGATCTTCTTTGTACTGGTAGTTTGGTTTTTAACTCTATGTTTTCGATCTTATTTGAAACAACTTGAATGAAGTTGAGGTCTGCCCACTACACACTGGAATATTTCACTGGGTTAGAGCAATTGCATGGATTCAAACGCCTCAGTTGAAACTATATGCAACAAATGCAACTACCGGTATCGTAGGGTGCCATGCGGCTTCGCCCGCCATACTCATAATGACCTGGCCAGGCAAGCTTCCTGTCCGCGCCATATTGAATCCTCAGTTGGAGCGGAGCGAACTTACCAAAATTTGATTCACAAATTTCACCGCGACAACCCTGCCATCAGTGGTGAAAAATCATCGATCCGATCAGATCAGCGTCTGATCTCAAAATTTGTATACAGGGCGCCAAACATCGCAAAAATTTCAACCAGATTTTCCTGGATGGAAATCACCCTACAAATTCATCTACCTTCCCTCTCCGACAATGAATGTGGCTGGTACGCTAGGGCTTTTCTGCGCATGCGCGGCAGACGGTAAGCTATGTCGGTTAATTTCATTGGTGGATAACTGCAGAGGGTTGATATAATGGTCGGACAACAACACGTGTGTATAGACAATACATTTGTCAACAAGAACACGAATAACTTCGAGGAGTGGGAGTGTTGTCAACAAGCAGAACAATCGCCCAGGTTACAGACCGCTGCAAACCGCTAATGAGTTATTAAATGAGAGTGACATTGTGTAAAACCACCTCGTCGCTAAACAGCTTGTGTTCTCTGGGTTTAGATGTATGATGCGACTGCATAGTTAGATGTACGCAGTTTGTATTGCTGTTTCGGTCCGGATGTATTACAGAGATATCTTTCTTAACTGCTGTCTTCAGTAATTAGAAGAACAATACGCCCATGTTTTCTGGTTAAATGATATACTGTGACATTTTGATTAGTGTTCTTTTCAACTTACAAAATGTGAAGGCATATAAAATAGGCCAGGCCTATATATTGGTCTATTTATCATTATGGCGATTTGTTAATAGGTCTAGGTACAGTCCCCACCGCGACAGATTTTACCGTTGCCTCATTTATAGGCTATGCACATTCTATAGCATGTTCCCTGATGCTTATGAGTTTCCAATTACCCATGGTTATATACATTCTAATACGTGCACACGCACTCAAGAATTTTTCACTTCATAGGCCGGTATATGGTGCTCGGTGCGTTTTATGGGAGGACGAAACCGTGCAGAGTGTCCGGGATAAACCACTGGCTATGGCAAGTTGCTGACGAACCTTCACATAGTAATAAGTGACTTACAGGTATAGTTCTGTATATATGCACACGTGGTCTTGAACGAGGGTTTGTACTGTGCAAACGGCCATACGAACGTCGTCGACCACTTATATTGTCAGTACCAGTGTAAGAACCCGCGATCCTTCAGCCATTCGTATAAGCCTGTATTGCAGCATAGGACAAAATGAGAGCGGGAGAATCTACAAATTGCCGGTCCAATGAAGGCCGGATGTGAACCCGATCCTCAGACAATTACGTACCTTTAACCACCATAGACAATGACCGACGGCCTGCCACACTTTTTGGTCCTGTTCCACCCTGTCTTGAGGTAAGATCTCAAGGTGACAACCCTGTCAGACCACGCACGTGCGCTTAATCAGTAGGCTGAATTAATGTATTGATTAATTAACAAGATTGTAATTAAATAATTAAATTAATCTAATATAAGGCCTATAATCCAATGCACCGGCAAACTGCAGAGATTTTGTCCCTCTTTAGTGGTCATGAAGGGTGCCGAAAACTGGAGTGACTGAGAAAATCTTTCCACCAAGGTAATTAAGTTTCACACCCGAATTATAACGTTTTCACCGTTTTTCATTGTTCTTCGAAATCTATAGCTGTATAGTTACAGAGTTTCTTTATCGTCTCATGTTGCCGTGTTTGCGTTCGTTCGTTTTTGCGTATATACTTCAAATTCTTTGTTCTCAATAATATGTTTTAATATGAGAACTTAGGATCATTGTTAACAAACCAAAAGAAAATGTATAGAAATTCAAATGGCATTAACAGACCACCGCACTCCATATATAGCCTTAGAGTCTCAGCTATATAAGCATGTCAGTTGTTTGAGTCCACTCCTGGTCGACCATGTCTTTACGGCGCACATGAGATAGATCACAAGGCGACAGCATCTCAGGCCATTGATGTGTTTCATCAGTATAGGCTTAATTAAGATATTGATTGTTGAACAAGATTGTAATGAAATAGTCTGACCAAAGTGAGCTAATCATATCATATTATGTCCTTCATTATTGGTCATGAATTCCGCTTACGCAATTCTCAATTTCATGGACGCTGGATTATAGTAAAAGACAGCTCATGACTGAGGTACTGTTCATTAAAAAGATGATAAGATTCTCTCTTGAATGCTAACACCTGTTTGAAATTGTATGAATTCGTTGCTAAATTACCTTCGTTTCTGGTGTGGAGTATTGTGCTGCAGACTGGGGGCCTGAAGGTGTCGATGCCTTTAAACTTATGAGGGACTGGCTAATCGGAGAGCTAGGAGATATCAGCTGTTTATAAGCTGTGCACAGAAAAACATTTCCTGGTCGATATGGTCAAAAAAAAAAAAAAAATGGTTGGCCAAGACTACATGACTAACGTAACCTGGTTACCTTGATAATTTTTACTGTGTCAAACTGATCTTAGCTTGTCAGAATAATCCTGGAAATGGTCATGTCTTTGACTAAGTATTAAAGGAAGATCACGATATTTAAGTATTTAAGGAAGATCATGGAGTCTGCGGCAACTTTAGTCCAAATGACCAAGGTTGATGAATCAGTAAAGAATTGTACTAGTCCAAATTTTGTTGACCTTCTTCTTTCGTCATTTTGAGAAATGTCGAAAATAACTTAGTTGGTCATACCGAGGAAGGTTATATTTCTGGGCAATTTAACCATCTGAGTTGGCCAAAATGAAAAGGGCCTAAGCAGATACATTAAAACAAATAGTACTGTCTATGTGTAGTATTTCTGTTCTAAATAACTTACCTTTTCATGCAACCCCTCGTTAACGTTTGAACCAAGGGTATTCAAGCATGCATGGCGATCTATATTAACATATTGTTTACACAACGCCATAGTTGATCATTGGTAACCTTGATCATGGCAAGCGTGTACTAATATTGTCCGAGGTGAAGAGATACGTAACTTCTAACATGCTTGGGAGAGGGGAACGTACCGCTTCGATATCAAAGCACCGGTCGATTTGTAAATAATATATTTTATATGCTATTATATAACAACATTTTGGGCCTCTGTGGCTCAGTCGGTTAACGCGCAATGACCGAAGCCTCCCACCAATGCCCTCGTTGCGAGTTCAAGTCCGGCTCATGCTGGCTTAATCTCCTGCCATACTTGGGAAGGTCTGACAGCAAGCTGCGGATGGTCGTGGGTTTTCCCCGGGCTGTGCCCGGTTTCCTCCCACCATAATGCTGGCCGCCGTCGTATAGGTGAAATATTTTTGAGTACGGCGTGAAACACCAATGAAATAAATATATAAATATAACAACATTATAGTTCGGACAAAAGTCGGACAGCGTTATCCGTGGTATGCCACAGGATACAGACTCCTTTAAATGTTGTAAAATTTGCTCGTCAAGAGATTCCTGCAAAAAGACTATAAAACAGAACGTCACCCAACCTCAACGGAAACTTACAACAAACTCCGATTACTGGGAAGGGAGACTATGTTACCGCCCTGTGGCGTGTGTTGCTGGGCCCCATCTAGGCAAGTCATTGCACTGGAAAATTTTGAAGGTAATCGACATCAATCAAACAATTTTACCTGACAAGAACCCTATTCTGCATATTACGATTGTTTAGCTTACATTTCTTTTCTCTTAATTCATACATATTTTGTGTTTTTCTGGTTTCTTTCCGCATTAATTTCCAAATCAACGTTAGTTCCGACCACTTCGTCATTTTAAATTTTGACACAATGTTACAAATTAGCTAGCTAGCATTTTTACATTTATTTATTTATTATTATATTTTTTTCTACTTAGCAACGGATTTTACAGTTTTTAACAGTAGACATCCCTGTAATGTCGTGGATTATTTTTTGTAATTTCTTGCAACATATCCTCGTATCAATTGGAGGCCAATTTAGCGGTTACTAGCCCGAGTCCACGTTTTAATGGTGGCGTATATACAATGATGTGTGGATATTACATGGTGACACGAGTGTTGTGTCAGTGATGCTGGCATGCTGCTCCGCTGACGTTTTGAAGGATTTGGGCATTTCTCCAGCCTAGTGTGATTTTGAGTATAATTAATAAAACATGTAATGCATACTTATGGGTGAATGGTCACGATATGTCAGCTCTGGATCTATTTAGTATGTGGTCTGGTGCACAAGTTCAGTGTTTAATGGCTAACATGTGTGAGAGTAATTTGAATTTGTAGCAGTTCTACTTTTATTACATTTTTACATGATGTTTCCTGTTTATATTGTAGATGGTAGATGCTCCAAAATTGTCAGCATTTACCTGCACTGGAGACCTCCTCAACCCTGAAGATGACTGCCAGTCGGAGGCTTTTCTTGATGGGATCTGCATCTGTGAACACCTAGTCACCGTCTTTGATGCTTTTATATTAGTGATGACAGCATATTACGTTTACAATGTTCCCTACCCCAAGGAGCTAACAAGAACACTGAAATTTATCCAAAAATTCTTCCTTAACATGCAAGAGTCTTCAAAACCACCTGCTCGGGTCCTGAAAGTCCTAAAACAGTTGAATATGTATTTGGAAAAATGAATGAAAGGCTAGTTTTATGTTTGTTTCAAGCATTATGATACTAAGCTAATGTTTCTATTTGTGCTGAGTGTGGCACTCAAATCATGGCTTGAACAAGTTGTAGGATTTGTGTTACAAATGACAGACGTGGTGATAAAGTACAAGCTGGTGATCAGTGTTACACCTCTTCATCCCTAGCTGTGGAAATGGCGGTCATTATTTGGGTCTTCATTATTTGGGTCTTCATGGGAGACTTGAGATTCGCAACACAGCTTCTGAATACTTAGCCAAGCCCTCAGTCATCATGCACTGAAGTCTAAGTTTGGTTAGTTATTCAAACTCTTCGAGGATCTGCAGTGTGTCGCAATAGTTAAGCAATCAATAGTCGCCACGCCCAATTATGACAAATCTGTCTTAGTCTTAAGTGCTACTTATATTGAACGAAACAGTTAATTGCACTAAAATTGCGACTTACCATATGAACTTTTATTTGAATACTCACACAATAAAACTTTCATAACAAAATTGAAAAGTAAGATTCAATTTATACCGTAAGTTAAACTAAGTTTCACCTAAGTCTGTGACAGCTCTGTGATATCAGGGCTACATTGTCAGTCAGTTAGATTGGGTTTATTTCTAGTTACAAAAACAGCAGATCAACATCTTCTGATGATCATCATTTTGGGTTTCAACATGAATATTAAATAACATTCACTACTTTCTTAAATTTTTATTTTTTTAAATTTTGCTTTGGGCATTTCACAGTTGTCGCCACAAATCAAAGTGTAATGCTAGCTCATTGCCATAGTAACCACATTGTGATAAGACCAGCCAATGTGTTTTGTCACCAGTGAGTTAAAGGTTATTATTGTAGCAAACTGAAATGTGCAAAATAATACAAAATTTGAAAAACGGAAATTTAGGAAACATTGCTGATGGCACTGAACGGTTGAGTGCTATTGACAGCCACTGGCGACAGTGCCTCTGTGCAATCAAAGTTATTGTGGACAACATGCATGGTGGCTATGGTGGAGAACGCATCTTTGTTAAACTGACCAGCGTAAAATATCAGTATGATGAACCATTATTTTTCACTTTGACTAAGCAGTGAATATTATGGGATGGAAAGACGCCGATCAGGATACTGAAATAAACAAGGGTATGCTAGTCACTCTGACTAACCTAAAGTGGTTGATTACCAGGCAAACCGCTTGAGAAACGAAAATTGGCCCATTTGATAAGTATATGCTCGTCACCACGGCCAAGGATTCCGTAGTTACTCAAATGGACAACGTCATGCTAGTCACCCTGATTAACCTAAACACTAACCTACCGTAGTGTGGTCAATTACCAGGCAAGCTGTTAAGCAACTCATATTTGTCATTATGACGAAGAAATGTTTTTCTGTGTGACGTTAATGTTCTGAGTTGTATGTGAATGTAACATGTAACATGTAATGACACAGGGACAGGACACTGTTTTAATGTTATATGTTTTAATTATAACATATACATGGGCGAACATCACTGCAAATTATTTCCAGACCATTGTGTTGTGGCGGTAGTAAGTTTCTTGATCAGTTCATGTTATAAACTGACATATATACTTAAGCTACTAACAAAACCCTTACTACAGTTTTATGTGACAAGAATGTTCCCCGTATGGAACAATTACGTCACAGCCCAGAAAGAATGACTACGTTTCATGTTAGCCCATGGAGCACGTAGCTGTTAGAAAAAATACTTTACCGAAATAAACATATAGTTATCCAATCTTTCTCGCAAACTTAAAACATGCGCTGTCTTTCACTTAAAGGAAACCGGAGTGATTGAGAAAACCTTTCCACATAGGTGAAGAAGTTTCACACCATGAATTATAAGGCTTTCGTCGCAAAAAAAAGAGCGTTTTTCATTGTTCTTCGAAATCTATACCTGTGTATTTACAAATTTTGTCTGCTTTGTTCTTGTCTGCGTTAGTTCGTTTAAAATTGCGTATATACTTGAAATCCTTTCTTCTTAATATTTTTTAATAGTATAATTATAGGAATCATTATAAATCAATGGAAAATTGTTAGGAATATCAAATGGAATTAGCAGGCCACCGTACCATATATATATATATATATATATATAGCCATATTGTCTCGGCTAGGTATGTCAAGTGTTCGAATCCATGCATGCGTGCACGTGACACAATGGCAACCTCGCATATTGGTTCACTGGTTTCGCCTCACGGACTCGGACAGGTTTCATCTACCGAAAACGAGCTTATTAACCGCCGTCGAGCCAACTGAAAACTTTGAAGGGCTTGCACATTTAAAGATTGTAGAGATATCCAAGCCTGTATATGCTACCAAATAAACACGAACAAAAATTAGTAACAAGCGAATAAATACGAACTTTGTCTCAATTAAGTGACGCTGGCCTCTGAAGATGTGTGCAAGTGATCTTCGATGGCTTATTGTCGCCATGCATTGTACAAGATCCAGCGATCATGCAGCCAATAAACAGTTTGAAAATATGAAAACCGCTATGCAAATTGACGATATCGGCAGACGACTAAGAATATTTTATATGTCCTCCGTATATGTAATTACTGAGCTTTCTTATAAAAACAGTGACATTTTGGTTTATGTGTCCTTTAAGATTTCCTTTCGTTACTACTGCTCCTCGGTTCAGATATTTTCTCGGCTAATTAAATATGTTTGCTATATGAAAAATAAGTTCCTATATATTTATGAATATAATATTTTCGTGTGTATACAAAAATATTTCTCTTTGTAAAGAATTCTTGTGTAAGCTATATAAAATATTTTCCTATGAAAAAAAAAACTTTCTTGACGAAGTGTTATTTTTAACCGCCGTCTATACTATATACACATGCATGTGACAAACTTATATATGTGTAGAAAGTATAGTTCGCGAGCCAAAATAATATATGAGGGATTCTTTTGAATCTTCGGATAATTTATGATATTATGTTTACCTGATGTTTGCGTAAGCGTGCATGATATTGCATCATGTTATAGGCCTATGTGTTCTAGATGTATACATTTTAATTTGGACAGAATATGCTGTACCGAACCGAAGCATTAGATTGTACGTATCAAACCCGCATGTAGCCTACATGTGCTAGGCCTACATACACGGCTACACACAACGCATGTTTATGTGTGTGCACGTAAATAGCATGCACATACCAGTATATGTATAGCCTTACCTAAGACATCTCTTATCTCGGATCCCCCGTCCATGACTAATATGTACAAAAATGCATGTATACTGGGACTATACCATCACATGCGCTACAGGCATATACTGTTTGTACTTTTCGTAAATGTTAACCATGCAAAGAAGTGAAACTTCAGTATGTTTGTGGAACACATCACTGTACTATGTTACACCGCCAACATATCAGCTTTTTACGTGAAGGTACCCGTTCTTTAAAACAACCGTTCTTCAATATGACAGACGGGATTGTAGTCCCATACGTTTATGGTGTGTCAAGAGTTTTGCCCCTTCTATAAAGATGGCATTTATTTCAACCACAGTCATGTCTTTATCTGAGCCCATCTTGAAATGATGCCCAGAGTAGTCTCCCCTGAACTGAATATATCGATATATAGATCGATAAGAGGTATAGAATAATTAAAAAACCTGGGTAATGTGACTAAAACATTTGAGGATTAATTAACATTTTCAGAAAATCGATTTCAAGTGACTTAATTGGGAGATATGTGTACAGCGTATTTATATTATATCCATTGCAAACCACCCGGTGGATCAATCATACAGATTCAGTTAGACACATCATATATATAGACCTACAACATATCATTCGAGTTTCTCACCTTCGTGATCCAATCATTTAATCTGGTTTATTCTTGTGCACAATAAATGGGTAACAAATGCATGAGTACAAGCCTGTGTTATACATGCTGATTATACCGAGCCAAGGAGGCTCTCACGGGCTCAGTGTTGGTCTCGCTGCCCTGCACCGTCAGGCCCTCAATCGACCAAGGTTATTGTGAGATCGAATCCAGTCCATGTCCTTCGGCTGCGGCTTTAATTTGTTTATTTAATTGACTGGTGGTTTACGTCGTAAACATTAGCGTAGGAGAAAACCAGGAAGAGCCCAACGGAAGACCACAACCATTTTTGCAGGTTGTTGACAAATCTTCCCAAGTATAGTGCCGGAGGGAAAGTCAACTGAACTTCAGCTGATAGCGACTGCATTGGTGAGAGCTCCTTGGTGACTGTGTTTAATTGGGTGATAGTGCGCTGGCCACCGAGACCCCGGCTGCGGCTTCAAAGTCAGTGAGCTTATCGTCAGGTAGACATACCTGGTGAAGAACCGAGCGATGGTACATACGTTCCCCCCAATTTCCCTCACCCACACATTTATGATAAAAGTTACCTTAGTCGGAAATGTGAAAAATTCTTACGGCGCTTAAAACGAATGAAATGAATAGATATCAATAGAAGGCGCCCAGTTTATGTGACAAGATCACACAAGTAATTGGCAGAGTGGTTGAGCTTTCCTCTATATACAGGAGAGTTTTAGTGAAGTCACAGCTATATATTAAGCTATATAGCACCTTCAAATCAGTAGATCATGGTACTTCTCTCTGCACCCATCATAACAGGGTATACATAGATCCAGTATATATGGTCAGCCCGGCGTCGGTCCATGATGTTAATATGTCTGGTAACTATATGGCAAGGCCTTCCAGAGAGGCGCTCCCCAGTCAGCTGAAAATATAGTCAGTATCATGAATGAACTGACCCTGTTATCACGATAAACCAAGCCAACAGATCTATAGCCGAAATATGGGTTTCACGTTGATTTTTTTGTCACTGAATGCGTAAATGTAATGAAATATAATGGGCTATGCGGTTTACGAATATGAGCAGTCACAAAAGTCTGTTTATTCACTAGATCTGTGATCTGTTTCATTAGCCTCCCACCTTAGCTTTTAGAAATACAATGAATATGCATGGATGTTGAGCTAGGAACATGGCCCACCTCTCAGAGCTCTTTATATACCAACCTTCTAGACTTATATAGTATGGGATCCCGTGTATCCGAATCCAGTTATTCCTGATACTTCAATGCGGACGCTTCATTTATTATTATTATTATTAAATGTAAGCCAGGAGTTAAGACGAAGTATAACCATTTAGCCAAAGGAAATGAGGGCCTGTACTAGCAGAGATTCGATCCAAATAGACCATGCGTGAAATCTGTACAAAAATTGTATTTTCCTACATTTTTTTCTTTGTTTTTACAATTTTAAAAGGTTATATTTGAGTGTATATGTGTTTGTATGAGCCAGTTTTTGGTAATTTGGAGATCATGGCCAACTAAAAATGTCCTAATGTTCATTTCAGTCAATTTGCTACAGTTCTAGGCCCTTTCAGATCCTATATTTTAGGGGTGAAGTGGTGTACCAGAACATAATTTGCACAGGATTTGTATCTAACCTTTTTTCTGTTTGCTATAGCATGGATAACTCTTCGATATACATGTACTATGATGTTGAAAAAATAAATGGCACATTTCCTTCATATCTTTTTATATCTTCATATAGCTAACAGTATCTCTGTAAACAGAGTAACAACATTCATTACTGTAGACGAACGGCACATTTCGGTCTGAACAGCAGCCTCAGGATCAGTTTGGGTTCTAGTGGTTTTGTTTGGACACTCACCTAAAGATACCTCTGTGGGGTGTGATCTACACTGGGAACTACATGTATTCACATGCTCTTCACCACTTGGGATATCCCAGATAGATTTGTCAAAGCCAGGACATTGTGAAAACTTCACGGACTCACTTTCCTGGGCTCTCACACTTTTGAGCGCCTCAGCGAAGGACACTTTTTCCGTTACTCTAATTAACTGGGCTTTGTTCGCTTCTTTAAGTTTTGGGCAACCCCGATATGCTGAGCTGTGGAGCTTTCCACAGTTTACACACTTAGGGTCATTTTTATTCGGACAATCTTTGTACTCATGAGTTTCCCTGCATCGAGAGTACCTCAGATTACCACGGCGTTCCGAAGCTACATGATTAAACCGCTGGCAACGGAAGTGTCGAATAACTGGGGGAATATATTGTTTAACCTGGAATAGCTCAAAACCCAAGGCCACTTCATCAGGGATATTAGCATTATCAAAATACAGCACCATAAATGATGTGGGGATTTTCTCCCTGTCTTTCGTCATACGTTCAACTTTTACACGCTTAAAACTTTTCACTGCCCCCAGAACTTCACACTCAGTAACCTCCTCACCAATACCATATATTACACCTCTGGACAAAGCTTTTGTTTGAACCCTGCCCACAACATCTCGCCCCTCTATGGAATCTTCAAATTTCTTCACTTGACTCTGATTGTTACACGAGATGTGTAAGCCTCGAGACTGCGGCTACTTCATAACTTTCACAACACCCACTGCCTGCTGAAGTGCAGTACCAAACTTAACTGGCCTTAAGCTGGATACACGGGGACCAACCGGTGCAGGCATAACTACGTTAAAAGATTTCACCTGTCTCTCCTGAGTGCCGCCTGACGCTTTCGTTTTCTTCTTCTGATCTCTGTCAGTACTGACAGATTGCTCTCTGTTGCGCTTTCCACATGTTGTCCTCTTCTTCCTCCTCCATGCTTACAGACTATGTAATAAAAAGTAGTAGTATAAAACACTATTCTACGTGAATGACAGGAGATGTTATTACATCACAATTAGCGAGAGAGACAGAATGTCCCAGGGACGACTCAGGGTAAGGGAGAGACAACAGGAACCCTGGAACACAAGAGTGCTGAGTTACAGTGCGATTGCAGCAGGTATCTACACTAGTTTAATTACAACCTCTATACAAAAGCAAACAAGTACAAAAATACAAAGCAACAGTATAACACTATAATACACAAAGAAAATACAAACACACAATCCTGTCGTGTGTCGACGAAAACAAGTTAACAACAACAACAACAGGTTGCTGAAAAGTAAACTCAAATATCAAACAAAATAGTTCAACCGAGCCAAAAATTCCCTGAAGAGAAAAATACAGAGAGTTAACGGATCAATCACAACACAATAAATGTACCATACAGGTCTGCAATACATCACATTCCTCCACTTCCTTTCAAGAACAGGTAAAACTACTTGTACAGCGTATGAACGGTGTTAGTGCCTGTGCCTATTCGGCGAAGCCCCCCTGGTCAAGTGCTGCAGTATAGGCAACGATTTACTTATTTGTCTGATTGACGGTTTACGCCGTATTCAGGAATATTTCACTTATACGACGGAGGTCAGAATTATGGTGGTAGGAAACCGGGGCAGACCCTGAGGAAAACCCACGACTATCGGCAGGTTGCTGGCAGACCTTTCCACGTACGGCCGGAGAGGAAGCCAGGATGGGCTGAACTTGAGCTCACGGCTACCGCATTGGTTACTGGGTCATTGCCCTGCGCTAACTCACTAAGCCACGGAGCCGCCCCCCGCCCCCTCCAACAGGGAATAAAACTGAACATGTGTTGACTTTGTTGTCTACGCTCTCCTGTTCCCAGATTCATGAAGTGTACTAAGTACAAAGTAGCCATTACCTTAGTAACCCTTACCATATCTCTACAAGGTTCGTTGTCATGACAGTTACTTAAGTTACAGAATACTTAGCTAAATGTGCTTCGTTAAACCGTGACCTGGTATCGTTAGAGGGAAACTTCTTTGAGAATATAATCAGTCTTGGAGTCGTTAAAGCACGGTCCGTCACACGGTCATTAGTTTACAGTGGAAACACCTGGCAGTTTGATAACGGTGTAGATCTGCTGAAGTTTTCACTTGCCATTCATATCAGGTAGATGGCCGTCAGGGACTGAACGAAGTGCCGTATCTATAACAATCAACCCACCTCAGTCCAATCTGTAAAATGAAATTACATAGTTTGCAGCAGTTCGTTTCATTCATCTCTCAGACAACAAAATCTGAAAGTAATGTCTGTGGGATTTTTTCTTTTATATAAAACCATTATAAGTAATGTCCCATATAGTTATCCTTGTCCACACTGCAAAATGACCAACACCCAACGCGTTTACTGGGTGATTTAACTCATACAAGCGTCTTTAATAAATATGCACGTATGTTTAAGTGTTAAACAAAAGTGTCTAAAACACGTATGTATAGGCTATACTATAATGCTACAATCTTCAGGTGTTGAATGAAAAGACAGCTGATTACTGAGGCACTGTTCATTAAAATGATTACAAAATTCTGTCTTGAATGCAAAAACGTGTTTGAATTTGTTCGTCAATTACGTGTAAGCCTTCACAAAGGACGGTCAAATGTCGATTTCCACTGTCGTAGTAGCTGTTAGAAAAAATGATTTACGGAAATAGACATAATACCGCCCAAACTTTTTGGCAAACTTAACTTTGAACATGCGCTGTCTTTCACTTTAATATCTGATGCAATAAAGTGTTTATAAGTTAAGCATCGAAATGTACGATGTATCTGTTTGAGACCCCATAATTACCATATTCATTATATCAATCCAAACACTCCGTGCACTGACAGCCGGAAACTGAAAAGCCGTCATCGTTATCTAATCAGATATTTTCCTGCCCTGGTTGGCAAAGAATTTATGAAAATTTTCAAACCTGTCAATCAAACGTAATGAAAGTTCTTTAACACAAGTTCTGGGCGGCGAACATTACAAGCTGGCCGAGCCATGTACCTATTCTCTAGAACGGTACCGTATTTATTTGTTTATTTGATTGATGTTTTACGCCGTACTCAACAATATTTTACTTATACAACAGCGGCCACCATCATGGTGGGAGGAAACCGGGCCGAGACCGGGGGAAACCCACGACCATCCGCAGGTTGCTGGCATGCCTTCCCACGTACGGCCGCAGAGGAAGTCAGCACACGATATCGTACATAGAACATTTAATTCAGAGAACAAAGGCATGTTTGTACCGGTTTTGTCCCCATCCTTAGAGGTGTGGAAAGTTCTTGTGTTTCTAAGACTGTAACTGCCATAGGCTGTGTATTCGGACACGCGTTGTTTTATGCATTAGGGGAAACTGCTATTTGAATGGATATTATATATGGATCGGTTATTTATACCTGTTGAATTAAGGCAGAAAACGTAGCTATAGATGAAGTTTCTGACTTGATAAAATGAAGAGGATAATTCCAAGTTTTGCAGGATAGACCAAAGTCTTTAGAGCTTTATTTTTTTGTCTCGTTGTAAGTTTTCGAATGCCTCGGTTATCTGTGTGTTTGTTGGGGATTAAACAAATCAATCAACTGGAAATCAAATAAATCATTCTCCTTGTATTCGACGACAACCCACAATCACGAACATCTACTCATTAACACTGATACTCACTTGTACATCAGCGATTTGATTCTGTGGATGTGTAAGTTACAGACTTTGTCCTAAGGCTACGCTTACACCATACACGTGTGTGTACTTATGTATTTTGACAGGTAAAACAGAGAGGTATATATCCCCTTATGAGTATTCAAATACATACTCAACATGCCGCTTTAAATGTTAATACAGCCACTCTCAATGCACAAATCCCTGTCTTTTTTAATAAAGACTGCTTGAAGCTGCAATAGACCCCCATCATACTGTTTCTTTCCCAAGCCCACAAATCCCTTCAGACTTGACCTATCCATCCATGCCATCTGCTAACGTCACTCATAGTCCGCGACAGGATGTGATCCTAACCTCAGGCAACTAAACGCTGTCTTTTTTTTTTTCGGAATATTTACCTAAAGACCTAAAGTAAAAATCTTAATTGTTTTTTTTTTTTTTATACTCTTCCTGTCCATTTTTAAATACCGGTAGCCTACTTTACAATTCAATTACATTACAAATTAACAGCCATCGTATTTTTTTTAAAATAAGTCTGATTAGGATATATGTTTATAAGTCTTTCCAAAAAAAAAAAGATTTCCACGTCTCCTCAGCATATTCCACGCACAATTAACTCCTCTCTAATTCTGTCTAGAGACTTAGCACAGAGAAATTAAAACTTCAAGAATATAAGGAAATGAATATAATGCGCGCCACTCGCTCACTTTGGCCATGACGACTGCGATATACATGTAAAGTTAAGATTTTCGACCTGGCATTTTCCACTCATGATAACTTTTCTATGCTTCTGTTCAGTAACTCATAGGAACTCATAAAGCCCTAAAGATATAAAGGTAATTAACCTTGGCGCATGTTATTAACCATCTTTCTCTAGGTTGCCTACCATACACTAAAAATTTATATGTTTAAATTATAAACATTTTTATGCATCAGGCATGAAACACTTGAAGATTATAACATTATAATAAGGGCCTATATACCTATTTTAGACACTTACGTTTACATGTGTATATTTGATAACCATGCCTATTTGAAATTTAATCATCCATTCAACGCGTTGGGCGTTGGTCGTTTCACAGTGTATACATCTATGACGAGGTAAATGCGTGAAAGTCAGCAACCATTCGTAACTGGTTCGTGATGTGCTCGCATCGGGCTACTTGCGTGCTCGTCACAGGCCACGAGAGATCGTGGTCGGTTGCCATTGGTGCCTGCTCATTAAATCAAGACAATCACTTCGCCTACAGCTTTGTTTTCAGAAAACGGAGTAAAGCTTAGCGATATACGTGGTGTCTACTTTGATTTAATGACGCAACTGATGGTGGGAACGTTTTAATTATGATTATCCAAGACTTGGGGCAACTGGAACTTTTCCATGCTAGAGTAACTCGGAGATAAGCTCTGTAGTCAAATGTTCCTTCCCTACCTTTGCGAAAACGATTTAAATGTTACAAGAGAACAATGGCCGGTATGGCTACGGCATATGCATTTTGGGGGAAAGGGTACCTCACCATATCTCTTTTGACTTACTGCCCGTGTTATACTCGTGTCTTGCTCTTGACATGCTCGCATTCTCCTCGTGTTACACTATGTCCTGCCCGTGGTATACTCGTGTCCTGCTCGTGGTATACTCGTGTCTTCCTCGTGTTATACTTGTGTTCTGCTCGGCATTGTTAGTTTGCTCGGGCATTTTGAACCACACATATGGGCATCGAGCGGTATTTTCGAACACTGCTTTATCAGCATATATGCACTATCAACACGATCACAACACGCACACATTTGCTCGAGGAACAGCAGAATGAGTCCTTGTCACAAGTAGTGTATATATTTGCATACATATCTTTCTTGCAGTAGGCAGCTGGCCCGTGGGCATACAATATTGGATTTTGAGGAGAAAAAAAAAACATTAGACAAACATGATCTCGTTTATGAATATAAATCCTTTAGCCACATAAGCACTGCCACATGACACAAGTCATCAGCCTGAAGAATTTCCCCATATTATAAGATGTCTTTAGGAGTATACATTGAAATACTTTTTCCCACAATGCTATTCAACAGGCAGACCAAGTGCAAATAACATTCATCTTCGACGACATTACAAAAAGTACGTGTTCTTTCCCTAAGTTTTCTAGGGGTTGTGTCATTTTCTATTGTGTGCCTGTGTGCGGGAAATTCGTTGCTTAGTCACTGCCTGTCAGAACCGTTTCACTTTAAACATTTCTATGTATGGTTGTAGCTCAGAATATGACATCTGGACATGGAGCATTCCTCTTACCGATTCATTTGGTGGGGAAGCTTAGTTTCATCTGAACGTTATTTAATTCTGACTATAGGAAAGGCGTCATTTCCCATTGTCGGACCTTACCGAGAGAATAGCCTAAGGCTGAGTCATTTAGCAAATGTCATACGATGGATACCCAGTTAACTGGAACTGCATATACATAACTTTGCAGATTGCATATACAATCATCATATAATATCCTTTATACCACTTTGATGTGCTTGTTATCTTCAAAAGTTATGCTTTTAACAAATATTTCACAATTAATAAAAACACTGTTTACACAGTAAACTTTGTTTTACCGATTTCACCATCAATGTCATTTTTGTCCAGTATTTCACAATAACTGTTCGTTTACAAAATTTAATATGCAGACGACCTTGGAAAGCCTCATTCTGCAGCTCCATAAATAAGTATGGGTAATTTAAGTTTATCAAAAAGAAGCCAGCGCGCTATAGGTACACAGCCCGAAAATTCTTGATGAGCGAACACCAGTTAATTACGGAGGGCTGCTGAGAAATAGTACATGATGGCCCATCACCGATTATTGGGGTTGTGTCATCACCTTTCATTTTTGAAGAGAAATGGCGATAGCCTGAATTATCACATCATCAAACTGGTGATAGTATATAAAATTTAATATGTTACATGAGGCTATTCACCACCACTGTCGATCATAATTGTTTGGGCCACTACTATTTGTCGATCCCCTTAATTTTGGGGATTCTTGCCGCAAAACCTTTCTCGATCAGCACTAGAGGGCTTAAATTTAAATGTGTGAGGGATATTTTGTGGATGAAAATGATTAATTATAGTGCTAAGCAGTATTTAAGATTATTACGATGATATATAAATCCGAGAAGAGAAGGCACAACAACCTGATACCTTTATGGATAGTGTAACTAAATATTCTCCGCTGTGTAGTGTAGCCTTTTAACACTTTCACATGTTTGCAATGTCTTTATTATTTTCTGAAGGTATTTTTCTGTGTTGACTCATAAAATTATTCTTTTTGTGAAGCCTTGAAACTGGTCAATCCATACAATATAGTTTTATCTGCAAAATCAAATTTAAAATGTGCATAAATTGTACTGAAAGTTGTTCTTTCATATGCGAAAACGTTGTGGAATTAAGGCAATGCCTGCTTGCTTGACAAGGCCTTACACTGGCAGATTAATCTGAGACATTCTGCCCTATGTACGTGTGCTGTCTCTACTCTGTTAGGCAAATGGTAAAAGGTACAAGATATGGTTCAAATGGTAACAAATTCGGTTCAAATGGTAACAAATATGATTCATCTGATTGGGGTTTAATCTTGAATTTTATTATCTTACTTATGTCACTCATGGCTAGTAAAAACACGGATAGGCTCCGCAGTTTTTGGACTTTGATTTATAAAAAGGATAATGCTTGGTTTATGTTTTTATAAACGTCAGTTATTTGACAGTCACAGCTCGCACGTGGCAGCCATAATTTTTTTTATTATTATTTTGAATTCACAGCTGGGGTCGATGCGTGAGTGAACGAATTTGAATATTTGGCATTTTCCGAATAAGGATGGTGCAAGCCATGATCGATAGATGTCTCTTATGACAAAACAGGGTAATTAGTAGATCCGTTCTAATGTAGGCTATTACAGGATGTACCCCGTACCACTCAACCCCACAAGATTTGTCAGCACTGTTTATGTAAGTTAGTCGAAGTGGACTGGTGGCTAGGGGCGTGAGCCCTTTGCACACCAACTGGCTGGCATCCCCTGGGAAGCAGGGTTTATTGTAAGGATTATACTCAATCCTAGGTGCTTTTTCAGAATTTGGCAATCAAATTTTGTCCTCTGGTTTATAGTATAGGATTCGTAGAAGTAGGTCCAGAGATTTATGAAGTTTATGCGAGGAAGATACTCACTTGGTATGAGGTCGGTGTCTACAGAAGAGTTAATTTGATGACACAGACAGATGTCAACTTAACATATATAATGATTAAAAGCGCAACTTTTCCAGCACTTTAGCATATACTACACATGTCAGCAGTGCCAAAAACAAACATGACCATTCTCTCCCATGGCATGTTTTATCTCGGAAAAATGAAAACATGATTTTGTGGTTTGTTAGATGAACTTATCAGCTGAGGAAAGATAAATTGTGTATTCCTGCTGCAGTCACCTGTCAATTGGCTGAAAAGAGCAGACCACACTTCCCCCCCCCCTCCCTCCCAAAAGAGTAGAATATGTACTAGTACTAGGGTGTGTACTAGTTGCAATAATGTACCTCTCTATATTTTCGAGTGGGGCGTAAGCGCCGTGAGAGTTACAATGTCTTCCGATTTCTAAAATGTTGCCCTTCTGATTGAGGACTTTTATCGGTAAATATTTTCAAAAATAAATCACGCAGCCATCCAAAAGTTGCCCAGAAAATCACTAGCGTGTATACGGACTTTTTTACCTATAAAAAAAGATCCTACTGACGAACTCGTTTTTTTTTTTCTTTTTCGGTTTTCGCATTTTTTTACCATATTTCACATAGGTAGCGCACACACTCAGGCGAACAAGCAAAATTTCTCTCAGATTGTGTCCCTAACAGCCTAGGGAGTTCATAACAGATCACAAATTATCGCCCAAATAACAGGCAAACGAGGCGGCTAATGTTACGACCTGGATCGAGATCAACTTCAACTCTCGCGCGAACTCGAACGTCCCGAGGCCCGTTTTGGACGTTGTGGCGTGAAATATGGTTAAAAACGGGTGAAAGCGGGGAAAAAAAGAGCTGGTCAGTGGGAATTTTTAACTCTTGGTAAATCCGTATGCACGTTAGGGATATTCTGTGCAACTTCTGGGTGGTTGCGTGGCTGATTTTTTAATATATTTATCAGTCAGAAGGGCGACATTTTAAAACATGGAACACACTGTAACTCTCACGGCGCTAACGCGACACGTGACAAAACGAGAGGTACAATACTGCAACCAGGGTATGTACATACATGTGTGTGTACATTATCACAACGTTCTGCTGCTCACCTGTGACAAGGGGGAGGTAACTGGCAATGGGCTATATAACACTGATCGCGGCCCTAGTAGATACATAGGTTGATCCGGATTGTCGACCGAAACGGGGAAAGTTTACCTAAAGGGTTGAAGTCTCCTCCCTGTAAAGTGAGCCTATTGCTACCTGGACGTGTGCGTGCCGGCTTCGTGTACCACACACAGCTCACACTGACCGTCGCCATGGGCAGAGGCGGGTAAGTCTTCATCGGGATTAGTAAACTTTGTTACGTATAGTACTTAATTTCGCTTAGTTATTTGCTTGGTGAAGATGTATATGTATACAGCGTATGGATACAACCTAAATCAAGCACAACTCATACGTATATGAGTGAACACGCACATGCTGAGATAAATGTGAAGCTAGCCACAGCTTTTCCAAATCGTCTCAAATAGCATTCCAACGTTTGGAAGAGTTTTAAGTCGCAGTATACTGGAGTTTCATCACGTCCCCCATTAGCATATCCTGTGACACGGGGGGGCTTAGTGTGGATATATTGCTCCGAACACAACGATTTTCCCAAGCCCGTAAATACGGCTGTTGTCATTTAATTACTAGATTTGTGAGATTTATACATATTAATTTATTTCATATGCCACAAATGGGAACGCTGATACACTATAATGGATTTAATTAGTTTAATTATTTATTTGATCACTGTTTTATGCCGTGCTCAAGAATATTTCACCTACACCACGGCGTAATGTACTTAATGTGGGACATTCATAGATAGCCTGTTCACTTATTCTAGTTTCATATTACAACATCTATGTAACGTACTTAATAGGTTTTTTAATATGTGATATATTCATTATCTTTTGCCATCAGTCTGTCAGTGTAATATACACCCTGTGATATTGATGAGTTTAATGCGGGGCATACGCATTACTTTCTTATATATGAGTCGTAAACTGGCACACTATAATGCTGATGACTTTTTTTTATAAAATCTCTAGGCCTTCATTAATATCTTATGAGTCGAGGAGGACCTTCCGTGATACTGATTATTTAAACTTTGGGCATGTACAGTTATTTCCTACAGTGATTGAGAAATGAGCATACTGTGATGATAAAGAGTTCCATGTGGATGATATACAGAATTATTATCATATGACTCGTGAATGGCCACACTGCGATGTCGATGGCTTTTATGCGGCTATATATCATACATTAATCCTCTATATGCGTTTAACTTTAGGTATACTTCTACATTTATCCTGGCAGAACGCATACTACACTATACAGAAAGCTGAAGTTGCTCCTCGTCCCTTTTTTGCACTTTTTTTTCAAGTGATAACAACACAACATTCATGAGTACATCTAGACCAGTAACGTCCAATAAATTGCAGGTTACATCACTGATTTCTTTTTCACTCAGAGCGGCCTAAACCATATCTATAGGACGTATAGGTTACCACTATTTAAGGATTTTGTATGGACCGTTAGAATCAAAGCCTATCTGAAGTGAACTGAGACCCAGCTTCACCGGTAACGTGTGACCTTTAGCCAACTATTACACTGTGGTCGCTGCTCAGGATTTTCTTTGTGTGCTGTAGTCTTTAAACATTGCTTGGGTGGGGCTAGTGAATTTACTTATAGAGTGCCAAACAGAAAACCTTCAACTATTAACTTTAAAATAAAAGTATACACAATGATGTATATAACGTGTGTAAATATGGCAGTTATGTCACCAAGGGTTCAACGGTATTTATCTTGTCTTTATTTCGTAACTGACACACACAGGCGCCATATAAGCGTGCTATATGCAGCAGGCAGTAAATCTTCCAATTCCCTCCCCGAGACATTCTTCATTAAAAATGGGTAAAATTTTGAATTGCTTGTTCCGGGCAAGGAATTTACGCAAAATATCAAGGATACTCTTTCCAGATGAGTCTCGACTGAACCACTCAAATTGTCCATAATGTCCACAACTGTTCAATGTACCATAAATTACATACATGGGGTTACACAAATAACTGATTTACACATACCCTGATTCAAATGCTTTGTCACACGGCAATATGTCAGGGGCCTACTGTTTTGGGTTGACACTTAAGTAAATGTCTGGTTTACTTATCACGAATAGGTCTATATTTATACGCCTTTTAAAACCGTTTACAAGAAGGGGAATTTCGCTTAGCGGTGAAGTGTAAAGTGCATGTGAGGGTGGGGGCGTGTGCATAATTTTAAGTTTGTTGCAGACTTGTTGTTTTAGAACTGTAGGGTTTATGTATACCGAGTGCATGAGAATATTTTCCGGCTGCCATGCACCTTTTATGCAGCAAGAGTAAACATAAGTGGTTGTGTCCGTTTGGGCAGTCTTATATGGACTGTCACCCACCAACTATGGGTTAAGTCTATGCACGTCACCTGTAGGAGAGTCTTTCAGTAACTTGCCATGGGTAACTGGTTTACCTAAGTGGCGGAGGTAGGAAAGCATTTGTATTCACAGGTTAACAGTTATAATAGTATTAGAAATTTAACACTTCACAAAATGTTTAGAAAATGCTGTAGTCTAACACTCCATTTTATGACAAATTAATACTGCTGTGTGTTGTGTTCGGCATAATAAAATGTTAAAAATTTTGTTGTATAACATTGCACTGGCAAACATTTATTATTCGACCTATAACATTTTAAAATGGTTGGCATACACATTTTACAACATTTAACAGGTTCTTACTATTTTAACACTTTTAGAAAATGCTGGAAATTTAATGTTTGCGCGTTTAGAGAGAAACTTTTAATGAAATCATTATGTTGTATACTTCCTCATAGTCCCAGCACACTGTACACATGTATGCAAGCTGTTATTACTCTGTAAGAGGCAAAGTCGCATTTTTTCCAAATAATTTCTAATAATTTTTCTTCTAAAAGCACTTTGCTGTGCACATGTCGTATGCCGTGTAATATAAAAGACACAGAGAGTAAAACTAGATCAGCGATAAGTGTATAGCTGACAACTGCCCACAAGGACTAGTAAGCGGTGAAATCCGCCCTGTTGTCAGTTTACCACATTTTAGGGCTTAAAGCGAAAGAATACGCATGTTCAAAGTTAAGTTTGCAGAAGTATTTTTTGTAATAGCTACGACGAACATAGAAATGACCAAGAAACTTACTCCCGCCACAACACAATGATCGGGAAATACTTTGCAGTGTTGTTCACGCATGTACTTGTTATAATTAAAATACATAACATTAAAACAGTGTCCTTTCCCTATTTCAGCAATGAATTCACCCCCAATTCAAACAGGTTTTTCATTCAAGTGAGAATTTCTTAATCCCCTAAATTTACAGTGTCTTAGTCATGAGATGTCTTTCACTTTAAAGCATGTAAATGCTTAAAAGCTAGCAAATTATACGACTCCTAGCAATATGGCTTATGTGGAATTAGGTGAAAAACTTACATAATGTTATTTGAAACTTATTATAGACACGCCTGATTTAAAATTACTCAAAGGCCTGTGTTTTCATCATATTTGTACTAAACAATCACTGGAACAGAATTCTGCAGGAACATGGCATGGATAACTAACGGCACCATAGAGAGCTGAACGAGGTGCCACTTTTGTTAGGGACTTAAATTATATGTCGATTATAACGTTTAAATAATCCTGATTGATTTATTCGGTGATAAAAAAGAAGCCTGACTATATAGATATCTCTTGAATTATTGACCCAATTGTCAGCGTTAATCTTGACCTAGTATGACTCGGTGCTTTTGGACTGTATAATACTTCAGGCTATATTTTAAAAAAAAGGGAGAGAGAGAAATAGGAAACGAAATGGGGATTGAAAAAAAGTATGACTGAAGGCAATGGTTATACTAGTAAATGAAAAAATTTAATACAGTGTCTTTCATACAGGTGCGAGGTTAATTTGAAGCATCGAACTCGATAAAAAATAACATTATAACGGCTTATATACTGGTTATTTAATACATATATTACATTAAAATTGGTATGTCATCTTTTACCTTCAATTTAACCTTAGATATCATACACGGATTGAATATGTATAATTTTTTCGAGAGTTTGCTGGTAAAAGTAACTTTTCATCACGCAAGTGTACGAGAGTTACTAAATTAATGTGTCGAGAATACACAACATTGTTTGAAGAACTGTGAACTGTGAACAAAAAATTGCTGGCTATCCAAGAAAAAGAAAAACTTGGAAAAGCTGCGACCATAAAAAAGCTGGTCACCGTCCACTTAATACATGTACATTGGCCATGAATATATTGAAATATATCTCGATTAAGTATATCTTGGTTGCTTTTGGGATCAGATTTGTCTTGATCAACACATGCAGTCTCTAAGGTTAACACATGTGACCAATGTTGTTTTTGTCGAAAAGATGCTGACCCTAAAAACTTTTTTTTTATCTAGCTCTACCAAGATTAAATGGATGATCAGGTTTAATTCTTTGGTGAAAAACAAACAAACAGAAAAAAAACCCGAAAAAATATACCCTTGATTATAATATAGCTTACAGGCCCATATGCGTGAAGGAAAACGCCTCAATCAAGTGACAACTTGGGAGCGATATGAAGGGACATAAAATCTTGAAAAACTGAAAGGCCTGAGTTCATTAATGAACTAAGTTAAACCAAACACAATCTAAATCTACGGAGCAGTGAACTTTCATATATTTGCCCTTTTTAAGTGGGCTAATTCGCCTATTCTTTGACATCTTTTATATACACGTACGTATATTATTCAGATATTCTGCGGGCGTGGAACGTGCCTGGCTTATGCTCAAGTCTTTAATTGTGGGTTTTGGAGTGCGATCTTCATTTACCGTCATGGTTTAGAATTCACTGAAACTTTTGTGAAGAGGACGGCAAACACGTCTTCGTTTACATAGAGATGATTTAGCAAAATGTGTTTGTAATAGGGCGCATCATGCTCCCTTGGCCTCTCGCCAGTCTGGGGTTTCGTCCAATAAAGCGCTCTACAAGCTCTGCAGCTAGTGCACTTATGCAAGGGGTGACATCTTTCACTGTATGTTGTCATGGAAGTTACGCATGGGGCATTTTGCAAAGAACTTTCTGTGCACGTGCATTAGTCTGACTTAAGATGTGCAATGTTTTAGGGCGGAAAAGTATCAAAATTTCTAGATTAAGTGTGGAATTCATCCCCAGATTTAAGCGTAGAGGAAACTGGAGTGGCCAGAATAAAACCAGCTACCTTTCACAAGGTATAAACAAACTTTTTCCCATGCATTAAAGACTCCCCAGTTATACTGATGGACGATTTCCTTGTCTTCAAGGAACGTAACACTGTGTTTGTGGGCCCAGGAGCAGCTTATTGTCACCATGCAAGACCAAACCTACTGTGAGAGCAGGTCAGTTTCGTGACCAAGGACGGGATTGAGCTCGCCCGCTGTATACCTCGTTAATGCACACACATGGAGAATCCTCCTTTGACATTTTCAAGCCTGGTGAAGGAATATTCCAAAATCAATTTTAATAATTCCGTCTTCGACGATTATCAAGTCGTCGGTTGAAGCCCTTATCTGATGTATATCTTCACATGCAATAAGAGCCTTGTCGTCGAAACCGGCGTTTGCATACCAGCCGTCAACCAAATGGGCGTCCTAAGACGCAAGATCAGTTTCCAAGAACGACAGTTAACCCAAGTCACCAAAGAACTAGGAAAGTATATAAAATATGAAAGTTAATACGGATTCATGTAAAGAGAAGCAGTTAGTAGACTTCCGTGATGACGAAAAGAAGCGGTGAATGTTCCAGGCGGATGAATAAATGGGTAATAACTATTTCCATATTCCACACCACGCATACTTATTAAATGTTCGGTAGAAACTTCAGTGCAGCCTGATACAGCATGCGAATTGTAAAGCTTCTGTATACGCAAAGCATCCACCCGTTGTATACAATAATGCATGGACGCTCTGAATATATTCTGTGCAAAGGGTCAGACCTGTTGTTCGACCCTCATCTTATTTACACTATAACGAGCTTACTAGATGTGAGAAGTGATAAAGAGATTTCTTGCCCTTTTGGAGTATAAACGCCCGACCATCTATGCGTATATTATACACCAGGTTGAAGGTGAGTTATCAAGGAACACAGCCATGCCAGTGTTACGTGAAAAGAATCCGTGTTTTTCGTGATCTAGGCGAGAGATGCACCATTCTTCCGGCCCTTTCGATCTGACGTCTGTATGCAATAACCTACCTGTCAGTTATTAAATACGCATGCTGAGGCAGATCGTGTCGGACTACGTGGAAGGACATGTGCATGACTTAGGCTTATCTCAACGGCTCGATTTAATGCAGAAATGTACTCTTTACATCAGTCAGTATTGTAGCATAGGTCAACATCTAGGGACATAGGTTATACAAAAACATATCACAAGGCGTATGCATCTTTTCAAAGTTTGTCGAGGCAGGTAAAACAGATTCCTAAAAATAGGTCAAATCATTGAATAAGATTTCGAGGTATAGCCTATTATACTGTGCACAGTTATACAGAAAGGTGGCGCGAACCTGAGTCATGTTTATCAAGGTAGTGTGATAATGATGTGCTGACAGTGTTCTAACGGAGTGATGACAGTGTGCAACTTGGTAACATCGCCGTGACAGTATGAAGTATGCAAAACAGTGTGCTATATAACATTGTGAAGCCAGTAAGAGTGAACTAACTGTACTTACAATATGGTGACAGAATGATAACATTATGCACTGTGATAACACTGTCGTAACAATATAGAACAGTGTGCTGAAACAAAGTGCTAAATCAGTGTGCTAACTACGGTCGTGATGCTGATCTGTGCTTATCACTTTGTTCAGTACAATGACACTGCATAATGTGATAGATCTGCCGTGACAGTAGAAAGGAGTGTGCAAAATCAGATTGCTGCCATTTTTACTGCAGTGACATTAAACTGTCCCAAAACTGATGCGGCAGTGGGAGCTGGTCGTGTTCAAGTGGTATAGAAATTGCTTGCTCGTTCAATTGTTAGAACATGTTCAAATTTGGGCCACCGACAGTGAATTTTTGTATTTTTCGCTCTCACTGTTCATGGGGTCTTCTTGGCAACAAGCTGTCGACCAAGTTCGGGTGGCCATTTCCGAATTCTATAGTTCGTCGATGACCATTTGTCTTCCACCGATACGGTATGCATATCCGTACATCAGATGTGACTGGCCAAAGGACGGAGGTTACCCTCCCCTCCTCCCTCTCCTCCCCCAAAAATTTTGGAGCTAAGCAATATTGAAATAAATAGATAAAGAAATAAAGGAATGAATAAATTGATAAATAAATAAATAAGTAGATAAATACATACATAAATAAATAACTAAATAACAGTGTGACAACATTCCTATGACGGTGTGCTGGCAGCGTGGCAACATCGTTGTGCCTACACTATCGTGATGTGATAACGTCATTGTGATACGCCTGTCACGCCAGCGTCGTAGAACTTTCATTAGTACTTTCCTCAGAGTTACGATAACAGTGTCACAACATGACTATTTTATTCAATCAGATACGCATCCCGCTGTTACTTTCGTGTCAAAAGGAAACAAGACGCCAAGTAGAACAAAGCTCTAGGATCTAAGGTTTGCTAATAAGAAAGCTGCACTGTAATTCTAAGGTGGTCCCGTCTCAGGGGTTATCGTTTAATATACAGTCTTATCCTCGATTGCGACAGGGGCCCCGAGAGTGTTGACATTGTTAGCCAATATGGCACAAACATATCCTGGTTGGCTGAGTAAATCGTGTAAGGCCGACAATAATTTAGGCCCGGTCCAACTACATAAGAACCAATGCGGTCGCTGTGAGTTCAAGCTCATGCTGGCTTCCTCTTCGGCTGTACGTGGGAAGGTCCGCCAGCAGCCTGCGGAAACCTGGATTTGTCCCGGGTTCTGCCCGGTTTCCTTCCACCGTAATGCTTGCTGCTGTCGTATGAGTGAAACATTCTTGAGTACGGCATAAAACACCAATCAAATAAATATATAAAATAAAATAAAATAAAATAAAATAAAACTGTAATGCTGGATGCCGCGTTGTATAAGTGAAATATTCTAAAAAAAGGAAATAAATAGTCGAGTGTACAGTCCGTCTGTATTTGTTTGATTTTAGATGTTTTTATTATCGCATCGAAAACCATTCACTGTCTCTTGGTCTAAGCAAGTTCTTGTCCCGATGTGGTTGCATTATGGTGGAAGTGGCGTTAAGCCATAAGCTAATCAATCAGTCATTTAGATACAGACACGAAACAGAACACCGGAACTTCTGTACATTCTGTGAGAGTTTGGTGACAATATTCTTTTTTGTAACCTTTTTGTAAAACTTTTTGGAACATTTGCTACACAGTTTATTGTTACTGCCACGATAGTATAAACTAGTGTGCCAGCACTATTGTGATAGTGGGATAACTTGGTGCTAAGGTTGCATATCGCGGGAAAGTGATAACAGTGTGCTGACACAATCATAAGAGAGTGATAAGTGTGTGTTAGAACCATCAAGATAATGTTATACACAGCGTGCTAGAATTATCAAAACTAGGTTATTACAATGTACCGACACCATCATTAAGTGTGATAACAGTACTGACACATTCATGTGACTGTGATAACAGTGTGCTGACACAATTAAAGAGAGTGGTAAGTGTGTGCTAGAAACATCAAGATAATGTTATACACAGCGTGCTAGAATTATCAAAACTAGGTTGTAACACTGTACCGACACATTCATGAGAGTGTGATAACAGTGTGCTGACACAATCATGGCGGGTGATAACTGTGTGTTAGAATCATCAAGATAATGTTATACACAGCGTGCTAGAATTATCAAAACTAGGTTATTACAATGTACCGACACCATCATTAAGTGTGATAACAGTACTGACACATTCATGTGACTGTGATAACAGTGTGCTGACACAATTAAAGAGAGTGGTAAGTGTGTGCTAGAACCATCAAGATAATGTTATACACAGCGTGCTAGAATTATCAAAACTAGGTTGTAACACTGTACCGACACATTCATGAGAGTGTGATAACAGTGTGCTGACACAATCATGGCGGGTGATAACTGTGTGTTAGAATCATCAAGATAATGTTATACACAGCGTGCTAGAATTATCAAAACTAAGTTATTACAATGTACCGACACCATCATTAAGTGTGATAACAGTACTGACACATTCATGTGACTGTGATAACAGTGTGCTGACACAATTAAAGAGAGTGGTAAGTGTGTGCTAGAACCATCAAGATAATGTTATACACAGCGTGCTAGAATTATAAAAACTAGGGTTTAACACTGTACCGACACATTCATGAGAGTGTGATAACAGTGTGCTGACACAATCATGGCGGGTGATAACTGTGTGTTAGAACCATCAAGATAATGTTATAACAGTGTACTGACAAAATCATGAGAGAGTGATAACAGTTTGCTGGCACAATCGTGAGAGTGTGATGACTGGGTGATAGATCCATATAATGATAATCCAAGATAATGCTATAACACTGTGCTAGAACTATCACACATATATTTCAGACATCATTCATGCTAACACCAGCTGAGCCAGCCGTGCCAGCACTCGTGGGACTAGCCATCTATTGAGGAACCCATAACTTATCCATTATTGTTCCGTGTTCTCTCCGACAGATATGCCAAGATACGATTGGCGGTGCTGGGCGTTGTCGGGATCGTCGCCATCGTAGCGGCTATCGGGCTGGGGCTTGGGCTGGGACTGAGGCCTGCTAACGGGGCCCCACCCGCGGACAGCCCCAAAGAGACTGGTCCCGATGGGGTCGGCCCCACGGCGAAGTCTCCTCGATCCACCACCATCGACGGGGAGGTAGAGATCCCGCTAGAGGGCGAGTTCTCCGCACAAGGCACGTATCGGTATGCTGGAGTGGCGTCTGACGCTAAAGTCTGCTCAACTATCGGAACGTAAGTCGGTTTTTGTATTTCTTCATTTATTTTGTTCATTTATTTTCTCTATTCTTTATTGCCAGCACCTTATATAACAACGAAGTTCTGATATGTTTGATCAATAGCCTGACTTAAATATGTCTCCAGGCTTTTTGTGTTTAAATAGATGGACCGTATGTGAGGCCATCCCGCGTCACGTGATATGTGAAGCCATCTCACACTGCGTAACACGCAGGGCCGTTCCTTTCTACGTAATAAGGAAAGCTACCTCGCACTATGCAGTATGTAAGGCGGTCCTCCACTGATGTTTTACGCCGTACTCAAAAATGTTTCACTTATACGATGGTGGGCAGGCAGCATTATGGTGGGAGGAAACCTGGCAGAGCCCGGGGAACCCCACGATCATGCGCAGTTTGCTGGCAGACTGAAGAGGAAACCAGTGAGAGCTGAGCTTGGACACACAGCGATCGCATTGGTGAGAGGCACCTGGGTCATTACACTGCATTAACGCGCTAATCTCCTCGACCACGGAGGATCCCTTCGTGATATGTAAGACTGTCCCGCACTACCTAGTAAAGAAGAAATTCCAACACTACGTAATAAGTAAGGTCGCCCCGTCCTACGTAAAACGGAAGGCCGTGTGCTAAGTACATAAGAAGGAAGGCCGTGTCTACCTGCGTTAGAAGGAAAGTCGACCCAGGCTACTCAAGAAGCCAGGCCGTGTCGCACTACGTAATATGTAAGGCTGTCCCGCACTACATAGTAAGGAAGGCCATATAGCACTACGTAATAAGTAATACTAGGTTTACATTATGTTTCCAGCTGCCAGGGCTGTCACGTTTCAGGCCACCTTAGACAAATGGATGGACGTGAGACAACGAGAGGGGAAGGGATGGGGTAAACGTGACAGGTCGTAATGGCCGTGCCAGATTTTTAAACTGTCAAAAAATTTGCCAGAGGAGTCATGGTGCGGATGAGAGACCCGGTAGGTCGTACTGAAACTGAGTGTACGCAACAAAACTTTACGGTACCTAATAGGCCATAGCAAAAGTTGGAGGCGGTTGGTACTGAAACAGGAAACATGTGTATTCCCGGGCATCTCACGGGCCTTTCAAGTTTTGTCACGTTTTGTCGCGTTTAGTGCGCGTTTTGTCACGGTTGCTTCATGGTTGCAGCCCGTTTTGTCTCATGTTCAATCACCGCGCGTCCAGGCGAGTGACGGTTTATGGGCGCGATGCGATACTAAGCAAGGCCAAACAAAAGTTTAACACGAAAAAAATGGCCCAAAACCCACAGCGCACCACGTGGGCAAACGGGGCCGTAAACCTAGCATAAGGGAGTGCCTCAGGTACTACATTAGAAGGACGGCCGTCCTGCACTACATAATAAGGAAGGCGGTTTCTAACTGCGATGTATTAGAAGGAAGATCGTCCCGCACTACACAAGAAGGAAGGCCGTCCCTCACTACACAAGAAGGAAGGCCGTCCCTCACTATGTAATAAGGAAGGACATTCAGCACTACGTCATAAGTAAGGCCGTCCAACACTACAAAATGAGGAAGGCCTCCCACCTCAATGCTGGGCAGCGCGTTGTATAGGCGAAATATTCGATGTGCGACTTAAAAAAATGAAATAAATATAAATTTGTCGCGCGGTATGTATTCGATCATCCTAAAGACATACGTGCCGCTCTGGTTGTTTCATTGTCTACTGTGTATCAAGGTTTTGAGGTTTCTGCTTGGTTTGAAAGTCGAGAGTTAGCCATGCAATGCGAACGTACCAGGAGTAGAATGGCTGACCAACTACTGGCTGATTGTTAAGAGTGTATAGGTTATGAGGACATTCAAAAATAGCCACGACAAACAGAACACAGAGGCGCCAAATCACCAAGGCAGAGGACATTCTTAGCATAGTCAAAAAGGCCAGGTCAAACAGTTTTGTACAGTATTATAAATGATCATCACCCTCACTCATACAAACCCACATGGGCGTTGTAAAGTTGACCCCCTGTTGTGGTTTAAACTCAATGGTCTTGACCTCATGCAACCCTTTTCAAGCCAGTCAACGATAGCACCTCAACTGAAATATCCACCAAAGACACCCAGAGCACAGTGTTAGGCTTCACAAAATGAAAAGGAATGGATCTAGGTCTTTATAAATATAGATTAACCAGTTAGTCTTTGTGCAAACTATAGAATGACTAGAAATGAGGTCAGCTTTCCATGCAGAGTGCCCGACATGTTGGCTTTTTTGTCGGACTAAGGAGTTGTATGGAGAGACATTAATTTTGATTGGATGAACGGCATGCAGTCACAGAGCCACCCATATACAAGTGATTGCAGTGGTCACCAATAAACTTGACCCTTGTATCAAATCGAAAAATTGTTGTAGCTGAGTTAGCCTACTACTGTTGAACAGTTACAAGAACATTTAGAATAAAACCCTGAGATAAAATTATAGTTAAGAGGCCGAATTTCACTGGTTAGGAGTGGCCATTTGCCAACTATCACACTGTCGTCGCTGAATGCTCTGATTTTACTCTGTATATTGTTGCGAGTTATATATTCATTAGTTTATGCGAGTTATTTATTTATTTTCATGTTTGTTTAGTGATAGGATTTTCTCAGTTTTCGGAGGGACTCATTTTCACGGAATTCAGACATGTTCATTTTGGGAAGATACGAGTATGTGTACGTTTCACAACAATGGCAATGAACAAAACAGTAAAATTTTCTGCATGATGTTCTATTGGCACACTTTCAGACTTCTCCCATCATCCCGTATATCGGCAAAGTGTCTAGTTTTCCTTTAATCTGATCACATGTGACAGTATTTTCATACATTTCATTCAAACTATTCTTTCTGCACTAAAGGTGAGGTTGACTTTCTTAAAGTTCATTAATGTCATATTGTCTGATATAAACGATATTCATTTTGTCATGCCGATTTCAGCGATATTGATTTTCGCAGATTTCAGCTCTGTTGATTTTCGCATACTATTGTGAAATTGCTTTTTCTAAGCTTCTTGCAAAATTGATTCTCTAAGAATCCAGCAATTATATTCATTTTCTTCAAATTCAGAATTATATACTACTTTTCTCAAAATTTTGAGCCTTTATTTTTCGCAGATTTTCGTTTGCCTTACCTTTAATAATGTTTGAACTTATATATTCAGTTACACTTTTTAGCGGCTATATTGTTTTCTCATATAATTGGCTACATTGCTTCTGCTCAGAATCAATCAATATTTTTCTCTTCTGGTTTCAGCGACGTCTTGGCGAGGGAGGGTGGGTCGGCCGTAGATGCGGCCATTGCTACGTTGCTCTGTGTCGGGGTTTGTAATATGCACAGTACTGGGATTGGAGGAGGACATTTCATGACAGTTTACATAAAGTAAGATTCGGGATATTTTATGTTCGTTAAAACAGTGATCTTTATGTTGATAAACTATTTGCTGCTCTAACTCACTGTTTGATCGGATGACTGATTTATGTGCGCTTTCAGCGCCATAAAAGAAGGGTAACAGTCTGCAGAATGAATCCCAAGATTGGAGCGAGTACTGACTCATTCTTTGATTGACTGAATAATTTATCGAATAGTTGATTGAATGACTGAGTAATTTGATTGAGTAATTGGTTAGTTCGCTGCATGAAATGATTATGCGAGAAACGCGTAAAATGTACGGAAACCGAATATCATGAAATATTCCTGAAAATAATGCAAATATTTAATGTCCTTTCAAGGGAGAACAAGACAGCTTACAGTTTCTCTGCCCGCGAGGTGGCGCCACTAGCTGCTACAGAGGGCATGTACGTGAACGCGTCTGAAGGCGCGTCCACCCTCGGTAAGTAACCCAGTACAAAGGTCACAATCATCCTCAATACATGTACGTGAAGACGTCTGAGTGCGAATCCATTCTCGATAAGTAACCCAGAACAAAGGTTACAATCATCCTCAATACATGTACATGAACGCGTCTTTGTGAGTACAAAGTTCACAATCATCCTCAATACATGTAACTTACGTGAGCAAGTCTAAGGGCGCCTCCACCCTGGGTGAGTAGCCTAGAGCAAAGGTTACAGCAACGTTCGTTACATGATGCAATTCAGAAACCCTTGTGACTGCTACATGTATACAATTCAGGACGTTACAAGAACTCATTGTGCATATCATCTTGTCTCATGTCAAAGTTACGTCGTACATTCAACGAGTCCATGACGTAGCATGCAAACTGTCATCACATTTGTATTGCTTAATTCGAAAAATGTATTTCTTATGCTCACCGCCAGGAGGCCTGTCGATCGGCGTTCCAGGAGAGATTCGTGGAATGTTTGCTGTTCACCAAAAGTTTGGGAGGGTCAAGTGGAAAAAGTTGTTCGAGCCAACGATCCGGTTGTGTGAGGAAGGTGTGCCAGTTTACAGGGCCCTGTACGCCGCCATAGAGTCCACCAAAGCCAAGGACTTCTGGAAGGATATTCCCAAGCTACAGTGAGTGCGGACGGGTGAGAGCGGGTGGATGAGAGGGGAGATATGTAGGTGGTCTGATGTTTTGTGGGTGGTTACGCATGATGGATTGATTGTTGATGTCGTATTCAGTTATGAGTGCCTGGAATAAAACACCCGACCTTTGTTAGTGTCGTGATAGGCCTTCACACTTCGACCCAAAGCCTCAACAGAAACAGCGAGAGCAGGATTCCAACGACATCATTGGTCAAGTGCCAGACGGCTCCAGTAAGGCTATAGCTTGATGCGAATGGAAGGAGGTTTGTCTGTGGCTAGATGCGTATGGGAACATCAGTAGATATGTGTCTGTGGGTGCATGGACAGCGGGTAAAATAACAGTGTGAATTACACAGGTGTGTGAATTAATTATGTAAGGTAAATTCGGGTGATACCATTATCTTTTTCGTATGCTTTTCAACAGAGAGCTTCTGACGAACCCGGAAACCAACGAAACGTACAAAATCGGAGAAAAGATGAAGCGGCCGAAGTTAGCCGAAACTTTACGAATCATTGCGGAGGAGGGCCCCGATGCCTTCTATAATGGCTCCCTGACGAAGAATATAACACTGGACATGCAAGAAGCGGGTAAGCTTCCGCGTTGTATCTGCAGTTTTGCTGGTTATGTAGCTGGTGGGTTTGTATTTTATGCACTGATCACTTTTTTACATCCTTTCTGGGTTCATTTATAATAGCATTTCACATTTTATGAGATGAATGAATAACTGCCTCAAGTTGTTCATTGGCTGGGGTACTAACTTTTCCGTGTGTTTCGTTAGTTACAGTCCTAGAGCTCATCTAAAGTCTCAAATGTCACACAGATACATAAAATGCTAGAACTGGGCTGAATTGTGTGTGGCTGCCTACGGTTAGAATGCTTTTACATAGCCACGAAGAACTGTTTGTCTACAAGCGAAGGAATTCCGGTCATGCGCAGCTGAAACAGCTCTCTGACTTATTGTCTTCTCACATTTACATGTTTTACTTACTGCAGCGTCAATAATATGCCATTCTTTTATTTGCAGTACTATAACGTTGTCGTGTATGCAGTTTTAACTTTCTTTCATGCATGTACACTCTTTGCTCCCACAGGAAGTATTATCACAGCTGAGGATTTGGCGAAGTACACAGTGCGCGAGGAATCTCCCGTCAGCTACAAAATGAGGAATGGACTCACCCTCTACTCCCCGCGACCCCCTTCAAGTGGACTCATCATTTCGTATATACTTAACATACTGGACGGTAAGATAAGTGTTAAGCTTTCACTTGTGTTACATGATTGGGTATGCTATGCTGCAGGGTACTGATGGAATACTGATGGTGCCATCTCCACCTAAGCTGATGGAACTGTCGTCTGTACCTCCTTTGTGCAGGATATCACGTGACCCAAGCGACGTGTTGACGCCTATATTTTTTTTGTGCAGGATATAACCTGACCCAAGCTGATGTGACTGAATTTTGTATTTTCTGTGTGCAGGATTTAACATGACCCGCGCTGATGTGACTGACGTGTGTATTTCCTTTTTGCATGATATCACATGACACAAGCTGATGTGACTGACATTTGTATTTCCTTTTTGCGGGATATAACATGACTTGAGATGATGTGACTGACGTCTGTATTTCTTGTGTGCAGGATATAACCTGCCCCAAACTGATGTGACTGACGTCTGTATTTCCTTTGAGCAGGATATAGCATGACCCGAGCTGATGTGACTGACGCCTATATTTCTCTTGTGCAGGATATAACCTGACCCAAACTGATGTGACTGACCTCTGTATTTCCTTTGTGCAGGATATAACCTGCCCCAAGCTGACGTGACTGACGCCTATATTTCTCTTGTGCAGGATATAACCTGCCCCAAACTGATGTGACTGACGTCTGTATTTCCTTTGAGCAGGATATAACCTGCCCCAAGCTGACGTGACTGACGCTTATATTTCTCTTGTGCAGGATATAACCTGACCCAAACTGATGTGATTGACGCCTATATTTCTCTTGTACAGGATATAACCTGACCTAAACTGATGTGACTGACGTCTGTATTTCCTTTGTGCAAGATATAACATGACTCGGGCTGATTTGACTGACGTCTGTATTTCATTTTTGCAGGATATAACATGACTCGAGCTGACTTGGCTGATGTCGACAGCACCGTCCTGACATATCACAGAATCATCGAAGCGTTTAAGTTTGCTTACGCCAAGAGAACCAGCCTGGGAGATGAGTTGTTTTTGAATCATATAACCGAGGTAAGATCGGGCGTATCGAACCAAGGCGTTGAATCCGACATTTTCATATCAGTCATGAACCACAATGGACGTTCCAGGTCAGTAATCGTAAGACCAGTTTCCGAAAACGACAAATAACACAAATCACCAACTTTAGACCTAAGGAAGTATGTAAATATATAAAATTTAGCACGGATTCAGGCAAAGAGAAGCAGTCAACAGTTTTCAGTGATGACGAAAAGACGCAGTGAATATTCTAGACGAATAAATGAAATCAGTTTGCAAATCGTGCACCACTTTCGTATATATGGTGTTGATAATCAAATATGTATCTCAGTTGTGCTTTGATTACAACTGTTCATATATCCAACCTGGTCACCACACTTAACACATTAATAAACATACTGCCCCTAGCCCCGGGTTAAGCGAAATTAGACACTATTATTGAAATCAAACAGAAACAGAGGCTTTATTGAGAAATGATAAGTTTGATTTGAGTGGTCTTTCCCAAATCAGAGATTAATTTAATGAAGTGAAGTTAATGTGATATAAACTTGCTTATATATGATTCTAACTTTAAACACGTAAATAAAGATACGTTTTGACAAATATGTCGCAATATCAACTTTAGTCTCCTAGGCATTTTAGAAAAATTTTGAAGGGTCGATAATGGATTAGTAACTTATTGAGATTTATTCCCATCCCGGTTCCAAAATCTGACCATTCTCACCCGGAAAAAGTCACCATATTTTATGAAACATTTGAAGCCAACAAATCTTGCCGTGTAAACGAGGACTTATGATTTGTATATAACACACTGTTATATCAAAGCGTTATGTGCCACATGCACATGACACTCCTAAAGCATGAAATGACGTTCCAAGCCAGTAATCGCAAAGAAGCAGTCAGCAGTTTTCGGTGACGCAGGGAAGACGTCGATTTTATAGGCATGAAATCCAACTCAAACTTCGAACCCATAGACCGCAAATAATTTCCAGGTCATACAAAAATATAGGTATATCCGTTCCCACCTTGATAGCAACTGTTTCTAACAACATATTGTTGATGTAATAAATATGAATGCTTACACATACAGACTCTATAATAATACTCATTGTCAAATTTTAGAAACATTGGCGTGTTCTTTGACACATAGTTCAAGTATAGTTCAAGTCGCACGACTGCTGAGTCCTCCGTGGCCGAGGGGTTTAGCGTCCTAATGGAGCGTAATGACCCAACGCGGTCGCTGTGAGTTCAAGACCATGCAGTTCATGCTGGCTTCCTCTCCGGCCGTACGCGGGAAGGTCCGTCAGCAACCTGCGGTTTTCACTGGGCTCTGCCCGTTTTCCATCCTTCCATAATGCTGGTCGTCGAAGTATAACTGAAATATTCTTGAATATATATGGCGTAAAACAACAATCAAATAAACCAAATAAATCGAACAACTATGCATACAGCTCATTTTTATATTTTCCCATGTGGCATAACAAAACCCAATACAGCCTAATTTTCTTCTTCTTCATCCGCAGCTGATCGAGAATCTGACGTCATCAGATGTGGGAGACAGCATAAGAGCCCGGATCACCGATGACGTCACACACAATTACACTTTCTACGAGCCGGTGTTTGCTGAACAGATTGACCCGATGGGCACTGCCCATCTGTCAATCATATCTGCGAATGGAGATGCCGTTTCTGTCACCAGTACCATCAATTTATAGTAAGTAATAATTTAGGAACCGCCCACCTGTCAATCATATCTGCGAATGGAGATGCCTTTTCTGTCACCAGCACCATCAACTTATAGTAGGCCTCTCAGTCAATGCTGCGAATAGAAACGCATTTTCGATTTCCGTTATCATCAACTTAAAGTACGTAAAAATCGTAATTTTTATCACTTTCGTCTTTTTCTGCTGAAGTGTAGTGTAATGCAGTGGTTAAATGTAAACAATAATATGATAATTGGAAGAAAGTTCTTGGTGAAAGAAGCTGCACGATGCTTCATAACAGCTTTTTATTAAACATATTAGTCATTCCGTTATCGGAGCCTCCGTGGCTCAGTTGGTTAGTGCACTAGCGCTGCGTAATGACCCAGAAGCCTGCCACCAATGTGGTTGCTGTGGGTTCAAGTCCAGCTCATGCTTGCTTCCTCTACGGCCATAGGGGGAAGGTCTGCCATTAACCTGCGAATCGTCGTGGGTTTCTACCCACCATAATGCAGGCCTCCGTCATATAAGTGAAATATTATTGAGTACGACGTAAAACGCCAATCAAATAAATCAATAAATATTCCCTTTTCCCTCTGTAACGCATTTACCGGATATTAAACCTTGCCTGCGTACATGTTCTTCTTGGCCTTACTTAAAAATGACCCATGTTAAATGACTTATGTTTGGCATACTCAAATTTCTCAACAGTTTCGCACACATAAAATATCATCATTAGGCTACATTATGCTCTGTGTTGTAAACTGTACCACTATTGAATACCATTTGGCTTTAAAATGTCCATACGAGTTACAAAGTTTCTCCATGAATTTCAAATACGAGTCTCTAGTGAAATTCATAAAGGAGATTTGTAACTTTATACAGACGGGACATCATTTTAGAATATCCGAGATTGTAATTAACCTAAGACTTTCACCCTCATCTACATGTTCATAGTTTCGGTTCCAAAGTGGTCGGCACCAGGACAGGCATTGTATTCAACAACGAGATGGACGACTTCTCCACACCTGGAAAGGACAACGCCTTCAAACTCCCGCCCTCTCCCGCTAACTTCATCCGGCCCGGAAAGCGCCCTCTATCGTCAATGTCGCCCTCTATCTTCGTGGACAAGGACGGGGTGGTCAAGTTGGTGGCAGGGGCCTCCGGGGGCTCGCAGATCACAACAACCGTAGCCTGGGTAACATTTTCTGTTACTTGTCGTTACTGATGTTAGCCCTATTTAGCCCCCTTTTTTCTGTTTTGTGCAGTACTTTTATAATGGTGTTCTCCGGCCATCTCTACAAAGGGAAACAAATCTCTGAACTCCCAAAAGCAGCAGCGCCCCTACCTACTTAAAAAACTATGTCAGTTATGACATTGCCTATGGTGAATGTGGGATATTGTAATTAAAGGAAAGGCTCTCCTTATTCGCATGTGTAGATGGCACTGCTGTTCTGTGAGTTGCAAGATTTGCTTCCCGTTAATTGCAGAGGGCCGGAGAACCTTGTTATTCAAATGCAGAAAATGTCAAAAGTACTTGCCAAAGACCTGCTTCATAGAAACGCTTGTCATAAGACACGCTAAATAAATGAATTGAATTGCTAACGTGCTGTTGTGTTTTCCAAAGACATGGTGGCTCGCTGACTACATGTAGCCAGTTCTGTGTATTAAGAATACTGGAAACTGTGTAGTTACCAAACCATCTAGATCTTGGTCTCCTGATTACCCATAAGTACCTAATGTTAAGTCTGAAGATCAGCCACAACTATAGCTTATTCGTATCACCAAGATTACTCGTAACTACTTGAAGCTAGTTCTTAGTCTCAAGTTTTCTAGCCCTCTATATCTGTGGCTCATTGAAGAAAGCTTGTATGTGTTCAAACCCCAGATATGATGGCATCTTTAGCCCAGCATGTAAGTACACAAGGTGTAAACCACATATGCGAAACCTATATGATAATATGTGTAAGCCACACAACTTGTGAACCACATAACATGTAAGCCACGCCCACTAACCTCATTCTGGTGATGCAGGTGGCGATGCAGGCCCTGTGGTTTGGTGAGGACATGCAGAAGGCCATCGACAAACCCCGGATACACCATCAGCTCGTGCCCGAGTACGTCCGCTGTGACAGTGGTATTCCACGGGTAAGGGAAGTCGTCATAAGTGAACATCATATCCGATGTCAGTATATTTTAGCACCAAATGGGTGTCATGTCCGATATCAGTACCTACTAGCATTAAGTGGGAGTCAAACCCGATGTCAAACAATATACCACTTCGTAAGGTTCATGTCCGATGTCAATATGTGCTAGTATTAAGTGGGTTGTAATGTCTCATGACGTTGTGTAGTAGTATTAAGTGAGTGTCATGTACCATGTCAGTATATACTAGCATTAAGTGTGGGTCATGTCCCATGTCAGTATATACCAGTGTTAAGTGTGGGTCATGTCCCATGTCAGTATATACCAGTGTTAAGTGGGGGTCATGTCCCACGTCTGTAGTATTAAGTGGGTGTCGTGTCCCATGTCAATATGTACTAGCATTAAGTAAGTGTCATGTCCCATGTCAGTACATACAGGGCATTAAATGGGTTTCATGTCCCATGTCACGATATACTAGGATTAAGTGGGTGTCATGTCCCATGTCACGATATACTAGCATTAAGTGGATGTCATGTCCCATGTCAGTATATTCTAGCATTAAGTGGGAATCATATGCCATGTTAGTACATAATACTAGCATTATGTGATGGTCATGTCCCATGTCAGTATATAACACTAGCATAAAGTGGGGGTCATGTCCTATGTCATGATATACTAGCATTAAGTGGGTGTCATGTCTCATGTCAGTATATCTTAGCCTTAAATGGGGATCATGTCCCATGTCAGTATATAATACTAGAATAAAATGAGGGGAGGGGGTCATGTCCCATGTCAAAATATATACCATTAAGTGCGGGTAATATCCGATGTCAGTATATACCAGCTTTAAGTGGGGGTCATGTCCCATGTCACTGTAAGCTAGCATTAAGTAGGGTTCATGCCCCATGTCAAAATATTTACGATTAAGTGCGGGTAATGTCCGATGCCAGTGCATGTATGCACTAGCGTTAAGTGGGGATCATGTCCCAGGTCAGTATATAATGCTAGCATTAAGTTGGGATCATGTCCCATGTCAGTGTATCCTAGCATTAAGTGGGGGTCATGTCCCATGTCAGTGTATGCTAGCATTAAGTGGGGGTCATACACATGTCAAAGTATATTAAGTGCGGGTTATGTCCTATGTCTGTATGTATATACTAGTATTAAGTGGGGGTCATAAACGTCAAAGTATATTAAGTGCGGGTTATGTCCAATGTCAGTGCATGTATATACTAGTATTAAGTGGGTGTCATGTTCCATGTCAGTATATACTAGCATTAAGCTACGTTCACACTAGGCAGGGAAATCTGCCCGGGGACCGCAGCGAATTCCGTTCCGAATTCGTGGCAAATGGATATAGTACAACCTTTCACATACACCGAAGCCGAATTCATGTCAGGCTACAGATTCGGGCAGATGGCTTGCGGACCCATTTTTTCCGGTCCGGTGAGAAAAATCATGACGGATTTTCACTATTGATCAATCAGCATCGTTCAACATTTTAAACATGGGGACAAATATTGATCGGTTTGATTCGCTGATTCATGAAGTGGAAGGAATAAACTGTTGTTCGTTGTGAGAAATTGCAATTACAGAGATGTAAGAAAAAAGATGGATGTGACCAGCATGTCGGCCATGAAAACGGTAACTTGATTACATGTATTGCATTTGGCGAGTTAGCTACTCTGCCTAGCATCGAAAACTAATCACTGTATAACTGTAAAAGACAAAAGCAACAACACAGTTTGTAATTTCTTGTAATTTCCACTTCCATTTTGATTATTAATGATATTATCTGATGATCCATTGTCAAACTAAATAACGACAAGTTTATTCAAGAAATAAATTTCTTAGGAAACCGTATCCGTGCTCCGAATTTCCACGTGTGTGATTGCAATCCTCTGAAAACGTTATCGCTCACGAATTCGGTTCGGGTCCTGGACCGATTTCCGTGCATAATGTGAACGTAGCTTAAAGTGGGTGCCATGTCTCTCTTGTCGGTGTATTCTAGCATTAAGTCGGGGTCATGTCCCATGTCAGAATATACACAATTAAGTGCGGGTTATGTCCAGTGCCAGTATATGTATATTCTAGCATTAAGTGTGTGGGATATGGCATATTAGCGAACACCAGGTCAAAGTGGGTCGGATTTTTATTAATTCATGAAAACAGATGTCAATTCCTATTTTCTTTGCAGGCTGTTTTGGACGGACTCAGAGCTAAAGGTCACGACGTTCAGGAACGCCAGGTGACGTCAGTCTGTCAAGGTGTTCTACGTCAGGACAACTGTCTGAACGCATGCTCAGATCGACGAAAAGGCGGTGTGCCAGACGGGTACTAGGCAGTTACCATAGACCAACACGTCAGTTTAACGTCAGCTAAACCACGTCGAGTTATTTCAATATTCACTATAGACTTCACCACATTCAGGAAGAGAACGGGGGCATACATTCCATTGATCTTTCAGCCTTCCTGGTTCCGTTTTTATTTTCGTGTTTGAACCTGCACTGTGTAGTAACTCTGAAGCCATTTCGAGTGCTATGTAAAAACACATCTCGCTCTGTTCTTTTTATGTTATACCTCTGTATCACGTGTACCGCTTTACTTTACAAAAAATGCGTGACGCGTTATACAGAAAGCGTGACGTAGTGCACAGAAAGCGTGATATGGTGCACTCACCGTGTGACACAGTGCACATGTAGAGGTTGTGGCATAGTGCATACATAGCGTGACATGTGGCAGTGACAGTGTGACTCATTGCCTACAAAGCGTGACATGATGTACACAAAGTGTGATACCGCGTGTGACACTGCATATAAAGCGTGATATGGTTGACACAACGTGTGACACAGTGCAATGGGAGCGTGAACATATAAAGTTGCTCAACATTTTACTGTTTTAAAGTACATGTACAGTTCGTTTTGCAAAATTTTCAATCATTTCAACTCAAACTTATGCCTGTTACCGACATCAATTACGCTTATGCGTTTACATCTGAAAATATTTACCATTATGCTTTTATATGGTGTATTTCCTGAAGCAGCTAAATCCATATCTTTTCATCATATTCTGGCTGCAAAATTAGCTGTATACATGTATATAGGCCTACAAGCGTTATAAAGGTTGACAACGAAGGGGAACAAACAGCCATTAGCTAAACAGAGTCAAGTATTTTTTTAAAACGAAACAATTTCTGTTTAAAACAAGGCAATTCACATTTTGCAAGACTTGTAAGATTTTGCAAGTCATGTTTACGTGTAATAGTTTTACGAATGTATGAAATCATTAATTGTCTCTATATACTTTAGAAAAGATCTAAATTGTTGCTGAATTTTAGTCATATATACGGATGCGATATATATACAAATAGTTTTATGTATTACACTTAATATATATCTTTGTGTAATATCAAATGAACGGACTGGCAATTACATGATAGATAAATTTCTGAACTGTCTCGTGTGCTTGCTTGCAACAAAAACATCGGAATTCTTTCAACAACCTTTTTGTCAGCAGAACAAAATTCATATTGCAGCGTTATTCATGAAATGTAATATGAAAATAAGAATAATTATTTATCTTAATAGATGTCATGAAGATAACTTGCGTCCCAATTCTGAATCCATTAATCTACTTGATGTTTGAATGTGCAGAAACCCTGACACCAATTGCCACACCAAAGGTTGAGTACAAACGGAGTTTTCATGCAATATTACCTGTGTTTATTTAAAAAATAACTAGAACCAGGGGGTTTAAAAGAGTCTGGTCAGTGCGTAGTGCATTTGCAGGATGATATGGAATGCAATGGCTTCAACAGGAGTGAGGGTTGTTTAAAATTCTGTTATGCAAATTGCATGTAAATATTAGCATTCTGGAAGCAGTGTGAAAGCAATACATGTTTTCTCTTTGCTTTCAGCAATCAGCAATGGGTCAATATCTACACCATATATTAAAGAAACAGATAAAATTTGTTGAAAATGAATGAAACATACCAAAAGTTAGGTAAACAAAAAACAGGACAAAAACGGCCATAATTTGCCGGCCATGGATGAAATGACCCGAAACTCAAACTTGACTTGTGAGTAATTATGGTAAAGTTATGTACTAAGTTTCAATTCAATGTACTATAGCGTTTTGAAAAAAAAATCTGCAAAAGTGTTTGAGTCCAGATCTGAACAAGGACGGTCGTAATTTTGTCTATATTGAATGCAGAGGTTGGAAACGTAATCACACCCGCTTATCGGCCGGCTCGTGACAGCAGCCGCTGTTAAAATCTTTGTTTACTATTAGCAACTGACGAGGAAGCCTGTCTCGTATTACTGTTACCGTTCCATTTACAGTACCGTAACCAAGTGTTGAATAAAAGTCAGAAAATCTGTCCAAACTGGGACAAAAACGCTCACAATGTTGTCGGAAATTGATGAAGCGGCCCAAAACTCTATCTTGACCTGCAAGTGACCATGGTAATGTTTTGTACCAAGTTTCAATTCAGTATATTAAACTCTTTGGAAAAAATGACCGCTAAGTTCTTTAACTCCAAATTTGGACAAAGTCAGCCATAACTTTGTATAAATTGAATGTAATAGTTCGAAAACTCGAACTTGATTTGTAACTAGTTAGGTTGAAGCCATGCACTTGGCCTACGTTTCAATTCAATAAGATGAAACATTTTCAAAACAATGTCCAGAAATCATTTATGACGGACTGACAAACGGGATGAAAAACTACATATCTCTGGACGTCATGCACAGTATTGCAGGGGTACAAATTTGAACGATAAGTCTGATGAAACAAAAATTTCTAAACTGTAACTACGGGAACAATAGGGTAGTTCAGGATTTGCAGCGCAGTGGATTGTTGTTGAGTTGGTTACATAATCTTATCGCCAGTTCGTCTAGAACACGAGGAGAATAACGACAGGTAGCTGATCATCTTTCGTTCCCATATTCGTGCTTTTATTCGCCCATAACAGGAAGCGTTCCGGAGACAAGATACAAAATATCTGATTAAGCTTTACCAATCGACAGAATATACATCAACAGGCCGGCCATCCTTTCCGTAAACAGCACAGAAGTTGACGTGCCTGGCATACCTACATGCACTTAAAACAGGCTTATACATTGACAAAATCTGTCTCTCGCTCAAAACAACATCTTGGCCACCACATGTATATATAACCTGTTTATAAACTGTCCAATGTTGCATGCGAGAGAAAAGTATTTCCACACAATACCACAATGTACAGATCATCTGATAACAAACTACATAAACACTCATTTAACTTACCATTCGAAGAATTTAAATCGTTTGCAAAATGTCTGAATCACGATGTAGATGTAACAAATATTTTACAATGTTTCCACGCGGTCGCAGATTGGGGTCACGTATTTCCTTTCACGGGCGTTTTTGCCCTTTACAGCTGATGTGTCCGACCAAAACATAAAATGTACCTTCGTAAATCTAGTGCACAAGATTTGCTTACATGTACATGTTAGCATAACTGAACATGATGTTCACAGGTGGGGAAAATTTATTTATTTAATTGGTCTTTCGCGGCGTGCTCAAGTATACTTCTGCACTTGTACGATGGAGGTAAGCATTATGGTGGGAGAAAACCGGACAGAGCTCGGGGGAAATCCACGACAATCCGCAGGTTGGTGACAGACCTTTCCGCGGATGTGAAAAATGGACACCTTTAAAATGTACACGGGTCAGTCATAACTTTATTTTGCAACGATTTTTAAACAATGTATTAATGCAAGGCTGCAATCTGGTACTCTCACACCTAAATTTCTTACAGCTCAAAGTTACGAGTCGGTATCTGACAGCTCAGCGAATTCAGCATTGACCAATTAAATCAATTTGTTTTCACTGACCCGCTCTTAGGAACAACCAGTCGTTGCAAAAATATATGTGGTTTTGAAGGAGACGTAGCTGATTGGCAGAAATATTCAGCCAGTAGAAACTGAACTGACGAGAAACAGTAGGTGGGGGAGTGGGGGAGGTGGCTTTATAAACTATATGTGCTAGGATAATCTTGGATGTAGCATCTGAATACTTTACTGACAAAAACAAAAAGAAGAGAAGGGCCACAATCTTCGCCTGCACAGAAGTGGGTAGTGAGTCTTTCAGGCGAACCTATACATATATGAACCGACACACATATGTGCAATGAAATAATGTAGTTGGCGCTAAACTCTGAATTCTGTTGATTACATGTATGAGCAAACTTTTTCACAATTTCAGTACAGCGCTCATAATACAGCACTTCCTCTTTGCGGTGGTGATGGTAATGGCTTATAGGGCGCTTTCCATTCCCCTGAAGACTGCTTTACAACCGGACTGCATGAAGAGTAATTTTTCTGGAAGCCGATAGAGGACATCTCGCTTCCTCGCTACATTGACGTTTCTAACAGTAGGCGAGGTAGTGGGGCAGCGAGGTCATGTTGATCTCGCTGTCTCGCATCGCTACCTCGCTACCTCGCCTCCTTGCTGCCTCACAACCTCGCTGCCTCGACCTTTGTAAAAAGGACGAGGTAGCCAGGTAGCGATGCGATGTCACTTTTTCAGGTGTGTGCACACTATTATGTCATGTTCATTTAATCAACAACTACATATTCATTTCCTGTTCACCCTGAAATGATTACTGCATTACCAATGGCATCGGAATTCAAAACATTTATTTGATAAGAGTTATTGCGCAATAGTGATATCTGTCTCACCTGGTCATCAGGTAAAGCAGACGTGTGCAGAATGGAGGGAATCCACTGCATTTCGCCTACGCTCTTCACAGCGCATGTGCCGCTCTCTACACTCGATCCACTAGATATTATGAGCCTGTGCGCCGGAAGTAAGTTTGTTTCGGTGAGGCGCAAAACCACACACCTGGTTCAAGACGAACACGTGAGATCATTCTGATTTTGAAAAAAAAAAGCAACGAACCCCATTTATTTTCACTTAAGAGGCTATGGGAAAGTTGTGTTGTAATTCAGTCTAATGCGTGCATACACACGCACAAGGGCTACGAACTACTGACGCGTGTACCCAACTTGTTAAGCCTCAGAGAAAAATCTGTCCTGAAAAACTAAATTTATTTGTTGTATTTACTTAAATGGTGCTTTGCATTGCACTCGACTTTGTACGCATGGACATTCTCTACCTACTGACGTAGCTTCCTGTCGGGTCGGACGTTTGCAGGTCTGCTCGGCCGCGGGTTTCGCCCTGGCTCTGCCCGGTTTTGTCCGGGCAGAGCCGCCACCGTATAAAATGAAATACACCTAAGCAAGGCGCAACACCTGAAATACACCTAAGCACGTAGCCGCCACCGTATAAAGTGAAATACCTAAGCACGGCGTAACGCACCAATAAAATGAATAAAAAGTAAATCAATAAATGAATAAATATAACACGAACGTTGTGTAATTCTCTAAAATCAAAATACGTGAATATATCGCACTCGAGGACATTTCAATGATTCAGTGGGAGTTAGGATGATGGATGAAGGCAAGACATTGAAAGTTATTTGGTTCTCATTTGTGAAGACCTAACTGATCTTTTATTGAAACGGAAACAACTCATGCATTGTTATGAAATTAGTGCATAGTTTGGGGCATTACAGTAATGAGTAAATATTGAGCTCTGTACAGAGCTAAATATGTTCAGATAAGTTAAGTTTTCCTCCCGGACTCCTCCTCCGAGCAGTTTCCAGTGAAATAATCTTTTACATACCTATACGGAGAATTTAGTCACCAGAAAAACTTGAAATAGTCAGCACAAAACGGCGGTTTAGGGGAAGCTGGGAATTGCAGGGGTAGAACAGTAACTAAATTATTACCAGAGAGTGTGGTGGGATAGATTATAACACAGTGTTCTGTGTGCAAAATTTTACAAACATCTATTATATATACATTACACATCTTGTTGATACAAAATGTATCAGTTGAAAGAACGAAGCGATGCAGATGTGACGTAGGAGTCCCGTCATGAGGTTGCTGCCATTATTCATGATGACAATGTGTGGTACATGGCTTCGGGTCCTCTGTAAGAACGGTACTGTGAATACTGCGAAGCTTTCCCATCTTGAGCAATGAGAGCCAACTTGTGTGTAGTGGACTATTGTTTATAAGTATGCTCTTATGAAAGTTCGCTAATTTAATGTGCTTTTCATGTGTTGCCGTATTGGCCAATATCGAGTCACATAACTCACATGACCATCGCCAGCAGAGGCATAACGTGGCGCGATGTATAACTGTGGTCATACAACCTCTGTCTTCCGGTGTGACTTGGCGCAGTTCATTTCTCTTCAGGGCCTGAATCTGAAGCCAATTCCACAAAGTCAAATTATGCTTATCAGGCAACAACAACGCAGGTATTGCTGGTGTTAACGCTTAGTTTTGGATGACAGAAGTTCTAATTGTGGACGTCTGTTTGAACTCTAATTTGTCACAACTGGACCAATTCTGTACGCTAACGTTGCTTTAAATGTTCTGTTCATGGAACCGGAATCATTCTGCCCTTTCATTCCCGACTGATTGAAGGACATCCGGGCAGATAACTGTCTTTCTCTGTATATTACCACTTAGAGCCGTCACGAATTTCGCCTCTTAATTTCTCTCTTGATGATGTTGACGAGGGAGGCGTGGCCAGGCCTGGCTGGGTCTGGAACGAGGCTGAAAATGTCAATACTGGTCGCCGCATTGGCGCCTGCGAGTGCAACAGCCGCTGAACTGCCGTCTGTCATGGCGGCTGACGCAGGGCTTGGATTGGGGTCCGGCTTGGCACCAAGGTTTGCACTGATTCCCCAATTTGTTGTCGGGATGGGTTCTAAAGTCCTGTGCGCTTCTTGCTTAGGATCATTTTTAGGTGCGTTGCTGGGCAACCCTATGGTTTCCTCAAGCAGGGAAACCACTGGTTCTAGCGATATGATCTGATGGTGTTTCGTCTCCTCTCGGATCCGCTTGTAGGTGGGATCGTTTTTGAGAACTACGATGGGAACGTCAGCGCCAACCGTTTCATATAGGCGTGGAGTGGCCTGGGCGTCTCCCAGCAATCCGCCAGGAGGCACTCTTGGCAGAGTGGACCCGCGCAAACCGATGATGCCCGGCAGAATTTTTCTCTCACCTAACCCGTCACCGAGCCCATTCAGTACACCAGCCGCTGGGTCGTATGGGCCTTGGTGTGATGTCCCGTGGATATCTATGGTCCCCATTTTCAGATCATAGATTCGTCCACCCATTGCACTGTTCATTGCGAGAAACGGATCTCTGGCGTGCGTCTCTGTCGGATCGTCAACCATTGCTCCGATCCCCTTAGCCAATGGTAAAGCTTCCGGCTCTGAGCCTTCATCAGCTTCCGTTTCGCAAAGTGGTGATGTGCCATTGTTTTCCTCACTGCTGTCGTCGCAATCTACGAAAAATAAAGGATAGAAATAGGAAATGAGTTTGTACTGTTCGTTTTTGTAAACACTGCATTGTCTGGCATTTCCATAGTTTACGAATAGAGAATAAGTAATGCACTTGTTATTAATTTTGTTGATCCTCCACCCCGACTCCCCGCTCCTTAAGACCATTTCACTAAGAACAACATCTCTTGGGTTTATGTGGGCTAGAAACCCACCATGCATTGCAACAAAGATTCGGATTGGTTGTCTAAATCATATCGTTTTATCGTAAACCCTTAGCGATGCCACTGTATACAATAGTAAAACTGTGACATAAACGTAGTTTTTCTATTACCTTATTAAGTTTTTAAAACAAGCTGAAGCCGGCTGTAAATATTATCGCAATTTTGCCAGCGTGACGTATTAAGTATAGTCGAGTTGTAGATGCTGTTTATATTCATTTTCTGATCAATGTTAGATGGTTACCTTAACATAACTTAATTGTGAACTTAAGTGTTGATCTCTACGTTATGCACATACTTAATTATAATTTTAGAAAGCTAGAAAGTGTCTTCTAAGCATAAAATGCTGTGTACATGACCAGTAACAGCGTCTTAAACGTCAAAGTAAAAATGAAGCTAAAATTGACATGAAAGAACTGATAATTTTATTATACGCTATGTGGACATCATTGCGAAAGAAGGTGCAAATCCTATGACACCAGAACCATTGCGCCTCAGAAATGAGAGGCTATATGGCATAGGGGGAATAAAGGCTGGAGTGATGCGTCTTTGAACACTTAACCATGTAGATAGTACCGTTTCTCATTAAATATACCATACAAATTCATGGGCGCTTTAACATATGAACAGGTGGCCAGACTCTCGTTTGTAATGCCAACGAGTTTACAGGTAGCGAAGGCATAATTTGCATAAATGTATGAACTTTGGAAACAACCATCCGTGCATGGTGGCTGCAATGAGCGTTCTAGGTCACGGTTGAGTGGTGGCGTACACAATGATATTCTGGAGTGGTAAAGGTGTTCAGAAAATCATAAATATCTCATACCGGCAATTGAATGCCACCTTTCGCCCACTTATACCCAGTATTTACAAAAATCGTCTAGTTTATATATATATATATATATATATATAGGCCTACAGAGGTGCTGAATTTATTAATATATATATTTTAAGCGCCGTCTCCACGGTTGAATTTTATAATAATCTAGCTATATATGCATATATGTTAATAATCCTAATGATTAATGTCTGATATTTTTAACGTTTTCTAACGGAGAACGATTACTTGTGGATAGTTTAGAGGATATATGTGAATATTCATGAACATACAAGACAAGTTCGGCAAGGGACACAACTATACTTCGACCAACTAAGCCTAGAGTTCAAATCCAACCGTTGTTGGCAATGCATCTGCGCATTGTTTGCCGCATATACTTGACAAGCAAGTATAACAAAGTCCACTTAACTTTGTCAAATGGTTACAGAAACATCGGTGAATTATGGACTATATGGATTATGTGCCAATCTCTCTGACCATAAACACTCAACATTAGTGTTGTTCTATGACATGTATCTGTTATTAGTATTCACGTTTTGTGCTCGGCTCTAAGTGGGCGTTTTGATATACAATACAAGTGAAGTAACCTAGCTGCATGGGTATGGTGTACTAAAACACCAGTACAAAACGGTAAAATAGGAGGATGAAATATCTTATTGAATGACAAATTCCAAATGCGTTCCTTTTTCTCCTTTGATAATTGAAAAAAATTGATTTTAGGGATGTGTGATTTAACATGGTGAAACATCCCCACAGTTTTCAGTTTACAATACACGGGAATGTTTTTTATCTTAGGGGCCGAGTAATAATTGCCATAGGGTTAAGACTTCGGTCGGAAGTTGTTTTTGTTTGTTTTTTTGGGGTTTTTTTTTTTGTTTTGTTTTTTTGTTTTGCTTTCTTTTCGTTTTTAGCTTTCTATAAGCAAGCAGGGTGATCAATACATTTTTCAGACTTGTTTTATACACTGCACAGGATAAAATAAAACACAAATATTTATTAACAATAATTATAAAAGATGAATTGCTCTCTTGTTTTCGTGTTCATCCAACAAGTAGGAGTTGCTTTGGGGCAGTGTTTGTCCCCTACATCCTAATTGTACTCCTTCTAATATATAGCGCCATAATCATTTTAACCGAAAATATTGCTAAGACAAGAGGTTTCCCTTTGTGACAAATTTCGCTTTGCACCAATCGTTCACACTTAATAAATATTGTTTGGTCACACCTCCCACTAGTCTTTTCTTTTGATTTACACAATGAAACCCAAACGCACACCCCTCTGCAATAATGTGGAGGGTTTATACAGTGCGATAGTGCTTTAAGAGGTGATACATATGAACATTTATATTGACTGATATAAAGATTTATAAAAAAAATGTCAGATCTGATGTACAGATTTAAATATTGTATTTAGCCTTACTTTCATGCATATACTTCATTATTTTTCCAAGCTTTGTAAGTGTTGAACGCAACAATTGTTCTCATTTATAACGAGTTAAATTCTTTATTAGTTGAGTTCTGTGGCAATTTTTTCTTGAAAATGGATCAAATAAAACAGAAATATTGAACCGTGTATCGCCTTGCGTCATTTGTTGCCACGCTACTCTACTTTGTGAAGCTTATCAGTGGAAATGGAAAGATTCTTATTTAGTGAATGGAATTAACAAACGTTAAGATATTTTTCTTTTAATTTACCTTTGACCACGCTGTTTTCTGCCGACTCTACAATGTCTTCAGCAAAAGTATCCGACGCATGCGTGAGGAGACAGCAACTTTGGCACATCACGAAGACGGCTGGCAACCACTTCATCTTGGATAAACCCAGCTGTGCTCCCGTTTTTTCTTGCCTGGTTTTCCTCTGATTGCAAAGTGATGGACTTTCACCTCTTGCCGAAGATATTACGCAGGTTTGTAAATCAAGAGAGATAAAAAGTTACTGATATAAAGTATAAAACATGAAACTTCTCCAATTTGAAACTCACCGGAATAAGAATTAACTGAATGGAGAGGGGCAGGATTGAATTTGCAGACGACAGAATGCGTCTCCTCCAACGATGTCGATTTCTTCTCGATGGATGAAGCAAGTGTTTATATCTGCCAGTTTCTTGCTGACGTAGCCAATGTAATTATCAAAGGTAGGCTGTCAAGAAAGATGTATCTTTCTCCCACAAAGCTTTTCGAACAAATGAGGGTTAATTTGGAAGAACAATGACCACCCTGTTCACTAGATCATGCAAATGCGGAACTGTTAAGTGTAGTGAAGCAAAGCGAGCTGAAAACACATCCGTAAATTTCCGCACCATTTGCATTAATATACCTGTCCATTATGAATCAGCATGAATACGTCATCAATTACCATCTTTAAGCCTCGGTATATAATGGAGCATTAAATTTGTCTTTTTAAAATGAATATTTATAAAGCTTGTGAATGTATACATGAATGTGTTATTCCAATAGAGTTAGAGCACCTGGCTCCAGTTGGGTTAGATACTGTGGGTAGATTGTTTATACCAGCGCATTATATGAATCAGTTAAATACTATAGTACCAGAACTGGTTATTTACCGGATTAACTTCTTTCATTTGTTTTATGATTTTTTTTCTGAACTTTTTGTCCATTTTGAGCCCCTAAATGACTTATGTGTCAGTGTTTTGATGGATGACGGGGGAACTGCATCACAGGCTAAATACAGGAAAAAGGAAGACACAGTCAAATGTCAACAAATTTAAAATAGACAGAAAAGTTCAGCGACAACTACATAGGCCTACTTAGTACATTGACCTCCCCGTAGGAGCTATTTATTTATTTCACTGGTGTTTTAGAAAACTATCACTTAAACAGCTCTTAACCATTTAAAACTATAAGATTAAGCAATATTTCAATTTACAAAAAAATTTGTCTACTTTTTATGCATTTGTTTTGAAAGCTGTTTATTTAATTCTCTTCATACTACTTAAGGCCGCCTTTCATGATGGCCCTATTGATTAGAGCGTCCGCCTCGGCGTCAGAAAATTTGTAATCAATCTTGGGATTTTAAAAATGGAACTTGTTGCTACCTTGCTTGGTGCCCAGCACTGAGATGCTAGCGCAAGGAAACAGGTCTGGTCGGGCCAGTGTCAGTATAATGTGACTGGGTGGCGTGTCATGTTTGGTGTCTCAGGCAATGTGACCATATGTGCTACTGCCACTATTGCCATGGAGCTACTGACAGTGGGTGCTACTATCAGCCATGTGTGCTACTGTCACTGTAGCCATAGAGCTACTGAAATGGGTGCCACTGCCATCATTGCCACGGAGAAACTGACCATGGGTGCTACAGCCATGGAGCTACCGATATTGAAGCCCTGGAGCTACTAGCAATGGGTGATACAACCTGCCATGTGTGCTACTGTCACTGTAGGCATGGAGCTACTGACCATGGGTGCTACAGTGATGGGGTTGCTGACCCTAAAGCCATTGTGCTACTGACAATGAGTAATACTATCAGCCATGTATGCTACTGCCACTGTAGTCATGAAGCTACTGACCACGGGTGCTACTGCCACTTCAGCCATGGAACTACTGACCATGGGTGTTACAACCATGGAGCCACTAACCAAAAGTGACTTTTGCCACTATACCCAAGAAGCTACTATATACTGCAGCTGAGCCATCAGGAACTGAGCATTATGGGCAAACTTGGGGATAGTAAACAGCATTTTTTTTTTAGGTGATTTTCAGTACCTCCCATGATCAATCTCAATCATCCTAATTGCCATATAGTGGCAGTAATAGAATAGTGGCCATGAGGCTGTTGACAGTGGGAGCTTTCGTCACTGTATGGCCATTGGGGCTACAGACAACGGTCATGGGAGCTACTGAAACTCACCACGGCAGTTACTGACTGACAATATATTTATTTGATTGTTTTCGAATTTTAAGATGGCGGCCCATTTTACAGGTGGACGACACCAGAGAGCCTGGAGTAAACTACTGACCATCAGTACCTGACTAACGTCTTGATTTAAAAATGCGACTTCGTTTAGTCAAGAGCCTGTTAGTAGCAACATGCCAACACTAACCATCTGAGTGATGATGGCCCCTAACCAACTACTGAATCTGAAGGTAACGACGCTGACCATGGTAACTCTTGACAACTCACCAAGAGCCTTGGAAACTATTAACTAAGACAAAGACAGCAATGGTCAGAAACCAACTGTGAATATTAATGTGTTGACACCAATGTGATTGTGTTAATACAACTCCAACTGTGTTGAAGCCACTTGTATTAAGTTAACACCTCTGCTATTGGTTCAACACTACTGCTATTGTTTTGACACCACTGTTCATTTGTTGACACCACTCCTGTTTCATCTATTTATTTACTAGTATTTGATTTGTGTTTCACACTGTACGTGAGTATTTCACTTATATGATGGCGGCCAGCATTATGGTGGGAGGAAACCGGGCAAAGCCCAAACGAAACACACGATCATCTGCATGTTGCTGGCAGACCTTCCCACGTATGGCTGGAGAGGAAACCAGAATGAGCTAGACTTAACTCAAAGCGACCGTACCGGTGGGAAGCTTCTGGGTCATTATGCTGTGCTAGCGCACTAACCACCTGTGCCACAGAGGCCCCACACTCCTGTTCCGTTGAAAACATTGCTATTGTGTTGACACCACTGCAATTGTGCTGACACCACTTATTTTGTTCACATCACTATTATTTTTTTGATATCACTGATATTGTGTTAAAACCTTGATATTGTGTTACCACCACTGATATTGTGTTGACAGCTATTTTATTGTGTTCACATTAACCCACAGAAACTGTTCAGCATTGAACTGAGCACAAGGATCACTGACACCCTGCATGAATAGTGCTCTTCTTTTTCACATGTAAAAACATCTCTCAGGGAGGAGTAAAATCAAGGCTAATCAAACATCACTAGACAAAAAGAAAAAAACGCTCATCAATTAAAAGCAGAATCGATGTCAATAAATTTAATGATATAGACAGCACATGCTATATGAGATGCAACATCAGATATACAATCAAAAAAAAAAAACATGTTCAGGATATTAAATCTGATTCAAGTAGTGGCCTAGAGCTGGACCAACAGCATACTCATTGTTGTAAAACACATGGAAGTGGCACCTGGAAATGAGTGTGACTGGTAACAGATGTGGAAAATTGCCCATAGACTGCTGATCTTTACCAGTTCAAGACTTGAATGAGAAGATGAGATACTTGGGCATCATGTCTCAACTCACGCTATTCATCACTGGTCAAACACAAAGCGTTCATCTAAAGTCAGAACTATAAAACAAAAGAAACACCCTGATAAAACTGCTGATGACACAGACTGCATGATCAATTTTCATGAAGGGTTCTGAAATGATATTATTGTCCATGATAAGAACTTTTGCTCCTTAAGCATCATCCTTTCTCCCTTCTCAAAGGATACTTTGATGTGGTTAAAGCCAAGTTTTTAAGTCCAACAGCAGATCCACTGATATTGAAGTTAGACATAAAGAAGATAGGACATGCATTAAGGGAGATACCGAGGACAGCCTTTTTAATTAGCTCATCACCTGATGTTCACATTTTCCGGGAATACTCTGATAATTTTTACCCTTTGGATGTAAAGCTAACTGAATAACTCCTGTCGGAAGAAATCACTCTATTATACTTTTCTACGGCCACAAGATTTGAGGGTAATGACCTTCGAGAGCACAGTGCACTGTATGGATACTGATGGTGGGATTTTTGTCCAAAGCACACCTTTGATTTCCGTCAGGTACAGGCACAGATCCTCGTATCAATCCAAAAGGGCCAGTCATTACACTTGTGTAGGAATACTACATTTATATAGACAGACAAGGACGGAATCAAAGTTTCACCAAATTTAGAAATAAAGCATGTCTACCCTAATTTTACACCATCTGTACTTCCTGGTGTACAGTTCAAGCGCTAATTGACGTGCTGATGTTCTGTTGGATAATGTCCACACTGTGGATATTTTGCACAAACTATTGGCGGCGTTAGACTGACAGAACCCCAGGAAGTAGAGATGAGTTTAAAATTTGGGTGGAAATGCTTTACTTCTAAAATAGATGAAACATTTTTTCCAATCTTGTCTTTCTATATGCATAGTACACATGTACTATGGCCAGGCATATGGATCGATAGGAGGGCCTGTTGGTACAGGTATACAATTTATCACTTCAAAATTATCTCAGGCTTATGCACATCCTTTTCATTCCAACACGTACAGTACCGTTTCATGTTCGAAGACAGGTGTTCGTTCTAGAACCTTGTATTTAAAGCTTAGCCTACGACAGGTTCATTTTCACTCTGTCATTCATTGGTTCATTTCAAGTTTGCAGGAAAGCTGGATCGGCGGATGTTTATTTTCCAGCTAGACTAGCTTGACTGTTTTCTTCGTCTACCTGCCCATGCACTGCTTTGGCGATGGCCGCCCATTCCAACGCTCTCTGAAGGTTGTCGTTCACAGATGTAGCTTTGTCCAAATTCCAGTAGGTCAGTTCTTTAAATTTGTGGCTCAGGTTCACTTGTCGGTCCTCATCTTCCACAAACGGTCGTCTGCTCTCTTTCATCACAAAACCGGTATATCCCGGAGGAAGCCGAAGCACTTGACCATTCAGCGGTCGACCACGGAAAGACGAAGTCAACTGTTCGTTTTCATCGTCTCTCACGGACGTATGGAAATAACTGGCGACGTCTGCGTTGCCATTGTATTCAACTTTACACGGCAGTAAATGCAGCTGACTGCTTTCCTTCGCAGTTTCAACAGAATTGTTTAAAATATGTATCGACATATTCAGATATCTCGTGGCTTTCCCGCCAGCTGCTGTTAAGGTACACCTGCACCGGAAAGGAGTTATCTCCCATGACAGTGTAGGAAAATGTAACGAACATTTCGAGTGGCCATTATAAGGAAGTCACCCAATCAGCGACGAGGAAACAAAAGTTTCTCAGGTTGTCAACATTGCAGACATCCAGGCCATGTCGTCGTGTTGTGAAACCGGCAAAATAAATTTCCTTGGAATGGCTTATCTTTGGCGATCATCTTGGCAGCTTTAAGTTGATGTGATCAGGAAGATGAAGTTAGTTCATAGAGATATTGATAAGTCGGGTGCAGGGTGAGTATTGCGAATAACATGAGCAACATGTTTGCTGTACGCCATGCAACAACAACAACATGGGAAATCTTAGGGTTATAGTTAAGATGAGGTTGATGAGCATGTCGCTTTCCAAGTGGCATGTGACGTCAGTTCATTCATGCTTCCATGACTGAGTCTTGTTGAACACTGACTGTAGCATAGTCAGAGGATCCCGTTTTCAAATGTTGTCCACGTGACAAAACTATGTGACATACGCACTGAATCCATACTAAATTCGTCTATCTTAACCACGTCTAAAAAACATGTTTTGACACAACAAACCGAATGGTGTAATGGTATAGACATGTGCCTACGGATCCAACGCTGATGTGCGAGGAATTCCAACCCAGCAATTGTCTCCAAAAACTTCAAGATAACACATATAGGAACTCTGCATACACCAATGTGTGATCGGCACTTGACAATATCATGTAAGACTTCCGGTACTGAACACAACATAGTTTGTGTACACTTTTTTTTCAATAACAAAAAATTCCATTTCTTGACCAATGAAAACACAGCACAGGCACATGACTGGGGGAAATTAATGACACCATACAGAAGCGACATGCCCATCAACGTGAACTTTGCGAATCCCAAATCGTAGTGTTTTAAAACAGTAAAAACTCTGTAAAACTTTATCAACTTTGTGACTCAAAGAAGTGCTTCCACAATTACTTAAACCTAAGACAATTATCATAACTGCCATATGTTAATTGTCACAGTTCAAGTCGTTGACCTAAAAAAAAAAATGACTACAGTAGTAGTGGTTACCTCTCTTGTCAACCATCATTACCTCTGAAAATTATGTACTTTATGCCAAGGTTATTTCCATAAAGTGATCAACAGTTCACAAAATGTTCAATCATTTCACAGTCAGAAAGGCACGGTACAAAATTGGGCCTATGTGGGTTGTTTGTTCATGGGAGTTCCGCATGGGGGCGCTTGCACAAATGTCACAAGTGAGGATCTGAGAGGCCCTAGATATGCTGACCCAAGGTCTTTGCGCAGGTAAATGCGCATTGACAGGAATACCTGAAACTTTTCAACTGCCTCGATCTGAGAACCAGTTGTTTAATGTGACCGACATCACGGTATAAATCCAAAATGTTTTCGCTGTATTAGAATTACTTGAAAGACTTTAGTAATTTTGGCCACATTGACAGTTACTGTTTTTGAGAATCTGATCAACAACAATTGAACTTTGTCCACTGAGGCAGTCCATTCCATGTGTTTCAGTTTACTATGTCCAGTTCTGGTAAGTCAAAAAAGGACATCGGGTGCTGCCATGTTGTCACACAAAGAGCTAGGACAGACATTGGTGGAAGGGGCGTACTTTCAAATGGGCTACCACCAACATGAACATTCTTCTAGAAGAGATACTAGGTGTTTGTCACAAACTGTTTCTCTAACTGACTCTGTACTTATTGTGTGCAATTTTACAATATTCTCAAACTGTGTGTCATGCTTACCATGGCGTGCATAGATGTTAGGTGAATCAAGCGTGTTTTGAGTTAAAAAAAAATCTATATATTACATGAACTTATGACCTATTTGTTTTCTTTACAGTCTTCTGGGACTTTTGTGGCTATATGCATACATCTCAGTAGTTTATTTAGTTCACACGTACCATTTACAAACACTTGCGTGACAGGTCAAGTAACATACTGGCTAGGGCTACACCATCTACAGCTGTTTTTATGTGGAAATTTTCTTAGAAAGGAATTCATTGTCTTTACAAAGTGAGGCAACACAGAAAAGTGTTCATACTGGTGTCCACTGATAAGCTTGAGCACGGCTTCACAAATCCGTGGCTGTATTAAAGCTGTCTTGTTGGAAGCGGGAATGACAACCCACCCCCCACCGGAGTGCCCCCTCTCACTGAGAAATCTCTGAACTGAGTAGTCTGGATCAAGTTGTTTTTTTTTTTTTATTAACCGATATAATCCTTTTGATTTATACAGTGACATTTTTCCTGGTGACAAGGACAAAAAAGCCACGACGGTTCTATGAAAGATCTGATTTTTCAAAATAACAAATATGGTCGTGGAGCGTTGGGTTACTTGTACCCTCACTTCCGAGATAAGCGTCAGCATCTCCATGCGAAATTGGCTTGAATGAACAACCTGCATAGGCCTTATATATAACACACACTGCATCAGATATAATTGCATAATCTATAGGCACCTGCAAGTATGTCTTAAAAATGTTTCAGGAAAGTAGAATGATAAAGTAATTTTCTTATGCCTGTGTCCGAAGAAAAAATGTGAAGCAAAAATCATGTGAATTTCACTGTTATTTGATTTGACAGGTCTGTCTCCCTGATTCCTGAAGAGGCTGAAGACATGTGGCATGCCTATAATCTGGTGTCAACTGGAGACACCCTGAGATCTACCACTATCAGGTACATTAATCTAGTCCAAATTTTCTGACTCTAACTTCAACAGATGCTGTGATAAGCCTAACAGCATGCTGCTGTTTGGTCTCAAGTGTCTCCATTTAGAATGACTGCAAGTTTTCAAACAACGTTGCTAACACTAAATTGCCCACCTTATCCTCTTGTTTCAGGTATATTCAAGCACCTCTTTTCCCTTCCACAATTAGCTTTTTGCTTTGTAAGTCCATTTCAAGCAATATTTTGGTGAACAAAGTCAAACACCTCTGCTCCGTTCAGAGTTTCACTTTTACCTTCATGCCTGTTGTTATTTGCTCATGAACCAATTACGTCATCATCATATGTGTCATACAAATGAAAACTCTTAATCATTCTAAACAAAGTGACATCTAAGCAGAACTGCAGCATGCTGTTAGGCTGTTACAATATCTGTTGTATGTTCTGGTCAGAAAGTACAATGTACTCAGCAGTACATCAGCCAAAATAGGGTAGTCAATCCCATATCATCTGCTTATGAGGAAGTACAGATCATCTGTGTAACAGATCACAAACATCTGGGATGAACATTTGTGGTATTCCAGCCAAAATGAAATGGCCAACACATGTTTAACAACAGAATTGTTCTGCCAAAATGCTGTTGGAGTTGGACTTATTGACTTTCACTGTGGCACACTGAACACTTTTTTGAAGCTGATAAAACTTGTAACTGAAAAAATGCAAATACTAGTATAATGTTTGAATGATGTTCCATTCCCTCCTGAATGTGTTTTGATGAAAGAGCGATATGATTTTATGTTTGTGCAGAAAAGTTCAGACTGAGTCTGCCACAGGTAGCGTCGCCAGCAGTAAAGTGCGGACTATGCTGACCATACGTGTGGAGAGCCTGGACTTTGACACACAGGCCTGTGTGCTCAGGGTGAAGGGAAGGAACATTGAGGAGAACCAGTATGTCAAGGTACGTGTCCTAGTCTCGAAATCTGGCAGGCTGATGTGGCTAAGTACATGTACATTCACACTGCTAGCACAGGAGAGATATGGCATTCGTTGTGATGACTATGTGAGCAAGTGTTTTTCTCACTCACATGTTAACACTGGAGTCTTACAAAGCATAGAACTGGCCTGATTTCCTTCATGCAAAGAAGCATATGTTAAGCCTGACCTTCTTCATTATCATATGAATTAAGTGGTGTTGATTTCAGTGTAAAACACCAAGAAAGGAAATAAGAGGCACACTATTAATGGGTAGATTTCACATGCGCTACCTTCTTGTGACAGCATTACTTTTCATGCAGTTCTGGGAGAAAGCCATTGTAACTCCATGATGTCTTATAGAGTTTGATTTTTGGTTGCATTGATGCATAAAGCTGACATTTTTGCTACAATATGGATTATAGTTGATCAAATTTAGCCTCTTGATTAAAGTTCAGAAAGGTGTATATGAAGTAGTTAGACTTATGTTTGAATCAGACAAGGCAGACTCTGAGGGAGACCTCGAAGTTCTTCAACTCAAATTGACAAACCTACTAACACTATAAGCCATGGTAGTATATTGTGATTATTTAACAAGGAGTCCAATGACAGTCTTGTTTCTTTTCTACTTGAAATAGTTTAGGAATTGGTATTTGTAAAATAATCTTCTGATGGTCATCTTTTCTTCTGTCCGCTACTGCTGATGTGGCATATTGCCAGAATCAGGCATTCATTCTTCAGTGTACAACTAAACCTTAACTTACTCTGTCCCTCACTCACTCACTCACTTATTCAGTTAGCTGTGTGTTTGTTTCAGATGGGTGCATACCATACCCTGGACCTGGAGATGAACAGGAAGTTTACTTTGGGCAAACATGAGTGGGACAGCATCTTTCTGGACAGAATAGGTACTTACTGTCCGTATAAGAAATAACAATACATAATGCATCATATATTAGAATATTACATTGCAAAATGTGTAATAAGAAAGAAAAGAATTCCTCAGCTGTTTAGGAAAGATTTTGTTATCAGATTTGAATAAGTGTAGTCACCCATTTGTTTGGTGTTTAATGCATAATTTTCAAGGTTATATATGACTTCTAAAGAGCACAATGAAGAACATGCCATCTACATGTTGCAGGTGTAATTGACTGATTTACCTACATGAAAATGTATAAAATTTATAGGCCTTTGTGTACATTTAAAATAGTTCTGACAAGATGAAACATTATGGAGAAATTGAAGTGACAGAGGTATATAATTGTTACACACATGCACTCTAGGAAATTGGCCAGGCTGTTGGTCATGAAGTGATGTGTTGTAATGAGTGGTTTGTTAAAATCCACCTCCAAATCAGAGGATGATGTGCTGAGAACATGGTTTATTTGTCAGACCTGGCTTGTGACCCGATGCAGAGGGCGGACCTTGCCGCTGTGGTTATGCAGGAGGGCCTGGCTCACATCTGCCTTGTGACCTCAAACATGACCCTGCTACGAGCTAAGATAGAGACAAATATCCCTCGAAAACGACGAGGCCAGTGCAGCCAGCATGACAAGGTATTGATCAACGAAAATCTCCCAGCTTGAAAAAACCCAACAGATGTACAGCTTATCTGCAATTATTTTATGTACTGAGTTTATAAAAAATCATGTAAATATTTGCGTGATTTACATTAAAACACATATTGTATCATATGTAACTTTTCACAAACTAATCCTCCGCTGTACAGCCATGTGTACAGCAGGGTCGTAGTTGGTGAAAAATTCTGTGAAATTCTCTAAGTGTATTATTAAGTTTATGATCCTATTTGTAAATGGAAGATGAATCCTTGTTAGAGAAGGGAATTAAAATGTAAAACCTGAACTACATGTACCGGTAATGCACATTAGCCTGAAGAAAGAAATAAACAAATGAAAACAAAAAAGGTAAAAGATGTTGCAAATATTTGGTGCAAATGTTTTCTGCAAGCACCTGCAAGTAGCTACTTATCGTTCACAGTGCTGGGGTTTCATACTTGCTCACTCTCTTTCAGGGCCTGACTCGTTTTTATGATCAGATCATTCAAGCCATTCTCAGGCACATCAACTTTGATGGTAAGAGCTACTGCTTTTTCCCTATTTTTATGTTTCTCCAGGAGATCTATTATATTATCCATCTGCATCTTATGACAACAGATTGATAAAAAGTAGTTTCATAAGTAGTTCCTTTTGGGGTTCACTTTACACCACAGTTAGAAAGTTTTCTAGCCAATATTTCACAAGAATCTGTGCTATTAGAAGTTTTTATTTTTTTTGTTTTTAACAAATTTTCCTGGTTAAACAGCTCTTGATACAGTCAGATGCCTGATATTTTATCTGCCAGAAAGTACACCCGTGTTGCAATAAGTCATCAATTATCTTATGCAGACTGAAGTATTGATATAGCTGTAGCTTGTGTAAAAGTCATCCATGAACCATTTGTATTTTTTTTTTTAATTCAGTTGTCAAGTGTGTCCTCATTGCCAGCCCTGGATTTGTTAAAGTGAGTAAAAGTAAAATTTACAGTGATACCTTTGAGTGTAACTCATTGCTTTGATTAAAATTCCGAATTTATGGAATGTAATTTGTATGGTTTGTTTATTGTTGTCTCTCTATTGAAGATGTCCTTATTCCATCCATTGTGATGTACACATACCCCTTGTCAAATTTGAATTAACCTGAATTTTGAGTTTATTTCTTCTTGTTTACTGTACACAGAGAATGCAGTAGTGTATGAATAGTAATAATAAATATGCAAACAGTTTTCAGTACATTTGTCTGTTATTTATTGAAGATCACATCTACCACCATTATTATGTGCATATTTGTACATCACCTGTAGTGCAGTTTGTCAGTGACTTGCCAAGGGTCAAAGGTTTACCCTTGGAGCTCTGGTTTCTTCCATCCATAATGCTGAATGGGATCATTTAAGTAAAAAATTTTGACATATTACACAAGGCGGATGAATAAGTTCTCTGTGGTTGGCGAAAAGATGTGAGTCATTGGGCTACCATAGGCGCTTTGTTTAAACCATCTCAGAAGAATCTGATTCTGTGGAAAAATGTATTTTAAAAAGCAAAGACATGAAGTTTTTTGAACACAAATTATGTTGCTTTTCCCATTGATGATTGTCTTTGTCAATTGAGATAACTAACAAGATAAAAAAATCCTCTATGACTGTGGTGAAAAGATATGATAAAGTGGGCCACAGTAAACCCCTCATTTTCTCAGTAGGCCACCACCTTTTAATGTGTACAAGTCGTTAGACTTAACCAATACATTCCTTCTGCCTGCTCTCTCCACAGGATCAGTTTACGGAGTACATGTTCCAACAGGCCATCAAGCTGGAGTACAAACTACTGCTGGATAACAAGTCTAAGTTTGTGCTCGTCCATTCTTCCTCAGGGTTCAAGCATGCACTTAATGGTGAGTCGGGCTGTTGTCTGAGGGGGTTAGCACACCAGTGCGGCTTTACAACCCCGTGACTCTCAGTAATGAGGTCGCTGTGAGTTCAAGTCCATGTCATGCTGGCTTTATCTGCGGCCATACGTGGGAAGGTCCACCAGCAACCTGCAGATGGTAGTGGGTTTTCCATAGGCTCTGCCTGGTTTCCTCCCACCACAATGCTGGCTGCCGTGCTATAAGTGAAATAATCCTGAGTACGTCGTAAAACACCAATCAGATAAATAAATAAATAAATAAATCATGATGAGTTTTCAGGTCTCACTACTGCCATTCATATTCCTGGTGGTAAAGTAATATGCTCTTGTGAGACACATAAATGTACTTGAAATAGTGCTGAAGGGAGATAAAACTTCAATCTCTCATTCATTCACTGAGTCAGCTCTGATACAGATGCAAATGTTTAAATTTTAATACTTTTGATCAGAAACTGATTTAGCCTGGTACCCTTTTTTTTTTTTTTTTAACTCTATCAAATTAACACAAATTTGATAAACTCAACCTCTACATTACTATCAGGTTCAGTTTATTAGAGGTTGTTTACTTTCAATAAATTGCAATATGATATATTACATAACCTTGTTTCTCCTTAAAATACCATTCAGTTGTCTTGAAAATCATATTGAGACTAAATTTTTTTTTGTAGCATTTGTTGGGAAAGTGGGTTGATATTTAGCAGAATGTCAGATGAAGAAAATGTCAAATAGTTTGAGTTTTGGACAGACATAAAATAAAAACATAAGGAAATTACGATTTCATTAATGTAGAACTTGAGTTAGCTGCAAGTACTGTCATTATGTCTTTGGTCATATTGTATCAGGCTGATATATTTTAGTGCTGCCTCACAGGAATGCTTTGCTGGAGACCCTAGGCATGATATCCCACCCTGTCACGTATAATACAGTTACATTGACACTTGGCTAACCACTACTTAAACTTGTTCCTTTGGAGACATAAAGTAAGTGAAAGCTGATGCAGTTTCTTTGTATTCTGTTCACAGAGGTGTTGGCTGATCCATCTGTCACAAGTAAATTGGCTGACACGAAAGCAGCGGGAGAAGTGAGGGCTCTGGACGACTTCTATCAGATGTTACAAAACGATCCCAACAGGGCTTTCTATGGGTCAGCGTCACACCATGTTATAGTCCTGGGGTCACTTTCACAAAACTTTGTAAAGTCACTTTTTTCGTAACTTTTCTTGTGAAACACGTTATCTAGGTTATAATGGCGTAAGGCGACATGATTTTCGAGAAAACTTACAAAAAATTTTCGAAGTTTTGTGAAAGTGGGCCCCTTGTATAAGGGACTGCTGTTCTGTTGATAGCTGGCAATTTGTCAGGGAGCATATTCACTTTGTTATTGTTACCTACACTGAAAATCCTGCAAAAATACAAGCAAAAGTTTAACTGAAACATGATATTATACATGTACAGACTTAATGCCCTCCCAGCAAAATCCATCACAAGATGAGAATGGTCTGCTTTCAAGAGATAGATGAACTCCTGTAAAGTCGCACTAATCACAGTATTTTCCTTGTTCTGGTTTTAAGAAGTTGAATTTCCAAATAATGGAATAATTCATCTTTTGCTCCACATTGTTTAATGTAATGTTAGTTGATGATTGAAATAGAATAGTGTTGAGTTTAAGATGCTAGGTAGTCAGTGCTATAAATAAATGTACTGCATCTTCATGTCTTAATAAGGATGGCTTTGCCAAAGTGCATACTTAATGTTAAATACATTGATATAGAATTTTTCCAAACTTCTGGTTTTATTGTGCATGATAAAGCTGTAGTAACTGATACCACTCTGTAAGTGTGATATCCATAAGACTCCCACTAATGTTTCACAATCTTTTGACTTCATAAAGAAGATAATATTTTTCCTTGTCTTTGATGTCTCAAATGCAATATAAATTATTTGGCTGTATTTTCTGGCTGTTGCGTTTCAGTATCAAGCCTGTAGAGAGGGCAGCAGAACTGCAGGCTATAGAGACACTGATGGTTACAGATGAGCTCTTCAGGTATTAAGAAACATTTAATTATTATTGTATTATTGCTGGTTTCCTATAAGTGACATGTTCTAGAGTACAGCGTGAAAAAACATCAATCAAATAAATCAGAGAAGTGAATCATTTACAAAATGGCTGAGGGGCTAGTGCGCCAACGCAGTGCAATGACCCAACAGCCTCTCACCAAAGCCGTGAGTTCGAGTCCAGCTCAGGCTGACTTCGTGTCCAGTTGTGCGTGGGAAGGTCTGCTTGCATCCTGCGGATTGTCGTGGGTTCTCCCCTTGCTCTGCCCGGTTTCCTCCCACCATTATCATGGTCATCTATGTACATGTATCAAATATGTATAAAAGTGAAAGGTAAAAAAAGCTATGTATAAAGTCGTTCAAAAATTGGTCAGCTGTTTAATGTGATGATGGTTGGTGTATGGGTTTAGTGCCCATGGGAAATCCTCCCCAAATCCTCCTGACTTAAAGCTGCAGCCAAAGCAGTGCAGAAGGATTCGAACATATGAATTAATCGCTTGCAACACAACATTTTGGGGCTCAGGTCAGCCGATGTAGAGAAGAGGAAGCGGTATGTGAAGCTGGTGGACATGGTCAAAGATCTGGGCGGAGATGTCAAGATATTCTCAAGTCTCCATGTGTCTGGAGAACGTAAGTTGTTCTGGAGAACGTAAGTTGTTCTGAAAATAAGAATCAGCCTAATGGTGACCAAAACAGAATTACTGGATAGAAATTGTGGATCAGATTTATAGGTTACCTATATTTTACTCATGAATGTTACGTTTAAAGTTTTGTTAAATGAAATAATGTTGCTTGTGTTTCTCTTCCGTGCCTTTCCTCAGTCACTTGGGTCAGTAGATTGAATTAAGTTCAGTAAAATGCTTAAATTCTACAAAATACTAAATTTATCCAAAACTATCTTCACTAAAGTGGAGATAGTTGTAGACATACTAGGTAGTTCTTAATGGCCTTACCATTGATGCCCTCTTATTGTTTCAATAATAAGATCCGTCAGGCCATGCTTAAAGAACTGTTTGCGTAAACCCGAGCCTATGATAAAAATAGGGTCGGTCAGTAGGGAATTCTTGTTTTTTGTTCTGTCTCTTGAAAAAGATAGGCATTTTTAAAAAAATTAACATGGAGAAATACTGGTACCAATAAAAACTTGTGAGTAGAGACATTTTTTGAATGGTCAGTCGGGTTATACCCAACAAACATATTTTTAAGGATGGCCTCAATACACTGTACCAGACGCAGGTTTCCTTCTTTCATTGAGGTCATTTGTTTGACTTATCTCTGTCTATAACTTGAATCGGTGTTGTTCTTCAAGGATCAAAAGACTACTGCTAACTGATGAAATAATTGTAATTTTGACAGACCCCCTGCAGACTCAGTAGTCTGAAATGATGCTTGCTCTGCCACAAACTGGTTTGTGACCTATTTGATCATGTGTTTGAATCTGCCTCCAACCGGATTCCACTGTGACCTTTCCTGAGGAAGTGTTTTGTTTGCCTTTTGAAGAGTGTTGATATTTCTTCACTCATAAACAAGGTCGCTGTTGTATGATGGACTTACTCCGAACAAATAGATACTGTAACAGACCTAAAGTTTTGCCTGCTAAAGCTTATTTTTAGAGGTGTATAGATGTGATCAAGCATCTGTCAATGCTGAAAGTTACATTTTTCAAGTAGGATATTCTACCCTTGAAACAAGCCTCAAAATAACTTTGAAACAAACTTCAAAAGAATTTTGAAACAAAGGTCAAAGTGACTTTCTGCGATCATTAGAACTTTCAGATTCAGGAAAAATGAGCATCTTTGTCATGGATGGAATTTGAGGTCATTTAGTAAACAATAGTGTGTTTCTTTGTGAACAGAGCTGACTCAGTTGTCTGGCGTGGCGGCCATTTTGAGGTTTCCAATCCCTGATGAGGATGATGACTTGGACTCGGAGGCGGAAGACTAAGATCTGACAAAAGGTGAAAAGATGTTTTTAAACTTTTAGCCTATGTGGAAAGCAGTGTTTTTACCGTGTACCGTGGACCAAAGACGCTTGAAATATACAAGAGGAATACCTGACAACTTACTATCATTACTCCATGTTAAGTAAGGTATTAGGTGGTTCGTAACCGGTAATATCAGCAGAATGTGTCGGTATAGGTACACTGAGATATGTGTAAATACTTCTGTCTAATGTAAGTCTCAGGGTGGAATGGCAGACCTAGTCCTTGGAATCCAGTGAAAGCCAGTGATCGCGTATTGTTTCTTATTAAGCAGGGAAAACAGCAACATGTGACAGAAATTGTATAGACATGACCTGTATGCTGACAAGTACCACATTGTGCCAGACATTGTGCAATACATTGACTTCATAGATAACTTAGCCCTGTTTAAAGGAAGAAGTGTCTTGTTAAGACATGGCATTCTCTGAGATGAATAGTTTCAAGGGTTGATGCCTGCAGGCATGGTGACTGTAGATGAGTTGACCCACATACTGTTAGGCTACGTTTCTAGTGGTTTCCACTATCACTGTTCCCTTTTAGTGTCTTAGGCCAAACATGGATGCCATATTATATACAATGTGTGTAGCAGGCATCATTATTTCTGGGCTAACTCATGGCCTTGACACCCATAAATTTGTGCACACTGTCGTTTTATATTTTTCGTCAGATCACATGAGTGTGTTTAAAACATGAGTCTGCAGAGTGTACAGTATTCGTATGCAATTAAATGGAGTGATGTACGACGATTAATTAAGATGAATTATTTGCTCAGGTTAAGCATATATTGAACATATTGAACAACGTCTTGAACATTGAGTTTGAGAATATCTTATGTTGATCACACCATAACATCACTAAAAAGGTATAATCTAAAACATTATGTTTACTACACTACTAAACCTGTGTGCCAAAGGTGCCCTGATGTTTTTACACTGTAAATACATGTAAGTGTAATGGGATTAAACACTGATTTTATATTAGCCAGTGTTTATAGTGAGGTTACGGAGATCAGTGTAGAGTTAATACCAGATGATGGACTGAAGTGACCCTCAGGAAAACCAAGACATCGTGGACATTTTCAAAACCCTGTAAAGATGGTCTCGAAAGCCATTCCTCAGAGGTGCTTATTGAGTACAGTTTCCTTTGATTTGGTACTAATGAAACTTATAATATGAACTGTAAATGTCAGTGTGACATCTTATGGTGTGGTTTCATTGGGGCTTGCAAATGCAGTGAATTTCGCTTTCCTTTCAAAGACAGAAAATGAAAAATGTGGTCACTGTCAACAATTAAACATCTGTAATGTTGTCAGTTGTTGATGTCGTATAATTTGTATCAACTGTAGAAGAAGTCATACTTTTAAATTTAATATATGGTTTGCTCCTGAAAATGAACTACATTTCATCAAACTTCACATTTGTGAATTAGTAGTACTCTAATTGTAATAAAACCATTGACATGAGAAATGAAATTTAAAGTTTTAAAATTTTTCATGTCGTATTAATTGTAGATATAATTTGAGAATCCCTAGCATATTTATATCCGTCTGTCATTTCAAATAAATGGAATTCTTCATGTGGATTTAAATTTATTAGCATTTGAAATCCTATCTTACCCAAGGGGTAAAATATTCAAAACATTGAATTTATGGAATTCAGTTGTATATAAGAGGGTTGAGCTGATGCTCATAGCATATAAGCCAGCCTTGATAACATTGTGGAATTCTGTTGTTGGTATATATATATATATTTATGAAAGCAGTATGTGTATTTATTAGCTATTTGCCCTCACATTTATATGAAATAAGCTTGAGTCACAGGTAGTATGATCACAGTTATTTACTAATAAAGGAACCATTGCACAAAACTAAGTGTTGCTTGAATTATTACTCCAATAAAATGATGTTTGTTTCATTTTTAGCGCACCATTACGAAATAATGCGAGATAATATTGTTAGTTTGGGAGCAAGTGGTGTATGTGATGATGTTGGCGCGGAGGATGGGTGGGGCTTTTTTGTTAAGGTCAGTTGTCCGGTCAACTTAAGCTTCACTTTAAACTGCAGCACCTATTGGCGAGCTACTGGGTTTCTCGGACGCCCTTGTTTGAATAGCATGAACTTGACATACAAAATGTCAGATTCGATAGAATATTTGCCTTGAAGCCAAAATATCAAGATTTTGCCTTGCTGCCAGATGCCAAGTAGGAATGGCATCCTGTTGCCAAGTAATTGTGGAATTATGTCTAGGTTTCTGTCTAATCCAAATTAACTGTGTCAAGTAGAATGTGGCAAAAATTCAACGTACTTACTAGTCTCATACCCATACGAGTGGGAAGGGGCTGCTGAAATATACCCCTAAATTATGTCATACTTTTGTCATTCTGTTAAATGATGTTAAAATTTCACAATACTGTTAATGATTTTTTCTAGGCTCCGCTATATCCGTAAACAGGTATCCAAACTGCTGTCAGTTAAGTTAGAAAGTCATGACCCATTCAAGTAAATAAATACTATTTATCTATTCTATTGCCAACTATTTTATTATTTATCTATCGAATGCCAAATGAGGGTGGAATTATTTTGTGTTTTGACTGAGAATATTTATTTGCTGAACGGTAAGTTTAGAGAAGATTCCTTAACTGTGTAGGCATATATTTTATAGAAGAAACCGAAACTGAATCCACCTCTGTTTCACGCATTTGCGGAGAATTTGTCTAGAGTAGCCTATAACCTACGTTTGGGGAGTTTCTTTGTAGTATTTCGTAGAAAACAACCAGTTATAAGTTTTAATTTGGTAACCGGAAACTAAAGAACTAATGAATCTGAACAGCAATGTTTATAAAATTGGTACATGCATACATATTTCTTTTTTTTTTCTTTTTTTTTTTTTGTCTTGTAAACCAACCATGGAATACATCCAGAGTAAATTTCTATGTCTCATAGTGCCAAGGTTGCCAGTGTGGCGTTAAGGCTGAACATGCTGGCTTTCTCTCTGGATGTATGTGGGGAGGTTCGCCAGCAGCCTGCGGATGGTCATGTGTTTCCCTCCAGGCTCTGCCCAGTTTCCATCAAGCATAATGCTGGCCGCCGTTGTGTAAGTGAAATATTCTTGAGTAAGGTGTAAAACACTAGCCAAATAAATAAATAATAAATGCCGGCGGCTCACTAGGTAACCACACCCGTTGTTTTGACTATGGGCCATAAAAAGGTCGGTTTCAAATGCCGCGAAGGCTGTCCGGCGCATAAACCGAAGACGCAGGTTCAATCCCGTGTCTGGTCTTGCATGTGGAAGATTTTAAAATTGATCTTTCTTGTTTCCTCCTGGCTTGGCACTCAGTATAATGCGAATGGCCAAGTAGTGGTTGATCTGGTATCGATCTATACAGTGACTTGTTGGTTTGGCATATCTGGTATTATGCGGACGGCTTTCGGGAGCGGCAACATGTGCTATCGAAATGAATTCACATCGGTATTGAAAGCCGTCTACTACATTCTTACAGACACTGCCGTGAAATGAGGGCGACCCATGCCGAAAAATCAAACTCTGGGCTTTTCCCCCAAACTGATTTTTGGCCAAAGTTCAAATTCAAACTCCGATATGCTTTATGATTTTCTTGGAAGTTTCTTATACGAACCCATGCCGAACATATTCCCGCCTAATGTAAATCTGCGCTATAAGCTGTATGGTCTGTTGTTCATTCCTGCCAATGCGATGACGATTTGGGGCAAACGTTTTAGACTCGTACATTATAAGGGAACAATGGTCTGTTCAGCTTGGACCCGAGTCTCCATTTTGCCGAAAAATGTACACACGTTATTGTATAAGTTTTCCATAAGGAAACGTTTCCAATGCCCAACGTTCCATTTCGGCTCCTTGCGCTGATGTTTGTGGAAGACATAGGCAGTAATTCTAGTGCCATGGCGAAAGTCCATTAAAACACTTTTTTTTGTAATGGTTGTTTGCACCAGAACACAATGGTAGGCTCATGTGGGACAACTGTATGTCACAAAACTGTAAAGGCCATATCGGGGACTCTTTTTCGTGTAGCGGCATGTTATAAGAATGGTTCGTGTTTAACACCACTACTGGCTGTGCGAAGCCTTCAGCTAATAATGGATGACTTGGGTTTAACACCACATTGCCAGGACAATGTGTACGGCTATCATGAATGACTCGTGGTCTAGCTCAACATTGTCAGTTCGAAGTGTACGACTATAGTGAGTGGCTCGGGTTTAACGCCACATTGCCAGGACGAAGCGTACGACTATCATGAGTGACTCGGGTTTAAGCCACATTGCCAGAACGAAGTGTACGACTATCATGAGTGGCTCGGGTTTAGCGCCACATTGCCAGGACGAAGCGTACGACTATCATGAGTGACTCGGGTTTAAGCCACATTGCCAGAACGAAGTGTACGACTATCATGAGTGACTCTGGTTTAGCGCCACATTTACGGCTATAGTGAATGACAGGTTGAACGCCACATGACCAGGGCGAACCGTACGGCTACAGTGAGGGACTCGTGTTTGACGCCACATTGTCGGGACGAAGTGTACGGCTATAGTGAGGGACTCAGCTTTAACGTCACATTGATGGGACGAAGTGTGCAGATATCATGAATGACTCGCGTGTAACGCCACAGTCGAAGTGTATACCGGCACAACAATAATGATTCGGGTTAAATGATACATTGGCAGCACGTAGATGAATATAGCAATGTCCAGTGCATTCGTGCATTGAACCATGGAGGTGTAAATCTATAATTATACATGCCTATAACACATGGTCAAAAAGGACTGTTGCAGTTTTGATGTTTTCCACATTTTTTTCGATGTTTATGAGCCACATCAGAAACATTGCATGGTCTACCCGATCTAGATTCTTACATTATACAATCAAATATCAACAAGGGGTTTACATAGGCTAATACATTAATATACTTTCCATAATGCAATGGGAAGGACGCCAAATCGTTATGTTCTCCCCACACCTAGACCCAATCCTTGCATCTTTCCCTCATCACTGAATGCTTCTAGTCGCACGAATCCGTTGTTATTTGTGTTGACTGTGGTTTTCTTAAAATTGGTCTTGTGATTTTTGACCAGAGGAGCGTCCATTAGTTTTGACAGCTGGCACAGGAATCTCTGTTCCCATACCAAGATTCATAATCAGTCGTGAGTAAATTGTTTGATCATCGCAACAGATATATGCTCTTCAAAAAGAAACCATGCAAAATCACAGCGTGTTATTCCATCAACATATAGGATTTACATTAAAGCCTATTTGTAAAGACTGGCTGCTCCAAAAGATTTTCGAAGGCTACAAACTTCAAAGTAAAGTATTTGAAAGTGTTTAATGCCATTTTGAAAACGGCTGGTTTCACCTCTCATCTCAAATTGCACCACTGAGGAGGGGGTTTCTTCTTGAAGAGACTTTACCGTAGAATTTCTGTATCATGAGTTGTGAATATCTGGAATTGATAAAGTAGCTTTACTTGCTGTAGGATTAAATATAAGTATTTGATGACAAAATGGTTTGGAAAATCGCGTTTTCTGAACTTTTTTGCATAAACTAATAAATATTCGCTTTAGAGCGGCCGGTAATCCGAAATGTCACTCAAGAACATGCATATGACGTCAAGGTTGTTACAAAACGTTAACCGGATGACGCAAACATTGGTTACATATGTCCAATCTCTCCATGACATCATGACAATTGCTTTCACCAACAATGGAATGAAATGTAAGCGCCTACTTTGCACGAAGCTTTGCCGAGCTACCTCCTACACCCATATATGGTAATGCTCATTACTTTTCGTGCAGACATTAACTTTCGTAGTTCGGGTCGAAATGGAACACTTTGGAAAATTAATTATTGCTTAAGAGCAGAAAATAACAAGATACGGAGGGTGATATTTTCTGAAAGTGATTATGTAACGGTATGTCATATGCCTGGTTATATATTCAGTAACTTACCCTGTTTCTTAAGGGTTACCTTCATTTCCGTAGGCTTTAGCGTGTCTGGGGCTTATTGTCGCGAGCATGCGATCTATGGAACACTGTACAGATCTGAATGCAAAAAGGTCCACCGGATCATGGTGGTTAGTAATATAGTCTTTTGTTTATTATATAAATGATATGAACTTAATTAATACATACCAAATAAGTAACAATTAACAAGTAACCTAAAATAAAAGGGAATGTTTTATTTTTGTAAGCGTAAACTATCGTAAGCGTAAACCAGTCAGAGTTATCCTATGTTAACGCATATATCGCATGTCATTTAGTGACCGTTTGTTTTTGTTTCTGTCACTTTACAGTTTCACGGAGTTAATTGATAAAACGTAAAACTACTGTACAAGACTCCCATGACTTGGTGGATCCTTCCCTCTGATTCACGTACCAGTACGGAGTGGACTGCGAAGAGGGTCACCTTGAAATCCGGTCTGAGCTCCGGTTTGCGGCCTGAGATCCAAAGCGAAGCGACGCGACGCGACGTTTGTTCAGTGAACATTCGTTACAGCTTAAGTCGGCTATTGGGGGAAAAAGTTAAGTTTAAATCGATTAAAATTTGTGATTCCCCACAAAACATACACGTCACAAATCGTGCTGTGATTCGCTTAAATGAGACAATCAGAATGGAACAGGAGATACATTAGAATGAATAAATGATTGTGGCTTAAAAATGTTAGTCTCTGACTTAAGAATAGCTAACGTCAACACCCACCGTCAAAAAAGCCAATCTGGCTTCCGATGGATGACAAACGTCAACTCTACTGTGACGTCACCGGCATGCACAACGTCACGCTCATCGCGTCATCGATTGTCCATTATGACGTCAGGGCCTAAATGACAACATGAATCTTGCACTGTTTTCGTTCAACGTGACGATGTTTTGTTTGGGGTTTATGGGTGTAAATGCGATGTTTGGTTAGGGGTCTTCTTAGGCCGTGGGTGTCACGGTATGCTTCAGAACATAGTGTCCGTCTCCAGCGTGTGTTTGCTGCTGGCGATCTTCGGCTGGGACAGGGACGCAACTAAATCCATCCAGGACGATATCTACGACCCTTCCATATTTGAGACGTACATCGACAAGTACAGTGTGTAAGCATATATAACCTACACGCTGAACTTTTTACGAAGTGGAAACTTCGTTATTACGACAAGAATAACACTTTTGTTTTCAATATAACTGCTTTCCTTTCACTATGGTACTCGTAAACACTGTTATATATTTTTCTTTGACTCTGTCTCTTTTTGGAACTGTGATGATATAGCGGTTGTTTTGGATTAGTTCTAAGTTATTTGTCTTTGTTACACGATAATGGTATACCACATGTGATGATTGTACGATTGTTGGGTAGAGAGCTACAAGACATTATAACTAATAGATTAATAATGTCTACCGCTTTTCTCCTTAGCCCCTTGTTCCTCTATACCTTTTTAGGTAGTCCAAAGCGTGTAATCCCACCGGTTTATTATGCAAGGAAGGGTGAAAGAAAAATAATATTGATCAAACATACAAGATGCTGGAAGAACCCAGGGAGTTTCATTTAGACCTATCATAAACACCATAAGACCACGTCATGTCATTGTTTGAATATTCAATTATACATACCATATTACTTCCGCTTTGCCTGCATAGGCCTATAGTGGGAAAATATTGTTTACTGCCCACGAGAAAACCACCTATAAACTGTGTTTCACCCTGGCAGACCGAGGCCCTATTGGAATTTATTACCTGGGATATATACAATCATGATACAGATAAACAAGAACTCAAATCCGGACGATAACACTGTTAGTCATTACATCTGGACCTCCTGCTCATTGTCTAACTCACCCTTGGATCTTTTTCCTCACACAGTGACTCTGACACGTGGGGCTGGCTGTCCACTGCTTGGTCAGGGGGAGTAGAGCCCTGCCCTTGCCGCTGGGGTTTCTTCTTCCCTGGGACTTGCGCCACCAGACGCAGAAACGAACTGCACGATTTGGGCATTTTCTCGTGGGTCTTTCATAAGGTCATATTCAGCATCGAGGTAAGCATAAATCGATTCTTCGTCCATCGTGTCCTTAAATGTCCTTAATTGTGGGGAAGTTCATCAGCAACTTGCCACTTTAAACTGGGCCATTTACGCCTCCAAGCACTCAGGTTTACATGTTGAGAATTCTCGAATATGAGTATTGAGTAAACAACGTCTGCAATTACATAAACTGTAGGGTTTTTTTCTCTCACAAATCTGTGCGGACTGATAGACCGCATTTAAACTCACCTCAAGAAGCACTTCCTGTTCAATCATCCAATCCAAGTATTGAAGAAAGTTTTAGAACAGAGGTAAAATGGTTCCACTATTTCGTCAAATTTTCTTGGCACTCCACGATATGTAAGTACCCATTAAATGTAGTAGTCTAAAATGGTATATGCGATCTTAATTAACGTGAAAACGTTCGTTAATTGAACGAAAAACTTGTGCAACAAATGGCAGTATGTATGATTAGTTTTCCGGACTGTCTCAAAATGTGCTTGTGACGTCATGCATCAATGCTTATATGTATAGTCAAGAAAATAAGTCTTCTCGACAATGCAAAAACCGAGCAATCAACTTGAATGTTTTAAAGGATTTACTGTAGAAAGTATCCAACGAAAGATTATTTATATATTATACATTACATTCTCTACTAGCCCGTCGACTACAGTCGTCTGTTTGGTTTTTGAAAAGTCATAGTTTTGACTATGACCGTCTTGCTTTCAGGACTTGGGGGCGGTGGTTGACGAGTTCGCTCTGGGGAATGCTCTCTGGCTGTTGCTGTCATTAGGGGCACATCTTACTCTCTATGTAATAAACGCCCGGGATACAGACTGGAAAGGTAAGTATGACCGACTGACATGTATGTATGGCCGTTTCGCTTTGGCAAGACGTTAGAAAAGATCGCTGACTCTTGGAAGATCATGGACTCTTCCTTTATTAATTTAAAAAGGCTCCCATTGTGGTTAAAATGCAAGTTACAGCATCTACTAGGCGTCAATGGTATTGATTAAGGTGAGAACCCACCTATACGTGAATTTCTGTTATGATCCAAAGTAAGAAACTTTTCTTTTGAAATCATTGAAATCAAAATTCTGCCCATAATTAATATACCACGTTATATAAATATAGGTAGCACAATACATAGGATAAAACGTGTTAACATCTTCAATGAAGAACAAACCTATATCGCTGTTGCCACGTTGAATGACTATCAACTTAATGCTCTTATGTTTATTCTCTCAGGGTTATTTGGGCTGCAACCAAAGAAACAAACGAAGGACGCGGCTTGCCAGAAGAACACTAACATTTATAGAAAGATAAATATTTTACGACTTCGACACCGTAAGTATGCAAGTCTGGGCCCCCGTAAATCAGTTTCTCGTAACTTCTCTCGTATGTCACTACACCTTGTGGCGCTTTAACCCGGCCGACGTCTTGCGAGAAAAGGTACGAAAATAGTGACGTATGAGGTTTTGTGAAAGTGGTCGCAGACACTGTAAACAGTTGGAAATGTATATTCTTATACAACTTTGAATGTTTAAGTTTTTCATATTGTAAGTCATGCGCTGAAAAGGGTAGCTTATGTTCTGTCTAAAATTTTTATTTCTGCCATGCTCCTTGCCAAGATACTGGTGTTTAGCTAGCTCCAAAGTTGCTTGATATCGTGTATAATACATTGCACCTGGACTGATGCGCATGACAAGGAAACAAGTGACCAAGAGAACCTGATGTTGTTGTTTGCTGTTTTGACTGCATGGAATGTGGGTTGCAGACTTCAGCAATTTGTCACCCTTGGAGAATTATTTTAAAATCTTGTTTCTTTTCATTTTGTTAAGTCTTATTGCCTACAATAGATCCTCCTGTGTCTGTTCTTTGAAGCTTCATTAGTACACATGTACTATCTTAATTTAGAAATGCTTTTTTCACTTTTTAGGCGAAGAACTCGAAGAAATGGCAAAGACAATAGAGTATTTGGAGCGCGAGAGGCAAAAACAAGAGGGTTGTTTGGAACAAAAAAGTAAAGTTTGCAATACATTCCTTCGTTTTTGTTTTTTTTTTTGTTTGTTTGTTTTGTTTTGTTTTTTTCAGTTAACATGTTGTTGCCACGTTGGCATTCAGGTCAACAAACTTGTCTTTTCTTGACTGATTTACACAACTCATGAAATCTTGCATATCACTATGAAACAGGTAGGCTATACCAGGTAGGCCTACGTGCAGTCATAAAGACTTGACTCGTGTGTTAAAATGTTTACTTCCCAGTCAATAGGACTCACGGGTTGTTGGTTCAACCCCAGTCTTTGACGGCTATTATCTTTTAGATTCCCCCACCACTGTTTGAATCTCGGGACCTTTAGACCAGGAAGTTGTCGACATCGGCAGTTATATTGATCAAGGGCCCTGAGTGCTCGCTGTAAACTCTTGCGATCTTTGACAATTAATTAAGTTACTGACGAACTTGAGATATGCTCATGCACCATGTTACTGGCAGAACAGTGTTCTTTAGCGAACGTTAGACAGCACGATCGGCCACACCAGCATCATGGGCAGCTTATTGTCACGAAGATCCGACGAAATGTGAGGAGGAAAGAGTCAACAAATTCATTGTCCGAGGCTGGGTTTGAACCCACACTTCGCGTCTCCCACGGACTGAAAGTTACTCACCAAACGCTGGCAGCTTATTACCAGTACTTAGACACTGTCTAGTCATAAAATTTGCATCTTTAATTATGTGCATTTGTGAATAAAAACAAACTTACAGCATTCAGGGTGGTGTAATAGAAGCATAACACTCTGAAAGCCAGTTGCCATATATAAGGTATAAAATATGATTTCCAAATACTCATTCATTCATCGACATTAATTAAAGCTTTTATATCCGTTTCTTGTATAAACAATTTTTTTTCTTTTCTAATGAATTTCTATCTTCAGAAGTTGAGGTTGACATTCTCCAGAACGCCATTCGTCACTTGTATCATGCCCACGCCGAAGGCGACGTGGAGAAACCACCCAAGAGGATGAAACGGGACTTCGGATGGAAACAAGACATCAGATAAGAATGGAATGAAGCAATCTATGCGCTTGTAATGAAGATTCGTGTTTCTTGTCTACAAACAGTTTGGAAAGGGGGGTGGGGGGATATGATAATGAACAAAAGTGTGTTGATATGTATATTATTCATAATAAAAGGACATACGGATACCATATGTTTGACTCTTTAACTTTTCTTGCATATCACTGGACTAAACCTTAAAATCAACCTTGCGGCATTTAAGACAAGCTCTATATATAGGTGTCTGGTAGTTTCAGACAAATTTGGAGAAGTGTCGCTTAAGCTGGCACACACTGTCAGTGTCTTGTTAGTACAACAAAATGGCTCGATAGCCTCTCACCCCATGGTCGATCGTTGTAAGTTTAAGTCCAACTCAGGCTGGCTTCCTTCGATCGTGGATGGAAAGCTGCAGAGGCTCTGCAGAGTAATCTATATAGCTGTGGCCTCTACGCGCTGCACAGCTGCAAGGACATAGAGGCACAGCTGCAGGATAAGCAGCTGCATGTAGATATAGCGTACGCACAAGTGCATGCATATCTTTTCAACACTTCTATGTATCAGTCGGATGAAACGTGATTTATTGTTTCCCGTCATACTATTTTGGAAAATTGGTGTGGGCGGCGAAACAATTTTCATTTTTCATCATCAAATGACGTGCGGACGGTGACAGGAAGCAAGGAATCACGCAAGTGCACGAACTGCCTAATTAATACGCCCACCGACATTCCCCATGTTTTGATACGTGGCATTCGAATACAGAAATTGCATCTAAACTCCCATAGGAATAGCTTCAGACGTACAGCAAGGAGGAGCCCGACCTGATAACGAGAGATCACTGTTTAACGAGAATAAACCTTCAATCAATGAGGTCGAAGAATCAAATTCAACTCTGGCAGGGCTTGCTGCGGCTTTATGTCAGGAAGGTTGTGGTTTAGGCCGCTTCCTGTATGCCTTGCCTAACTCCTGTTGCATTTATCAGTGAAAAACTATATGAAGAGTGACGTTAGATCAAGGAAGGTAGAAAAGGTGAATGTGACGACAGTTATTAACTTCGTTGTTAGAGTTACCTCCCGTACGTTGACGTTTCATTACAGATTACAGACGGCGTTTTGAATGTTAGAAACAGCTATTTGGTCGCAGAGGACCGTAAATTTGAACTGCTGTCATATTTGTTTTTCACTGAGTTGCTCACTGAATTTTATGACATGTGAAAACGTCTTTAAATGAGCTAACTCGGAAATAAGCCATTAAGCCAAGGATTGTCCAGATGAGATGGATAACGACACGTGCACGGAAGTTGGTAGCGACTGTCTGTCAGTGGTTTCTGGTACAACCCAGGGGACAGACGAAATTCATTCCCCACGATGCCAAACAGGGCTCAAGATGTGAGTTTACCTGTGCAAATCAGTAGGCCTACCAATACTGGTACTAATTAAACTAAAGGTAGAGGTCTATTTCAGCAATTTCGGATATTTGTTGAAAATAGATCTCAGTATTCATTTATTGGATTATACCGGTACAACGTCATATTCTTAACTTTCTTCCCTTGTGTTTCCGTCAATGCAAGATGGTGATAGTTAACATCAATACAATTAAAAAAGTTGTAAAAGGCACTCACCCTCAGCTTGTCAGTTTTGTGTTACTGAGCGCATATATTCTTATTTTAAACTCAAATTTAACAAGTTAAACAAAGAAAGTCTTACTTTACCTCCCCATTTCCTATACTGAGATTAATTGCTCAGTAGACAGCGGACATACCAGATGATGAATAAGGACAAGAGAGAGATAATTTGGCTAGCTGAATTTTAACCTTTAATAACATCCATTGTCTTCTTGTATTCGGGTTGTGAGTACAGTTTACCATTGTTCTGTCTTTGTGTGAGCATATTATAATTAGCTATACATGTAAATGTGGATACATAAACATTTTCTTCCTGTCACATCATTGTGCATGGCAGTTGTTGAATAAATGGTGAAATGTTACCTTCACAACTAATCCTGATGATATTAATTTGTATTATTTGCCATGTCTAGGCTTCAAGGTCCTGATGAAAAAGGTTAGTGTATTTTTGCAACTTAGATTTAATTATGAAGACTTACATGTGAATCATCTAATCTAATACAACCAAATTTATGCTTGATGAAATGAGATAATAAATGTGAGAGTAATAGAAATGGTATGCAACATCCGCTGCTCTTGACATGTAGTATTAAGCTGACCAAAAGTCGTCATTTCATAGTAACAATGATAATTATGATATTTAAAAGATAAAACAAAATTTTTAGGGAAGTTACGTTTAAATTGTGCATGACCTACAATGAGATTCAGTGAATAAAAACTGTTGCTAAAGGACAGGGTTCTCCAGAACAGTGATATGTGTTTCAAGCCTTGCCATTTCTCAGTCATCCTTTAGAGCAAAGTGATACCTGTATTATTGTTTAAAACTGGTTAAAAGCTCTAGAAATGAACTTCTCTATCTTTAGCCTAATGTTGAAAAATAAAATGTAGTAACAAAACAGTTTTCTGACTAAGTAGTCATTGTTTCAGATGATTTTCTGCCCTCACCAGTGCTTGGATTTGCAGGAAAGACAACTCTGAATCAGAATGAAGTTGACAACAGTCAGGAGACAGTGAGAACAATTATTTGTCTGATCATATATTTAAATTAGCACAAGGCTCTGTTAAAAAGACATTTTCTGGATGTCACATTTGTTTTCTTTGCACACAACATTGAAATTCTCTCTCCTGAATTTTTTCATCAAAGGTGTGGTAAAACAATTTTTAATTATTTCTTTCTTTTTGTACTAATAAGAGTATTTATCATAAATTTGCTTCTTTGCAAACATCAAACTGATTGGTTGGTGGATTTGCTTGATTTGGAATTGAAAACTATACTCCAGTATTTTGAAGAAAAGATCACTACATGTTTTAAGGGTAGAGTAAGCAGTGCCGATCTTGGTGAAAACAACTGCCCTTGGCCAGGTACCTGATAAGCACCTGACATGAATCCTTACCTGAACTAGGAAGAGCTAGAATTGAGCATACAGGCAGTGTCATTGGCCGTCTTATAGCAGTTCTCTAAGTCTCAGGATCAAGAAGACATCTTAAGTCTTCAGTCAGACATAGTCAACTTCAAAACAATATGTACCACTAAAATTATGACTTACCTCAGCACCATCATTTTTCTATTCTAATACTAAGAGTCATGTTAGATTTACACGACACATAAAAAATGGGAATGGGAGTGGGTTGCTATATGTAGCTGGAAATGTAACTGAAGACATTTAGAAGGTTACCATGTTATGCCATCCATGGTTTAGCTAAACCCAAATTTGCAAGACCTACAGAAGGTTACTGTAGAAAATGTTCATTTACAACTCTATTCAAGGCTGGCAAATACTCCACTTAAACAAATGGCTTCATTTTTCCTTTTCAGATAGCTCCGATAGATGAGAATGATGATGCCATGTCCAGCATGTCAGAATTACTGCTGTCACATCGTTACATTCCCAGAACTAACTCTGAAGCAACAGATTCAGCAAATATCCCGAAAATAGAGTTGGGAACCAAGGGGGATAACTCTCATAGCATGCAGCTGAAGGGGGACAACTCACAGTTCATTGATCACAGCCAGGGAACGCCTCTCAGTCCCAGTATATTAGGCCCACAACAAATATCACAGATGCAAAAAAGCTTTGAAAATCTCCTCCCAAATGAGGACACAGGTCAGTGCTTATTGTGTCTCTTGTATTCATGTGTACTCAAATTAGAAAATGTACTTTGTACTCTGTGTTAAATTTAACAAACAAGGTAGTTATTCTATCATCAGCCTGTTAACTACCTTATGTGTGGTTTGTTTTGTTACTGTAGCATACTTTTGAATCCTTGAAGGTAGCTGAGAAGAAGAAAGAAATGCCGCAAGGAAAATCTGTTAACAGTGCACTTTAGAATTATATATTATAATTATGTATTATTATGATAAACAACTGAATGAAACTTTGATATCCTACAGCCTTTTTCTGTCTGTTATCTTTTGAAAAATCTGCTATTGGCATTAGTTAAGAGAGCCAGTCACATGGTAATTAGCGATAGTTTCTACAGTGTTCTTAACCAAAGTCGCATGGATTCATATTGAATCTTAGTATGGTATAAAAAGGGTGAACGCTTCATTAAGAGTGTCTGATATGTATCTTAGGTGACTTCATCGAGCTGTGTTGGTCTGATTTGTGACAGGGTTATCTGATGCATATGCAGGTTTGTTGCACAGATGTCAGTGCAGCCTGAAAGACATCAAAGTTCTATTAAACTCATCAACTGATAGCGATCAGGTAATCAAAGTATTTAAAAATTTGATAAGTTTCCCTTATTTCTTGATTGTAATATTCCAGTAGAACTGCTAATGTATCATGTTAATTAACTCTAGCTAAATTATAACCGTATTGACTTCATTTAATATGTTCAACATCTAAAGATCATTTTGGACTTTCACATGCTCTTTGTACTGGGTTTTTGGCCTTATACCTTTAAGGACAAGACCAGCGATTTTTGACTGGGTTTCAGCTGTTTCTAGATCCTCTGCCATAACCAAAGGACCCTCTCATACTTAAATCAGTTTTAATGCAAGACATTAATTAACTAATTTCTAAAACAGAAGTGACGCACATGGTTTATGTAGGCAGTGCAACAAAAATATAATACTGTGTCAGCATACACTGTCTGGTGCAGAGGTGTAGCTGATAGCTGCTTATAAATCTGCATATTAAGGTCACATTTTGCTCACGATGGACGCGGTATTCGTAGGCCTAAAACCTAGAACTGTAGTGTTGTAACAGCTGATAATTTTGCTTTTTGGAAGCCCTCTATGTGGGTTTAACATATTAGCTGAAAGCACAGATGTTTTTACATAATTTAGCTTTAATAGCAGGAACTCAACTATATATACTCCTATTAATATTTTAATAAATATTATTTTCAACATAACATGGCCAACGTAGACAAATCATATGGTGTCAAACGGTTATAAGTACCTGTCTTCAAATAAATCTCACCCAGCCCGTGCAACATGTACTCAACGATGTCCAAGTCATTTGAAGTAATAACTGCAATCAACTACACCATGATATAACTTACTTTTTATCAGTGAAGGCATTTCTTTTTAGATCTAAGTTACATTTTGAGAGAAAAGTAGCCTGGATGATCTAACATTCCTACATCTTAGTTTCGGTCGAAGGGAATGGGGATCAAGCTCATGGCCTCACAGATGTATGATATATGAATACATACGAATGATGAAATAATCTTTGTGTTCTGCTGGTACATTTATTTACTACCCTTATTAATTTCCCATTTGGTCATTGTTATTAGCATAGTGTGTATTTTATGTCTGCTGACAATATATGTGGCGTGAACTATTATCTGATTGTCTCAAAATAATATTTTTTCTTTGTTATTCCTTAATATTTGGAAAATACATGTCCATAAAAGAAGGTATTGAGAACGGATTCGGCATTCATTTTTATACTTAGAGCTGTATATAGGTGAATGTAACATTTGATAAATATGATGTAATTTTTACTGACCTGAGTCATGTAGGTAAGGTCTATTTTTTTCATATTATTATTATTTTTTTTAAACGAATTTATGTCATCTGCATTTTGGCATGCAGCACAAATCTCGAACACTCTTAAGAATGACTTTGTCACCTCCTTTAATAAGATTGGTACATGAAACTGAAGCTGAGAATAGTTCAGGTCTATACATCTCAATCAGGTCAGGCCTCCTAGAAGGTAATGAAATACTCACTGTGCCATCCATTGCATCGTGTAAGAATTGTGTAAATGTAAATAGACAACAAGTTAAATGATGACAGCTCAAGTGTGTTCAACCTTTATGTCTAGTAAAACTCTGATGCCAAGGGTCACGATCACTCGAAAATGCCACACTCAAAACATTAACAGTAGACAGTATACAATCTAGGCTAAGTTATGAATGGAGTCCGTCGTGTTAGAGGAAGGTGTGAATTGTATCATAGTGTAGGTTGATAAACAACAATCAACTAGCCCGCGTCTTGCACTAAGTGTTCTGTTTCACAAAGTAGTTAATTAATCTTATATTAAATCTGATTGAAGTGTACCCGAGTCTTGTGTTTTTATGAAATAAGATCTAAAAACAACTGAGACCCAGTTAAAAATCGTTGGTGTTGCCCTTTAATCTGGCAAAGTTTGTAACTTATTTGACAAAAGTGGGTGGTTTAAACCAAGCTTTCAACTGATGTCCCCACCATGAAAGAAAAATCTTTTAGTACCCCATTAAAGAGTAATCATAGGAATAAATCAGTAAATCATTTTACACCTTATTAAGGTGTTGGTAGTTGAAAAATAGATTGATACAAGAAGTAATGATTTCAAGTATAACAAGCACTGTCAGGTTTTTATGAAAAATAAGTAAGGTTTCAACTCAAAAACTTTTTAGAGGTATGGATACTTTCTGGGCCAATATATGAGATGGATTGATTCCTAGTTTCTTTTTTTAACAGGGTGTGATGGTGAAGGTAGGAAAAACACAAAGCACTATTATTCAGGCACTTAAGAAACTGCAGTCTTCAAATGGTGCTGTTAGCTCAGGTGAAAAGATCAAACTTTTTTGGAAATGTAAATTTTGCTCTGATACCGTAAACTGAAAAAAGTTTAAAGGTTTTCTCAATCTCACTGAAGTGAATCTACATGAAGTAGCCACTTATTTTATACTCCCTTGTCTCACTATAACTATTTCTGAAGAAATCTCAGTCTGTCTGAGGTTCATTCAGTTAAAATCTAGCTTCCATATTTTGGTATGTGAAGTCAGTTTTACTCAGTTGTGAATGTCAGTTTTACTCAGTTGTGAATGTCTGTTTTACTCAGTTGTGAATTGAAACAATGATTCTGATTAGCGCTAATGTTTGATCGCTACAATCTATTAGGGGCCGGTAATAGGATCAACTAATTTAGCAGCTATCTGAGTTTTCCATAAATTGTCAGATTTTGAGGCAATTTTAATAATTTTTTTTTTTTTTTTTTTTAGACTGGAAAACTTGTGTTGAAACTTTAAAGGGACATCTGGGTAGAATCCGACAAGGTCATGATGCTAAACGGCAACATCTGGCACAAGAGGTTAAACAGAGAGATCAGACCAAAGACAAGAAGCAAAAAATTCACAAAGAGCTCTTGTCACTGAGCAAGCGACAGAAATTTCTTTTGGATCTTTTCCAGAAACAACAAGACATCAACAAGCTCTTAAAATCCTGCCTTCAGCAGAATCTTTCTAGTGATTTATCACAGCAGACTTCAAGCTCAAGGTCTCCACCACTGTCATATTTAAAGTCAAAATCTCCACCAAGGCCAGGTGTTAGGTCACCACCAAGGTCAGAGTCATTATCACTGACAAAATCTCCACTTACTCTCAGTGGATCAACTCCATCACTTGCAAAATCAACTCAGAGTGCAAACCCCAATGAAGATATAAACAGAAAGACAGAGAAAGAAAACGAAGCTGAATGGAATAGAATTATGGGAGTTTCAACAACAACAGAGTCAGCCGTCTCAGAACTGAGGCACAAAGAAAAGGCATTCAGCCAGGGAATTGATGGTGAAGCACAGCGTTTGACAAAGCCACATGCTTCTGAGGCAAGAAGTTCTGTTCAAGTTGGATTTGGCTCAGGTTTGAAAATGGATGCTGGACTACCTGTGGTGCTCGACGCTGTTAAACCCGTGGAGAACAATCACATTGTCTTGGTCTCATCAGCTGGGTTAAAAAGGAAGACAACTGGGACTTACTTACACAAGCCAGTCACAAAACATCAGCCAGATTCTGAAATATGTGCTGCGGTTCCATTAGGCTGGGAGAAGAAAAAGTGCTTGCATAAACATGTCCTTCCAAAGCTGCCTGGTGCCAAAAACGCTGATACTCCAAAGAGTGAGACAGTGAAGCTTTTGCCCAGGAATACGAGCAGTTCACTGGCAGTTACTGGTGGTGCACGAACCTGCTCAGATTTTGTGGCATCTGGAAATGATGGATGCAGCCATGCCCGACAGATTTCATCTGCTGCATCTAAGCCTGATGGGAAGGCTTCACGTGTAACTCAGGTAAAGGCCTTCACTGGAAAATATGTGATATCTAGTCCCTGCATGAATGCTAAAAATTCAGGAATTCAGGCTGAAGATATATTTTATGGTTAATAATATAGGGCAGTTTGGCTTGGAAAACAAAGCAGTGTCTGGACTGCATACTTATTTTGTACCTGACAAACCGTGATGTTTCTGTGCTGGCATTTATACACTGTCAAGCTACTGATACAAGACAATACCTAGAAAGGCTTCAGTTCTCTTACATTACATATAAGGTGCAAGTTCCTTGTACATTATGAACAAATTTCCTGAATCTCAGTCATTACAACTTCTCTCTGACACCACGCTGTGGATAGATCCACCACATCCGATGTCCCACCACCCTTTCATGTGACAGTGTTACTTTTCAGGCCATTCCAGAAAGCAGTTGCGAGCGACATCATGACAGCACAGAAAGATTGAACATTTGTAACAGTTTTGTGGATATCCAGTGACCTACTTTCAACATTGTTGATTATGATTGGTCAAATGTGTATTCTTGATTGACATTTCAGAAAGGTCTACTCCAAAAAAATAGTGAATAGTTTAGGTTGCTTTCAACATTATTTCATTTGTATCATGGACAGTGTTTCCTTAGGTTACAGCAGACTGGAACCAATTCCTGAAGGGAATGTCATGCCAAGGACACAGACATGACACCCCAGCTAGTCACATTACATATATTCTGACACCAAGCCAACCAGTACTAATGACTAGTACCAAGCAAGGTAATGCCAAGATTACTTGTATTAAAGTCGGGGTTACATGTAGGTATGACCGTTTGCACAACACACTTTTCTATTCACTACAAAACAGCAAGTGAAAGGTTAGGAAGTACAAGTACTCCATCCTACAATGTCAATCCTGCAGATAGGTACCTGACATTTTTGGAAACACCCCTTTAGACAAAGTGACATGACCATGTTTTCCATGTTATGTAGTATTGATGGAAATTCACTTGGGCCATACCACTTCCAACAAAGGGGTGGTTTAAAAAATGTCCGGCACTTATTTGCAAACATGCGACGTAATTCAATTTCAGAAAGATCTCAACATTGGTGTTACACACCTTCAGTATCATAAATCCAATTGCTGGACTGGCTGTTTTGTCTGATTGCGTATTTCACCTAGCATTTCAGTGAGGTAGCACTGTGAATATGCAGGCACCAAGACCACCGAGACAAACAGTGTCATGTTACACAAAGTGATGCTGAAATGGATTTTATTTTAGTGTGCTCTTTATGAAATGTGAAAAATGGTGTGAAAATGGTGGTAAATGTTTTTTGTGATATGATAGAAATAACGTGGACTGTAAGCTGTATTGACGACAAATATATGATGATGTTGTAATCTTTCTGGTTTCAGTGTGTGCTGACATTCCCTCCACGACCTAAGGAACCTAAGGCCAGCTGTAACAGTGTGCTGGAGTTGATGAGGAGGGGATTTCTGAGTCCAGGCCAGGGGAATCTCACACTAACTATTAAGGTAAACCCACAAAAAATAAAAGTTTTGTTTTGCCAATAATCCATTACCAACAATATAGATGTCCATATAATTGTGTGTTAAGAGACAAAATAAACAAGATTTTTTTCTTGAAGCTCAGTTCCGTTACAGGGGGAAAACTTAATGTTTATACATGTAGCTAGAAAAAATTTGCTATACTTTGGTATTTCAACATAAACAATACCCTTCCACCTAAAATACAAAAAAAATACATTAAACTTCCTTTAACATACTAAAATGACAATATATCCTGTGATTTCTTCTGATGAGTGTCATTATATTACGACATGCTTCTGTTTTCAACATCTCCACTAGATTCTTTGTTTAATTGTATTGGCACTGTTCTTGATGCTACAAGAGAAAGCTCTTATCTCATTTATGCTGTAAAAAGGCTACTGGCAGCCTTTAATCTTTAGCTAATGTGATTGGGTAAAAAGAAAGATTAAGAAGAAAAAAGTTAAAAAACTAAACACAAAGAGATTTTATCCATTGAAATGAAATAAGCCTGCTTGGAGTTCAGCGCTTAACTTGATTTCTGGGTAACTTTAAAACAAATAATACCATAGCTCACACTGAATGTACATTAAGACTGACTGGCTAGGTCATTGCTGAATGTACACGTAGCATACACCAGATCTCCAGATGTGAACACGGACTGTTTTACTGATTGAGTGTCAAAACAGTCAAGAAATAAACATATTATCTTTTGAACAGGGTATCTCACACCGGGGATCTGTGATGCAGGACGGTTGTATTCACACCAGGGAGGGCACATTTAAGACCCCAACAGGCTGGGTGTCAAAGGTCACTGGGGTCAAGGTCAAGAAACAAGCAGCCTATAATAAGGTGACTATGCCATGTACTTGTATAAATTTGATTTACAAAAACAGTTTGAAAAGTTGAAATCTGATGCAACTCTCTAATATGTTGAAAACTTCACACATACCTGTGCATTTGTGCATGACCTGTGTCACTATGAAACCAGGGCCATCTGAGGGCTATTGATTTCGGTGTGTCTATCTCTCCTCAAATCCATTTGTCATACATTCATTTGCAAGCAGTAACTGCTCCAAATAACATCAAGTTTACACCAACTAGCCCGCACTATGCATAAATTAGGCATATTTAGTGAATTGTGTGATTCTTATCGGTGGTTTGTTTCCAGGCACTCAACTGCTCCAAATACTGTCTTTTGATCAAATTTTGTATGAATGTTCATTTTCTGTGAATTCAGATCAAGTTCACAAACCGCCCAGGATCCACGTTCAACATTTGCTTATTTTGTGATTTTCCTGATTCTGATTGGTCGTGACTGACTCTTGTGCAATAACTGTTTCAAATAATCCAATTTTGGTCAGATTTTGCAGGCAAATTCATTTTGCGGCTCCTTCAGATCAGGTTAAAAAATCAGCTTGTTCTGATCTCACATACTTAGCCTGGGATATAATTCTCTGAATTTATGCTTGAAATTGTTTTAATTAGTCACAAAATGATCGGATTCGTGCCGTTTTCTCTCGCAGGTGATGTTTAACGGCGTACCTCTGTCAAAGCTGCCAACAACTTTTGTCCCTTCCAGAGTTTCAGGTGAAGAGGTTAGCTTGAGTGGTGAAAGGTACAGATCAGTGTAAGTATAGCAACATTGATTTCGTCAGAAATCACCAAGTTGTGATCACAAGCTGAGGCTCAGTTTTTCAAACTGTGATCCAAGATTTTCCATTTTCAGGGTTAGACTATGATCTGCAATTTTCTGGGTTGGACTATGATCTGTAATTTTTAGAGTTCAACTCGGATTTGTAATTTTCAGGGTTTAACTATGATCTGCAATTTTCTGGGTTGGACTATGATGTGCAATTTTCAGGGTTGGACTATGGCCTGTAATTTTCAGGGCTTGACTATGGTCTGCAATTTTCAGGGTTTGACTATGGCATGTAATTTTCAGGGCTTGACTATGGTCTGCAATTTTCAGGGTTTGACTATGGCATGTAATTTTCAGGGCTTGACTATGGTCTGCAATTTTCAGGGTTGGACTATGATGTGCAATTTTCAGGGTTGGACTATGATCTGCAGTGTTCAGGGTTTGACTATGATCTGTAATTTTCAGGGTTTGACTATGATCCGCACTTTCAGGGTTTGACTGTGATCAGCAGTTTTCAGTGTCACTATGATGTGCAGTTTTCAGGGTTGGACTATGGCCTGTAATTTTCAGGGCTTGACTATGGTCTGCAATTTTCAGGGTTTGACTATGGCATGTAATTTTCAGGGCTTGACTATGGTCTGCAATTTTCAGGGTTGGACTATGATCTGCAGTGTTCAGGGTTTGACTATGATCTGTAATTTTCAGGGTTTGACTATGATCCGCACTTTCAGGGTTTGACTGTGATCAGCAGTTTTCAGTGTCACTATGATGTGCAATTTTCAGGGTTTGACTATGATGTGCAATGTTCAGGGTTTGACTATGATCTGTAATTTTCAGGGTTTGACTATGATCCGCACTTTCAGGGTTTGACTGTGATCAGCAGTTGTCAGGGTTGGACTGTGATCTGTAATTTTCATGGTTGGACCATGATCCAGAGTTCTCAGTTTTCGGGCTATGATCTTCAATTTTCAAGGTTGGACTATGATCTAGACCATTTTCAGTGTTGGACTACATGATCCACAATTTTCTGGCTTTGACTCGACTGCAGGGCTAGAAATGTCCCAGGCGACAGGCCCATGCGTATAACATTTATCCACCTGTCACTGTTATCTGACTGCATTTTTCACTGATACATCTAACGTGCATGCAATTTATATGGAGGTTTGCACCACATCTGTAGGTCAATCCATCACTCACTCCTTGCCAGTTTTCTGGACTATTTTCCAAACGGTTCATCATATGGAATTAAAACACGGTACATGGCTTCACCATAACAAGTTTGAATTTGGACCTCTGCATCCATTTGGACAAAATTATGGCCGTTTTGGATTTCAACATTTTTTTGAGATGTTTTCAAAACAGTGCATTATGTTGAAAAGAAACTTAAAGAGCTAATTTGGTGTCAAAACATCTGTGTCTTAAAAGCAAGGCAAATTGATAAAAACTGGGATAGTCTGAATTACTTTCCTAAATTGTGAAAATATTTTAGCACATTAAAACTGATATTGTACGTTTCATCAGAGTATACGGAAACAAAATATTCCTGTCCCTTCCACTTTGCCTGGTGTGATGTCAACCACAAACACATGACGTTATCAATCACTGACATGTTCCACAAATGACGCTGCCCTTTCAAATACTCTTGACGTCATCCCAGCATGAATGCCATACTCAGTGTCACATCTGCCTGATTTAACATCATACAGGGAATATCATCAGGTCACATCAGGAAAATTTTATGGACACAGATGAAGATTTTGTTTTCAAGGAATCTTCAGTTATATGGGTTAAATAGTGTTGTTCATCAAAATCTTTCATGTCATTGTAATATTTCAACGCTGTTTGTATTCTGACCAGAGTGGCACTGTAATAAATACTTGATATGTAGCCTCATGTACCATGACAAATTATAGATAAAGTTTCCATGATGTACGGCTGTTTTTTCCCATTTCCAACAAAATTATGGCAATTTTTGTTCTGTTGTGGATTTTGACATGGCTGTTACTCTGACGGCCTGATCGATTGTTATTTAATTCCATATTCAAGGGAATACATTTTTACTGCCTATTATTTATCATACTAATAGCACGAAAGTATTGACAAAGACATACCGTGCATTGAATTGTCCAGGAACTCCACATGGCAGCCAGTGTACATTATCATGTCACATTGAACTTGAAAATGTGCAGGCTTGTGGCCACAACATTGATCAACTTTTTCTGTTTTCCAAAAAGCCACCAAAAAAGATTCCAAAAAGATTATATTTTTGTGTACCTGTGTAGCATACCAGTATACTCACAATGCAAAAACAGCTTATCGGACCTCCTCAGCTCATTCTGTTTCAGCTGTGAAATACCTGAGCCGTATTTTGTGCAGGGGCTTACAATGTTAACCGCATCTATATGTGTCTTTGCCCACAGTATCAGTGGTGATGGATAGGCATGTCACACATAGAGAAGTTTGCTAATAACTTGCCAAAGGTCAGAAGTTTAACCCTGGTATTCAGGTTTCCTCCAACCATAAAACTGACAGTGATCACATGAGTGGCCCTGAAAAATTTTTGAAGTATGGCGCTAAACAACAATCAGTGGTAAATAATTAAAGAAAGAATTATATTTAAGTCACATGTTCTGTGATTGGCAGAATCGGAACATATATGTAACATACATGAGTCAAAAAGTGTGTTTTGATATGTTTTATTATTTACAAGTCTGCTGATGTTAAATACTGCCTGACAGGAATGTCATATGTACTGATGATATGGAAAGCTCACACACGCTGACGTATTCTGATGTTGCGATATCTACAAGTCATTTTAAATAAGCTCATGATGGTCCTGTTAATAAGCTCATGATGGTCCTGTTAGTGATGAAACTATAAATACTGTGAAACTCACAAAAGGTTGTAACAGTGTGACATTATTTGACTGAAGGTTTTACCACTTTGAAGAGAAAGGCAGTTCTGCAAATACAAAAATGAGAACAATTTGTTTGACTTACAGTTTCTCAACTGCACCTGTTTTACAGTTATTTCTACAGTGGAAATTAAAAAATCAGTAAACAAGGAAATATAATATCAAATTATAAACTGAGTAATAACAAAAATATAGAACAGATAAATGAACAGTTTTTCTTACTGGGAAATCATATAGTGTACACATGTGAATTCTTTGCAGAAAAAAACAACATTTAAATATACAATGTAACATGATGAGTGTTGATTACGAAGGCTGATGTAATTGATCATCTTAAAAACTGCATAGAGCTTTTACAGCTTCACACATAATCACAGGAGACCAACGGTTGCCATGGAAATCCATGGAAAAAAAGTCAGTGAAATTAAAAACAAACAATTACTGGTAAGCTGACCTGAGCTGAAAAAGCAGTAAAATTGAAATGCCAACGCTTTCAGTCATTATCTGTTAAAAGAAAAGAACACATTTATACAACCTACACCTTAAATGAAAGAGCTATACAAACTGTGTGGAATAAATTTTTTTTACATTTTCTAAAGGCTTCGTAAAAGAGACAATCTGTTATAAACATCATCATCTTTTACAAAATCCACCTCTTTGTTTAAGGCTTGTCCAATGAAAATCCTCCTTTCCTCCTCTTGAATATTCGTTGCGACGTCACTGTGCTTAAGGGTTTACTCCTACCATTTAATAAATGTGCATTTCCAGTCTCAGCTAAATATGTTCCTACATCGTGATAATCGTGGATTTTAAGTTCTGTTAAAACCAACTCTAAAAAGGAAGAGTTTGAGATGTACTAGAGGGCCACATCATTCCTACATGTGTGGCTGAAGGCTGCCAAAATATGTCTGAATTGCGATGTCCTGAAGACAGAGAGCGCAACTTGTCATTTCACAGATTGCACCTGTCAAAGCCAGAAATCCCTGTTCCCACTCACTTGGGCTTGATGTGTGATCGGTCAAACTACTGTTCTCAGCCTCAGTCCTCTGCGATTCAAACTAGTAGCCCTGTGAGCCGAATTTACAATCACTATCATCAGAACTAGAACTGAAGTCCCCACTGAAGCCCTCCATTACGTTATTTACATGATTTTTTTTTTACCTTCAAAGACAGAAGAGCTACTTTGCAAAGCTAAGCACGATGACGTAAGCAATTCTGTTAAAAAGGCGGCCTGAAAGGGCCTCTCAGTCTTGGATGTTTAACTATTAAATACTCAAATAACAAACACTTTTGCCAGAAAATTGAGATTTTTTATTAAACCATTAGTAAGGCTCTTTCTTTTAAGGTATAGGTTGTATAAATGTGTTCTTTTCTTTTAAATAAAGGATAAGAACACCGACTGATTAAATCCCTTTACGGGCTTGGCATATGCCAAATAATTAAATTCCATTCCACACCCTTTTGATATTGTAATTAATTAATGTAGTAAATGCCAGCTGTATTATTTTGTGTACATTATTTTGAAAATGTTTATTGTAAAGACCAGGTACAAATAAAATGTACCAAACCTGTTGAGAACTCCTCACTTATCCACCTTTACCATTGATACATCCAGATGTTAGGTCACACAGATTAATGTTGTTGTTTTACAGGCAGAATAAATCTTTTCTCAATGTTGCAGGAGGGCCTAAAAATAAAACTTGAAAATCTTCTAATTTGTGGCATATTTACAGGATTGAAAATCCTGGAAAAATGTTAGGAAACTCAAAAGACCGAACAAAATAAAAAGGTGGATTGTCAGTTTTACTTTTGTTCCTTTTTTATTTTATTATTATTATTTTTTTTTTTTTAGTGTTCGCTCACCTGTAAACCACCAAATTTGGGTTGCCATGTAGTGATACTGGTGTGATATTCTTGTTAAAGTTGATGAAAGATTCGGCTAGATGTCATGTCGACCGCTACAATTTGTATGAAGAGAAGAACTATGATATGACGTGACATAATTAACATCATGATATTCTAATAGCAGCAACGAAGATAAATTTAGATGTCTTAAACATTTATACATGCTGAGTAGATTGTCTTATTAACTTTAAGTAACAACTAGTCTTAAACCATTATGTCATTCTGTACTTGAGATCAAATGCAAATAAAAAGGAAAAATTTAAACTTTTGCATTTCATATTAGTACCTTTGGAGACTTTTGTTGATCTTAATAATGGTGTTTTGAGGTTCTGTTTGGAAGGTTGGATAATATCCTGCTGGAAACATAGCACCAGACATCATGTTTTCAACTTTATAAAATGCCGTTTTTTAAACAAATGTCAGGTTATTTATGGTAACATTATTTTGAAGACAGCTGTGAAAAATAAATCACTGTGAAGTTTTGTGTCATTGGTAATGTTTGATGAAAAAGGCATATTCTGGTGTTAAAAAATTAGTATGGAATTTTGTTTCAAGCTTAGAAATTTTGTAATACTTATTAAACAACATCAATTAAACTACACATATTACTTTTCTCATTTTTTTGAAAACGTTATTTTGCAACCATGGCTGTTTTGCCAATGCAACTCACAAACGGTAGGGTTATTTTGCTCAGTGAACCATAGAGCAACCAACGGAACTGGTTAAACAGAACCATCAAACTCACTGAACCATGTAACTCACTTACCAACAGAATAACCCAACACTCTACACAGACAGGAGCCATGTGAGGCCAACTGAAAAGCAGAGCCATCTATATATAACTCTCTTACCAACAGAATAATCTAACACTTTAGCCAAACAAGGGCCATATGAAGCTCACTGAAAAACAGAGCCATCTAACTTGCTTACCAATGGAGTAATCCAACATGATCATCCATGTAACTCATTGGACAATAGAGCCATTGGACTAAATGAACAATAGAGCTATGTAACACATTGAACAATAGAGCCATCCGACTCCATGAACAATATCACCATCTAACTCTGTGAACAACTGGGTCATCCAACTCAACTCAGTGAACATTATAGCCATGTAACTCGTTGAACAAGAGAGACATCCAACTCAGTGAATGATAGGACCATTTAACTTAGTGAACAACTGGGTCATCCATCTCAAGGCAGTGAACATTATAACCATGTGACTCATTGAACAAGAGAGACATCCAACTCTGTGAACGATAGGACCATCTAACATAGTGAACAACAGGGCCATTTACTATCAAAAACAATCATCTGACTCAGTGAACATTAGAGCCATGTAATATAACAATTAGAACAAGTTAGACATCTAACTTGAACTCCCTGAAGAGCAGAACCATCTAACTCAGCTTTTTTGTCAACACTGCAATCAATAGTCGTCTAACTTACTTACCAATGGAGCCAATTAATTTATTGGAGGATGGAGCTGTCCAAGTCACTCACTCAGTTTTGCTTCCAGTATTGTAATCATACTCAGTGAACAACAGTCATCTAGCTTGCTGAAGAATGAAGTCAGTTAACATATTGAACGATGTAGTTATCAAAACTCACAGATAACAACAGAACTGTATTTTGCTCACTGAACAGGAGAGCAGTCTAGATAGTTGAACAATAGAGTCATCAAACTCAGTTGACTCACTGATAAATAGAGCCATCTTACTCAAGCAAGAGAGCCTTTTATCTGCATGGACAGTGCAGTCATGTAGCTCGATTTTCAACAGGGCAATGTTTAACTCCATCGTTAAGAGTCAACAGAATGCGAGGGATCTACATGTAATTAACTGCACAGCCATCTAACTCATTTATGCGTAAAAATGACGTGAAATCAGTCAAATTCAGTGATTATTATAATAGCTGATACCAAGGAATAGATACAAGATTATCCTACATGATTATGTGCCAGTACATTGCCAGTCCATCTAATCGATGTAAAAGGTTCTATTGTTCTAACGGTTACAACATTGGCCTCCCTTTGTAGAGGTTTAGGTAATATGTAACTTTGATTGCCTTGGCTGACAGATGCGCTACATTGCGCTATTTGACTACATTGAGATGGGATCCATTGGACTTTAAAGCAAGATTGATTCGATGAGCAACCATTACAAAAGAAAAAAATCACCCGATTGCACATGTATAGGTGTGTTAATGGTAAAACATGGAGAAAATGATTTTGGTGTGACTTTTGCTGCCAACACGTGCAAATCCCCAAAAATTTATTCCAGGTGGTATCTGTATCTGCATGCCAACCTCAATCCATGCAAATGCTTAACATGTACAGCAAGGCTGATTTGAAGCACAGTTTTAGCCCGTTATATGATGATATCGTGTGCTGACGTATTCTTTGGTCCATGTTACATAGGTTACTACTTAATTGTGATGTGTCAGGTAAAAATGGGTGGAAATTTGCAGACAATGGCAGTGTGCATGAAGCGGTGCTAATCCACAGGTGTTCCAGGAAATCATTGATTTAGTGGTAATGATAATTGTAATACATGTATGTGCCATTCTCAGATTGCTTACATACATCTCTGGACAGAACTTAGATAAAGCAAAACCATTCACAGGTTCAAACCTTTTGTTTCCAAATACTAGCGGTCAGATCATGGGCTTTAATGACTGATTGAACTCTTTTCATTTTTGACTTCACGTCTTTCTCCAAGTTGAAATCATGGATACCATGTCAACGTTTTGGGGGTAAAAATGCAAGGGACAATTCAAACACTGTTGTGAATTGCTGCACGTACCCATTACAGGCAACAGTTTAGTCAACAGCCTCATTTGTTTCCAAGTGAGGCTGACATGATTTCTCTGTTTTCTTGTCACTTATGTGAAATACCATCATGTGATGCAGCAACCCTAAGTCCTGTTTCAGTTTCAGCTGTTACACATGCCATGAATGAAGTATGATGCACGTCTCACGATGCCACAATATCACTTGTCAGAAACAACCCAAGTTGGGATTCAGTTCTCTCATTTTAACCCTTAATTTCCACACATCACCAGTCAAGGTGAACAGTTTTCCTTGAACTATTTACCATATCTAATTTCTCACGTCTGGTCACTTCTTAGAAACATCCCGACTTGATGGCTGTCTCACAGTCGCACGGCAGTGCTTGTAAGAAACAAGTTGTGATTCAAGCCGCTCATTTTAACTGTTCCTTTCCACACATCAGAAGTCAAGTATATACTGAAGGCAAAAATTCAGCTTTATGAACAGTTTTAGTTGAAGCATTTTGCAACTTCAGATTTCTATTGATGTCTCTTCGTTTTCGTTTCCATGGAACACGGTTAGGAAAGTCTGGCTGCTCGGCCCCATGGACTGTAACTGTGTCCCCTGCTTCTCCATATCGTCGTATTGTTCATCATCAAGAGGGGTCACTTTAGGGTTTGGCCGGACGCTCATACGCAGGCTGGTCAAGCTGGCTGTCCTCTTCGTCACCCAGTCGGTCAGTGTTTCCTCCTTGGGCCGCTCCTCCATCACCTGAATGACTGCCGATCGCAAAATCCGCGGAAGTTTGTCAACAGGCGGCTCAGCGACTAAAGCGTCACGGAAAATCCCGATGATTCGGCTGCATTCCGGAGCCTTGACCTTGTAGCACAGTTCTTCAAGCTCTAACCGTTCCAGCTGAGGAATTTCGAATGTTTTGGGTGCGGGCGTTGAGGCTAACCAACTGTAGTCCACGGCACTGGCGGTCTGTTGTTTCTCTTCCTCGTCGCGCGCCGTGTAGTATGCCTCCAGCTCCTTGATTCGGAAGTCGAGTTCCATCATGAGCGAGTCACAGACAACACTTTGCTGGTCCTTCTCGTGTGGGCGGTACGGCGAAGTGTAGTCCGCCACCCACTGGCGCAACCGCGACACAAATGGCATCGCTGATCGAATTGCTCAACAATTTTGAACTTCCATCACATTATTGGTTTCAATTACTGAAACCACTTTTTTAATCATAATGTTCAGTTGGCTTCAGCCTGAAAAATTATCGCGTCTCTCTCGAAGTTTGAAATGTTGGATGGAAATCGGACCACTAGAATATAACCAGGGTTTGTAGTTTGCCTCACGTGGTTTCTGGGAATGTGGTTGTCGTTTTTTATCCCAGGGGTCACCTGCTCATTCACTCGTCAGTATAATATCACAGCTGTCTACTGAACATGTCTTTCCCTCAAAATGCAAGGTATTATTGTTGACCATCATCAAACATGGTATATCTGCATGAGAAACAGTCCTCTGGTTAGTTTGGATTCAGTTGAGGTTTTTTCACTAACAGTTCGGGTAATGTTTATACATTTAATTTGTGGAGACATTCTTTCCACTCTATCATTGTGACAAGTAACAGTTTTCTTTTGCAAATGTACCGAAAGAAAGAATACAAAGTTTTTCAATAAAATATTGATGAAATCAAAATAATTAATCACACACTGACAAAAGTTGTGCAGATTATTTGAAGTTAAGTTCAAATATAAGGACTGCATATACCAAAATTTGTGAAATTTATTGAAGTATTTACCAGTATTTGATTAGGCATAACACTGACAGAACCCAGAGAAAACATATACCACCAAAGTTCACCTGGTGGCTAGGTATGTATGGTACCAAGTAATTAGAATCTGAGAGATATAAAGCCGTAGTTTATACGGCAAGAGGTGGATTTGAACCTGTGACCTCAATCATCGGCCGGTGAAGAGTCTGACTAAAGCCATTACTCCCCACATACAGGGAAGGTGCAGTACCGGCTTTATTCTTACTAACATTAAATACGAAAAATATCAGTTCGCTGTTCAGTATGACAACATGAATCATCAGTGACTGATCATTGAATTCATTTTATTGCCTTCTTCATTCATGTATATGCATGTGCTCGGGGTCTGCAGTGATAAGGACAGTTAGTTTGTTCCTGAGTCTAAAAGCTCTCGATAAAGTATATGAATCCTGATATAAGCAGTCATAACATAAATCATCATGGATAAGTCAGTCAAACAAATTTATATTAATGTGACACTGGAAAAGGAGCAAAAAGAAAAATACGTCATTGAATGAATCACGAGACACTTAAAATTCACGAATTGTTTTCTCCAGTCAGTATCTTGTCAAATACTAACTGAAAAACAGCAGCAACAACCATACCCTGAATGACCTGAAATGTCGTCCATGACTATACTGCTCAGTTTTACTGATTCTGACGGTTCTATTTATTTTAGAAATGTATGTGGGATTTGTTTGGAACTTTGGGTGATACTCTACTGGAAATATGTAAGTAGCAGCACCTGAAGTAATATTTTAAGACATTTATTTACCTCTAAAAATGCACTTCTGGGGGCAAAATTTAAGGTGATTTACAGTAGGTTCACAATAACGCCCTCCGCCCTCCCCCCCCCCACACCCACCCCGTCGACTGTTAAGCAGTCAGTGATATGAAACAATCAACCCACTGCATGCTGAACTAGCATCAACTGCTAGGAATGACCGAGTCATTATGGCTTAATATTGACACTTTAGCAGTACTGGACAGCCATGTCGTGGTGAGAACACACGTAAAGTAGCAGATTGTCAATATGAGCTGCTTTGATTGATGTTATAGTTACCAAATCAGCCTACAAGGGACATTAAACAACAATCAAAGAACTGAAAGAATCAAACCACTGTATGTTGAACCTGCATCAACTGCTAGGAATGACTGAGTCGTTATGGCTTAATAATGGCACTTCAGCAGTAGTGGACAGCCATATCGTACTGAGAATACACTTAAACTCGCTGACAGTCAACCTGAGCTGCTTGAGACTGACGCTATAGTTACCAAATCAAGGGACATTAAAGTAAAAGACAGCTCATGACTGAGATACTGCTCATTATAAAGACTATCAGATTTTCTCTCGAATGTAAAAACCTGTTTGAAATTGTATGAATTTGTTGCTGAATTATCTTCGTTTGAAGTGTGGAGTATTTTGCAGCCTACTGGGGATCTGGAGGTGCCCATGCTTTTAAGCTTATGAGGGACTGGCAAATGACAGAGCTAGGAGATGTGAGATGGTTTTTAAGCTGTGACGTAAATGTTCTGAGTTGTCTGTCAATGTAACACACAATAACAGAGGGACAGCACTCTGCTTTAATGCTATATGTTTTAATTTTAATGAGTACATGGCTTTGGCACCATTGTGTTCTGGCAGGAGTAAGTTTCCTTATCGTTTCATGTCATAAATTGGCATACATACGTAAGTTACAAACAAAACCCTGGCAGCTTACTACAGCCTCAGGTGGCAAGAGAGTTCCGCACATGGAACAAATACGTCTCAGCCCCGACAGAATGGCTGGATTTCATGCTAGGTGACGGAGCAAGGTCAGATGTCAATTTCCACCGTCACAGTAGCTAATAGAAAAAATACTTCACCGCAATGAACATAATATTGTCCAACCTTTTTGGTAAACTTAACTTAGAACATGAGCTGTCTTTTACTTTAAACAAGAGTGATCAAAGAACTGAAACAATCAACCCACTGTAAGTTGAACCAGAATCAGCACAGTAATGCCGATTTGGCAATATTGGACAGCCATATCTTGTCAAAAACACACTGAACAAGCAGACAGTTAATCAGCTGCTGTGAGAGTGACTCTTTTTCAATAGCTAAATAAGTCTTCAGGCGATATCAGATTTTATTTTAAGTGACAAGACTGAATACTTGTACAAGATCTGTGTCTGTGTAATAAACAGTGTGTTTATACCTGCTGGCCCGTGTCCATGTGGGCGGGTGATGATGTCCATCCCTCTGTATCGGTCAGTGTCTACATATACATAACTGTACACTCATCAGGGTATACATGTGTTATATCCTCGGCCCAGCTCGATTTGGCATTCAAATGTCCAGTTTATATTGGCCCAGCACAATGAGCTGAATTAACTGAACGCGGCAATCAAATTCAGCTGGATCTCGACGATCCGTCCCAGAAGGTGTCTGTGGGGTCAGCACAAAGCTGGCGTGGCGTCGGAGCGCGGGCTACCGCACGTAAAGGAAGCATCGCCGTGTATACGTCTGCGGCATCATCCTGTAAGCACACACAGACAGGTACACACACACACCACAAATGCCAGGCTGGCTGTAGTACACAGGGAATTAGAGGCTCATTGTGGGATCCAATAATAATATTGATTTAATCGTAGTCTGTTGGTTATGTAGGTCTGGGTAGTGAGGAGGAGGAGGAGATGGATGCCAGAAGGCAGCTGGAGGCTGCTGCTGGCTCCCCTGTATAACTGCGTGGTGGTGTTACCATGGCAACCAGAGAATCTTTGTCCAACTGCTCACCTATTTCAGTCGCGTCATCTTGGTCGACAGACCTGTGTTTTCAGAGCCACAAGGATTTTTTTCTCCTGTTGTTTTGCTGTTGCTCATTGTTCTGTCACGCACATATATATACTCACTCCTATAAATATCAGCAGCTGTTTTTTGTTCCACGAAAAACAGAATTTCCAATGATAATGTAAACAACTTAAAAACAGAAGAAAACCATAGCAATGTTTGCTTTGTTACCTTAATAGTAATTTAAGGAAATTGATTGAGGTATAAAATTATTTTAGGGAAGATCAGGTTGGTGTTTTAAATAATGAGAGTTTAGCAGAATAATGCTTTTTAGATTATGCTTGAATAAACACCTTGTAAACATGCAAAAAGGTGCATGAATTAGTAGCTGCTTCCTGTTAGCAGGGCCGCGATTTGCTTCGCTAGGGGACAAACGAATAAACATGGCTGTGTTATATAGCAGTGTAGCTGTAGCTCGGCGGTCATCCGCCATTCAGCAGATATATAGTATCTGGCCAAACGTCCAGATCACGACAACATTTTAAGACATGACATTTATGAATCACTCGAGGTGATGATGTCCCTGGCTTTTCTGTTATTGCTGTGGTAACGTACTAGATTGACAATGTTTAATATGTAAATAGGAATGCGTGTGTTGGAGGATACGTTGGGCTCGGCTGGTGACTGATTTGCAGATTGTAATGTGCAATGAATACTAATACATGTGGAATAATCTGATCATGTCAACTTTAAAGATGTTATATATAAAATCTTTGAAGTTTTAGTGAGCTTATTAACAACAGTAATATTTAAATATTTTTTTGATTTTTTTGTTTTATTTCATCGTATTTTAATAATTTACAGTCCAAAATATGGACAGTGACTAATTATTGCAAGTGCGCAGTTTTCTGACCATCACACAACATCAAGGACCGAGGCAGCATTAACGATTAAATCTTGTGTTTACCTGGTCAAGGTCAGATTGTTTTGTTCAAACAAGATTATTGAGTGGTCGTTATACATGTTGAGGTAAAGTTCAACGTTTCTTTCTTCTTTTGTTTTTTTGGCTCAAGCGTTTTTAATTAACAGGAGCGAATACTTGACCAAATATGTTAAAGCTGACAACATTTCTAAGCTTTTCCACGTATGTTGTAGCCTGAACTTACTGAATGTGCTTGTAACCGACATGTCGTTAACGAGTACTCGGGAACTATTTCCTTTGAGCATTCAGGATACTGCTTATTTTGAAACCACAAAAATACGCTAACTCACTGTGATGTTTTACACGTAGAATACATAACACAGGACGAACTGTTATACCCCATACCTTGTTGAGATGAAAACGTTGAAAACTGCCGACAGATGACAGTGATGTAAAATGTGGAGACAGGCTCATTTGTTTGTTAGTCTATTATTTTTCCATTTCAGAAAAATCTTACTTTTGCACTAAACACATTACGTCTTAAACTGAACTTCATTAGGAACTTATTGTCACACCTCAGTACAAAAACAATATTCACTTTTCCAGACTTAAGTTTCAGTTCAATACAATGACGCAGTGAAAAATGTGTAGTAAACTGTTTTGTGATAGATGGTTAAATGGACTATGTGTAAACCTAAATATAGTCCCTCATCTGATACCCATGGAGAACTAATTGCCTGTGTTTATATGTTAGTATATCGAGATCATTTTTTTAACCTCAGGGAGAGATAAATTTTAAAAAATTGGACATTGAACTATATTTCATCACTTTTACATGTCTCTTCCAATAAAGCCTTCTCGATGTAAGCACCTGGTTTGCCCGATCCATAAAAGTTGACCTGAACATTTGATCACTTCACGTGTTACATCAAATTAGACCCTTGTCTGTTTCAGAGATGAAAGTTCAGTCTCTGCTGTCAGTCATATCCATGAGGTAACCACTGGCAAGCCACCCGCATGTAACACCAGCCAGGAGCCTGTGAAGTGGGCAGAGTTTCTGTTGAATTGTAAACTGCGTCTTATATCTGATAAAGAATTGATGACGTCTGACAGTTTCTTACCCAGTAATTTCTGGACGAAAAGCTTTCAGTGCTGTCAACTGAGTGAGGAATTGTGGGATAGCATAACAGTGTGGTGAAGCAAATGGTTGAAAAATAGTCTATATCAAAGGAGTGTTGTTCGAATTCATATTGACCTGTATAATTTTGAAGTTCGGAGAGCTTTCCCAAATGTCAATTGTCATGCAACATTTTTACATATGAAAACTCATTTTTTTTTATACTTAACTCAGAGTTTGACTTTTTTAACCTATGCTACGACGGATGAGAATTGTTGTTGAGTAAATGAAATTTGTTTGTCATAAGAATGTCTCCTGTCTTTTATTTTTGTTTCTTTGTTAGTTTTTATTTTTTAATTTTTTTGGGGGGGGGGGGGATGTCTATAATTTATTTATAACCGCCCAGGAAACTAAAATTCTGAGTGAACTTGCATGAAGCTCACTTAGCCAAAGTTCATCAGGATTTTTCCTTGTACAGACCAGGGTGTTACTGGAGGCCAAAACCTGAGAAACTGAAAAAAACAATTACTTTGTTTGCATTGTTAAAAGTACTTGAGAATTTCTCACTCATATGTATATCGCATATTTCCAAAAGTAATACTACAGCCAATCCAACCAGAGCTGATTTCAAGCCTTTGATGTCATTGGTCAGTGCCTCTTTTTGCCTCCAGTTCATAGGACCTTGTAATCCCACAGCTGAATACATCCTGAAATGTGACCAATACATACCTTAATTGACCTCATATTTTGTTCATGAGTAGGTTTCGCATTTTTCCTGATCCTCAGAGTTCTGTTGAGCTCTGGTCTTCTGAGGTATGTTTGGAAAGTTGGATGATAAGGTTTTACAAAACTTAATTTTCAGGGCTACAAACAACATTTTGTGACATTTACTTGCCCTTAAATATTTGCTTTTATGGGAGAAAATTTACTGTAAATGTCAAGCTGTAAATGATAGGATGACAATATGAACTTCCCAGACTAGAAACAAATTTGGCCATGTAAATGTATGCTGTGGAAAGCACATAACAAGTTTTTCTGATAAGAAATTAATCAAACTTCACAAATAACTCTCAAGTGGCCCTGTAAGGTGGATGAATCATTCAGAATTAAGAAAAATGTGTTGCTTTAATATAAGCTAACCTTAAGGTGGATTGTAGTAGTTTAATGAAGGTTAAAAACTGGAAATAATTCAACACTGGCTGAGTGGAATTGGTTCTCGATACCTTTAGTGATTCCAAATGTCCATCAGGAGTGTAATGATCAACTGGTGACCATGACCGAGGGGTTAATGTGCTATTGCATAATGCAGCATAATGATCCAAGAACCTCTCATCAATGAGGATGCTATGAGTTCAAGCTCAGCTATGGCTGGCTTCGTCTATGGACATACGTGGGGGACCTGGGAATGGTCAGTGTGTTTCCCCCAGGCTCTTCTCGGTTTCTTGAGTATGGCTCAACTCCATGTTAAAATAAATAAATCAGTCGGTTTGAAGAAATGATTAGTTCAACCGTAAAGCTCTAGGTAATTACTGTCAATCCAAAACAGCATGTCTTTGTTTAGTATTAAGGGTGGGTTGGAACAACAACAGTGGATGGTCATAGGGTTTCCCCCAGCCTCTTCCTTCCATCATAATGCTGGCTGCCTATGTGTAAGTGCAACACTCCTGAGTAAGGCATAAAACATCAGTGAATAGATAAATATTTTGTTGTGATTACGCATAACATATTCTGTGTAAATTTCAAACTTGGTTTTTCTCCGTGAGGTGATCTCAGGTTTCACTACAATGTTGGGTCAGGTGTCACCATCAAGCCGGCACGATCGCTACCTTTACAACTGAAGTTTGCCCTAATGTTTGGTTTACATGGAATGCCTAAATCTTTCCATTCCAATACCAAAACCTACACTGATAGACCATAACGTTATTGTAATCCAAAAGTTTCAAAAGTGTGATCTCATTGTTAAAGGGCCATTAATTTGAACTGAGGTAGTCACCAAAAGAACACAGGCGACGGCGTTGTATTTGTATGATTGTTGCTTGACAGCATACTCAAGAACCTTTCATTTAGAAACGGCAGTTTTGTGGGTGGAGGACACCAGAGTGCTCCACAACGTACAGTGATCTTTGCCAATTTGCTGACCAACTTCCCCATGTGACGTAGGCTTCAGATTTACACAGCTCACTGTTGCCGAAGACACACAAGCATTGAAAATCAACAAATCCACTGCCCATTGCCAGTTTTGAACCTGCACCTCGTGTGTCCCAGCGATTGAAAAATGACCACTTGACCATGGCCTAATCTCCAAATGGCTTTATTTCATATGCTCATTACCCTGGGGTTTAACTGAAGAACATTTCATTCATAAGGTGGTGGTCAAGTTTATTGGTGGCGGAAACCAAAAAAAGCCCGGGGGAAATCAATACCCTTGGCCTAGCAATACTCTCTTTACATAAATTATCTTTCGAACCATAGGGAGAAGGATTTGAGGAAGGCCCACTGGGAGGCTGATCAACCAGCTGTGCATCAGTGCTTTAGATAAATACAAAGCTAGTCAGGTCCCAAGACTGCATTAAAGCAGACTGTTCCCAAAAAGCAAAAAAAAATTCTCAATTTTATCATTTTTTTTTATTTATTGAATTGGTGTTTTACACTGTGCTCTATAGTATTTCACATAAATATTTTTATGGTGGGAGAAAACTGGACAGAGCCTGCAGGAACCCACGACCCTGCGCAGGTAATGATCTAATGTTCTGGAGGTCATTACCCTTAACATTACCCTAAATAACCGAAAATTTTGTCCATGAGACAGTTCCTTACCTTCGCTTAGTCCGAGAGTTCTACTGATTGTAGAAAGGTGTTTTGAGGTTTGTAAGTAAGGTAGGATGATATCCTACTGAGAAAATGTAGGTTTCACCTCCAAAAGTGATATTTTGTAGCCTTCATTTGTCTCTAATATTGCACTTTTGTGGGGCTAAATTTCAGGTCCTGTACAGTACTACATATCATGGCCAAATCATAGGCTGGATAGAAAATGGGCAGCCTGGAGCACAGCAGCCAGCCTGGGTTGTACTTTAAAGTGTGAATGCTATGGTTTAGCCAACCATCAGTCACACTAGTATAAAACCTTCAACACAGAACCACCGTATAATCAACGAGGACATCAGAACTGTATTTGGCGTAAGAAACAGGTTTATTATGTTACAGTACAAAAAAGATATTGTACAAAATTAAGCACTCCAAATTTTCTGTACAAATGTGGGATTTAAACAACAGAAAAAAAAAGCACTGGCACAGACATGTGGAGTCGCATTCTTGTACTTGAAATTTCATTGTTACCACGCACATGTACAATGCTAGGACACACAGAAATGTTACAGTTACATGTATATCAATGTTAAAGTGTGTTCCAGCAGAACTTCATAATGGTACAGTCAAGGTCATCACTGCAGGCCTACTTGTCCATCAACAGCTTTGCACAACACTGTTTAGAATTAGAAATACTCTTTCCCTGTGAGAATTAGAAATACTCTTTCCCTGTGACTGTGCTAATTTAGTAATATTTCTAGTCATTCCCCTAATTCAGCCATTCCCCAAGCCATTCTCCTGATTTGGCCATTTAGCCACAGCCTGGATTCACCTAGTTCTCTAGCCACTCCCCTATAATTCAGCCATTTCCCTTGACACACCTCTGATTCAACCACTTCCCTAGACACACCCCTGATTCAGCCACTTCCCTAACCACTCCCATGATTCTGGCATTTCCCTAGCCACGCCCCTGATTCAGCCATTTCCCTAGACACACCCCTGATTCAGCCACTTCCCTAGCCACACCCTCATTCAGCCATTTCCCTAAACACATCCCTGATTCAGCCATTTCCCTAAAAACATCCCTGATTCAGCCACTTCCGTAGCCACTCCCCTGATACAGCCATTTCCCTAGCCACACCCCTCATTCAGCCATTTCCCTTGACACACCCCTGATGATTCAGCCACTTCCCTGATTCAGCTACATGTATTTTCAGATTTCCTTATCATTTCCATGTTTCATGTTTAAATGTCATAAACAGATACATTAAATGCTGACTTTTGAAGACTGGCTCAGGCTGGCTTGACAACATAAATTCTGTTCAACTTTAACCTACACAGAACTTTTATTTTTCACTTGGATTAACAGAATTTCAAAAAAATTATCTCACTAAACTCATCCTTACGTGAAGTTTTTGCAATACCCAGGCACCAATATTGATGATCTTGGGCACTAGGTATTGTAAATTACGCTAAAATAAAATACTCATAAAGTTTAGGACGTTTGACAATGATTGAGGACTGATATACACTGACAGACGGTACAGAAAAATGGATAATATTAAAAGCTGAATGTAAGTAGTACAAGGTTTCTTGCTCAGAACCAAAAAAGTCTCCCAGCCTATGGCACTGTAATGTAACTCAACAAAAGACAAAAGAATGTAGATAATAATGGCTGAAATTCACAAGTTCAGTAACCTTCAAAGGTACCGTAACAAAGACTGTGGGTGGTAAAGGCTGAAAAGCACAGGTTTTGCTGGGGGGGGGGGGGACCCTTTAGAAAAATCATAAGGACAGACAAGCTTAGATTACCCCAAGGGCAAGTTTCTGATTTAAACCCTCACAGTGTACCAGCCTGTACATGTGATACGTATGGTATACAAAATGGTGATAAGAGCAGCTTCCTGAGGTTCAAGAAGTTCATTTGATCTGGTGAATTCTCAGAGTGATAATGATTCCAATGGATTATTAAAATGGTAATGAGGCTGAAAAAAAAGGACTTTCAAACTGAAACGTTCACAGCGCTAAAATTTCCATTATACATGTGCAAATGCTCAAAAAAAAAAAAAATCAATCTGTTCCTGTCTCAGTGCATTATAAGCAAAGTCAAAGTGATAGGCAAAAAAGTTAACATGGCCAAACCGCTGAAAATGTGGCAGCCATGTTTGATTGTATGATAAATTACACACATAACCACCACACTTGTAACACACAGTACAGTATCAAGATGTAAAACGGCTCTCAAAAGCACAAGTAAACCATGTTTTTCCACAGGACAACAAAATTTCCCTACAAGTCTCTACTACTGGTACAAATGTCAGAAAATGTACACAATGATTGGAGAAGGGGGGATGACAAAGTTGCCATCAGCTTTGTCCATTAAAAGATAACCTTTGTATAAAGCACCCAACTACTAAATAATAAATAAATTCCCACATAAATCTGAACGGTGAAGTACAGTGTTAAACGTAATTCTGTAAGTATAATTCATAAGATTTTGAAGACCAAAATCTATTGTTAAGGTAGACAAGCACAACATGACTGTTTTGAAGGTTTTTATAGGTACCTGTAGAAATGGATATTTTTTCACAGAACAAGGAATACTCTAAATGACCTAACATTTGGCCCAAAGAAGTGCATTCTTGAGGAAAATAACTGCTGTAAAATATTACTTTTTTTGGTGAAACCTACGTTTTTCCAGTAGGATATCACCCCATCTTCCAAACAAACCTCAAAACAATTTTCTACAATCAATGGAACTCTCAGAATGATGGAAAACAAGCCACTCTATCACGAACGAAATTTTAGGTCATTTAGGGTAAGTGAAAATGACCATGTTGTTAATGATTAATGTTAATGCAGTATTAAGGCCAAGAACCATGTCTTAGAGTTAGTGCACCAGGCTAGCGGCAATGACCCTGAATCCTCCCACCAATGCGGTCGCTGTGACTTCAAGTCCAGCTCATGCTGGCTTCCTCTCCGGGCCATATGTGGGAAGGTCTGTGGGTTCCTCCCCGGGCTCTGCCCGGTTTCCTCCCACCATAATGCTGGCCTCTGTCACATAAGTGATATATTCTTGAGTACAGCGTAAAACGCCAATCAAATTAATAAATAAAGAGCCATGTCATATATGATATGACCACACAAACACTGACACAACTGACAATCAAACAAAACACTACATGTAGTTCACATCTCGGTCTTCAGACACTGATGGCTAGCCACAATCAGTTCATTGCTGACTGTTGCCAGATTAAAGTTGGTGCTGACTGGTAAGTTTGTATTCCAAAGATCCTTTACAGTCAAAGAATCATGCATAGCAGAGAGTTAAATAATCCGCAGCAAAAGAGTTATGGAAATGTTATGAGATTTTCTGCCGCGATTTTTCTGTTCAGCACTAAGCATGAAGCCACACACAACATGAGAGGATTGTTGTTTGTTGTATTTGCTTTTGCTTTGTCTCACCAGGTGAATGCATCCAACACTGTCATGTAGCACGGAATGCATCCAACACTGTCACATAGCACGGAGTGCATCCAACACTGTCATATATGTCATATAACACTGAGTGCATCCAACACTGTCATGTAGCACTGAGTACATCCAACATTGTCATGTAGCACTGAGTACATCCATCACTGTCATGTAGCACTGCACATTGGGATTACTTTTCCCAGGTGACTATGCTCAAAACTGGATTGACCACTGTTCCCTTGTAACATCTAAATACTACGTTACCTGCTTCACTCACAAATCTAATCCAAAATGAACAGTAAATGAACAAAGGATTCCACAGCTCTGGCTCTAGGTACTCACGTGGGAAAGATAAACGCATATTGCTTCTGAAAGGAAGGTAAATATCACCCTCAATGGAAAGTTGGCCGGAGAGCAAAGTTTTATAAAAACTTGGAAATTTGCTGGTTTTGAAAGGGAAATCCAAACCCGTTGTGAATTTCTGCTACACAAATCAAACACAGCAACAAAACATCATGTTATTAAATATCAGATTCCTTTAGTTTTAAGTGTTCTTCAAAATGTATAGCCCTGAGTCCACAGTCTGATCATCCAGTACAATCTTGTTTTTTATGTCATGAAATAAGGAGAATATCTCCACTCCAGCAGCCAGGTAGCTTTTTGGGTAAAATTTTTGTACAGTATTGTGAATCATGTAACCCATGTAATAAATGCACCACAATTAAAGTATGACGAGATGGATGTAAAGAACCGATGACATATTCTGACATGAAATTTCCCAGGACGTCAGTGATAAGTTCAAATTTACGATGACTTTGGCATGCCTTTCATAAATTACCCCAAATATCACCCAATAAAGTGCATTCTTAGATGCACAAACAAATGTCATAAAGTATAAATCTTCCAGCAGGATATCATCCTGCATTCCAAACATAATTTAAAAACCCTTTCCAAGAAGAACAGATCTCTCAGAATCAGGGAAAACTTTCAGCTGAGTCATGGTGGAAATTTAAAGAGACTATATCATACAATTAGCCCCAATTTGCGATTCAATCAATTCGAGGTGAACCTTTGGTATTTTTCCTCCAATAGCCGGCTTATACACTGACAGAAATTGTCACCCTCAGAATCTTGCGATTTTTTGTTTTTAATTCATTCTTTTTTTGGGGGGGGGGGGGGGTTGTTTTTAATTAATTTTCCAAAACGTTCCATTTTGATCTGAACTACCAAAGTTGATGCAAGCACGAAAAGTAATGAGTATTACCATATGTGGATGTGGGAGGCTGCTCGGCAAACTTAGTGCTAAATAGATGCTTACATCTCATTCCATTCTTGGCGAAGCAATTTTGACGTTATGATGTCACAGAAAGATTGAACACATGTGACCAATGTTGGCATCATCCGGTTGACGTTTTGGAACAACTTCAACATCATATGCATGTTCTTCAATGACAGTTCGGAAAGTTGAATATTCATGAGTTTATGCATATCGCAAAAAAAGTTCATAAAAACGTGATTTTCCAACCCAGTTTGCCTTCTTTTACATATTTTTAGTAATTTATTCGTTTCGTGTTTTACACCATATTCAAGAGTATTTCACCTGTATGACCGCAGCCAGCATTATGGTGGGCGGAAACTGGGTAGAATCTGGGGGATACCCACAACCTTTTACATATTTTTAAGCTACTTTATCAATTCAAGGTATACAAATTTAGAAATTCTTTAGTTTAGTCTCCTTAAGGTCTCCTACATCATTATTATCTGCTCTCCAAGAACAGAGAGTTTTGTATATTCGGACGATTTGAACAGTGCCTGGAAAAACGTACTTTTAAAAGTACATAACAGCCTTAAAATCGCACTTCTGAGGACACTTCTGATGCCAACACGTTTTTTTCTGATAAGAAATATATGAAATTTCACACAAAAAAAACCCCTTAGGTATCCCTGTAAGGTGGCTGAATAAAAAGGAATCAAGCAAAACGTGTAACTTTGAAAAAGATGACTTATGGTGAAATACAGTCCTTTTTACCATAAAATATTCAATCCAATACTGCCGCAAGAGTGAGGGACATAGGCTCAACCAGTCTGTTTCAACATGTTTGACATGCCCTGTCACAGTTAACATGAACACGAGAAAAACTTAGGAGAGTAAAGAACAAGGGTAAGCAAGACTCTCTGACCGTTTTTTTGGACTGTGTATAAATCCATGCTGACTATTTATCACACATGGAGTTGCACGGCCTGGTGAGTTGTGAACAGTTGTCTCTCTCAAGGCGGTAAACTGATCACAGCTCACACACGACGGCTCTGATACGTTTACTACATGTGTGACCTGATGAAGAAGCTTCGGTCAGCATAGTTACCCACAGATAAAACTTTATACCTTACCCACTCGTCTGACTGTGGTAAACAACCTAAAATTCCACCTCCTAGAAACGAGCATTTTTAAAGGCAGGTGAATGTCATAAAATATTACTTTTTGGCACTGCAACTAGCATTTTTCAGGTAGGATATCATCCTACCTTCTGTACAAACCTCAAAACACCTTTCTACCATCAACAGAAATCCCAGAATCAGGAATAAAGTTTGACGTCATTTACCATAATCATCAGTACTTCCAACACTAAGAATCTAGAGCCAGGGTTTGAAAAGATTTTGCCCTGTATCTCATGTGGAACTCTATACCTCGTTTGTACACAATCTTGTTCCTGAGGATAATGAGAAATTCTCACACACTCTTTCTGATAATGAGAAATTCTCACACACTCTTTCTGATCAATACAATACTAGTGATGCTAATTACATTTTGTTTGTAGTCACCTACTGGTTATGTCCACTTTCTTAATTAAACATTTATCCACTTCTTTATACTTGAACGGATCTGGGCTGAGCACTGCCTTCGTATCTGTTGCTACAAACAAGAATAGTAGCAACCATCGATGACAATACAAATGCTACTAAGTGTTTCATCCCAACCAGAAGCAAGAGTTACTTCCCCTGCCCGTCACTGCCATGTTGCTTCTCTTCAAACCACACATGCCCTTTCTTGCAGAACTTTTTGAAAATCTTTGACGAGTGTGTCAATCATGCAAATATGCTGCTGTGTCAGGTTGAAATGTCTATCCTGTAACAAAACAATGTTCTCTGCTAACTTCTCAATGACTGTGGTCTTTAATGCATTCCTATACATAGAGCACCACACTGTTACCATTCCATTATTGTGACCCATCCAAGGAGTGTGCCAAAACCTTCAGCCCACGCTTTGTTTAGGGGCATCCTGTGAATAGCCTACATATTCAATGACTGCTTAACTACACTTTGGGTTTCCTTCCAAATCAAACAACACCATAATCACGTCAGCAAAAGAACGAAGCTGGGACATGCATGAAACGCTGGTTCAAGCCTTGACATCCTCATGTGAAATCCACTTCTGCACCTCAGTCACTGGGAGAGAGCTTCACCTCACAGGGTGCTGAGGGCAGTCCCCAGCCCCCAGGGTTCTAAGGGCAGAGTCCCCACTGCCCCTCCTACTAGACTGGGCAGCTTGTGGTCTTGATCTAACTAGATTGCTTAGCTTGTGGCCCGCGTCATAAGCGGAGACTGTTGAGGTAGTGCAGTTTGGTGTGCAGGAACTCTGACATTTGTTTGGCCGTCTGCTGGTAGCTGCTCTCCACTCCCTTCCACATCTCACGTGAGGCCTGCTGGTCATCCTGACAACAAAAACAGCATGTGTACATGAAACCCCGTTACTAAACTGGAACTTCTAGTGTACCTGCACTGGAAATATTCATTTATTTATTTCATTGTTGGTGAATGTCATACCTAAGTATTTTTTACTTATTCCTTTGGCAGTTAGTTCTATGGGAATGCCTGGGACAAACTACCGCATTTTGGCAAGTTACTCACAAACTTTCCCACATACAGAGATATGCCCATCATGGTCATCAACTAGCATTAGTCCGCACAAATAACCACCTGAGTGTTGTCAACTAAGCCGATAACATCTTTCAAAACTATTAGATCATAGCCTCTAATGTAAGTGAAAGACACCCTTATTTTTACATCTGCCTGCGACATGTTTTCTCCAGCACTTTTTTTTTCTCCGTCTGTCCGTCAGCTAATTGACAGAACGTCCTTATGTGTAGGGACTGGGACGGAATTTTGAGCACAGGTTGGTTAGTCTTTTTCCTAAACTTTAGACGGTTCCATTTAACATTCGTGTGATATACTGATAGGGATTCAGAACCTGGAATTGTTTTAAAGATCCTTCCCAACTGACTAATGAGCCAGAAATGTGGAGTACTGTCCCATTTTCTATAGTTTGGGAAATAGTACTATTTAGCTGTAGTTGAAGTCTGCCCTATTAGACTGCCTTCTAATTTTATTCTATTTCTGCTTGATCCCCTGCTCAAAATCAGTGTGAGCTTACCTCTGAGTCACTGACTGGAGTAGACAGATTCAGGTTGGCCATATCCAGAGCCAGGAACACTGGGTCCAGGTTCTGTGAGGCGACGTGCAGGCCCTGCGCTCCCTTCTCCAGCCCTTCCACTAGCTGACTGTAGTTCCCAAAACTGACAGGCTGAAACATCAACAAACCAGCTCGATGAAATTCCCAAAACTGACAGGCGGAAACACAAACAAACCACACAACGGCCCTGCGCTCCCTTCTCCAGCCCCTCCACCAGCTCGCTGAAATTCCCAAAACTGACAGGCTGAAACACAAACAAACCACACAACGGCCCTGTGCTCCCTTCTCCAGCTCCTCCACCAGCTCGCTGAAATTCCCAAAACTGACAGGCTGAAACACAAACAAACCACACAACGGCCCTGCGCTCCCTTCTCCAGCCCCTCCACCAGCTCGCTGAAATTCCCAAAACTGACAGGCTGAAACACAAACAAACCACACAACGGCCCTGTGCTCCCTTCTCCAGCCCCTCCACCAGCTCGCTGAAATTCCCAAAACTGACAGGCTGAAACACAAACAAACCACACAACGCCCGTGTTCCCTTCTCCAGCCCCTCCACTAGCTCGCTGAAATTCCCAAAACTGACAGGCTGAAACACAAACAAACCACACAACGCCCGTGTTCCCTTCTCCAGCCCCTCCACTAGCTCGCTGAAATTCCCAAAACTGACAGGCTGAAACACAAACAAACCACACAAAGGCCCTGTGCTCCCTTCTCCAGCCCCTCCACCAGCTCGCTGAAATTCCCAAAACTGACAGGCTGAAACACAAACAAACCACACAACGGCCCTGTGCTCCCTTCTCCAGCCCTTCCACTAGCTGGCCACCATGCCGCCAAGTAGAGAGGAGTGAAGCATCCAGAATTACAATTAGCAGAGACAGGAAATTAAAGGTGTACTATGGACTCCAAGCAAAAGCTATGCTTGACCTGAGTTAAGCAAAAGGTGTCTCTAATTTAACAACTAAAGTTCAGGGTCGTGTCATATTGCCATGCATGTCTAATAACTAAGGATCTCAACTGTGATCTTTTAATATGAGGTTACGTGTACAGCACAGCCAAGGAGCTATGCAGGTAAAATAGTGGTATTGAAAAAAAAGGAAAATTCAGTAAAAATGAATCCAGACATGAATGAACCCGATAAAACTGAGACAAACTATGTTCACCTAGACATTTCCTGTTCTTCTGCCAAATTTTTTTCACATTCTGTAGCCTTTACGACCAGTAAATCCACGATAATTCACATTAATGACTTACGCTCGAGCGCATTTTCAACAACTTGACCTGAAAAACTCCCCACGCATGCTCATCAGTAATTGACTTTATGCATTTTGATTGAAGGCGTAGATTCGTTTAGTATGGATGTAAATTTCAAGTTATGAAGTCTGGGAAAGATCAACCCGCATGCATACCTCGTTCACACAGATTTAAAAGGCATGGCAGCAATTGCTGGCTGACCGTATAGTCAACTTCAGCTAAGATTTACTTGAGAATGGAGATGTAATGCTATGTAGCAATGGTGGCAAAATGTACGCAAATATTTCAACTTTCGGAATAAAGGTGCTTTAATGTAATGCACATGCAACGGAATTGAACGAGGGAGATAGCACCTTACAAACAGTACACCTAAATCGGGTCCGCATAGCCCTCGGGCTAAGGGTGGCCAGCGGTCACCACCGATCAGCAAATATAAGCCACCCTTAGACCATGGTCTCAGGCTAAGGATCTAAGTACTGATAGAGAAAACAGCAGTGAAGCACCAGAATATAACTTACCACAGGTAATGAAGTGTCCTTCTTCTTTTTCTGTTTCTTTGCGAAGGCCGTTTTGAGAGGTTTAAGAAGGCGGTGACATACGCCTGCTAATACTGTAGCATGAGCCAAACTCTGTAAAGCAACAACAACACTACTGAATGACGGAATTCAAACACGGACGTGTAATGTGATGGCTGAGGTCTCCTAAAAGTTGAACACAATAGCTTCTGATCACATTACTTGTATCTGGGTTTTGTCTCTTATTTATTTATTTGATTAGTGTTTTACGCCCATACTCAAGAATATTTCACTTATACGACAGCCAGCATTATGGTGAGAGGAAACTGAGCAGAGCCCGGGAGAAACCCACGACCATGAGCAGGTTACTGGTGGACCTTCCCACTCACACCGACCTCACTGGTGGGTTTTGCCACTTAACAAACACAGCTATACATCAGCATTCAAAACTCATATACATACCTATGAAAACATTTCAAGAACTATCTCAGGGAATAAAATATGGATGTGATGCCACTGATCCCTATAGGTTCCCATTAAGCCATCAAACTATCAAATGTTTCTGAAGTACTTCACTCTACTGAAAAAATTCCATGAACTAAATCAAATTTTCATGATCAGTTTTTTTATGATCTTTTCTCTAACTTTTTAGTGTTTTCTCCGTGTTTCAGTACATTTAAGTATCACCTCAGCTATTGCCCTATGCCCAATGTCCGTGGGGGACATAGTGACAGTTAGAGGTCAAGGGCACTGGTGTGACTGATGTGACCACAGTATAACATTTTCATAAAAAACACTGGTCTTCCAACAATCCGATGTGCTCATCTGTATGTCACATGTGGGGAAAAATCGTCAGAAATTAAGCCAAATGACTTAAAATTTGCCCCCCAAAATTGCAGTTTTACAGGCAAATTTACTGTCATAAAACATTATTTTTGATGCCAAAACTTACATTTTTCCAGTAGGATATTATTCTACCTTCCAAACACACCTCAAATTACCTACCTAATTTCGACAGAACTGTTAGAGTCAAGTTCTGATGGACGAAATTTTAGGTCATTTACATTTGCCAAAGATCAAGGGTTCATCACAGGCAGTTCAGTTTCCTCCCCCCATAAACCTGACTGCCAAATCATCCATGAGGAAACCTCTTGACCAAGGTGTTACACAAAATTCTAACAAATAAAAGGCTTGCCATGGTAGTTAATACCAATATGGGAAACTGGTCCCATGTACATGATAAAGCTAAAGCATGATTTTAACAATGACCTCAAATTACTTCCACCTCTCAGTAATTGATTTTTTTTTTTTTTTTTTTTTCGATTCTGAGTGCTCCACTGATCTTAGAAATGTGTTTTGAGGTTTGTTTGGAAGGAAGGATAATAATAAAACGTAAATTTCAAGACTAAAAGTACTGTTTTACAACAGACATATGTGAATACTTTAGGGGGAACTTTCAGGTCATTTACACCGCCTTAATTCTTCTAATATTTTTGACAGCATCAACAGTGCTGAAAGCTAAAGATTGTCTTTCTCTCCAAAGTTTTTCAGCAAAGTAAACATATAGATATGTTGTTCAGCAGATGGACTAACCATGTGAGAAAGAAAAATCTGTAATCCTGTTACAATTATATGTATATTGGCTAAAGCGGGCAGACCAGGTGTTCCAATAATTACAAGAATTAGGGTAAACAGATAACTCTCACCTCAGCAGAGAGAACAAACTGTTCTATAATGTCGTGATGAAGGGAAGTGCCTGAGTCTTCCTGAAGGAGAAGTTTACAGTCCTGACTCGACACCAACTCTGCCAACAACAACAAGCTCCACTCACAATTCTTGTTACGTACATATACTTCAAAACATTTTTAATTTCATTAAATTCATTTATTTACTAATTTGATTGGTGCTTAGTGTCGTATCCAAGAATATTTTCCTTACACGACAATGGCCAGCATTATGGTGGCAAGAAACCGGGCAGAGCCCGGGGAAAACCTACGACCATCAGCAAGCTGCTGGCAGGCCTTCCCACATATGGCCGGAGATGAAGCCAGCATGAGCTGGGTTTAAACTTACAACCACTGGATAATTTCATAACTACACTTTCAACACTACACGACTAACTTTTTGACTAACTTTTGAACTTTGATCAGTTTGATTTCTTATCAAACAAGCTTTTGTGTTCACATCAAAAGTATCATTTGAAGGTCTATATGTGCTCCTGAATGTGCATTTTAAAGTCACACTTGAGGTGAACTACAATCACATCATGAGGGTTTTTTTAGACAAAAATCTTTTATCGAACTCATTATGAAAAGTGCTAGAGCTCAATTTTTCAAGCTTTTCATCGTATTGGGGAAATAGAATATTTTTATCTTTTCTGATAGAGACATTCAAAAATCTGTTGGCATAACTTTCTTCCAAGTTCAAAAATAATATGTAGGCCTAATCATATCCAGTGGTATGACACTGCACAGCATTGGGTCTTTTGCCCCAACCTTTCAAGATTTGATACTAAAACTTAGTTATTTGGGATATTAAATTGTGGCTTATTCCCTTAGTAGAAAAAAACTTCCGTCAATGAGTTCCTGTAGCCTAAATGTATGCTTAAACAGTCTACTTAGTCTGCTGAGACCATTTCCTAGAAATTTTAGCAGGGTTCGCACAGAAAAATGTGAATAAAATTCCACATGTTTCCCATTCCCAGATTGAAAGGAAAGATTTTAAGTTTTCTAAATACTGGTAATGACTTAGGCCTACCATATACTTTTATCTTACTGGTTTTCTTTATCTTCAAATACTTTTCTTTAATCCTAGGTTTCCTTTACGTTTTAGTATTCTACTCTACTTTGATTCAGAAATTTCAGTTTACTTTCTTCGTTTTATTATTAATATATAAATATATAAAAAAACAATCAGGCTACGTGTTCTCAGTGGATATGCTGGTCAAAAAGGCTGTATATTATACTTCTTTAATAAAATCTTTATTTCTATGAATATTTTGCATTAACTGCTTTTTTCCCCAAATAAACTGTACTGAACTCCATCCTGAGTGATATTATGATCCTGCTGATTTGAAACGGACACCTTCACAATATTACAACTGATACTTGCATCGACCTTACCGTGCAGAGCCTTCAAATACAGCTACAAGTAGCGCCATCTAGGATGTCATTGTAAGACAGATTAACTTCAATTCAATCTCGGTTTGGTTTTTAAATGAATAAGTCAAGCACTATATATTACCAAGGGCAATAGTGGAAGCCTACAGACTATCACTGTTCACTACACAATGGCCCTGTTTATTGTTAGAGCCCAAGAAAGGTATGTGGGAAGGTGTGGCTAGGTATCAGAAATTGGACCATGTGTAATGTCAGCACATAACCCTTGCTGACGTTACATAAATGATGGAGTTCTAGACATTGGAAAGCCCACGGTCAGTACTCTCAATATCCCAAAAACTTAATTTTACAAAAAAAAAAAAAAACAAAAGCACTCAATTTCCAAATATGGGAAATACTCAATTTGCACTAGTTTCTCATCGGGGTAACCCTGATGAGAAAGTGTCTAAAAAAAACCCCTTGCATCACCCCCTGTATGATTGGGGATGACTTTAAGTGCCAATATTGAAGACGACACTCTCACATATCACAAGTTATTCTTCCACATCAAATTTCAGCAATATTCATGATAATCATACTGCACTTCAAATCAAAGTCCACATGTACTAGTAGGGTTTATCATAGAACCAGGGAGCAAAAGTTACAAGCGGTATGACTTGCCAGTGATTTTTTCAACATTTAATTCAGTTACCTATAGGCGTACCTACATTCATGAAAGAGTAACCACCTAAAATTATGGCTTTGACACACTGTTACACATTTTACACGAAAGAAAAACAGTTTGATCATGACAAGCTTTCCTAACTCAAGGACCAGGTAATCCTGAACAGGGCCAGTGCCAATAAATCTCAAAGGACACTTCACGTAGTTCCAGTGGCCAATGATGCCTTGTAGCTAATTCTGACCCTTGAGAACTTGTCAGATTCATCTTTCTATTAAAATGGATGACAGCATAAAAACCTGGTAAACTTTAAATGAAAAATATGTAGAAAGTTATTTATAAAAATGGTCTTCAAAATTTGTTTCTACTCACCATTAACTAGTGTTACAGCTGAGGTTCGAAGTCGTTCTTCTAATGTGCTGTCTATTCGTTCTACAATAACACATAAAAACAGGAACACATTATAAAAATCATTTCAACCTGTTAATATGCTTTTTTTTATATGTCTTAAGTTTGATACCAATGCCAAATGGCCTTTATATGTGCAATATGCAGGACAGCTTTGATACCTTAAATAGTATATTAAAAAACAAAAAACCTTTAGTTTCCCTAAAGAGTACTCAACCTGTAAGTACCTACCTAGACCTTCTTCTCTTAGTGTTTGGCAATAGAAAACATTCTCCACCATTTCTATAAATAACTGGCTATGTAGACCGTTGATGTAGGACGACAGTCGAGTCCTAAAGGGCCCTTGTAATGGATACTGTGAAGCAGAAAACACAAACTCCCAGTTCTAATATGACTGATTGAATGACTGACGAACAGCTTAGCGTTAAACGCCACCCTCAAGAAGTTTTCATTTCTATGTTTTTGGTCAGGTTCAAGGACCCCCACCCTCCCCCACATTGTAGCCTCACTGAAACATCAGGAATGACACTCCACAGGACACCAGAGACGACACCAGATGTCACAATTAACATTATCAAGTTAATTTTTATTTTTTGAATAAATATAATATGGCATTCTTACGAAGCCATGGTATGCACCATATTAGACAGTCCCTTGCCTTGGACGCGAGACAATTCAGATTTCTACTTTAAGGGTCATACACCCATAACCAGAGCAATCCAATAAGTGAAAAAAAAAAGTTCATACAATGTATATGTACAACTGAGTGGATTTAGAGTATATTCCCGGCTTACATCTGCAGGCGTTGAGAACTGCTGCCGGCAAGTCTCCAGGTGTGACTTCAGCTGAGTGAACAGCGTGTGCAGCACCTCCGTCATGCTGCGTTTGTTGTCGTCACTCACGCCGTTGTTTGCGTGGTCCTGAGACATGGAGGATTTCCCTAATGAGATGGCTGCCGCTAAGATCCTCAGCTGTAAATTACGCAACTTCAACCAAGCTTTCTACAAGAAGGCATAAAGTCACATATCAATGTATCACGTGTAAGAAAAAATTTCCATCTCATATCTCTTTTAAATATGAGGATTAAACAATAATACACTTAATTCATTAAATTTTCCAGTTTGTCTATGTATTTGCTGATTAAAGCCATATTCCAAAATTTTTCACATATGTGATGGTAGCTCATTTTAAACCACCAAACTTTGGCTAGTTACTGAAGAATTTCCCATGTGTGACTCAGATACACGTTATTCATGTAGGATCAGTAGTCCTCAACAAACACACGAAAACTCATGTGGCCACAAGTTAATATCACAAAGACAGTGATGTTTGTCAGACAATATCTCAAGATCAGCTGTTAGCATGATATGCTCATTTGAACATGCTTAGTGTCATAGAAAATGCATTCATTGCTTCTCCCTCCTCCACCCTTTCTAGGTCCTTCAATCCACACAAGTCCTACCTCTTCTTCAAATGATTTCAACTTGATTTCTTCCAGATTTATTCTGCAAAGAAAACATACACGATGAAACCACATGATAAAATGCACACAAATACATCTCTTTGCTGCCGAGATTTTGTCATGGGTGACTTTGATGTATTAATTGAGAAGTAAGGTTACTGTTTTCAGTCTGTGCCAAAAAAAAAAACAAGCATTCTGGAAGTCTTGCTTTTATGTATGCTAGTGCTTCAAGCCATCAGAATTATAGCCACATGCTGTATGTCAAGTCCAAAACAGCACAAAAATAACACCACAATTTTTGGCAAAATGGATAAACCAGCCCAAAACTCAAACTTGATCTGTAATTTGTCACGGTGAAGCCAAGTACCAAGTTTTAATTCCATGTGATGAACAGTTTTGAAAAAAGTGCGAAAAAATAACTGGTGACAAATTGACAAGCTGTAAAATACAAGTAGGGCACTAAAAACAACTGTGAAAACCACATGAAAAAAGAACATATAAGCGAGCAAACAGGTCCCTGACATCTTTGAGAAGAGCCCTTTTTGTGAAAGTGGCATGACCCAAGAGAACCCTGTTCAGTAATAACATGGTCGTACCACATAGTCCACAGTGATGTTTTCGAAAATGTCAAGCGCATACAGAAATGTGTCATACATGAAAGTTTTTAAGTCTATATAACTCAGGTTAATCTCTGCACCATAAAGCATTAAAAATGAAATCTGTGTACACTTACAAGTGAGGTGGGTCCCAAGTTAGCATCACAGTGAAGTCCCTGTTGTCACACAGCTCATCAAAATCTGTCTTGTCTGAAAGACGAAATTAATTCATAATCTATTTGAATGGAGTTCAATTTTATTTACTTGTTAAGTGTAAAAGAAAGAAAATGGACAGACCCCTGGGTAAACGTTCACCTTTGGCCAGTTACTGATGAATTTTATCACAGAAACAATCAGCAAACAAACGACTGACAATATCCCCAGAAATGCTGCTGACTGTTCATTGTCTGCAAGATCACACAATCATTAATTGTCTGCAAGATCACACAATCATTAATTGTCTACAAGATCACACAATCATTAATTGTCTGCAAGATCACGCAATCATAAAAGAACAGGAATCCTCAAATTTACCTACCCTTTTCTGGATCTATCTCCATATAGGACATCATCTGTTCTGTACTATTATGACTAAAACAGAAAATAGAACCCGTTGAATTTAGACCAAACACTAGTATTCCAAAGACAGTAGAGCTTCTGGGAGCTACATGGAATTCTTAAACTGCCAACACACACTTACTAAACGTTTGAAAGTAAAAGCAATTGAGACATAAGGGTCAATGATACTGAAAGACACAAGAATGGGTTAAACTTAAAGCACTAATCCCAGATTAAAACTCCTTTTCTTACATGAAGAAAAAAAAATAAAGTAAAATGGTTAATACTGGAAATCCTAATTTCCAATTGGATAATAATAAAATAAATTTACCTGTTTGTTTCTAACACTAAATCCAGCATCAATCGCTCAGCTGTTGCTGTGGCAAACTGGAGTGAGTTCTGCAGCTTTTCTCGGAATTTTACAAATTCAAAAATCTGATTAAAAAAATATAGGTTTAATTTGTAGCAAGGTAATGAATTAAAATGACAGAACTACTGAAAACACCAAATGCTACATATCGAATGCATCAATGCAAAATAATAAAATACTGATCACATGTGTCAAACAGGAGAGCACTGTACAATATTATATTTACGGATGTGTTGAGACGTGTTCTGGATGAACATTGAGAGAGAACGAATCCACAATTTCCCTGAGCAAGGCTGGGTTTGAGCCTGTATCTCGTGTGTCCAAGCTAATGCAATAAGAAACAGAACTCTTTTCCTACCTTTGTAAATGACCCATATTTATAAGATGAGATGAGATATTCAGCAGTCTGTGGAGACAACATATGCAAAAAAGAAATCAGTACTACACAAAGATATACACTGCATAGATGTGATAACCTATTTATATGTCAACTTGCACTTATGTTTTTTTTTTTACCCTTTCTGCATGTTGATGTTCTCTTGATATCCTACCTACACAACATGTTAAAATTTCACAAGTTCTAAAGATATGCACATTTGAAGTAATATTTGTCCGCCATAGTCTCAATGGCATCTTACTGTGACAACAAGAGATAAACTTTTACTAATTTGTCCAGAATTTTACCTCCTTATGATTGACGGTAAAAAAACGTAGCATCGTTCCATACATTGCACACGCTGACATCACATGACCTAATCGACCCACATGGTTAAACAGTATATGTCTGAAAGAAACAAAAACAAGTCCAAGTTCGCATCACAAGTTTCACAAAGTTTAATATCTCTGCAATCTGCTCACAGTTGTTAGGCAGATATCACAAATCTAAATAACAATTCACGATTTGTGGACAACAAACCTCACACTTTCACAAAAATTAGTATATCATGTTTCTTGCCACTTTTTTTTCATAAATGTCATCTCCTATGTTATAGTGAAAAAATGATTTATGATATTTTGTTTGAATTGGGCCCATATCTGTCAGAGGTGGACTGATCGTGTGATATTACACTTCAAAGCACTCAGACATGATGACACATTGGGGTAGACAGCTAACACCCAACAAACCAGCTGACAGTACAACAGAACAGTGACTCTTTCGGCATAAGCTCTAAGGTTCGTTAATCTCAAGGCTAGCTAGCTTTGTGATATATAAAATATAATCCAGAGGTGTTCTTTCACTTTATTTTCCAATATTTATCGCAAGAGGAAGCAAGTTTTTTCACTCTTTGTGTCTGTTCTGTTCGAGTTCTTATTTAACGTCAGTGCTACACATGGGAAGCAAAATATGGTTTTCTTGCCATGTTCAGGAGAATAAAATACAGATAAAATACAATTAATGTGTGAAACTTACGCCATTGTGTCATTCATTATGTGCTTGATTTCCATGGCATCGTAGAGAGCTGGACAAGGGCCAAAAACACCTGAGAAAAAAAAGAAGTTGTGTCATTGGGTTTTATACCAACATATGGTAAAGAATCAAACAGTGATTTCTCAGTGGTATGCCTCTAGCTTACCACAAGCTTACCACAAGCTTACCCTAAGCAGGTCTTTAGCACTCCACTACCATTTCACTACTGTTAAATGTCCTGCTGTGGTATGTTGACAACCACAACTTTCTAAAACCGTTCATACTACTGGCATGCTACTGGCAGGCTAGTGGCACACTGTTCGCTGATCATTAGCACACCACTGGCCACCTAGTGACAAACTACTGGGATGCCATCAGAATTACCGTCAGGCTGATCAGCCATGTACCTACATACACTTTTCTAAACCCTGACCCACCACTACCCTCAATGTCTAGAACATTACTTACAGGTGCATTGAAAGATAAGTTCAATATAAAAGTTAGATTAATTTCCATTTATTACCAAAGATGGCTCCGATCAAGGTTTATGCTACATTTAACTGTTCATACAATTCTGAACAACCAAACCCATAGTCCATGCTCCATCTGTCATTCACTCACCCATACGGCAGTACAATTGTACCAGCAGCAACTTGAACTGGAAGTTTGACGGGCTGTGTTTGACACCTTTCTCTAGGTGGAGAATCATCTGCCAAACCAGACTGTCATTCCCTGGAAATAAACATCAGAAAAGGTCTTTAGGAGAGGCCATAACATGTGGGAAAGGTCAGTGTCTCAGTGACCTATCTGTCGCCTTCCAAACATGCATCATGAAATGGGTGGGTGGATGAGTGTGGGTGAGGTGTAGGGGAGGAGGTGACAGAGTCTGTACTGTCACAGTGACTCACCTGTTGCCTTCCACACATCCATCATGAAGTGTACAGCCAACACCAGATAGTTGTCAGCGTACTGTAAATCTGTGGTCAGCAGGTCACGACCTGGGAAGCAAAATTAAATTATTGATTGATTGACTTATTGGTAAGACCACTAGCTAAGCGCTCCGCCACGCCCGCCCTCTCATGCGCCACATGTCTCAAGCCCCAAGCATGCCCAAGTGAACAACTTGCCTTGAAATTTGAACCTTATGCCTACCTAAAGTTGATTTTTTTGCTTTTTCTGTTTAGTGCTCCTGATTTCCTTTCAGGCTGCTGATTTCTCCAAAATTAATCAATGAAAATAAAACTCTGCTTGTGAACAGGTAACAAACTGGTATTTCCAGGAGGTGTGAACGCTACACTAGAGTGGGTTGTGATAGTCAGCATTGCCTAATAGGCTATATTTAAGAAAAAGAGATTTATTTTTGGGTTGGGGTTAACAATACACTCAAAAATATTTCATTTGTATGGTGGTGGTCAAGACAATGGGTGGAGAAAACTTGGCATTACCTTAGTAAAACCACCAACCTTAAACAAAAGTGACACACCTCTTGACTTCAACCCACAGCCCCATCAACCAAAACCATACAAATTTATTCGTTAGCATGTTTGATGCTACCCACTCCGACTTGGTAATATCACATCATCTGCCAGTTTTGTGGCTCATGAGCCCCCTTCATAAATTACAGCAGAATCAGTATCACTTAGAACATTATACTCCACCGAGTTTCATCTGAAATTTTATTTTAATTCTCTGCCTCCTATAACCACAATACCCTGTATATACTAAGCAGATTTGGAGGCTCTCTGATGGGGTAACATCTTACCAAACTGCAGGCCCTCCTTGTGCCTGGATATCAACTGCTGAGACAGCTTCAGCTTCTCCTCATTCGACATCTGGGGCGCACCCCTCATAAACCTCTTCAACTGGAGGTAAGTCATGTGACGGTACATTTGCTTCACCTGTCAGGGAGAAAAGGTCAATTCATTTTGACTAACTTTACAACTGTGTACATTATGTACACAAAATTTCACAGTTATATCAATAATTTTGTTATTCAAAATTAAATTTTACTTTGATGGAGAGCTTTTTCATTCGTGTCTCATAATAATAATGAGAAGATCCAGAGGACAGAAATGACTTGTTACCAATTACTGGACACACATGACCGATTACTCAAAGTGATATCATGTGATGACTTTGGTCTAACTATACAAAACAGGGAAAGCTGTGTAAAACACAAGTCACTATCTCACATTTCTCCATGTCTCTTTGAACTTTCACAGTATTGTCCAAAATACAATTTTCCATAAAAAGCTTTTCTCGTAAATCATACAGGTATTACTATATAATCCAAGACAGTGTAAGTTTGAAAAAATGTCTCGGAAAAATTGAATATGCATAACTTTGTCTGTTATAACAACGTTGAGCACTTTAAATTCAGTGAAGGGTACATACAGACTGGGCAAACACAACCTCTTCTTCAGTGTTCGAGCCAAGCTCTAATGCCTTCCAAATATTGTCTAAAAACTGAAAACAGGAAATACGGTTACTCACTTAATCATCGTAAAATGGCAGTCATTATGTCACTACAGACAGACAGCAGACAACCAATCAGTGAAATGGAAAGTCGATAGTATGATATATGTGCAATGCATCTTGATGTGGTCTACACTTCAACCAATGCTCAATAGAATCAGACAAACCCTGCAGGAGATACCGTGTTTTGAAACATATGTTAACCGATACTAAATTAACAGACCGACAGATGAACAACCAATCATCCAAAAGAAAATTCGATTTATTACGAATTATTTATCTTGATGCAGTCTACACTTGAACCAAGTTCCATTGAATTCATAGGAAAACTGTAGGAATATCAGCATTTTGAAAGAAATGTTAACATGGTGGATGTACGGACAGACGACGGACAACCAATAACCACTAAAAATGGAAAACCAATACCCCGATTTATGCATCTTGATGTAGTGTAAACTTGAATCAAGTTTTGTTCAAATCATACAAAAACCATTAGTGTAATCCTGTTTTGAAAGAAATGTTAACATGGTGGACGAATGGACAGACAGACAGACAACCGATAATCGAAATGAAAACTCAATATTACATATAATGTATCTTGATGTAGTCTACATTTGAACCAAGTTTCATTGAAATCGGACAAAAATAGTGTGAGGAGTAGCGTTTTGAAAATGTTAACATATTTTGTATAAACACAGACAGATGTATCACCAGTTATCCAATTGGAAAATTACAAATTATACATGTTGACGTGATCTACATTTAACCCAAGTTTCCATGAAATCAGACAGACAAAGTGACAGACACCGGACAACTTGCTAATATCTGGTCTTCGACCAGCAGAGCTGAATAGGGCTCTACTCTTTAAAATTTTAGAGGGCTTTAGATGAAATTTCTTCTTTATTTCTCTCCATGATTTTACGTCAAGTTTACCAGGGAGAGAAACAAATCACCTCAAAATAAGAAGTACTTGGCAGAATTCAAAACAAAACATCCTGCCTATTTCAATGAAGCAATATTATTTCACTAATAATGCAATTAACCCTGTGAAAATGGGGACAAGATATTAGCCTGGAATAAAAATTCACCATGCTAATGAAATGCAAAATGAGGGACAAGTCTGAAATGCGCTGCAAGAAAATGAGAAATGAATCTGCTGCAATAGCAAAATTACAACCGGACCTATCTGGCTACATACTTGAGTTCACGCAACACCCATCCCTCACATACCCTTTTATGAATCATCCATTATTCTTACCATGATCTGTTCTTCATCTGTCAAGAGATCAATGTACATCCTGAGGTCGTTAAAACAACTGTTCTTATCACCAAAAAGTTCAAAAAACTTCTGACATAAATCAAGAGCATTCCCTAAAAATGGAAAGAAAACCTCAGATTAAATGTATGATACAAAATACATTACTCTACATGGCGAAAACACACTTCAGAATTTTTCATTAGCATGTATATAGGCATATTCATATACAACATACAGTTACAAAAGTTACCCACCCTTAATCTTTGAAACTCCTCTTAATGAAGACATGTTACTTATGACAAGAGTCTTAATGACCACCACTAATATTACATTCAATATTTCATGTATTTCATATTACACTGCAGAGTTTGATCATCCTTCTATGCAGGATTGTGTCATTTCGACATTTTTATAGGAACACCGATTCCCAGAAGAAAACAGCAGATGTCAGTGGATTACCTAACTTTGTGATGTCCTTGCTGTCTTTCAGCTGTAGATGTTTCAACAGCTCTAATTCTGCCAGGTACGGCCCTCGTCTCAAGCGTCTATCTTGGATGCTCTGCTTCACATCCTGATGTACAAACTGTATGGCCATGTCCAATGTGTGGTCGATGGTCTCTGAGCTGAACACAAGACACAATTTAAAATGAAAGACTAAACAAAAATAAAGTTATGGTGAGTGAAAAGACCATCAAAAACTGCAGCTGAAAATTCCTTCACTGATTTGTATACATTTTTGTTTCACTAAATTAAATGCAGACAGATATTTTGACTGTATGGTGGGTTTTATTGACCATACTGTCACACACTTTGATATTTATCTCTGACTAAAGTTCATTTGAAGTGTACTCCTTCAAGGTCTGTCTGGGAGTGACAAAGCTAAGGACATTAAATTTCTGTTTTAGTGCCAGAAAAAAGAAGGCTTATTCCTCGGCATCTTAGAGACATGATTTAACAAAGTCTTCAAACTTCAAAACAAACTATTGTCAGCTTTTGTTTACTGCATGGCTTGATAAGCCCCTAAAGTGCAGAACTACATGTAAGTTGTTGTCAGTGAAAAATCATCATTAGTACTGCGCAGACTAATCTCTAAGAGAAATAAAATAACCAAATGGTGAGAGCATTTAATTGATGTGACAAACCGCCATGTAATATCTATCAGGAAATTTTTTTTTCAACACATACTTCATACAAACCCAGGCTGGCTTACAAGTGCTCTTCAAGACTGCCAACCCCACCCCACCCCACAACCCACAGAGCCATCCACCCTTCCTCCTACTCCTGCGGCTCGTATTACAAAGCTCTCTCAGCCCTACACCAAGTACATTTACCACAGTGATGTATCTATTCTCAGTATGCTGCCATGAACATTGCAACAGCCACATAAGGCAACCGCTTCGCAAGAAGAGCACCAGAATGTTCCTACAGAGCGTTAAACACTGCTAAACTCACCTCTCTTCACTAGGAGTCCACTCTGAGTCTATCAGACTAAATACAGCCTGCAGGTAACCCAGCCAGTTCTGCCAGTCATCCGGACTGCGGGGTGGGAAGATAGAAACATGTGTATGTCTTAGCAGCCGAAGGTACATCAAGGGGAATAACTCACTTCAAATTAGTAGACTAAATCTGACAATCTGCATGACATGTCTAATGGTCTGTGAGATGAATGGGATGTGAAATACAATAAAAATCAGACCTGTACATTTAATACATAATGTATTAAAATTATGAATAAGCTTTCTTTCTAGGTTACACTTCACTATTTCTTTGACTGTACAGAACTGAAACAAACTGTGCCTAAACTGTTAATTTACAGCTGATTTGGTTTCATACGATGGTGTTTGACTGACATAAAATTTTTCTTCCAGAAAGTTCTAAAACTTTTGAAATCGTAATTCTTCAGCCTTTTCACCCACTTTTACAACCAATTTACTGAAACATTCTGAGAGAACTACGGGGTGTTGAGAAATAATTTGCACAGTTTTATGAAGGTTGCACCTTTAATCAAGCCTAGGGATTTCACCTGTAAGCGGTGACTATTTTTGGTTCCGTGCTTCATGTTGATGGGAACCAATGGGAAACACAAAATCAGTTCTGTGTCTGAACTTCTTGGGAAACAATTTTTTCTTCTATACAGAACAGGATTTTCACTGAATGGATCCTGCAGCCCTCTTGTGCCATAGTATAACGCCTACATTACATCTGTCAAGATATTTATATGCTCTAAAAGGCTATATGAAGATGTTTTAGATCCTAAATAAACATTTTTAATTAGTACTGCATGTGAGCAGAGAAAAATATCTATGTCATAAAAATATTGCATAATTCTTTTCTTGTCTTGTTACACAGAGGTTATGTTATCATTTCAGAGCCACAGACGTTTTAATCTAATAAACCTTTTCTCTTCTTTATGAAGGCCAATTTTTTGGCACACAAAGCCTGATGTTAATATTAACCAAAAATATTGGCTGGGCCATTTTATAAACAATCCATTACTTTCTTCTAGGCAGAAAAACCTACAAGTGAAATACAAATGAACTGGTCAAGGCTGACGGTGCTTTAAGGTTAGAGCATGTGTATAATAGTATAGTTCTAAGCATAAAATGAATTTGAATGAAGGAATTCTGTCATTGAAATGCTTTCTCATAAAAACACACGTAATGTCGTTTTCTCTCATCTCCATTCACGTATCAGAAGATGCAGCGCATCCATACTGTCGAAATGCATGTCGCTATTTATTACCCAAGGCCTCCCCTCAAACATCTGGATATGTAGAGTTAGGCTTGAAAACTTTTGTGTTCTTTTTATCTTTGGTTGTCCAGTACACCACAGGAGTAAACAGAGCACATGTTGATGTCAGAAACTTTGGGTTCAAGTTTCCGTGGGGAGGCTGTGAGGCTCAAGAGGACATCAAAGTTGTTGGAAATGACCCTTGTCAAAAATCAGCACTCCATATTTACATGGTGTGCAAGCTAAGCCTTACAGCTCACAGTGGGATAAATCATAAACTAGGTCAACGACACCAGCAGTGATAACTAGCACCATCCAACTGTCCTCTGACCATTAAAGGTAGTCAACAACTTAATAAACCCTACTTTTCAGTGCACAAACTTGACAATACTAGTAGGCTAGCTGACAGAACATAAACAAATAACCATCTGTTCTTCGCTGGCCACAGGCTTCAAATGAATACCATTCATTTGAATGGGAAACATACTTTTCGGTTTCATCATCACGTTACCGACATGCTACCCCTAACAACTGTTTCCGTGAAATCCGCAGGCTTGAAACAAATCATTTTTAGCATCATTTTCTTTATCATTATGTGCATAACTTCACATAATGAAAAAACCTGCTTTATTGGTTGACAAGGTTGAAGATTTACAGTAAATTCTTTCAGGAAGATAAAGGGCAATGTTTTCGCTTAATATTGATCGCAACACTATCAACTTTGGTTATAACTTTCGCCTGAAAAATACACCTCCTCACTTTTCTTTCCACCGGCATCTCTCAAAATAGTAGCAGGGTTTACTCACTCCCTTATCAAGTTCTCCTTGCATGCCACAACTGCCTCAGGCCACCTCTCCAACTTACACAGCAGTTCTGCCGACTTCTTGGAAACAAAATACAGCTCACTCACCAATTTCTCTGTGAACAAAAAAATCCAAAACATGCCTGACGACTGGCTCATCCTCAATCTGACTGACTGATGATTGGTTCAATTACATGATTGGTTCATTTACCACCTGACTGGCAACTTGCTCATCAACAATCTACCTGACTGGTTCATTTACCAACTGACTGATATCTTGCTCATCAACAATCTAGCTGATTGGTTCATTTACCACCTGACTGGTAAATGGTTCATCAACAATATACCTGATTGGTTCATTTAAAACCTGACTGATATCTTGCTCATCAACAATCTAGCTGATTGATTCATTTACCACCTGATTGGTAACTTGCTCATCTCCAATCTACCTGAGTGGTTCATTTACCATTTGACTGGTAACTTGCTCATCAACAATCTAGCTGATTGATTCATTACCATAACTTGTTCATCCCCAATCTGACTGACTGATGATTCATTTACCATCTGACTGATGACTAAATCATTCTTCAACCGAGTGACTGGCTGATTCACTTGTTAGATGACAGACGATTGGTTCATTCACTGCCTCGCTAATGACTAAGTCATTCACCAATGACTCCTTAGCTGACAGACAATTGGCTGATCCAATCACGAGCTGTCTGATGAATGGTTCATTCACCAACTGACGGATGATTGGCTAATTTCAGACTGGAGAAATACTAAAATGTACTTCTCGACATGTATCAAATTTGATGGCTCTTCCAATACGCATCATATTTAATTTTTAAATCTTATTCCACTGAACATAAAATGTAAACAGCAGACTTACCTCCGAGTGGACTCTGTATAACCCTGAGGGCCTCCTGAGTGTGCCCCAGAAGCTCCAAGATGATCAAGTACATCTGTACCTCTGTAACAGCAACAACAGCAAAAATCTACAGCAAAGCTAACTATTGCCAAATTTAGTAAATAAAAAAAAAGAACAAAAAAGACCCTTAAACATCTGAATCATGGTGGCCCATTTGTACTTATTTATTTACATACTTGAATGTGGTTGCAATACTCTGCATGTACACAACGATGACCTGTTTTGTGGCTGAAGAACACCAGATAGCCTGAAATCAACCTCCTACCTTTGGCAACTTTATTTATTTATTTATTTATCTTACTGGTGTTTTACGCCGCACTCAGGAATATTTCACTTATACGACGGCGGCCAGCATCATGGAGGGAGGAAACCGAGCAGAGTCCAGAGGAAACCCACGACCATCCGCAGGTTGCTGGCAGACCTTCCCACATACGGCCGCAGAGACTTGAACTCACAGTAACCGCACTGGCAGGAGACATTGGGCTGAGCCACAGATGCGGCTTTGGCAAGTTTAGGTACTGATGATTTTCGCACATGTGATGTAAAGTCACATGTATGCACACCGTAATGGTGGAAGACAAGTGATCTTAAATGAACATTGGACTTGCGGTAACAACATCAACTTCATAGATCGCTTATTGTTACCGAGACGGTACAAGCCATGGGAACGAGGGAATCCACAAGCTCCCTAATTAAAGCCAGGCTTCATACCTGCTTCTGCCTCGATTTTCTCCTCCTTCACATACTTCTGCGTCATCCTTTCAGCTAGTGGCAGGAACATTGTGTGCGACAGTTTCTTATCCTTTGTCGAATGTGCCTGAAATTTGTCAACTGGTTAATCCAATGGTTCAGCTTTTGTTCTGTCCAGAAAATCCCTATTTTGAATGCCTTGCTCTCTATGGGATGACATCAAGATGTTCTTATCCCCCGGTTTCAGTTTTTTTAACAGTAACATGATTTTATGGAGGATTATATTTTTGTACTAGCCCTTGAAGAATGACAATACAGCCCGCGGGTTCAATGTAAAGTGAATGTAAACAGCCCACTGATACTTCAAAAATGGCCTTCCTTGTGTTACATGGTAAAGTTGCAAAGTGTTACAGCTTTTTAACAGCTACATGTGTTCTCATCAGTGATATTCTGCTGGTAATGTTTAATCACATGTGGAACATTTCAACAGCTACATGCGTTCTCATCAGTGATATTCTACTGGTAATGTTTAATCACATGTGGAACATTTCAACAGCTACATGCGTTCTCATCAGTGATATTCTACTGGTAATGTTTAATCACATGTGGAACATTTCAACAGCTACATGCGTTCTCATCAGTGATTTTCTGCTAGTAATGTTTAATCACATGTGGAACATTTCAACAGCTACATGCGTTCTCATCAGTGATTTTCTGCTAGTAATGTTTAATCACATGTGGAACATTTTTGCTTACCTGCATGACAATGCTCATGACAGCCCAGAAGTAATAGGGGTTTTTGTTTGGGCGTAGTTTGTGAAGGATCATCGCCGTCTGCTGCTGTTTCTTGTAGTCTCCCTGACGCACATACGCCATGAACAGGGCCGAGAGGATCTCCTCGTTGTCAGGCCGACCTTTGAACGCATTCTCGTACAAATCTACGATCAAATCCACTGGAAAATAGCGAATAAAATGCTTCACTTTGAATGGTGGGTGTCTCATCATTCACTCAAGCAAGGGCAAAGTATATCACATTGCGAAATGTTATTTAGCATGTAATTCAAGTCATATGTATCCAGAAAGTGTAATCTCTAATGATGAGAATAATGTTAATACCCAGTCACACCTGATATGCACCCAGGTTATGATCTAGCTGTGACTTCAACATAGAGGAATTGTGGGAAAATTAGAGGAAGAGCGTGCAAATGGTCGCAGAAATTCATCAGTGACCACCATAAAAATAAGTCACATCAATGACTATGTTCACTTTCAAAACTTCTGACCTGTAATTCCAAGTCTTGTAACATGACAGACTGATTTAAATGGCCATGCCTTGAAGCACCACCAGTCCTCAATAATCGACTTGTACTTCCTTGATGTATATAATATTTATTTGATGGGTGTTTTATGCCGTACTCAATAATATTTCACTTCTACAACGGCGACCAGCATTATACTGGGACGAAACTGGGCAGATCCCATGGGAAACCTACGACCATCCGCAGATGGCTGGCAGACCTTCCCATGCACAGCTGGAGAGGAAGTCAGCACTAGCGTGCACCCCCCCACAATACCCCAACACCCTACTTGGAGGCCCTATGACATAATATCATAATGTTTTTACATACATTTGTGTACTTCTCTGTAGCAAATAGCCATAGCATGAAGTGTGGCCTCGTCTGTGGGGTGCTGGGCATGAACTTCTTGCAGGAAGCCCGAACTCTCATCATGACGACCCAGGCGCAACAAAGCCAGCGCCTTCAGCACCTGTAAACGACGAAATGCAAATAGACAACAATGCATTTCCATCTGAAGTTTTGAAATCATAGCTTCCAAATCATGACAGGGAATGATTTTTTCCTACAGTAATGATTTTTTTTATTCTATTTATTTATTTGACTGGTGAAGTCATATTCAAGGGCATTTGATTTTTCACTAATGACACCAATTAGACGATCGGAGCAGTTTCCTTAGAGGCTAATCTCGCCACACTTGCACAAGAACAAAAAGGTCACTAAAGATTCAATTAAACCCAATCAACTATCTGACAGTGCAAAAACTATGCTAATATCTGTTTCACAAAAAAAAAAAAAAAATAGAAAAAGCATCTTTAGCTGAAACCAGAATTTCACTGACAAATGGGTTAGGTCATAATGTTGATATAACAATCATGATATTGTCTGATTCCATCTTTAAGGCTTGGTACAGCAGCATACTTTAGCACACTGAAAATCCTTCTGTTTCCTCAACACCTTCTCAGCCTCCTGGATTGCCTTCTTATTGTTTCCATTGTCAAGGCAGTCTGCAAAACATATTGTCAAATATGTAAACCCAATATCTATACGTTCATGAATAAGTATATTATCAAAATACATCACTCCCACCTGCAGTGAAGAATTTCGTGGTAATGGGCCTGTTTTGGATTGCCTCCCTTGTCAGATGATAGCAGAAATGACATAATGCAAGATTAGTTTTTGTGGCATGAAACTACGAAAAGTGGAACCTCACGTGCAGAATCTGGCAAGTAGGCATAGATTATGTCACAAGAGTGACCACTATTTTCTAGGCAGCAGAATGTGAAAAAGTGTGACATCAGCCAATGAGAGAATAAACAAAAGCTTGCGTGCTGAAACCAATTTTCGCATGTCATGTCATGTTGCCACTTTTACCTTTAAGTCTTTTATCTTCCTAAAAACTGTTATTCTCCGTTTTTTGGGTGTTGTGTCGTCACAAGCACTCCTAACTCTATTTTCAAAAGACAAGCATGCACAAGAATGTCAGTGAATGCCACACATAAAACAGGTACAGCCCAATACCACAGAAGGTTTATGCAGGCTCTCATTCGCTGAAGTTCCACACATTGGAACTGCGTTTGCAACCCTCAAAATTGACTTGTGAATTAAAATTTTTTTTCTCTTTGAAGTCTTTTGAAATTTCTTGCACAGCAGACATTCAATACTTTATTTAGATCACGTGAAGCATTCAGTACCATTTGCAAACCTCTAAGCAAGAAGCTTGTCTAACAACTTGCATAGGGATTTATTTATGTGTTATACTCTATGAGAGCTTATTGTTCCAGTCCCTTAACATTCTACATTATTCTTCACCTCATTTATTTAATTTCATTGCTGACTGATGGCATATTCAAGAATTTTTTACTCATATGAGGTCAGTCAGTTTCTAGTACGTCGTTCCTTATGTAGTAGTATTAGGCACATGTAATAGCCATGGTCAATTTGGTGATGTAATGCCCCCATTACTGAAAGTGATGACAACTGCGTGCATGTGAACTTAACAAGCCTATACAAGAAAATGCCTTTTGTTACATGTACACCAAGGACTAATGCAAAACAAGAAAGTTTTAGTGATTCATGTTGACAGTCAAATAGAAAAGGTGCTTCATGCATCAATTCATTAAAGTCCTGCCTCCTTTGGTCCAATTATAACAGACCTTCTGTCGGACCAGAAATTTTTACCACAATACAACACCAAAATACATTTGAAGCCACTAGTCACTATCTAATTCAATAACGTTTAATGTACTACATCCATATTTTATATTTCTAGCATTCATTTGGTCGGTGCACATTAAACAAATGAGCAGAAAACTGAGCACAAAATGTTTTGGCTGATATCATAAAGCTTTCCTCTGTCACTGTAATCAACCAATATTCATCAAAGGCTACTAAGCATTAATCTAATGTCTGATGAGAACAGACAAAACAATACAGCGAATTGACATTGCAACCGTGTATAGAGATCATGCTGGATTGGGCGAGACAGGGTAGAACTTTCACGAACTTTTCACAAATTTCACGAAGGTTAACAATGTTGTTGTTCAACTCCACGAAATCATGGGAGTTCTCGAGAACCCCCATCCTCTCTCCTCCAAACCAGTGTGATTTCTTGACACAGCTGCAATCGGATTATAGTTGTCATCGAGTCAGTCCTGAACATCATGAAATTAAATATATTTCCGCTTTCCGGCTATGACTGCCCTTTGATGTACTTGTTTTGCCAGGCCAGCGTGCTGGGAGTAGTACGCACACGGCAGGATTGGAGGGCCGCTACACGTTGATAGAAAAGGTAAATGTCCGAATGTTAAAAAAGAAGGGAGATCACTTAGCTCGCTGATTAAGTCAGTATCTAGTCCATCTTACCAATATCAATTCCTAAGGAGCAATACATCGGAATCAAGTCATTTATTAGAACTGTTCAACAGCTACCAATTGAATAAAAATGCAAATAAGGGACATTATAATTATTTCTCTCCACTGATGAGTGAGTGATCGTGACTTCAGTCAGAGCACATATATCGTCAATCGTGTAAGTTGTTGTTGTCATTGTGCGAAGTGATCGTCAGTAAATGTCAGTCAAGATCATGACGATTTCCTCGGAAAATAGTTATTCTATCGACATTAACCAATGTAACCATCTACAGGCCTTCCCTCGCTAAATGCTCGCAAACGATTAAGAGACATCGTTAATTTTCTCACCGTAAATCGGCCGAAGTCGACGTTCGTTCACATCCACATGGCTGCGAGTCGCCATTTTGTTGGCCGCAGCTACAAAACACGCGAGATTACGCGAGATATAGACTGCACTCGTACCTTGTTAAAAAAAAGGTACCAGCCAGTTTTTGTTGATTGGCGGGTAGTGATTGGCACTTGACAGTAAAAAGTCTGACCAACTACTTGAATTTAAATGGACATACACATGTGATAATTCACATAATTTGAATATGGAAAATGACATAACTTTAAATTTATCTTGTAGATCCTTCAAATTGATCTAAATTTACGGAAAGTGGAATTTTTCATATTAAATTAGTACACTCCTTTGCCTTGCTTTGCTTTGCAGCTACTTCTGGCATAGACATGTTTAAACACCGTAAATTTCGATGTTTAACTTATAAACACTTTTATGCATCAGATATCAAACGCTTGGAGATTAAACACTAGTATAGACCTATATACCATAATGATGGCCGCCGTCGTAAAGTGAAATATTCTTAAGTACGGTGTCAAAAACCAAACAAATATAAAATACATAAGTAAAGTGAAGTTTGGTAGTGATCTGCATTTTTATCTGGTAGTTCGTAAACAGTTCTTCACCACAGAGAAGTACGTACAGAACAAATACAGAGAATTGTGTCTGTAGTAGGCAAATTTGCTCAGGGTAGCGCCCTCAAAGTGCCTCCTAGCTAACATGCTAATTTCTCTGGTACAAACTGCCCGACAGTTTCACAACGATCACTGTCAAAACATTAAGTTGAAGATTTCTACGAAGCTAATCATTTGGTGTGCTCAGCCATCCTTTGTATTAGTTCAAATGTATTCTCCTGACTACAGCTTTCCAAAATGGAAGCATTGTAAATTATGGTTCTAAGACCACGTGGGAGAGCAAAAGAAGAATGATTCTATGTGCAAATAAAGTAGGCTACGGTTATAGTTTGGGAATGAAACTGAAAAATGACAAGAGAAAGCTATAGGACAGACATACCTCTTATGGATTTGAAATTCATTTTAATCAAATCCATATAGTTAAAATCAATGAATAACCTTCCAAGTAAATTCGCATGGAGGGTTAAAGCCAGAGGAGCGACGACAGTGTGACACATTTAGTTAACAAATGGAATCGCGTGTAATCGTCGCAAAATGGTCTCAGGTCAGGTTAAGTCAGCCTGGGTTTTATTCTTACTGTTATGTAAATGCTTAAATATTACACAGACGATGCACATTATTATTCTGTTCCTAGTTACAAAGTGTTTATTTCCCTTTTTCTTTAGATTTTGGATGCTCTCATCAGTTATGTGGGAATCTTCTTAGAGTTTACGTCGAGAATGGCCGGATCTAGACTTGTGTGTACTGAGTGGCCATCTTCCCCTCAAAAGTGGGCTCGGCCTTATTTTCAAATCTAATTAAAATATTTTCAATAGGAATAATAAAAACATGGCCAAATCACAAAAGCAGTATTACTTTTGAAATTATTAATTTTTACATTTTGACAAATAATTTTTGATGCAAGGTCATTATTATTCAAGATGGCTTCACCAACTGAGCCCTCGTTCGAAGGTGCCTTGTTGTACGCCAAACGTTCTTTATGAGAGACAGAGATCTCAGAGAAAAGCAGGTTGAAACACTATTCAATGCATATCAAGGTAGAGACACGATTACTCTTCTGTCAACCAGATGGAGGAGAAGTGGAATATTTTAGCAGTTACCGTGGGTCTATGCAGTCTAACGACCTTTTATATGTCTCCATACGGAAACCAGGCCTGGTTCCCGACATAGGAAACCAGGCATATGACGAAGCAAAGTGGCGACACAATATCATTGGGGGGCAAAGTCTCGACGTAGGAGTAGATTTGCCCCTAAGGTTAGACTGATGTTCTCGTATCGAAATCCACATGACAGCGTCCTGATTCTGGTCTACTGTCACCTCGGTATGTAGTGAAGTACTGACAAAGTGGGGTTAATCCCTTGTCAGCCTTCCTTTCATTCAGCCATTCGGTCAGGTGTCGCAACGTAACAAATTTGTTTTGCGAGAACTTGGCAAAGAATACACAAAAAGCAAAGAAAACAAAGCCTAATAAGAATATGGTAAAAACAAAACCAACTGTTCCATGATTCTCTCGATTGTATTTTAGGAGTAGGAACACGGAGAATAGGCCAGTCCTATCACCTATCACTCTCTGTTTTCTCCTCTCTTTCTTATTTCGAAAATGGAGCAGTGAGTATTATAACACCCTCAGCGGAAGGAATTATCATGCCTGCTAATAGCTTAAAATCAAAATGTCAGATTTCTGACGTATTGAACCAACATTTACACCCTTCTTGCCAGCGCAAAAGCTTTTAGGACGATATAATCAACGAAAGCGCCGAGCCGAAACAATTTATCAAAAGCATAATTCATTACTTAAGAATTTATTTAGCTGTTTTCAAGAAAGTTTGGCAAAAGAAGTTAAAAAGTATGCTGGAGTACGTTTTTTGGAAGATGACAACTTCTTGTTAACTCATTGTACTTAGATATTACTACATGTACCTCATTGTAAGGTCAAGGTCGTCCGGATGGCGCTATTTGTGATTACACGCAGAGGGAGAAGATGGCCTTCCTGGAGCAACTCTGCGGGCTCTGGATTGTCTAAATGGAGATGGAATTTCTTCTGCTGACAGTTTTGTATCACAAAGCCGAAATCAATTGTGTCTAAGCCAGGAGTTGGCTGTGTGATCCTGCTAAATCGGGATCTTTCACGGCGTGTATGAAGCAGCCGAACCTACGCGTCTAATCCGATACTCGTAAACCACGTACAAATGAATCCATTCCAAGTTGATAATTGCAAGATTCATTTCCAAAACAACCTATAATTCCAGCTCCCAAAGGAATATGCAAGACATAATACAGTACACGAAACTATAATATGCACATTTTATAGCCAAACTTTGGAATACTAATAGGCGATGGTAGACCTGGTTAGTCTTTGTCAAAGTGTCTTCTCCTCTCACGAAAAATTTGCTTTCTTGTTTAAACTCGTCACGCCTTGCACAGAAGAATGCCTAAAGAGAAAGCCTATTATCTAAGAAAGACAACAGGACAAAGTGACATATTGGCATAAGTATTTATTTGAATGAAGTGCTGTGTCTTGCTGAAGAATATTTTATTCTAGGATTAGGCTTGGTTGGAACTGGAGTGCCCGGATGAGTAAATCAGTAAAATATTCTTGACAAATCCGGCGACTTTCGCCAATGCGGGAACAAGGGTTCAGTTTGAGCGCGCGAACCATTTGACCTATAATTGAAAACCTGCTGGTGAGAAAACCAAACTGGACCAGAGTGAAAATTTGTCGTTTTTCTAACTTGAATGTGGACACGGATTTGTCATCTTTCAAAAGAGTGCAATTGCAAGCTCATAAAGTATACGATGCTCATAAAACGGAAGTTTTGTTTAAAACTCTCTTCCATGTGGTCATATCTTTGATTCGTAACTTTGTGGTCCGCGTTAGGTAGATGTGTTACTTGATTTCATTGATATTTAACACTCCGTTTAACGAAAAGGGTCCGCCAGCAACCTGCGGATGGACGTGTGTTTCCCGGGGGCTCTACCCGGTATCCTTCTATCATAATGCTGGCCGCCGTAGTATAAGTGAAATATTCTTGAGTACGGCATGAAACAGCAATTAAATAAATCAAATAAATAAATAATGGGAAGGATTTGTATTGCAACTAGAACTTGGTCGGTATAAAAGGGGTCTAGTTATTGCGTAGTGCAATTGCAGGCTCATAAAGGTTACGATGGTCATAAAACGGAAGTTTTGTTTAAAACTCTCTTCCATGTGGTCATATCTTTGATTCGTATGCTTAAGCGAACTCTACATTAGGGAACGTTTCAGCTGACCTCAACGTTGGGTTTTCAGAAACTATTGCATCTGGAAACAAGCATTCTGAAAGCATTAAATTTTGAAAGCAAGAGACGCTTCTTTCAGCTGACTGAGTAGCTGGGTGAAATTATGCCAGAACAAGAAAGATATATTTTTTTCAAAATTGGGCGAAACAGATCAAAGCAGATTCACCAAGAAAAATTACAGATTATATGTATTAAATTTCAGTTTACAGTGTATTAAACATGCATATGCATCTGGAAAGTCAGGCAAACTGCCAAAGTTCAAAACAGACCAAAATATTAGAAATGGATGAAACAGCTCGAAAATTTATGGGTAGCATGTATTTATATGAAAACTTAAAAGAATTAAGCATCGACAAGTTATGTGAATTTATTTTCACAAAACCGCCCCTTGGAAAAATTAACCTTTACAAAAGTGTGTGGTTAAAAGAGAGAGATTGTTGATTGGCAGTCGACAAAAGTATTCAGCCTGTTGAGACTGAAGAGGATCATCTGGAACAATAGATGGGCTAGGCTATATGGAGAAGTATAATAATGGATGCAGTATCTGTGTATATCACCGCCCCACCGAAAACAAAAATAATAATAGTAAGACATATTAAGATAATAATATGAAATTCCAGGACTTTTAATGGCCAAATCTGAACTTCATAGTAAGACTTTATCTTGAATTTACTTTTAAAAGTATTCATTTTTTAAATCATGATATATATTCATATTTCACAATGACCCAGGAGCCTCTCATCAGTGTGAATGCTGTGAGTTCACGTCTAGCTCTGGCCGACGTAGGCCTACTTTTTCTCCAGTCAGAAGCAATAAAGTTTGCATGCAACCTCTGGAGGGCTGTGCGTTTCGTCTGGACTATGTCTGGTTTATTTCCACAATTATTTAATGCTGGTCTTCGTCTACGAGAACAATATTTATGGTATTCAGGATTCAATGTGTAATATTCTGTTTATTATTTATGCCCTAACAGTATCATGATTTTGTGTACTTTAAAGAGCTTTCGGCATTTCGGAAATACATGATGTTACTTGACGTGTTTTTGTCAAAACGTCGATTCGCTCTTGATATAACAGATTGAAAATTTTCTCGCAGTGTTCGAGACTGTGGTCAGGTTCACTGTAAAAGGTACATGGGGTGGTAAATGCAGTAATCTTCGGAACTTTCGATTCGGTTGTCAAGGCCGTTGGTTCAGGTGTCGAGGCCGGTGGTACGGGTTTGGCAGTAACGTTAGTAACAAAACTCCCTTTGAGCTTGCCAGCTGTTGGCTTATTCTTAGTAAAATGTTTTTTTTCTGGTCGTAATGCCTCCTTGCCGAAAGAGGTGGTTGACCTTGCGTGACTCGGATTTGACAAGCCTCACAAACTCGGAAAACTTGATTTCAGTAGACAGTTCCCGATTCTTCTCTATGGCACTACCCCACTTGTTATGTAAGAAGTAGGGCTACTTTTCCAGTAACTTTCGCAAGTTGTCAGGATATTCAAGGACCCGCAGAGCCGGTATAATCTGGACAGCGTGCGCGCTTTCGGCCAGGAGAATTCCGTAGTCGTCCAGCGCTTTCGGATTGTCCGGCTTAAGGGGCGGCCAGTTTAACGCGCGTTTCACAAAAGCCGCCGCCAACGTGTCGTTGTTGCCATACCGATGATCCAACTCCTTCACCGCTGCCGCGTATAACAGTAGTCTGCGTCGAGATAACTGAAACCCGATACAATAGCGATCGCTTCACCGACAGTGAACTGTTCCAGGTATGACATTCTGTTACTCTTTGAATCTGTGTTTGCCACCACTTTGGCATCAATTCGCGAATAAACCGTTTATATTCAAGAAGGTCTCCACTAAACGACTTCGTTTCTGGCTCTGGTTTATTTAGGTGACGCACCACAGAAAGTAACATGTCGTTTGGCGATGCGTGCGACCCTTGATGTGGCTGGTTATCTGTGGGCGGATGATGATAAGGGCTGTTCACGTTGGTGCAAGGGTTCATGTTACTGTCAGCAGTATTTTCTGTTACGTTATCCCGGCTAGGCGATGTGTAAGGTACCGCCAATTAGTCTAATCCGCTAACACTCGCAGAAAACGATAGTTCCGGTGATGTATGCTTCATTCTCGGTTGCGTCACATGATTCACCTGTGACAAAGAGCTGTTTGGTGAATTAATCTCAGATCTCGTGACATAAAGTTCTGAGTTTTGCTCGGACGATTTTTTAGTTTAATTTACCCCTAACTGTGATCTTTCAAATTTATCGAACACTTTTGTCCTAGCGTCAGCCAGTTCCGTCTCTAACTCAAGTTCCTCTGAAGTTTGAATTTCGGAGTCCAACTCCTGTTTCCTTGTAAGAGCCGCCGCCTGGGCCTCGAGTTCGGCTTATTTGGTTTCCTCTGCTAGTCTTGCAGTTAATACGCAGTTCTTACTGTATTACTGTAAGCAGTTGGCTCTGTGTTTGGCTTTCTCAGAGCAAGCCCGTTCTGTACAGATGTTTTCATATTTTTTAGAAAGACTTCCTTACCCGTATATGGCCGAGCAATGAACTCTTGTTGATGGTCATCGGGCAGGTATAAGCATAGTGTAGGTAACAAATGTTCGTATTCGGTCATCCATTCTTTGTTGACGTTCCTTACTTGAGACACTACAGTGAAAATAACACTCTTAAAGTGAAGGAAATACTGTGATTTCACTGATGTATAAATAATAAAGACGTATAACATGCTATAGACTTAGTTATTTATTTCATTGCATGGCGTTTTACGGCGCACTCAAGAACATTTTCTTATACGACGGTGGCCAGCATTATGTCGGGAGAAACCTGGGCAGAGCTTAGGGGGAATACCAACGACGATCCACAGGTTTCTGGCTGACCTTCCCATAAAAAAAGATGTTATAGAAAGATAGGGATTAAGTCTGAAAGAAACCAAGACTATGTATACCATTCCTTGAATATAATGAGCTAGTTTAACAAAGGATTAATTTCGACTTTTTCTCCCGAGTGTTCAAATGACATTTCTTTATCTGATCGGGGAAAAAATAGGGATGTTAAAGAAGAAAATAAAGGATGACCCAGAATGCAATGGAAAGAGCGTAACTTCTCTCTAAAAACACTAATTATATTTGTTTCTTATTTTTCTTTTTGTTACACTTTGCAATATTAAATCGAAGTCGGTAGATCGGCCTTTATTTAACGAGTGAGAGCGTAAATGTTTTACACATTCTGAAGGGGTGTCAGCCCCTAACCAATCAACGATAGGCAGCGATACGGATGTCTAAGGCAATACGTCATAGGCTCCCATTTTCTAATTTATCGACTTTCAAAGTTGCTTTGCGATATTGACACAGTTTTAAGTTTATTTAAAGTTGTGTATACTGCATGGAATTTCAGTTTTTAGTGGAAACGTAGACAGCCAATTAACATGCCCACATGAACGGCTGTGGGTTGCCACAACAGCACGGACAAAGTGGGTACCGTAGTCTAGAAAACGTTCCGACGGATGCCTCTTACATGTATCACGGATTACTATATGGTGTAAAAGAAAAATATTGGTAATAAAAAAAAACAAGCACAGTATTTAAAGTTCCGCGCATGTGTGTTTATTTCTTTAAAAAGTGGTGAGCACGACATCTTCACTAAGTCGTGCTCTCGAGATAAATGCCCAATTGTCTCGTGAGCACGACTTAGTAAAGATCTCGTGTGCACCACATAATAAAGATGTCGAGAGACGACTCAGCAAATTACCCCATCTCTTGGGAATTGTGCACATGTTCTTATGGTATTATGGTTGTTTTAAAGAAATTTAGTGCATTAAAAGGCTGAAACAATTAAAGAGCGAGGACGTAATTAAGTGGTAGCCCCTGTGGGGTTCGAACTCTTGCGGAGTTCGCAAAGAAAATAACAATAATATTTAAATAGCAAATAAATAAACGAACAAACAGGTAATTCCCACAAATATATATACACGACCCACACAGCCAGTATAACACAATATGCATTTATTTACTTATTTATTTATTTATTTATTTATTTGGTGTTTTACGCCGTACTCAAGAATATTTCATTTATACGACGGTGGCCAGCATTATGGTTGCAGGAAACCGGACAGAGCCCGGTGGAAACCCACGACCATCTGCAGGTTGCTGGTAGACCTTCCCACGCACGGAGGGAGAGAAAGCCAGCATGAGTTGGACTTGGACTCACAGCGACCGCATTGGTCAGAGGATCCTTGGTCATTACGCTGACCAATCACAAAATGTAGAACATGATTTATTCAGGCAAAGACAAAGTGCAAAGCCTACATGTAACAAAGGGAATACATAGATATATTAAATAATACAGATACAGGACCAAAACATGCTTACCTACAAATGTTCATAACAAACGACATGCCTTACAAGTAATTTTCTAATTCATGTGCATTTTAGTGACTTCACCAACAGTAAAGTCTACCATATATGAACACATTCTCTCGTGCTTGTAATCCACATGTTTTGTGATTTATTCTATCACAGTTAATTGCAAATGAACTTAAACTCACTTGTGCTTATATCGGTCATGGGTTTTTTCGTAGTGAATTCGAAAAAGCAAATAAGAAAATACAGGTGATATAATTTCTCAGTTCTATCAGCTCAACTCTGATATTATTTTATCGATTTTCCTGATTTTCCATATGTTACTTATTTATATATTTATTTCATTAGTGTTTTACCACGTACTCAAGATTATTTCACTTATACGACCAGCATTATGGTGGGAGGAAACCAAGCAGGGCCGGGGAGAAACCCACAACCACCTGCTGGTTGGTGGCGTACCAAATGTCTTGAAAATTTTCCGTGGAATTACCAGATGTCGTAAATTCATAGCACCATGCAAATTAAAGGAACACAGAGGAGTAATTCCGAAGCCGTCACTGCCTTCCTACAGAGAAGACCATTACAGAATTGTAGAACAAATTAACATAATTTTGTGATGGCAACACTCAACAATTAGTATGTAACTCTTTAAGATAATTTACCTACACACTAAAAATAAGGGTTTGGTTTTAGAATGGGAAAAAAATCACCTCACTTTTGAAATAAACACCTGGGTTCGTTCATGTTAAATGTGAGAAAGCAATCACGTTTCTCTTGCACATTAGAAATGCGGTCTGGTGTTTATTCATAAACTGTGTATTTATTTATTATGCAGCACCCACACAGCCAACAAAATACAATATTTATTTATTTATTATATATATATATAGTGTGTGTGTGTGAAAATATCTAAATATGTTTACTTTGTAAGCGTCATATGCTTATTATAATACATATATACTAGTATTTCTTAAATTACTAAATATAGCGATTTTTTAAAAATAAACACCAGGACTCGTTTAGTTTTCTTTTGTATGTAAGGACACCCCTAATCTGAGAGGAAAATGATAGACAGACAGCGACAGGCCTTAGATCAAACAAAGAAACACGAAGGCGCTTGGATAGGTTCAATAAATATAACTGAACAAAATAAACAAACATTACAACTTACAACAACTTACAACAACAACAAGAACAATACAGGCACATGTAATTAGAAAATATAGTTTCTTAAAGATTATCGTCCAAATTCTAATGGAACGTCAAGCTCCCAAAGGCGAGACAATACACGTAAATAACGAAATTCACAGTTCATGGGAATTCTTGAATGGAAGGATGACACTGACCTCCAAATGACGAACGGCAGTAGGTACGGCATGCCGACGATGGTTTGTGTAGAATGGTGCTTCTAGGTGCACTTCCTAGCGGGGACAGCTAGGAGATTGCGTCCGTGATGCCGAGCGGAAAGTCATTTCCAATGTAACTTGGAATGAAAAGTACGTAATCCCACAAAGAGACAATGAGTGGTACAATCTCCAAAATAATGTGTCTGGGAAAATAGCAAGTGGCGAAACACATTCTCACAAAGTGCTACGTACAGAAAAATGGAGTACAAATTGACGAATGTCGAATGGCTTCAAACCCTAGCTCCAATAATTCCAGCAGCAATCCTTTCAAGGGAACTTAAGTAAAATGTGACTGCGAAACTTCTGTAACTTCGTGGCTCATATTTATAGACTAACGTGCAGTAAATTCTGGACTGCTTGACCGTAAATATGTTCACAACACTGGTACATCTTTCCAGAATGTACCCTCTATGTACAATGAAACGAAAGTCATACACACAGAAGCCTCTAGAATGCGCGAATGAACCACAGTTCCCCATTTTCTGACCTTAATAAAAATCGGCATATATTACCCTATGCTATTATTGTTCATACGTATCTTGGGTTTTATGTCGTCTACATAAAAGGAAGCCAATCCAAGTGATGAAATCCTATGGGTTTTTTTTCTGTTTTAAACATCTTGGAAACGACTTGTTTAAGGCAGGAAATATTCCCTATTAAAGAATATACCGATCCCCTATGAGGTTTGTATTGGCCTAAAATTAATGTTCTTCATTTATGAATAGCTAAATACAGCATAATTTGTCATTTTTTGTTATTATTTAGTTTCACTCACCTTAGGGTAATCAGATGAATGACCTTGGGGCTTAAACCACGATGGCGAAAATTGATTTAGATGCTGGGCCAGCTGTTTATAGCAAGAATAACATCTGAAAGGCGGAGACACCAAACAATGTACATTACTGTTACAATTCACAAAAACTGCTCTGTTTTCGTTATCCAGGTGCAAAATTTTCACATCCTGGTTTTTTGTGGAAAACAATAATGAATTAAATTAAATAATCTGACCGTGTTGGTAGTTTTGCAAAAGCAGCAATATTCAGGGCTATGGTCCATGAATATGACGTACCCAGGAAACCACTACTCTCTTCAAACTCCTCGTAGCGCTATTTTGCGAATATGCCAAAAAGTGAAAAAAAAAAAAGAAAATAACAAAATAAAATAAAATAAAACCAGGATGATGCGCACTTGCTGGGACGCCCTGTATAATTCGCCGTTTACATTTTCAGTGAAAACGGATTCAGCTAAAAAGGTATGAAAAACGGTTTTAAATTTTTCTTTGAACTTTCATTTCTTGCAGAATCTCTTTACTGGATGGAACGGGCTAATTGATTGAATATAATGTTCCATGATATCGGGCAGACAGCAACTGTCACCAGGCGCACCATGAGGAGACTTACGCTATATGCTCGAACCGTCGTCGCTTAAATCAACAAAAATACTACAACTTAATGTTTTTACAAGACCTTTTTGTACAGATAAGGAGGATATAGCTAAGGAAGCGTTCATATGTGTTACGTTGGTCTCACGAAACTGCTTACTGAGCTGTGGGATCTGTATTAATACGATTATATATCCGGTATATTTGTTTGCCAGGCCGTCAGTTTTTTAGAAATCAGTTACCCCAATTTGCCGGCGTTGCACAACAGGGTGACATGCACTCACAAGGAGACACACTCTCTCTCCAAAGTCGTCTCGTATCACATAGACATGGTTGTCTAAACCATATACACACGACAGGCAAGAGCGACGTGACCTGATTGAAGACCATGGCAACATCTACAGAGCAATTCGTGCCACCATCAACAACAACAACAACAACAACAACACGCCGTGGTCTTGACGTCAAAGCTGAAACCGAAAGTTACACGGACCAGAGACGAATCTGGCCGAGATCTGGGCGGCACATTTTAGCGCATTACGATGACAGTTCGGTCATCGTGTACCAGGCGTTCAAATCATCCATTGCTGACTATGCTGTCGAACATCAAAGGTATGTACGATAGGTCCACTAGACAAAGATCTCGGCTGTGATCTTGTAATATGGGGTTAGGCGTAGATCACAACTATCCCCGCGTCTGTGTAAGTATATAGATTTACTTTGTGTAAATGAACTACAAGGTCAGCGGGTCTACTTTAGCGGACCTGTTTTCTATTGCTGTACGTGTATGTTTGTTACTATGGGACCTACTGTTCGTACAATTGTCTGGAAAATTAAGATCATAAACGTATCTTAATAACTGTTATGTTAATCTTATAATTTTTCTGCCCGTGCAGCAGTTGTTACACTCATCCCATGCCTTATCAGTACTGTACACCAAACAAAATACATCCATGATCTAATTTAAAACATATTTCATAGGCCTTGATGTCAGCTGTCATAAAAATAAAACTCTGATATGCCACCAAATATTATCACAATGTACTTAAATATATAACATTGTGTTCCCTATATGGTTAATTTTAATGCAGTGCTTTGTTCATTGGTGTACACTGGTTGTGTAATAATATAAATATAATATTTTATGTAATGGGATTATTTATTTGATAATAGGCCTATCTACTAGGAGCATCAGGATTATCATCATTTATATTGGTTATTATGATATATGTGCATAGTGACACTTATGCATGTATATCTGCCAGCATATGTAGGCCTGTGCCTAAAACAAACCGTATAACACTATTTACCCAATAGAACCTCTCTGTTTTCATGTACACTGACTGTATACATGTGAATAGCACTGATTGGTACAACTAAAAGTGAACTGAGTCAAAGGAATGCTGGTATTTAATTTAGACAGCTTACTCTGGTGATAATTTGTAAAATACTAAAGTCAGTTTGATGTTAGATTTGGAGGTCCTGACTACAAGTTCGGGAGAATGACATGGATTAAAACCAACTTCCTGTGGATGATGTACAGAAGCGGATGGGCCACCAAACCTGGGCAGAATCGCATTCTCGCAATTCGAATATCACGGAATGGTTTCGAAGAGATTCTAGCAAATGCCCTCACTGTAGAGGTAAGTTTTTAAGAGATTGATTCATTGTTGAACGCTAGAAAATTTCAAAAATCTTTGACACCAAATATAATATTATATGACACATTTGCGTCTAAAAGTTCACTTTTTTTCTGAGACGAAAGTTTATATCACTTACAAGAAAGGCACTTTTGTTGGCAAAAAGTTTTAAGGGCTTGTCAGATACTCTCGAGCAGTCACATTTTTCCGTCTGTTACAGCTTCAGAAGTCAAAGCGCTTGACCAATGAGGACATAAGCGTAAGGTTACAGTGGGATCCTGACCACGCCCCTGACTACAAGACGGAACAACGGAGAGCCATCCAGCTTGGTCTCAAAGGGGAGGTAAGAAAGGCAAAGTTCTTGGCTGGAAGCTTGGAGGGAAGGCCCCAGTGTAATGGAGTACAATATCAGTAAACAATAATGTTGAAATTTGTGGATGTTTTTTGTGATCTTGTTAAGAGATAAGAAAAAAACATGGAAGATTTGTACAATGTTATTTGGTAATTGATTAAGATCACGCAAAAAGGGGAGATTTTGGTGATTTAATGGGTAATTAATAGCATTCATTTGAGTGGTTTCAGTTTCATAGTATCAGTTTTAAGAGTGATGAAGTGATTTCTTGTAAACTTTCACTACAATCCATTAAAATATTTCCTTTAATTTCAAAGATACTGTATTTTAAAGACTAAGATATTTTTTATGACAATGGCTTTTGGTAACTTCACCAGTGAAGTATTTCATGAGAAAAACATATTACATGAACTTGAAATATTCAATCATATATACTTAGTATGTATTCTATTGATTACAAAGAGCAAAACAATTGGGAAAAATATAAACAATTAAAGCAAAAGGGTGTGGTGGTATTTTTCATCATTGTTGTTAATGGAAGAATGGATATCTTTTCCTGCAATAAGTTTTTCCTTTCATCTACAACTCTATGTGAAGCCATTGATAAGGGTAGATGACTCATCTAACTTTCCAAGATTTAACTTAGAAAAACGCTGTAATGCAATCATTTGAAAAACTAATAATTCTCTCAAAAAGTGGTTTAAAGAAAGTTATTACACACAGATTTGACTGCTTTATACATACAGATTGCATTTGAATTATGGCAGCGTAAATGATGAGATGATTTAAAGGTCTGTGAAGCGTCTGGTAATACTACCCCCAAAATATTTTCATTTATATTATGAATTTTTTCCTGTTATTTTGTTCCTGATGGCTATTTTTTTTAAAAAGCATTTAAAACATAATCAGTGTGGAGGACCATTTGTACTTCATGTAAGTTGGGAAGAGCAATGGATTAAATGGATAAAATTTTTCTTTGATTGTCCACGCAACTTTGTGAAATCATCTCTGATAAACTATTCTATAGGACAGGGTTTTAGTTTAAATTAATTTTCCATTGGCTCAAAAAAGCGTGATAAAATCTTTGGAAAATATGCTCTGAGAAAGTTACCACAGAAAATAAGGGCCTTATGCCTTTTCTTGGTAAGAAAAAACAGATGTAAAAAATGAAAAATAACAGTAGTTTGAAGCATTTCTGGGTGCTGATCCCTGTTGCCTTTCAACTGAGGCACACAATATCAGCTGCCCAACAAGTCAGTTTTCCATGGGTAGGTCAGTTATATTTTGACAAACTGTTTCTGAACATCAGTCTGTCAGTCAGACTGTGGAAGAAGAGTATCATTTCTGGGTGCTGATCCCTGTTGCCTTTCAACTGAGGCACACAATATCAGCTGCCCAACAAGTCAGTTTTCCATGGGTAGGTCAGTTATATTTTGACAAACTGTTTCTGAACATCAGTCTGTCAGTCAGACTGTGGAAGAAGAGTATCATTGACATAATTTCTTTTTAACATTCATGGGCCAGTTGGTCAAGCATATTACATCCTTAAAATTTTTGACATCCTAACTTCCAACGTTGGTGGGGAATCCGTGGCCAGGGGGTTTAGCACAGAATAATGACCCAGGATCCTCTCACAAATGCAGTCACGGTGAGTTCATTTCCACCTCATGCCGCCGACCTCTCCAGTCATACGTGGGAAAGTCTGCAACCATCCTGTGGTTGGTAGTCGGTTCCTCCAACCTCTGCCCAGTTTCCTCCCACCATAATGCTGCCTGTCCTGGTATAAGTGAAATATTCTTGAGTAGGGCCTAAAAGACCAACCAAATAAATAAATAAATTAACATTGGCCATTCAGGTAACGAGATGCATGGGAACAGGATGACATTAAATTTGCATTTGTTTGTTTTGTAGTGTTTCGTTTTTCTCTCTTTTTTAATTTATATATATTTTTTAAATTTCCAGAAATATGTTCAATATTCTTAATACTTCATTCTCCAGATAGTTAAAAAGTTTTCCAACGAATGGATTATTGGTATAGAAGACATCACCGACTTTGTCCGAGAACAACACATAGTGTTCAAGATGGAGGGGGAGGACAAGCTTCAAATTCCCAGAGAGAGGGTGTACGCTGTGAGCAATGCAGCGATAGCCGCCAGGATAGCCTTGGACTCTTGGGACATGGAGGGGCCGACATTAGTGTCATGATTAAAATTTGCAAATTCTCCTAATCTGATTGTTTGTGGGGATTAATTGTTGAAAAATAAGTGATCGACTATCTTGGTATGGCCATTTCCGAGTGTTGAATTGAGTGTTCAATCCATAAAAAAAAAATAGTGACTTGTCTAGTCAGTAGCTAGAACTCTTCGTCTTTTCTTTCCTATAGTGTTCTGCTTGCAGAAACTTTTCCTTAATTTAGTATTGTAAGACCTATAGGTGAGTAATTTAAAGATCCTTACCATAGGATGAGTGTGTGCTTGGGGTTTAACGGCGTGCTTAACAATGTTTCAGTCATATGATGACGAGGAGTCCTTCTGGTGTGTTCTTATAGTGTGTCTTCTCGTGGCAGGGCGAGTCCATGCCGCCAAAGTGCTGCCGCCACTGGAACATCATGCAGAAGATATCAGACATGACACCCCACCCAGTCACATTATACTGACACCGCGCCGGCCAGTCCTGTTTCCTTGCTCTAACCTCTCAATGCTGAGCGCCAAGCGAGGCAGCAACAAATACCATTTTTTAAGTCTTTGATATGACTCGACCCAGGCTTGAGCCTGGATATCCCGGCGGACGCTCTAACCACTAGACCACCGAGGCGGTCCCTTACCATAGACAAATGAATAATACAGTTCAGTGTATCAGTCACGCATAAGCGATTGATTAAAAAAAAAACTTTGAAATAATATCGGTCAGCGGTGGTGTTAAAACCTTCTTTGTAACAAGCGTTAATGGGAATTATATGTAAGCCTACAAAACCTGATGCATGTTGTATGGATACATCATCAACTTTTTCGTATATAAAGATTTCTCTTAATGGAAAAATTTGAGACCTAGAAACGATGTAACCGTGGTTGTAAAGCCCCGGCCTGGAAGATTTTGTTATAATGCACTTGGATTAAGGCCTCTTGGATTCGCACAACATCTTTGTACCATATCCAGCCAAGTTACATATGTAAGCGTCATCTGCGTCATCAAATCCATCTCTGGTGTCCTTTAACAAAGCTTGGGCGAAATGATTTTTATCTGCAGGATTCCTCTTCTTGTTGGTGTTAATCATGATCATTAATTTATTGTTCATTTACTTAGTAAATAAGGATATATTTCCTTCACTGTGTCGTTTATGTATTTATTTATTTAATTGTTGTTTACGCCATGCATGGGTACATTCGTAGCCGAGTGATACACCACAGTGACTCCGGAGGCCCCTCTCACCAATGCTGTCACTGTGAGTTGGTCATGCTGGCTACTCAAGTTGAACTTGGGTAGGCCTACGGGTGGTCGTGGGCTCCCTCGGGCTCTGCCTGGTTTCCTCCAACCATAATGCTGGCCGTCGTCGTATAAGCGTAATTTTCTTGAGTACACCACTGAAATAAACAAATAAATAAATTCCTCGGGGCTCTGTCGGATTTCCTCCTACCACAGACCTAATGCTGGTCACCGTTGTAGAAGTGAAATGTTCTTGAGCACGGCGTAAAACGATCAAGTAAATAAATAACGCCATATTTATGTAAGAAATAATTAATCGTTTATATACGATGGCGGTGAGTATTTTGGGTGAAGGAAACTGGATTGCCCTGGGTAAACTACCGATCTTTGGCAAGTTACTGACGAACTTTCTCTCGTGCATGGCGTGCATAGGCACATCACATCGAGCGTCACATTGACGCTCGAGCGTCGTCGACCGTTTCTTTTCACCAAGGTTCGACTAAAACTGAAAACCGTGAGCGAATTCACAAATCCCAGCCCAAGACCAGGATTGGACACCTGGCGTGTCGAAGCGATTTGCAAGAGCTCATGCAGGCTGGCCCCCTCTCCGGTTGCACGTGGAAAGGTGGGCCAGCAACCTGCCAATGGCGGTGAGTTTATCGTCGAGGTATATAAGTAAAATATTATTCAGTACGTCGTAAAATACTAATGAAGTAAATATTTAAGGGGGCCTCGGTGGCCGAGGGGATCAGAGCGCCAAAGCAGTGGGTGTAATAACTTAACCCGTGTACGGGGCAAATTATTACAGAAATATGATGTTATGAAACTGGATTCACATTCAAAGTATACGCATGATGAGACAAGAGATCCTGTTTGCTCTAAGAAGATTAGGCTATATTAACAGATATATTAATACCGTTGTGATATCTCAAAGACATTGGCGTATGAAGCGACATTTTCAAAAATTGTAACAATTAGCACCGGTCTCCCCCTAATGACCCACTTGCCCCGGGAGAGTTAGCAAGCAACCTACGGTTGGTCGTTGGTTTTTCTCCGGTTTCCTTCCGTTGTGGACGTCACATAGTCTTGGAGTACGGCGCAAAACATCAGTGAAATAAATAATAGAGATTGCAAACAAGCGACTTAACCACTGGACCACAATCAGCTCCCTTGTTTAGATATGGGGACTCTGCACTGCAATCATCTCAACCGTCCACCAAAAGTCAAGAAACTTCCACCAATGACCGTATTTGTTATGTTCATATATTAACGAGCGTCACCAGAAAAGTTTATATATATACCGACAGAAAAAGTTAAGTGTTGTTGATCTATTGATTTGTCGAATTTCATAAATGTATGAATTTCCAAAAAATTATGCATGCAGCATCTGTAACTTTTAGGAGATAAAAATGTCTATAGATATTACCATTACGAAACAATCGTCTGTCTTTCAAAAAAAGGAAAGAAAACAGAAAAAAACTGCCTTTACATCACTGAAATGAATCTTGAGGAAATTCAATAATAGTATTTCACGAAATTAAAATCACATTTGGATTTATGTTGTGATAATATCATTATTTATTTCTTTTGTGATTTACGACACAATCAAGAATATTTCACTGACCATGGTCAGCTGTATGGATAGATGAAGCCAGGCAGAGACAAGGAAACCAGTGCCCCTTGGTGTAGGCACCGGTACCTGACAAACCTCGATAGCTGGATTCGAACAGGCGATGTTCTTGACCAAGATCTAGCCGCATTTTGGGACAGCACTATTCCCAACTTTGTCAGCGAAAGCTTTCATGTTGCATTAGATGTTGAATCACGACACATTGTGTCAGTATGAACAAAAAACAAAAGTGCAAAACAACACCTTTTTCTTCTTTCTCCACTGATTGAAGGAAACTGAAATCTTAGCGAATGTCTTATCAATAGACGTTCCACTGGAACATAGACAGCGAAGGCAATATGTAAAGTATATTTTTGTCCTGAACTGATGACTTTACGAGACAGTTACGATTTTGTGAAGACTTGCACCAGCCATGTTGGATGTGGCAGACTGGTGAGTGTCACTCATCACGACAGTGCATTAGTATTTCGATTCCACCTTTGGGCTATAAATCGATTGTTATAATTCCATATTAATGATACAACTGAACCAGTAGCTGTCATCAGAGTTGCCACATTTCTACTTAATTTTACAGGATTTCGCGAAATTGACAGAAGATACACATTGCTGCTTAACGGATGTCTGGTTGACTGTTTTAACTAGTCTCCAGTGCGGCGTGGCTGTCAGAAGGTGCACACTTCGTTTTAACGGATTCCTGGGTGACGGGTATCTGATGGTCTTCAATGCAATGTATCTGACCTAAGTTACATGCCTCTACTTAATGGACTTTTGGGTAGCTGGTTTTTGCTGGTGAAAAGTAACACATATCATCAATGTCGTGTATCTGACGTAACTTACCCAGTTGCACTTCATGGATTGCTGCGACTAACTTCATATGGTTTCTGCTAATCTCCAATGCTTTTTTCACTGACATGTATAAGTTTCATACTTCTACTTAATATTTAACTTCTGGGTGACTGGTTTTGGCAGGTGCTTTGTACAGGGCACAAGTATGCCACTCTCCCGCTTGATAAACTTGTTGTCACCACGTTTGATCTTGTTACTCTTGCTTACATTATAAATATACGTTGCCCTACCAGCAAAGTCGTGACTGATATTGTTACGAAGTACTCAAGGGACACTGCACGTGAAATGCCGTTCCAATCGTACACGTCTCTTTCAGGGCATTTTTTAATGGTCATATTTGCACACATTCCGCGAGACTTTTCCATAGGCGCGACATCAGCAACGTTCTTGTTGGCGTACTTTGGGGGCGCCGCGCATGTGGCGTCTAACTGCACGTAGTGGTTTAAGGCGACTTCAAAGGTGTGACAATCACACACCAGGGGGTTCTCCGTGACATCAACGTATTCGTACATGCACGGGTCCGTAATGAAGTCCAGTGACGTAAGTTCGTTGTCGTTAAGGGAAACATGAACTGGTCCATTTTTCCCGGAAAACGCCAAGGGAGAGACGTCTACGATGTTCATCCAACTGAGCGTATAGCGTCTGGCGTGAATCCCTTGAGTAAAATTATCCGGTAGACTCCTGAAGTCGTTGGACGCAGCGTCCAGCCACTGTAAATTGTCCAGCACGGTCAGTTCATAGCGTGGGAGTTCGGTAAGGCGCATGCCCCGAATGCTGAGCATTGTTAACGTGTCCGTGATTCCATCAAACATCTCGCGTGAAAACTGAAAGTCGTTTCCGTCCAGATTTAGTTCTTCCAATGAATCCAAAGCCTGGAAAACCTTCGGTGGAAATGTTTTTATATTGTTCGAGTTGAAGCTCAACAGTCTTAACTTTTTGAGAGGGGCCAAGGCTTTGGCAGGATACTCGGTGATGTCGCTGTGATATAAGTCCAGGTCCTCCAAAGTTGAAGCGACGTCAATGAACGCTAAAGGGTGAATGCTGGCGGGTTGGCCGAATTGATGGCGGCTTAAAATCAACTTCTTCAACTTGTTCATTCCTCTGAAGGCGTGCGCGGGGACGAATGAAAACGGATTCGAATCAAAATCCACCTCTTCCAAATTTTTCAGTTGCTGTAGAGCCGTCGGAATGGACTTCAGTTCGTTGAAGAAGAGGACAAGTTTTCGTAGCGTTCCACTGACGTCTTCGAACGTGCCGTCAGGTATAGTGCTCATGTAGCACCCATGTAAATCTAGCGTCTCTAACGAAGAAAGACCCCGGAAAGACCCCTTCTCAAGCTTTAGCTGTCTATTTCCGGCTAGTTTCAGCGTTTTTAACGCCACCAGTTTGTCCAGTCCTTGTGGGAGCCGGACAAGGCTATTATCGGAGAGGTCAAGTTCCTCAGTGACCACTGCGACGTCCACAAATGCTTTCGGCTCAATAACAGAAATATTGTTTTTCTGCAACAAAATCTTTTTAGGAAAAATACCTTTGAAAGCGTGATCTCTTAGGACTGATACACTATGACCGGATAAATCCAGCGTTTGGGCCTTGACCCAACCATGAAACTCCATGACCTCTGTCAAGGATAAATTTGAACAGCTGATGGTATACTCTGTTTCGTAGGTGAATGCATTCTGTACCGGACCGCACTTACAGCCGAGTGGGCAAGCATTGGAACCTCGGACACTGAGGGAACATGTGGTAAGGGTTATCCACAGCGCAAACGCACAGTAGAACATCGTCAGGCGTTGTTTGAGAGTAGTCTACAATGAATTAAGAGTAGTCTAATTACATTCCCTCTGCATTGTTTTCTTGTTATCGTGTATATATGTGAAATGTGATGACAAGACAGCATTTCAGTAATTTTAGACTAGTAACGTCTAACATGTTGCATTTAACATTCTGCAGTTTTCTTTACCTAATTTTGCTTACGTCATGGTGCTATGGGCGTGTAAGTTTTTACTTCTTAAACACTTACATGAACAGTTAAAATGAAACCCTAACTGAGGTAAACAGTCAAGAGAGCGGATTTCACCGGTAACGTGTGACCATTTGCCAACTATCACTCTGTTATAGCTGCTCTGGTTTTACTCTCTATCCTGTAGTCTTTTATATTATATATATATATACGGCATTGTATCGGATGGAGAGATGTCCTCATTACACGTCATTTACTAAAGGTCATTTAAAGGCGTATACCGATACTGTAAGATCTTAATGTGGTATCTTCGTGTCAGTGTGAGTTTACAAAAGAGATTTCCTATAGATATTAATGAAATACATATGGGCATTTGAATATCATTTAGTACAGTAGACACGCTACAACAACAGAAAAACAATCTTAATAAACCGCTGGCCAAAACTTACCAAAATTCCCCGCCTCCCGGTGTGTGAGAGGTTGGCAGTCGCGCCTTAGCGATGATTATTTATTTATTTAGACCTATATATTTACACATTTATCTATTTATTCTGTCGACCGAAATTTTACCCTTTACACTCTAACACTCTTGAGTTGTTACACATCAGCTCAAAAAATAAACACCTCTTCACCTAGATACAGAAATGCAGCCAAGCTTCTGAAATATGTTGATAGACGCATAGCAACAGACCGAAAACTAACGAAATTGGGCGGGTGACTTAGTTGCGCATACATGGATCCTTGTCTAAATATTACGAAAAGAAAGCAACTGCCTACCGTTCAGTAAAAACGCCTGATTTCATTGTAACTGTGTCTTAAGTCGCATTTTAAGGAATGGTTATTCACCACAACTTCAAATTGCTGTTAGTATTCCTCTTTCCACAAGAGGTACCCACTCTCCCATTGAGATCCATCATGTCTTCATATATGGCCTCGATTTGGATAGGCTAGAGCCGCCCTGTGTTTGCAGCCTTCGCAATGTGGCTCTCCCCAGATAGTGACTAGTATGTGATAAAGTTGCTTTAACACTTATACTGTTAACAACCCCCTTATTAAGTAGGATAATGAAGGCATTACGGGGGATAATAGCCATAATTTGTATACTAAGCTATCACTACTTATATATATACCCTGCGTGTACTTTACATCACAGGAAAAATATTTATTCCACAGAGAAAAGTTGGATAAAAAAATGTGAATGTGTTTCGTTGCATACAGCAGTATACATTTTCATTCTCTGTATTTATGAGCTTTACAAAGTACTACTGGCCGCATTTTCAAAAGTCTTGCTACTGCAATCGATTTACAGTCGTACAATTCATTTTATACACATTATGTTCAGACTGTTCATTTTGACACATGTCAGAGTGAACCATCATTATACACTGACACAAAAGCGTGCTCAAAAATAAAATGCGTCATAAAGTGAACACTGTTCTGTATACATGCCCCTGTCATACGCACACAACAATTAGCTGCGTTTGTTTGCACATTTGTAACGTTTTGTTTTTCAACGATTTATCATGTGTTTTTTCATGAACCATATAAGATCTGTATAGTTAAGAGGTCATATGCAAGATTCAGGATACACATCTGCCACAACCTTACCAACCAGATATATATGTGAGAACCCTTCTCTTTTTTTCAGCAATTAAGTGAACAAATTAAAACGGTTGAATTATAACGGTCGACGACTCCATGATACAACTATCCAATCTACTTAACTAATTTCACATGGATGCTGTGATTTACTTATATATATTTGCTGATATTCCAGATCAGTTCAGATCTATATTTCAGACCAATCACTCAGCGTATGCCCTCGTTTATAGAGCCCAATGCCCAATATCCATCGATTCCCACATCCTTTTCCTTTCATGGTTGTGTACCGAGGTCTTTGTCTCCACAGTCATTTCACAAAGCTTTGTCCACCATACCATGCGTGTTAAACGTTTATAAAAGTTTTGTATTGTTTTCATTTTAGTTGACTTTATACTTGCATGCTTGGCTAATAATGTTGTCATCTGACGGCGCCCTGGGAGCAGTGAGACTGAACGATGGAGACTGCTCACGTGACTGGTTTAACATAGCGATCTTCACCTAACAACCGCAAGCCTGTGTGTAGAGGTTACACTGTATGCTACAGGCTTCTAGGCCTACGGCTAACACATACCACTTCATGCAGGAGGCCTGTGCGATTAACGCTGAGCTATATAGAGTTGTTACAACATATACGGGTAGGCCTTTATCACTATGCACAGCTGGATTTGCAGAATATTACAGAGCCCACCTTAATGTCGAACCTTTCACTATTTGCCGATCAACCACCGTTATAAACTTGTTCGCTCAGGCCAAAAAAACAAAAAACAAAAAACTGAGTGTGCTCTTCTGTAGCACTGGTCCGTAATTCTTACCGGCATGAGCAGCATTCGAAGACAGGGTAGAGACCTATGCCGGGCCTCGACGACTAGAGCACAGCAGTTGGATTTCCCATACCACCCTCTTGATCTGTCGGTAGCCCTGCCTCACGGAGTGTACGACCATCAGTGGGACTGGCAGGATGCGCAGCAGAGCACACCTCAGTTAATAGACCAACACCCTTCCCAATCAACGGCTGACCCTGGTGCTGATAGATAGGTCAAGGTCACATGCCTCTGGCCATGCACCGTACGCAGGGGCATACTTCAGCCTACGCAGTTCTGATTTGTGGCATTTCGTGTTTTCTCAATTTCCCTTAGTGAAGCCAGTGTGAAATTACAAGAATGAGAAAATAAGAACACGAAAACGGGAAAACACGAAAACAAGAAAGTGTAAAACCACTAAAATCGACGAAAGCGCGAGAATGCGAAATCATGGAAATGTGAAAACGCGAAAATAAGAAATTTAGAAAACTAAGAATGCGAATATAAAAAGTAAAAAATCTTTGACTTGGCGCTCGTGTTGTGCAATTTGTCAGGCCGGCAACATCTTCCAATCACTGTGCAAAAACGCGAGGAGGCGAAAATGAGAAATTTTAATGTTAACACAAGCAGTCTTCCGCGTGCACACCATCTCTAATCTCCAACGTGAAAGAGACCCCTAGTGACGACATGTGCTTAAATGAAGTATTAAATTTTCTTTCTTTTGTGTACGTGTTTTCGCATTCTCGCATTTGCGCGTAAATTTTCGTGTTTTCGCGATTTTTCTGTTTCCACATTTTCCTGTGCTTATTTTCTTATTTTCCTAATTTCGCATTTGCTTCACCAGAAGAAATTAAGAAAACACGAAACGGTACAAATCAGCCACCATGTGTGATAAAATATTAACAGCCCGCTGAAGAGTTACATAAGGTTGTGTGGAATTGGGTAATGGGCTGAGGGTAGCTTACAATTGAGAGTACAATGATGAAAAACGTTAACAAATCGTAAACCTTGCGTATAAACAGATGAACCCTGCCACACGTTCCAACCCTCACCTACTCTACAACCACCACCACTACCTCTCCCTCCCCACACCCACACCCACCTCCAGCTTGTAGTCGTGCCATCCGAAGTGGACATTATCGTGGAGAGATAAGGCTGAAAGGCTGACCACTTACCTTCTGACAGGATATTCTCCAGTGTCCACAGTACCTCTGGACAACATGATCTTACTCAAGGAAAAGATTTAATTGTCGCAGACTCCCATGTAAGCTTCGATGTAGCAAAGTAGTCCCCCATACACACAGAATGTGGACGAGAGAAACTTTATAGAACCCGGAGAAAGAAAATTAAACATCAGAGCCTGGAGAAATAAAACGAACAAGTCCCGAAAAAAGCGGACATGGCGCGGATTAAGAACACCAAGAAGAACCCGGAGAAAGAGAACAAAACATATCCCGGAGATGTAAAACCGAACCCAGTGCTGAGAAAGAAAACCCAAAGGTTTTCCATACTAAGAAACCGAACAGACTCCATAACTGAAAGAAAACACACAGCTATTTCGCAGAAAAAACCCAAACAGTCATCCGGTGTGAATGAAAACCCAACAGAATACGGAAAAAGAGAAGGACCAGAACTCGAAGAAATGCAGACCGGTTTAGTTCGGTGAAAGGAAACCCAACAGAATCTGGGAAAAGAAACCGAACATAACTCGGAGCTGAAGAAAACAAACAGAATGCGGATAAAGAGACCTAAAAGAGAACGGAGAAAGAATTAGCACTGAACGGAATCTGAAGGAAAAAAAAAGGATCACAATCCAGAAAAAGATAATCGCATTTATTCATACCGGAGACACGCCCTGCACACTAGCCTAATGAATTAGGTATTGTAGGCTACCGATACAACGTCTCACAGAGGTCCATTTGAACAGATGAGGGGTATTTTCCTATCCGTATTTAGACGCTGCCTACCCGTTTAAAACGCTAGTGTTACACCATTGCTTCAGTCAAATATTCCTGCAGTCCGCAATGTTTAGTCAATCGTCAAGAGAATCCGGTAATCTCCGTGATGTGGAGTTTTTTGTTGCAGGATTCACCCAGTTACACAGTTAGCTCAAAAGCTCAAAACTCCCACAGTGTGTAGAATTTACGATAAACAAAAACACCTAGCGATCGGCAATTAGTTAATAATGGAACCGCTGAATAAAACAAGCGATGCGAGCTTAACACAAGCGTTTTAAAACCGCTGCGACATGTGATCCCCTCGGCTGATCACTGCTGAGTGAGGAACATTCAGATTTTAAAGGGTCTAAATACGGATAGGAAAATACTTATCGTTTTTCAAATGGACCTCTATTAGACGTTGTATCGGTACTATACAACGTCTAATTCATTAGGCTACCTGCACACAGGTGGGTTTAATCTCTGGCTATTCGGTTACGGCTTTAAATCAGGAGCTTGTAATATACCTGGTGAAGGGCAGTGGCTGTTCCTTGGGCATTGGGGTTTCCTCCACTCAAAAACCTGACCATCCTGGTATTAGTAGAAAATTGTTGAGAACATTGCGCGCGTCACATACACCAGTCAAATACATAAACGCGAATCCTCGTTTTCACTTAGCCCATATCATTCTGCAAGCTGTAAGTGTACACGATGTAAGATAACGTATTGTTTCAATGTAAGATATGGTATTTAAGATAAGATAGCAGGTATAGCCATGAGGGCAGACCACTACATCTTTAAAACATTCCCCTTGTCACCTATCATTACCCGACGAGAGAATTAAATGACTAGACGTGTTTATTTCTCACATGTTATTTAATGAGCGATCCTAACAAGACGCCAGACGGACAGCTGTGGTATCCATATCTCTTACCATGTAACAAGTCATTATAGCATCGTGCGTGCGTACAGCTGGGGTCTACCATCATGCAGAATTAAGTTGGCGCGAGTGTGACGGGGCAGCGAGGGGAGGTGAGCGCACCGGCTGCAAAAACTCACACTCAGATATAACCTGGGTTGCTCCACTCTCACGTGTTCACATAGACAGAGTGCTCGCGCAGTGTACCGAGATAGAAAGATGCGGGCGTTAAGTTCACCGATTTAGCCCATGTATATAGTTCTTGGTTTAGCCTGTCTGTCAGGGTGTGTGGCTCTTGAAATCAATGGGGTTGCCCTAAATTCTTGGCCCCCCGGGCCCCACTCTCTCTCTCTCTCACCCTGTTTTCTCTAGCCAGGATCATGTGTTGGTTTTGTCGCGGGCAGACAGTCTGAGGATTCTTGCTCGCCTGCAGCTTGCCCTTCCCCTTCACAGTCCTCACAGACCTCTTATGTCTCACTGATATATCCAGCCGTTGAGGGTAAGTATAGTCAGATAAATGCATATGTATTACAACTCAGTTAAGGTTGGGTTAGTTGTCCGGAAATCTATAAAAACAGGCTCAAATACGAAGAAACAATTGAAGAAAAAGATTCCCATCTTAATGCTTAAGTTACTGGCGCAGTGTTGAGCAATAACCATACACAATGGCGGACGACAGAAAGTTAAGAAATATTTTGTATATACATATGGTCGATTGTGCCAGTGTACATACATATATATAGTGATATACAGTATCCCTGTTAAGAGTGAAAGTTCGAAACTGCGGTTGGATTTAGATGAACGATGTAGAAAACTGAGAAGGTTTTATTGACCTTTTTATATATACCCATCCTGATAAAATCGTGTACTTGCATTATATAGCTTTAATGCATGTGTCTAATACAGTAGATTTTGTTATACTGTCGGTAGAATAATCTGAAGCTATGTGTGTGTGGTAGTCCGACGCGATCTGCCTCTGTATTACTATTTAATATACTGATAGGTATTGCGCATAGATATCAGACCGAAAAGGCCCACAGAAGTGGGGGTTGGATGGCTTGGTCGTTGGGGTCCCTTCTATCGCCTAGATCTCCAAAACTACTTATCCTTTTCACATAATATTGACATGGCTGTGTTCCTTGAGAATTTTCCTTCACACTGGCGTAAGGGTATCTAGAAGGAGATAGAGAGAAGATAGACAGTAGCAACGAGACGCTGAGACAATAGGAACAGTGCAGTAAACACAACAGATGTTTAGCAGCAAAGATAGAGAGGGCGGGTGTATCAACTAGACGGAGACGTTGGGGGCAATAAGAAGAGTGCAGTAAATACAACAGATGTTTGATAGCAGAGACAGAGAGGCTGGGTATATCAACTAGACGTAGACGTTGAGGCAATAGGAACAATGCAATAATTACAACAGATGTTTGGTAGCAGAGATAGAGACGTCGGGTATATCAACTAGACGTAGACGTTGAGACAATAGGAAGAGTGCAGTAAATACAACAGACGTTTGGTAGCAAAGATAGAGAGGCCGGGTATGTCAACTAGATGGAGACGTTGAGACAATAGGAAGAGTGTGGGAAATGCAACGGATGTTTGGTAGCAAAGACAGAGAGGCCGGGCATATCAGCTAGATGGAGACGTTAAGACAATAGGAAGAGTGTATTAATTGCAACAGATATTTGGTAGCAAAGATAGAGAGGCCGGGTATATCAACTAGACAGGCCTACGAATGTATTGTGTGTTTTCTATTGACGATTGTTTCATATTTGTTTTCTTTTAATAAAATGATAGATGTAAGTCTTAATATCAGTTTGAGTCCAAAACACATTCAATGAAACTTTAGCCAACCAAATCTGATGTTAATATCTGTCTTCTGTCTGAATACCCTTGTGAAAAACCTTGATATTTTAGATGGGCGGGTGATGTCAAGCTTATATGGCCAGTTGTACATGTAAGCATAGTTAACATTTATGTTAAAAGTGACCATAATAATTGCTATTTTGGCATTCAGTAATAATCTTTTTAAACTAAACATATTGTAATCTCTCGTTTCAGTCTCCACTATGAAGAGCCTGACGATGTTCGGCAGCGTAGCTGGTTTAGGGTTGTGGATGGCAGTCACCTCCTATTTCGCCGTTGCTCAAATCACGGATTTTTGCCCACCCGGATGTAGATGTGGACCTGTGGAAAATCCATTCACATATGAGACAGTCTTTACCATTGGCTGTTCCAATTTGACCTTGACAGAGATCATGGAGTTTCGTGGCGGCGAGAAAGTTGATGTCCTTGACCTGTCTGGTCATATGGTATCTGTTTTAAAAAATGGTGCTTTTAAGGGAATAAAACCTAAAAAGATATTGCTTCAGAACAATAATATTTCAGTAATAGAACCGGAAGCATTCATTGGCGTGTCAGAGATAACGGAAGAACTTGAGCTCTCTACCAATAATCTTTTACATCTACCTCAAGGACTGGACAAAATGGGGGCTTTAAAAACTTTGAAACTGGCCGGAAACAGGAAGCTGAAACTTGTAAAGGGTTCCTTCCGGGGAATGAGATCATTAGAGACGTTGGATTTGGACCAGTGTTCCTTGTCCAATATCCCTGACGGTGCATTCGACGACATTGGAGGAACGCTCCTCGAACTCCATTTGTCTGGTAACAATCTAACAATGATACCAGCCACTCTCCAACAACTACGGATAGTGGAGTCAATAGATTTTGATAATAACCCTATCACGTCCATTCCAGCACACGCCTTCCGAGGCATGCACAAGTTGAGGAAGCTAATTCTGAACCGGAACAAGTTCAGTATGCCCGACAGCCTCCATCCTCTGGCCTTCGTTGATGTCGCTTCCACTTTGGAGGACTTGGACTTTTATCGCAGCCACATGACTGTTTGCCCCACCGAAGCGCTGTCTCCGCTTCGGAAATTGAGAACTCTTGGCTTCGACGCCAACGAGATCAGGGCTTTTCCACCAAAGGCTTTCCAGACGTTGGATTCCTTAACGAACCTCGTCCTGGACGGGAATAAGTTTAACGTCACCGCGGAAATGTTTGTGGGAATTACGGACACACTGACCAAACTGAGCATCAGGGGCATGGGATTGACCCAACTTCCGGTGCGTGAACTCGCCGCCTTGGACCATTTACAATGGCTGGATGCTTCCACCAACAACTTCAAGACACTTCCAGGCAATTTCACGCAAGGCGTTCACGCGAATCGTTACACACTCGAACACATGAAAATCACAGATATCTCCCCCAAGGCATTTTCTGGGAAAGACCGAACAGTTCATCTCGATCTTGAAGATAACAAAATAAGAAAGTTGGACTTCGTGGCGGATGCATGTATGTTCGAGTACGTTGCGGTGTCAGAAAACCCCCTACTCTGCGACTGTCACTCTCTACATGTCGCTTCTCATTCCCATATCATCCTATCGGGTACATGCAAAGGGCCCCCTCTTTTCGCCAATATGGACGTTTCTGGAGTGGCTTTCAAAAATCTTGCTCAGAAGAAATGTGCAAATGGAACAAAAGCAACCGAAATAGTCTGTCCCGCGTTTAAATCATCCTCTAAATCTGTTGGAGTTTCGGTCAAAAACTCCTTGACCTTACTAATCACTTTACTAACCTTAACATGTTATATGTGACCTAGGAGTTTATAGCAACATAAACTGTCTGATAACTATTGTTCTTTAAGGATTTCATTCAACAGGCCTCAGATATCACTGAGCTCGTTAGCTTATTATTTGGAGCATTTCGAAGTTGGAATGTTGACTGGTGGAACGTAGGGACCTCAACACTGGACCGATCTCAATAATTGAGGATTTCAACAATTGAAGTATGTGGACGGTTGGGGATTTCCGCAGTGGGAAAATGTTGACAAGTGGGCATTTCAGCAGTTGGATCCTGTTGACAGACGGCGATCTCAGCAATTGGGTCTTGTTGACAGTCAGCGATCTCAGCAAATGGATCTGGCTGACAGTTAGCGATCTCAGCATTTGGATCTTGTTGACAGTTGGCGATCTCAGCAATTGGATCTTGGTGACAGTCGGTGATCTCAGCAGTTGGATCTTGTCGACAGTCATTGATCTCTTGTTGGAGCTTGTTGATGATTGGACAGTTGTGTTAGTTGGAGATATCAGCACCTGGAACTTGTCAGCATATGAAGGATCTCAACTGTTGGAACTTGTCACCATTTGGGGATGGGTGAATAATTTAACAGAAAAGGGTGAATCTTCCACAGTTGACTAGGCGCTGTTGCATTCTCTAGCCATCCTTGTGTTAGTAATCATTCCCTATGATCGGAAAATTCACCGGGCTGTTTTGTTTTCATAAACTGCGATATTCCTTTCAGGATTATAGGACTAACTATGTTAATAATCACACGGAGGGGGTCATTTTACCCCATGAACAAAGCATGATCCGCTCCCACCAATTACTTTACATCATTGCAAAATCATCTATTGGTTGATTTTCGGATGACGTGCTACACCCAATGTCTTTATGCTCAGAACTGTTGGTCTCCCTGGATGTCTTTGCATTGATCTTTGTATTATAAAAACGTTTATCACAAAATGTGTCCATTGTATATAATCTAGAGAAGAGTGAACCCGTATGTGGCAAGCACCGGTAAAGAAAATATTGAGATAGAGTATCTTTTTATAACATCACTTCTTGTCTTATCACCACGCTCAGCACTGATTGCGCTTTCTCTAGGTGGTTATATAGCTACAGTTGGCACCGAAGTGTTTGAAGGCTTGTACCGGGTGTGTGGAGCGGAGCATGTGCGATCGGTGGGTATAGTTTGGAGGGTGTTAGATTAGAGACTACATGTTGGGTACAAGTCGGACGAGGTACAGCTTTTCCGGTGTAGGACTGTTCCTCATTTTGGGACCAGATTTTATGTGTTTATAAGACAGACGATGATTTTTTGTTATATTTGAGACTTGCCATAAGGCATGGAGTAAAAGGGATTGTCCAGGTTGTTATGCGAAATCCGTCTACTAAAAGGTCAGGAAAAAGTCTAATTAGATGAGTTAAAAGTCTAGCTAGATGCCTCTAGATTAACTCCCTTCCTACACAACAAGAAAAAACTTGGTACTTCGCATATATGCAGAAGTCGGGAGCCACTGTGACTTAGATATTTCCCTAAAGTATTCCGCATTACTTCGTATCAAAACATTAAATTTATTCACCCTTCCTTGTTCCTTGAAAAGTTCATTTTGTATTCATTAAGCCTTAGTGTTTTTGTCTTTCAAGCAACTATATTAGCTGTGCTTAAATAAACAAGTCTTGATACCAGTATTACCTAATATGATGAGTCGACAAAAGACGACACGGCCCAACACCAACCCTTAATGCCACTGGATTCCCATTAGCACATTTTGTTATTTATTAAAGAGAATTCATGCAAAGAGTGTCGATGCTCCATACACAGAAAAGCGTCCAGCGGCTGAAAAAAAAACAAGACAAAACAAAATCTTTGCATTAAGGAAATGGGTGGAGTGCATCGTTGTAGGGGGAGTGGGGAGATTTTACCTTCATTGCTTATCACTGGTATTTGTGTTGTGTTACTTCTGTCTTTTGGATACTATATATTTAGTGCTGTTTATTTAAATGTTTTCATCTGGTGGCTTTTGTTCCCTATTTTTATTATCTGCAATAAAACATATACACGAACCAAACTGTAATGGATTCAGTTGTATATCGCAGAGAGAGCTCACATTTAGCAGAGATCATCTCGGCCGATCTGAGTCACAACAGGAACACGAACTATATATGATGCTGCAATATTTGCCCATTACCTCATAGCTCTGCGTTCAAAAAGATGAAGAAAAAGTACAGAACTTCGGCCTGTTATGACTTCTTGTTAGCCTACTCACCTACGTTATCACACTATACTCACTCGTTTTCTTAAACCGTACTCACTCGTTTTCACACACTGTATTGGCCTGATTTCACACACTATATTCAACTGTTTACATGCTCTGGATTCGTCTGTTTTCAATCACTGCACTTGCCTCTTTCTGCACGCTGTAGTCGCCATTTTCTACACACTCTACAGATACATTTCCACTGTCGTCAACATCAGCTATGATCCTGTATGTGCTTCTAAAGATCAAAAAATGACATTTTAGTAGAGTAAGCCGGGGCTCGTGGTAAAGTTGAGACGGCCTCGTGATGCCGGGGATTACAGGGCTGATAGATCATGTTTGGCAATTCGAACTCATATTTTCTAGCGGGACACATACGCTGTAAACTAATTTTCCCACCACCGGTAAAAGAGTAATAGTTTTTATAACGCCCAAATCATAGTATTACACTGAACACAGGATACACACATACTTTCGGTGGGTGGTAGAGGCAGGGCAATTAAGTACTTCAGACAATTTATGTGATAAATAAAGCATATGACCATTTTTATGACTTTTCAAAGATAGGCTTGGTGCTCTCAATGGCAACAGGTGTAGATACAATTTCCTTAGAGTTGTAAATGGAAGCACACATTAGCTTCGTGCACTTGTAAAAAAATATGAAGATTCTTAAGGGCGTGTAGGCTTTACACTTGTTTTTGGTCTTACTCAAGGATGAGCTATAACGATAGCAGGCCTACACGTGGCTTAATGTGACTAAAGCCATGTACATAGGCGTTAATATGACTATTAATTCACACTGCAAAAAAAAAAATGTTCGAGCTAAAAAAACAGCGAAAAAATTAAGATGAAAAGGAAAAACACGATCGTTATACTAGGAATATTTTTATGCACATCCTGCATGTAAAGGGCTTCGAGTGCCACGTTTTGTCGGCACACATCATGCATATATACATGTACGCAAACTGTCTACACGGTATTTATATACATGTCAGTTCTGTAAGTACATAATAAGTGTATCTAGGGTTTCCTCTGACAAGCACGTGCGATGAACATCTGCTGAAATGAACGCCCTATCATTCGCCGGCTATCTTCCGCCAAAGAATGCATTTGAGTAGTCATGGTCCTTAGTGCTTTCCCCAAGCATGGCTAAACAACTGACGGGTGTGCACGTGGTATTTATTTATTTATTTGATTAGTACTCCCATGTATCGTGTAACGTCGGTTACGGTTTTAATGAGCTTCTGTGTGTTTGCATGTGTGCGTACACAGACAGTAAACCATTCTGACATGTCCATGACATAGCATGATTTGAGGTCTTGCGCAGATTGGAGTTCCCAATGCGCAAACGACACAACAGACAATAGAATTATTACCAGTTGAGTTACCCCGAAGAAATCTCAGCTCAAACTCGTCTATTATTGAGTCTTGCGTCTAACTGATATTCGGTGGAATTTATTTAAATTCGACAATGACTGATTCAAATTTGAGGCCACTAGGGTCGTGAGTTCGACTCCTGTTCTGTCTGCTTCCGCTGCTTCTTCGACTTACGAGATTTTGTTAGGTACCGGTATCTGACAAAGGCAAAAAAACTTAGTAGCCTACACTCGATCAACGGCTTTGGGCACCAGTCAAATAAATAAATAAATAACCCATACTACTGACTACAGGATAGTCGTCCACCCGTGAAAACTATAAAATACAAGTTACCAGAAAGAAGAAGGAAACAAAAAAGAAAAAGCTTTTGTGGAAATGGAAAGAAGAATAACCTTTATTATAACCCCTTGACAACCTTCGTCACACTAACGTTTTAGTCCCATTCAAAATCAGGTTCTGTAAAATCCGAGTGGTCACAATTTGCATCCTGTCTCAAGTCTTCCTCTGAGCAATTTGCATGTGGCCTGGGGTCGTGTACAGCGCCGGGATGTACTAAGGGGTCTCCCTCCAAACAATCAGGGGGCATCAGGGCGACAGGAAGAGCTCTGTACTCTGAAATACAAGAAGCAACAACATTGAAGAAAAGAAAGAATGTAAAAAATCCTTGAGGGAAGTCATGTGGTATTTTTTAAAAATTTATTATTAGTTACAATTTTTTTTTTTTTAATATCAAAATTTGCAACGCTAAAAATTTAATTTACTTTTCACGCCGTGAAAATAATCTTACACCATCGAGTAAACTGTTTACTGCTCCTCCTAAGGCACGTAAAGTGAAAGACAGGCATGTTCAAAGTTAAGTTTGCCAGAAAGGTTTGACAGTATTCAGTTCATTTAATCGGTAAAGAATTTTTTCTAACAGCTACCAAGACGGTGGAAATTGATATTTCATCGTGCTCCGTGGGCTAGAATGAAACGCAGCCATTCTGTGTCGGCTGTGACGTAACTGTTCCAACCGTGCGGAACACTCTTGTCACCTGAGACTGTAATAAGCTGCTAGGGTTGTTGTTGAAACTTAAGTATGTATGTAAATTCATAACATGAAATGATCAAGAAACATACTCCCGCCGCAACTCAGTTGCCTGGAAATACTTTGCAGTGTTGTCCACACATGTATTTGTTATAATTACAAGATATAACATTAAAACAGTGTCCTGTCCCAATGTTATTATACACGTCACACTGACAGTGATTCAACTAAAAAGAATTACGTAACAGCTTATAAACAGGTGATATCTCCGAGCTACCTAACTGATCAATCTCACATATACTTAAAAGCATGGGCGCCTCAAGATCCGCAGTCGGCATAGGAATTCATACACATTCAAGCATTTTTTTGCATTCAAGAGAGAAGTTTGTATTCCTCTTACTGAACAGTGCCTCAGTTATGAGCTGTCTTTTAATTTAAACTATCAGTGATACAGAGACTCTCTCACAGGTAAAATATATGAACAACAACAACACTATCTTTTTTACCAGTTTCTAAATGAAAATTCTAAAGGTAAAGCTAGTTTGAGGAATAGTTTTTTTTATATATCTCACTGAAGTTTAGACGGAAACTAGTCCCGATACTCAAGAAATACGCATAAACGTACAATTTGCAGATTGTATACCTCTGGATTTTCTTTTCCGCTTCTCGCTCCGTTTCTGTCTCTGAACGAACTCGATTGTTTTTGCCATGAATTCAATTTCAGCTCCTGAAAATTAATCCTTGTGGAAATTAAGTTAATAAGTTATTCATTGTTTGTTTGCATCTTGGGGAAAACGTATGAACCAGACTTCATGTAAGTCAAAAAAGTCTTGAGCTGAGCGTTAAGCAACAATCAAATAATTATGTATACATATAAGTATAAATATGTAAATATTTCGTGCTTTAAGTTATGATTAAAGATACATTTCATTGGTGTTTTACGCCGTATACTCAAGAATATTTCACTTATACGACGGCGGGAGAAAAAAATACAGTGGGAGACTTTCCCACGTACATCCGCAAAGGAAGCCACCGTGAGCTGGACTTGAACTCACTGCTTGGTCAGAATCTATAGATTTAAATGAAAAATCATATTTATATCCGTTTTCATTTATTTATGCCGTATATATGCTCGGTATTCAGGCTTCACATGCACCATACACATTATTAGCGTATGACAATCCGCTATATGTACACTTACGGTGTCTCTCTCGGAGTTGTTTGTTTTCGTGCCGTCGCTGACTATAAACCAAGTCTGGTGGATAGCCTTCCTCTTCATAGTTGTTTACAGGAGCGTCAAACCCGACAAACGGCAAGTAAGATCTCAAACAGTCTGTTAATCATCAAAAATGTATTCTAAAAAAATATCCTGTAGTATAGTTTCATACCATCCAAGAACTCAGAAGCATAATCTACAATGGCCATAAATCTGGTACATGTAGATTTACCGATATACTTATAAATATTAGAGCGAGACTTGGCTCAGTTGTGAAGTGAGCAATTCTCAGTCCAACAGAAACACTAGGTGTGGGTTCAGTCCCGGCTTTGGACCGGGATGCATGGAAACATTCCTTCGCTCTAAATTCCTCTGTGCCACTGTATAAATTCGTGGGGTCACGTGCTTTCAACACATGGAAATTTCGTTCGTATCTTTCCAAAGGTCCAATCTTCACAACGGGGAAATACCCAGCCTTCCTACATACGTAAAGCAGAACGCGACCCTCATCCATGTTTGCCTTACTTTTATAGACCTAATACTGATGATTTCTTTCTATGTTCATTCCCCCCCCAAAAATGTAAATGTATTTTTAATTAACTAATGAATTCTATCACACCTTTGTTAATTAGCCTGTTGTAAATGAGGTTGAGTAGGAAAGGCGCACAGGAGAGTAAGGACCAGGCCGTGTTGCTGATCGGAAGTTCGTCCAGCCTCTGAACCAAGGTCTGTATGTAAGAGAAGGGCAAATCATACAGGTTATAACTGATGGGCTATTACATGATTTTGTTTTTGTGTCGCTTAAAAGACACAAATTCCGGCTTTATTTACAGATGTTTCATTGTAGAAGGTCTTCGTCCTTGCAGAAATATTTATCGTGTTGCATCACAGGAACGTCATGCGGATGATGAAGATGTTGCCTTACGCAGTCATCTGCCCCAAAGAATGCCATAAACCCCTACTTATTTTCCATAAGCGACAGCCTCATCACTACCTATAAAGACTTTGTGTCCCCTCGCCAAAAATTTCAAACTTTCATCAGCCAAACTCATATACATGCCGGTAGTTTAGACAATTTTCACTCTTTTCACACCAAGCAAGCACCTGAACACCAGAAAGGATCGGCTGTCAGAGAAAATAAAGACATTACATTCGTCCCTCCGAATAGAGTACTGATTATGGAATAAATGAATCAACTCAATGCCATGTATAGGGATTTAGTTTTAACCATATAAGTTTTTATGTATATTTTACACCTAAATCGATTGTGATCGCTAAAAATAATTAGTAATATTGAGGTGGAAATATATGTTGGAAAACTTTTGCTGTCCGTTAAACGTATTTTATATGGGGTCTCTAACAAAAGATTGTCATGGTTCAGGGAACATAGAGGAATACAAACACCGTGAGAGACCATGTCATTCTTTCGTATGACATCCAACATGGCCGTGAGTGCAAACCCTCAGTACTGAGAATGAGTCAAAACCATTACTTGCTATGTAAGATTCCCTAAGTGCTATTAATAAATCACTGACTTCAATGGGAGTCGAGGACCTGGGTCGTACCTTCTGACTATTTCGAGCAATGTGCATTAAGTGCATTAAGGGATATGACTCGTTTATGTAAAAGTACAGTGCCTACAAATCAGAATCTGCCCCCGACTGCTGGGAAACCGTCAGCATGTTGTCCCTTGACAGATGCAAATATTATCACAAAGTCGTATATTTCCATGCATTTGAGTTGCATTTCAGTGTGATCGAGGGCGAATGGGGTCTGATTCGTTTATGCATTGTGATGCCACATTCATGACATTTGAACATTTTCGCATTATATATTTAGCACCACCACTTCCTTTGATAGGCAGGATTGAACTAATGTGCCATTCATCGCTGAAACGGCTCCCGAAATGCCTACTGCGTCCTGAAAAACTCACAGCTTTTTTTTATTTATAGGTGTACAGATGTCCATGGTTGAGGTGTGTTTTAATTTTTCAATCCAGTCGTTATTTTTAGCTCTTACAGGTCCAGGCAGTGTATACTTTCACGCTGCTTTGCCATTCAGTTTGAGTTGTCTATTAGAAGATACTTGTGCAAACATTTGAGAACCAATGTGATACTCACCATTATCGCAACGAAAAGGCCAAAGTTCGGTCTAAACTCGGCTAATGTCGTGCCCCATGCGTCCCTTTCGGCACAAATCGCGGCACGAAATTTCCACCAATGGCATTCACTTGTGTCACCATGACAACATCCCATAATTTCTGGCAGTTGGATAAACCAGGAATCTCCATCCGAGTCGTCCAGCCTGATCAGGCAAAGGTTAAAGCCCCACATGAATATTCATAGTATAACTGAAAGCATGCGCACTGGTGTGTGGCAAGAGTGTAGTTCTAAGAATTGGGATCTACAAAATCTTCTAAATGAAATAAACAGTTCTGTATGCGCATGGCAATTGCTCCATATCATTAACTCGAAAGTCTGTAACCGCTTTCGTGGAAACAGTCTCCTGCGTTAGATAACGATGGGTGGAAGCACGTAAATTCAGCGTTACCACTGTTTCTTTGATAAATGCCAAACTCGGAGGTTTATGATAGTGCCAAATTTTCGTTTGTTGTGTCAAATATGAAATAAACAAGACAGACAAGACGACGGACAGACAAGGCGACTTTTAAACATGTCTTCTTGAACATACCGATATTTGACGTTCAAAGTTTTGCTCTCTGGCGCGTCCATAGGGTTTATATATGATCGAACTTACCCAAAAAGAAAAAAGATCGAACTTAGAGTAAAATGAAACAAATGTTACAGTTTTTATACAACTAAAGGCGCTTTGGATCACTGCTTTTTCTTTCTTAACCAACATAGATCCACTTTTTAATTTTACCAATTTAACTAAATAGTTTACATTGTTAATGTAACCACGTAACCAAGTTTTGTAGCCTTCGATTAACGCACTTGCCTGAGTAACAACAATCAAAAAATAAAAAATAACAATAAAAAATAGAATAAAAATAATAAAATCAGTTAATCAATCACTAATTGAGGAAAATGTCAGGTGGTGGTATTTCTAGCACATGAAGTGAGATGTCCACAATCAGATTGTCGTGCACAAGTGTTTGCCATATTATGATTTTTCTCTTCCATCGCACATGATCTACATTTCCGTCTAAATATATCAACAAGGCACAGTTTCTTTTTAAAGGCATAAAGGTTTCAAGAGGTTTAAACAGTTAGCAGGATAGAATAATCAACTGTTTTCGTGAGGCGGGTGGGGTTAAATATTCAAACTTTCACCAAACTTCGTGAAAAAGACTAACTACAGTAGTGTAGTATATTTTTTCGGCTTCACTGAAAACTACTGACTTCTTCTCTATTGGCCTATAACATTCCTTCATCCCAAATTCTTACATCACATAGGGCTGTGCTATGTTAATTCTTTGGCGCTTTGTGTTAGAAGTTGTTTTGGATTGGTTTTACGATAATTGACCAGATCCGTCCACCATGGTTGATCATTGGTTTAGAAATGTCTGATCTGATGGTTAGAGTTTTCGCTGTCAGGTGGATGGATCAAAAACATTAACACTTATGGAAGTTGAGCGAGAGGGCTGAAAAAAGGCTGTAAGTTTGTGTCGCCCACGTAAGAGGCCCCATGTCCGCGGGCAGCCAAGCACTAACTCTAGGCAAATCCGATTCATTTATCACTTAATAGGGTGAGCGCTCTCATGGCCTCTCAGCCAGTGTCTACAATTTCTATGAATTTACAGGGAAAATTAAAAGAAAAACAGAGCCTGATTAAAAGTAAATATAACTAGAAAGATCTGGCTTTGTTCTTTCTTACATTAGTATCTGATAGTATAAAGTAATGTGCTAATAATAATTTGAATGATGATAAAGTGTGTCTCACTAAAGCAGTCATATATGAGGAATTTTCCGCCCTGTCTACATCGACCGACAGTGTAGTAAATTTCAGTCATGTATATCCAGCTCAATTTATACGTCAGCGGAAGTTGACGTCACTGCATGGTCACTCCCATATATGGTAAGACCATAGCATATGGATGTTAACATGGCCACCTGCAGAATCCGATTTAAATGGCCTTGTATCTTAACTAACGCAAGAACTAACGCATTTTAACTGCAGTAGTAAAAATCGTCAAAAAAGGTGTTTGAGCACATACATGAAAAGAGCAATGTTAAACATTTCTTATGATGTATAACGTGCATCTGTATTAGGCTGTACCATTACTTTAGGACTTTATTCCTTACCTGCTAACGTCCCAATATGTCGTCATGTCTCCCTCAAGGATTTCTTGTTTCTCCCAGCCGTTTAGAGCCAACATTAGGCAGACAGCAGAAACGCAAACAAGTTTAGGAAACATCTTCTTCTCGGTCTTCTTTGTGGTATAAATGCACTTTCTGATGACTTCGTAAGTGTGTACAAGTCGCTACCTGTGCTGAATGATGAATTCTTTCAAGGAAAGTTGTTCTGCCACTTCATGGTTGACAGCGTAACTATGGTACATTGTCCTTTGTTACGTCGGTGGCGGACGTCATCGAATCTGACGCAAGCCGCTGATCGTTACGTCGACGCCTTTCGGATGTTTTCGTCAGGCTTTCCAAATTCGCTTGAACCACGAGGTCCGCGTTTAGCGTTTAGCAGGAAAAGAATCCTACTCAGCCCATGCCGGTACTTTCCCCAATGGTGTCCAGTATTTCGTTGGTTTTCCTCAGACTCAATCCATCTTTCCTCCATATATAAACCTATTAAACACAGGCAACTAAGGTAGGGTAAACAATTTACTAATACTATATTGATTACTCGCACAGCAAACATTACCAATACCATTTACAGCACATATTTCCATTTACACATACCACTAAAGCATACATCTAACTGTTTTCTCATTACAAAAATACGCATATTTATTCAGATCTGAAACTCAACTTTTATCAGCACAGTAAATATGTAGTAGCGTAAATCACTGACGGTAAAATGTTCACGGTAAAATTATCAAGATAAACTTTCCAATGCACGTATGACGTAGAGATGCGCACACCATATTGGTCGAAGCGGTTGATGAGGTTTTCGTACGTAAGATACTGTTCCGTTTCATGGGTGGAGGAAAATGGGTTGTCCGGGGTACGAAAAACCAACCATTGGCAAGTTACGAAGAGACATATGGACTCGCACTTCGTTGATGGACGATAAGGGGTCTTCAATCATACCCACGTGCGTGGTCGATCCACCTTGAATAATGAAAATGAAAATCTCCAAATTCCGTGAAAGGCAGGGATTGAATCCAGCGTGGCTTGTCCTAGCCATTGAATGACAAACACCAAAACAACCATAAACATTAAAGGTTATCCTTAGTCCATTTTTTAATTTCAATTTACATATAGGGAAGCAGAAGTATTCATTGCCCATAAATAAGTCATATTTTGGAGGTTAGATGTACTTTTCCAAAACTGGTTTTAAATGGCCACTAATTAAGTTCGCTTAGAGACGTGTTGAGATTTGTCAGATGGTGACGTCGGATACGGCCATCATCGTATCATAGTGCTATTGTTCCATCGTCGGACGATGCCACACAAAGCGATGGCACAATAGCCTTAACCGGTTTCCATACTCCTTACCGTTTCTTCACTAACATCACCATTTGAACCGTTTACTGTGCTTCCATCTGGTTGCATCCAGCATAAGTGACGAACAGGTCTTTGTTGCAGGGTGCACGCCCGCGAGTTTAAGGTCAAACACAGTATGCATATTTTCAGTATTATAGTGTTTCACGCCGAGCTCAAAAATGTTTCAGTCACTGACCAAAGTAAAGTACTAATCTCTGTGAAGTTACCAACCGATACATTGTCGATGGGGAAAACCCACGACCATCTGCAGGTTGCTGGCGGACCTTCGCACGTATGGCCAGAGAGGAAGCCAAACACGTATTAATACCAAGGCCCAGAGAACGATTAAGGTGAGTTAATTCCTGAGCTTCCTTGTTGAAGGCTAAGATTCTCAACCACGAAAAGGCTAACACTAGAAAACAAAAGGTATGGACAGAACGAAGAACAAGCAACACTTTAATATCTATTTATCGGATTGGTGTTCAACGTTATACTTAAGAAAATTTCACTTACACGACCGCGACCTGCATTAAGACTGAAGGAAACCGGGTTGAAGAAGCCCACGACCAGCACAGGTTGCTGGTAGACCTTCTCACCTACAACCAAAGGGGAAGTCAGCGTGAGCTGGACTTCAACTCATACCCGACCCCAAGCAACGCCCTAACCCGACGCTGCAACTTGCTTGTGAGTGGATTACTAACCTTTGAATATGCCCCACAACACTTGGATTCTACCATAAATCCACACGTCAAGATTTTCTCGGCTGATAGTCATTACTGATTGTTATGACATCATTTCCAAAATTATGATATGCTATCCCAAATTAAAAATAAAGCTCTCATAAACAGGTCCTTCTATTTTAGGAGCCGAGGCTGAGAAATTATGGAAATTCAAGATATAATAGGTCTTCTGCCCAAACAAATTTACAATATTTAAAAGAAACGATCCCGGAAAAATTAAGTTATGGTAAAAAGTAAAAAGACCATTAAAAACTCATTCACTGACTTTTTCAGATTTTTTTTCACCACATTAAATGCAGTCAAATGTTTTGATTGTATGGTGGGTCTTATGAACCATTTTGATCATGTGTGTCAACAATGACGCCACGCCTACCTTTCTCTGGTCCTAAAGCAGGACTTAAACATCTTATTTACTTCCCTACACAAAGAGAAACATCGCAGGAGCACGGTTCACAAGAATTTTATTCAGACCTGAACATTAAGGTGTACAAAATGTTTTGTGACACAGTTGACAGACATTATCAATATGGTTCATATTACCCACCATACAATGAAAACATTTGACTTCATTTAGTTTGGTGAAAAAAAATCTGACAAAAATCAGCGAAGGTTTTTTCAGATACAGTTTTTAATGGTCTTTCTACTTGCCATAACTTAATTTTAACGAGGTCTTTCCCCTTATACAGCACCATAAATTAGTCAAAATTTCATCACCTTAATTTATTAACATTCAAACAGACAAAATATGTAAATTCATACATACAATACATACATATTTTTCTTTCTCTAACCAGGGTTGTTTTTTAACCAGTAATAAAATATTTCAGATCTGACGGGAAATAATCTGTAAAATAGTTCATGAATACAGCCAAAATATAATTTACCAGCAAAATGATGAGTAAATTCAGCTACTTCAGCTAAACGTATTAAATGGAATTCGTCAGTTCTGTGTATATAGATCACGGTAATGATACCATCTACATCTTTAAAAAAAAAAAAAGAAGAAATGAAATACTAAAACGAGATGGCAAATTGTGACTTATTGTGGTTTTCTTACAAGCGATACGTTTTGCCTAAAAATCCTAACTCACAGTATTTTTTTCATATCACAGATAGCATGTGCTTTAAAGTTCACAAATGGACGTTTAAAACTATGACCAGAAAGATGATAATTGAGAGAGGCTAAGCAAAGTCAACAGCATTATCCAAAAATACAAATGAATGAGTCTGTATCAGCACTAACAGGAAATAACATGGAATGTTTGAACAAAAAGTCACAAACGTACATCCTCCACAGGCACGTTTGTGAAATGTGGACGTCCCCTAACCCAACACAGTGTCTAGTTTGGTAAAGGATGCCCCATAAATCAGCACAAGGCTTAGTCTGGTAAAATACAGTTATCCCTCTAGGACAGCATGAGGTCTGGTTTTGGCCTGTCTCATGAATTGATGGTCACCTGAAATTACAAAAGCAGACAAAACCTGACAACAGTAATATCAGACTTACTGGATTTTAATTTATGTTGTAACAGCATGCCCCACTTATTCACACACTTCATAATCGTATTTATCATTAAAATAGGAGCTTTGTTCAACTTTTAAAAATCATACAACCCACAACTATGGATATATGACTGTTGAATAAAGCATTTAATGCCATAAAAGAGTACCTCTACTCTTTTCCAGCATTTGCACAGGTCACATGATATTGTTCATATTTATAAGAAGGCTTGCAGTCTATCCTTGCACGAGATAACCCACTTTGTTTTATATTCCAGCATAAGTAAATCTTTATTCATATATACCCTATCTTTACGCAGATTTTGAGCTGAATGAAAAGGCGGAGTGAGACAAATATTAATGTATCACAATTATGATGCTCAGTGTATGTATATTTTTTCTTCAACTGAAATTCTACAAATAATATAACTCTTATGTTAGGGATTATATAGTAGTTGAATTGTCAGTTCTGAACCCACTCTCAGTTAAAAAATGTTATTCGACCGCTTGGTAGCTTGATATTTCGAATTCAAACTACATGTAGCTTCGCTATAATTCAGAATAAACACATTCAGAATGGCATAAAAACTTACCCTGTGGGTGTAACAACTAACAGGGTAAATAGTTACAGAATTTTCATATTTTTAAACTGGATTCACATTCATAGTATACGCATGATGAGACAAGACATCCTGTTTGATACAAGCAGATTAATCTATATTAAGTGATATATTAATACTGTTGTGGTATCTCAAAGACTTTGGCATATAAAGCAACATTTTCAAAAAATTGTAACAATTAGCCCCAGGCTCCCCTAGGTATCAAATAAGCTGTAAAATTGACTTTAATTATAAGTCACAAACTGCTTTGAGGAATTGGCCCCAAGTATTGTAGTTTTGCAACACATGAGTGCTATGTTACCAATTTGTCAACAAAATGTCACCATATATTCAGGAAGGAATAAACCTACACACATTTAGGACTGAATTAGTTTAGGCAGGAAAGGTTTCTCATTGACTCTATCACCCCGTGAGCAGGACAAGTCTTGAATATATATAAACACAAATGAACAAGGTAAACACAAATAAATAAGGTACTATCACACCTCTGGTGGGGCAGCTCCCCTCTGAGTGAGAGTGGACTGTTCCAACTTCTGTACCATCAGACGAGACTCTGCTAACAGCCGATGGAGTTTGCTGGTCGGTGAAATGCTCTCCTAAACACAATAATATACAATCCTTTAGTTCTCTTGTTTTAATGTTTGATAAAGGTTACTATATTGTGTGAATACAGGCCTGGGGCTGGAATCACAAAGTCCTCTTAACCTTACAACCTCGTAACTATCAGGTCAACTTAAGTACTGGTAGTTACATGCACACTAAGATCAGCTGGCAAATCGGACCCCGGAATTTAATGTCATTGTAACACTATTTCAGTGACTGTGAGGGAATCACCTTGTGGCAGGCTTGCCAGTATAATGGGTAACATATTCTGGACCAATACAATAACAAACCAAGACACCAGACTGGACAAATTCTGACCTTCTCTGCACTGGAATTATAGCTAAACTCACTAGATGATGTGCTTCAAATTCTTGTCTTTCACGCTTCTCATCACTAATCCAGTTTTGCTTACCACTATACGCAGAGACTTGTCAAATTATTTTTAACCTTGATAAACTTACTTCACGTCCAACTGTCACGGAGATGTCCACGTCTGCAACGTTTACGGATATCATGCTCGACTCAGCTGTCCCAGGACAGTCTGGATCCTGCAAGAACTTCATGTACAACTCGTCAAATTTCTGTCGCTCCTCTTCCAGACTGGTCTCCTTTTCTTCAGGCACCATGGATGCTTCAGAGGCAAAGCTACCAGACACTAAATCTGGCTGCGTTGAGACCAGGGGATAGTGAGGAGTTGATGATTCGTTGTGTGTGACTGGTGACCTTGCGTCAAGGTCAACAACTGCTGGTTCACTGGGAGGGGACAATGCTTCGTTTTGTGATGTCAACTTCCCATCAAGACAGCAGTGGAGTCCATCAGAATTCACACCTGGTAATCCGTCTGAATCTGCGCAAGATGTCCGCGAGTGCCAGGGGAAATTCACTTTTTCTCTTGTGCCACATGTACAAGACGAATCAAGTTGCAGTCCTGGGTCTGATTGGCTGTAACAGAAGGCAACAGTACAATGTTAAACAATGACAAAAATGAAAACAAATTTAAATAAAAGCATTATAAGTAAGGATAACCTGGAATGCCAAACCCATATGAAAACATGACAAATATTATGAATCTCCGGGTGTCCATTTGCACAGACATGTTAAGATGAATTTGTGCAAGTGGGACACGGGCCCACTTGTAGGAAGCCCTCTTAACCTTAGAAGAATGTGATGACATAATGCCTACAGTGTTGGTTGCCATGGCAGTTGTGTGCTCATGAACGTGCAACTGGGCTCAGGTCTTGGAAAGTCATGTGAGCAGATCTAGTGGGAGTGGGTTATCATTGGTTATGGGTCAGAACTCTTTAATGCTGAACACAAATCGAACGGCTTCGGACCACAAACTCGGCCAAAACTGGCCAAAAATAAGACTGCAACTGAGAAAGTCCCCCTATATGTAGACAGCTCTTGTATAAAAACAGGGTTGTCATTCATAACATGATTGGGGCGTTATTACTGAACAGTCATATCACACCACAAGCTTAATTTTTGAATAGACACAAACATACCACAGAAACTACACTGTACATTCACTTACAGCCAATAGCAATTTGTTTCAATCTAACTTGAGTGAGGTCCACCAGCAACCTGCGGATTGCCGTGGGTTTTCCCCGGGCTCTGCCCAGTATTCTCCAACCATAATGCTGGCTATCGTCGTTTAAGCGTAATATTCTTAACTACGCCATGAAACACCAACCAAATAAATAAACAAATAAATCTTGAGTGAGGTGTAACAACTGGTGACACCACCCACCTTTGGCTTATGGTGACTTGTTGCTTCTGGATGATCTCCTGTGAGGAGTCCAGGTTAAGCTGAAGGAAGGAGAGCTCTCTCTGCTGTCGGTCATACAACTGTGGGAGAAAATGAACAAATGATGCAACTAGGGGAGATAAATGAGCAAAATGATGCAACTAGGGGAGATAAATGAACAAAATGATGCAACTAGGGGAGATAAACGAACAAAATGATGCAACTAGGGGAGATAAATGAACAAAATGATAAAACTTAGGGAAGAAAACCAAACAAAGTCATACAACAGGGGAAGAAAAGCTAACAAAAGCTACAACATGGGGAAACAACTGAAGAAAATCAATTCCTACAACTGGGCGAAGAAAAAAGAAAAAATCACACAGGTTAACAAAACCATACAACTGGACGAGAAAATGAACAAAGTCATGAATTTGGGGCAAGAAAAATGAACAAAATCATAGATAATAAAACATAACCTAAATGATCTCAGTGACCCTGAAAAATATGGATCAAGGTCACCAAAGATGAATAAGGTTCTGTACATGTGATATAGGTTTGCTAAATCTGATGACAAGCTTTCAAGAGATCCTACAGTTTACAATGCAAATGACAGCGGACAGACAGATTGATGCCAGTAAACAATTTAAGAGCCCTCTGTCAGGTACCTGACAAACCTTTTTACAGCTGGCCTAAACTTGATTACGACTACTGCAAATACACGGATACAAAATGTGCCTTTTGCCCTGACCTATATGCAAGGGGTGCGGAGTATAGTTGGTAACAAAATGTTGAGAAAAAATTCCTAGGTAATCCATGGATGTATGGTGTTTTAATTCATCCTAAACACAAGGTTAACAATATGTGATAGTCAGCATGGGGTACGAAAGAAAAACAAGACTAAGCACAAGAGACGGTAGCACTGACAACAATGGACAGATCTTTACTTCCATATCCAATTCACGTTTTCTGCCCATTCCTATGTCACTTTCCGTTTGAATCCAAAATCTGTCTTTATAATTTACTATCTTTACTGATGTAACTAATTAACTCATAGTGTTCTGGACACATTAGCTGTTAAAACTTTGAACATACCAAACGGCTCACCATTGGCAGCCAATTTGAAAAGTCTCGTAACCTACTCTTGGTCCTGAGATGTACCGGAGTTCTGATTTCAAAAACCTCCTAAAACTATGACATTTTCATTGCTGTTTGTAGATTGCAACACAAATATTCATAATATAACTGAGAAGGGCAAAAACAAAATTTTGTTTTTCTGAGTTTTGAATACAGGTACATTTGTATGACATCATCCAGAGCAGTTCCACTGACTTAAAGCTCTGAGATCTGTGGCGACTTTTTTTAGTACAGCTGATGAGACGGGTGAATGTCAGAATTTTAAAATAACACCCCAACTTCATCTAGGCAGCTGATTTTATGACAGAGTAAAACTACATAGCCATACTGATACTAACTATATATGTGGTTGATACACTCCATGCCAGTTAGCCAAGGGTGTCCACACTGTATATTTACATCAGTCACACTGAGCTAATGCGAAGGTCAGCGCCGTTCACTGCATGGGCCCTTCTCAGGCTTTACATGCTGGGGTGATGTGATGACTCAGGTGGCAAGCCCAAGTTTACAGTGCGGCTTATCACAGGTGTTTTTCTTCAGCGATTTAAGGATAAAAGTTAGCACATGCGGCTTACAGAAGGGTGCAACATGTATTCGTGGATCTAAGATATATATGCTTAGGTTTTACGCCGTACCTAACGAAGTTTTCTGTCATATGACGATGAGGATTCCTTAGAATCATTATATACTGTGTCTTCTTGTCGCAAGGTGAGTCCCCGGTGCCAAAACGTTGCCACCACTATAAAATCATGCAGAAGACACCAGACATGACACCCTACCCAGTCACATTATACTGACACCTGGTTGACCAGGCCTGTTTCCTTGCTCTAACCTCTCAGTCCTGAACACCTAGTCAGGAAGGAACAAGTACAATTTTCAAAGTCTTTGGTATGACCTAACCCAGGATTGAACCTGGATCTCACGACCTCAAGGCGGACACTTCAACCACTAGACCAACAAGGTGGTCGATTACAAGAATGTATCAGTTGTTTACCTGCCTGAGTGTAGTCAGCTCCTGTGCGCTCCTGTCCTGTTTGGATTTCAGGGAGTCCATCATGTCCTTGCTTCTGCACTCTCTTTCTCCTGTCAAGACATACACTTGGTCAACTTCATTTCTTCTTTTGGGGTTTTTCTTTTTGATTGGTATTAAATGCCATATTCAAGAATTTTTTCCTTAGGACAACACATGTAAGGTTAATGGATAGAGGAAGAGTCTGATAAATCCTCATGATAATACGAAAGGGTTTCATTCAGCCTTTAAAAGTGGTTATGCATTAGTGGTGTACTTATGCTAGGCTTGTAAAGATATAGTTTTGTTATGATACGATACGATTCACGTAACAGAAGCCACGATATGATACTTTCACGATACAGTAATATTTATTTATTTGATTCTGTTTCACACCATACTCAAGAATATGTCACTTATACCACGGATTCCAGCATTTTGGTGAGGAAACCACCTTAAGTGCCTTACTTCACCATGGCAACATGGTACATGAACATGTAATATATGATAGAAATAGTTTCATAATGATCATTATAAAGAAAAGTTTTGTAGAAGAAACAAACTTTGGTATGTGGTTGTTGTGTCAGTGTTTCAAGAGAAAGTGATTTATGTTAAAAGATGGATACCATCACTACTTGGCCAGAGGAAGCAACAGATGCGTTCAGATGTTTGTCGTGCTTCCCGTGCGTTTAGTAACGGTTTTGCAAGTCCAAAAAACAACTGTCACGCAATCGCCAGCCAGGAATGCAAAATAATAGTTTGATTTCATCCGAGTCGCCTTCTTGTTGGTGTGACGCCATTTTGGACGGTGCAGCAGGAGGCTGAATAGAACGGATGATTTGATTGGCTGAGATGCTCAAGACAGACAACCAGAGCAGGGCTGACCATGGCTCACTTGATTTCCATATTCAGAATATAATGTCAGAAACAGAAGTTTGACTACCATACACTGTAATATGTAATATTACAATATATATATTATATATTAATATAATTTCATTTAAATGGTCAAGCAACCAGTGCTAAGAGGATTTATCTTGCGCAGAAAATTTACTTTAACAAGCTTAGTTCGACCAACATCACCAGAAAAAACCAGTGATATCAGGATAACTAGAAGTTCTAGGTATTCCTGGAATCACGGGATGCCAACCTACCTGCCAGAGCAAGCTCTCTCTCTAGGTCACTGATCTTCCTTCGGGACTCCTCCACTTCCTGTAAACTACTCTGAGACTGATTCATCACACTGGTGAAGTTCTCTACAAAGCAAAAAACATAAAAAAGCAAATTTGCAAAACTTCTCCATGTATCAGACTGATTTTCTAACTTCATTTGCAGGTCTGCAAAATGAACTGGTCAACAACAGTGTACATGTACCTTCTGTTTATATGCAAGGCATGTTGGTTGAGTGGTACTGATGGTTGACAGCCACACGTACTGCTTTCAATTTACTACCTGACTCTGAGGTCACTGGTTCAAAACCCAGAAGGTCTCAGATAATTTTCAGCACTGGAATCTGTGCTTCATACCGGAAGTGTAATCCTAATAACAATAACGCTCTTACTTATATTCACTTTCTAAATCATTTCTATCTATCTGATTTTTGTTTAACACCATACTCAACAAATTTTCCTGTATACCATGCCTGACATCTGCCTTCTTCATTACCACCTACAGGCAGTTATTTTCACTTACACTGTGCTGAATCTATTTTCCATTCCTCGACACTACACAACATTCTTTGTCCATTTATATTTCCAGTTCTAGGCCTGCCTCAGTGTCTAACATCATCTGCCCCTGTGCCTTCCTTCCCGCCCCCTTTCTTACCCATCCAGTCCACTCCTACCTCTTAGTCTGTCATGGTCCCTCTTTAGCTCTGTGTACTTGTGTTTCCAGTCTTTAGCCTGCCTCTGTGTCTCCAACACTAATTCGTGGGCCTCCTTACATCGCAGGTCCATCTGTGAAAGCCGCCCCCTCATCTCAGTCAGCAGGACTGTCGCCTCAGACAACTCCTTATCCTGTGGCAAGAAAGTGAAAGTGTTGCTTAAAAATTCACTTGCATTTATCAAAAAAAAAACAAACAAAACAAATAACACAGGCTTGCATCCTAGGTCTAAAATAGCCTTTGAATCTGAGACCTATAACAAAGAAAACCAATCTGAAAGACAGGTCTAGAATTAAACAGAATTATTTCTATTTAACTTTGACACAACTCTGATCTTTGTAATCTACTTTCATCTGCACAGTGTCATACAAATTGGATGTATTTTAATCTGATCTGTTTTTGTCAAACAGCTTAATCATGCATCTCTCCATGGAAACTACAGTACTCCACATCAACATCCTAGGAAAGCCTTTGACTTGCAGGCCAGACACAGTGCTGGCTTGACATAGTTTTCAACAACACCTGACAGGGTTGCCTTGCAGTAGGCTGAACATAATGCCTGACAGTTATGATGCTGCCTCACTGGAAAGCCATGCTGAAGACATCATACACGATGTCCCATTCAGGCCCTTCTTGTAGTCTTCAGAGTTGTGTGGTACTGACACCAGGACTCTACTCCACAAGGCAATTGTAGGCTAAGTTGATTGTAACCACATGCTCCATGGTTACCTATCTCTTTAACATGCGTTGTCATGGTAGTTACAATCAACTTAGTCTACAGCTGCTTTGTGGCACAGGGTTAAGGCCAGTTTGGTCGGTGTATTCCCTTTATGCTGAGAGCCAAGGCTACCAATTTTAAAGCAACAGGCGGGCAACTGTTGCCTGCGTTACTGTTTTCTAACTGAACTACAGAGCCTCAAAAAGCTATGTCACCACCAACCGTTTATAAAGCAGCAGTTCTGATCATAAAGCAAACAGAAAAATAAATCATGAAATCCTAAGGAGATTTACACAGTCTGCTGTACCAGTGACTGACCTTTAACTTGACCAGTGTGGTCAGTTCTGTCTCTCTGGCTTCCAACTGACCTATGGCATTAGACAGAGCTTTCACGTTCTCTGACATGTTCTTGTCCTTCATCTGCAAGGTGACAAAGTCACTGGTTAACCCGAGGACTACGACTCCGAGTGGGGTGCCTTGATACAAGGTTCATGTATATCCAACAATCTCATTTCCAAGCAAAGATTTGTTACTTGAGAAAAATACTCAGGATGACTGTTTCATAAGCTAAATGATTCCACTAGCAATATTCGAAAGACAAAAAAGGACTGACTAATTTAGCAAATAAAAATGTTGTTGACAGAAAATCGCAAGATGGAGACTGATTTTAAAAGACCATCCTCGACCACTGCACCTCAGACGCAACAGAGCCAGTAACAATGCATGCATCCTGGGATATGTGTATACACATACACAAATATATGGTTGTACATATCTGCATGTGTATACATAAAAGTTCACACAACTTACGTGTATCATTCTGTAAACAATTCCTGTCTTCTTCATTAATAACAAAATTTCATAAATAATTTCAAAATTTAAATTTTGATTTTCAAGAAAGCTTTATAATGTATATATGATTATGAATGTAATATGATGTAAGTCTGAGGCCTACTGTGTAAGCAAGTGAAATAAATATGCTTAAAACATGAATGTTTCAATGTTGAGCATAAAACTGTGTATAGATCAAGTCACTCTAAACCAATCAGAATCCAAGAGTGCCTCAAGATTGTCTTGAGGCACTGTTTGTTGTTCTATTAAAAATTTTGCACACAGTCCTACAATTCTAATGTATCAGCTTTTGTGTGATTAGGCACAAGAATGAAGCATGCACTTTCTCTCATCTTTATACACTGTACCTGGAATTCGCTCAGTTGCATGGACTGGTTGCCGTTTTCCTGGTTCAGTTTGTTCAGTTCATCACGCACTTTTTGAAATTCAGCCATCTGCGTATGTCGCTCGGCTTTCAGAGTCTTTACGTACGTCGCTAACTTGTTCAGGTTTTTCTTGTACTCTTTGATCTCACCTGCAAAGACCAACAATGCAAGCTGACCATCACCATTATATTGTGCAAGTACATGAGTCTGTAGTACACTACTACAAAAGACAAACTCTACATTATTCTAGTTAAACATCCATCACGTGCCACTTGTTTTATTTTATTCAGTGGTGACTAACACTGCACATAAAGAGGTTTTAATCATAAAACAACAACCAGGCTCAAAGATGGTGGAGTTCAAAAATGCCTGTGTGCTGGCAGCGTACTTTCTTGGTGAGCAGCCTTGTGCTCGGCAGTGAGCAGCTTCTGTCGATCCTCCTCCCAGGCCAGCAGCTGTGTCTGGTGAGCAGAGACCATGCTGTTCAGCTCCCGGTCGCGATCCCGCAGCTCTGAGATCAGCAGCTGAAGCTCCTGACGCTGTTTCTGTATGATACTCATCTCACCCTCGCTCAGTGTCGAATACTTCACCTGAAATGGAAAGGAAAATAGTGGCACAGAGCCTTAGAAGGGTTACCTGGCCATATCAGCTATGACAACATACCCAAGGCTACCCATTGCTTCTACAGCGCTGGAGAAATTTATTTCTCAAGAATATTTCAGGAATATTTCATTATACGATGTCGACCAACATTATGGTGGGAGGAAACACATATTCTGGAGAGGAACAGTCTTATCATTATTAGACATTACTCTTTCTGGATACAGCACAGAATCTAGTGCTGAAGATTGACTAAGACCACTCCGGGTTTCAAACAAGCTACCTCAGTCAGGCACCAAATCAGCAGTAATACATGTCAACCAACAAGATCACTTGATGAACCAACCTTCCACAAAAAATAGAAGGTAGCTGACCAGCAAAGTTTACAACAAACACACATTACCCCTCTCATTTTCAGAAATGACACAGCTCTCTTGACTGAATATATCACATTACTTTCAGCCAATTTTCAGCACTAGAACCTGTGCAATATCCAGAAAGAGTAAGCTCTTATATTTAAATGATAACACTGTTACCTAAATTCACTTTCTAAATGACATTTACTAATGTTCTGGCCAATATCAGGACAGTTGAAAAGGTCCTGAAACTGTTAGGGGTGGGAAATTCCCCTTCTGACCTCACACACCCACTCCCCTCGGCTTCAATGCATGTGATCATATGATCATGCAGTAACTGACATTCAGATGCATTTGCTTGGGACTGTAAACAACATCATCCTTATTTTATGCCAAAAAACGGAAAGTAAAGCCAAAGATGTCACCTTTTCCAAGATTATATTTGCTCATTAATTAACAGATATAATAAGAGAAAAGAACATTAAAACAGTAGGAGCCCACTATAACTAACATAAGTCATCTACCCAGCTTTCAGCAACAAGTAGTGTGCACAACATACAAACTAAATTATCTGATGAGGTTTACTCATTAACATAAACTCATGAAAACAAGAACTTGAGTGTGAAACTTACTTGATGATTTCTGGAGGTGTACTCCTCATAGGCAGTACCCTTGGGAAAGCCGCCCTGGAGTTGAGAAGGTGTACCCTTGCTTGAGGCGACATCTTGGGTGGGGATACCCGTATGACGACTAATGCTAGATTTGGAGGAGTTTCCATCCCTCTCTGCTGGTAAGGGCTGGGCTACCTCTGACTGCACAGGGGTGGGAAGGTCAGCGCCCTCAGTGTGGAATATTGCTGACCCATTCTTATTCATTGCCTAGAGAAGATGCGAGTACATAAATAAGCAAAAAGAGATTCTTTTCAATGCTTTACATAATGTTGAATGAATGATTATGGCTTAATGCCACATATGCAATATTTCAGCCAAACCGTGGTGATTACATTATGTTGCAGGAAGTCTTATTTTTCTCTTTTCAAGCCATGACTGACAAAATATCATCTTATATAAGTCCCTTTGTCATCGATGTTTTAAGCCACACTCAAGGTAATTTTACTCCGATATAAATCAGGCACTAGCTGTGAGCATGAAGGAAACAGGGCTGAAACCTAGCGAGTTAAGAATGACACTGAGGAATTCAGGCTCCATAAACTGGAGGGAACCATCACCTCATTCAAAGGTGAAGGAATGCACATATTTATTCATTTATTTTAATGGTGTTTTAAGCCCTACTCAACAATATTTCACTTACAGCTACCACCACAAAAAATGAGTCACTATAATGTATGAACAAATATTTTGATGGCTTAAAGCCAGCTTGGCAATATTGCAGCCATATTGTGGCAAGAACATGTTGAAACCAGGGACAGCAACTGGTTTTGGTGCGATGATGAGAACGTCCAAGATCAAACAAAAACAGGCATGAGGCTCTTAAAGCATTGTTGTCAGCTCTCCTTGTGAAGACATTCATATCTGATATCAGCCCTGAACTACTCACCTTAACTGGAGTGCTGTGCTGTGGCTGTGCCTGGGCTGACCCTCCACATCTCAGGGGACTGTTACCTGCCAGTAGAGGGAACAATGTATTATCATTCTCTCTGAAGAGGAACTTCATAATTCACTTCTTCTGAAATGATTTCGGCATCTTGGGTTCAAAATTTCAGTTCAAATAAATTACAAATGTTGCATGTTTCAACCAGTTGGCCATAACAATCCTGTCACCAAACATTTCATTGGATGGCCTAGTTTAAGGCTATCCTCTGTTGAGAGTATTCCATAATGTTTAACACAGTCTAGGGATTGTCAGCTGAGAAACAAAAGAGAACCGTTTACATTGGGAAGGTGTGTATTATTTGAGTTTTGTTTGATGCTTTGCTCACAAAAATGTTCACTTACACAGTGGTGGTCAATTTTATGGTTGCAAGGAGTAAACCATCTACCTTTGTCACGTTTCTGGCAAACGTTACAACTTGTGGCTGATGTCATAATGGTGAGATCCAGCAAATTTCATTGTAAAACCATCTCCCCAGAAAGGGACTGAATCTACGCACTGGGTGAGCTACATGTAGTGTTTGAAAGGCAAGCACCTTAATGTGCCACTCCGGTCACAACAGAAACTGGGTAGAAATATTGAAATAATATGAAGGTAATCCTATGGAACAAACCTTACCCCTTAGTTCAAAAGGATTTCCTATGAATAACACTACTTAACCCATACATGAAGATTGCTTTAATAAACCAGAGTCTCTGATAAGACAGTAGCTCTAATGGTTGGCACAAAATTATCACTGAGTCAATTACAAAAATAAAGCTGCTATCCAACAACATTAGCTGGGTTCCAAGCTATTACCTATTTACATCTGGTGGTCCCATGATAACTTCATGGTAATAAATAAGAGAAAAAAATGATGAGACTGAAAAAGTATGAACTGGATTTGAACCCGTGACTGCCAAGTGTTATACACGATGGGCTTAACTCTAACAACCAGTGTGGAAGCTGCAGCTTTGATCTTTTGCTCATAGCCCATCACAAATGACATAAAGAACAGTGTAGCAAGGATGATTTCCATTCTCATGGTAAACTGTACTCGGCACTTTTCAGCTTTACAACTATAAGGGTTTCCCATCATGCAACCGCTAAATATGGAGGAATTCCTGTTTCTTTGCACTCTGCAATTTTCAGAAGATAGCTGTAACTATCATGTCACCTTCAGATAAGTGGAAAACTGCACTTTTTCAAACTTTGATGAAAATTTGTAGCAAACATATACACAGCAGGAAATAAGTAAGATCAGATTTGTGATCATGTCATCCAACTACATCAGGACGCAGAGTTAAAATATTTAAATTCAAAAGCTTTTGGTCACATGACAATTTCAGTAATCAGAGCATTTCCACAGTTTTCAAGATATGAAAATGATTTTTGCACAGTTAACTTTCCCCAAGGTGTTGTATTTGTATTATAAATTTCACCTCAATCACATACAACATGTTGAAAACTATACAATGCACAAAAACAATTCTTGCATATTTGTAATCCTGGCATGGAGCACCCAATGGCTGGCTTGTTTAATCATTTTAAGCAATATTTAGACTTGACATAATTTTAACCTAACTTAAAAGGTCAATTATGGACAACTAATCATCGAAATGGAAAATCGATACTACGAATTATATAGTGACAGTAAATAAAACATTTATGCTGGGAAGATGTCAAGAGCATTGTGAAAAGGCAGCGTTACTTGCAGACACATGTTAGCGATTACATGCAGTAACGTTTTGCGTTTGTGCGTGACGTCACACCAGGAAAAGAGGTAAGGACAGAAAACTTTTGTTTCCGCATTCCCCCAAAATGTACAATATCGGTTTTAAAATGTACATTATTTTTTATTTTCCAATTGTGGAAAGCAGCTCAGACTATCCTAATCTTTATCATTTCACCATGTTTTCAAGACACCCAGGTTTGACAATGAAGTAGCTCTTGAACAATTCATCCATTTACCCCTCGTCCAATATTGCTACAAGTTAGGAATAAATATTTCTTGACCTTCCAACAGGTGGAACAGGTGAGGCCAAACCTAAAATCCAGAGTCACTTTGAGCCGTACAAGGCAAAATACCTTTTCTGGTGATGTTATTTGTTTTCATGGTAAAGACGTTTATATTGTACAATATAATTATCATGCTGGTTACTGCATAAAATACCAATCAAATAAATAAATAAATACAGTTACTATAAAACTGTCCACAACATATAAAAAGACCATTCTCACCTAAAGGAGATGTGGTTGAGAACATTGCTGTTTTTCCTTCGATATTCACATTTAGTGAATAAACTTGAACATCCCTCAAACAAGACTATCCTAGAAAGTCCTAAAACGTGAAGAACACAAGCAATTCTCATGGCAAATGAATTAAGGCATTACAAGTGAAATGTTGCACTCCAGACCATTTCACTACATGGCAACAATAAATTAAAACACACAAAAATAACACCAGGTAGAAATCAGTGGTCCTGTGCACATTTGCAAAGTGAAGCACATCACCATGCCATCCTTGAAAAACTGTTTGTTGGACAATAAGGAATTTTTTTTTTATTCTGGCTATTGAAAAAATAGGAATTTTAAGGAAATAACATGGACAGATAAACAAAAAAATTTTTTGTCAAAACACCAACTAAAAGTTTTGAGTAGGGTCAGGTCGGTTGAGTAACACTCAATGAACATATTTTTAAGAATGGCCGTACTGACACTCAAAAACGGGCTTGCTAAAAAGTTTTGATTGCTATTGAGATAAAAGTACTTTATTTATTTTTCTCTACATGTTAATTTCTTTAAAACCCCTTTCTTTTTCAAGAGCAAGAATTAAAAAAAAACACAAATTCCCTACTGATCGAACCTATTTTTGTCTCATTCAGTCATGTTAGGTCCAGCAAACAGTTTTTTTTAAGGATGGCCTGGTTTCAGCTTTAAGAAGACCAAACAACTCTAGTTGTGATAGCCAACAGTCAAATCATTTGATTCATCTGGTAAATGAAAACAACAGCATTCCACAAGAGGCCAGATGATGTTCTTTTAACCAAAGAAGCAGATACCAACTTAAGTAATATTCAATATACCTGTGTGATGAAACTGCCACTGGAACAGTAAAAAACAAAATGGTGCTGTGTCCAGATCTGGCACTAACTGACATGCAAACTATTTGATGGATTATGTCCACATTGTGGATATTTCCGACAAACTACTTGTGGCGTAAGACTCACGGGACACCAGAAAGTACTGATGAGTGTAAAATTTGGGCAGGCATGCTTTATTTCTAAAATCGGCGAAACTTTATAACGGACCTTGTCTTTCTAAATATATATAATGGGCATAAACATGTAGTACTACGACCGCGCCTGGTAGATTGATGCGAGGGCCTGTGGTCAATGTATCGGGGTACATGAACGGTGAAAAATTAACACGGCGTTGTTGTTGCATGAATGTTTTGCATGTCGCGTTGCATACACTACAACTGAGCTCGGACACCATTGACTTACTTTCCCTCGAACTGACGTCAACTTTTGTCCGTTGTTTGTCACTCTTCTTGGCACAAAAACAATTTCACAGTTTTCCACATACACATCATAAGTTTTCTAACGCTTTCTACTTGTCAAAACACGCGCAACATTTCGGCTTGCCATTGCGCATGATAAAATTTATCTTCCGGTACCGCTGACTAGCCTCTTATACCAGCTTTGGTTGTCAATTTCCCCCTTTGACCCAACAACGTCTGGTTAGATATCTATTCAAAGTCAAAATTCGCTGAAGGTTAAAATCTCAAATATGGGGTAAATAATTAATGAGATGCGAATAGAACATATGTTATTTTCTCATTTCTACGATCCAAGGATTTCGAAAAAGTTCGATTTTGGAAAGAATTCCATTTAAATTCTCTCATTACCAGACATTCGCATCAGACGGAAACTGCATAAGATGGTAGTTAGAGACTACAATGCACATGGTAAGGCATGTAATGTTGACATCTGATTAGAAGAAATCTTTTTCACATTTGCTTGTTTAAGGTTGAGATTGACTAGAATCCGACGAATAGAAAGCACTGTACACAGGCTACTATATGTGTGTGCTTCAAGGTTGAGTCGTCGTGAATTGGGTGAAAATCAGCACTGAAAGGAGACAGCTAGCAACTTGTGCAGTATTTGTGATCAAACTCCACTGACAGTCATGGTCGTCTTATGATGTTGATTTCATTGTTATTTTACGTAATGTCAATCACTGTCACTGTCGTACTGATCGGCAGCTGATAGATTTGGAACACTACAGGTTAGCAAAGGGTTGCTGTTTACATCCGTTCTAACAATGTGCAGAGAACCTTTAAGACTAAGTCTTTGTGTAGGCTGTTAGATATATGATAAATAGTCATAACCAGCATTTATTAAAACAGTAATTTTAGAACAAAAAGCCACACCAGGCCATTCATGACCGCTTGTTCAGACCTCCTGAATAAAAGCTCCTGCATTGTTTGTTTCCCACTTCATAACGTTCAGAAACAAAGTTGTCTAAATACTGCATTTTGTTAAAAGTGAAATTATAACAAGGTTGGATGATTAAGTTCATTGTACCTTCTTTGTTATTAGCTTCGGTGAACATCAAAAATGGCGGAATCTGATGCAGCTCCTAAGAATGCTGACAGCACGAGTGATACTGGGAAAGCTTTTTTTGACAGACCAAAAGCACAAAAAGATGTCCGTTATCCAATTATGGTGACATATTGTGGAGGTAGGTGGCAACTGTTTACCTGAAGATTTTAGAGGAAAGATAAAAACCAAATGGGCACCGGGAGAGACACCATTGGAATCTGCCCGAAAATATGTTTACTGAGTGAATGGTCATTTCTTTTTTAGATATTTTTTACGTAGTTAAATGCAGTCAAATGGTTAAATCGTAAGGTGGGCTTTATAAACCATATTTATAGGAGCACAGCATTCTTACTTCAAAGCACTGGTTTGTCCTTATATTCACCGTAGGAAAAATTTGGGTGAACGCAATTTGAGTAATCTTCTACTTGTGGGTAATAAGGGCTATTTCAACACTGAAAGCTGTGCTTATGTATATCAAGCATGTATAGTTCATATAGCCATAGAATTCAAACATTTGAATGCCCTTAACTGTCCTTAAGAATATCTTAAAAAATAAATTGAACATGAAGTACTTTTATATATAGTATTCAGCTGTCATCTAATACAAATTAATTCATATTTATGTGCTTTTTTGTCTTGACGTAATAAAGTATGATTTCTGACAAGTTTAGGGTTTTATGCTGTCACATTCATTTCTTTTTCATCCCATGTATATTATATAAATGTTGAAATATTTGGTTTTGTTTGTTTGTGTATATGATTTGGGTTTAACATCACTTGTTTTTTCTGCAAGGCTACATATACAAGTTTGATTTATTATGAATCAATTACCTCCATGTAATCATAATGAGAATTTATGATGACAAAAAACCATGGAGGTTTTAAAGATAACATTTATTGTAATACATTAGTAGCTATTATTGTAGAAGTTCACTTTCATGTCACAGGCTCTATACCCATACACCGATCAGCATGCTAGCTCAGTGCAACGACCTAGGAGCCTCTCACCATTACTGTTGTATGAGATCAAGCCCGGCTCAATCTGGCCGCCTCTCCAGATGTACATGGGAAGGTCTGCAAGTAATGGGAGGATGGTCGTGGGTTTCCCATGGGCTCTGCCTGGTTTCCTCCCACCATTTTTCTGGCCGCTGTTGCATAAGTGAAATGTTCTTCAGTACGGTGTTAAACACCAATCAACTAAATAGATAAATAAACAGACATACCCACAAACCTGACAGCTGTCATATAAGCGCAAGTGAAACAGTCTTGAGTACAGAGTTAAACGCCAATGAATCGATGAATCAGTCATAACACAGGCCATGTTGTGGCAAATCAGAGGTGTTCATTTAGAGTTTGCCGGTGATATATACATGTGTATTTTTGCGAAAGAAACCTCCTTTTATGATGTTACTGTTATTTGAATCGTATTGTTGCTGTACATGTACTTATGCCATTTTCATACCTTTATCTTTTCAGAATGTTCTATGCCTATAGAAGTGAGTATACAAGTATTTTTATACTTAAAGAGTGTTTTAGCCATCCAGTAGATGGAGACTAAAATATCACTCAACTTTTGAAAACTGAAAACAGAAACTTATGGTGCAATTTTATGTACCTTATTAATTTAATTTTGGGGGCAAACCTACATTGGTTGAGTAGACAATTTCCATGGCTAAGAAAAAGTATAATTTGATCAGTGTGTACAGAATAATGTGCTTAGAAATTGCTTGAATAAATATCTTTTAAAGATGCTAATTGGTTAAAGAATCACAGTAGTGTTACATTCATGTTACTACAGTAACGGCTCTATGTCTTCAGTAATGGGCAGCATTCCACAAAGGGTATGTCACTGTGAGTACAAGCCCATCTCATACTAGCTTCCTGTACGGTCATGTATGGGAAGATCTGCTAGCAACTTGCAGATGGCCGTGGGTTTCCCCCAGCACTGCATGGTTTCCTGCAACAACAATGCTGGCCACTGTCGTAAAAGTGAAATATTCTCGAGAACAGCATAAAACACCAATTAAATAAGCAAATAAAGGGATAGAACTCAAGTTGACTGTAACTACATTGATTATAGCCACTTGCACCATGTCAGCATCTGTCTATAATGTTTTATACCTCCGTGACAGTAATGATCATTCAGGCTGCAGTTGATTTGTGAAGTAGGATCCTGAGCAGGGCTTTCCTTCCACAGTTATGCTGGTCACGCCATGGAAGAAATGTTCTTGATTTAATCACCTAATAAGTAAAATATGTGAAAGTGTGACATGAATATTGATTTTGTTAACTCAACTTACAATTCAATATTGTGGCATATGGAGTCTAGTTAGCGAGTTATTCTGTGAAACAATTTAGGGATGATTCGTCCTGGATGTTGTTTTTCAGTACTGTGAATATCATCCTAATTATGAGCGGTGTAAAAAATGGCTAGAGGACCATCTTCCGGAGGAGTTTGAGAAGCTGATGGAGAGAAAAGGTGAGAAGTTATAAATTGTAAGCACTTCTGTGGTATTCTGGGAATCCATTTCTGACTTGTCAAAACTTGAAATACAAATTTAAAGGTTATTTTTGGTACAAAAAAATTTAATTTTAGACCATGTCATAAATGCGATATTAGGACAAATGTGCCAAAATTTCAACTTCTAGAATGAAAAACTAAGCACCCCTACAAATTTTGGCTCAAGTCAGACATGACTTTATCAAATCTGACTCTATCAAATCTGACTCTGAGCTAAATGAGGCTAATTGTGAGATTTTTGAAAAACAAAAAAACCCCACAAATCTCTATTTGTTATATGAATGAAATCAAATTTTTTGTATTTACCAAGAAAGCTCAAATAATTGCCTTTCAGACTTGAACCTGCACTATTTACAATGTTACAATAATTTTTAAAGCTGAAAAAATTACAAAGAAAAGCCACATCTTAACTTTTTCACACTTAATTACTGATTTTGAACGGTAACTAAAGTGAAAGAGAATTCAATCCTTCGTTTGACAGAGGAAGGAGGTGGTGGAGAAGAAGACGACGATAAGAAATCACGGCGACAAAAAAGAGGTGGAAAGGGGATGATCAAAACAAAGAAAAAAGCTGAGCCCCAGGGGGTGAAGTTAGCGCTGTCGAAACGGGGCAAGAAAAAGATGGTTACAATAGTCATGGGCTTAGGGACATACGGTGAGAGAAGTAGGAAGTCTGTTACTATGTATCAGGTCATTATTGTTTGAGGCCTTCATCAGCTGAATGTTTGAAATGGCTACTTTAGTAAATGGTTTAGTGTAGCTTCTGAACAGTGAAGTTGAAACTTGTAAAACAGCACAAGGCTTTTGTCTTTCTGTGTTCTGATAAAAGTGGGCTCTTTGCCATGTTGACATGATTTGTCCGTGTAACTGGTTGTCAGGTTCAATACTTTCACATGAGAAACACCTCTTCTAAAAGTAGAACATTCACATAATTTTTTCAGAAATGCGAGTTTTGTCACCTTACTATTCACTGACAATGACTTCATATACCTGTAAGATGAGAAAGCAAGACAAGTTTTCACTTCAGTACGATCTTGTTTCACAAAATATCATTCTGTGAAAAAATGTAGGTTGAATGTGAATATGAAGAACTTAGGTTTAATTTTTGTTTTCTGTTTCTCAGAAATTGATCTGAAAGACGCCAGCAAATTCTTTTCATCAAAGTTTTCCTGTGGGTCCTCCGTTACCGGTGATGATGAGATTGTTATACAGGGTGATGTGAAGGATGATTTATTTGACATTCTCTCAGAGAAATGGCCAGAGGTGAGCAGGCATTGTTACCATGACAGCCGATATCTGTTGAAAAAGGAAGCTAATATGACTTTTACGAAACATTGCATCCAAATTTTTCTACGAAAACATGTCATCTCATCTTGGGAATTCAGAAAGGGATGTAAGCAGGAAAAAAACCCAGTGAAGTCTGGTGAAGATACTAATGTGTGTCTAACATTTCTTCATGTTTTGATGTATGTGGTGTATTTTAGTGTTTTGGGGTTTTTTTTTTTGAAAGCTCATCATAATATAATTATAATAAAAAGGAAGAAAAGAGGAATATTAATTTGCTAAATGTGATGTATGTCTGTGTTAGAAAATCCCAAGCAATAATTGGGATGTATGGCAGTAGAATTTGACAGGGTAGGGTGTCATGTCTGGTGTCTTTAGCATGATGTTCCAGTGGCAACAGCACTTTGGCAGCATGGACTCGACCTGCCATAAGAAGGCACAATATATATACATTTAATGACTCCTCCTCATCATTTGACAGAAAAATTGTTAAGTACGACATAAAACCCTAAGCATACATACATACATACATCTCAAGCATCTTCTGAAAGGAGAGAGAAAACTGCAAAGACTTAATTACTAGGATAATTCCACTGTCTTAACAACTCGGTCATTGCAGTCACATGTTTGACTTTAGCTGCTGAGGTTATGGCTGTAGCCATGATGCTGAGATATGAGGGTTATTTCTATCATGTATAATGTTTGACTTGCCATCATCAAATGAAATACATGCATTAGTGAATGTAGGGCATGTAGTTAAACACCATTGAAATAAACAGATAAAATCTGTGATAATACCTTCCAAGAAAGCTTGCATTGTCATTGGTCAGGATTTTAATAAAAAAGGAAGACTTCCTTGCAAGAATTTGAACACTTACTAAAATGTAACTGTGGAGGATGGGAATAACCTCTGAACTCTTGCAACAATGGAGGATGGGAATAACCTCTGAAACCATGCAACAGTGGAAGATGGGAATAACCCCTGAACCTTTCTAACAATGGCGTATGGAAATATCCACTCAACTCTTGCATCAGTGGAGAATGGGAATAACCTCTAAACCCTTGCAACAATGGAGGATGGGAATAACCCCTGAGCCCTTGCAACAGTGGAGGATGGGAATAACATCTGAAGGCTTGCAAAAGTGTAGCATGAGAATAGTGTAGCAATGAGAGTTTCACCATGATATGGTTGAAATACTGTAATAGGCGACACAACACATCTATGCAAATTGTTGAAGTATTCATTCAGGGGAGACAACAGCCCTTCAAGTGGAAGAAACGTACATGTGTACATGTATAGAGCAACTCTTGTGTTGCTCAGTTGTTCATGGTGTTGAGTTCAGGAGAGTTTTCCACCAAAGGATACAACTCCAAATAAACACAAGTATAGCAGTTGAGCTGACACCTGCTACATACATATGCAGTATCCCATTTCACATTCAATTCTTCATTCAAAATGCAAAAATATGAATAATTTCAGCTTTGTAATGTGTGGCAACACTGCAAAATTTAATACATTTCCAGCTTTGCAATGTCTGAAAACCTTGCAAAATTTAGTATATTTCTGGCTTTGTGGTGTCTGGATACGTTGCAAAATTTCACGTCTTTTTTGCCCTTGACTCTCTGGATAATTTGCAATGTTTCATGCTGTGTTCTGTCTGTTTCGCATTTCAGATTGATGAGGATGACATTGATGATCTGGGAGAAATGAAAAAATGAAATTTGGTGATTTTATTTTTTGGGGGAACCTCATAATGAAATTTTGAAACTCTGTACAGATAACCATAATAAAAACAAGATTAAATGACTAAATGTAGTTGTAGGACTATTTGGAAAGATGGATTTGATTTGTATGATTGGGTGTAAAGTTTCAGTCAGGTAGGGTGTAAAGATTCTGATTGGTGTTTTAATCTGTACTCAAGAATATTTCACTTATACAATGGTGGCCAGCATTATGGTGGGAGGTAACCGGTGAAACCCACGACCATCCGCAGGTTGCTGGCGGATCTTTCCACATATGGCCGGAGAGGAAGCCAGCATGAGCTGGACTTGAACTCACAGCAACCTCATTAGTGAGACCCACCCTCCTGTTGTGGCTTTTTGTGAAGTCTGTTTTTCATTGAATGTCTTCCAGTTTTGCATATCTGTAAGTCTACACCACGCCTGGGAAAGATTGTCAGTAACTTGCCAAAGGTGATTGTTGTACACAAAGCAGTCTGTTTCCTCTACCCACGGAACTGACCAACATTGTATGAGTATTCTTCAGTATGCTGTAACCGGGCTGTGTTGTGTTAGTTGTCATCTGGGGAGACTAGCTTGGTAAAGTAAAAACCACAACAACATGGTATAGTGGAAGGCTGTCCTTTTTATTCAACCCCATCTGGCTGTGTTACATGGTACATGTCGTAAGCTGATACATACATATCCCTGGGGCTGACCATACTAACTGGGGTGTCTCTGGGTGTGGCGTCTCTCCATGTGTCTCCCTGTGTGTCTCCCTGTGTGTCTCCCCAGAGCTTCATTAGGGCTGGACTTTTATAGCCCCAGCACGGACCTCACTGAGGACAGACCCTGCCCTAATGACCATTCCAGATTTGAACACCAACCAGAGCCAAGTTGTGTTTTCTACATACATAATCTCTTTAAATATTTCTTTTCCTAAACATTACATCTCAATCAATTTAACTGCATCATTTAGATTTCATAGTGACACATTACTATGTGAAAGATGAATTTTATACTGTAAATGGTACTTTAAGTTTTAAGCCTTTCAATGTGAAATTTCTGCTACAGAAGATAAAACTTGTTTGCATTTTTGCTATTTTCCCTTACATCGCAACAACTTCCTACATTTAATTATTTCTAAATAAAAGTGCAAACCTAGACAAATCTACTGATACTACATGCATATTACACAAATGAATACAAAGGTTAGTAATTCTCAATTAAAGTTAGCCCCCTAACACACACACTGTATCTGCATAGTAATCTATACCTAGACTGACTCTACTCTACTACAATACCTCCTCCCTACAAAAATTTGGTCCCCAAATTGCGGAAAGATCTAAAGTGACATCCAGAGGCGTGCTATAGGTAACATGATGGACAATACTTTATACTGGCCTATCCATATAGGTATCAAACATAGAGCAATACATATAACTGGCCTAGACTTTACAGTCAAATATAAATTTTCCTTTCATTTTGCTGAATCCAAAATGTCATATTTGCCTATAGCTAAAGCCTATTCATACACGTTATTAAATTTATAAGTTTTCAATTAAAACATCAGCAACTTCAGTTAAAACACTTGGTGATAACTGCTTGACTGATCAACTGTTGCACTTATATATGCTTATAAGGTTGAAGAATATGCAAACATTTTACCATATAAACAAAATAACTTGTGTGACGACTGTTATCCATATAGGAAAAATACAATGAACTGTCATAAACAAGTTTACAGTTACATATACCAATAATCCATAATGTCATAAGTCCGTATCTCTGACTCTTACGTGATCTCCATGGATCTGCATGTATCATCATAATATCTCATATTTTATCATTTCTATCATAAATCAATAATTGGTTGCCATTAAAACTCATGGTGATAATTGGGCACTCCGCTTTCACAATTTATCAATTCTACCATTATATTTGTATTTGCACACACGTGCATGTAACCTGTATCATGAGTACGAATGTTATAATTAAAACACAAGGTAGTAAGCAAATAACAAACGTTCTAGTACACATATAGTGAGTACGATAATACAGCACATTGTAGTGGTCATACTTAGCAAATACCGGTATATCACATGTTAATATTTCATTTTATATTTCACATACCATGCTACATTTAAGTATATTCCATATAGGATTTACTAATGTACATGAGATCTATTTAACTCTCTTTGTTTCATAACTCACGATGATGACATATATGTCACCTACCTTGATACATTTCAGTATAGTCCATGAAAAAGTTACACTGATGTGACCCATAAATCTCTTTACATTTTTTTTTCACACTTTTTCATATTGTCTTTGCAACAGTTATCTACCACATCTTAAATGAAAGTCAATTATAGGCATCAAGGGAAAGGCAAAGGGGAAGAAACAATCCAGTCAGAGAACGCACTTCAAGGCTTGCGTTGTTGCCTCTTCCATGACTTTCTCACCTTACCCGATTGAGTCCGCTTGACGTGATATTCTCGGATCAGTATTTGAGGAATTTTGTCCATGTCCTCCCATGATGAGCCTCCATCTCTCCACTTTACCTTGTAAACCTTCCGTCCTTGGTATCTAGTACAAGCTAAGAGTCTGTCTACCACTCGCCAGGTGCTGGAAGATTTTGGTGGCTCCGAAGATTGAGACGGCATAGTCGTTGGTTTATCATGGGATGGCTTATCATTTTCAACTGGCTGGAATGGCACATCTCTTCCTCCTGGATCGTGGAAAGTCTTTAGCCGGTTTGCATGCACCAAAGCAGTCAGTGGTCGATGTTCATTACTGTGAAGCTTGTATGTGTTGTTCGGACCAATATCTACAATGTAATATGGGCCACGCCAAGGTTGGGTTAGTTTTTTACTTTTACCAAGTGGTGTCTTGGGTGTATAGAGGAGCACGCGCTGTCCCAATGTGAACTTTGGAATGGCAGCCTTTTTGTCATACTGTTTCTTATACTTCTGCTGGGCTTGTTTGATATTGTCAGCAGCAACTTTGTTGGTCACCTCAAGTCTGTGACGTAAACCTTCAAGGTAGGTCTCTGCAGAGGAAGATGTAGCCGATACGTCTAACATAACATCAACAGGAGCATTCATTGGTTTTCCAAACAACAGTTCAAATGGGGAATATCCGGTTGACTGTGTGGCTGGTGTCTTTCGGTACGCCATGAGTATGCCGGGTAAAACATGTGCCCACCTTTCTTGCTCTACATCAAGGTAAGTCCGCATGGCTTGGGCAAGAGTCCGATTATATCTCTCACATGTGCTGTTCGTTTGTGGGTGGTAAGCACTGGTGTGATGACGTTTGATGTCTAGCACTTTTGACAATCCTGAGACAATTTGTGACATAAAGTTTTGACCTCTATCAGATACAAGAACATGAGGGGCACCATATCGACAAATAATCTCTCTGTATAACACCTCTGCAATTTCACAGGCTTCCTGAGATTTTAGCGGGAACGCCTCAGGAAAACGGGAGAAGCTATCTACAACAAGCAAGATGTATTTGTAGCCTTCAGGTGTTGTTGGCAGAGGGCCCATGATATCCATATGCCAGCGTTCCATGGCAGGTACAGTTGGCATCGGCGTGAGAGGAGCTGGGCGTTGATGACTTGGCTGTTTTGCTCTTTGACAGGCTTCACAGGTTTTCACATAATCCAATATATCAGAGTACATCTTTGGCCAGTAATACCTTGATGAAATAGATGCATAAGTCCTGTCAAAACCTTGGTGTGCACCGCCAATCACAGAGTCATGGTGCCCTTCAATGATCTCTACCCGTAATGGTTCAGGCACTGCCAGTTGTCTGTTCACTCTTACGTCTTTGGGCAGTTTCCTCGCTCGTCTTTCATGTAGGTGATACAGGACATCATCTACTACAACATACTGTTGACTTTCGGCAACCACTTTGATAGCATCTGCTTGTTGAATCGGTAAATTCCCTGAGGTTAGGTAAGTTTTAATAAGTCTGAAGTCGTCACTATGATTTTGCAGGTCACACAGCTTAGCTTTGTTTTCGTTGACAAACCCATTCATCCCCTCAGTGACCTGTTGTTGTTCATCAATACTAAACACAGTTTTGTGTGGCACAGGCTCGCTGGATCCATAATACAACGTAACAGCAAATAGGTCAGGTAAGTCGGGTTCGTCAGAACTTTCAATTTTAACATCAGGTTGCGGTGAGTATGGTCGCCGTGAAAGCGCATCAGCGTTTTGATGTTTTAATCCAGGTTTGTGTATAACATTAAACGTGTATCCTTGCAACAGCAAGGACCAGCGAGCCAAACGACCAGTGTCCTGTTTGACAGTCTGCAACCACTGAAGCGCACGGTGATCCGTTACAACGGTGAACTGTTGACCAGAAATGAAGTGGCGATAGGCCTTTACGCCTTCAATGACAGCCAGACATTCTTTTTCAGTGATGTGCCACTTCTTTTCTCCACTACGCAGAGCGCGACCTCCATAGGCTATGGGATGTTCTCTATCGTTATCATCTTTCTGTTGCAGCACATAGCCAATGGCCTCACTGGAAGCATCCGTAGATAAAATAAATGGTCGACTCATGTCAGGGTATTGTAGTACAGGTGCAGAAGTTAATGCTACCTTCAGTTGCTGGAAAGACTGTTGACAATCTGACGACCACTCAAACCGAACGTTCTTCTTAAGAAGGTTAGTAAGTGGCGCTGCAATGTCAGCAAAGCTCTGTACAAAGCGTCTATAGTATCCACATAATCCAAGGAAACTGCGCACATCTTTGACACAGGTGGGTTGTGGAAAATCCCTCACCAAACTTGTTTTTGTTGGATCTACTTCAATGCCATCTTTAGTGATCACATGACCAAGATAGACTACCCTCTTTGCAGCAAATTTACACTTTGAGGGCTTCAGTGTCAAATTCGCTGACCTGAGACGCTGAAAAATGTCATTTAAGTGGGTCATATGCTCCGACAGGTTTCTGCTGTAGACTAAGATGTCATCAATATATACGGTGGCGTACTTCCAATTTATTCCTTGTAACACTTGGGTCATCACCATTTGAAATGACATTGGGGCATTCATTAATCCAAACGGTAGGCGTCTAAACTGGAAAAGGCCATGATGGGTGACAAAAGCGGTCTTGTGTTTCGTCCGTGGATCCAGAGGGATTTGCCAAAATCCCGAAGCAAGGTCAAGCACAGTGAAAAATTTAGCTTTTGCTTCGCCAATGTTGTCAGTGATGTCCTCTAACCGAGGCAATGGGAATAACTCTGGCTTGGTAACACTGTTTAAGGCACGGTAATCCACTGCAAATCGAAAATCACCTGAGGGTTTCTTTATCAACACCACTGGGCTGTGCCATGTTGAGGAAGATGGTTCAATAATGCCGTGTTTCAACATTTCATCACATTGTTTTTCAATTTCTTCCTTCTGTTGGGGAGTTGTCCTGTAGAAGCGTTGCCGCTTTGGAGGTTCATTACCAGTGTCAATGTGATGACCGTATACATCAGTATGTCCTAGTTCAGAAAGATTGGTAGCAAAAACATCTCTATTTTGCCCAAGAAAGCACAAAAGTTTTTCTTTGTCATCTTCACTCAATTCACTGTCATCAACAGATAATCCTGCTTCCTGCGCTATCCTAATATAGTCTCCTCTGTCTGTTTCACTCAGGGTCAGACTTTCAGACATTGAGGGCTCATTGCGGCAATTGATCACATCATTGTTTGCTAACAGAGTTGCTGAAGCAATGTTCTTTCCAGACTTAATCTCAACACTAGCATTGGTTGGATTTAACACAGTGTAGGTAGCTTGCCCATTGATAACTGTATCAATACATCTTCCACCCAAGACACTCATGGTAGTAGGTAGATAGT